>BSBN01000993.1:0-1418835 GCA_027924645.1 Cunninghamia lanceolata
AAGGTTCGTAAATCCAGCAATTTAAATAATCACTAAGGTTGTACTATAGCCTTAGACTATACATATCAATACTATAAATCAAATGTAAATCAAATAGAACCTTCGACAACAAAGACCTCCCCCTTAAAGAAAGGTTCCAACTCAAGCAAAGCTTAAAATGACCACCTTGCAGGGATTGAAAAACATAGCCAAAAAGATACATAATACAACAAAAAATGATGAAAAAAGCAACACATGTACATATTTATCTCTAACACTTGATATTTATAACATCTAAATGGAGTTGCAAATGTCAAACCAAGTTAAAATGCACCTTGGCACTCATATCAAGTGTTGAAAATGTGGACTTGTATAGTAAACAAAAATACATCAACATCAAAACTTATAATAATATGACAAAATCAACAATAGTTGTACCATTAATAATTATTCAAAATATGAATTGAATACTAAAATCAAGAGTACATCACAAATCAAACTAAATGTGATGTTTTTCCTTTGATAACCTACCATGTCAAGAAAACATACATAACAAGAACATTTTGATTCTTCAAACTGAACAGTAATATCATTACCTACAAGTTTTCACTGAACACAAGGTTTTGATAGGGACATCAAGAAATTTGTAGCAAATTTCATTTTTTTGCTTTCATTTTTTCCTTATTGTGAACTTGATACTTAGTACCGTGAAAAAATAATTTGAATTTTAATAAATAGTCTTTATAATAAATGTTTAAAGTTGCATGTCTCAAAAATAGAGTACTTTCATGGGATGTCAAAAACGTTGGTACTGGTTTATCAAAAATAAAAAATAATTGCTCAACCAAGACTCTCACATCTAGTGTAGTGAATGTTTTAGATTTTTTAATAATTTTTATCAATGGTATCAACCCCAACTTTCAAGCTAAAACCCCACTTGTCAAAATTTAAAAGAAATCATAAATAGAATTAAAATATATCAAAAATTACATTTTGAGAATCTGCACAATAAGATCTACAAAAGAATATTTTCATTTTTATGAAAAATGTAATTTGCATGTGTAAAAGTTGATCAGAAGTGGCAGGACAATGTTAATTTGATGCCAATTTAGAAAAAAAGGAAATTAGCTTCAAAAATTTGCCACTTAAGTGCCAACAAACATATTCAATCAAAGTTGGTTCAACCAAACCATGTATGATCCAAACCCCCTTCGGCCAAACATATTTAGTATGAATAACTCCAAAAAATGACCTCCATTTTTACCAATTTTCCCTTATTTTCATAGCATCCAAAAATTAAGATTAAGTTAAGTAAATATTTTGGACAACTCATTTTTAGTGTTTAGATCAAACAATTGACTTTTTCATGATTTTTAGTGATTTTTAATCTGGGTATGATTTTTTCTAACTATTATTTACATATGTATAATGTTTGTTTTAAGATTACTTATGTTAAATTGTACTAATGTTTTATGTTTTATATAATTTTTGTTCCCTTGATCCCCCTCTATAGTGTATCAAACACAATATTCAAGAATATTCACCTCTTGTACCACATGAAGTGATGCCCCCAGAGGTATATTTTAGAACTATAGAGGACAATTTGAGTGATAAGGAGACTAAAGAAACTTTTAGTGTAGTTATTTTTCTTTATATTATTCCCTCTCTTCTTTTCTCTCTATATATCCCTTAAGATAATTTTCCCTTTCTTCTTCTAGTGATCTACCATTTTTTACTAAGCTAGATTTCTCATAAAGCATCTAGTAAGTGAGGGGTGTTACAACTCCAATACCCAGACTTCAAACAAGCCCAAGACCCTTCAATACCACGTCTCTTGGTGCCGCTCTACTCTCACATACCACTCAATTCTTAAATACACATCTACTTCCATGTACCACAAGTTTTATTGGAAGGTTTGGTTATTAAGAGGCTTAGTATATTGAGAGGTTTGGTATTGAAAGAATTGCTCTTCTATACCATCATTCTTCCCACAAACCTTTAGGTATATAGGGAGGTGTGGTATGTGGAGTAGTCTTGCTTATTGAAGATATAGGTATATCGAAAGCTAGAAATGATAAGTTGGAATAATAAGGGTTTCTTCAAGGAGACATAAGGATAAATCAATATTTTAGGGTTCCTATAATTTAGGGTTTAAGGTTTGTGGTAAAGTGTTTGGGATTTAAAGTTTTAGATTTCAGGTTAGGGGTTTAGGGTTTGAGGTTTACCGATACATTATAGGATATAGGGTTTGAGTATAGGTTTTAAAATGTAGGGTTTAATGTCTAGGGTTTTCCCTATTTATGGTTTGATAAATATTAGGAGTAGGGTTTGAGAATAAAGGTTTGTAATGTAGGGTTTAACGTTTGTATTTAGTTTATTTTTGTGGTTTAGGATTTTGGATGTATGGTTTGGGAAACCTTTCCAAGGTTTGAAGTTTGGGGTTTGAAGGGTTTAGGATTCAATGAGGTTTAGAGTTTTGGATTTTTAGTTTGGTGTTGGGCGTGTGCATGAAGATGGGGGGAAAAAAGTGGCCACCCCACTTTTTATTGCTAGGAAACATAAACTTGATCATGTTATAATGTGATCACATTATTTCCTGCTAAATAAAGTAAAAAAAACACAGTCCCATAGCCTGTGTTTTCATCTTCATTTTCCTATTTCTCCCAAAACGTGACTAGGGATTTAACGTGAGCGTGTGTTGAAAGATTCGAAGGAGAAGACCATCAAACATAATGTCGTGTCACCAATCCCGCTGTGGATGAGGGAAACAAAGTTGGACAACTGAAGAAGGTAGGGTTTTATCAGTTTTCTTCATTTCAAAACCAAATGAAGTTATTTTCCATTGTTTTTATTGAATTTTTCTTTTTAATTTTTTAGTTAATGAACCATTGCAAAACCTTGATCCAAATATTGAATTTCCTACTAAAGAGCAACCTCAAAACCTTCAAACTCTACCTTCACATCCTCACCCTCCACATGACACCCAAGAAAATTATATAAGCCAAATCAAACAAAACAAAAAACAACTTCAATCCTTAGTTGAAACATTGAAAAATCTGAATACAAGAAACAATCATAGGAGAACCCTTACCACTTCACTAGAGTCAATTATTTCTCATATCCACTCAGTTACAAAGCAAAATCACCAATTGGAAGGACTATAGGGAGGAGTGTCGGTAATTCTACGCCAATAAATTATCATACAATCAAGTCAAAGATAAGAAAGTTTCTAAAGGTTATCTATGTGCACTTTTCATCGATCCTAGAACACAACAACCATTACATGTGAGTTGCAAATGATTCCTAATTCATTGGTGTGTGAATGAAGAAATATCCCTAAACTTTTGGGATAGATGGTACATGGTTTTTGATGACCTCCCTTGTAATAATATCGAGGTCCCACAATATTTTTGAGGAAACTCTATTCTAAGTTTTATTGGAAATAACGCTGATAACTGAGAGGGGGCGATGAATCAGTTATCTTATAACTTTTCTATTTTTACTTTCTTTTCTTATCTTATCATTTAAAGTTATATCAAAGCAAGGCAATCATAAGAACTGAAAAAAAAATTAACACATAACACAAGGATTTTTACATGGAAACCCTGTTAAGGGAAAAACCACGAGGTGACTAACCCAAGATTGTATTCTCTGTTAAAAGAATAAAGAGTACAAATTTAGCACTTGCCAATTAGGGCTCACTGCCTGAGCACACTACTCACAAAAGGCCCACTGCCTACAAGAGACTTACAATCTACAAATGCTTACAGATGATACCAAGGTGTTTGAACTGATGAACAACATCTATACATGTAAGAATTCAGTTCTGGTTAGGTACAGTATACTGATCTGGCACATTTCATTCTTCCTCTACTCAATATTACTTTCCTATCACATTCTGGGCTTGAATTACCGCCATTACACTTGTCCCTACTTTTGTTCGCACTTAATCATTCATACTTTCACTTACACACTCTCACAAGCTTGAACCCATCGGGTATATATATCTCCATCAAGGATTTCCAACAACTTCTTAGTCAGCAACAAGAACACCTGAGATATTTGCAAGTTATTGATTTGTCAGTTGAATCCATGCTTGATTAGTGATGTGCATCAAAAACATAGGCATAGAAGTCATTAATCATGTTGGCCAACAATGTATGATGCCACAAATTGCTTGATCAACACTTTTTGCATAGCCAGATTGAGGTATGATACTCTGTCGGTCAGTTCTTCCTGTGTCTACTCTACTTGACTGGAACCCAACACTTAGATGCTCATATCTTTTTCATGCTTTATCATCGGAGGCTAAATCTCTGGAATACAGTAGTTATGATACCCCTCTTGACTTTTCCAAGTCCGCAACTTACTGAGTTACACCATTTGAGAGATCTGGACCTGATTGTCAAACCTTGTTGCATACTCTGTTCTTGTTCACTGGACCAAATCAATCTTCAATCTGACTTCTAGTAAAGGCATATTATGTGCTACAGATGTATGGGATAGACTTTGTTTCCATTAATGACAACACTTATGAAGCCACACAGTGTCTCTTGCCAACAATCTCCCCCTTTGGCATTGATGGCAACACTTAGTGAAAAATGGCTGAGTGTCGCAGTAACTCCCCCTTAGCTTGTGCTCTGTCTCTTGCACTATTTTACCAGAGCTCCCCCTTTGCTGGATTCCTCATTTTTCACTACTCTCCACTCCCCCTTTGACATCAATGGAAAAGGGTGGAATCTGCATACCAAAATTTTGCAAAAATTATTCTATACATGGCCGCATAAGTATATACAAATCATATGTTATACGTACGTATACTTAAGTATATCCACAAAGGTTGTCTTCAACTGGATGATTTATGTGGCCCAACTCCTCTTCATTCTATCCAAAATGGAGATGTGTCCACTTAACAAAAATGCATATGCTTTTGCCCTCTTTAAGTCTGTTGGATCACTGGTCCGGACTGTTTTTTGTGCCTCTATCAAGGCATCATGCATTGCCTCTAACTTAGGGATGATTATCCCTCTAAGCTCACCCATTCTATCCATTATGTTCTTTTTCTCCTTAACCAATTCTTTAATTTCATTTATTATAGAAATAGCTTGACTTTCATGACTCATCAGAGAGGTAGTAAGGGGATCAAAATTCTAAGATAAACTTGACAATTTTCCGTCTTGTTTTTCACTTTCTTCTCAATGTCCTCTATCACTTTGGGCCAAGTAAAACAAAATTTGTATATGTCCCCACCATCCTTAAGGGCATTTTCAAGGCTCTTTATGCCAATGCCTAAGGTTCTTCTATCATTATCAATTAGCCCTTGTACTTCACTAAACCTCTTTCCCAAGAACTCCTTCCGGACCTTAGTTTCTGCCGATTTCTCTAAGGATTCAAAATGAGTGTTAACATAATTGACTAAGTTTCTTAGATTACCAGATGGAGAGGCAAAAAGATTCTTTTGATAGGTTGGCATAATCTTCTCCAGCATCCTAGATGCAATCTCCAATAGCTCACAATCCTCCATGTGAGATTTTAGAAGTTTCTCTTTTGCTTTGGCCTGAGCAAAATATGCTACCTTCATTATCTGAACCAGAGATAGAGAGTCAAAGTTTAGTGGCCCTTGAATTAACTCAGGTTCATCCAGCTCCATTATTTCTTTATCTAGGAAATTTTGTACTGTCTCTGCAGTGTCTCTTGCAGACTCTACTTCCTTCCTTTTGGGGACATCTAGACTAACTTTCTTATTGATATTTGTTTCTTCTACCTATCCTTCCTCTTCTAGAATAGAGGAGTCTAATGCCTCAGATGGCTCTTCATCATTTTTCTTTAATCCTTTGACATCCTTGTCAGAAAATGTTTCTTCTTTATGTCCTTCCTCTTCCGAAACAAAGGAATCAAATGCCTTAGATGATTCTTCATCATTTTTCTTTAATCCTTCAGCATCCATGTTAGAAGGCTCTCCATTTGTTTCCTCTATAATGGGAAGATTGAATCTCTTCAAGGCATTCTGGAGAATTTATTTTGTTTCATCTGCTATTTGGTCAGTTTCTCCAACCATGAGTTTATTCATCTAGGACTTGCTTTGGAAATCATCTTTACAATCCTTAAAAACCATGTCCATTTGTTTTGGAGTGATAGAGCGACATAGCTATATCACTATCTGCTCCCAGATCTCTAAATCTTTTGCCTTTGCATTCTCTTTTCTTTGCTCCAATACATCTTCTAGGCTTTTTGGAATTAATGAAATTATTTCAATGAATGCTTTGTTATAGATATTCAAATACCTTACAGTAGCTTCCTCCAGAATTCTCTTGTCAACATCATTGTATTCATCATAGAACTCTGTCATCGGTTGCAGGTTCCCATCCATAGTAACTGCCTTGATGATATCATCAATAAATAGAGTAGGCTTCTCAACATACTCTGCTGACTTCTGCTCCACATCAACCTTGGGGGATTTTACTTTTGCTTTCTTCAATTCTCTAATCTCTACATCTGACTCAGTCTCATCATCATCCTTGAGACTCACATAGGCTCTTTTGGCCTTGGATTTCTTTCTCTTTTCTTTTGCAGATGAATGGGCTTCTAGATTTGCAACTTTAGAACTCCTGGTAGTTGTAGTTTGGGTGGAGGCTTCTACCGGAACCTGTTCTTTCTTTGCTTCCTCTTTTTCTTTCTCAATTTTCTCTATTCTTTCTCTGTTTGCAATAACAACTTCTCTAGTGATGCCAATTTTTTCAGCCAGTTCTTCAACTTCTTTTCTCACCTTTCTTTTTGTCCCAGGCCTTCTTAGTTCAACATGCAGTTTTATGTTTAATTCTTCAAAAGTGCCAAACCTCTCTACTTTGGAGTCTTTGGGTTGACTCAATAAATGTTGAATATGAGTCTCCAATATGTTTCCATCAACCTCATAGCCCATGAGCAATATCCATACTGTCCTTGGCTCAACTGCCTCTATTAGGCACTGATCAGTATCTATCATAAAGCAGACTATGTCTTTGTACTTCTCCACTATTGTTTTGGGAATTCTTTCTCTTGCTTGCATCATGCTCTGGAAGTTTTTGAAGTAACCCCAAAGAGTTGTCTTTCAGATTTGAGTATCACCAAGTTCATACAAGTAATCCCTGATCTGTATAGCAACCGCTTTGTCATTTTCCTAGATCAGACCTTTTAAGCCTAGTAACTCATTCATGAAGTAGAAAAACAAGCATAACACCAAATAACCATATTTGAAAGAGTTCTTTTTATCTTTCTTGATCTTTTGCAGGTTCTCCAGCAACTGATTCAACAGGAGTTCACACAGGTCATAATCTGCATTCTCTCTTAGCATCTGGTATGCAGTGTAGATGGTAGTACTAGATACAAAGTTTTCTCTGCTTGAATGGTAAATCTTGTATCCAATCACAATTGAGGCAAACTTGACATCTGGATCAATGATGTCATCAATGGTCATTGCCCTCTTATCATATTTTGAACCTATGGCTTCAGATACTATTTGATTCTTCACAGACTTAAGAGAAGGCAACCCACCAATGGAGTGCAAACTAGTTACATCTTTGATGGCATCTTTGGTTATTTTGAAAGGCCTCATTAACCACATGAAGTTATCATGGATCCTGCTTAAGATATACTAGACCCATTCGTCTTCTCCAAAAGACGGAAAATGTATGCAATGTGCAAAATGCTTATCTTTTAAGGTCTGGAACTCCGGTTTCAAATCAAAGTTATCATTGCTTAACTGATTGCGGTATAGATTCATCAATTTCAGGTCTCCAAAGTCCTTAATGTTTGCATGTGTATACACCCTAATGTCTTCTACATGGAGAATGCCATACGGGATACGGGAAAACGCACCCAAAGGATCAATCTCAATAGATTTGTGAGGATGTTTCTAGAAAACTAGACTTGGTCTCTCAGAAACATTTACAACCATAGGAGTAGCCATTCTAATCAACAAAGATTGGAGATATTTAAGAAAGAAATACATTTTCACACCTTAAGGTTTGGAGCGACTATCGGAACAGATTGCACTTGGATTCGATATTCAACTGAGTTTGAGTGTTTTGTTGGATTTCTTCTCAGAGCTCTTCTCCCTTCTTTGAGAGTGCAAAGTGTCGCAAATGATGGATGAGAGAGCTTTTAACCTTGCCCAAAAACCTAATTTCCCTTTGTAATAAATGCACAACTTAAGTCATCTGGTTAGCCTGTATTGAGAGAGATTTTCTTGAATCACTACGCAGATCCTAAAATCATTGTCTATGAGGGTTGACAACATATATTCACCTTTTTCAAACATGTCATAGGTCCGCAGATTAAAACATTTCAATTCTAGATCATACCAGATCTGTCTGTGAAATTCTACTTTATCGAATAGTTGCTGATACAGGATCTCCTCATAACTTCCTCAAATCTGCATGCAGATTTGTCAAATTTTGACTGGATGACTTTCAAGGAATCTCCTCAAACCCTTTAAACCACAACCTCTTATTCTGACTCAATGTGCTGAATTCAGGCACCCACTAGTTGGCTGGGGGAAAAAGGATCTTCTTTGTAGCTCCCCCTGAGCCAGAGCTTACTTTTTAGTTTTCGGAAGGAATATCAACACCAGATTCTGGTGCGGATCCATCCTCAATATTCATTGTACTCCTTTTTACCCAAATCTTGCTCATCTCCTTTTGAATTTCATCCGCATTTACTTTACCTTTGCCTTTATCTTGTTTCTGATCATGATCCATCGGACCTTTTCTATCCTGATTTCTGCTTCTGCAGAATTTGGCGATATGACCGGATCTATTACAATTGTAACACAACATTTTTTTGCTTCTTTGAATGATATCCTCTTGATCTGCACTCATTAGCCATATGTCCAATTCTATTGCATACAAAGCATTTACCATTGAAAGAATTGTTCATTTGCATATTTCTGCATTCATGAGATTTGTGACCATACCTTTTGCAATTGAAACATTGATCGGAGAAGGATGGATTGATTTGATTCATTCTGTTTCTGTACTGGATTGCTTTATGACCAAACTTGTTGCAGTTGAAGCAATATCCATTGAAGGATGGATATCTTTGAGCATTTGGTTTCCTTACTGGAGGTCTTCTAGGCCTATTTCTTTGATTTCGTGATCCAAAGTTCTTCTGACCGGATCCAAAGCTTTCACCTTTCTCATATCCCAAGCCATGCTTATCATCTACCCTCTTTTGAATTTCAAGAAGAACTTCAAGTTGGGCTGAGCTTATCTTGAATTTTTCTTTGTATTCATTTGCAGTTTGAAGATCTTGTTTAAGAGTGTCTATCTGATTCTCAAGTTGTTCTTCATTGTCTCTGGCTTCTTCAAGATCAGATTCAAGATGCCTTATTATTCTGTCCATTTTGTGGCAGCCCTTTGTTTTCTCCTTGAGGGATTGTTTTAGATTATCTTCAATCTTTCTCTTTTCTTCAATTTCTTGGGTGAATCTCATAACCCCTGATTCCATTTCATGCCTTATCATAATGACTTATTTTGATATCTTATCACATAGCTTATTTTCCTCATTCAGATCCTCATCAGTATTATTGACTTCAGTCTGATTTGCTAATTTTTGGAGTAGTTCCTTTCTCTTTTTCACAGAATTACTAAGTTTTTCTTTCAGCTCATTTATGAAATCATCAGCTTGTTTGAGTCTTTCTCTTAAATTATTGACTTCAAAGTGGGATTGTTCAAGATCATCTAGGGGAGATTAAAGTTGTTCTTTCATACCATATGCATCCATTGAGATTCCTAGATCTTCCTCAAGCTGTTAGGCTTTGTTTAAAGGAACTTGGCTCTAATACCAATTATTGGAAACATTACAGATAACTGAGAGGGGGGGTGAATCAGTTATCTTATAACTTTTCTATTTTTACTTTCTTTTCTTATCTTATCATTTAAAGTTATATCAAAGCAAGGCAATCATAAGAACTAAAAAAGAAATTAACACATAACAAGGATTTTTACATGGAAACCCTGTTAAGAGAAAAACCACAGGGTGACTAACCCAAGATTGTATTCTCTGTTAAAAGAATAAAGAGTACAAATTTGGCACTTGCCAATTAGGGCTCACTTCCCGAGCACACTGCTCACAAAAGGCCCACTGCCTATAAGAGACTTACAGTCTACAAATGCTTATAGATGATACCAAGGTGTTTGAGCTGATGAACAACATCTATACATGCAAGAATTCAGTTTCGGTTAGGTACTGTATACTGATCTGGGACAATTCATTCTTCCTCTGCTCAATATTACTTTCCTATCACATTCTGGGCTTGAATTACTGCCTTTGCACTTGTCTTTACTTTTCTTCATACTTAATCATTCATACTATCACTTACACACTCTCACAAGCTTGAATCCATCAGGTATATATATCTGCATCAAGGATTTCCAACAACTTCTTAGTCGGCAACAAGAACACCTGAGATATTTGCAAGTTATTGATCTGTCGGCTGAATCCATGCTTGATTAGTGATGTGCATCAAAAACATAGGCATAGAAGTCATTAATCATGTTGGACAACAATGTATGATGCCACAAATTACTTGATCAATACTTTTTGCATATCTGGATTGAGGTCTGATACTCTGCCAGTCAGTTCTTCCTCTATCTGCTTTGCCTGATTGGAACCCAACACTCAGATGCTCATATCTTTTTCATGCTTTATCACCAGAGGCTAAATCTCTGGAATACAGTAGTTATGATACCCCTCTTGACTTGTCCAAGTCCGCAACTTACTGAGTTACACCATCTGAGAGATCCAGACTTGATGTCGGACCTTGTTGCATACTTTGTTCTTGTTCACCAGACCAAAACAATCTTCAATCTAACTTCTGGTAAAGGCATATTATGTACTGCGGATGTATGGGATAGACTTTGTTGCCATCAATGACAACACTTATGAAGCCACACAGTGTCTCTTGCCAACAAGTTTGTCCTCAAGGACATCTCAAACTTTTTTGACATCTGAGAGTTCTAGGGCAGATGCGGTGGCTCTGCATAGGATAGAGAGGGTAAACATCGTGCCTAGAATTGTTCATCGAGACCCATTATGAGGCCACAACATGTCTCACTCCCTTCGAATTTGAAGGAGAGTGTTAAGGTGGAGACACTGCATTCCCTGAGTTCCCTCACCTAGAATTTAGCATGGCATGGTAGTGATCTTTTGCAAGATGGAGAGGGTGAGAGCAGTACGCGTCGTCAGTCTCCCCATCTTTGTGGGTCATGTGGGGTATTGTGTGATGTTGGGACCCAGGATGCTACCTAGGATACAGACATTCTAGAGTGTCAAGATGATGTGATGTAGGGGCAATAGCAAGTGATGGACACATCCATATTGGATAATATTTCTCTCACAGATGACCTCTTACAACATGCATTTGGTATTGACTCCCAAGTAATTTTTTACAAGGTTCTGCACTTTAATATATTTGTATTTGAAATCTCTAATTACTTATATGAGTAGATATTATAAGTCAAAATTAATGTATGTAATTTTCTGCACTATGAAATTCTAGAGTCAAAGTATCCATCTTGCATCTGTAAGCCATCTAGTGCAGGGTTATGAGAGGAGGTCCAGTCAACAGGTATGTAATTTATCACAAGATCATAAATATAGTACATGTAAACTTTTTTTCATATAGCAATGGTAATCTTATTTAGTTACAATTTGATGATGAATAGGTGGATGTTGGAGCATCACCATCAGGATGATTTCCTTGGTCCCCAAGAAGAGCCACTTTCACTGAGGTAAATTTTATCATTTCTAATCATTATGCATTTAAATAATGTTATGTATATATTTTGCTCAAATAACCTTGAACTCTATTTTCATATGTTGAATATGCAAACTCCTCCTCATCTTTGTCAGTCAGTAGAGGTGGGCATTATTGCAATTATTTTTTCTGCAAATCCTTTGACTGAGGTATGAGCTAGTAACATGTAAATGTCATTTTGTATTTCTTATTTTATCTCACATAATTTAATGTACATAAATGATATTCATTTTTACTTAAATTTTCTTCTTCATGCTTCTCAAATGACGTCACAACTCCTACCTATCTAGCTATAGAATAAGAGAGAAAAAAAAATCGAGAGGGATCACCAATTGGCGATAGGTGATTGATTACTTATGTCATGTTATATATTCTAAATATTTTATATATTAATGTGGATATTGTTTGATTGTATTAACAAGTGGAACTTCAAAAATATCTATCAAGGAGGTCTAGTCGATGGGCAATAGAGGATAAGTCATTGACTAATTCACCATCTTCACAGCCTAGCGAGAGTCGTCGATTATTTTATAGTAGTCCATAGGAGACTTGATTTTGAGACATTTTGTTACACATGCCTATTTGTCTTTGTAAACATACTTTTGTATGTTATCAATGTATATCGTTGTATATGCATGTATGGCTTTATTTGTAGATGCCTATATGGCTTGATATATACACTACATGTTGTTTTCATGACATTATGTATATATGAGATTATGTATATTTTCATGACATTATAAATATATATATATGCTGACAACATCCTTGCAAAATACATTTTATGTATATCTTGCAATTATTGCATTCCATGAGACTGCATTTCTTTGAGGCATCATGTCAAACAGTTCACACGCCTTGTCTATGCTTCCACACTTTGCATACATGTCTACAAGGGCAGCTGCAAATACAACATCTGACAAAATTCCTATATCCTTTATGCTTTTATGGTTGTCCACACCCTATTCTGAATATCTGATTTTGGCATAGGCAAGGAGGATGTTGGATAAGGTTGTGGAATTTGGCTTGACACCTGCCAATTGCATTTGCTTGAAAATTTCTTTAAAGCCTTATCAAAAAAATCCATTTTGTCCATATCTTGCAATCATTGCATTCCATGAGACAACATTTCTTTGAGGCATCATGTGAAACGGTTCACATGCATTGTCTATGCTTCCACATAAGTTGCATACATGTCTACAAGGGCAGTTCCAAATACACCAATTGAAAAAATTCATATATCCTTTATTCTTTCATGGTTGTCCATACCCTATTCCAAAGATCCTAATTTGGCACAGGTAGGGAGGATGCTTGCAAAGGTTATGGAATTTGGTTTTACTCATTCCAATTGCATTTGCTTGAAAGTTTCTAAAGCCTTTTTAAAAAATCCATTTTGTGAATATCTTGCAATCATTGCATTCCATGAGATGGCATCTCTTTGAGGTGTCATGCCAAATTGTTCACATGCCTTGTCTATGGTTCCACACTTTGCATACATATCTATAAGGGCATCTACAAACACATCTGAAAAAATTCCTATATCCTTTATGCTTTTATGGTTGTCCACCCTCTTCCGAAGATCCCATTTTGGCATAGGCAAGGAGGATGTTGGATAAGGCTGTTGAATTTGGCTTGACACCTATCAATTGTATTTTCTTGAAAGTTTCTTTCAAGCCTTATCAAAAATCCATTTTGTGCATATCTTGCAATCATTATATTCCATGAGACAACATTCATTTGAGGCATCATCTGAAACAGTTCACATGCATTATCTATGCTTCCACACAAGTTGTATACATGTTTACAAGGGCAATTGCAAATACAACATCTGAAAAAATTCCTATATCCTTTATTTTTTCATGGTTGTCCATACCCTGTTCCAAAGATCTAAATTTGGCACAGGCAGGGAGGATGCTTACAAAGGTTATGGAATTTGGTTTTACACATTTCAATTGCATTTTCTTGAATGTTTCTAAAGCCTTTTCAAAAAATCCATTTTGTGCATATCTTGCAGTCATTGCATTCCATGAGATGGAATCTCTTTGAGGTGTCATGCCAAACTATTCACATGCCTTGTCTATGCCTCCACACTTTGCATACATGTCTACAAGGGCAGCTACAAATACAACATCTTACAAAATTCCTATATCCTTTATGCTTTGATGGTTGTCTGCACCATGTTGTAAAGATCCCATTTTGGCATAGGCAAGGAGGATGTTGGATAAGGTTTTGGAATTTGGATTGACACCTTCCAATTGCATTTTCTTGAAATTTTCTTTCAAGCCTTATCAAAAAAATCCGTTTTGTACATATCTTGCAATCATTGCATTCCATGAGACAACATTCCTTTGAAGCATCATGTCAAATAGTTCACGTGCATTGTCTATGCTTCCACACAAGTTGCATACATGTCTACAAGGGAAGTTGCAAATACAACATCTGACAAAATTCCTATATCCTTTATTCTTTCATGGTTGTCCATACCCTATTCCAAAGATCCTAATTTGGCATAGGAAGGAGGTTGCTTGCAAAGGTTATGGGATTTGGTTTTACATGTGCCAATTGCATTTTCTTGAAAGTTTATAAAGCCTTTTCAAAAAATCAATTTTGTCCATATCGTGCAATCATTGCATTCCATGAGATGGCATCTCTTTGAGGTGTCATGCCAAACTGTTCACATGCCTTGTCTATGCTTCCACACTTTGCATACATGTCTACAAGGGTAGCTGCAAATACAACATTTGACAAAATTCCTATATCCTTTATGCTTTGATGGTTGTCCATACCCTGTTCTGAAGATCCCATTTTGGCATAGGCAAGGAGGATGTTGGATAAGGTTGTGGAATTTGGATATACACCCGCCAATTACATTTTCTTGAAAGTTTCTTTCAAGCCTTATCAAAAAATCAATTTTCTACACATATTGCAATCATTACATTCCTTCATTTTTTATGTGCATAACATTCCTCCATTTGTGATGTGCATAAGATGCTATAATTGTGCATGCTTACAACAAGTTTTTCATGCTACAATGAAGCACAACATGCTGAAATAAGAAGATGCATATTTACAACACTTAAGAATATGTAGTAGTGTTGCTCATGTCAACAATACATGTTATATCCCTTACTTTCTCATTCAAATGGATAAACTATGTTTTTATCTTCACATACATGGCTTACAACATGTGACAATAAACCACTACAAGTTGTATATGTGCTTAACAACAAGTATACATGTGATACAACACCCCAAAACATGTATTGACTCAAGTGAGTGGTTCTTTTATTAGTGGTGGTGTTCATTTTGGACATAAAATAATAATGTTTATTTTTATACAAATTATTCATGGAACTTGTAATTTGCAATCCTGTTGTTTATGCCTATTCCTTTTATAATTTGAAACAAAAGATGGAATTCTTACCCACATTCTATGCACCTACATTAGTTACCAATGTACTTTAACACATAGGGAGAGAGACATAGGGAGAACACCGTTGATGAAAACTAGGGTCTTTGCTTATGAATAAGACATCTTCTTGTTGTTGCTACAATATTAGGACTGTCACAATTTTGTATGCTTTTGATAGTGATAATGAGGGTTTTGGATGCTCAACAAGGTTACCCCTCACTCATGACACCCTCATAGTATCATCATCATGCATTCCTTGATGATCTAATGACTAACTCAATAGGATAACTTCATGGATTCATTAGAAAAAGGAAAGCCCGTGATGTAATACTAAAGACAAGAACCCTAGCAACCATAGGTAATATCCCTACACACAAACATCAATAAAATATGCATGGAAAACTATGCAACCACAATGTAAGTCTGAAAAGATGAAATTTAATCCATTTTGAAACTTCTAACATAGTTGCAATAGTCAAAACAACATCAAATCCTTCCATTTTTTCCAAAAATCATCATAAACCCTAGTTTGATAACCATTTCATGTGATTTTTGTAGCACATTCTTTAAGGTGTGTTTTGACATTATGTTTTCTCTACTTAAATGCTAGATACATGTGCTTACAAGATTATATTTTGTTGTTTTAGATGATGTTATCTATCCCATTATTACATTTTTCTTGTGCTAACATGATCATATCTTTTATATTTTTCTTGTGCTAACATGGATTGGAATGGGTTCATCATCTTCAAGACTATTTGAACCTTTTATTAATGCCCTAAAACACATTGGATCAAGTGAGAACACCATATCAACCTAAGGAGAGTAGAGGAAACACCTAAAATGGAGATTATAGTATAGCTTTTAGTTTAGTTTCATCTACTAGAAAGGTGCTAGGATTGAATTTTTCCATTCAGCATTTCCTAAGACCAAACGGATGGAGCCAACACATTTGGGTTGGTGGTTAAATGTTAAGGGATGTGTCTTTTCAGTGGTGAATCCTCCTAGTCATTCTCGACTACATTGGATGAAGATAGTCTCTTAAGAGCCCTAAGAAAAAAAAAAGTGTCAAACTTTGGACAGACTGTTCCGTCAAACTGTGACACCTAGGAATATCTTCTTTGCATGTATAGGTGGATGTTAGGTCCACCTAAAAATACCTACCTCAATTTTCTAAATCAATTTCATTTGCCTGTGGTAGCAACCTGGAACACATTGTTCCAAAATGCTTCAGTTTCATGCAGTGGAAAGGTGCTAGGAGTGAAATTTTGCATTCCACACCTCATGGGCCCAACAGGCTATGCCAACACATTGGAGTGGGTGATTAAACACTAGGGGAGGTCTCTTTTCATGCGCCAAGTGCCCCAGACATTTCGAGTTGCAGGCTACTAGAAAAGACACTTGAGATCCCCGAGAGCAAAAAACTACCAAACTTTGACGAAGCAGTTCTCCAAATTTGTGGCACTTAGGAATGTTCCATTTGGACCTACAAGTGCATGTAGGGTCCTTTCACAATAACCTCTCTTAGTTTTTGTCAACTCCAATCCGTTTGACTATGCCGAAATTAAACACATTCTTGTAAAATGCTTAAGTGGCATTTAGCACAACCTTGCTAGGAGCCATATTTCTAATTCTAATCATCGTGGGGCCCAATAGACTGCACCAACACATTGGTGTGGGTGGGTAAATGCTATGGGAGGTCTCTTTTCATGCACTAATTGCCCTAGATGTTCCAGGCTCCAAGATAATGGCAAAGTCACTTGAGATCCCTGAGAGCAAAAAACTACCAAACTTTGATGGAGCGGTTCTCAAAATTCGTGTCACTTGGGAATGTTTTGTTCAGACATACAGGTGCAAGTGGGAACATTCAGTGATCGTGGCACATGTCACCTTTGGGGGCATGGGCTTTGCAAGAGCTCTTGTTCCCTTGTGTGTTTTCACTGTTCCTTAATGTGCTTGATACCGGCAAGCATCATTAACCACCTTAAGGTGGGGGCATATATAATGGCTGATTACTTTTACACTAAAAAAGCGTGTTTGAAATCCCTCATCATGATGCGGGATGGTGTATCTCTTGAGCTAGTGTACATCCTTTTAAAAGCAAAAAGCCCTCATCGTGAGGTGGGATGGTGTATCTCTTGAGCTAGTGTGCATCCTTTTATACAAAGCCCTTCTGTGGAAGGTGAGATGGTGTATCTCTTGATCTAGTGCGCATCCTTTTATACAAAGTCCTCTGTAGAGGTGGGGTTGGATCTTGATTCATTCACCCTTAAGCGTGTCTTTGGCAGTTGTGGTAGCGCAGCTCAACCGTCGGGTGTGTTTGAAATGTGTTTTAGATGGTAGGACTTAGCAATAAGCTCCTCCCATCACCCATGTTTGTCGTGTATAAGATGTATAGTGTGTCGATGACACACACTACAGTGCTCATGTATTCCGTGTGTTTTTCACGTGACTTCCTTGCATATCTAGCATGCTTTGCATGTCTTATATGTGTCTTGTGTGTTTTTTATGGTGGCATGTAGCAATGAGCTTCCTCCCCATTGCTTAGTTATATGTATGTATGTATGTATGTATGTATGTATTTACTTAATCATGTCTTCTCTTAATGTATACTTCGTGTATTGCTTGTCTTCTATGTGTTTTGCATGCTTCTTTCTATCTTCCTTGTGTCTTGCGTGTCTTTCATGTGTTTTCTAGTGCTTACCTAAGATTGGGGGCTAGAGATAGTCCTCCAACCTTTGGGTATGCTTTGGCTCTATGTGCTTGGCGTGTTTCATGTATTTGAAGTTCTTCAACCATACTTTAATGCATGTATGGAATCGTAAGATCATACATACATTAAAGTGGGGGCTAAATGTTATGGAGTAAAAATTTTCCCTATACCTTTTTACCTCCTAGTTTAGCTCCTACGTCCTCGTGTTTACACTTTGCAAGCTTAATACTAATCCTAGAGCAATTTTCCCCGAAACCCATGTCAAATGGGACCTAGGGGCCTGTCCTAAATCTTAATCAAGACCAAATTAGGGCCTTGGGACTTGGGCACTCACTCCCAAGTCTAGCCTAATTTGCTCGGATGAAAATTGAAGTGTGTTAGCTTGGGCCCTTTCAAAAGGTTTCCTTCTTTTCGCCTCTTCAATTTGATTTATGAATGTTAGCAGGAAAGCATATGTAAGTGAGTTTATGACTTCATTTTACATCTAGATGGATAAGGTGAACTTGTGATATTGAGCTAAGGGGTTTCAAGGCCTTCATTGTTTTGTAGAGTAGAATTATGTTGTTATTATGTTTGTTTGTTGTAGATTTGGCTTCATCAATCCATCTCCTCATGATTTGAAGGATCTTCATCTCCGTGAGGGCTTCACCTCTAAGGTGACATCAATTTGTGTTTCAATCATTTCATTTCATCATTGGATTTGGCCTCTACCCTCCTTAGGCACACTCTCTATCTAACAATGGTGTTGGAAGACTTGAATGCCATTCTAGGGCTTGACCGAGGCAATCTCCTAAACACCACAATCCCCAACCCCCTTTCTTTGTGATTGCAGGTTATAGGTGCAGGAGTTGGAAAAGTACAGGTGTAGAGAAGCAGTTTGAAGGATAAGGATTTGAGATCTAGAAGAAATTTGCTGATTTTCCTCCCTCCTGGACTAGGGCGCCCACCCCATAGTCCTCCCAATAGGCTTGACCCCGAACTCAGGAGCTGGATATAGTCTGACACATCTCTCTGTTCCAGATCTATAGAAATATTACTCTATTAGACTTGGGTGCCCGCCCCATAGTCTACAAAGTTTCTATTTCTGAAAACTCAGTTTCTAGTATGTTTTTTAATCATCCCTGAGTATCTTTTTGTACAATTTTTTGTAGTATTCTATCTGTTTGTATCTAATTGCATTATAATTAGGGTTTGAGGCCTATTCGATCTAGGGTTTGACAAATCTCTCAATCTAATCTATCTTTCCATATCATTCATGAGCACACAAACCTATAGCTGAGTCCTCATTCATTTGTAGTGACTTGGCTCAGTTTTTGTCCTTGAATGTTATTGTGAAAGGAGGGTTTGATTTGATAGACTTAACACTATGCACCATCCTCCCATTTTTCATACATAACATTTTGGTTAACTTGGAACAATGAACATTTTGCATCTTTCTAAGTGTTGTAATCAGTCCTTGCATTCATTCATATCATATTTACTATCTTGCATTGAAAAATTTTACATACATTTGAAAAAAATTGAAAAAAACAAGCATTTTAGGCTTGCATTAAGCCATAGTTTTCTGAAAAAGATTTAATTTTCTGATATTTTCATTAGATCTGATCCTCATTATAGTAATTTAGCATTGATTCATATCAAATCTTGCATTTGAAGGTTTCATTTGCTAGGGTTTTGGTTTAAAAGTTACATTTTCATATAACCTAGTAATTCCAAAAGCTAGGGTTTGTAGTCAAAATATTCTTTCAGATTTTGCTACTGTTATAAACATCTTTCAATTCAGATCTAGAAATGATTTAAAGCATATTTTAATTTCTCATTTTAAAATTTTGCATAATTTCATACTTTACTTTGAAAATTTCACATGTTTGTAATTATACAATGTGTATTTCAACATAAGCAATTTAACCTCTCTTTAACATTTCTTTGCAGGAACTCTTAAAGTGGTCTATGCTACCTTTTGTGCAGAACTTTTTACATCTTAATCACTCCATTTTTAAAGGACACTAGTGTGTTTTTGTTCTTGATAACAAGCTTCAAAAACCCGGTTTCCTCAAACTAGTGTTGTGGTGTACAAAAGCCTCTCATATTGGTTGTATTTGATAAATGAAAACATAATATTGTGCATCACTATACCAAGACATTTTATTTTGGCATCTTCATCTCATTGCTCTTTGGTATCTTTACATGCATATATCAAAAACTTTGAGAATTTCTACAAATTCTTTAATATGAATCCTCATGTTCTCATTCATATACAATCCATGTATCATAAGGATATATTTAAATGCTCTTCATTTGAAATCATTGATTATGTATCTAATTTTGACAACTTCATAGCTCTCATGAATACATACCCTTCGATATTAGAAGATCTAACCAAATACATCTCCATTAATACTAATTGGAACGATGAGTGTGAAAGTTCTTCTTCCATTAATGCCTTGGAACTAATATCTAAAATATATGATGATGATGAGGATTCCATGAGTTATCATATTCCTCCTTTAGTTGAATGTTCAAACACCTTGGACATCACTAAGGAAGTCAAGACCTTTGATCTTCCTCTTTTGGATGAATGTTCAAGATCCTTAGATATCTCTGAGGATGTTAATTCAATTATCTTTAATAGATTTCTTCAACCCACTCAGGGGATAGTAGAAAAATGTATTAATACTCCTAAGATGATTGTGTGAGGGGTACCTAATGCAACTTCTTTCTTAAAACCGGTGATTACAGTTCAAGGTGATCCAAAACCACCTCGATCCTCAGATTACATTCTAAATTATGCAAAACAAATCACTCAAAGAAATCAAGGTGTTCAAAATGTGTTATGGCATCACATGATTGCTCACACATACAACACCCATAATAATAAGCAAAGTAAGTAAGCACCACATGTGCTTGTCTCTCTTACATCTTCTCAACCTATGCTTCCTCAACCACCTCGCCTTACTCATAAAGGTGGTCAAGAATATGATCTTGTTGAATAGCTTCACGCTACTCCAGCTAAGATCTCTCTTTGGGACTTAATACAAACATCACCTACATACCATGGAATGCTCCAAGAAGCTTTACAAAAGGTGATTGTACCACCTGCTATTAAGTTGAATGATGTAGCAGCTCTATTAGATTGTATGCATGAGACAATAACAGATATTCTGTTTCAACAACATGAAGTACCGTCAATTGAAGTTTAAAATGAAAATGATCCTCTTATAATCTTTGTCACAATAGATAAAAAGTTGATAAAGTGACTTATGATTGATAATGGATCAGTGCTTAATGTTTGTGGCATTGACTTGCTACACAAAATCAAGATTGACATATCTTTAATCAAACTGGACAGGCTTAACATCTGTGGCTTTGATAATGTTGTTAGACAATCCTTGGGTACCATAACTTTACTCATAAAGGTTGGACCCGTGAGATTATCTACCCTTTTTCATGTCATGCTTGGTTCACTTTCATACAATATGATTCTCAGTAGACTATGGATCCATACCATGGGGGCAGTTCCATCTACTCTTCATCGATCAATAAAGTTTATTTATGAAAATAAATTTCACACCATCAAAGCTAATCTTGAACCAAATAGTTGTTTACATATTGAAATGCAAAAACCAGTTAGCAATCATAAGAGTCTAAACAACTTACGAGTTGATTCATCAATACCTCTTGCCACATATAATGTTGTGCAAGACTCTAAACCATCGAATGCACTTTTTGGTGATGATTGGGGTTCATTAGATTTTACTCCTTCCTTCATGAGGGAATATAAACTTAATAACTCTAATCCTAACACATCAAAAGTCGCATCGATCTCATCCAAGCAATCTTTGGAAACACCTAAGAAACCCAAAGTCCCCTTGGTAGAAAACAAAGATAATACTCTTACTTACACTACAGAATATGATACTTATGAGGCCCCTCCTAAAAATATGGAGTCTCTCTATGGTCATGGATTTCAAATTCTTTACAAACATTGTGATTACGTAGGCAATAGTTGTGGTGTAAACCAACAAGGAATCAGAGTACCTTTACAAGTTGCTAGAATTAACTACACGGTCGGTATTGGATACCATTCTTTGAAGCCTACTAAATCTTATAGCCTTCCTAAACTTAATGCTAATACAATATCAACAAGACCAAATCTAAATATGATATATCTTGAGCTGATAGACATGAATTGTCCACTAGGAAATATCCCACTGAATGAGGTAAGTATTTCTCCCTCATTTAGCCACACTCGATGTAGCACCTATTCCAGATGCTCTCAAGGGTGCCCCCCTCCTAAATATATATGTTGATATGTCATGTTGTGTTCCCCCATGTTGTGTCTTGTTTAGGTCCCCTTGGATGACCCTTGATACTCTTGTAAGGTCAAGGATACAATGGGACCACCTCTGTCATAGCATTCTTCTATTTGTTTTTCAATTCTTCTATACTTCTCTCTCCTCTTTTTTGTTGTGTGTTGTGCCTTGGGGGCATAGCATTACGGAGGGTGTTTTGGGGGCATCCTCCTATGTGGTGTTCCTAAGGCACTTGGTTTCCTCTCTCATTTTTATTGTTTCCATTCTTCCATGGCCCTACTATTGCAAGTATGTGGTAACTGGTGTTGTCATTGATGTCAACATGTTTGTGTTGTCATTGGTGCCAACTGTGTCTTTTGATATTGTTGTTTGTTGAGTGATTAATTTGTCATATTAAGGACATTGTCAGAGTATTTTGCTCTACATTTCCTATGTATTGAAGACCAAAGTATGAGATTTGGATATGATTTAGAGAAGTATTTGAAGATGCTAAATCTAGAATTTGGTGCTCTGGATCGTTGTGCAAAAAAGTTCTATTCAGCAGTTTGAAGACTGTGCCTAATAGCATTTGCAGTGTGACAAGGAGAAAGTATTTTGGTCCACATTTCTCCGTAGCTTGGATTTTGGTCTTGTAGTTCTGAACTTAAGTTTATAAAGTCCTTAGATATCTTTGTTCCAAAGGATTTGTGATTTGGTACTCTGGAAAGCAAGTTTTTAAGTAGCAGAGTTTGACACTGTTGTTTATGAGTAGATAGTGAATCCTCCTCAAATGAAAAGTGTTGTGGATCTTTTTGATGATTCTCTGGGATCTGAAGGTTGTTCATGGATGTCTCCAAATCATGTTGAAGTGTTGTACCTAGTCCACAAGTCATGCTAGTGCTCATGGAATCATGTGCCTAAATTTTTTTGGTGTTTACACCAGTTCTAGTCGACTCGGTTGTTTACACTTGTTGCGGAGGTACTTTGTGAATTTTTGAAGTGTGTTGAAGCATGTGAAGACATAATTGAGTTTGAGCTAAGCCGTGAAATTTTCATTCTTCATTCATTTTCTCTACAAGGTTGTTTAGGTCAAAACCTAATCTGAATTATGTATGTATGCCAACCTTGATGAATGTTTCGAGGTTGATGATCAGTATAAATATATGTAATGAATCCGTGAGTGATGAGAGAGTGTGTGAAGATGCGAAGATAAAGTGTGTGTGTAGTAAAGATAGAGCAGAAGAGATATATTGCGCTTCAATGGAACTGAGCTCAGGCATGTTGTAGATGCTAATATATCAGTTCATGGAAATGAGGCACCCTTTGGCAGTGAGCCACCCTTTGGTAGTGAGCCTTTTTGTAGTGAGCATTTTAGGCAGTGAACATCTTTGTTATTCGGTATTGTTACTACATTATATTGTGAGCTAACATTCATCGTGGGTTTTCCCTTTTAGGGTTTTCCATGTAAAAATCTGGTGTTCATGTGTGTATGGTGTTCATGTGTTTATGTTTTGATTCTGCTATTCATGTTTAATCTTCATAACAGAATAAGAAGTTAAAGTAAGTGGATGTGAATGTGATTGTGTTTAAAGAAGTTAAGGTTTTTGATAAAACTGATTCACCCCCCCTCTTAGTTCTCTTGTGCCTTCAATAATTGGTATCAGAGTGAGGTTCCTTGACAGAAAGTCTAACATCTTAAGGTAGATCCGAGATGGCACACAAGAAAGACATTCCTTAGTTTGATGGATCTGACTATGCTTACTGGAAGGTACGAATGCAAAGTTATCTTGTTTCTCTTGGTTATAATGTCTGGAAAATGGCCAAAGATAAATACACAACACCTAAAAATGGTCTGCAGTCTAATGATGAGATTAAGGCTTATGAGCTTAATCACAAAGCTAAAAATTCTCTATTAAATGCTTTGTCTAACACTAAAATGGTGAAAGTTGTGGATCTGGAAACTATTTATGAGATCTGGGACAAATTGAAAAATATCTATGAAGGTCATGAATCTATCAGGAAGGCTAAGTTGCAGAACTTGAAGACCACATATGAAACCATGTGAATGTTTGAGGACAAGAACATAACAAGTTACATACAGAAGATTGATGAAGTTGTCAACAACATCAAGGGTTTTGGTGGAAAATTAGAGGATGTGGATGTTGTAGATAAGATACTCAAAACTCTTCCCAAATCATATAGTCACAAGGTATCTGCCATTGAAGAATTGTTTGATATGGGCAAGCTTACAAAAGATCAATTGCTTGGTAAACTGACTATCTTTGAGATGAGAGAATTTGGTACTATGGATGGCCCTATGAAAACTGAGACTGCCTTTAAGGCCAAGGAAGAAAAGACTGCTAGATTAGATAAATATGTTGTAGAATCAGATGAAGAATATTTTGAAGAGCTTGAGGAAAAAATTGCAAGAAGAATAAAAAGGGGCAACAGAGGACAGTTCAAAGGTAAGCTACCTTTCAAATGTTTCAATTGTGGTAAAATTGGTCACTATGCTTCAAGATGTCCTGACAGAACTTTGAGGATCAAAAACAATGAAAATAAAGGAAAGATGGTAAGAAAGAGTTACTGTGTTAGAGATGATGATGGTGTAACTGATGATGAACCTGATTCTAATGATGGTACTAGTAGTGAATGCTTGTTTATTGCACTTAGAGAGGAACTTGTTTCTGCTAACCTTGCAAGCTGTGTGAAGGAAGGAAGTCTAGGAGAGTTGTCTGCATTTCATGTTGAAAAGGAAGATGAATGGATCATTGACAACGGATGTTCAAATTGTTGCAAGTATGGGTTTAACTGGTGTTGTCATTGATGTCAACATACTCATGTTGCATTAATGAGAAGGATTGGATGAGCTGTGTGCTAAGGATATTGAGAAAATTAGTCTTAATCATGAAAAGTGAAGAACAGTGATGACAACAAGGTAAAAGTCCAAGATAGGTTGAGGATCAGAGGATGCGGTTTAAAGGGTTTGTAGATATAAGTCTTGAGATGCTCCAGTCAAGTTTTTAGAGGTCTGCATGAAGATCTGAAGAAGTTATGGTCGTTCAAGTAGAACCAGCTCTGGCAGGTGTCCAGAGGTGACAAAGTGACACAGATAGGTCCAGTGAGGTCCGGTAATGCATTATCCCATTCTGCAGATTTAATAAAGTGTTGAGGACATCCTTGTGAACTATCAAGTAGATTGGTTCATGGTTTGAAGGTCCAGAAGAACCTATTCCTTTGTGACAGTGATGACAGACTGTGTTCTTGAGGTTCCAGATGAAGGAGAGAAGAATTCTAGCAAACAGATGAAGTGCAGATGTTCTTGATGATTCGGGAAAGGTTGTTGTGATCCTTGGTTGGTGGTCCGCATTGAAGTTAGAGTGCGCATTTGAAGAATAACCACTGGATGATGGTGTTCTTCCTAAGATTGGTCGACCAGATGTATTACACATCTTGCGGATGTTCTTGTAGGTGTTTGTCGACTTAGATGATTGTTCCTAAGTCGATGTCATGTATAAATAAGGGATTGTGAAGTCATTTCAAAGTGTGTCTTGGTGTGATGAGTGTGTGGTAGCGAAGAAGAGTGCGAAAGGCAGAGCAGAAGTATTGGACTTAAATCGAACTGATTCAAGCATGGTGAAGATGCTATTCTCCAATTCATGAAGGTGATACTTATTTCTTTGTAGACAGTGTGTCTCTTGTAGGCAATGAGCTTGTTGTGAGCAGTGTGCTCGGGCAGTGAGCCCTAATTGGCATGTGCCATTTTATTCTTTCTATTCTTCTAACAGAGAATACATTCTTGGGTTAATCACCCCGTGGTTTTTTCCTTAACCGGGTTTTCCACATCAAAATCTTGGTGTCTTATGTGTTGATATGTTTCTGCTTTTGATTTGAATGCATTATGGTTCATGATTAATATTCTGCTAATCACTAAAGAAGATTTAAGTGTATAATTGGAGAAAGTTTCACACAACTGATTCACCCCCCCCAGTTATGTGCCCTAAGTCTAACACAAATCACATGACAGGAGAGAAGAGTAAGTTTGTTAAGTTTAAAAATATGATGGAGGACTAGTTAGGTTTGGTGATGATGCAGCTAGTAAGATTTGTGGAAAGGGATCAATTACTTTTGATGGAAAACATAATACAAATGATGTTCTTTATGTCAAAGGGTTAAAGCATAATCTTCTAAGTGTTGGTCAAATGTGTGACAAAGAGTATAATCTGGTGTTTAAGGACAATGGATGTGAGATAAGTAAAATCTCCAGAGATATAATTGTTGCTGGTAAGAAGACTCCTAGTAATTTTTATCATTTGAAAGGTACTAACAACTGTTGTTTGTTGGCTCAAACAAATGAAAGTTGGTTATGGTATAGGAGGATGTGTCACATTAACTTTGACAATTTGGTGAGAATAAGAACAGTGCAAGCTGTAAGAGATCTGCCTAAGAGTGTAAAGCCTACCAATGTTATGTGCAAAGATTGTTAGTTTGGGAAGTCGACAAAGACTACTTTCAAAAGCAAAGAACAATTCTCTACCGGTTTGTTGGAATTGGTGCATATAGACTTATGTGGCCCCATAAGAACAAGAAGTCTACAAGGTGATAGGTACTTCATGCTTCTTACTGATGATTATTCAAGAATGCCTTGGGTTACCTTTCTTAGAGAAAAATCAAAAGCTCTAGATAACTTTAAGGCATTCAAAGCTCTAGTTGAAAATGAGTTGGATTTGAGAATCAAGTGTTTGAGATCTGACAGAGGTGGTGAGTTTACTTCAAATGAGTTTAATGTTTTTTGTGAAGAACATGGAATAAAGAGACATTTGTCTACCCATAGGACTCCTCAACAAAATGGAGTGGTTGAAAGGAAGGATAGAACTGTTCAAGAAGTTGCTAGGACAATGATCAAGGAAGTAGACCTACCGGAAGTATATTGGAAAGAAGCAATACACACTGTTGTCTACATTCAGAATAGAGTGCAAGTTAGAGCAAAAGGAATAAAGACACCTTATGAGATATGGTATGGAAGAACTCCTACTGTCAAATATTTCAAAGTTTTTGGAAGAAAATGTTACATCAGAAGAGATAAAGAATTAGGAAAGTTTGATGCTATATGTGATGAAGGCATATTCCTCGGGTATTCTACTAAGAGCAAGGCTTATCGGTGTTATAAACATATATTGAGAAAGATCATTGAAAGTGTAAATGTGAAGGTAGATGAAGATATTTAGAAGACCTTAGAGCTAATTGGATATGAGTCAGATGGATTGGGTGATACAAAGAAAGTTGAAGAAGACAAAGATAAGGAAGTTCAGACTGAAGTCCAAGTTGCTGCGGAAGAAGAAGTTCAAGTTGAAGCTCCAGAAAGAATTCCTAAAACCCCTAGGTATGTGCAAAGAGATCACTCTGAAGATCATATTATTGGTGACAAAAGGAAAGGTGTGTTGACAAGAAGTAGAGCTGCAGATTAGGAACCCGTGTTTAACCCTTCTCTTTACTTTGTTAGTATATTACTTTTGGACGCATATGCTTTGTAAGTCGTCCCGTGAGTATATTGTATTATTCCACATTCATGGGAAGTAATAGTTGTTTAGATTAGACTTAGTATATAAGTACGTGTTGAGGCCAATGAAGGCATCCACGAATTTATTGTATTGAGCTTGCTCAAAGGAGGTTGCCCCCTCAAAGTGGCCTGCGATCAATAAATTCCTTCTGTGTTTCTACTATTCATATATTTCTGTTATTTTGTGCATTTTTCGTTATATTGTTGTAGGAGGTTCCTCTCAAACAAGTAAACATATGTTTACTCTCAAAGGTAGAACCTAAAATAGTAAATGAAGCATGCAATGATGAACATTGGGTCAAAGCAATGGAAGAAGAACTAATGCAGATTGAGAAGAACAAGACTTGGGAACTTGTTAATAGACCTGCAGATAAGAATGTGATTGGAACAAAGTGGGTATTCTAGAATAAACTGAATGAAATTGGAGAAGTGAGAAGTAAGGAAAGACTTGTGTGTAAAGGTTACTCACAAGTGGAAGGAATAGACTATGAAGAGACCTTTGCTTCAGTGGCAAGATTGGAAGCTATCAGACTATTTTTGACTTTTGCAGCACATAAAAATTTCAAGGTATACTAGATGGATGTCAAGTATGCTTTCTTGAATGGTGAGTTAGAAGAAGAAGTCTACATAGAGCAACCAGATGGTTTCCAACTATCAGACAAACCAAACATGGTATGCAAGTTGAAGAAGGCTTTGTATGGATTGAAGCAAGATCCCAGAGCTTGGTATGCAAGACTGGATAAGTACCTGTTGTAGCAAGGATTCAGTAAAGGGCTCGCAAATAGTAATTTATACACCAAGATAAGTGGAGATCAAATCTTGATGGTTGAAGTCTATGTTGATGACATTATATTCGGTGGAAATGAAGGTATGTGTAAGAAGTTTGAGATGTCTATGTGTGGTGACATGAACTTCTTCCATGGACTGCAAATCAATTAGACTAATAAAGGTATTTTCATTTCTCAATCCAAGTATGTTAAGGAATTATTGAAGAAGTTTGGAATGGAGGACTCTAAACCAGTATGTACTCCTATAATTACTGGTTGTAAGTTAAGCAAGAATGATGAATCTCCTAAGTCTGATAAGAGCAAATATAGATCAATGATTGGAGGACTGCTTTATCTAACTGCTACTAGATTGGATATCATGCATGTAGTTTGTCTTGTGGCTAGATTTTAATCAGATCCCAAAGAATCACATGTTGTGGTTGTGAAAAGGATATTCAAGTACTTAAAGGACACTTTGGATCATGGTTTGTGGTATCCTAAGAATAATGACTTTTCTTTAAGTGCCTATACAGATGCAGATTGGGCTGGATGTGTTGATGACAGGAAAAGCACAAGTGGAGGTGCATTCTTCCTTGGAGATAGGGCAGTGTCCTAGCATATAAAGAAACAAGAATCAATTTCCTTGTCTATTGTAGAGGCAGAATATATTGTTGCAGCATCATGTTGTACTCAAGTGTTGTGGATGAAACAGACCTTGAAGGATGTCAAAGTTGAGTATGATGAGCCAATCCCTATTCTTTGTGATAACACAAGTGCCATAAATATTTCAAAGAATCCAGTGATGCATTCAAAGACAAAGCACATTTCAATTAAGTATCACTTTTTGAGGGAGAAAGTTGTAGAGAATGAAGTGAAGCTTGAGTATATGCCTACAAAAGATCAAATTACTGATATATTCACTAAGGCTCTTCCAAAGGATAGATTTGAGTATCTTTGAGAGATGTTAGGGGTTTTTTCTCCTCCTTCCTTGAACTAGATGCATAAGGAGATGCATCAGTCCAGTGTGCCTCAAAGTACATTTCTCCTTTTTGGACAGATGTTGGAAGCTACCTCTCAGGGGGAGCAGGTAGTGGTTTGAGATGATAGTTGCAGACAGGGGGAGTAAAGAATGATTTCAGACTGATCAAAGTAGTAGTGCGCAAATATGTACAGTGGAAGAGATATGATGCCCTTTTCCATTGATGTCAAAGGGGGAGATAGATTATGTGAAAAAATCAGGGGGAGAAAGAGTTCAGATGTGTAAAAAGAAAGGGGGAGTCCTGATGCAAAGTTATGTCTTGATGGAGGAACATGTTATTTAGTTTTTCACATCATATGTTTCCATCAATGACAAAGGGGGAGATTGTTGCAAGTATGTGCTAACTAGTGTTGTCATTGATGTCAACATGTTTGTGTTGTCATATTGGTGCCAACTGTGTCTTCTGATATTATTGTTTGTTGAGTGATTGAGTTGTCATATTAAGGACACTATCTGAGTATTTTGATCTGCATTTCCTCTGTATTCAAGACTAGAGTATGAGATTTGAATATTATTTAGAGAAGTGTTTGAAGATGTTAAATCTAGAATTTGGTGGTCCAGATTGTTGTGCAGAAAAAGTTCTATTCACCAGTTTGAAGATTGTGCCTGACAACATTTGCAGTGTGACAGGGAGAAAGTATTTTGCTCTACATTTCTCTGTAGTTTGGGAAGTTTGGATTTTGGTCTTGCAATTCTAAATTTAAGTTTATAAATTCCTTAGCTATCTTTGTTCCAAAGGTTTTGTGATTTGGTACTCCGGAAAGTAAGTTTTTAAGTAGCAGAGTTCGACACTGTTGTTTATGAGCAAATAGTGAATCCTCCTCAAATGAAAAGTGTTGCGGATCTTTTTGGTGATTCTCTAGTATCTAAAGGTTGTTCATGGATGTCTCTAGATCATGTTGAAGTGTTGTACCTAGTCTACAAGTCATGTTAGTGCTCGTGGAAGCATGTGCCTAAATATTTTTGGTGTTTACACCAGTTCTAGTTGACTCAGTTGTTTGCACTTGTTGCAGAGGTACTTTGTGAATTGTGGAAGTGTGTTGAAGCGTGTGAAGACATAATTGAGTCTGAGATAAGTCATGAAGTGTTCATTCTTCATCCATTTTCTCCGCAAGGTTGTTTAGGTCTAGACCTAATTTAAATTATGTATGTATGCTGACCTCAGAGAAAGTTCCAATGGTTGTAGATTGTATTGCTAACCTTGATGAAATTTCCAAGGTTGATGATTGGTATAAATATATGTAATGAATCCATGAGTGATGAGAGAGTGTGCGAATATGCAAAGATAAAGTGTGTGTGTTGTAAAGGCAGAGTAAAAGAGATATATTGCGCTTCAATGGAACTGAACTCAGGCATGTTGTAGATGCTAATATATCAGTTCATGGTAGTGAGCCACCCATCCTGGTAGTGAGCCACCCTTTGCCAGTGAGCCTTTTTGTAGTGAGCATTTTGGGCAGTGAGCCCTAGGTAGTGAGCCCTAAGGCAGTGAGCCTCTTTGTTATTTGGTATTGTTACTACATATATTGTGAGCTAACACTCACTGTGGTTTTTCCCTTTTCGGGTTTTCCACATAAAAATCTAGTGTTCATGTGTGTATGGTGTTGATATGTTTATGTTTTGATTCTTCTATTCATGTTCAATCTTCATAACAGAATAAGAAGTTAAAGTAAGTGGATGTGAATGTGATTGTATTTAAAGAAGTTAAGGTTTTTGATACAATTGATTCACCCCCCTTCTTAGTTGTCTTGTGCCTTCAACCCCTACTAGTCGGTGGATGACGAAAACAAATAAATACTCAAGGCCTACAAGACAAATGAGAACAATCATCAAGTTGACTCCAAAGTACATAATGACATGACCCTTCAAGCAAGCAAGACCCTTCAATCTTGAACATAATGGCATGAACCTTCAAGTGAATGAACAATCATAAAATTGACTCCAAAGGATATATCATCATGAAATAATCATGAGAACCTACTTTACTTTCCTTCCAAAACCAACTTCATAAGGATTATGCCTACCTCCATCATACTCAAATCCTGCATACAAATGCAATTGCACTATTTAGCTAAAATTAGTACACCAACATGATGAAATGAGACAGTACCATCAAAATACCTCCACATGGTACAATATATGTTTCTAAACATAAATCTATGTTTCTAAACTTATATCTATGTTTTATTTTGTCCACCTGTTCAAAGATGCAAGTTTTTGTTATACCAATCCTCCTGGTAAAGATACAAATCAAATGCCTACTTTGAAAGTTGAAATAAATTAAATTAAAGACATACAATTTTCATTTTCTTCCATTGCTATTCATAAGCTGAAAAGGAGTGATATTTTTCACAAACCCTATTGTTTAAAATATTTTAACAATAAAATATGAGTTCAATCAATCCACTTGACTTAGTTTGATCAAACCAACTCACTAATCATGACCCTAGGGAATATCCACATGCATCAACAACCATGCCATTTAGTCACGAGCTCTATAATGAAATGAAGCTAATCAACCAGGACCAAGGAGTACATATAAGAAGGTAAGAAAATTGTCAAAAAATATAGAAACTGAAATGAGGATAGCAAAGAAAAATAAAATACCTTTATGTCATTCCACGGATTCAATCTAATGAACCATCTAGATCTGCTCTACTCTTTATGGTGTCAAGTATTGCTTCATGGTCAGACTCACAAACTTTCTACAAGTTTCTATTCAACGATCTACCCCCGTATTTTATCAAATGAATGTTTGATGCCACAATGTTAGAATAATGAAGAATCTTCCTATGTGTGTCAAAGTGCTCAAACAACCACACATCAGACTTCTTCATTGGATACCTTCTAAGCCATGTTCCAATAACAACCTCTGATCCTGTAGGATACTCAATGTTTTCTCCATCTATGACAGGGGCTATCAATTTCTTTTTTGCCTTGATACAATGATATAAATAATAATTTGTTCCCTCACTATCTTCATCAGCAATAACTGCATATACATGCCCTACAATAAATTGCACAAAAAATTAAAATACAATAAATGATAAAAAATACTACATCATAATCTAAAATAAATAATAATTTCATTAACATATTACCTGGTTCAAATAGATCTAAAATATGGTCAAAGTTAATTGATGATTCCATCTACACAAGTTGTAGTGCTCCTGGAAGATGATACATCAGAAGTGGGCTTAAAGATCTAGCATGTCATTCATCAACTCATTCTTTGGACTCACAATCATTCCAATAAAAATCCATACACAATGAACAAAAACACACCATCTGCCTCAAATAAATAGTCTATGAAGCTACATTTGAGTTGAACTAAAAGAGTGGAACTCACTTGATCCTGTCACTGTACAACAATCTTCATTTTTTACAATGTTAGCTTCTTCTATAAACCAAAAGAATCTATGAACTATAGACTTACCTTCATTACTTAGACCCATCATAGAGTTGCACCATTCAGCGATGGATGTTGCATCTGTCAACTTTGCATTGTCCTTGTACTTCAACTTTTCTCGTGTTAAGGCTCTTTTGATACATGCTCCAACACCATCATGCTCCCCTTTTTCATGCCCAGCCTCAAATAAATTCCATATATGTTGAACACCACTTTATGCATCCTACTCAACCAATAAAACATTTGTGAATTCTCAAAATGTGATGCACAATTATGTGACCATATGATATGCTAATCAAACATGATGTTCTTGCTACTCAAATGACCATAGAAAATATGAAAGCAACCTTACACAAACTTTGTAGAATGTGTGCAATCATCACTAATATAAAAATGATACTCTCTCAATATATTTCTATCTTCCTCTGTAACATCAGGTGCATGAATGAATGCTATATGCACAAATATAGCAACCTGAGTGGACTTGTAGTACTATGATTGAACCTCATTCTATGGTTGTAGTGTATAATTCTCTGCAAAGTCAACAATTGGCACAATCATACGAAGAGGAAATGTGTCCTTGCATAACCTGAATTGCAATTCCAACCGTTGAGCTCTGTGTGTATGCCTTGCATACTCATAAACTATCTTTTCTTGAAAAATAGGCATAAATGCACATAGTGGTATTTCTTCACTAACCAATTCACACCTTTTTTCTTCTTTACCATGTTTTAGACTGTATGCCACTATCTTATATTTTCCAAAAGGTACTAATTCATTTTCAATTGCATGTGCACTCTCCATGTGTACACAAGTTCTCAAACATTGTAAGCCACCACAACTATCACATGTTTCATCCAAACATGATGTCTTATAAAACATTTGTCCATCTACCATTTCACAAAAAATGCTTGAAATGAAATCTCTTGTCGATTTAGGTGGATCCTCTATCATATGCTCCTACAAAACATCATTAGTATGCAAAGATACACATATTTGTCGATAAACATAATAAAGCATAGAAAATTCTATGTGAACTCTACAACAAGTTGTACATGTGTGATTTATCTTGACATAAAAAGGTTTTTCCATTTCAAAATACCTTTGACTAATTTGAATTCAAGGATAAGTAGCTACAAATTTGAAGAAAAATTGTGTTTGAGTCATATCTAAAAAATGTTTTGGATGTGGCTCATGGTTTTCACAACCAATTCTCCTTCTTACAACATCCCTTTGATTGGGTGATACTCTTGTGTTATTGGATTAAAACTCCTCAATTAGGGATTTTAACACTTCAACTATGGCTTTATTTTTCCATGGGAGTCTACCAAAAAATGCCTATAGTTCATTTATATTTGGGTCCTCAATTCTTTCACGCCTTCCAATGGTTTTCATCAAAGTTTTTCTATTTATCTTTAGTGCTTGACTTGTTTTTCTTATCAAGCGAGATTTATTTGTTTAATTGCTCACAATAGTTGATGTAATGACATCTCGTGTAGCATTACTATATTTGGTGCGTGAGGTGGAACCAATGTTTTGATATGCATTGATTAGATTTCTTACAGTAGATTTTTCACTATTAGCACTTGATGTTCTTAGGCCAAGAATCTTCCTAATTGGCCTAAACTTTAGATTTTTTATCATCTCAAAAAATATTTGGCATCTTCCATTTTCACTTATGTTTTGAAAAAACATGTTCCATATCTTATTCACATTTCTTCTACAAGTACGTTCGGGAATCTTATCAACCACTGGTTTTAGAATATTCTCATCAATTTTAGTAAAAAAATTAGGCTTTTTATGCAAAATTCTAGGAGGTGTTCTCAATGGCAAACTTGATTCACAAGATAAATTTTGATCACTAAATAATTGATCAATTGGTGTATCATGTATACCACAACATTTGCAAATGCATCATAATTTTCAATTGGAGATTGAACATTTTCTACATTATCGAATTGAGACGGCAAAGATGACATACCTTCAAGTTCTCCAACTTTCAATCTCTTAATTGCATGAAGTTTTTTCATTCGTTCCCTTTGTTTATCCAATTCCTTCTCTCTCTTCAATGCTTCATCATCCAATTCAATTGGCAAAGATGGTTCACCTTCATCTGTGAAGTTCAATTTATTATTGTCACGAAGTTCTCATTTGTTCTCTTTTCTTTGCATTCTCAGCTTCACACTCCTCTGATGTTTGAGTTTTTGTCTGTTTCCTTGGTATCGTATTGAATTCTATATCACTCTAAAACAATGGTCAAAAGAACACAAAAAATATCTGATAATTTATCAAGTTATAATACAAGACATGCTTAATTACATTGTTTTTTGTTGATGTAAAACAAAAAACTAGTTAGTTTATTCAATCTAGTGTTGCAATCCTTAAAAACATGAAAAAAGTACATTCCAATATCAAATTTGAATTGGAAACATGTAATTGGAATATTGTGCATCGAAACAAGAACAAAAAATGCATCAATTTTGTCAACCAATGATGGGAGAACCTCAGAATCATGAAAAGTCTCTTTCAATGTCTGAAAAAATGCAAAACAGGGAATAAAACAGAGCATGCGCAATGAAAATCACATGGCATGCCTTTTTGCAAGCCATTAGATATCATTTTAACTAGTTCAAAATGTTCTCGCGTTATAACGCGAGCATGTTATAACACGAGCATGTTTTAAACTAGCTAAAATGTTATTTATATCCCTCTCTTCTACTATTTCACAAATTATTTCTCTCTATCTCTTTCTATTTATCCCTAACCCCTAAACCTTTATCTCCCTATCTCTATCGTCCCTCTATCTCTCAATTCCCTAAGTATGTCCACCCCGCACTTAGGGTAGGTCTAAGTTCCCTAAACCCCAACCTCCCTCCCTCTCTCTCTTGTTTCCATTTCCTTTGTCAATAGGAGAGAGAGAGAGAGAGAGAGAGAGAGAGAGAGAGAGAGAGAGAGAGAGAGAGAGAGAGAGAGAGAGAGAGAGAGAGAGAGTTTTCTTGTTTCCATTCCCTTTGTCAATAAGGGAGATGGAGAGGGAGAGGTAAGGAGAGGGAGGGAGAGAGGGGGGAGATAGAGGGGAGAGATAGGGAGATAGAGGAATGATAAGGGAGAGAGAGACGAGTGATAGGGAGATAGGGAGAGATAGATCAGAGAGATAGGGAAATAGAGAGTGAGGGAGATGTCTAGAGACATAGGGAGAGATATTGAGAGGTAGGGAGATGATAGAGATAGGGAGATAAAGGTTTAGGGTTGCTCAGGTTTAGGGGTTAGGATTTAGGGGATTTATTTAGGGTTGAGAGAGAGAGAGGTTTAGGGTTTCTCAGGTTTAGGGGTTAAAGTTTAGGGGCATTATTTAGGGTTTAGGAGTTTAGGGTTGCTCGGGTTTAGGGGATATGGGTTAGGGTTTAGGGTTTAGAGAAAGAGGATCTATAGGGAGAGATAGAGGAGACAGAGGGGAGAGATAGGGAGATAGAGAGTGAGGGACATGTCCAAAGACATAGGGAGAGAGATTGAGAGGTAGAGGGATGATAGAGATAGGGAGATAGGGGAGAGATAGGTTGATAGAGGTTTAGGGTTGCTTAGGTTTATGGTTTAGGGGTTAGGGTTTAGGGTTGCTTAGGTTTATGGTTTAGGGGTTAGGGTTTAGGAGTTTAGGGTTGCTCATGTTTATGGTTTAGGGTTTATGGGTTAAGGTTTAGGGGTTTAGGGTTTAGGGTTTAGAGAGAGAGGGAGATAAAGAGTGAGGGACGTGTCCAGAGACATAGGGAGAGAGATTGAGAGGTAAAGGGATGATAGAGATAAGGAGATAGGGGAGAGATAGGGAGATAGAGGTTTACGGTTGCTTGGGTTTAGGGTGTAGGGTATATGGGTTAAGGGTTTAGGGTTTAAGGGCATTATTTAGAGTTTAGGGTTTAGGGGCATTGTTTAGGGTTTAGGATTTAGGGGTTAGGGGTTAAGGTTTAGAGGTTTAGGGTTTAGAGAAAGAGAGAAAGGAGTGATAGCGAGAGATAGAGGAGATTGAGGGGAGAGATAAGGAGATAGAAAGTGAGGGACATGTCCAGAGAGATAGGGAGAGAGGTTGAGAGGTATAGGGATGATAGAGATAGGGAGATAGAGGTTTAGTGTTGCTTAGGTTTAGGGTTTAGGGGTTAGGGGTTAGGGTTTAGGGGCATTATTTAGGGCTTAGGGTTTAGGGGTTTAGCATTGCTCGAGTTTAGGGTCTAGGGGTTTAAGGTTTCTCAGGGTTAGGGGTTAGGGGTTAGGGGCATTATTTTGGGTTTAGGGGTTTAGGGTTGCTCGAGTTTAGGGTTTAGGGTTTACAGGTTAGGGGTTTAGGGTTTAGAGAGAGAGGGGGGTCCATAAAGAAGACAAGATAGAGAGAGGGAGAGAGATATATGCATAAAATTCATTTTAACTATTTAATAACATGCTTGCATTTTTGCCTGCTTTGGGAAATTCCAATCCTAAGGGTTGGATTTGCCTTGGTAATCCAACCCAGAGGTTTGGAGGTAGCTTTTGGATGCCAAGACATGTTTTTCACAAAAGTTAGAAATTTTGACCAAATATCGTGTGTGCTCCCCCTATGATTCACACGTTTTTCAATACACAATACAAAAAAATGCTAGGACGACTTCAAGTTTTTATTAGCTTTCTAACAATATTTTTTTTTTTCAAAAATTTGATAACATTAAGGTTTCCATCTTCAAATTCTTTTGCTAATGTGTTCCTTTTTTTAGAAAACCTACATCTAGTATTTTTGGTGTTATTTTTTACACGTTTATCAAAATTTGAAACAAATTACATTTTTAGATTCTAGACTCAATTCTATACACATTGAAAAAATTGATTTTGATTAGTTTCCAAAAAATTGGGGGGGAGCATGCTCAAATTTTCATTTTTCAAGATGTGTCCACTTTGAAAATTCATAAAATATTCATATATTCATAAAGAAATTAATAGAAAAAATAGGCATAAACTACATGGTGTTAGCTAATTTTCCACCATTGCAATTTGTCTAATACTTTAAAAAAATATGACATTTTAGGGGGAGCACACCAAACACTATGTTATATTTTTCTGACAAAAACAAAAGCACTTTGTGTGCTCCCCCTATTTGAACCTCTTAATCTCCACCATTTTTATAAAAAAATAATTATCAGTTTTGAAACTAGACTCGGATCACTACAAAACTTGTTCTTATCACATCTTCTAATTTTGAGTGTGGCTATCTTCAATTCCCCATGCAAGATCAGTTTTTTTTATTTCAAAAAAAGTGGCTACTTTTGACCCCCTTTTGGTCCCCCATTTCCATGCACTTACCCGTATCTACTTAGGTAGGTGTTATCTCCCCTGCATAATGGTATACATCTACTTATGGAGGTAAAATTAATTATGCATTTAACAATTGTGGTTGTACCTTCCTAGGTTGGTGGAGACTTGTAAGTTGTAGTTACGCTTGTACTATCTACTTTATCCCACATTTTTTGTACATTCACATCTTTTGGTGGCATATATTATAAATGCCCAACACTATCTCTCATATGGGAAATCCATCTTGTACTTATCTTGTACATTTATAATTACATCCTCATTCTAATGGAATCATCGTGTGTTGCATCTTCAATCTTTGATTGTCATGTGCAATTTTCCATTGTAATGTATTCTTGTCATCTAGATCTTGGGTGTGCATAAGCATTTATGCAAATCTAAAATGTATTAGAGCATTACGTACTAGATCTAACATAATATTAGAGTGATCTCTATACCATTCCACAATATTACAGTAAGAATCCCTTAAAGGAACCGATTTTTTTTTGTATTTTTAGTGTGCCCCCTTTTTCAATTAAAAATCAACCCCATTGAATTTTGCCTTCTGCAAGACCCTTGTAAGCATTTAATAAAACTAGGTTTGCTTGTAAGTTTTCAATAAAAGTGGATTCGCTCATGCATATTTATATTCAAGAAGGTTCTCATATGTAACTCAAATAGTTTAGAGGGTTGTCAAAGTAAAAACATGTTGACCATCAATCATTCAATCCAACTATTTGGGTTGCTTTCTTCAAGTGGATCCAACATAAAGGTAGTCCCCACCACCCACTTGCCTTAAAAAATAATGGATCACTCTTCAAGAGAGATTCTTATTGCGACATTATTTTGACCTTCTCAATTCCATATCTAGCTTGCTATAATTTGTCTGAATTAGATCATCTTTGTTTGAACTAAGTAATCTTTGACCATAATTATAGCTAATTGTTCACGTCTTCCAAATTCTACAAGACCTTCCTAATGGTTTTGAATTGTCTTATTTAGATAGTGGTTCAAATTTCACAAGCACACTACTATTGGAGAGTGACATTATCATTGAAAAATAATGCTCAACATCATGGTTACTTGAAGTTGTTCTTCCACCTACTGGATCACATGCTTCATTTCAACTATTCTATAGTTTATCATCAAGCTCATTGTCTTCCCTTCATGACATATGTTCCCCATAATGTTTTATCCCTCGTTCTTCAATAATGTAACCTTAATCATTGTAGGTGGCATGATCTAGTGGTCTACCATTGTATAAAAATGTGAGATCTAGCTCACTTGTAATTCATCTTTAACTCATTTAATAGAAGTGTATCTACACCTTTTTCTCAACATCTTGACCTAGAGAGATTCTTAGACTTTTTGTTTTAATATTTGGTGTCTACTTATGATCCTCTATTCGTGTAGATCAACTTATTTAAATTATGAACATGTAATGTTTGCAATATTTTTTGATTTCATATGATTGAATGTGTTTATGTTTATATGTTGATTATAAATATTGGATGAATCATATCCAACCACACTAAGTGTTAAAAATGAATGCAAGATTGAACACTAAAAGGAGATTCAATTGATCTATTCTTTTTGGCACATTGCCTCCTTTTTCTTTTGTTCCCCTTTAACCCTTTTCTTTTTATCAACACCTAGACCTCTTTCTTACCCTTTTTCCCTCCTAGTTTTTAGATGAGGAGTAGATTAATGCTAGAATAGAACAAATAAAGGAACCAACCTTCTTCAAAGATTCCTCCAAGCTTTAGAAAACAATTGGCTTGGGGATTTCAATTATTTTGGTTTCCCAAAACTAGCCCAATAGGTGTTTTCTTTGTTGGTTTTGATGATCAATATCATAGATTTATGAATGCTTGATAAGGAGCTCCAACATCCTTGACCATGTCAATAGGCGAAGTGAGTTCATTGTTCCTCAGAGGAAACCTCTTCTTCAACAATTAGAATTGCATCTTCATCACACTAAAGTGAACTCACTCTATTAGAAAGAAGCCAAGCAAGTGAGTTATTTTGGAACCTCAACATTAACATATCAAAATTATTATATACTTGAGAGTAGAAAAAATGTAAAACCATATAAGTAAAACCTATATGTAAATGAATCATATGTTGTGATGCTAGAAAAATTTATACTCCCCATGCTTGAGAAACATAGTGGGATAAGGAAAAGGGATGCATTTCCTTATTGATTATTCTGCACACTAAATTTGTATTGCTTGCACTAAAAGGAGAGCATCACTTGAAATCCTTTCTCAATAAAAGGTTTTAAATCGCCTCATGTGTAAATGTGAATATAATAGATGGACCCAAAAGTAATGGAATCTCTTTAAAAGATTATGTTGGTTATAAACATTTATATGTCTTACAATTTAGGCAATATTGCATAATAGTAAAAGTATTTCATGAGACAAGGTTTCAAGAGGATAATGGAAGTGGCAATGCAAACTAATGTAATAGTAAAACACAAAGTACTATATGGATACTACTTTATACACAAAACTATCATTAGTTATTGAACATAATATTGTAAATGAAGATAAAAGAAATACTATAGACATAATTTAGTGAATTTAAAATGATTGATTATGACTCAGTTGGTAAGGAATAGTTGTAACAACTTTAATAGAGAAATTGAAGCCTATAAGAAGGTGTCTGATGTTTGTAAATAATGTTTTAGATAAATGATTAAACACTTATAATTTCCCTCTCTATAGTATCTATAGATGTGATTTTTTTTACCTTATACAATAATTAAAAATGATAATGATAGAATAAATATATTAAAGTATCAAAATCATATGAAAGATTCGATTATATGTGACAATTTTGTGTTGATTGAGCAATACTTTAGATAGGACTTCCATTGATGGAGATAGGAGGACTATTACATTACTATAGAGAGACTCACCCCAATTTCAAATTATATGCAAAATCCTTTCTTGATATGGTTACAATGTTTGCTTATAGAGTTGCACAATATGGATGTGATTTTTTTTACCTTTTACAATAATTAATATATAAAGTATCAAAATCATATGAACATTTTGATTATATGTGACAATTTTGTGTTGGTTGAGCAACACTTTAGAGAGGACTTCAATTGATGGAGATAGGAGGACCATTACATTACTATAGAGAGAGACTCGCCCCGATTTCAAATTATATGCAAATCCTTTTTTTATATGGTTGCAATGTTTGCTTGTAGAGTTGCACAATATGTTTTAAAAATAGCATAATCAGGACAACTAACATTCTACTACAGGACAAAGAGTATATAATAAATCATGTTGAGATGACAATTGCATACAATAACATCATTTCAATCATTCGGCCACCCAATACTCAGATGATCACAAAGCCATGTTTGAAGACGAGATTGATAAACTTTGATTAGATATAACTTCTCTTTCAGCTGAGTTGTTGAGTTACTTCAAATCACAAGTTGTTGAATGCTTTTTTAGTACTCAAGAACAAGTTGTTATGTTAAATGTTGTTATGCACACCATCAAGAACGCACACGATGTCTATGACTGTTGTCTGCGACTTTACAGCTGTTTCTGTTAGTCTAGACTGTTTATCAACAGTCTGTTATCTGTAAGAATGTGACTGTTCTTCAATATTTTGTACAATGTAATCTCTTTTTAAGCTTAATAAATATGAAATAACAGTGTAGGATAAGAAATCTAGATAAGAATTCAGCAAGTAATTCCTTATTTAGAGGTCTCCTTATTTAGAGATCTCCTTATCTTTCACATTTAGAGTCCATTCCCGTCACCCTCTACTGCCTCAATTTATTCTCTTAAAAGATTAGGGAGATTAGAATGATTAGTGTTCCCATGCCTTTCTTTTAGGAATGACTTATGGTGTAGTTAATGCCATGATTCGAACTCACGATCTCCATGGACTTGTATGCAAAATATTGCTACTATATTGTATATAAAATAGTTTTCCCTTAATATATATTAAAAAGTATCCTGAACTTTGTAAGCATAAAGCTATGCAGTGTGATAAGTCCGAGATATCTGGTCTGGTATGAAATAAAAGCATAAGATAACTTTTAATGAAGTCAATAAAGAAAACCTTGTGGAGTATCTTATGACTAGATAACTTCTTCAATTTCAAAAGTTGTGACCATTTTTCCAAAAGTATTGCCTTTAATATTTCAAGGAGAAATTCTAAGTTCACAGCTTTAAACTCTCTGGTCAAGATGCCCGTTTTCCCTTTTAATTAGTGCCCTGAAATTTCACATGCATTAGATTCCTTGCAAAATAATTATATATTTCAATATTTGTTCATAAGATATTTTATAACTTACAACAAACCAAAATAGTAGATTATATGCACGAAGTATAATTTGAAATAAATGGATCATATTAATGTAAAAGGTTGGAATAATATTTTTAATATAATCAAAGAAAATTATTTGGTTTTATTTTATATTTGTTGTAGAGGAGAAAAGTGTATACTCTAATATTTCTTTTCCATTATGTCACATTGGGTTAATATTTTGGGTGCATGATTTTAGTACATAATATCATTATTTTGGTACACTTGTTGACCTAAGAACTAATTTATCTGGGGCACTCACTGACCTACGAACTAATCTATTTGGTGCACTAGCTAACCCAAGAACTAATCTATCATTTTGCCATGCCACATTTCTTTGTTTAGAACCTTTATGACTGAGTTCCCAACAATCTACTTATCTTAGACAAGATTGCAATTGCAATCTTGTCCCTTAGATAGGATCACTAACATTATTGTTTCCCCAACTTTCAAATTTTGAATTCCTACATTTCAAAGCTAACATTCCTAGGATTTTACCATTACCTATTGGCATGGCCACCAAAATTCAAGATTGTGTGTCTAGGGTTATATATTTAATGGCATCATCTTAGGACACTCTAATAAGAGGAAATCATTTGACACCATCCATAGAACATCAAAAGAGCATATAATCTCTTCTCCTTTTATAAGTACTTAGTCATTAATCATCTTCTATTAGCATCAAGATGAAAGCACAATAGTGTGTCACACTTTTCAGCATTATTGAGCCACCAAAATTAACATTTGTTAACATTTCTATCAATTATATTGAACAAATAGTCAATAATTTAAGAATAATATAAACTAATAATTTGTGGCATTTTCTATGTAAATTCAATTTATAATATTTTGGATTTAAAGAAATTATTTCTATCAATTTTTGTTAGTTTTCAATAATAAAAAAATATTATATTTCTATTATTATGTATTGAGTGTTACCATGATACATAACTTTTACTACCAAAAAAAAAAATTATGATTTCTCAAAAATAGATGATTAACTCAAATATCTAGTGTGTGGATATTTTTGGTATTTTTATTGAATATTTAATTTATTATTATTTTAATTGGTAATAATAGAAATTTAGACCTATATTTTACCATAACACATTTATTTTTGTCTATTTATCAAAATATTTTTCTTTTATTGAAACAAGGACAATGGTATGGAGGATCATCAAAAACCATCCACCACCTATCCTAGAAGTTGTCCTTTATTCCTTGGTGTTGGCACCAATGAATAGGGAATCTTTTGCAACTTGTATGCATAGGCTCATTAGTTCTAGGGTCTACAAAGAACACACAAATTATTTTTCATTATTTTTGTATTTCACTTGTTTATATGATAGATTTGTTGAATAATATTAGTAGGCATTCTCTCTAGATTTGCCCATGTATTTATTTTCCCATCGACTAAATCTATGTGAGATATTATAGATTCTAAATTAAATGCAAGAGCTTGTCGATGTGTGTTTGTTGCATTTAGATTTTTCAAGGTTTCTTCTAATGTTTAAAGCTCCTTTTATTATGTTTGATTTGCTCTAAATTATGTGCAAGTGGGTATCATGAGGATGCCTTGGAATTGATGGAGGAGTTTGAGGGGGGTTATTTTGTGCATGTTTTTCAACAGTAGTTTTGGCATATGTTTCATCATTGAGGGGTTTAGATTTCCTAAAAATTAAAATAAATAAATCAACAGAAATAAAAATCAAAATTATTTCATTTTAACTCAAATTGCTAAAAATTTGAACAATCTCATTGTGGCATGATTCCTTTACTCAAATTGCTCCAAATAGATCAAAATCCACTCGCACAATAACATAGTCGCATTATGGAGAAAATTGGAAGAAATGAGCCATGGCTATTTTTTTCTTTTATGAAGTTTAAAATGCAAGATAATGCGCTCACATTTAGGCTTGGAAGTGACCGAGCCTTAGGATTTTCATTAAAAACCATTACACGGTCACATTATGGTTTCTATAATGTGATAGCATTATTGATTATTTCAACTCAAAAATATTTTTTGGCCACTTTTTAGCCCCTCGTCTTTGTACACATACTCTCCTATGACGTGAGAGATTCTACGTAACACCTCTACACCTTTGAACATCTTTCTTTGACCAACCCTTCCTTTTTTCCCTCCAAGTTCCTCATTTTGGACAATCTCTTGGCTCTCTCTTACAAATTTTAGTGAAGCTTGTGAAGCTCTTGGCATCTCTATTATTAGTTCCAGTAATCTATCAGCATTCTTGGTAACTTTATTAGCTCTCTAGCAACATATAGAAAATTCTATTTCGAGTATTCAAGCTTATGTGATCTTCTTGTGGATTTCAATATCTTCATGGGGTTTCTTGGAACCACTACTTGTTTGGCTCTTCTTTGGGTTCCATTTCTAGCCGGTAGTTCACATCTTCCTTTTGTAAGGTGATTGAGTTCCATCTTTCCCTCTTTAATTATTCACTTTGTATAATCCATTTCTGTGCTTGTGGCATTGTGTGGGTTACATCATTTCCTTTCTTCTTTCCAATAGCACACTAGTTTTCTCTTGTTTGAGTAGATTAGTTTTACATTGTTCATTCACTCTATTTGTCACTACTATTATTTATCTAGACACACTTAGAGGATAAATCCACACACTTTTTTCTATCTTTTTTAACATTGGTTGTCTATGAAGGTAGAAATACCAAAACATGGGTTTAACTTGAAGGCAAACTACCCCAACTTTCCTTCACTTTTTCCTTGCAAATTTCAAGCCTAGATGAGAAGATTTCAACCACATGCCAGTTTTGTAGACCTTCTTTTTTATCTCTTTATTTTTTTTATCCAGTTTATTCCTTTTGAGCAATAGTGAAAATATTGTTTCAATTTTAGTTTATTCTCATCACCTAGAAGCTGCTAGTAGTTATCTTGACCTTCTATTGTGCAGGTTGAATGGTGTAGAGTGAAGTAGAGTTAACATTCTAGATTTTTCATACTTCCTAGACTACAATATGACACATAGACATATGTGTGACACGCTAGTGTCCCTGGAAGTAGGCCTCTCCATTTGACATCAGGTTCTCCTTATTTCTCTCTTTTCTATTATGTGGTTAAAATATTCAATTTCATTTCTAGTTTTTTGTAATCAGTGATTTATCAGATTATAGTTCATCTGCATAGTAATTTAGTATAGTCTATTATCTTCATTTGTGGCTCTCTAAGGATTGTATCTATGTTACTTTGTTGAACAACAATAAGTAGTAGAAAACTAAAACAATCCTAATGTGGTTGTAGTGAATAGTTCATTTGACTAATACCTCTTAGTTGAATTGTAACTTTTCCTCATCTACACCCACCTCCACATATCTACTCTTTTGGAAGATTATAGGTACATAATAAAGTTACATTTATATTATTAATATTGTTTTTCTATGCAATAAATGTTCAAAATTTATATAAAATTAATTGATTTTTTTTAATATAGGGGTGGTTCAAATAACACCACATGGTTGTCAAAGAATTGATAAGACTAGGTCAATGCATTCTTTGTACAAATAAGATGCTTTACAATAGAGATTACTCATTTTTTTGTTGTGAATGCATGTTGGGTCATACAAAAGATGCACTAACCAAGCTCATGGCTATGTAGGTGAATGGATAATAGTTCCTCTATTTGTGGATGATACATATGGAGAAGAGGAAGAGGAAAACTTCAAATATATTCCTTTAATTTCAATTGATTATAACCACATTTTAAAATTAGTTAGAAAAGGTTTGAGCATTGTTATAGTTGACATTGAAAAAAATTATATGTACCTGTGTGTGTGTGTGTGTGTGTGTGTGTGTGTGTGTGTGTGTGTGTGTATGCTTGTTCTAATTTTGCCTTTACATATGTTAGGGGGTGTTTTGTAGTAATTATAGAAGCTAGAAATGTAGAGAATGTGAGTTATTATTTATTATGCTACACAAAGGAGAAAACTAAGTTAATAAATCCATAACAAAGTGAAGATACAATGTTTCCAATAGGGTTTGTTGTCTTGCAAGGAATTGAGGCAAGTAAAATTATTCATAATGGGTTTTATTTTGTTGATTATGAACCTTACAGTAAGGTGTATCATTGTAGTCACCTAATACTTGCTACTGCCATGGCTCTTCAAAGTGTGCTACATGTACATGGTCAACATATGGAGGTTAGATAGAGAAGATCATGAGAACATACATGTAATTAATGAGATATCGAAATCAATTTATATGGTTTGATTTGTAACATAAAATATTTTAAAATTTGATAAATATTTTGATGTACTTATTTCTATCCTTAACGAGCATGTGTCTAATAAAATATGATCTTATGACTTGATATGTGTCTAGTGTGGTTGAATATTGATGATTATGTTGATCGATCCTAGAGTTCTTTATCTTCTCATGATGTGGTTGATGACTCTTCATTTCATGATGATTTGGCTTATGACATGCATTCTTTTAATACACATATATGATAAACTCATTTAGTGGTCATGTTACATCATTCCTATCTTCACATTATGCTTCTATACATGATGATAAAAAATAATAATTAGTTTACATTTGATAGTCCTCAACATTGCAATTATAAGTTTAAGTATGAAAAGAAGTAATATTGGTTCATATTTTTTAATTTGATCTGTTTGATCATTTCAAAGATTACATGATGAATAATTATTATTTGATTTTATATTTCATTGATAACATTTTTTAAGTAATTTAAACTTAATATGTCCCCTTAATCCATCCACTTAAGACACTTAATCAGTCCCCTTATTCCTCTTAAACCCACATAATATATCCCCTTAATCCATCCCTTGACTCCATCCCCTTACCCCTTAATTCATCTTCTTAAGTCCACTTAATATGTCCCCTTCATTCATCCCCTTACTCCATCCCTTTAATTTGTTCCCTTACTCCATCTTCTTAATTCATCCCCTTAATCCATCTCCTTATTCTATCCCCTTAATCCATCCCATTACTATGTCCCCTTAACATATCCCCTTAAGTCCACTTAACCAATCCTCTTATTCCCCTTAATTCCACTTCATCCATCCCCTTATTTCATCCCTTTATTCCATCCCATTACTCCCTCCCCTCAATCCATCCACTTAATTTAACTCAATTAGTCCCCTTATTTTGTCCCCTTAATCCATCAAATTCACATTTCAAAATAAAAATAGAATATGCAACAAAATTTGTTAGATAATGCAAACCAACCTCATCTTTCAATCGAATATTCTCAATGTCTAGTTGCTCGGAAGGAGAAACTAGAATATTAAACAGAGTAGATGAAGCTAAACTAGTTATAATTATACTTTCACTAGGAAAATGAGGAGTCACATCATGAATAGGAATGACACAAACCATCATAGCAAAAGAAAATGGAGTTATTGATGAAATATAATTCATCTTCAAATGTAGTGGAGAGTAGATAATATAAGAAATGGGTGTGAATGCATTCACTATTTGGGGTCTCATGGCTTTTCTACCATTCCACATGGCCTCTGATAATGATTTTACTTGTAATCACAAAAAATAGAGTTTCAGTGTTGAGAGTTGACACCCTCTCTTTAAGTGATGGCAAATTTATTTTAGGGAAAGTAAAAATAGGGAAATGAAAGCATACTGAAAATAGCATGTAAACCCTAATTATGAAATCCAAGTTGGAAAAATAGAACATTCCACATGGCCCACTTTGACCAATGTAAAATATTGGAACATGTGATGTTCACAACACGCCCCATTTTACTCCTTAGCAAAATGAGGACCCCTGTTGTGGCTTGCTCCCTTGTTTTTGTGCTCTGGGCGGTAGTGGTAAAAGCAACTTCATTCAATGTGTATGTGCATCATGTCAGGTGCATTTGTGATCTTGAGGTCTTAACCCAAAAAATTCAAAGTCTGAATCTTCCCTTAGGAAGGCTACCATGTGAAATAGTGTAAAATTCTAGACAGGTTTGCCTTTTGCATCACCCTGAAATTCAACCAAGTAAGAAAGTTATGGCAAGTCAAAATTCTGATCAAACCTGATATTCTAGGGGGGGTCATATTTCAAATATCAGTCACCTTATGTTAGATCACCCTGATCCTACTTTATCACCCGATAATCACTTGGTCCACAAACTCCGAATGTCAATTTACGGGATAGTGGTTTTGGCTCGTCATGCAGCTTCATATATTTTGCGGGGGTCATATTCCGAACATCACCCGATATTTTGAACATCACCTGATCTTTCAAATATCACCCTATCGCAAAATATCACCCCAGTGCCAATATGCCGATGACGTCATCTAAACACGATGCTACAACAAAATCACCCGCACGGTGACGTCACCCCGATCTTTCGAAAGGGAGGTCATTTTACTCGCTGGGATCATATTTCGAACATCTCCTAATCTTAAAATCATGACCCAATATACAAAGCTCGACATGACCATGACGTCATCTTTCCTCAGGGTGATTTTTTTCAAAGTTCTTTCATCGGGGTCATATTTCTTGGACCCCGATTTCCTTTGGTATGACCATTTCGCCATCCTTTCACATTTGTAACGAAGCTCATCCATGATGATGACATCATCATCATATCCTAACTTAGTGAAGAGAGTTATGGTTGAAGTGCATGACCAGTTGGGTCCATCGGGTGCTCTTTTTTCAGGTTTATATGTTAAGTGCCTGAAAATCTACATGAAGGTGGCGAAACCAAGAAGGTTATCAAAAGGGATTAAGTATTCGTATGCATGCGGATTCTCACAGATTCATGACCCGATATTTGTTTGCACATTCAGAGCATGATTTAATATAAATGTTTATCCTCCTGCTGGTTATTTAAGTGATGATGCTTAACTTCTACATGTTGACTGCAAGTGCATCGGTCAGAAAGATGAGGTCGATGGGACATTTTTTGGCCCGCTCCGATGAGGATGGTCATGCCGATGATCAGGATGATGTGCAGTCGCGATACAAAAGGGCGAGAAAGCAGGGCAAGTGGATTTTGAATCCATTTAAGAACTCGATGGCGTGCAAGTGGAGATATGACAGAGATTTAATGGTGAGGACATCCCAGGCGGCGGACCGGATCCCAAGAGGTCACAAACACACTAGGAGGAGACAAAGCTTTCAATGCAGAGGAGAATGTTGGTGGAAACATTATTCAAGGAGCGGCACTCTGTCTGGATGCTGCTCAAGATTTGGGCGGGATTTGTTTCCCACCGTCTGATGTTGTGCGCATGAGTGTGGACTGTTGATTTACTAGGGTTTCCTAGGCACTGTATTGAGGGGAAAATAGAGATATATATTCAGCCCCCTCACTTTGTAAAAGGGAGAGGTCAATCATCCAAAAAAAATATGACCTATAGCAATTTCATGTAGGAGATCGGATTGCTGAGACTAGTGAGGATTGAATTGTTGAAACATCAAGGTTCTTTCTTTAGATCACTGTATATGTACTTGTTCTTTAGCATACTGAGTGGAGATGAAGCTCCAGATTACATCCTGATTGTAAACTTTACATAATCTTCAAGTTGATTTCTGGATATGCAATGATGAATCCTATGTTCAACTAGAAGCGCTTTCATTCTATTGCATGTTGTTGTCAACTTTCCCCTAAAGATTTGCACTGGATCATGCGGATTTGTGGAATGTCCTAGTGAAGTATGATTCTAGTTTTCTTCTCTTCATTTCTGTATGGGAACATGTATGTGGATTAGTGATCTCAGTCAAGTGATTTTAGGAATCTCATTTCTCTAACCCTTTTTCTCATTTTAATTTCATAGGAATCACTTTCATAACTACAAACCATGATGAATATTAAGCAGAATAGAGAAATATCATGACATCCCGTAGATAACTGAATATCATTAGCATATTTTTGAGCTAGAGGCATGTACCTTTGAAAATATCATGCAAATATCAGCCTGTAGACACATCATTTGAAGAAATATATTGTGTAGGGTAACCCCCCTATGTAGCATGGTTGCATAAATAGAATCTACTGATCTATGTAAGACCCCAAAATGGAAAATAGCAACACACATCAACCACTGAGTAACGTCAGTAGATTATGAACTAATCAACGGAGACTTGGGATCATGAATTCTTTGAATTCATCGTATCTTTTAAGATGAGTAAAGGTTGTTGTGTAACTTTTATTCTATGTTTGCTTATGAGTAACATCATGACCAACATAAATTGGGGCTAGAAGGAAGGCCAACAAGGAGACTGTAGATTCCTGCAAACATTGCTTAAACATCCTGTTAGTTTCAAAATCTTGCCATAAACCAGCCAACCTTTTTTCCTAAAAATTTGAGAAATTCTAGCTTTCAGGCCAAATACCAGGTCCAGATCTAGTGGACTCTTTGAGGAACTACCTATTAGGGGATTTAGACCTAGAACTGTGGACATTCACCACTCCCTTGATCCTAGTGCATCTGGAGCTTCACCAAGGCGTGCTCCTGTAACCCCTATTGGCTTTCAAATACCTACAGGACCACCTGTCACAACTCAGGTCCAACCTCAACCAGTTATACCTCAGGTCCAACCTCCACCGGTTGCAATGTCATTTTTCATAGCAAAGTCACCTCTGACATTTAATGCATACCATGCTTTGCCTAAGAATCCTGATAAAATTTGTCCGAGATATCATCCATATCAGGATGCAGATGATCATGTCAGAATGTTCAAGGAAGCTTGTTGTAGGGCTAGGATTGAACATGAAGATGTGGTATGCCAGTTATTCCCATTTTCCTTAGGGCAAGAGGCCTATAACTGGTATATCAGTCTGGGTCAGGGTTCAGTCAGTTCATGGGATGCCTTGGAAAAAGCTTTCAAGGATAGGTTCAAGGTACCTATAGATCCTTCAATGAACTATCATTTATTTGCCACCATCAAGAGATCTGAAGGAGAACCTATTGCAACTTCAACGCCAGATTCGAGAAGATGCTATCTAAGCTAGTGGCTCCCTATGTTGTAACAGATGAAGCTTCTAGGAGCATTTATTACTCAGCTTTAGATCCCTTAACTTCCATGTTCATCAGGAGAACACATCCTGGTGTAACCACTTTAGCAGAAGCTTTTGAAGAAGCTATCAAAGTCAGTCAGCAATTGGCTCCTGCTCCCACACTAAATATTGCCTTCCCTACACTTCCTGGTTATCCTACATATCCTGTCCACCAACAGACCATTGGAGCCATGATACCTCCAGCAGTGATGCCAGCCCCTTTGCAGATACTCCCACTCAGTATCATGCCACCACCAAATGGAAATGGCCAGATGTTGCAATATCCAGGACAAACACAAATACCCCGGACTGTGGAACAATCCAACAATAACAATGGATCTTCCTTTTTCAAGCCTCAGACAGAGAATGTAGTGGCCAAGGTTTAAGAAGAGAAAGAAGAAATTAAAGAAATATCAGCTCAGTTAAGGAAACTTACTACTGAGGTCACTCATCTGAGAAATCAGAACTTCTACTCTCAACCAAATCAAAATAGAGGTTATGCCAACGATAGACCTAATTATCCAGATAGGGGGTACAACAATAATTACAATAACAATAATGGCAACAATAATCCTCCTAGATAGCCTAAAGTGTGGAACACTAGGCCAAACAATGGTTCCTTGCCATCACCCCTAGACAATCAGCCTCCTAGTGAACCTAAGCAGACCACTAGAGTAAACCTTGTAGAGGCAACACTTACAAACTGGTGTAGGATACATAACACCAATGCTCATGCAGAGCTAGACTGTCCTAAATTCAAGATTGCTGCCAGTATCCTCCAAGCTGAAGTGCCCAGTACTTCAGGAAATCCACCTTATGTAGAGGGAAACAAAATTGTCCCCTGTGAATATGATTCTGTCTTAGTGCTAGAAAGCTTCATGCACCATCCTTATCAGCAGGCAACTTCTTCTCATCAGGGTTACACCTGAACATGTGAGGAATCAGCCATGGCTTTTGAATCTAACTATGTTTTTCCCTTTGAGGATGAGAATGAACCATCAATTGAGCATGAGGAAGTCAATACTTATCAACAGCAACCTCAGGGTAGGCATAATTACAACTTGAGGAATAACTCAAGCAGACCTACTAGTCCTTTGACCACATCCTTGCCTCCAAACAATTTCAATACACCTCCTGATCCTAAGGCAAGTAATAACCCTGGATTCCCCAAGGTTAATGCTCATATTTGGCACCACAGACCACAGCACCAAAAGCTACAAATCTACTTCCTGAATTTGACAAGTTAGTCACATATCTGACTGATGAAATGAAAAAGGTTAAAATCAACCTGCCATTGTTAGAGTTGCTTAAAACCCCTGATATCAGGAAGGCTTTCTTGAAATCATTAGATGATCCTGCTCCAAAGGAAGATAGTCATACCTCGGGTCCATCTGGTAGTAAAGATCATGCTGCTAGGGATGTTAATGTCAAACCTAAAACCTCAGCTACTGTTCAAGCTGCAGAGACTTCCCACATGACCCTGTACAAAGACAAGAGTGAGTCACCTCCTTTCCTCCTGACCATAAGGATGTTCAGTAAAAATTTGCACAATTGTTTAGTAGACTCAGGAGCATCTACCAATGTAATGCCCCTATCCATATGCAGTGCTTTAGGGTTACATCATGCTAAATCACTAAAGAAAGTGACGCAATTGGACAAAACAGAGGTGAGCATGGTAGGAGAACTGACTCACATTCACATGCAACTAGCATCATATCCTAGAATCTAGCACTATATTGATATCCAGGTAGTTGATATACCTGATACATATGGGATGTTACTCAACAGGGACTGGTCGAAAACCCTTAATGGATACATGTCAACTGATTTCAGTCATATGTGGTTGCCCTGGAGAGGGATACCAAATCAGATAAGGATAGATGCTGAACCCCGCATGAAATACATGATCACTTAATATAACAAAACCAATGAAATCATGTATGTGGACGTGGAACCTGGAGTCTACTCCATTAGACCCCAAACTACCAGCATAGAGGAGATCCTGATGTTTGACGTGCATGATCATGACGATGACCCTCAGGGTGATGAAGTAACTTTAGAATCTGAATGTGACCCTGAAAATGAAGTAGAGGTAGATCACTTCAAGAGTTTTGAGATGCATTTGCTTAAAGAGGTGCAATGATTCCACTTGTTAAATGTACCTATTCATGATATTCTAATCAATGGATGGTGCAGGTTGCATAATGAGGCACATTCTGAAAAGACTTGTGATGCCTATTTAGACATGTTGGAGCTGGAACAAGCATACAATGAGGCATCTTCTTCATCATCATCTGCGGTGAGTTCTATAGATGGTGATGGCGAGACTGATTTTTGTTTGTCTTCTGCAGGAATAGGAGAATGCACACAGTAGGATGAGAGTTCTATTCAGATGCCAGAAGAGTTACTGGTATGCAATAGGAGTAATGATAAGAGCAAGAAGAAGATCACCCTAGGGAGTGATTGTTTAGTGGAATCAAATTATGAGTTATCTGATGAAGATAGGGGCAGCAATTTGTCAAAATTCAAAGAGTTTCTGTCAAAAGAGATTCAAAGAATGACACAGCAGCAAAGACCTCCTCATGATGTCTTAATTGAAGGCTAGTGCAGGTTACACGAAGCACCTCATTCAGAAACTGCTTGTTCATTGTGTTTGCATATTTTGAAAAGGCAGACGTTGCCCAGTCCCGAGGATGTTCTTTTTGATGGTAAGAGAAAAGAAGAAAAATCATCTTCCCATAAGGCTAATAAGGTGAAGTCTGAGCAAGCTGAGATGCCGAAATTAAAGTGGATATCCAGTGGTGCAGCTGCCAGGGCCAAAAGGAAGAAAGAAGCCCCAGACAAGCTTTTAGATGAAGATAAGCCATGAATCCTCAGGTTTGATGGATCCAAGTCAAAACAAGGAGCTGGAGTAGGAGTGGATCTCATTGACCCATCCGAAAAATCCTACTTGGCAGCATACAGATTGCAGTTCCCATGTACAAACAATGTAATGGAGTATGAAGCTCTAATTCATGGGATATTGTTTGCACTTAGAAAGAAGGTGAAGATTCTGCATGTCTATGGAGACTCAGAATTAGTTGTGAGGCAGGTAAGAGGTATATACTCTTGCAATTACAAAAGACTGTCCAGTTATAGACATAGGGTGTGGGACTTAATAGAAGATTTTGATGCATTCAATATCACCCATGTACCCAGAGAACAAAATCATAGGGCAGATGCTTTGGCCCAGGCTACCAGTACTCTGGAACCACTGTCCATATCTGGTTTAAAAAGATTCTCGGTTGAATTAGGATTAGTGCTTTCTTTGCCTGACAATGTAACTAATCTTCAAGTATTTGATGATGATCAGCACATATTGGATTTTATTTCCAATAGAGATGTTTTTGAAGCATAGATCATAGATGAGATAAATATGGAAGATCACGTTTGGGAAGAGGAAGAAATCCTAGATTTGCCTAGTAACAAGATTCCTAAGGGAATTATAGAGCTAGAAAGAGCATTTGATCTAGACAACATGCTAAAACAGAAGGATCTCCCAAAGGCCGATGAAGGACAGTACTCACAGGTTAATATTGGATAAGGTGATAAAAAAAGAAACATTCTAATTGGGAAAGTCTGCACAAAGGAAGAGTTAGAAGGAATAACCCAGGCTCTCAAAGATTATATCCATGTTATTGCCTGGACGTATGATGAGCTAAAAACATATGACACATCAGTCATCACCCATACAATACCTTTGAAGCCAGATGCCAAGCCTTTTCGGCAGAAACAAAGACCTGTCAATGCTTTACTAGAGCCCATCATCTTTGAAGAAGTTAAGAGGCTACTTGATGTTAGGATCATATTTCCTGTGAGGCACTCCACATGGGTGGCAAACCTGGTCCCAGTAAGGAAGAAGAATGGTGACATCAGATTGTGTGTGGACTTCAGGAACCTAAATAGAGCTTCTGAAAAGGATAATTATCCTCTACCTTCTCTGGATGAGGTCCTGCAAATGGTGAATGGTGCCAAGATGATGTCCTTCTTGGACGGTTTCTCTGGTTACAACCAGGTGATGGTGGACAAAATAGACAGACTAAAGACTACATTCACCACAAAGTGGGGGATCTTCACCTTCAGGCACATGCCGTTTGGGTTGATAAATGCTAGAGCCACATTTTAGCGAGCAATGGACATAGCCTTCAGAGGCTTGATTGGTAAATGCATAGTCATATACATGGATGACTTAACAGTTTTCTCTAAGGATAGAAGAAACCATGTAGAGGACTTGAGAAAGGTGCTGAAGAAGTGTGAACAGTACGGGATATCCCTGAACCCTAAGAAGTGCATATTTGGGATGACCACAGGGAAATTACTAGGCCACCTGATAACTAAAAATGGGATTATCATTGATCCTAACAGAGTGGAGTCCATCATGAAGATACAATTTCCTAGAAGCAGGACGGAGCTCAAATCTTACTTTGGTAAGATTAATTTTGTTAGGAAATTTATCACCGGCTTTGTAAAGATTGGCAGACCCTTGAACGCCATGCTCAAGAAGGATGCTAAAATTGAGTGGACCCCTAAAGCTAGAGTAGATTTTGAAGACATTAAGAAATCCATATCAAATGCTCCAGTCCTAATCAGTTATACCAAGGACTTCTACATCTACTCATTTGCTTCAGAGCATACTTCTGCAGCAGTGTTGACACAGAGAAATGAAGAAAAGGAGGAAAAGCCTATAGCCTTCATGAGCTGCCCTTTCAGAGATGCAGAGCTTAGGTACATGGACGTTGAAAGACAGGCACTTGCCCTAGTTTGAGCAGTCAAGAAATTCAGGCATTACATCCTGAGAAGTAAAGTGATTGATGCAGTACCTAATGCAGCAGTAAAGTTGTTATTAATGCAAAGTGAACCAGGAGAAAAGAGAGCCAAATGGATCACTGTCCTCCAAGAGTATGATATAGACATAACACCCATGAAGTTGGTAAGAGGACAGGCATTGAGCCAGATGATATCAGAGATTGATCCTAATATCCTAAGCCAGCAGTATGTTGTGAATGCAAAGGAAGATGGAGAATGGTACTCAGACATCCGACACATCCTGATCAGTGGAAGATGTCCCTCAAAATTGTAGTCATCACAAAGGAGAGCCTTGAAGATAAGGTCACAGAAGTACATGATAAAAGGAGGAGTCCTTTTCAAGAAAAACTATGAGGGGATATACCTAAGGTGCCTGGAAAGATCAGAAGCAGATAAGGTGCTAGCAGAGTTGCATGATAAATTTGGGACTGCACATGGATCATCCTTAGCCACCACTCATGCTATCCTCAGGGCAGGGTATTATTGGCCCACAATTTTTAAAGAGACTGCTGGACACATCAAATGTTGTCATATGTGTCAGGTTGCTGCAAACAGAGAAAAATATGCTGCTCAACCTTTGCAGCCAGTGATGGAGGTGCACCCCTTTGCTCAATGGGGAATGGACTTCATAGGACCTATCAATCCTCCATCATCCTCAGGCCACAGGTATGTTTTAACTGTTACTGACTACTGTTCCAGGTGGACTGAGGCTATCAGTAGTAAGACATGTAATGCTGAGGATGTCGTTAGTTTTTTGGAAACCAACATAGTGACCAGGTATGGAGTTCCATATGCTTTAGTATGTGATAATGGACCTGCTTTTGCTTCAATTAAACTATCAACTTGGGATTTTGACTATGGGATCATCTTGAAATTTTCCTCAAATTATTATCCCCAAGGGAATGGATTAGCAGAATCCACAAACAAGAACCTATTGAACATTATAAAGAAATTAATAGAAAAGAACCCAAGGGAATGGAACACTTTGTTGAAATATGCCTTGTGGGTAGATAGAACCAGAAATAAGGTTGCATTAGGAAATTCACCTTTCACTTAGTATATGGGGTAGATCCTATCCTCCCTATTAACTTGAAAATTCCTACACTACAATTTGCACAAGAATACCTGGGCATAGATAATAAACAGGAAGTTAGATTGCTGCAGCTGATGCACCTAGATGAAAAAAGAAGTGAAGCAATTAACCAATTTGCTAAACATCAGGCTGTTATCAAGCACTGGTTTGACAAAAGAGCCAGAATTAAGGCTTTCAGAGTCTCAGATCTAGTCCTGATGTGGGACAAAGCACATGAAAGGAAAGGTGATCATGGTAAGTTTGATAAACTCTGGATGGGTCCCTTTCAAATTTCTGAAATTTTAGGAGACGGCACCTACAGGCTTAAGGCCTAAACCGGTGAGGATGTTCCATTACCAGTTAATGGACAGTTCGTCAAACACTATTTTCAAGCCTAAAGTAGCACCATGACAGTCATGTGTATCATAGTGTACATTTGTTGTATAGTTGCCTATTTTATCCTGCTGTTTTGGTTGCTTTGTTGTGTTTCCTTAGCAGGGACCTTTATTTTGTTTTAGAGTATGAAGGAACAAACTAACAACCATTGAAAATAATGGAAAATTCAAATCATTCAGGTTAATCATCTGAAATTTATGCAGAACTTGTTGTGACTGTCATGAATGTAGAAAGTCAGTTGACTTGTGAAATTTTGTATCCAATAAGAATGGGTTCAGTATTCAAGGAATGTTTCTCACAATGACACACCTAAAATCCTTGGGTTTGTTGAACTTACCAGTGTAGATATTAGGTGAAAAATAAGAGGTCACCCTTGCTACCATTACAATTCTTAGCTTAATTTCAGCAAGTGACCACTCCTTGCATCATGAAGTTACAATTGCAATATCTTATGAAGTTTCTATCAAATGCAAAAATTATAAAATAATAAAATGGATTTTACTGAAAAATCTAGGTTAAGCCATCTAAGTAACTCTATTGGGGCTATAGACGCTCGCTGGTAGTGGGGCTCTACTTAGGAGAATTGTAACGATAACCTTGTCAGGGCTATGGACACCTGCTGGCAGCAAGGCTCTATCCGGTTGGCTATGAGGGAACATCCTCACCTACGTAGGCTAATATCAGTCACTGGTTTGTTCAACAGATCTTCAAGATGAGGATAATTAATCACATGCACCCACTTAAACTGAAAGGAAAATTCATGCACCTTATTGAATACCTTGAGTCTCAAGTCAAATGATGATTTACAAGAAAGATAGTTAGAAGTTATGAGTCTATTTCATTCAATTTTCTTTAATGGTTTTAATTTGATTGTTTTGTTTGGTGGCTAGTTGTTGTGATGTTCACAACATGCCCCATTTTACTCAGTAAAATGAGGACCCCTGTTGTGGCTTGCTCCCTTGTTTTTGTGCTTTGGGCGATAGTGGTAAAAGCAGCTTCATTCAGTGTGTATGTGCATCATGTTTGCCTTTTGCATCACCCTGAAATTTGACCAAGTAAGAAAGTTATGGCAAGTCAAAATTCTGGTCAAACCTGATATTCTAGGGGGGTCATATTTCAAATATCAGTCACCTTATGTTAGATCACCCCGATCCTATTTTATCACTTGATAATCACTTGGTCCACAAACTCTGGACGTCAATTTTATGTGATAGTGGTTTTGGCCCGTCATGCAGCTTCATATATTTTACGGGGGTCATATTCCAAACATCACCCGATATTTCGAACATCACCCGATCTTTCGAATATCACCCTGTCGTAAAATATCACCCCAGTGCCAATATGCTGATGACGTCGTCTGAACACGATGCTACAACAAAATCACCCACATGGTGAGGTTACCCCGATCTTTCGAAAGGGAGGTCATTTTACTTGCGGGCATCATATTTCGAACATCCCCTGATCTTAAAATCATGACCCGATATACAAATCTCGACATGACCGTGATGTCATCTTTCCTCAGGGTGATTTTCTTCAAAGTTCTTTCATCGGGGTCATATTTCTTGGACCCTAATTTCCTTCGGTATGACCGTTGCACCATCCTTTCACATTTGTAACGAAGCTCGTCCATGATGATGACGTCATCATCATATCCTGACTTAGTGAAGAGAGTTATGGTTGAAGCGCATGACTGATTGGGTCCAGCGGGTGCTCTTTTTTCAGGTTTATATGTTAAGTGCCCAAAAATCTACATGCAGGTGGCAGAACCGAGAAGGTTATCAAAAGGGATTAAGTATTCGTATGCATGCGGATTCATGACCTGATATTTGTTTGCACATTCAGAGCATGATTTAATATAAATGTTTATCCTCCTGCTGGTTATTTAAGTGATGATGCTTAACTTCTGCATGTTGACCGCAGGTGCATCGGCCAGAAAGATGAGGTCGATGGGACATTTTTTGGCCCACTCCGATGAGGATGGTCATGCCGATGATCAGGATGATGTGCGGTCGCGATACAAAAGGGCGGGAAAGCAGGGCAGGTGCATTTTGAATCCATTTCAGAACCTGATGGTGTGCAGGTGGAGATATGACGGAGCTTTAATGGCGAGGACATCCCAGGCGGCGGACCGGATCCTGAGAGGTCACAAACACACCAGTAGGAGACAAAGCTTCCAATGCGGAGGAGAATGCTGGTGGAAACATTATTCAGGGAGCGGTGCTCTGTCTGGATGCTGCTTTAGATTTGGGCGGGATTTGTTTCCCACTGTCTAATGTTGTACGCATGAGTGTGGACCGTTGATTTGCTAGGGTTTCCTAGGCACTGTATTGAGGGGGAAATAGAGATATATATTCAGCCCCTTCACTCTGTAAAAGGGAGAGGTCAATCATCCAAAAAAATTCTGACCTATAGCAATTTCATGTAGGAGATCGGATTACTGAGACTACTGAGGATTGAATTGTTGAAACATCAAGGTTCTTTCTTTAGATCATTGTACATGTACTTGTTCTTTAGCATACTAAGTGGAGATGAAGCTCCAGATTACATCCTGATTGTAAACTTTACATAATCTTCAAGTTGATTTTTGGATATGCAATGATGAATCCTATGTTCAACTAGAAACGCTTTCATTCTATTGCATGTTGTTGTCAACTTTCCCCTGAAGATTTGCACTGGATCATGCGGATTTGTGGAATGTCCTGGTGAAGTATGATTCTAGTTTTCTTCTCTTCATTTCTGTATGGGAACATGTATGTGGATCAGTGATCTCAATCAAGTGATTTTAGGAATCTCATTTCGCTAACCCTTTTTCTCATTTTAATTTCATAGGAATCACTTTCATAACTGCAAATCATGATGAATATTAAGCAGAATAAAGAAATATGTTGACATCTCGTAGATAACTGAATATCATTAGCATATTTTTGAGCTAGAGGCATGTACCGTTGAAAATATCATGCAAATACCAGCCTATAGACACATCATTTGAAGAAATATACTGTGTAGGGTAACCCCCCTGTGTAGCATGGTTATAGAAATAGAATCTACTAATCTACGTAAGAGCCCAAAATGGAAAATAGCAACACACATCAACCATTGAGTAACGTCAGTAGATTATGAACTAATCAACAGAGACTTGGGATCATGAATTCTTTGAATTCATCGTATCTTTCAAGATGAGTAAAGGTTGTTGTGTAACTTTTATTCTATGTTTGCTTATGAGTAACATCATGACCAACAGAAAACTCTATGAATTATTGGTAGTTGGAATGACTAGGAAACATTAAATACATGGAGATGTGGGTGACTCATTTATTTGTTCTTGTTTTCTATTTTCTTTTGAATAGATTTTATTTTGACAAAGAATACTTTGTCCACTTAATTTGTCCTCTTAATCCTTCCCCTAAGTCCATCCCCTTAATTGGTCCCCTTAATCTTTAACAAGAATATTCATAATGCTCAATTGTTTTTCTCAAAGACTCAATTTTGCAATAATAGTGGGTCATAGTTAGTACATATGGTATTTTGCATGGCTTCTTTAATTTTCATGTTCTCCAGCCAAAGATTCTCATTATCCGATCTTAGGAGTGTGTTTTCATGATGCTTGTGTTGAGCCTAAACAATCCAATATCTGGAAATCCATGATCAGACAAATTAAAGGAATAAAACATGAAACCCTAGGCCAATTAATTTTATAACATCAATACAAACTTTTGGTCATTTTCTTAATTTCCACATACATTCATTTGGCTTCACTAGTTTTAGAAATAGAAATTGATTTATTGGGATGCAAGCCCCAATTGCTTGCTCAAAATCTACCTTTACTTTTCATCCAAATGAGAGCGCTCTTTAAACTTACCACTAAAATAAAATCCAAATTGATTGTACAAGTGTACAACACAAATACCTATGAGTATTTGTTTTCTTAGACTTAATGAGGGATTGATGCAGTATGATTGTCATGATATCTTACAAAGATATATTAGTTGAGGCTAAGCCACTATAACCTGTAGGTGGAATGAGGAGGCCCCAATCCTTACAATGAACTAATTATATTAATAGCAATGTTTTGTACATCCTAGGTTTGGCATTTCTTTGCACCTATGGAAAGAAAAATTATGTTTAGTTTTATTCGAGCTTTGCTAGATCTATAGGGATTTGGGATTTAATTCATATTGATGTTTTTGGTCCATAGATGTACCTTCACTTACATCATCCCAATATTATTGTATCATTCCATAATGATTTCTTCAAGAAGACATGGGTCTATTTTCTTAAACATAAATCTAAGGTCTTTAGTTCAAATAGTTTAAGGCTCTTATGGGGAACCAAATAGAAAGGAAGATCAAGGTGTGGAGAATAAACAATGGTGGAGAATATAGCTCAATAGATTTTTATAGATTCTATTAGGATAATGGAATTACATGGAATAAGACAATTCCATACACCTCTAAATAGAATGAAGATATAGAAAGAATGAACACGATGTTGATGGAGAGGGCTACGAGTATGCTCAATGGAGTCGATTTGGATCAAAAATTCTAGGCAAAAGTTGTTAGTGTATCTTGTATCATTTTAATAGATACCCTACATCATCTCTTATTGAGAAAATCCCATAGGAAGTTTGGACAAGAAAAAATCCCTCACTTCAACACATCTGGGTATATGGTTGCAAAGCATATCTTCATGTGCCCAAGGAGAAGAGGTCCCAACTGAACTTTAAAGCTAATAAATTTATCTTCATCAGATACAATCATGCTGTGAAGGGGTACAAGCTTTGGGATCCTATAATGGGTAAGATAGTGTATAATCATATTGTAAACTTCAAGGAGATTAGGTCTATTCCTACTATTGAGCAACCAAAGGATAATTTGAAGTCAATTGTGTAGGTGCAACCAAAGACCAAGGAGGTTTCACTAGAAGCTAAACCAAAGATTTAGGATGGACTATATGAGGAGAATAGTACTAAGAGATCTAAGATCTCAAAGGAGAAGGAACCTCCTCCTCAATTTTTGAGGAGGTCCACTTGGCATAGAAGGCAACCAAAGAAAAATAGCCCACCAAATTTTATATGATTTTTTTTACAACTAATGTTGATGAGACTAGAACTAGAAAGGATGCAATGGAGATGAATTACAACAAGTCATAGAGATTGGCCATGGATGAGGAGATGGCAAAGCTGAAACAAAACAACACATGGTACCTAGTTCACTTGCCTAAGAGGAGGGAATTTTTTGGTTGTAAATGGGTTTTTAAGAAGTCCAATTTGGAGGGTAAAGTTGGTTGCTAAGGGATATTCTTAGGTTGAGGGAATAAGTTTTGGTGAGATCTTTTATCCAATTGCAAAGCTTTCATCTATTAGATTTTTGTTATAATTTACTATTGTGGATTTTGACCTTAAGGTTGAACAAATGGATGTGAAAACAATTTTCTTGCATGGTGATCTAGAGGAAGAGATCTACATGTCATAGGTAGAGCACTACATTGAAAAGGGTAAAGAGTCATTTGTTTGCAATTTAAACAAATCTCTTTATGGTCTCAAAAAAGTCTCCTAGAATGTGGTACCAAAAGTTTGATTCTTATGTTTTGAAGTTGGGATTTTTCAAATCCAAACTAAATCCTTATATTTATTATAAGCAAGATGGTTATCATTTTATTATTATTAGTTTGTATGTCAATTATATGTTGATATTTGGTAAAAGTTTAAAGATATAATTAGGAATTTAAAATCTTAGTTTTCATCACATTTTTAGATAAAGGATTTGGGGGCTACTAAGTTTATCTTAGGGATGGAGATTAGAAAGGATAGAGCTAATGGAAAACTTTATATGATTCATATGAAGTATGTTAACTCTATGTTGAAACATTTTAGCATAACAGATTATAAACCAATGATCAATGATAACTTTAAGAAAAGGCCCCTAAAATTTTCTATAAAATCTTGGCAAATCCTAGCTAAGTGCATTAATTTTCATGGTGAATTATTCCTTCTTTTTGAAAAAATATTTATCTTCTTGGTGAACTTATACATGTAAATCACTAGAAATTTGTATATCTTAGCAAATACTAGCTAAGTGTATTAATTACCATGGTAAATCCTTTCTCTAAAAAAAATTCCTACAGAAAAACATATTATTAACTTGGGCTAATCATAAAATTAAATGTTATCTAAATTGTGGGTCCATAACTATCTGCACATTTGGTTGGTGTAGTCCCCCCATTTATTCTTTTATTTTTCATAATGTTGAAATGGGGGTCTAGGGGTGGCAACCACTAGTAGGGTCAAGGGGCAGTGCCCCTTACGGGGGTCAATGGGGAAACATCTACTCATGAGGTCTATGAACACATATTGACTAAACATTTTGAAAATCTCGTACCATAAAGAAGACTCTAGGCTATGAACAAATCTACACCTTATATTGCCCTATTGATTAGATAATTATGATTTCATTTTAGGAGCTAACAAGAACATGTCATATAAAATCTTTACCCAACCTAAAATTTCTTTTGGGTCATTCAATTATTTATTTATCAATGGTTGATATATAAATAATCAACCATTAATCAATAAATAATCAAATGGCCCAAAAGAAATTCTAGGTTGGGTAAAGATTTTAAATGGCGTGTGCTTATTACCTCTCAAAATGAAATTAGAACCATCATATTAGAAATGAAATCAATGATGTTAAATAAAGATTTATTCTTTGACATATTTAGAGATGAAAAGAGTTAAAGATTAAGTAATGTAAGTTGATTTATTTTAACATGCAGATTTTTCTACAAAATTTATCTAAAAACTAAAGATCAATAAGAACAATCCTTTTATCAACTAAATATACTTTATCAGACACTTACAATCCCTACATGAATTTCCATGATTTATCTATTGATTATACTAGTGAGCAATCCTATTCATGCCTCGTCTTGTAGCAACAACACTAGAAGAGCCATTGCAAGCATTATATAAACTATAAAGTGAATACGTATTACAAATTGTAAACAAGATCTCAATTTATTATTCATTCAAACATTAAAAAATTATTATTAGTATATGAACTCTATGCTATATGTATTCTTCATAATCATCATATTTGAGGCCTTATATGCCTTGGGTTTTGGTGGCCATGATAATAAAGGAGAGAAAGGAGAATACAAGTGTTGCTAATCAAAACACAAACTGGCAAGTCATGTTCGATGGTCTTGTTGCTATCATAGGACTTTGAGGTTTGTCTATAGCTTAGCCTACACTAAGATCCCACAACACAACCCTTGAAAACCTAATTATATACAACTTCTAAGTGGAAAATCCCACCAAATTTTAATTTCAAAGAAAATATGGCCCCATAAGTAAGCAATAATTCAATAGTAATGGGAATATGGCCCCAAAAGAAAACAATAATTTAATATTAATGGTGATATGGCCCCAAAAATAAGTTGAAATGTAATATTAATTGCAAATATGATTTAGATTTGTAACATGTATTATAAACTTTAGGCAATTAGGCTACAATCATGCATCATTTAGTATGGCAAAACAATTCAATTTAAAAGTATAATAAAATAATTCTCAGATGATTTAACTAGAACTAAACTAAATTTTCGTTATAAATGTGGAGATTTAGTTCCCTTATGGCTTGTCCTATTCACCAAAATGTGGGGCCCAATTTGAACTATTTTCCATTTAGTGAAGATTTGCCACGAATAATCTATGCTAATGAGTGTTCCTATTTTGTTAGAACAAAGCTATCAATTGAGCAATGTCTATCTATACCTAGTGATATTGATGATATGATTCATGTCTCTTATGCTAGTGTGGTTGGGAGCCTCATGTGTGCTATGGTATGCATCAAACCAAACACTTCCTAAGCAGTGGGAATCTTGAGTCGATTGATGGCTAGTCCTGGCAAGGATCACTACGTAGTAGTGAAGAGATTTTTCATATATTTGAGGGACATTACAGAGTATTATATTCACTATCAAGGTGGTATAATAGGTCAACTATAACCAACCTATCAAGGTCTTATATAGGTCACCTATAGCCAACTTGTATAGGTAGCATAGGTCAATTGGAGCATACCTATAGTAGTGGTGATTATACCTGTAGATTTTCTATAGGTTACTTGTAACCAACTTGTAGAGTTCCTACATGTCACTTGTAACATTGAATAGATATTCAAGTATTTATAGACCTAGATTGGGTAGGAGATGTGGGTAGTAGGAGGTCGACCAATGGCTATGTGTTTAGCCTATTTAATGGTCCAATTAGTTGGACAAGTGACAGGTTGTGGTTTCTCTTTCCACTATAGAGGTAGAGCATATGGAAACTGCTCATGGTTTTGAGACAATCTGGATTCAAATATTATGTTTGGATGTTGGGTTGAGTTAGGGAGTAGTGAGGATTAATTATCACAGTTAGAGTGCTTTCAACTTGGCAAAGAACTTAACTTTTCACACACAAACAACACATTGATGTTCAATATCATTTTGTTTATGACATGGTGGAGGATGTGATGGTTATACTAGAGAAGGTTGATATCATGGTGAACATTCTAGATTATTTGATGAAGCTAGTGAGCATAGAGAAGTTTAGATGGTGTAGCAAGTCTATGGTCCTTTTGGGCCTTATCGGATACTTCACAAATTATTCATGTTCCCTTTTGCTCTTGTAATGTATGAAACAAGTTGGAGAATGTTGGGATGTGGTGTCATTCACCATCAAACATCTTTGGGAGGATTCATGTTAACAAAGGGCACATCAATTTTATCCCCAAGGTAGGTGACCCTAAGTGTATCAACAACTAGAGACTTCATACTCTCCTAAGTGTATCTTACAAGATTATTACTAAATCCCTTTCTTTAAGGATCAAGAATATTATTCCTTCCATCATTTAGCCTAAGTAGAATATGTACATCAAAGAAAGATACATATTAGACAATGTTTTAATGTTTAAAATGGTATAGAATGGACCAACAACTCTAGACAACCTATGTTGTTTTATTAAAATGGACTTTAAGAAATCGTATTATGGGATTGTCCCTTGATTTTAGTTAAACTCCAAGCTCTTGATTGTTGTCCTTGGTTTATGAGTTGTGTAAACTCTCTTGAATGATGCTTCTTCTTGTTTCCTTATCACTAGTTTGAAATTTAAATGGTTGGGTTATTCATATTCATTAAACAAGTCTTCTCTCTTTCCCCTTGATTTTTTGTACTTTTTTTTAAGTATCTTCTTACTCATAAAGCCTTATGTCTGTAAGGATCTGGGAAAACATGATATAATATTAGTTGGATTACTTCTAAATTTTTTGGGCATAGAAATGCAGCCCAAGAACCAATATTTATAAAATTGACAACTACCATAGGGATTGGTTTTAAAATTGTCAATTCCTAAAAGGGTTGATAATGAAGCTTTTTGTTTGCATGAATGGGTGGTTTCATCATGATAATAGAAATGAGAATGTGAATTGAAATTTTTGACATTTTCTCTTCCAATTCCCACTCAAGTGTGAGGAGGAAACTTCAACACCTATTGAGGACAAGAGGATGTTGGATTGGATCAATGGAAGATGTTCCATATTGAATCCACCATCAATTAGAGGATTAGAACTACAATCTACAAAGTTACAAAGCATAGTGCATAAGAGGGAGTGCAACAAAGAAGGTGTTGTTGCACATATGATGCCTAAGGTTTTTGTCATTGATTTCAACATTGTCACAAGGTTGAGGAGATTCTTAAGGCTATCATTGAGGTTGTCATTGATGTCAACACTATCATGAAAGTGTGATGATGTTTATGATTGGATGTCATGCCTTGATCAGTGCAAAATTGAGATGGGAATCAGAAGCACTAAAAGGATCATATGTGTTGAATGTTCCATCCTAATGTTCCTCAGTTGTATGAAGAAGTTTTGGCCTTTGGAAGCTGGTGACAGTTTCTGTTTCAGGATGACTGCTCTTTGAAGACTGTCTGGGAGATTGCTTTGCATTCTCATTATATTGATGTTGTGCTTTTGCGGATTGGAACATAGCTTCATACAGTGTCATTCTATGTGTGTTCCAAATTTCATGATGTTTTGATCATCGGAAGGATGTTTTTCTGCTAACAACTTGAAGATAGCATTGGTTTGGTGAAAGGTGTTCCCAGCAGGGTGATGGAATGCTCCGCATTCCTCTGAAGTTATAGATTTGGCTATGTGGTTCTGGAATTGTGTCAAGAGGGCAGTGAAGGTGTTGTTTCTAAAGTTTTGGATCATATTTCCCTCTGTTGTGAAAGTTATGTATGATAGAACACCGGTATGTGCTCTGGTAGAATGAAGTAGTAACATGAAGACCTGTTGGAATGCTCTGCATTCCTCCAGAAGTGAATGATTTCCCTTGTAGTTTTGTGAACATGTTATTGGATGTGCATTGCATGCCTCTTTCCAGTTTCAAGCTCCTTGGTGGTCCGCAGCTCAGTTTTTCAATCGACAACATGTTGCAGTGTGTTCCGAATTGCAGATTATTCTCAGTGTTAACATTTGAAGCTGTGCGGCACAATTATTTGATGTGCAGGGGAAAAGGAGTGTTTGGGGATGTTGTATGATTCATGTGGACTCATCTAGAAAAGTTTCACAAAGATCCTTCTTGTTTCCTGTACCGCACAAGGTTTTCAAGTTGATGTGGTCGTTATTCTTCAAGTCTTCATGAATTTTCCTTAAATCTATCCTATTTTCAAATGAACGGAGTGTGCGGATGTAATTCCTTGATGATTGAGGTTGTGAAGGATGTTTTGGACCTGGTTAAGCAAGAGTTGGGGTCCGCAAGGCTTGGATCTTTTGTTGGTGTAACGTGTGTGTTCACTTAGGACTTATCTTCTACACATTTCATATTGTGTGATGTATGGCTGACTTGTAAATGCATTTTTCATGTTGTATCTAGATGACAAGCTATGTAATCAATGTAATATCATGTATAAATAGTGAATCAAATTGAGTGAGGTGAGGTGTGATTGCATTTGGATTGAAAATCTCGCAAGAAGATAAAAGGTAAATTGAATGCATTGTTGATGAGCGACTAAAGGAGAAAGAGTAGAAGTTGTTGATGCTGTCCTGATTCATATTAAAGATATATTTGTGACAATGATCAAGTATAGAGTGTACCTAGATGATCAGATCTTTAGAAGAAAGTGTGAAGAGACAGAAGTGCAATCATCAAAAGTGTGATTTTTAATGTCAGTTTTAAGATAGTAGAAAGATTGTCATTACTGTAATCCTTTGTAAATGTGTTTTGTTTTCAGGGAGTAGAAGCTTCCTTGGGAGTGACCCTAAAACAAAGTCATCATGGAGTAGAAGCTTCCTTGGGAGTGATGCTAAATCAAAGTTACTTAGGGAGTAGCAGCTTCCTTGGGTTAAAGCCCCTAAAATAAAGTTATTATTTGAGCTTCATATATTGTGAGTTAATCCTCACCGTGGTTTTTCCCTTCTAGGGTTTTCCACGTAAATCTAGTGTTGTGTGCTGATGTACATTGTGTTATTCTTTCATGTTGATATTGTGATGCTTAAGGTTTAATCTTCCCTGGATAAGTTGAAGTTGATGAAATTGGAAATTGTTTGAATACTGATTCACCCCCCCTCTCAGTATTCTTGTGTGTCTAACAAGTGTAGTGTAGAACTAAAACCCTACTATATATTTTACCTAAATATTACTATATTTATTCCTTAAACAAAATACTAGAGCTTTAATTTATAGAATAGAAACTATTGAAAAGGCAAGAGGAAGGTAGAAAATGTCTCTAATTTGAAGCTTCACAAAGAAGATGATCATTGGAAATGTGTAGATTGGTTCTAAGTATGTTGTGTTAGATTTTTGGTGTCCAAGTGAAAAATGAAAAGTGTTCAAAATACAAAGAAACATAGAATGTCTAAATTTTGGATTAGTTATGGTGGAATCTAGATTGTGGTAGAGACTATATGATTGAGGTGGTGTCCTTTGATCATACGACCTTCAAATTTTGGGAGAAGCTTCATGATGGTCTATAAGTTCCCATTGTGCTTGAAGATATAAAATTCAATGTAATTATAGGGAGAAACTAGATCCAAACCTGTAGTTAGGACAGAGAAAAATGTTGAGACTACTTGGGAGCCTGCCTCAGTTAGGCCCATGTTTGGTATTTTTTAACCCTAGTACAGTCTGGAGTTTTGGAAGGCTGCTTCAAGCTAGGTAGATAAGTAATATACTTCATAAATTCTAAAACATACAAGAATTTTTAATGTGTGTGTGTTATATGATGTGTGAAGAGGATTTGGAGAAATGGAAGCTACTAAGATATGCCAAAAGGGATAGAGGAAGAAATAAAGGTTTCAATACTATTAAAAGGAGCTAAGAAGGGCTAAAGAAGTACATATTTTGTAGGAAATAATGGAAGAAGCTATCACAGAGGATATTCATAAGAAGAATTTGGAATAAAGATCCTATAAAAGTTTGATTTTTTTAAAAGACTAAGGTAGATATCTTTATAAATAATTTTGAATAGTCCATTGGGAAAATGCAAAAAAACCATGAAAGTTAGATTTTGTTTGTTACAAGGCGTGAACACTAGATTTTGGCCATTGTACAACATCTTTGATGTTGGGGATGCTACCATGACCATGGTGGAACCTAGGACTCTATTGTGATTATGTTAGCATCTAAGTAGGAAGAAACAATAATCAAAGTTTGGGAAATGTTTAAATCTAATATGTGTACTTTGACATCTTGGTGAGCATGAAAGGTTGAGGATTTGGCCAAATGAAACCTAAAATATACTAAGGGAATGGACACTAAAATGAGTGTATTACATAGAGTGGAAATTGTAAAGTGGGCAATTTCTGAATTTACAGAAGGAAGGAATTATAAGTAGAATATACAAGTCATAACGTTGAAATGAATGGAGTGAGTTTCTCCAACTTGTAATTATTTTTTAGTTCCAAGGAAATACTCAAAAGATCTGTAATTTCTACTTCCAAATGGTTTCATTATCTTCAGATTTCTAGGATAAAATTTGTGTCTCTATGGTTTTGATTATTTCTAGTTACTTTCCATTTTAATTGTATACTTTAACTCCAAATCATGAAGAATTCCTCTATCATTTGAATGGAAATTCAAGTATCATAGCATGGATTAAAAATTGTTTGACCACATCCTGATCAAGAGATAAGAGGAAACAATAATAGTAAGGAGAAAAGTGGGATCAATAAGAATGAGATGGGTGAAGAAATTGAGGATTGGAGCCCTCTCGGAGGGATTCATAAAATTAAATTTTGATGGAGCATCAAGAGGCAATCTAGGTTTAGTCAATGGATGTTCTATCATCAAATGCTCAAGAGGTAGCTTTATTTATGGGGGATCATTATTCTTTGAGTATAAATCTAATAACAAAGTAGAATAGAAAGCTCTACTTATAGGTGTGTTAGCAACAATCTCTCATAATATGAGAAACCTTGTTACTAAGGGTGATTCATTGGCAATTATAAATTATTTAAAGAAAGGATTGACACTTAAATGGAAGATCAATAGGTATGTAAAAGAGGTATTGGAGCTAAAAGATAATTTGGTTGAATATAGATTCTATCATTGTAAGCATAATTTACATGGCACAACTAACTTTCTCACTAACATGGGTGTGGAGAAAGAGCCTATTACAACAACGTATAGTCATCTCTCTCCAGTTCTTGGAAAGATTTAGAATGCCATCTATGTTTACAACCACCATAATTTGATGTTATCTCCTCTTAAATAGCTCTCTTTTGTAGCTTTATCTTATGTCCCATTTTATTTCTGCCATGGTATAAGCCAAGGGTGGCAAAACTAGGGTGTTATTGACATTGATTTCAAAGGATCTAAAAGCATAGGTAGACATTCATTTTTATTGCCAAATACAATAGTCATAGAGGATTGGATAGTTTTTGTGGCCCTTCTAGATTATAGTATTACAAATGAGTGTGGGAAGGATTATTATTAAGAGCTTCCATATGACAAGTTTTTATATCTTGTAGCGTTGGTAGGATGGATAGTACATAATGTTCCCAGTGGCTTTTATTATTTGCACATTTGCTCTAGGTTTGTGTAGGTGGAGGACTGGTGATATTGCTAGCTAGCATGGCTACTTGGAGGAGCTCAATCTTAGATACGAGGCTTATGCAATTTTTTTCTATGAATCCATAGTGGCCCTAGGTTTTATAAAGGTGATAGGAAAGATGGGAATGGTAGTAATGTACAAGTCGAAGACAGTGTTAAGAAGGGATTTTTTACCAAATTGGTAGAGTTTGTTCTTGTTTTTATTGTTAGGTTGTGTCTATTGAAACTCCTTTAATTATAATTTGGAGAGATGGTGGAAGCTTCTCTTGTGGATGGACCAAGACCTCACAAAAAATTGGTAGTTAAACAAATGGAAGGTGTTGAATCAGTAAACTCCCCAGCTCTTAAGGCTTGTTGTTAAGAAGAGTTGGATGAAAGGCATAGAGACATTGGAGTCCTAAGTGTGTATTGCACTAAGTTGGTAAGGTCTTAGTTGGTATGCATGTCTCCTATAGGCAAGGGCATATGGGGTTTAGCAATGACTTTTTGGTTCCAATGTTTTGTGAAGGATCATTACATCGTGCTCACCATTGAAAGGATGTTGTTTATGGTATGTGATTACCTTCTCTTGTAAATTTTGTTTAGGCAAATTTTGGAAATGTGGAAGTGCCCACTATAGAAAATGGGGTGGAGTATTTTTTGGTAAGTAGTGAAGTAGTTGGTGGTAATGAATGTTAGACTTAAGGTAGTTTTTTAGTATGTTTTGTATTAGGGTTTCTACTATGTTTGTCCCATTTTATTATATTGTATGTCTCTATGGCCGTTAATGGATAAAACTAGTTTTTTGTTAGCTATATGGTTGTACCCTGCTAGTTTTTTGAAGTGCTCTTTGTAAGCCTTTAAGATGTAACATTGCTATGTTTTGAAAGGGTGGGATCCCAATAGAACCCCAAATAATTGATCAAAAAAATTGTTTGACCACTAATTTACACAAGCATATTTTTATATTTAATTTGGATCAATTTTGTTATGTTTGTGATCATAGGCATCTAGGAAAAGATGATACATTAGCAACTGGACTCACTTCTAAAATTTTAGGAGCATAAACAAGCCACTAGAACTAGTAGTATGAAACAATTAATTCCTATAAGGGGTAGTTTTGAAACTACTAGTTCCCTGAAGGGGTAGTTATGAAACTATTAATCTATATGAAGGGGTGGTTTTTCATGGAAATAGAAATGAGAATGACAAGTAAACAATTCAATGTTTTCCCTTCCAATTCCCACTCTAAATCATGGGAAGGACACTCTAGCAACTATTTAAGGACTAGAGTAGGTTGGATTGGATAAATGGACTACATTATATTGTGAATGCACCATTAATTGGAGGATTTAAAGTACAATATACTAAATTACAAAGCATATTAAATAAGAGTGAGAGTGCAACAAAGAAGGAAAGAATTCTAGGAAGCATACAAAAGTCATAAGGTTGAATAGTTGAAGCTAGAGAGAACTAGTAAGGTAGGAAATGCATGGAGTGACCTTCTCACACTTGTAATTACTTTTAGTTTTAAGGAAATGATTACAAGATGTGTAATTGCCACTTATAACTAGTTGTCCTCATCTTCAAGTTTCTAGGACAAAATATATGTCTCTCTATGGTTTTGATTATTTTTATTTATCTTTTCATAATCAAACTCTAATCTATTAAAAATCCCACTATTATTTGAATGCAAATTCAAGTAGCATAGCATGGATTAAAATTTGTTTGACTACTAATTTACATAAGCATACTTTTGTAGTCAATTACAAATTAATTAGTCATATAGCCACCTTAAGGCTTGTACAAAATTTGGTTACACATAGTTGTTGGTTGTATAGCTTGACCATGACAAAGCCACTCAAGAATAAACTTGAGAATATCTTCAAGTTCCCCAAGAGAAATTGCTCATAGATAATAGAGCTATTTGAGAGAAAGTACATCGCTTGGGAGAAAAAATTGAAGAGTTGCAAGATGGTAGGGATAAGTAAGAAGATTTCTTCATTGGAATCATTAAGAAAACTCAATAAGAGTTTATGGTAAAGGATGAATTACTATAAAAAATCTAGCATGATGGAGAAAGGAATAGAGAGGAGTGATCCAAAAAATGGATCCAAGGGGTATGATTGTGGGGTTAGTTGATGTCATTTCTAGAACCTTTGATAAGTTGTTGTTGGGCTATTGTTACATGTGATTCATCCATAAGATGATTTTATAATCCATGATGTTTTTTTCTCTAGTTATAGGCAACCTTGCGGTGATCTAGAGCATCACAAGGAAGTCAAAAAGTAGGGGATCAAGCATTAAAAATAAGAGAAACATAAATGGAAAAAAACACTAGTTTCCAATAGGAGGTAAATTCATCACTTCCTTTGTGGTTTTGTAACTACCTCATTGGTTCTATGACTGCTAAAAGTCATCCGGTAGTAGTTGTGTATGCAGTGGACAAAATGTTGAATTTGAAGGGTTTTTACTCCTTGGTTTAACTTTATAATGTTTCAAATTCCTTTTGGCACCAAAGATGGATGTGAGAAATGATTAACAACACTTAACATTTTTAATAGTTGGCTCTCAATTCTATGAATTCATTTTTTTTACTATTGTAAGAGGAAGAACAATGTTTCCATGGTGCAATGACCATTTATGGTTGTTTGGATCCCATTGTACTTATTTAAAAGGTTATAATGTTTCCATTGGACATTGTATGCACTTATAATTCACTAGATAATAGTGGCATGAGAAGCATAAGATCACTCTTCTAGAGTTCTCTTCCTTTGAGGATTTTTGTAGGTATATCTATGTGTTCAATCCATTGTAATGATTTGGTTGCACTTTTGTGGATGTTTTATCTTGTTTTCCATGTGTTATTACAATGTTGAACATACTAACTAAAATTATAATCATTCTAGAGACATATTTTATTTTTAGATAAGGTTTTTTGTAGAGTTGAAAAGTATAATCTATAATTGGTGATTGTTTAGGGAGTGTCTCTAACATTTTATAGATAGATGAAAGTGATATCAAAGCAAGGTTTTGTTATCCTTTCAAGTGTGTTAGTGATATAAAATTCTATTTGTTGGTTATGCTCTCTACAAGATTGAGTGGAAATGAGAATCTAGTTTCTCTTGAACCTAATATTAATACAAGAGAGTGGAATAGGACAATGAGATTGGTGGCAAGAGATATGGACAAATAAACAGATCCTAATTAGGCATATTTAGAAGTTTGGAAAATGATTTTGTGCATATATATCACTTAGTAGGAAAGTTGGATAGGATGTAAAATATAAGAAAATGGTGAGAGTAAGTGGAAAAGCAAGAATAATGCCACTACTATCATCAATTCAAAGGTAAATAAAAAGGACAAACATCATTGTAATCATTTTGAAAATGATGGCCATATGAAAGAGAGATGTTGGAAGTTGCACTTAGAGTTAGCACCGTCAAGGAACAAGAAGAAGAATGAAAAGAATGTCATTTATGTTGAAAAGGAAAAGAGATAGATTGCAACTTCCATATTCATGATATATTGTGATGTGTCATAGTTCATAAGGGTGTGTGCATAGTTAGTGATGGGTCTCAAGATGAAGAACTTACCAAAAAACTTCACACTAAAGTACAAGTAAAAGAAAAAAGGTAGATGCTCTTTTAGACACATGCTCTCAAGAAAAGTGATATCATAAAAGTTGGTGGGTGAGCTTGGTTTAAAATTTGAAAATCACCCAAACCCATATCATTTAGGGTGATTGAAGAAAGGAATGGATATTATAGTTTTTAAGAAATGAAAACTCAAGTTTGGACTCAAATGGGAATTTAGAGATGAGGTAGTTGTTGAGATGTTGCCTTTTGGATGTCATAAATTTTAGAAATAAGAACCAATATAAGTGTGTTTGAGTGGAAAATGTTTCACTCTTAAGTCATATGTGGATAGGTCCAAAATATCCATGGTAAGTGAATCTCAAGCCAAGAGGCTAATCAATCAAAGTGGAAATTTGATTTGTTGTTATTGTGTGGTAAAGAGGAAAAGGGAGTGGCTAGGATAAAATCAATCTATGGGATGCATACAAATAAGGAAAATAAGGAAATAGATCCAATCAAACATCATTTTTCTAAGTTGTTCTTTTAATGCATACAAATAAAGAAAAGAAGGAAATAGATCAAATCAAACATAAATTTTCTAAGTTGTTCTTTTAATGCATACAATTAAGGAAAAGAAGGAAATAGATCAGCTCAAACATTAATTTTATGAGTTGTTCTTTTATCCCAAGGGTTTCCAATGTGAGATCCAACTACTTTTTTATTGCCCTCTTCCCAACATGTTTATAAATTAGGAAATTATATTATAGGCTAATGAACTGAAGATATAGTTGAAAACTCTAATTGAGCAAGGACTTATAAGACCTAGTACTTCACCTTGTGGATCTCCTATAGTGGTGGTGCCTAAGGGCATAAATTGGAGTATTTGAATGGATTATAGAGAATTGAACAAGATTAATATCAATAATAGGTATACTTTACCATGAATAGATTCCCTTGGATCAGTTTCAACATGCTAGTTATTTTTCCAAGATTGAACTCAAATGTAGCTATTACTAACTAGGGATAAAAGAAGAAGATATTCAAAAAAGTGCATTCAAGATTAGACAAGGGATATTTGAGTGGATTATCATACCACTTTGGATTAATGATCCAACTCTATTCATGATATTGATAAATAAGGTGCTTATACCACTCATAGATTCTTGTGTGATTGCTTATTTGGTGATTTCCTTATTTTAAGGACATTTGAAGAGAATATGTCTCATCTAAAACAAATTCTACAAATTTTGAGCTAGAATAAGTTATTGTTGAATAGAAATAAATGTGGGTTTTCACAAACATAACTTGTTTACCTTGGGAACATGGTGGGCAATGAAGAGATTAGGACTGATCCTCTAAATATAGAGGTCACTGTGAATTGGCCAAGACCTATTATCATTAAAAATAAGAAGTTTTGTTGGGATTGTCCAATGCATGCATAAATTTGTCAATTTTTTTCTTATATTGCTACTCCATTGCATGATATAATAGGGAGTAGAAAGTGTCTTTTGGGGGTAATAAACAACAAAGATCATTTGAGGGATAGCACAAAATTAGCCATGCTCTAGCTCTTGTCTTGCCTAATCTCTAATAACTATTTGAAGTGGATATGGATTCTAGTGAATATGCAATGGAGTTTATTTTCTTGCAATGGATAATGCCTATATGTTATCATTTAGATATTTTTAGAGGGTCAATCCTAAACTATTGCACATATGACAAAGAGTTATATGCACTAGTGCAGGTGGTGAAAAGTGGAAATACTACTTGACATGGGCAAAGATAAGGTTATCCACATGTCTCATCAACCTCTTCAATATTTGTAAGAACAAACTAAACTCTATAATGTAAGGTATTAGAACTACATGAGACTCCTCTGTGATTAAGTAGAAGCAAGGTGTGACAAACAAAGTGGTTGATATTTTATTTAGACCACCTCTTATTTTTGTGATGAGTACTCTTTCTCAATTGGATCCCTTTAATCATATGTTACACTAAATATTATAATGATGGTAAGGATTTAAATAATATAAACAAGCAAATAAAGAGAGTAAAAATAGTTGCTTTTGATCCAAACCTAGACTTTTTATTAAGGAAGGGTTGCTATAAAAATTGGGGAAGCTATGTGTACCGAAAGAAAGAAGGTTTTTTTCTTGTATGAAGACTCACAACTCCAAGGATTCAAGTCATTTTGGTGTGGTAAATAAATTGGATAATATTCAAATTTATGTGTATTAGTCATATATGCAAGTGGATATTTCTAGGTTCATTCAAGATTGCAAGTTGTGTTGTATAAGCAAGCCAAGTAATCACAAGTTAAAGTTATACCAACAACTAACAATGTCTTTAAGGCCATGGGAGAGAATCTCCATGTATTTTTCTAGAAGGCCTGCCCATGTATGATAGAGGGCATGATGACTTGTTTATGGAGCTAGGATGATTTTGGCAAAAGAAAATTCTTAAGGGTAATGAAGTAGTTGAGTTGCTTTTCACTTATGTGTGGATTTATTTTCTTCTTTAAAAAAATTATATCAGATAGAGATGATAGGTTCTTGGGGAATTCTTTATGTGTGATTTAGGAAAATATGGAGACTCAATTGAAGCATTCTATTGCCCTTCATCCTCATATGGATGGGAAAACAAAAGTAGTGAAATGCACCTTGATACAACTCTTGAAGATTTATAATTAGAGGTATCCTAAGTCATGGGACAAGAATTTGGCATATATACAACACACATTTAATAGGAAAATTCCATACATCCATGTGATTGTCACCATTTTAGGCATATATTTGTTACTTTTCTTCTAGTCCCTTTACTGTTGTGGGACAATCACATGAAAAGTATGAGAATGTAGATTTAGAAGTCCACAAGTTTAAATGGCTCATTAATAAGATTAAACAAATACATCTTCAAATTTAAGAGAAATTGAAAGAGTCGCAAGATAGGTACAAGAGGACACATAATCAATATTGGATAGAACACATGTTCAAGGTTGGAGATTGTGTATGGTTGTACTTAAGAAAGTAAAGGCTTCAAGGACCAATTAAGAAGTTCAAACCAATAAGGTGTGGTTTATTTTAGGTATTATAATAGGTGAGAGAGAATTTTTAGTTGGACTTCCTTCCCTACATGAATATGTACTTAGTCATTAATGTTTAAAAACTCTATTTCTTCAAGCCTTCAATCCTTGATGAGGAAGAGGATGTATTTTTGCTTCCATTAGTGATTTAGCTCGTCGTGGTGAAGAAGAGTTGGAGGGTGATGTGGTATTGGACAAGAAGGTGAGAAGGAGAAGGAGAGAAGAGAATGAAACATGGTTGTTATGATTGAAAGGACAATTATCAAGCAAGGAAAAGTGGCATCCAAAAGAAGGAAAAGGAAAGAAATTTCCTCACTTGTTGAGTCCCTAAGACTTTGGGGACCAAAAAAAGATCCAAGTAGTATGACCATAGGGTTATCTAATGTCATTTCTAGTTTATAATTTGTATTAATATTATAGATACATGTGATTCCTCCATAAGATAGTTTTGAAATCTATGATGTTTTTCCTCTAGTTATAAGCAACCTTGGAGTGATCCACAACACCACAAGGAGGTGAAAGTTTGGGGATAGGATGTTAAAAATTAGATAAAATTGAATGGTGATGAAACCGTTAGTTTCTAATAGGAGGTGGTTTCGTAACCACCATGGGGATTTAATAATCACCTCAGTAATTGTGTAATAACCCTAATAGTTATTTGACTATTGCAATAATTTTGTAACTACTAGAAATCATCAAGTGGTGGTTTTGTACAAAGTGGATAGAATGTAGAATTTGAAGGGTTTGACTCCCTAGTTTGCCTTTCTCACATTTGGAGTTCCTTTTGTCACCAATGATGGACATGGGAAATATTGAACAATACTTAAAATAAATTTTGCAAAGATTGGATCTCAATTCTACCTTCAATATGTTCAAGTTGTAATTGTTGTAAAAGAAAGACTAGGGTTTCCATGGTGCAGTGACCATTTGAAGGTGTTTAGAGATTGTTGGGTGAAATTTCAGATATGTGTCACACTTCTATAAAAGAAATGGCCAACACAAATATAGTTTTTCAACTTGGACCACCTGAAAATGGCATGTATGTGTTGAATTTTAAAATGATATAAACTAATGAAATATAGAACTCTTAATGTATTTTATGTTTATAATTTTTAAATTTTTAAAAATTAGTTAGATATAATTTTTTTAATTTAAGAGAATAATTTTGATTGCTAAAAATTTTGAAAAAGTGGGGTTGATGGAACATTGCAAAAAATATAGCAATTTTTTTTCTTTGATTTTTTTCCACTTAGATAACTTGAAAATCTAGTGCATAGAGAAAAAATTTAATTTTTGATGAATCTTTATTTTTCTAATAATATTTTTAAGTCAAATTTATTCAAAATGTCATATTTTTTATGGGACATCAACTTTTGTCTAAATTTTTTATCATTAAAAAAAATTATACCCTCTTGGAGAGAATTCTCTCCTCTGGTATATCATATATTTTTTAAATTTTTAAATATATTTTTATTTTTTAAAATTTATATTCAACCTTATGTTTGATTATAATAACCTACTTGAAATATTTTTTTTTAAATCATAATAAAACTAATCAAAATATAAAAAAAAATACTTTTAGATTCTAGATTCTGATCTCTATGAAAGGGTGTTTTTTTATTTTCATAAAATACCCTTGGTTGGAGAAATCTGGAGTTGAAGTTATTTTTTGTTGAATTTTCCCCAAAATAAGGGTTAGGCTACCACATGGGCTGCTAGCTCAGCAGTTTCAAGTGAAAGAGTTTTAGTCAGAACTCTTCCACTCAAAAATGTTTCGACTAAAACCTTATATATAAATTAATATTCATTTTATTTTTTATTTCAAAAGAAACGGTTTCACCTGAAACTATTTAGGGTGAGACTATTTTTCTTGAAATTATTATGGTGGCCCAAAGTGTGACACAACTCTAGATTTTCACCATATTGTACTTGTTGAAAGGGTCGTAATACATCCATTATATATTGTGAACACTTTTAATTGACTAGATATTAGTGACATGAGGATCACAAGCTCACTCTTCTAATGGTTTCTTTTCTTTAAGGATTTCTCTAGGTGTATCTATGTGTTTAGTCCATTTTTATTCTTTGGTTACAACTATGTAGATGTGATTTCTCATTTTCCATGTCTTATTGCAATGTTGAACTTACAAAACTAAACTTATAAGAATTACAGAGTACAATTTTAGTTGTAGATAAGGTTTTGTATAGAGTTGACAAGTAGAATCTATAATTGGTGGTTATTTAGGGAATGCCTCTAACATTTTATAGTATATAAAGTTAAGTGGATTATTTAGGGAGTGCCTCTAACATTTTATAGATTAAGGAATATATAAAGTTAAGTGGATTATCTTCTACTCCAAAATAAGAAAAATAGTAAATGAGGTATGTGAAGAAGATTCCTATAAGCATGATTTCTTTCAAGATGTTAAATATAATAAATCTACTGGCAAGTTTGAAAAACATATACCCAAGGGTATAGGATCCAATTGCTAACATGGCTAGGCTATGATGGAAGGGAGCACATCAAGGAAGGTCAAGGAGTAACCTAACCCATTACAATTGAGGAAAAAACTCAATATGAGGGCCTTGGATATGGGAGATGGAGATCAATGAATTCACAAAGAAGGGCTTTACACCATTTACATAGCAAGAACAACCCAAGGAAGGTAAAAGTTCCTCTAATATTATTTTTGTGAAGCCTCAACATGACTATAGGTTGTCTCCAAAACATGTGAAACAATCATTTAGAAAGTAAAGGATGTTGCACATGTGGTTGTGTGGTTGTGTGGTTGTGTCATGCCCACATTTCCCATGCGGTCACGACACACAACACACATGTCATGTCCACATTTGACATGTGGTCATGACACGAAATACGAGAAACTTTTCTACCTATACCTAGGAACCCCCTCGCATGCATCTGCATGCTCAGTGGCAATACGCATGAGGCGTAAACATGTCAAACATAATTCAGGGAAGTGTGTTATCCTACGCCATCCCTTGTGCAAGGAAAGTCATCTAGAGGATATGCGACATGAAGCATGCCTCTTTTAGGGTTAGAACGGTTTTAATCCAAACCCTAAGTTTCTTAGGTGAGAAGGTGATTTCGTCATATATGAAACCAAACCCTAATCCTAATACAAAAATGAAATTGAATAAATAAATATGAAGATAAATGGCATAGTGGACGCATGATAAGATGAAGTGATAAAATGAAGTCAATAAAATGACGTAAATTTAAAACCCTAAAATCTGGGAAAATTTTGACAACATAACGCGTTTTCAATAATCGAATAAAAAAAAATTAAAACAAAAACTCCAACAAGAATTCAAGCAAAAAATTAAAAATAATAATTAAACTTAAAGAAAAATTAAAAAATTAAAAATTAAATACCTTGCCAAGGCCAATTAAATTGACCTTGCAATTAAATATTAAAATTCAAAAATAAAATAATTAAATAATTAAATGACACCAAAAATATATTTTAAAATTAAGTCCGATAATAAATATAATTTCGACATTATATTTAGTAACCAACTCGAAAATAATAGAGGAAAGGGAAAGATTAAAAAACCTCTCCCCGTAAAATAATAATAAAATCGACCGAATTAAAAGGCTAAAACGCGCTAGGGAAAAAGAAATAAATGTCCCGATTAATTAATTTATAAAAAGGGAACACACTCCCCACTTAAAACAATTTAATCCATTCCCCTAAAAAAATACATTTCCACAAAGAACAAAAATTCAAAAAAAAACCCAATTAAATTAAAACAATTTAAATGAAGCACAAGGAAATTTAAAAATGCCCAAGGGCAAAAATAGAGGAAATAAAATTTCTCATGCACAAGGGAAAAGCAAAATAGAGAATTTAAATTAAATGATAAAATTAAATCTCACATCCTCACTCTCCTTCATCCAATAACATACGAATTTTCTCTAAGAAGCCCTAACAAATATTTTATTGTTTTCTTCTCTTGGAAGCCCTAATATTATTTTATAGTTTCCTTATGGAAACCCTATTCCTTCTTTGGTTTTGCCTCTCTCATTTTGTTTTGTTTTCTTTTCTTCATTCTTGTTTGCAGGTTGAGATATTTGTTGAGGAGGCCATCAAGAGGGGCCATCACAAAGAGGTCTATACAGTTTGAGTATACCCATAGTCTTTTTTTTGTAAATATATATAAATCTGGAATGAAAGATCTTCTGTGTAAATATCTTTTTTTTTAATATGAAAAAAAAATGTAGAGGTATACATATATATGTATATATATGTATATGTATATGTATATGTATACATATGTATATATACATATGTATGTATATGTATGTATATGTATATATATGTGTGTGTGTATCTACATATTTATGTATATATATGTATATATACATATATATGTATATGTATACATATGTATGTATGTATACATATGTATGTATGTATACATATGTATGTATGTATGTATATGTATATATATATATGTATATATATATGTATATATATATGTATATATACAATAAAAGTAAAATAGAGAATTTAAATTAAATGATAAAACTAAATCTCACATCCTTACTCTCTTTCATCCAAGAAAATACTAATTTTCTCTAAGAAGCCCAAACAAATATTTTATTGTTTTCTTATCTTGGAAGCCCTAATATTATTTTATAGTTTCCTTATGGAAACCCTATTCCTTCTTTGGTTTTGCCTCTCCCATTTTGTTTTGTTTCTCCATTATTGTTTTCTTTTCTTCATTCTTGTTTGCAGGTTGAGAGTTTTTTTGAGGCCATCAAGAGGGGCCATCACAACGAGGTCTATACAGTTTGAGTAAACCCATATTTTTTTTTGTAAATATATATAAATTTGGAATGAAAGATCTTCTATGTAAATATCTTTTTTTTTATAAGAAAAAAAAAATGTAGAGGTGTGTATATATATATATATATACAATAAATTTTTTGTTTAAATATAATACTGCAGGTCGCAGCTGTCCACAGCGATGGTAGGGCGACGTCCGAGAAGGGAGCCGACAGCCTGATCAACGTGGTGACCCCGTCTGCGAGGGGTATCTACTGAAGGGAAGGCAATATGGTGAGGGGAAGCGGTGTGTGGGGGTGGTTGCAGAGACGACGGTGGAAGGGCTAAAGTGTAGGCGGAGTCTTGGGGTGTGGGGTGGAGGCACCGCCTCCTCCCCACACCCTACTGTCAAAAAAAGAAGAGGGGGCCGTGGGTGCCGCCGCCCACAGCCCTTCCATTAATTTTTTTTTTCTTTTAAAAAAAAACTTAAACCCTACCTACAGTCTGCCCTAAAACAATTCGTTCTTCCTTTGTATTTTATATAATATTTTGAAATATTTCAAATGTACAATGGCTACTCAATGTGTGTATATATATATACACACAACTTTAAACCAACAGTTTGCTCATCAAACCTAAATGTATATGCATTTTCCTAATATTAGTATATATATGTGTGTATATTTTAATATATACAGTAAATATATGTGCATTTATTCTAATTTTAGTATATATACAGTGACATAAAATGAACAAGTTTAGATCTAGCCAATTAATATATATATATATACATATATATATATACATATATATATATATATATATATATATATATATATATATATATATATATATATATATATATATATATATATATAACTAACTTTCTCAATAACAATGGTTTTAAATAACAAAGAATACTAACTTTTAGTTTTGTAACATAAAATAATTCAATAGCCCTTTTAAAAAAAAAAATTAAATATATAGAAATATCTTTTTTTGAATGAAAACTATAAGGGGGAAATTATAATTTCATCTATATTTTCAACAACTTATTTTCATAACAGCAACTACTAACATGAAATTTCAATGCAACATCAGAAAATAATACATTTACATTTCTCTCTTTTTTTTTTATGCATACACTAAAATTTATTCAGCAACACATATATTTCTTCTTTTTTTTTGTGAAGAACAAATGACAGCAAATGTATCTTCTCTTGCATTTCTCCTTTTCTCATAAACTTCAACAACATAAAATAGTAAGCAACCTTTCTTTTAAAAAAAAAAACCATAACATAATGGGTAAAATAAACTTGTCAAAAAAATTACAATAGGGCCTCAAAGGCCATGGCTCAAACAGCCAACAAAATAATATTACAACAACACTAAAATAGACTTCTCCAAAGCTCCATTTCTCTAATAAACACCTGCAATAAATACACAACTAAAAGGGGAACCAAGCCACAACGAAATGCCCTCCTCCCTACCATAGACCCGCAAGTGGGTCACCCCTGAGCTAGGGAGGTAGGAAACACACAGCTGCACACACATACCACAACAAGCAACATAACAAAACTCATGAAAATGAGTTTGATGGGGGTGGGGAATGGATCCCTCTACTCCAAAGGCCACACCAAAAATATCAAAACACCAAGTCTCATGGCCTCAAGCCAAAACCTCCAAAAACATATATCTCTAAACATCTCAAAAAAACTGTCATGGCACTCTTGCCATCAAAATGATCTCAACACCAAGTAAAAACCCTCAAGGCTATAAGTAGCACAAATATTGGGGTGACCTCGAGGAGGTTCACTCTCCCCTACCCCAAACAAGTTGAGCCTTACCTCCAAATGGAGGTGCTCTCACCAAACTCCCAACCCACATAAAAAGAAAGCAACAAACAACAATATCCACAACACAACATAAATGAAAATGCAAGGGTAAATGGCCATAGCCATGGAGATTACCTTCAAAAGCCCTAAAAATGGAAGCATGTTTGGTGATAAGCTCCAAGCTTCTCCAAATCCTCCACTCTCCAAAATTTTCTCTAACTCCCCAAAAGAAACTCTAAGAATAGAAAGAAAATTCCAAAATGCAAGAACCCCACTCCTCAACAAGAGGAGGTAATATAGGCCTTCTAATTTGGCCTAGAGGAATGAGAAGGTGACACTTGTCACCTTCTCCTTCCTCTTCTTATGCCACTTGCAAGGGAGAGGAAGTGTGAGGGTGACAAGTGTCACCCTCCAATTCCATCCCAATCCTCACCTTATCCACTTGTGCTCTCACACATGTGTGAGAGAACAAGTGGTGAGGTAGCAATCCCCTTCAAGCCTCCATGAGGATAAGGAAGGCCATATGGCATCCTCTTATTCTCCAAGAGAGCCATCTCCCTCCAAGATGCTCTCACATGTGTGTGAGAGTCTTGGAGGAAGATCCCACACACTTGGGAGTCTTAGAGACCTCCCAAGTCTTCTTAGTGAAGGGATCCCCAAACTTTGGGAAGGGAGATGAGTCTTTCCCAATGCATGACTCATCTCCCACCCTTATCCATTTCAAAATTTATCACTTTGACTAAACCTCAGTTTAGAGTGACCAAAAGTGAGTTATCCCAAGGTTTAATTAGTCAAAATTGACCCTAGACCCATGGGTAACCACCTAGGGTAAGTTTTGGGACACTAAGGTTCACCTAAGGAATCATAAATCCACTTTAAATGGCCTCAAAAATAAAAACAATACCAAGTGGTATAAGACAATAAAAATTATACAACACATGATATAATTAATTTAAACAAAGGGGTACTAGGCCAAAATGATAAAATAAACAAGCACTTAAACAACATTCGAATCCAAACATGATCCTCATCCCTCTTGGGAATGGATCAGTTTCACAGGGAATAACATATGTGTGAATACTACCTCTAATTTCCCATGGCCTGGGAATATAATCCTGCACATCTAAATCAAGTGTAAATCATATCATGAATAATCATAGCCGAAGCAACTGGAATTAAATTCATGCCATTGAATACAACATTAATCATCTACAACATAATTCAAGATTAAACTGCACTTTCTATCTAATGTCACATAATCATCATCACATAAAGAACTAGAAATCACATCAATAAACATTATCTAATATATCTCGCATATCTAGTCTCAACATAGCACCAAAATATGATCAAATTGAATCACCATATGTCTAATCAATGTCAAATCAAAATCAGGAGATAAAATCAAATCTGCATAATGGAACAATAGTCTCTAAAAGTATGATAATGTCATCAACTGAAATGTAAAATGATCAAAATACGGAAGGAAAAATAATCGGCCTCACATCCTCCCCCCCTAAGACTAAACTTCCTCCTGGAAGTTGTCAAAAAGGTGAGGATAGAGTGCCCTCAAACTAGTTGCATCCTCCCAAGTTGCTGTAACCTCATCATAATGATCCCACTGGACCCTAACCTGGTCCAGCTCTCAACCTCGAAGGCCCAACATCCGACGAGCCAATATGCTAATTGGCTCCAAAGCCAACTGACCGTCCGCCTCTACCTGTAGAGCACTCCAGTCCAATACATGAAATAAATTAGATATATATTGCCTCAATACAGAAATATGAAAGACATCGTGGATACATGACATGCTAGGTGGCAATGCTAGACAGTAGGCAAGAGGTCCTATCTACTCCAAGATCTCAAAAGGTCCTACAAACCGTGGTGCGAGCTTAGAGCCCTTTCCATAACAAATTGGACTCTTGTGTGGCCGCACTCTAAGGAATACCCTGTCACCCACTGAGAAGCTCCGATCAGTTCTCTTAGCATCGGCATACTTCTTGTATCTATCCTGTGCCTCCTGAAGTCTTTGCCTAATCAGTGTGACCTGCTGCTCCATATCCTGAACTAACTCTGGACCAATGGCAACCCTATCCTCTATTTGATCCCAACTTAATGGTGTCCTGCATGGTCTACCGTATAAAGCCTGAAAATGAGGCATACCTAATGAGCTGTGATGCCCATTATTGTAGGCAAACTCAACCAGATACAGATACTCCTCCCATCTAGACTGATGGTCCATAACATACATACGAAGCATGTCCTCCAACACCTGATTCACCCGCTCTATTTGTCCATCTATCTTAGGATGATAAGCAGAGCTAAAGTTGAGCTGTGTGCCCAATACTTGCTGCAAGGCTCTCTAAAAGGCTGAAGTGAACACTGAATCCCTGTCAGAAATGATGCGGCGAGGTACTCCATGTAATCTCACAATGTCATCTAAGAATACTCTCACCACTACTGGTGCATTGTACATCGTGCGTACAGGTGAGAAATGCGCTACCTTGGTCAACTTGTCAACTATCACTATGATGGCATCATGGCGACGCGACGCGAAGACCAATAATAAAATGCATGGAAATGGTGTCCCATTTCCACTCAGGTATCTCATGAGGTTATAAAAGACCTGCTGGATGCTGATGCTCAGCCTTGACCCTTTGGCACTCAAGGCATCGAGCAACAAACTCTGCAGTATCCCGTCTCATACCTGCCCAATGGTACAACTGTCGTAGGTCGGCATGCATCTTCTTCACCCTCGGATGTGCCGCATATGGTGCTTTGTGAGCCTTTGATAACACTACAGTACGTAGGTCACCTACGCAGGATACATAGATGCGTTGTCGATGACGAAGTAACCCATCTGCCTCAAGTGAGTACCCTACAAACTTGCCCACAAGGGCCCTCTATCAACTGATCTCCTATTGCACCTCAAGAAACCACTCATCGTCAGGCAGATGCTGAATAATGTGTCCTCTCAAGTTCACACTTAGAGTCAAGGTCAAGAGCTCATGGTATCTCCGACTCAATGCATCAGCAACCATGTTCTCCTTCCCTTTGATGTAGTGGACATCAAAGTCATACTTGCAAAGAAACTCCATCCAATGCCGCTGATGGGCATTCAGATTCGGCTGTGTAAATATATACTGAAGACTATGGTGATCTGAATGAAGCTCAAAGCAACGACCTAATAAGAAATGTCTCCAACGAACTAGAGCATGAACCACTGCTGCTAACTCCAAATCGTGAGTGGGGTAGTTCAGCTCATGGGTCTTGAGCTTTCGCGACTCATACACGATCACTCTACCACCCTGCATAAGTACGGCTCCCAAACCCTCAAGTGATGCATCCGTGCAAACCATAAAATCTGCTCCAAGATCAGGAACTGGTAAAATGGGAGCGCTTGTAAGACACTCCTTGAGGACCCCAAAGGCCCTCTCACACTGCTCAATCCATAGAAAACTCTTCGCTTTCCACTGAAGGGAAGTAATGGGGTGCACTATCCAAGAAAAACCCTCAACAAATCTATAGTAATAACCAACTAACCCCATAAAACTCCTGACCTCTGTCACACTAGTAGGTGCTGGCCAATCTCTAATAGCCCTAATCTTCAATGGATCTACTGAGATTCCATCACTAGATAGGATATGCCCCAAATACTGAACCTCTGTCCTAAAAAATGCACACTTCGCCAAGTTCCCATAAAGATTATGCTCCCTCAAACACTGTAGAACCTGACGTAGGTGCTCCTCATGCTCCTCCTCAGTCCGCGAATAGATCAAAATGTCATCAAGAAAAATAATCACAAACTGATCCAAGTAGGTACGGAACACCTCGTTCATGAGACTCATGAACACTGCAGGGGCGTTCATCAAACCAAAGGGGACCACAGTGAACTCATAGTGGCCATATCGAGTCCAAAAGGTAGTCTTATGGATGTCCGCCTTTGTTATATGTAACTGATGGTAACCGGACCTCAGGTCAATCTTAGAGAACACCCTAGCTCCCTGCATCTGATCGAAAAGGTCGTCAATCCTGGGTAGAGGATAATGGTTCTTCATCGTCACCTTATTCAACTGCCTATAATCTATGCATAATCGAAGAGACCCATCCTTCTTCACGAAGATGACAGGAGCACTGTAAGGTGAAACGCTCGGTCAGATGTGCCCCTTCTTGAGCAAGTCCTGAAGTTGTAACTTGAGCTCTGTGATCTCATGAGTGGTCATCCTGTAGGGTGCACGAAGCACTAGCTCGGCACCTGGCACTAAGTCAATATGAAAGTCTACCTCACGATAGGGTGGCATCCCCGGCAACTCTACTGGAAACACATTGGTGAACTCTCTCAGGATGGGATGATCATCCAAAGATGCCTCAGGCTCGTCATCTGATCTGTCACTCACTGTAATAGCGAACATCTGACAGCCCTTCCGCATGCAGCGCTTAAGCTGCTGAGCAGATATCATACGCACTGTTGTGGGCTTTTGCATGCCCACTATCTCCATTGATGTACCACGATCATCTAAGCATCTAATATCCTTTCGGTGACAATGTAGCTTGGCTCGATGTGCCGCAAGCCAATCCATACGCAAAACCACATCGTAGGATCCTAATGTCATAACTCTAAGGTCACAAACCATGGCAAAGGGTCCCAAAGAAATCTCACGGTCATGGACTAAGGCATCTACTGTTATCTTGGCCCCTAAGGCCAACTCAACAACCCACCTATCACCCTGCCTAGAGGCCACCAACCTGCAACACTCCACTAATGATGGAGAAATGAAAGAGTCAGTAGCACCTGAGTCAAAGAGAATAGAAATGGGGACACCCCCTATCATACCTGGTGTTCAATCACTAATGCCTGAAAATTAGCCTGGCGGTTATCAACCGCTATGAATATACGGTGGGACCTACCCACACCTCCAACTGTCTGCTCTGATCCTTCTGCACGAGGCTGCCCCCTGCTATAAAGCCCTGTGGACATTCTTTAGCTAGATGTCCTACTCCACCACACACATAACATGGGCCCCTAACCTGTACCTGCCCAATCTGAGTCCTACTCGACTGCTGCTGTCCAGATCTACCTGTGGACCCCTGTGAACCCCTGTATGACTACTGCGACCTCGTGGGTCCCGTAGGTGGTCCCTACTGCCTCTGATCTCTGCGTGGACCGTGCTACTGCCAACCTCGATTATGACCCCCATGTGCCCTCTGTTGTGGCCTGGGTCTCTGCTGCTACTGTGGAGGCCTAGGAGGTAAGGATGCAGAACTAAATCCTCCTCTCTGAGGTGGCAGTGGTGATCTGCGGTAACTCTGTTGATGCTGCTACTGCCCATGATTCTGAAACTGAGGGCGTGAACTCTGCCCTCATCATTGTATCTCCTTAACTATGTATGCCTTCTCGGCAGCATCACTCAATGTCTGGGGGTCTGCCATGCGTACAGGCCCTACTATGCTATGGTTCAATCCTCTAATAAACTTATGAACCAGGAGTTTCTCATAATGGAGATATTTCGCATATCAAGACAACTCGGTAAATCTACCTTCATACTAAGCAATGGTAAGTCCTCTCTACTGAAGGTCATGAAAATCGTCTATTTGACGCTATCTGTAGTGATCTGATAAATACCACGCATTGAAGCGCTCAATGAAGGTCTCCCATGTGAGTGTGTCTAATGATAGATGGCGCTTGCACTCCTCAGTGCGCCACCAAGTAGCTGCTACATCTCGTAACAAGTGGACAGCCACACGAGCCTTCGTGTTGCCCTCATAAGGACGCAACTTCAAGCATCTCTCTAAGCTGATGAGCCAGGCCTCTACCTCAGCTCCCTTTATGGTCCCGATGAAAGTAGGAGGGTTTAGCCTCAACAAATCCCTGATGGGATCTCCTCTGTCTCTATGCCCTCTGATAGGCTCATCCGCATAATAATCATAAGGCCTATGAACAATATGCTCCACTTGCACTACCTCCTCATGTCTAGCATGACGTGCAGGGCTCCTGCTATGGGCCCTGTCGGTTGATCCAACCTCCTCTGCCATCGTATCTGGTACCTCAACATATGGCTCCACACGTGGTGCCTCTCGCGGCTCAACGCGGGGCTCCACATGTGGCTCTACACGCGACTCTACTCGTGGCTCCATGCGTGGCTCCTCTCGTGGATCATCGCGGGGCTCAACACGTGGCTCTATGCGTAACTCAACTATGGCCGGTGGAAGCCTATCTAACACTGCCTGTAGTGCCTATAATAGTTGTGGCCCAATATCTGGTATAGGTAGGGCAAGTGGTGCCTGCAGTACCTATGGGGCCGGCGGTGCCTGTCCCTTAGCTGATGAATCACTGTGCACCTCGACAGATGCAGTGTGGCAGGATTGCACTCGCCGAACTCATCGAGGAGGCATCCTACAAAAGTGAGGTAACCACAAATTAATCAAAGTTGCAGAAATAATAATGTGCTCTAAACAAGCCCAGTGTTTAAACTTGGGCTCTGATACCAAATGTCATGCCCACATTTCCCATGCGGTCATGACACACAACACATGTGTCATGTCCACATTTGACATGTGGTCATGACACGTAATACGAAAAACTTTTCTACCTATCCCTAGGAACCCCCTCGCACGCATCTGCGTGCTCAATGGCAATACGCATGAGGCATAAACATGTCAAACATAATTTGGGGAAGTGTGTTATCCTACGCCGTCCCCTGCACGATGAAAGTTGTCTAGGGGGTATGTGATGTGAAGCATGCCGCTTTTAGGGTTAGAACAGTTTTAATCCGAACCCTAATTTCCTAGGTGAGAAGGTGATTTCGTCAGATACAAAACCAAACCCTAATCCTAATACAAAAATGAAATCGAATAAATAAATATGAAGATAAATGGCATAGTGGATGCATGATCAGATGGAGTGATAAAATGACGTAAAATTAAAACCCTAAAATATGGAAAAAATTCGACAGCATAACGCATTTTCAATAATCGAATAAAAAAAATTTAAAATAAAAACTCCAACAAGAATTCAAGCAAAAATTTAAAAATAATAATTAAACTTAAAGAAAAATTAAAAAATTAAAAATTAAATACCTTGCCAAGGCCAATTAAATCAACCTTGCAATTAAATATTAAAATTCGAAAATAAAATAATAAAATGATTAAATGACATCAAAAATAAATTTCAAAATTAAGTTCGATAATAAATATAATTTCGACATTATATTTATTAACCAACTCAAAAATAATAGTGAAAAGGGAAAGATTAAAATACCTCTCCCCGTAAAATAATAATAAAATCGACTGAATTAAAAGGCTAAAACACGCTAGGGAAAAAGAAATAAATGTCCCGATTAATTAATTTATAAAAAGGGAACACACTCCCCACTTAAAACAATTTAACCCATTCCCCTAAAAAAATACATTTCCACAAAGCACAAAAATTCAAAAAAAAAAAACCCAATTAAATTAAAACAATTTAAATGAAGCACAAGGAAATTTAAAAATGTCCAAGGGCAAAAATAGAGGAAATAAAATTTCTCGTGCACAAGGGAAAAGCAAAATAGAGAATTTAAATTAAATGATAAAACTAAATCTCACATCCTCACTCTCCCTCATCCAATAAAATACTAATTTTCTCTAAGAAGCCCTAACAAATATTTTATTGTTTTCTTCTCTTGGAAGCCCTAATATTATTTTATAGTTTCCTTATGGAAACCCTATTCTTTCTTTGGTTTTGCCTCTCTCATTTTGTTTTGTTTCTCCATTCTTGTTTTCTTTTCTTCATTCTTGTTTGCAAGTTGAGAGTTTTGTTGAGGAGGCCATCAAGAAGGGCCATCACAAAGAGGTATATACAGTTTGAGTATACCCATAGTTTTTTTTTGTAAATATATATAAATCTGGAATGAAAGATCTTTTGTGTAAATATCTTCTTTTTTTTATAAGAAAAAAAATGTAGAGGTATATATATATAATAATTTTTTTGTTTAAATATTATACTGCAGGTCACAGCTGTCCACAGTGAGGGTAGGGCGACGCCTGAGAAGGGCACACGGATCTGCGCAAGGTATCTGCTGAAGGGAAGGCAGTATGGTGAGGGGAAGCGGTGTGTGGGGGTGGTTGCAGAGACGACGAGGGAAGGGTTAAAGTGTAGCAACGCCTCCTCCCCACACCCTACTGTCAAAAAAAGAAGGGGGGGCTGTGGGCGCCGCCACCCACAGCCCTTCCATTAATTTTTTTTTATTTTAAAAAAAAAACTTAAACCCTACCTACAGTCCGCCCTAAAACAATTCGTTCTTCCTCTGTATTTTATATAATATTTTGATATATTTCAAATGTATAATGGCTACTCAGTGTATATATGTATACACACAGCGTTAAACCAATAGTTTGCTCATCAAACCTAAATGTATATGCATTTTCCTAATATTAGTATATATATATGCACTTATATATATGTGTGTGTGTATTTTAATATCTATAGTAAATATATATGCATTTATTCTAATTTTAGTATATATACAGTGACAAGATGAACAACAAGTTTAGATCTAGCCAATTAATATATATATATATATATAACTTTCTCCATAACAATGGTTTTAAATAACAGAGAATACTAACTTTTAGTTTTGTAACATAAAATGATTCAGTAGCCCTTTTTTTTGAAAAATTAAATATACAGAAATATATTTTTTTGAATGAAAACTATAAGGGGGAAATTATAATTTCATCTATATTTTCATAACAGCAACTACTAACATGAAATTTCAATGCAACATCAGAAAATAATACATTTACATTTCTCTCTTTTTTTTTTGCATACACTAAAATTTATTCAGCAACACATATATTTATTTTATTTTATTTTGTGAAGAGCAAATGACAGCAAATGTATCTTCTCTTGCATTTCTCCTTTTCTCATAAACTTCAACAACATAAAATAGTAAGCAACCTTTCTTTAAAAAAAAAAAACCATAACATAATGGGTAAAATAAACTTGTCAAAAAAATTACAACAGGGCCTCAAAGGCCATGGCTCAAATAGCCAACAAAATAATATCACAACACTAAAATGGACTTCTCCAAAGCTCCATTTCTCCAATAAACACCTACAATAAATACACAACAAAAAGGAGAACCAAGCCACAACGAAATGCCCTCCTCCCTACCATAGACCCACAAGTGGGTCACTCCCGAGCTAGGGAGGTAGGAAAGACATGATTGCACACACACATACCACAACAAGCAACACAAAAACAACACCGCAATAACCCATGGATTGACACATAACAAAACTCATGAAAATGAGTTTGATGGGGGTAGGGAATGGACCCCTCTACTCCAAAGGCCACACCAAAAATATCAAAACACTAAGTCTCATGGCCTCAAGCCAAAACCTCCAAAAACACATATCTCTAAATATCTTAAAAACACTGTCATGGCACTCTTGCCATCAAAATGATCTCAACACCAAGTAAAAGCCCTCAAGGCTATAAGTAGCACAAATATGGGGGTGACCTCGAGGAGGTTCACTCTCCCCTACCCCAAACAAGTTGAGCCTTACCTCCAAATGAAGGTGCTCTCACCAAACTCCCAACCCACATAAAAAGAAAGCAACAAACAATAAAATCCACAACACAACATAAATGAAAATGCAAGGGTAAATGGCCATAGCCATGGAGCTTACCTTCAAAAGCCCTAAAAATGGAAGCACGTTTGGTGATGAGCTCCAAGCTTCTCCAAATCCTCCAATCTCCAAAATTTTCTCTAACTCCCCAAAAGAAACTCTAAGAATAGAAAGAAAATCCCAAAATGCAAGAACCCCACACTCCTCAACAAGAGGAGGTAATATAGGCCTTCTAATTTGGCCTAAAGGAATGAGAAGATGACACTTGTCACCTTCTCCTTCCTCTTCCTATGCCACTTGCAAGGGAGAGGAAGTGTGAGGGTGACAAGTGTCACCCTCCAATTCCATCCCAATCCTCACCTTATCCACTTGTGCTCTCACACATGTGTGAGAGAACAAGTGGTGAGGTGGCAATCCCCTTCAAGCCTCCATGAGGATAAGGGATGCCATATGGCATCCTCTTATTCTCCAAGAGAGCCATCTCCCTCCAAGATGCTCTCACACGTGTGTGAGTCTTAGAGGAAGATCCCACACACTTGGGAGTCTTGGAGACCTCCCAAGTCTTCTTAGTGAAGGGATCCCCAAACTTTGGGAAGGGAGATGAGTCTTTCCCAAAGCATGACTCATCTCCCACCCTTATCCATTTCAAAATTCGTCACTTTGACTAAACCGCAATTTAGAGTGACCAAAAGTGAGTTATCCCAAGGTTTAATTAGTCAAAATTAACTTTAGACCCATGGGTAACCACCTAGGGTAAGTTTTGGGACACTAAGGTTCACCTAAGGAGTCATAAATCCATTTTAAATGGCCTAAAAATAAAAACAATACCAAGTGGTATAAGACAATAAAAATTATACAACACATGATATAAGTAATTTAAACAAAGGGGTACTAGGCCAAAATGATAAAATAAACAAGCACTTAAACAACATTCGAATCCAAACGTGATCCTCATCCCTCTTGGGAATGGATCAGTTTCATAGGGAATAACATATGTGTGAATACTACCTCCAATTTCCCGTGGCCTGGGAATATAATCCTGCACATCTAGATCAAGTGTCAATCATATCATGAATAATCATAGCCGAAGCAACTGGAATTAAATTTATGCCATTGAATACAACATAAATCATCTACAACATAATTGAAGATTAAACTGCACTTTCTATCTAATGTCACATAATCATAATCACATAAAGAACTAGAAATCACATCCATAAACATTATCTAATATATCTCGCACATCTAGTCTCAACATAGCATCAAAATATGATCAAATCGAATCACCATATGTCTAATCAATGTCAAATCAAAATCAGGAGATAAAATCAAATCTGCATAATGGAACAATAGTCTCTAAAAGTATGATAATGTCATCAACTGAAATGTAAAACAATCAAAATACGGAAGGAAAAATAATCAGCCTCACAGGTTTTCATTGATGTCAACACTCAGTATGGTTGTCATTGATGTGGTTGTGTGGTTGTCACTACTGTCAACACTCAGTTTGGACACTATGCTTGGATACTTATGATGATGATATACTATGTTGATGGTGTGCTAGCAGTGGTTGTTGATGTTCATGCTTGGTTGCTGATGTTCATGGTTGGATGTCATGCCTTGATTAATGTCAAGTAAAGTTGTATTGAGCATGTTTATGGTAAGCAAAGATGATATTATAATGATATATTAAGATGGGAATTAGAAGCATTAAGATGAATGATGATATATTAGAAACTATGCTGAGGTTGAGAAGATGTTGTTGATGACATGTAGCATATTGTTCGCTCTTTCCTAATAATCCTAAGGAAGTATGTGTTACTATAAGAAGGTTCTGGTCTCTGAATGTTGGTAAAGGTTGTTGTTGCAAGAAGCTACCTTGAGGACTGGTTGGTAGAGTGCTCCGCATTCCTCCACATTTGAAGATATGGTCATGTAGTTTAGAAGTTGAGTTTAGTATGTTTTGAAGGTGTTATATCCAAGAGTTCAAGTCATTATACCCTTAGCAATGAAAGTTATGAGTGATAGAGTTCCAGTCTGTGCTCTGGCAGAGTCAAGTGATGATGAAGGCTTGTTGGAATGCTCTGTATTCCTCTAGATGTGAAGATTTTCTCATGTGGTTTTGTGAACATGTTCAGGGATGTTCAATGCATGCTACTTTGCAGTATCAGATGATTTGGAGGTCCACAAGTTCAGTATTCAAATGACAGTGTAGTGAAGATGGTTTCAGATGCCAAATTATTCTCAGGACACATGTTTGAGTACTTGCACCAATTGGAGAATGTACAGATCAATTATATGAGTTTATGTGGACATTCTACATGTTTCTATGTTTCCTAGGTTTGAAGCACATACAGATCTTTCATGTTTCCAATTCCACACAAAGCCTTCAAGTCAGTTTGTGAAGGGTTGTTGTTGTTAAGGCCAACTGAGGAATGTTGATGATGTGTGCCACAAATTTGTTGATGTACGAAGTTCAAGGAGTGTTTGGAGATGGTGTATAGGTTCTGCTGACTCATCTAGGAGAAGCACAAGAAATGTTCAATCTTTCATGAGTATCGCCAAGTTGAAATGACTGTTGTGCTACAAGCTTCATGTGTTCTTGCTTAAGGGCGACCTAATTCAATTTTGTGAAGCGTACAGATGTTGTTCCTTGAAGAATAATGTTGTGAAGAATGTTTAGGACTAGGTAAAGCATGTATTGGGATCTGCAAGGCGTGTTTCTCTTCCTGGTGTTACGTATAGTTCATGTTAGGGCTTTCCCTCTACATGTTTCATGTTGTGTAGTCTTTGGTTGACTTGTAAATTGTAATATTCTTGTCGTATTGGCTGACTTGTAATGTAATCAATTTAATATCATGTATATATTACAAACCTAGTTGATTTAGGTGAGGTATGATTGCGAATATGAGAGTGTGAAGAGTATTATAATGTGTGACTGAAGGAGAAAGAGCAGAACCAATAAGTCCTATCCTGATTCATCTTGAAGACATTTTTGTGATAGGAGGAAAGTGAAGAGTGTGCCTAATTGATTCAATCATCAAAAGAGGAGTGAAGAGGCAGAAATGCAATCATCAAAAGGAGTGAGCTTCATTGTCAGTTTCAAGCAGTAGAAGGATTGTCATACTATAATCATTTCTGAGTTTGTTCTCAATTTAGGGAGTAGTTGCTTCCTTGGGTTGTAGTCCTAAAACAAAGTCAGCAAGGAGTTGTAGCTTCCTTGGGAGTGACCCTAAAACCTTTCTTCAGGGAGTAGTAGCTTCCTTGGGTTGTAGCCCTAAAACAAAGTCAGCATGGAGTAGTATCTTCCTTGGATTGTAGCCCTAAAACAAAGTTGTAATCTTTTATTGCAATGAGTTTCATATATTGTGAGTTAATCCTCACCATGGTTTTTCCCCTTTTGGGGTTTTCCATGTATATCTAGTGTTATGTGTTATTGTGCATTGTGTTGATCTTTTATGTTTCTGTTAATGTTGTAAAGTTTAAGTTTTAATCTGCTCTGAAGGATTTGAAGTTTGTTTGGATACTGATTCATCCCCCTATCAGTATCCTGGTGTGTTCAATAGAGGAAAGCAAAATTCTACCTCAATAGGACAAACAGGATCGTTCAAAGACTAAGACCTTTAGATAAGAAAGGAGAAAAAGATGTAAAGAAGAAATTGGAAGATTACACTCCACCTACTTCACCACTAGTTGGGCCTAGGAAAGAGGCAAGTCAATATATGTGAAATCAAAGAAGATATTTCATAGGTAAACATTCCATCTTCTATTTTAATTTCAATAAAGAAGGATATGTTGCATACAAAATTTTAGGTATCTTGTTCCTTGTACTAGTTGTGAGAGAAGTATCCATTGCATGATAATGTGTAAGACAAACACCTCTAGGGAACCTATGTTCAATAGCAAGGATGAAAAGAGAACAAAGTAATGTCCAAGACAAAGTGAAGAGAGATTTCAATGCATGCTCCAAGGAGGTAAGAATCTCATTAACTTGAGTATGTGTAAATCTCACACCTATTGGTTCCATTACAAAATTGAAGGGCATTGGGATGGAAAGTGTTGGAGACTTCATTGAAATCTTCACCAAAAATATGATAAGAGAAATAATGAGAATCCACTAAGAAATGGGGAAGAGAAGCATATAAAAATACCAAAATCAAGAAGAGAAAAATTGTCACAAGAATATCCACCGCCATTGAATGCTAAGGGGTTGTTATATGATTTATGGATAGAGCATTTACTCAATTTGTAAAGGAGAAAAGGTTGAGATGATTTAATTCACATGGGTGTGCATGTGAGAAGCACTCCAATAATTTCTTGTGAATGTAGTTATATTTAATGTTCTTAACTCCACTTGTAGAGCAAGAAAGGAGTATTATTCACTCATCATGAGTGACCATAAAGAGCATATACGCTTTGGAAGCCAAGGAGAGACAAGAAAAGGAAAATGTATGAGGTAATGGATCAATTTCAGCCTTCCAATTTTTCTCATTGATGATTAATACTTACATAAACTTGTTGTGCATAGAAGGATAAGTGAGATTATACAAGATTGCATGACCTCAAGCAACAAAATTAGAAAAATTAGAAGCTTGGGCAATAGCATGTACATTTCCAATGTTGTAAGCATGCATCTCTTATCATAGCAATATTGTCATTGTAGATGTAATGTATTCACCACTTGTGTGTAGCAAGTAGGGTGGAATAAATAGAGAGCTCCAAGAGAGGAATGTTTAAATAGCAATGAGCATGAGGTTGGGAATATACTTCTAGAAAGGAAAAGAGCATAATATTGATGGGTCACATGACCATCATTATTGTATTTTGCACAAAATATTAACACAACTATAACATGTGCATAGTTTTAGTATGAGGATCCATATGATTTTTGTTATTGTAGCATGCCTTGGAGCACTTCAACTAGACTATAAATACTTATCATAATGTATGGCCTTCATTATTACCTATGTTTTAGTAGAAAGGAAAACTGTGCACATGACTACAAACTGTATGAATCAACAAGTTGCAAAGAGGTCATCGTAGCAATTATTGTGATATGGTTTCTAATATGTGATAACCATTTTAGCATGCAAGAAATGTAAGGGTAGTGACCACCATTAATAAGATCATGGGAAGAACACCAAGGAAACAACAAATTTTGATAGAAACTAGTTTCAAAGTCTACCAAAACACCATTGCCTTCTATCTCAAAACCCCTTAGTGTTGAGTATCACCTGGAGGAATAAATAGGGAGGTGTAAAGGAGTCTTATTCAAAGACACAATGGACATATAAGTTTTAGAGATGGAAGAGTATTTTTTTCTAAATTTCAAAGCAAGATTTTGTGGGACCAAAATCCCCTCTAAGAAGGGAGGTGTGATCTATAAGGAAGATTTCACTTTAAACTCCTATGTTGGAAAGTTTGAGGTCACTATAGAAACTAATTCATGATTGAAGAGATTGATCAATGCTAGTGGAAAGGTTGTTCTTATTTTTTTGGTGGATGGCAAGAGCAAGAGTTATCTATGTTTATAGATTTGCATGGGATACATTCACAAATAGAATTTCCTTGAGCCCAAGGGACAACACTCTTAGGAAGGTAAAGAGCGTGAAGTTTAGTTAACACCTTCCAAAGCATGTTTGAATTATTTTCCTTTCAATTCTTATGATTCTTTGTTTGGGCTAGTTAGTAATATGAAGCCTATGAGGTTTGTATCATTTCAAAATAGGGGACAAGTAGGCTTGAAGGGTTATTGCCAAGCAAGGACAAGTGGAGTTATAAAGAGTATGTGGGAAGGGAATTCCTCATTCATTGATTCCCTAAGGTTTTGGAGACCAAAAGCCTCCTTAGTGGGGAGGTCTGATCCAAAAAATTAAGTCAAAGATGTTGGACCATTAGGGTCATGGTTGCCACTTTTAATGAGAAGATGCCTATAATCCTTGGAGACATTATTTTGATAGGTCTAGTTGTTAGGAAGTCTGTAATTTTGTCGAAGTCATGTTTGGGATAATCTTGAGCATCCCAGGAATGCCTTAAAATAAAAGTGTAAGTGTTCAAATAGAGAAGAAAACTAAGTTTAACAAATTCATCAAATGCAATAGGTAGTGAAAATAAAATTACCCTTGTGAATTCATATCAACCATGGCATTTTTAATAATACCTCTTTGTAGAAAGTAGCAAAATTGTAATAGTGAAAACAAGACATGGAATATGGAGGTTTTTTATTCTTTGTTTCACTTTCTTCACATTAGATATTCCTTTTGTTGATTAGGAAGGATGTTGGGATGTTATAAAGGACTTGTGAAATGTTCTTTTATGGTTGGCTAGTGTTAACTCTAATTGTAACCTCCATTCTATGTCTGTTTTTATTGTTGTAAGTTTATGAGCAAGGGTTACATGGTGATAGAGGCCTATTGAGGTGTTGTGGAGTTGTGTAATTATTGTCATAGCCATATTTTTCTTAGAGGCATTGTACACATTTATATTGGACTAAAGCATAGTGGATTGAGGAGAAAAATGCTCCCTTTGTAGAGGTTTTCTCCTTTGATGGTTTCTCCAGGGTAATCTTGTTGTCTTAATTTGTGTGAATGTCTCTCTTACATGATTTACTTCTATTTTATGTTTTTATAAGTTTTTCAATTGTTACTCAAACATGCTTAGATTAATATAGCATCCATTGAAGGTGGAAATATAGTGTTCTTTAAGGTGTTTGTAGGGTTGATAAGTTAGAATTTGTATGTTGATGAATTGAGTATCATATAACCATCCAAGTTTACAAATCAACAAGGGGTTGTTTTGAAACCATAGTTCCCAAAAGGCGTGTTTACCAAAACTGTCAATCTAAATGAAGGGGCAATGATTTCATCATGAGGTAGAAATGAGGACATGAAGCAAATAATTTGACATTTTCGCTTCTATTCCCACTTTGAAGTGTAAGGACTCTCCAAGACCTAGTTAAGGACCAAAGGAGGTTAGAATTGATCGATGAAAGACATTACATAGTGAATGCACCATTAATTAGAGAATTGGAAGTATAATATACCAAATTACAAAGCACACACAAGAGTAACAATATGACAAAGAACGAAGGAATTCTAAGTAGGGTACACAAGTTATAAGGTTGAAGTATTCAAATCTAGAGAGAAATGAGAAATTAGGAAACACATGGAGTGATTTTCTCATGCTTGTAACTATTTTCAGTTCTAAGGAAATTCTCAAAATATGTTCACTGCCACTTCCAACTAGTTTTACTCATCTTGAGGTTACCAAAATAAAATACATGCCTCTCTATGGTTTTGATTGTTTCTAGTTATCTTTCCATTTTGATTGCATGCTCTAACTCTAAATTATGAAGAACTCCATAATGGAAAGTTGAGTAGTATTGCATGGATTAAAAATGGTTTGAATGGTAATTTACACAAGCATGGTTTTGTAGTTGATTGCAGATCACCTTTTGAGGCATTTTAAAATGCATATCCCTCCTCCTCAAAACTAAGAAACACTTGATCAATGTGAATTCCATTGATGGCTCCTTTCTCACTTTTTTTTAAGAGGAGAGATATTTTAAATAAGTAATTCAATAGTTGGACACATCTTTTTAGCTTTGGGATCTAAGACACAATGGTTGAAGATGCATTGCTACATTCAAACACCCTACCCATATGCTATTCGGCTTTAGTTTTTTGGGTGATCTTGGATGGATCTTGGAGTGATGTTCATTTTTTTAGATATACTCTTTCCCTTTAAGGCCACTTCTTCCATCTTGTGGTCTTACAACATCTAGAGGATTGATTAAAAAAATATCTTATTGGATTTCTAATCCCATGTCCCTTATTGAAAAAAACCCAACTTAATTCCAAGGTTCTCACTACCACCCATTTATATTACTCTTATTGACAAGGACCTTTTGTTGTTAGTTATGGAAAAATATGGAGTTTTATTACAAATTTTCTTTAGGTAGATTCCTACTTTCGAAAATGTTTTCATAGGATTTTGTGGCAATTTTATTTTCTTCCCATAGATCTTGGTGGCATGGGTTTTATTGATATCAAATTACAAGGAACTACTTTATGTGGTAAATGGATCATCCTCTTTGATTCCTACTTTGGGAATCATTTTCATAGTATTTCATGGCAATTTTATTTTCTTCTCATAGATCTTGGTGGCACGAGTTTAATTGATATCAAATTACAAGGAACTGTTTTATGTGGTAAACGGATCCTCAGAGCTATTTAAGGAGATGATCCCTAAAAAATTAGTTCAACATTACAAATTTTGTGGCTCTCTTTTTGGGAAATTTTGTTGGAGAGGGATTAATTTTCACAACCTTTTGATCACTCTTTCTCTAGTTAAGATTATGGTTACTTTTGTTATCCATAGAATATGGGAAGCATCCAAGAGAAAGTTAAACCTCTTTTTGTACATCTCTTTCAAAAATAAGATTTCTCTTAGTGACCATTATATTTAGTGGTCGGTATTCCCCTAGATTGAAACCATATTATGAAAGCTTTGAGACTCTTAAGGTATTTCAAAGGTGACATATTTTTTTCCAAAACAAACAAATATTGGATCCTTTGGCCCCAATTAAAGACTAAGTACATGTTGTAACTCTCTCCACATAGGATCCAATTCTTGAAGACTCTCTCCATAAGCTAGGGTTATAGTCTCCTTCCTTTTAGTGGAGAGATTGACAATGGATGGTGTATACCCTATTCTATAATTTTAAGCTAAGATTGGTCTATTAATGGCTAACTCTTAAGCTACACCTTTGTGAAATTTTTAATCATGAATGGAAACTATGTTTAGTGAACTCTACTTGGCCCAAAATAATTTATAAAATATGGGTTCATGCCAATTATGACTAAAACAAAAAAATGTGTATGGTGCTTTTTGTATCAAGGATTGCCTTTTGGGAAGAGAATTTAAAGAATTAGGACTCTTCCTATCAATTGCCTTGCTTATGGTCATCAAACATCTTTAAAGTGCACCTTTTGGTTTTGTCCATGTGTTTTTGATTGCTTGATCATGGATTTGTTCTTTGTTTCCTCCTTTTCATATTAAGGATATTACTTGGAAGAAAGATTTATTTGGAGTTTTTCTTCTAGTTCTTGAAAAAATGAAAATTTAGCATATTTTCTTAATATATTTTATTTTCTAGCTTTAGAAGAATAGAAATGTAACTTATATTTCTAATGCAACAATGATATCTCATTTTCCATGGATTTCTAAAGTAGTTGTGGTTTTTGGTGTATTGGTACATACCTATAGGTAAACACATAAAATATGGGTTGAGGTGGACTATTTATCGTATTTATGTTGAAATACAAAGTGAACTATTGCAGCAATAACATCAAATTAAGTGTATAGATTGTTATGTTCATGTATTAACCAATATGTAAATGAAAATGGAGAAAGCATAAAATCAGTAAACCATAAAATAATTCCACATAACACTAGATGTACGTGGAGAAACCCTTGTGGGAAAAAACTCCACCATCAAAGAGAGGCTCAAGTATGTATTAATCTTTTGAAATGAGAGTACATCAACAACACACTTCTCCCTTCAAATTGATAGCATTATGGCAGCATCTATGTACTTGTTGTCACATAGAGTTGCACCCAACTTGGAGAGAGTCCAAGCATTCTAATGACACAATGGGAATGATCTCAAGGTGTGGGACATTGCAAGTTGAGATCAGACCTCCAAAGAAGGTTGGTTCCTCATTCTAAGCCTAATACTTAGAGAAAACTAACTAAACCTAGTGCTAATACTGCAGGGGAAAAGGGTTAAGAATAAACTGAATTGAAAGAGGGTGGTGCACTAGATTTAATGTGTTTAGCTGCAACCGACTCGACATAGTAATAATCTCAAAACTAAAAGAACTCACATAAACTCATATTGATTCTAACAGGGGTCAATGCAGAGTAATGGAGTAATGAAAGGAACCGTTTTGCCCACAATACATAGCTCACACTAATCCAAAGAGTAGACATAGTGATAGAATAATAAAAGAGAGGTAATATACCAGTTTATATTGATTATAGCAGCCAAATAGCCATTACAAAAGAGATAATGATGCAAGAAATATAGAAACAGAGTGATGAATTACATTCATTGTTGAACAAAACTAGAGACATGAGAGGCTCAGCAGAAGAGCATAGTCCATCAGATCTAGTAGTTCCTACAATTGCATTACAGAGGTCTGGTTACAAAGATTCTCTATCCTATAGTAGCCCAGAAGAACAACCAACAACAATACATCTATTTCACATGTATATATAGCATTTGATTTTCCAATTGACCTAAGTCACCTGCCACAATAAATTCACCCCTATAGGCTCTAACAGAAAGTATCATTGCAAAGGTATGGCCTATCTGCAAGAATTCAATGCAGAAAATATCGAGAGCCCTAAGGCAGATGGCAGATATTTCTCCTTTAATGCGAGTAGCTGATTCATTGACCTGCAACAATCATTGAACTAATATCTATTAAGGGGCAATTGAGAAGATAGGGTCTTATTGATGGCAAATGAGACAAAAAACCTAAGTAAAGCCTTTACAACACTTTAATCTTCGAAACCTCTGAAACTGTCCTCTATCATCTTTGAAACCCTTGAATAATCGACCTTTGAATTTCCTTGTTGGCTGAGTCTGCAAATTTCCCACCTTCGGGATGCCTGAGAGTCTCCTTCAAATTTCAGTCATGGATGACATTTCCTTTAGGTTAGATCAACGATCGCTATGCGTTCCACCACCAACAGTTACCTTTTAATTTCCTTTATCTTTCCTTTTGTCCAATGTGGACACATGGCGTCATTCCGCAGTCGCGCAGTGAAACTATGAGCCATCCTCTTTTGGCTCTGTGGAAGCGTCCTAAGCCTTCCACATAGCCCCCTTTTCATATACCTTTTCAATCCTGTTGAGAACTTGCCACATGCCCTCATCTCATAGCCATGTAGTGAATCTTCCCGTCTGACAAGATCCCTCTGCACTACCGCGCCACCGTTAGATCTTCATTAGCCCACTGCTAAATCTCTCAGCACCTGGTGCTATCTCCATTGTTTGATGGAGTCATCGATCCTATGGCCATGGGCCCCCAATATACTTTACAGCTGTCCTCATCTCACAGCCCCACAGAAGGAATGTGACGTCAGCTTCAGGTGGTCTGCAGGCTATGCGATATTCGGATGCACCCGTCAAATTTTCCTTCGCAGCATGGAGGGGCCGTCATCCGCATGGATATTAACTTTTAATATCCAGGCACTAACTTAATATCCAGATGCCTCTTGAATATCCTGATGATGTCATTGGCATGAAGAACTTTGTCGAAGAGGGGATTTGGATGATGTCATCAGGATATTAGCACTACAGGATGATATACCAGAGGCAGAATGTCTGGATGATGTCATCATCACATTGACAAGGGTCTGCACATTCGCAAAGGGCCCGAATATTAGTTAAGATCTGGATGTTTAGAAAATATCTGGATATTAACTAAGGTCCAAATATGAAGGGGATATCAGGACTTTAACTAAGGTTCAGGATATCAAGATAATATCTTAGATGTTAGCTAAGATCCAGATGACATCATCAGGATATCCGCACCAAAATGACTAAGTATGAAGATGGGAAATCCCTACGAAGGAAGGCTTTTGAAGATTAAGGATTTCTGGGTTTTTTGCAAGGATTATCTGGATGATATTCTAGGGATTTTTGCAAGGTAGTGCATGAGGATTTGGAGGATTTTTAGGTTTTACCTCCTTCTATTTAGACTTTCTTTGATTAGATTTTTCTTATAGAAGGAGGGAAACAGGAATATTTTGGGGCTAGGAAAAATATGACAACATTTTGGTGACTTCTCAGGAATGTTTGCTTGCTAAACAAATTGACCAGAGGCCTTAAGCATCTATTGGGCACAAATTCAAGGGGTCAGCAACAAGAACAAGGGTTGGCCAACACAAGCTAAGCACCGCCTCAGGAACAAAACAAAGCGAAACAAGCATGCATCTCCTAATGAGAATACAACAGAGCGCAAGGGCACTTATTTTAACAAATCCTAGAACAAAAACAAAACTAACCTAATCCTAAACTAACTAACCAGAACTGACCTTAAATAAAGCCATTAACTAGTTCTTGAAAGTAACTACCCTTTCTTAAAAATCTGCAATGCATTACATGCTTGTGGGCAACTAAACGGAGGTGAGGGGGGATGGGCATATGACAAATTGATAAAACACATTCCCCAAAATGGAGATAAACTCACCTATCCACCTGAATTGATTGCTGATGTTGTTGGCTTGTGGTGAATAAATGGGCCGATCCCACTCATTTTGATGCTCAACTTCATGCTTAGAGGTAAGTATGACAAGTGGTGGCTCTTCCTAATGTGTCTCCAGCTAAGCTAGATGCCTGATTGGGCACCCCCTAGAAATGACATACAAATCAACAGAGTTGATCTCATGCCTCTGCTCTAATTCTTTCTCTGCTTGCTAGTCTGAATGTTCTGGCACTTGTTGATCTAATGCCTCTGCTCTGATTCTTTCTCTACTTGCTGGTCTGAATGTTCTGGTACTTGTATATCAAATGGAGGAATGACTGCCTCCTCAATCTACTGAAACAGCTCAGGGTTTTCCTCATCTAGAGGCACTGATTTACTATCCAGGTTTGAGAAGAAAACATCAAGCTCATCCCAGAAATGAGCCTCCTCCAAGTCCTCTATACTTTTTAGTACATGACTACTTGTACACCCTTCTTTATGGATTGGAATTTCACTGTCATGCTGGGCCTCAGCTTGCAACAATCTGTCATTATTTCCACTGCTCCTATGCTATTGTGTATCCATTGTCACCTGCATGCCTTCTTCATTTTCAATGTAACTAGGCAGCTCTTGAAATAGAGAAACCTCGTCTGCTTCCCAATTCAAGAACACACACTCGACTTGTATTTGTCTTTGCCCCACCGCAACCTACTGACTAGATCCAACTTGACGCACTTTTGGAACTTCTGATGGATTGCATGAATGGTGTCATCTGTCACCTTGAGCTAGGATGCTTTGAATCAGGACAAGCACACTTGATGTACTTGTAGCAGCTAAGTTCATGGAGTTCAGGGACCCAACATAGCACAGTTGATTTTGATCTTGACTGTTCCCCTGACAAGGTTGCCAGCTAAGCAGATAGGGTTGATTAGGAGCTTGGTATGGCACATTAATTATAGGAATTGGTGCCATAATTAGCTGCATGGCTGGGGCTTCTAGAAATAATGGCATTGGAGGCCTAGGGGCAATATTTCCATCTAAAATCAAACAATTTTCTACCCTAATTGCTACCTCATAGGCATCAGGTAACACAACTCCTCCTAGAGACTGGATCATGACAGTGGTATCACTGTTTAGGGATCTCAAATAATACAAGAAGGCAGCATTAGGGGAAGGCCTTACCAATGGTGTGATTCTGTACCAAGCCTTCTGAAATCTAAAATTAAAATCCACCATGAATTCATAGGGAGCCCTTTTAATAGTGGTAAGTTGCTCTATCAGGGACAAATGATCACTCTTGTCCTCAAAACGCTGACAGAGCCTTGTTCCTAAATCATCCCATTCATGAATTGAATCTGCAACAAGGAGCCTTGTACCACTGGAGAGCCTTTCCTTTTAGGGAAGCAACAAGGAGCCTTACAGTGACATTGTCCTGGGTAACATTGTGAATGGAGCATACACTGGCAATGTCCTAGATGTGCTCAGCAAGTGTAGTGGCACTTTTGCCAATGAAAAAGGGAATAGCCTTTAGAGATGGAATATGGATGTCATTATATTGTGCAAGGTTGAGAGGGCTACCACCATTAAAGGCCACAAATGGTCTATTTATTGGTTGGGCCATGATAGTGATGAGAATGATATGTTGGGTGTATGGAAGCCTATTCTTGATGGAGAGAAAAAACCATGACTTCCATAACAGCTTAACATACTAGAGCATTGAAAATCAAAGATGTATCAAAATATTATTTGAAAACAAGGTAACATGTCTGCTTTTGGAGACTTGGAACATACCAGAAGAGAGTCACCAGGTGATTGAACTTGGAACATACCAGAAGAGAGTCACCAGGTGATTGAAGATGCTTCTGAAAGCACTTTAAACCAAGAATACCATCGAAATCCTAATTCTAGAAGCTTTTCACAAGCTTGGACTGGCTACACCAAAAGATTTGTTCAGTAGAGTCGCCAGGTGCCTGAATGCTTTCACAGCAGCAAATGAACCAAGAATGGCACCAGAATCCTTAGTTCGGCTCTCACTCAGAGTAGAGAGTCCCACCGGGCGTGCCAAGAACTATTGTCACATAGAATTGCACCCAACTTGTAGAGAGTCGAAGCATTCTACTGACACAATGGGAATGATCTCAATGTGTGGGACCTTGCAAGTTGAGATCAGACCTCTAGAGAAGGTTGGTTCCTCATTCTAAGCCTAATGCTTAGAGAAAACTAACTAAACCTAGTGCTACTACTGCAGGGGAAAAGGGTTAAGAAGAAACTGAATTGAAAGAGGGTGATGCACTAGATTTAATGTGTTTAGCTGCAATAGACTCGGCACGGTAATAATCTCAATGAAAGAACTCACACAAACTCATATTGATTCTAATAGGGGTCAAGGCAAAGTAATGGAGTAATGAAAGGGACTGTTTTGCCCACAATACACAGCTCACACTAATCCAAAGAGCAGACACAGTGATAGAATAATAAAAGAGAGGTAAAATACCAGTTTATATTGATTATAGAGGCCAAATAGCCATTACAAAAGAGAGAATGATGCAAGAAATATAGACAGAGTGATCAATTACATTCATTGTTGAAAAAAACTAGAGACATGAGAGGCTCAACAGAAGAGCACAGTCCATCAGATCTAGTAGTTCCTGCAATTGCATTACAAAGGTCCGATTACAAAGATTCACTATCCTATAGTAGCCCAGAAGAACAACCAACAACAATACATCTGTTTCACATGTATATATAGCATTTGATTTTCCAATCGACCTAAGTCACCTACCACAATAAATTCACCCCTATAGGCTCTGACAGAAAGTATCACTGCAAAGGTATGGCCTATCTGCAAGAATTCAATGCAGAAAATATCGAGAGCCCTGAGGCAGATGGGAGATATTTCTCCTTTAATGCGAGTAGCTGATTCATTGACCTGCAACAATCAATGTAACAAATATCTATTAAGGGGCAGCTGAGAAGATAGGGTCTTATTGATGGCAAATGAAACAAAACCCCTGAGCAAAGCCTTTACAACACTTTAATCTTTGAAACCTCTGAAACTGTGCTCTATCGGCTTTGAAACCCTTGAATAATCAACCTCTAAATTTCCTTGTTGGTTGAGTCTACAAATTTCCCGCCTTCAGGATGTCTGAGAGTCTCCTTCAAATTTCAGTCGTGGATGAGATTGCCTTTAGGTTAGATCAACGATTGCTATATATTCCACGGCCAACAGTTACCTTTTAATTTTCTTTATCTTTCCTTTTGTTCGACGTGGACACGTGGCGTCATTCCGTGGTCGCGCAGTGAAACTATGATCCATCCTCTTTTGGCTCCATGGAAGTGCACTAAGCCTTCCACGTAGCCCCCTTTTCATATACCTTTTCACTCCTGTCGAGAACTGACCATGTGCCCTCATCTCGCAACCGCGCAGTGAATCTTCCCATCTGACAAGATCCCTCTACGCTACTGCGCCACCATTGGATCTTCATCGGCCCACTGCTAAATCTCTCGGCACCTGGCGCTATCTCCACCGTTTGACGGAGTCATTGATCCTATGGCCGTGGGCCTCTGATATACTTTACAACTGTCCTCATCTAGCAACCCCGCAGAAGGAATGTGACGTCAGCTTCAGGTGGCCTACAGTCTATACGATATTCAGATGCACCCGTCAAATTTTCCTTCGCAGCATGGAGGGGCCGTCATCCGCATGGATATTAACTTTTAATATCTGGGCGCTAACTTAATATCCAGATGCCTCTTGAATATCCTGATGATGTCATCGGCATGAAGAACTTTGTCGAAGAGGGGATCAGGGTGACATCATCAGGATATTAGCACTACAGGATGATATCCCAGAGGTGGAATGTCTGGATAACGTCATCGTCACATTCACAAGGGTCTGCACATTCGCAAAGGGCTTGAATATTAGTTAAGATCTGGATGTTTAGAAAATATCTGAATATTAACTAAGGTTCGAATATGAAGGGGATACCAGGGCTTTAACTAAGGTATGGGATATTAAGATAATATCTGGGATGTTAGCTAAAATCCAGATGATGTCAAGATATCCGCACCAAAATGACTAAGTATGAAGATGGGAAATCCCTACAAAGGAAGGCATTTGAAGATTAAGGATTTATGGGTTTTTGTGGGTTTTTTGTAAGGATTCTCCAGATGAGATTCTAGGGATTTTTGCAAGGCAGGGCATGAGGATTTGGAGGATTTTTAGGTTTTACCTCCTTTTATTTAAGCTTTCTCTAATCGGATTTTTCTGATAGAAGGAGGGAAACAGGAATATTTTGGGGCTAGGCAAAATATGACAATAGTACCTATAAATCAACCCATGAAATCTCTATCTTATGCCTTTAATTTATAAAGAAATAGGAATGGAAAACCACAAGTAGTTTCCTAAAACAATGTATCATTGAAGCCATGGTTTCCTATCAAAAACCTAGGCCCCACTCATGGAGAGCATCTTATGAGAATAGAAAATAACAATAATGAACAACATGTTTGAATAATTGACTTCACATGGGCACAACTCTCAAAAATGGCATCCTAATTCCTCCACCAACATGCATGGGACTAACTCAATAAATGCAAGATGCTCCATAACTCCCTTCTAGTGCCTAGGATTGGGAAAGTGCCATAAATGACCTTAAATCACTTTGTACCTACAACTATCATGCTTCACCTTCCTCATGAATGTTATTACAACTCATATTCAAGTCAATCAAGAGAATAATTAAATAACATTATCTCTTATCCACCTAAGAGGGTGTCCATATACCTTCTCTAAGATGTTTGGAGATATGACATGTACATTATACATTAGGATCTTGCAATTAAATATCACACTTTCCTAACAACTTATGCGTTGCTTTATCATAATGAACAACTATGTATTTTTTGAGTCAAACTTATTGACCCATATTTCATGAGTAGTAGTTCATAAGAACCCATTTCTCATGAGCATGAATGGTCCATTTATCATTCATTGCATCTAGGTGATGCTTATAGGGGTGAAGCATTAGGACTTCCCAAGAGGTCACCCATCCTACCACTACTCCAACTCAAATGCGCTTAACCATAGATTTCCCCCAAGATCAAGCCCTAAGCTTCCTACCTCATTTCAAAACCTTCAACAAGTGGTATTCGTTATGAACCATTCATTATAGAGCTCCTTAGCTCATTCATTATCAAACTTAGGTAGTGCTTTTTTTGTAGTGTGCCAAATTATGTGTTGTTTTATCATAATTCAACTATGTAGTTTTTTATTGAAACTCATTGACCCATATCTCATAAGTAGTGGTTCATAGGAACCCATCTCTCATGATCATGAATGGTCCACTTAGTACTCATTATATCTAGGTGATGCTCATAGGGATGAAGCATTGGGACTTCCCAAGAGATCACCCATCCTAGTACTACTTCAACTCAAGTGCACTTAATCATGGAGTTTCCCCCAAGCTCAAGCCCACTTAGCTTGCTACCCCATTTGCAAAATCTTCAACAAGTGTTGTGCCTTAGGAACCACTCATTATAGAGCTCAACAACTCATTCATTCATTTACAAGCTACTTGATATTTATATTAGTTGCTAAACTTTTTTGGTGATGCTCCTTTTACTACCAATAAAGTGCCTTCTGATGGGGGTTCAATGACTTCTTCTTAACCTATGCAAGGCTATGAAAGGTGCTCTAGGATTCAATCTAAATGGGTTCCTCCTTCTCCCACCAAGCCTCATTCTCCTTAGCACTCTAGACAAGGCAATGAGTGATATGTTCATGTAAATGGCTTTAGTCATTTCTCCTTATAGACAAATCTATAAAGGAGGCTTAGTGTATTGAACTTGTGGAGGAAGGCATTTCTAATGGATCTAGTTGGGATCCCATCCTTAGATACTACTCCTTTCGATGTTTAGGGAGGACTAAAACATGATGATGATTATCCTACCTTTTATGATGGGTTATTGTTAATATGGTGTTGGTTTTATGTATATTTATTATTTTATTGATATTTTGGGAGTACACTCATGCCCTTAGCATGCATGCTTTATGGGTGGGCTTTTAAAGACTTTATTAGTTGATAGACTTTTTCTTGTGAGTTTTCAAGCTCTCAAAATTCAATCCCAAAAATATTATTTTCACATCAAAAAAATAAAAAGATAAAAAAATCGTGAGAATATTTGTGTGACATCTTCATATTCATATGATATGTCTATATCAATAATACCATCATTTTTCTATTAACACAAACATTACACCTCCTAATGATACAACTACTAATAATACTTTATTATTTTATGATTTATGTGTCAATCTTGTAATTTGGGCATCATGTCCTCTAAAAACTTGGTTCATGAGTTATTGATGAGTTTTTGGGGGTTCTTCAAAGTAGTTGTTGGGGTGTGATTTGCTTCCACCCACTCTTTTTGTTGTGTAGCTTGATCCTTCAATAGTTTAATATAAAAAAGCTATTTACCACTTCTCCCCCAAAAAAAAATCCATATTTAAACCCATATGGGTAAAGACATTGTTTTTTAACATGGTAAAGAGAAAAGGACAAATAGAACCTAGGCATCACTATGTCTTGAATAGTCTTTCTTTGGAGAAAAATAAAGCCATGCACGTAGAGGAGACAAGCAGGTGGATTCTCTCTGGTAATGGGTCATTTAAAACAAGCAACGGGTCAAAGAACTGAAATATCACCTTTTCTTACTAGATGTTAATTTTCTTGTCAGAATGACCGATTTTGTGCTCAATACAAGCAATTACAAGGGGTCGCTGTAAATTGGTATTCTGTAATCCAACAATTTGAGGTCAATGATGAAGGATGTGAGTCACAAGAGGCAGGTTAGACGGTCAAATTTGATGGAGAAAGGGTTTCTAGTGAAGGGTACGAAGAACTCAAGTATAGTGTATCAGAGCTTACGTGTTTAATCATTTCCCCAGCTAAGTTGGCGCTTTGCCTGGTGATAGGGTAAAGCCAAGTAATAATTCACTTTAGAGCCCCACCAAACGACTAGTCTCTGCAATTATGCAATTCTCATAAACTATACGGAAAAAAAGTGAATATTCATAGTGGTAACCATCGTGAGCAGACACTGTAGAAGTCCGTAGGACGTTCTAAATTTCATGGGGTCTATACTGGCTAAGAGAAAATGTAAACCAAAGACTTTCCCCATAATGCCTGGATTCTTTTCTCATAATGAGGGGATCATTGCTATATTTAAAAAGGGTTATAGTTTAGGCCTATGTTTTGACCATTAACATTCTTTCCTTCTCCATTGTCCCCATCCAAGAAAAACTAGCAGAGAGAGATTCCCTATAATTAAATGTGCAGATGGGTGATGAAGGGGCAGAAAGAGAAAAGTGGGCCAGTGGGGAAAACAATCAATCAGTACATGCACACATTTTTATATGGTTAAAAATATATATATGATAACTGTGCAGTGTGGGGATAACAGTTATAAATTTATATGTTTGACTGAATGTATAATGATGATGATGAGAGCAACCGATGAAGATAATGAATGAATGAATAAATCTCACGACCACCACAAATTAATGAAATGTACCGCTAGAGTTGGTGAAGGCTTTAAAAAAAGGACAGGTGGGGTAAAACCATAAGACATAATGATGCCACATGCCAAGTATGCAGTGAAGAAAAAGATGGGGTACGGCATAACAGAGAATATACAGCATATCAGGAATCCGTATGTTCACAGAAAAAACGAAGCGCCAATTCAGCGCGCGCGGGACGCTTTCTTTTCCAAATCCTATGCCCTAAAAAAAGAAAAAGCAGACAACGGATGAATGAGTGAGAGGAGTAGGTTCTATGATGTGGTATAATCCTAGGGTTTAGCACTGGTATTGTACTTGGGAAGGATTTTTATTAGGATGGATTAAGTCTCGAAATCTGTCCACCTCCGTTTTCAATCAAACATATACGGCAAAATGGCACCCGATGAGTTGGATTTGACGCTTCATATTTTGCCGTCAAACTAAATCTGGGCAACGGATATTCTAGCTGTTGCAGTTAGTATGATTAAATTTGAGGAATTCTCCACGTTCTTTTCGTTGCAGTCATATCATTTAGTTACTTCGTCGTGGAGTGGGGACAAAAGCTTTAACACTCCACCATCCCCGTTACGGATTTGAATGGCAATCGGGATAAAAGCTACCGTGAGGTAGTTGGGGATGAGAGTGTTATATATAGATGAAATAAATAAATTTAATTTAACATTAAAAGAGAAAAGGCGAGTACTAGAAAGAAATTATATGAAAATAAATTGTATTGAATTTTTATATATAATTAATTAGGTTGTTTTTAGCCCACAGGGTTTTATATGTGAGCATTATAGTGCTCGGAATTGTCTCACGTCGTAAAAAAATTCAGGCCGGAAAATCTTCTAAACTCGTCAGTTGTTCCTATCGGCGTATTCCTTGAACCTCCTATGGGTGCAAGTGCTAGTTTACTTAGTCTTGAAGAAGAAACAAGGTGAATGAAATAAGCAAAGTCTTTGGCCAAATGTTAGCGAAGATCAAGCATCTCTTGGAAGAAAAGAACTAAACATCTCTTGTCCTTGTAAGCCATAAAAGATCTGGACAGAGTTATAGAAGTCTCTAAAGAGGCAAAAGAATCACCGGGCCTAATATCATAGTAAGGAGAACATCTAAAAACAAAACAATCCTCGATTTTAGGCTTCATCGAACAAATTTGACAAGTCTGATGCGCTTGAGGAATATGATGATCATTCTCTGTTAGCACTAAAAAAGTGCATTAGCCTGCATGGTAGTCCGATGATGATTTGGCAATTCAACTCATGACACTTGAAGGCGTGAATTACACTTCTCTTAGCATTTTCACACTTGATGACATGCCATCTATCTTTAGCCCCTTCACCATCTTTTCCAACCTTACAACTAAGTTCCAAGACTTCGTGTTTATCAATCAACCTTTTGTAGATCCTCAACTGGAGGGTTGCCTGAGTAACCTGTCCTTAAGTTGTAGGGTTGTCCAAGTGACTTGCCCTAGCAAAAGGGGTGACCCAATTCCCGAAAGGGGCAACCATGTTGTCTTTTGACATGTATGATTTCTTTTAGTTCCGCCTACTTTACTTATGTTTTTGTTTTTGATTAAGAGTTCTCTTTTGTCTGACTAAACCACCACTACCACTAACTATTTCTCTTCTCCCAATCAGTGTCTAGTTCACTCTCAATCAATCCTCAATGATTTCTCAATCAATCTCTTGTCTTCTCCCCATCATCCTCTATGATCTTCTAATCAACTCTCCAATTCACTCTCAATCAACCCCACCATTGGTGTTGTTTCTCAACCTATAAATATCCCACTCCTCTCTTGTTTTAGGGGAGACTAATTTTCTTAATTGCATTATTGTCATGAGTGAGTACACCAAAATGGGATACAAAAAAGTGACCAAATCAAAAAAATTGAAGAAAACGTGAGCACGTTATGTAAAAGTTTACATAACACGCTCGTGTTATGGATTGGTAATTACTGAGCCATAATGCGATTGTGTTATGAAACACGCTCGTGTTTTATAACGTGAGCACATTATATAGTGTTAAAAAAGCACATTTTATATGTAGACTTGCATGTATTTTTTTTAATTTACATAGATGCATGTATATACATGTGTATATATGTATGTATATGCATATATACATAATGTGTGTACATGTGTATATATGTGTGTATATATATGTATAAGTATGTGTGTGTGTGTATAAATGTATATTTGTATATATATGTGTAGATGTGTATGTATGTATAATGCCCTCGTATTTTATAACATGAGTGCATTTTATAAAGTGTTAAGAAAAAATATATAATCATAGGGACAAGAGTTAGAGTTAGAGAGAGGGAGATATAGGGAGAGAGATAGAGAGGAAGAGAGGGAGTGACATATATATATATATATATATATATATATATATATATATATAGAGAGAGAGAGAGAGAGAGAGAGAGAGAGGTTATTTTTAATGTTTTAAATTGTTGATGTTTAGGGATTTGGGTTCACATTTAGGGAACTCATATTTCAATATTAAGAGGAAGGTAGAGAGAGAGGATCTCTCTCTCTCTCTCTCTCTCTATGTGTGTGTGTGTGTGTGTGTCTCTCTCTATCTCCCTCTCTATCTGTGTCCCTCTCCCTCTCTCTATCTGTCCAATTTTTCTTCTTTATTGACTAGAAAACATCTTCACATTATAAAAGTTGTATGACCTTATCCCTTATCCAATGTTAGTTTATGATTAAATGAACTTATATATAAAAAAACATGATCACGTTCGAAAACACAATCATGTTATATAATGCGATTGAATGTTCTATAACGCAATCACGTTTTATATTTTTTTAATTTTTTATCCTGCCTTTTTAGGCTTGGAATTGGCTTGGGCAACTAAGATTAAGGATTGGACCTCTATGATACCTCCTAGAGACATGTTTTTCTTTGTCAATAACATTTTTGAACTTGAACGTCATTAGATTTATTCATTTTATAACAAAATTTGATGAAACCACCACCAAAATGACAAGATAGTTCTTAGCTTTCTAACCACATATATATAGAATAAGTTAAGGTATTTATTTTTATTTTCTTTGAATAGTGTCCTCATATTCCCCAATCACACATGTATTGATTTTTCTTTTTAACTTTTTATCCGCTTATCAAAATTTTAAAAAATTATATAGGATTGGTCTATGATTCGTTATTTATACATTAAAAAAATTACATTTTCAATTATTTTGTGCAATTTATGTGATGTGCATGCTCAGGGATGCAATTTTCAGGATGCATCCACTTTGGAAAATCAAATATATATATACACACAACTTATATTACTCACTCTTAATTATGTTTCTACCAAGTGGTTTTAAAAAATACTAAATGCAACAAAAAAAAGGGGGCACACACTGAACACTATGTTATATTTTAGTAAGAAAAATAGGAACACTTTTGTATGTGCACAACATTTGACCCTGTTAATATTAACCATTTAAAAAAAATAGTTTTAGAAACTAGATTCAGAGTACTAAAATTCTTGTTTTTGTTGTATCTTCAAATTTTGAGGGCATGCCTCTCAAATTACTCATCCAAGTTCAAGTTTAGCTAATTTCAAGAAAAAAGTGGCCACTTTTGACCCCCCCTTTTGTCCCCCACTTGTGAGTTTTTTTCCTTTTTGTTATTAAGCTTCAAAGCCTCTTTCATTCCCAATTCCCTTACATCCTTGTCTTTTCATACCATTAAGTGGAGGACCCAATTGTTGTAGAGAAGGAGATAGATGATGGATCTCTAAGGACAAAATCCTAGCACCAGTGCCAACCATTCATCTACGGGTTCTTTATGCTTTAAAAGGTAGTTTAGAGTAGTAATTAGCAAATTCTCTCGCCCTTGAGGAAGTAAAATTCTTATTTTTCTCTTGGTTAGATTATATCTCATTGCTTTATTAGTTCAAGATTCCTTTTCCTATTATCAAAGGAATAGAAGCATTTTTATTTGTTCAAAGTTATTGACATTCAAAATTGAACCACAAGAGACCAAAACATTAGTAAAAATGCATCTAGGAAAAATTCATTTTAATTTTGCACCCATAAGAGATTTCAGTTTTATACAAGTAGTAATTAGATCATATTTAAAAGTTGGGAAAACACAAAAAGAAAAGTTGTATTTATTTAGAATAATTGCATTAGAGACTTATTTAAACTTTAGAAATATCAAACAAATAAGTAAGCCCTTGATCCCATCACGAGGCACACAACTTAAAACTTACACAAACAGGAAAGCCTTCAACCCCATCATGAGGCACACAACTTGCAACATTCAATCAAATAAGAAATCCCTCAATTTCAACACAAGGCACGCTATGTAAAACAAAACAATCAACAACATTCAAGCAATAATAAATCCCTTGATATATCATCACAAGGCATGCAACACACAAAACTTAAAGCAAACACCAAGTCTTCCATCTCCCTCAACTCAGCATTCACACTCGATGTGCCTTGGAGTGAAAGAGGATTGGATTGAATCAATCTTGGAAGAGATAAGGGAAAATTTGTCAGCTCAGGAAAACCCTATAGAAGAACAAACCCAAGAACAAATAGAAATCTTGAGGCATATTGAGCAACAAAACCAACAGCGACAATAAAGAGAGAAGCTTTGTAACAAAGAACTTAGACTCCTCAAAGAGCTCATCAAGTTAGAAGAGAGAAGATTGTGTTGTTATATGGAGCCTAATCAGACTTGGAGGTTAAATTTTCCCCACTTTTATCGGCGCGGTTTCCCCCCAAATTATTTAACGGGGGTTTGGGGGTAGTGCCCCCAAGACGGGGTCAAGGGGCAGCGCCCCCGAAACCTTAAACAACTTTCATAATTTTATAAAGGCGTCGAGAGTTATTTTTTCTATTGGCCAACATAAAAAAACCCTATTTTTGTAACCGACATAAGTCTTGATAAAAATTGCTAAGGTTTAGGGTTTCTGTTGATATTGTATTGTAGCATTTGCAGTGGTATTGAGTTGCAAGGATTGCTGGTTGTAATTGGTTTGATTTGTTGGATAATAATATTGGACTCTCTGTTGGTGGATGTAGCCTGAGTTTGGGTGAACCACGTTAAAAATTGTCTCTCGTTGTTATTATTTCTATGTATTTTTCATTCCTCTGTTTAATCTTTAATTGCATTTAATTGATATCTTCTACATGCAATTCCTAATAGATTGAACATGTTTCACTTCTTTTTGGAAAATGAATTAAATAAGCTAAGGGCAATTGATCCTCAAGGTCTCTGTTGTTTAGAATGTGACTCAAACAATTTATAGGTGAGTCATGCTCCAATGTGACACATGAACCATCTCCTTGCTAAGGGCAACCTCCTAGTCACTCTCGTTCTCGTGGCAAGACCCAATCAAGTGGAGGTAGGATTGGTGGTTGTTATGCTCTCATTGATGATTCAAAGATGCTCTTGTCTCCTTTCTTCATCTTAAATGTTTTGTTGTATTAGCTCTTGGTGGTCAATGATACATTGGCAATGTTCTTGTTCTTCAATGGTTTGTGAGCTATGTTTTGTTGGTTGTGAATTGGATGGGAGAAGTTCTCCCCAATCTTATCAAGGACAGATCGTGTCCAATCTTCCCTAATGCCTGGGGGCATTGAATGCTTGTCAAGAGGGGGAAAAGTCTGTGTGATTGACGATGTTAAATGTGTTGATTATTGACCTTGTGATGGTATCGAGGGCTTCTCTTTGCCTAAATGTTTTGTTTTGATTTGTTTGATGCATTGACCTCATGATGAAATCAAGGCTTTGATCACTTGTTTTCTTTCTATGTTTTAGTAATGTTTTATATTTTTAAATGGATGCAAGCTATATGAAATGCAGTACAACTTTTAGTTCTTTTTCCCAAATTTTTGAATGTGATCTAATTAACTATGAATTGAAAATGGATGTAATCTAAATAAATTTTCCAATGCAATCTAACTATATATTTGTTGTTTTGTGGAACGATTTTTGAATCTAATCTAATGAATTGAAAATACAACTAATCTATGAACAATAGAAACAAATTTTAATCTAGGAATGCAAAGAAAATATAAACTAAGAAATTAAAAACAAATATAATCTAATGCAATAAAGAAAGAAAATCCTATCAAGAGAAAAGCAAACAAATTATTCACTTCCTCAAGAGCATAGATTTATTCTCATTAATATTGAAAACATGAAAAGAACCTGGAATAAATTGGGCGTCGGTGCCTGGTGAGTCCGTAGAAGTCCTTCATGGCAACCCACTCTTCCTCTATAGTAGTGGGGTCCTCCTCTTGGAAATAAGGGTGAAGATGGGAGAAATTGGATTGAATTGAGCTTTGAAGCTATAGAGTTGGAAAATGGGAATGAGAATGTGAATGCTAAGAAGTGCAATGGTCTTAAGAAATTAAGCTATGCAAATAAACAAAAGGCATGTATGGCTCAGTCTTTCATGAGCATGAGAATGCTATGGAGACAACTATATGCAAAGCAAAGCAAGAGGAAATATGCAATACTGGATTTGCCTCCCCAAATGTATAGAGGAGGGGGTGTTTATAGGTTGAAAATAAACACCAAAGGTGGTGGTGATTGGGGAGTTAACATATTTTATTGGAGAGTGATTTGACTCTGATTGAGAGTGAATAGAGGTTAGAGAGCATATCACAGAAGAAGAAAAGGAGATAACACGTGACTAATTGGGAGATAAAAAAGATTAATTGGAAGATGAGATTAGATTGATTGAGAGTCATGAATCAGTCAAGGGGAGTTGGTAATCAATTAGACATGAAGAATCCCACAATCAGGACTTAATTTAAAGAAAATTTGGGCTAGAACTAGAAGAAAACATGCATGTCAAAAGATGATAGGTTCACCACTTTTGGGAGTGGGTCACCACTTTTACCAGGGAAGGTCACCTCTAGAGATCCTACTTAAAATGTAGGGTCACCCCTAGAGACCTTGAAGACATAAGGGGTGACCCATAGGGGGTGGTTTTCATAGGTGGTTTCAAGGTTGGAGGATGATCTAGAAGGGTTGAAAAAGGTTTCGAGATCTTGAAATAGGGCATTAGACTTTTGCAAAGTGGGTCACCACTTTTACCAAGGCAGGTCACCCCTGGAGACCTTACTTCAGTGGCAAGGTCACCTTTGGAGACCTAAAAGACATAAGTGGTGATCCATAATAGAAGGCTTGAACAAGCAAAATGAGGGTAGAGAAAGCTTGGGAAGGTCAATTAGATGGCTCTAGAAGGGTGAAATGATAAAAAATGCCCTAGGGAAAGTGAATTAATCATGTTATCGAGGCTAGAATGTGACAGGATGACTTGTCAAACATGGGTTAGGTGATTAGGATGATAGTGTGCAAGACCTTAGAAGGTTAGCTTAGGGATTGGATAAGCACAAACAAAGTGAAAAATTAATAAAAATGTGTCACTAAGAGGAAATATGTTGAGAGTTTGTATATATTTCATGATTACATGTACATGATTAGGAATATAGCTCATCCTTAAACTACCATGTAGGCCTGTGCACCTTTTTCATGCTTACAGGGTCATATATGGATAACTACAACAATGTCAATCCAACATCTTCACCAACAATAATTAAATAATGAGAATCACAACCATCAACCATGCACACAGATAGCCCACACAAATGACACACACACCATCTATGATGCTATGCTTTCTCACGAACAAAGCAACCCCTTAGTCCCACCATCACTCAACTGGTTCCTGCCATGAGAGTGGGAGTGATTAGGCAGGTGCCTCAAGCAAGGGTGTGGTTCCATGTGCTACATCAAGGTTTGACTCACTCATGTCATGCTTGGGTCAATTATGAACATCACATATTTTGGTGAACCTGACGTGAAGAGAAAATCCTTCTAGGTAAGATTTTCTATGTTTCCACATTTTCTTTTGTTTTACTTTCATCCCTCTCTCTTTTGTGATCATTTCACTTATTTTGTGGTGCTTTTTTGCACCCCTAGAATATGATAGAATTAGATTGATGGGGTAAATGACATACCCCTTGCTAAGATTAATGCCTTGATAAGGGCTATAATGATGGATACAATGGAAGGGATTATTTCCCTCAAAATGTTAATGTTATTGATTAACCTCAAAAGAACAATTATCAAAGAGATAATCAACAACATGGAAACTATTATGACAATAGGTACGAACCATACCGTTGAAAATATGAGCATAATCAATTTTACCAATTTCACAAAAGATAGGCAGGGCTAAAGGCATTCTAGAATGGGCCAGGGCTAGTTATCAGGTAGTGGATTAGTTTATGCTCACTTGGCTTCCTTGCCAGTTCCTCCTTGCTTCATTTGTGGAGATAATAGACTATCATCTATAACCATTATGCTTGATGTTGAGGATAATAGATATACGACTTTCATCTATCTTCACTTTAAGAATGACAAAATAACTTTTGGGCATGCATGTGTTGTGCCAAGTTTGTTTCTAGGTTTTTTGATCTTGTCTTATTCTTTTAATTGAAAATCCCTTGTTATTTGCATGCAAGATCTAGTAAGTGGTATGTCAACAATCATGTAGTTTTTGAAGAACATAAATGCTTTGGGTGCTTCTTCAACCAAATTTGCATCTAAGTTAGGACACCCAGTAGTGGTTCATGCACTAGATAAAAGTGATGGCAATGCAAAGTCCTTAAAGCTAGGCTCTAGAGAAAGGCCAATGAAAAAGTATTATGGTCTATTAGAGCATAGAGCAATGCCATGGGATTCTAACACCAATGAGTTCTACAATGGCCTTGTAAAGGCTCACATAGATCTTGAAATACAGATGGATGCCAAATATGCTCACTAAATAGCTTGTACTCGCTTATAGTGACTCATTTTCTCAAACATTCCCATTCTAGTTTTTTTAGTTGCATTAAGTGGTGTGCCTGTAATCCCATCTCTTTTGTAGGGCGATGTGAAAATTTAGCACCAATTAATGAAATCACAACATTGGGGGTTTTTTCTCTATGGCAAAATGTGAATGATTTAGGTTCCTTTGAAATTTATAATACCATTGTCTTTGTTTATGGTTATGATGTAAATGCTTTTATTTACTGTTATTCATAGTTTTACCAACTTTGTATTGTCATGGTTAATATAAGAGACTCCTTTCTTTTCTAATTTCCTCTATTTAGAGTTGTTATATGGGTTATCCTCATATATGAGAGCAAGTCTTTCCATTTCTTTTGACCATGTGAAAAGATGAACATGGATACTTAACAATAAAATAGCATAGGAGTGAATCTACAACTACTATTTGTGCCTTATGCTTACCGACCAAATTCTCCTTACCCATTATTTTAAGTTATTATTTAAGATCTTTCCTCTATCCTCTGCTATATCATGATGGTGTCCCCAGTCACATTCTTTTATGCATCACTCATTCCATATAGGCATATGGATGAATATACAAAATGCATAGCATTAGATTTAATACGTAGTCATTTCAACTTTTGCATTAATTTTTAAACAACATTTAGATTACTTTGAAGGATTGTATGTACTTGGTCAACATCTAATTAGTTTCAAACAATAAATAAAGGATCAATATGTAGTTGAGAAACATACATAAAGCAACTATTTATATATGTATTCAGTTTGGTAAATTACGGCTACATACTTTGGTTGATACAAATACATGCAAAACAATTTTTGAGTCAATTCCACAAAATTTATCTAACACTTAGGCCTTGAGGTTCAAACTACTAACCAAGCAATTGATTCATCAAATGGGTGAACTACCTCTCACCATTGATGGACTTAGTGCCTCTATCTCCTTGACAATGTACGCTACAATTATCATTGTTATCACATTTGACACTGTTATTTGCTTCTACCATTTTCACACTAATTTTCTACTAACAAATGTCTAGGTTAACAACAAAAAATATTTCTATTTCTACATAGGTGTAGAAGATAATGGGATTTATTTAGCAAATGGTACAAGGAACACCCACAATAGAAGAAAGGCATGCAAATTGACTTTTTCTATTTTCTTTGCATTCTCATTTTTTTAAAATCGATGTAGATTGACATGTATTGTATGAAAAATGACAAGTGTTCTATGTAATTTCCAAATGTCTCATGCTTTATTATCCCATTTGTTTGCCATCTATCATACTTAATCCCAATGATTTGGCTATTCTCATTTAATCATTCTACTCTTAAATATCTTATCTAAAATAATAAGTGGGGAAAAAAGTCCACAAGAGGCTTGAAAGATGATGACGAATTTGGAGGAAGGAAGTGGGATTTGTCCCAACTAAGTGCTAGAAGAAGCAAAGGAAGAAAACTTTTGAGGTATTTAATTCAGTCTTGGATCTTGTTGTGGGATGTATGTTTTTTAGAAGGATGGTTTTACCTATTAGCTCTATTTTGTGAACTATGCTCACAAACTTCTTACTTGGTGTGTCTGATGTAGGAGCATCCAAGGCTCTAGCAAGCCTACACCCCCAAAATTATCATTCAATCAAATTTTATTTTCTTTTTCAAATTTTATTTGTGTGCAGGTTTATTTCTTCTTTTTGTCATTTTAGGCTTTAATTGTGTGCTGGAATGAAGGGAAAATTATTTAATCTTTTTGTTGGGTGCTATTCTTCCTAATTGTTGTTGGGGTCTGCATGGCTGACAATTTCCCTTTATGTTGGGGCGTTTAATTTTAGAGTGGAGTCATGGTTTTTCAAACTAGACAAATAGTTGATTAACTAAATCTATTGGGGCCCATGTACTTGTCTCTTCTGGGTTGATAAGATTCCTTGTTGGGACCCACTAAGTATGCTAGACTTAGGATAAACTAAAATTTATTTCATCTCTTTTGGGCTCTACATTCTCATTTGTTGGGGCCCATGCTTATTGGATAAGATATATTTCTATCATGGGACCCACATATTCCCCCAAGCATTGGGGTGTTGCCACAATAGTGTGTCCCACTTATGGGACATCCCAATTTTTGTTTGAAATCACATATCTTTTAGAAAAAATATTGATTTAAGCCTTGCGGGGTTCCATCTAAAGGGGTTTAATTGAAGGGGGTTAGATCAAACCCCCTTAGATCAAACCCCCTTGGAAATAACCCCTTAGTCTTAAATGTTGCACATATGTTACCTAAGGTTGTGATATGGTTGTCATTGATGTCAACACTCAGTTTGGGTTGTCACTAATGTGGTTGTAACATTCTTGTCAACACTCAATTTTGGCTATTTGATATGTTGCTAATGTTGGATGTGATGTGGTTGCTGAAGTTCATGATTGGATGTCATGCCTTAGTTAATGTAGTATTGAGTATGATGATATATTGAGATGGGAATTAGAAGCATCAAGATGACACATTAAGATGGGAATTAGAAGCATCAAGAAGATATATTAAGATGAGAATTAGAAGCACTAAGATATATGTTTCTAAGGATGTATGAGCTGTCACAAGAAGGTTCTGGTCTTTAGAAGTTGATGAAGATTTCTGTTACAAGAAGCTCCTTGGGAGACTACTTGGGAAAATGCTCTGCATTCCTCCGCATTTGAAGATATGGTCATGCAGTTTAGAATCTAAGTTCAATATGTTGTGAAGGTGTTATATCCAAGAGATAAAGTCTTTATACCTTCAACAATGAAAGTTATGAGTGACAGAGTTTCAGTCTATGCTTTGGCAGAGTACAATGGTGATGAAGACTTGTTGGAATGCTTCGCATTCCTCCGAATGTGAAGATTTGTCAATGCAAGTTTGTGAACATGTTTAGGAAAGTTCAATGCATACTTCTATGAAGTATCAAGTGATTTGGTGATCCACAAGCAATGATTAATCTTCTATGTGTACCACCAAGTTTGAAATGACCGATGTGCTACAAGCTTCATGTGTTCTTACTTAAGGGCGACCTATGAGCGTAACATGTAGATGTTATTCTTTGAAGGATGGTGCTATGAAGAATGTTTAGGACCGGGTTAAGCATGTGTTGGGGTTCGCAAGGTGTGATTCTTCTCCTAGAGTAGCGTGTAGTTCATGTTAAGGATTTTCCTCTACATGTTTCATGATGTGTGATCTTTGGCCGACTTGTAAATTGTAATGCTCTTGTTGTATTGGTTGACTTGTAATGTAATCAATGTAATATCATGTATATATTGTGAACTAGTTGATCTAGGTGGGGTATGATTGCGAAAATGAGAATATGAAGGTGTAAAGAGCAGAATATGAACATGTTATGCATTGTGATGTGCGAATGAAGGAGAAAGAGAATAAGTAATAAGGGCTATCCTGATTTATCTTGAAGACATTTATGTGATAGGAGGGAAGCGAAGAGTGTGCCTAATTGATCCAATCATCAAAAGAAGCATAATTGCAATCATCAAAAGTGTGAGCTTCAATGTCAGTTTTTAGGCAGTAGAAGGACTGTCATATTGTAATATTTTCTGAGTTCATTCTTAGTTCAGGGAGTAGTTGCTTCCTTGGGTTGTAGCCCTAAAACAAAGTTTTCATGGAGTAGTAGCTTCCTTGGGAGTGACCCTAAAACAAAGTCAGCAGAGAGTAGTATCTTCCTTAGGTTGTAGCCCTAAAACAAAGTTGCAATTTTTATAGCAGTGAGCTTTATATATTGTGAGCTAATCTTCATTGTGGTTTTTCCCCTTTTGGGGTTTTCCACATATATTTGTTGTTATGTGTTGATGTACATTGTGTTGATCTTTCATGTTTATGTTAATGTTGTAATGTTTAAGTTTTAATCTGCTCCGAAGGATTTGAAGTTTGATTGGATATTGATTCACCCCCCTCTCAGTATCCTGGTGTGTTCAACATTAAATTCAACCCTCCATGGAGTCTCATCCACACCTATCAAAACGCTGACAAAAAAAAAATTTTACTTCACTTTTTGGGGGATCAAATGAAGTCATTTAGAAATTCTATTTTGTAAGTATGTAGACCTTAGTATAAGCTTTCCAAAAAGTATGATTTTGAATATATTTCATTTGATTATTATATTTATTTTCTATTTTCTAGTGAACATAGGTTTTTCATCAAACATTAAGGTCTCTATCCCACACATGCTGAAAAATAAAAAAATAGAGAAAAAATTCTAAAAAATATCTGTATGTACTAAGTATTGATGTCTTTGTTTCAACAAAAAAAGAAGTTAATTTGGATACATACAAAAAAAAAATTATGTTGTATGGTATAAACATATGTCTGAATTATAATTAATCTCACTTCAAAAATTAATAAAAAAAATGCAACAAAAAATTATGAAATAATATCTGCGCACTAGATATTGGTGTTACAAATCTATGTTTAAAGATTTATAACTTTATCCTTTCTATAAAAAAGTTATGCTATGTGGTATAAATGTCACTTTTTAAAAATACTATTAACCATAAAAAAATAAGTTATTAAAAGTTACGTACAAAAATTCACAATTTTTTTCTTAAATTATTTTAAAAAAAGACATTTAGAGTATACACACAAAATCTTAAAAATCACTAGTTCACATCATCTTCAAATTCTTAACGGACTAGTTGCTATAGGTGTCAGAAAGTGAAAATTTGGTTTAAAATGCTAATTTCAATGTCTCACTTTGGCCAAAAAGTGGGACACGGTATTGTGGGCTAACCCATTGCATAAAGATTGCTTGGCTGGATGGTTATGAATTTGACAAGTGCTTCATCTATTTTTAGGCAGTTCTGACTAACAGTTACATTGGTTGGTGACAACAAAATTATTTCTAAATTCAAGACCTCAAAATTGGCAAATATCTAACTGTAGTTGTCAAGCTTTTACTATAGTAGTTACATCTAATGGGAGGCATTATTCCTTTGCTGGGTGGCTATTTTTATCAATATAACTATCGCTGGTCCACAACCTCGGTGTTTCCCTATGGCAATTTCCATTACTAAGCATATGTTTTAATATGGCATAGTTATTTGGACTACACATCTAGATATGGGTGGCTATCACCTATTCTGGGATTGTGGTACCTTATAAAATCGAACATAGGTAGGTAAGAAGGGAGTAAGGGAGAGTATAGAGAAGATTAGCAGACTATTTTTCTCCTTAGATGGAGAGATGTGAAGAAAAAAGTAAAATTCTATTCTTGGCTTGTAGCTCATCCCATGTTTCTCTAGGCATAAGAATTAGATAATTCTTCCATTTTCATGATAGTGATTGTGAGATGACTAAAATAGCTTTACTTTTAAGGTTGGTCATTGCAAACTGCCTAGGCAGTAATATAAGGGAATCTAAATTTTTGTATGTTAGGTAAGTGCCTATACATATGTTGAACTTTGAAGAGGCATAGTTCTGAGTACTATCATTATATGCTAATTTTGGTTGTTAGAATAAAAAATTATAAATTTTGAGTGCTACCATTATTCATTGATTCTATTGTTAGAAGCTACTTGGATTGGTTTCCTATCTTAGGCCTCCAGTCTTTGACTACATCAATTATGTATACATGCATTGGTAGTGTTTGTTCAATTGATCCATTCATAACTCACACTATTGATATTTATGGAGTATATTAAGTGTGGAGAGTGCTTTGATCCCTTCAGCAGAAAGGAGAAGCAACGTTGTAGCTGGAGTAATGACATTGTAGTTAGGTGTGGTGATGGAGAGTACTTTGATATAGAGAAGGATACAGTGGCAAATAAAAAACACAGACATTTACAATGTCAATGATGAAGGTGTAGAGCAAGCAATAATTTAATGCCCTTATTTTTTGAGGCGGTCATGCTAGTTGCCATCATTACCACCACAACTCACTATATATCTCTTTTGCATGTATACCATCTCATACAAGAGTTATTTGAACCATTTTATGCAATTTGATTACAACAAACATGACCTGACTCCACTTCAAATATATATTTAACTTTCTTGATGTTTTAGACCTAAGAAAGGTAAATAATTCAAATCTTTTGTAAAATTAGGTATTCTAGGTATTCATCACCCTAGTTCCTTCTATTCCCTCAATTCTTCCTAATCTTCTTAACATTCCTTCAATTCCTCCTAATCTTCTTAATGTTCCCTTCTTCTTAATGTTCTCTTCAATTTCCTATTAGGGCATCCCTTGCACATCTTCTAATCTTCTTAATGTTCCCTTCAATTTCCTGTTAAAACATCCTTACACCTCTTCTAATCTTCTTAACGTTCCCTTCAATTTCGTGTTAGGGCATCCTTACACCTCTTCTAATCTTCTTAATGTTACCTTCAATTTCTTGTTAGAGTATCCCTTGCACCTCTCCTAATCTTCTTAATGTTCCCTTCAATTTCCTATTAAGGCATCCCTTGCACCTCCTAAAATTGCAAGGGCTAGTAATAAACCTTCCCCTTGAAAACTTAGAAACCAAAAATCTTAGATTGAGAAATAAAAAATCTTTACATGCTTTTCACCTTTTATTTGGAATATATAAATTTTTTTGGGGCAACAAATTCTTTGTATAAAAAAATTATTTTTCTTTCTACCCTTATTTGTTATAGATAAATAGAATTTTTTTGGGGGGAAGGGTAGGGCAATATACCTATACGCTAGAAATTCTTTATGTACATTATATATTATATTAAGGTCGTGCTGATACAAAAAATTCCTTGCTATTTGCAGAAGTGATTGATGAGTACCTGAACAAATTTAAGGAGGCCCCCACATCTAATCAAACTGTAAAATTGACACAAACTAAAGCAAAGCAAAAGCTAAAGCTGGGCTGTCAATCATCATTCATTATTCCCCGCCTTCATCCACGTCCCTTCCTCCCTGCAACCTTTTTTCGTCACACAGCACGCCTTGCCCTACGATCTAGGCGTAATTTAATTAATTAAGCTCTGCATTAATCCTTTTACCGATGGATCTCTGTTTTTAATTACAGTAGGTTTTCTATCTACCTAGAGTAGTGTATTGTATTCTGTATTTATTCTCTGGTTTGACTCAGACTGAACCAGGATTATGTCACTGTCAGAGGGCTTGAGATATAATTATGATTGTTTATGTATAATGGTGTCCTGTGGGGCTTTTCAATGAATTGTTGGGGTGATAAAAAGAGGGTTTAATTTTAAATTATTGGCAGGGACATGTATGGTGGGCACATGGCCGACAGGTTGTGAAAAAGAAAAAAAGAGAGTAAACTCAGTGCGGTGAAGCTCTTTAAAGACAGACTTTTGATGGGGCTCTGTGCTTTGGAATTGGGCTAAATTAAGTGGTTGAATAGGGTTCTGGAGAAATGATAAATTAGTGGTTGTATAGATGAATTATAAAAAGGGGATTTTGTTGTTGTTGTTGATGCAGAACGCATGCTGCCTACCTTAGTTCTGTTTTGATGATTTGTTTAATTAAAAGTTTTGGGTTTCTGTTGTGCTGCCTCTGGAAACGAGATTTCATTTGAGTGTGTTTGTACGAGAGGAAATTGTTTGGTCAGTGAGTAGGGTCGTGTGAAATTTTGCACGACAGTCGAGGTAGCAAGTGAAAAGAAATGAAATTCATTGCCCGTTTTTTAAGCTGATACTATTCCCCCGCATCCTGCTATATTATTGTAGTTGCTGCTGCCACCAGTTGGCAATATGCAAAGCATGTTCACGGGTCTAAAACTGTGACAATACCCGTATCTGTATTTGTTGAGTCCTTGAGGATTGGATTTGGCCTATGTGGTGAGCTTGTAGCAGGAGAGCAAATTATGCCCTTTCAGGCAATAAAACCAGATGAGATGATGGCGTTCTTTTTTATGTCTCTACCCCAAGTTAATTTGTCTGATCTTGTGTTCTGAGCCATAGACCGGAAAGCCCCAAGACCCAAGTCTCGAAGTCTCAAGTTTTGATTTAGCAGTAACAAGTATTCTGCAGCTTGTACTGTGTCTGTTGAGTTTTTGGAGAGTGAATCGGAAGGGTTTTAGAGTTTTAGAGTTGTGTGTTTCGGAACCTTTCGGATTCAAACATGAAAGTGGGTATTTGTGTGTTTTTCCTGGTTTTTCTTTTTCATGTGGGTTCGTCTGAATCTTCTCATTCATCCAATGCCAAGCTGCTTTTGGCTCTGAAATCTGCCATTGTTGATCCAGTTGGTTATCTGGATGGCTGGACAGAGGCAAATTCTAGTTACCACTGTTCCTGGGCTGGGGTTCAATGTGATGCTCTTGATCATATCATTAGCTTGGATATCTCAAATATGAATCTTTCTGGCCAAATTACGCCCCAAATAGGTCATTTCCATAGCCTCATCAATTTCACCGTTGCGGTTAATTACTTCACAGGCCCATTCCCTTCAGAGATCACCAATGCTGTAGGTCTGAAATCCTTTAACATCTCCAACAATGTCTTTGTTGGGAATTTCCCTTCCAATTTCTCCAGATTGAAGAACTTGGAAGTTTTGGACGTTTACAACAACAACTTCACTGGGCCATTGCCTTTGGAGGTATGTCAGATTCCTAATCTGAGACATCTGCACCTGGGAGGGAATTATTTCTCTGGAAATATACCTCTTGAGTATGGTCAGTGGGAACACCTGGAGTACCTTGCAGTATCTGGAAATGAGCTCCAAGGGAAAATACCTGCAGAACTTGCAAATCTCAGTAAGCTTCATGAGCTGTATGTAGGCTACTACAATGACTATGATGGCGGAATCCCTCCTGAGATGGGGAAGTTGAGTAGCCTTCTTCGTCTGGATATGTCAGATTGTGGGTTGTCTGGTCCCATTCCTCCTGAGCTTGGGAATCTAAAGCATCTCGATACATTGTTCCTGCAAGTGAATAGCTTGTCTGGGCCTATTCCTCCAGAGGTGGGGAACCTCAGGAGCCTGAAATCCATGGATCTTTCAAACAACGAGCTGACAGGAGAAATCCCAGAAGCGTTCTCAAAGCTAAAGGAGATGACCCTGCTGAATCTCTTCAGGAACAAGCTTCATGGTGGCATTCCTTCCTTTATAGGGGACTTGCCCAACCTCGAAGTTTTGCAGCTGTGGGAGAATAACTTCACTGGTGTGATTCCGCAGCAGCTCGGAAGGAATGGTAAGTTGTTGCAGATGGATCTTTCGTCTAACAAGCTTACTGGTTTCATTCCTCCAGATCTCTGTGTTGGTGGGAGGTTGCAGACACTGATACTGCTTGAGAACTACTTCTTTGGCCCCATTCCTGGGGCGCTGGGCAACTGCATGTCTCTTACTAGAGTACGTATGGGTCAGAATTACCTCAATGGGTCCATTCCTGAAGGCTTACTAAACCTTCCCAAATTGCAGATGATTGAACTTCAGGATAACTATCTGAGTGGCAGCATTCCGGAGCAAAATACAGTCACAATGAGGTTAGGTCAGTTGACCTTATCCAACAACAGGCTTACAGGCCCACTTCCCGCATCAATAGGAAATTTCTCTGGCCTACAAATCCTCCTATTGGATGGCAATGAGTTCACTGGCAGGATTCCTCACCAGATTGGCAGTTTGAATCAGTTGTCTAAGATGAATTTCAGGAGCAATAGATTTTCAGGAGCAATTCCTCCAGAGATAGGTAACTGTAAGCTTCTAGCCTTTGTAGACTTGAGTAGAAATGAGCTGACAGGACATATCCCCCCAGAGATCACCAAGCTGCGTATTCTCAATTTTCTCAACATTTCTAGAAACCATCTGGTTGGAAGTATCCCTAAACAAATTGAAATGATGCTGAGCTTAACTTCTGTGGATTTCTCCTATAACAATCTCTCTGGTCTAGTTCCAAGTACGGGCCAGTTCAGTTACTTCAATGCAACGTCCTTCATTGGCAATGCTGAGCTCTGTGGACCATATCTGGGGCCTTGCAGTGACAACTCTTCGCCAACGCAAGCCCATGTCAAAGGTCCATTGTCTTCAACTTTCAAGCTGCTTTTAGTCATAGGTCTTCTTATTTGCTCCATGGCATTTGCAATTGCTGCCATTATTAAAGCAAGAGCTCTAAAGAAGGATAACACTTCAAGGCAGTGGAAGCTGACTGCATTCCAGAGGCTTGATTTTTCTTGTGAAGATGTTCTAGAATGCCTGAAAGAAGACAACATTATAGGTAAAGGTGGAGCTGGAATAGTATACAAGGGCATTATGTCCAACTTAGAGGAAGTTGCAGTAAAACGGCTTCCTGCTATAGGCAGAGGGCCTTCTTCACATGACCATGGCTTCAATGCAGAGATTCAGACGTTGGGTAGAATCCGTCATCGCCATATAGTGAGACTGCTTGGCTTCTGCTCCAACCAGGAAACCAATTTGCTGGTATATGAATACATGCCAAACGGAAGCCTTGGAGAGCTCCTGCATGGTAAAAAAGGTGGTCATTTGCACTGGGATACAAGGTACAAGATTGCACTTGAGGCTGCCAAGGGGTTATGCTACCTTCATCACGATTGCTCTCCACTTATTGTTCACAGAGATGTCAAGTCCAACAATATACTTCTGGATTCAAACTTTGAAGCCCATGTTGCAGATTTTGGGCTTGCCAAATTCTTGCAAGATTCTGGAGCATCTGAATGCATGTCAGCGATAGCAGGCTCTTATGGCTACATTGCACCAGGTAACTTATTCTCCATTGTTTCAGTGTTTTACAAGACACTTATAGCATATTCTTTTCAACTGGGTCTGTTTTCTGTTTTGATGTTCAATACTAGTCGTTGGGTATTTGAGTTAAGAGTTAATGCAGTGCACTTTTTATCATGTTGGGTTTGTGAAGTAGTTATGTACAATACTTTTAATATATCGAGTCTCAGTTAATATCATGTACGATGTGCTTTTAAGATTATAGGTGTAAGAATTATTGATTTCTTTGTCTTTTCCAGAGTATGCTTACACTTTGAAAGTGGATGAGAAGAGCGATGTGTACAGCTTCGGTGTTGTTCTTTTAGAATTGGTTACAGGCAGAAGACCTGTTGGTGAATTTGGTGATGGAGTGGATATAGTTCAGTGGGTGAGAAAGATGACAGACTCTACAACCGAAGGAGTACCAAAAATCTTAGATGCAAGGCTCTCCAGTGTTCCATTGCATGAGGTGATGCATGTGTTTTACGTAGCAATGCTTTGTGTTGAGGAGCAGAGTGTGGAGAGACCAACAATGAGAGAAGTTGTGCAGATTCTCTCTGAGCCTCCAAAGATAAAGCCTACCAATGAAGTTAAGGGCACTTCACCCATTGCAGATATCAAGGAGTCCAAGGAGTCTGCTCCTGCTCTTGCTCCCACTCCTGCATCTACTATTGCTTCAGTTCCAGTTCCAGTTCCACCTCCATCTCAGTCCCCTCCTGATCTTCTTAGCATATAATATGACGTTGTACCAATACTTCCAAAGTCGTTTTTTTTGTTTGTTTTTGGTAATGGGTGGTGGAGATATAAGATGTGGAAGGAAGCTCCTTCCTGTACAAATCGGTAATGTGCATTTTTTAATTTGTAGTTGGTACTATTTCAATGTGGGGGGATTAGTAGGTGGCAGCTCTAGTTGAAGTCTCTTCTTTGAAGAGAGGTCTTTGAATATAGGCCTCCATCAGTTTGTTGGAACAAATTATTGGGAATTGTAGCTGTCTCCTTTCAGAGAGAATGTATGGGACGTTGGAGCAGGACATTAAGTTTATAACAGCAAATGGAAAACTGCCTTCAGCAGCATTGTCCTGAAATCGAAATACAATTAGCCATGGTGCATTTGTGTGGAAATATACATGTAATTTTTCTCTTCAGAAGATGATAATGTTATGCACGTTTTTCTTGATTCCAACTTAGCAACGGCTTCCATTGCCTGAATGAAAAGATTCTGAAACTGTCAGAACCTGGATTATGCTTCTTCTTCCTTATCCCCATCTCTCCTTATCAGTCACACCATTAACATGAAACGCCAATTTTCTTTCATTTTGTATTTAGTGCTTTATTTAAAATAGATTCTTTTGCATAATGGGTATTTCTAAAAGCAGAAGAATGGTACCGCCACGTAAAAAGTGGCTGAAATAATACTGAATGAGCCCTGGGAGTGTGACAGAAGAAGAGATTTTCTATTTGTTTATTATGAAACGTACCTGATCTCATCTGTCTATTCTTCAACAGTAGTTTACTAAAAATAAAGTGGCCTGTCACGTGAGTGCGCCTGTAGCCTGTCACGCCATCATCATTACTTTACGGGAGCGCACTAATCTCATTTTCCTTTTCATGCCAAAATATTCGGCGGCAATTCAACTCTCAACAATAAACTATGCTCATAATTCTCTTGCCATTCTCACCATTAAGACCCCCACTTGCGGCAAAAACTATGAAATATCTCCATACATTACTTATTGCATACTAAAAAATTGTGTGGATTTATTGGTGGCCCAAAATGCAGCTAGCATTGGCCTTAAGACGTGTCCATGGTTGTTTCATGCATAGATATTTACTCAGCTTGTTCTATTCTCCTCTTAAGATATTTTTCACAACTGCACTAGAAAATTATTTTTTAAAATGGAATTAATTGGTTTGTATTTTTGTTGTTATACTAACCCATTATAATATGATAAGTAATCATATATATATAAATTAGAAGTTGTTATTTGGTTAAGCTATTAATATGAGGAACTAGATATATAGTATAGATATGTAGAAATCAGAAGTAGTTATTTGCCTAAGTTAAGAACTAGATCGTCAAAGTTAAACCTTGTTCATTCTCACCAATTAATCTTACTATTCTTCACTAAAAATTAATCTTACTATCCTTCACTAAAAAAGTAGATTGAAAATACTAGTGCTAACAAAAACACACTTCAAATCTAACCAATATATATTTTTGACATATAAGCATTTTTTCCCCCTCCCTTTGTGATTGCAAGCAACAAGAGTTTGCCAAGATGGTTTGGTTTGGTATGCAAGGTGTATTACAATATAGCAATTCACACAATCTTTAGGCTTGGTATATTTGTGACAATGATACTATGTTCATGCAAAGGAGATGTCGTAGGTGAATTATTTTGAGTGATCTACCCGTTATCTAAGTTACCTTGTTAATCCAAGGAACAATATTGTAAAAGAAATAAATAAGTGGGTTTTTTTTATTCAACTTAGGTTTAATGAATATGACAAGTAGTTAAATCTAATTTCGAAATTAGGTTTAAGGATATCTTGAGTGATCTACCCATGATCTAAGTTACCTTGTTAATCCAAGGAAGAATAAGTGGATTTTTTAATTAAACTTCCGTTACGGAACAATATGACAAGTAGTTCATCTAATTTAGAAATTAGGTTTAAGGATATGACAAGTAGTTCATCTAATTTAACGTAGTTAATCTTATTTTAAGTCACAAATCATGTAGTAGTTTATAAAATCCGGAAATAATAAAAATAAAGGTATTTAGTCAATTTCAACGACCAATAAATAGTTGTCCACTATTTTGATTATAATTTTTAAAATGTAATTCAAATCACTTCTTATATGCATTGGAAGCAAGATGATGAAATCTGAACTTGGTTATTTCTATAATTTAGTTACATCGAACTTGTGCCCTATGAGATATACCTTTGGTTGCAAGGATGATTTGAGATGTGTGGAATTGATCTGTTAGAAAATGTGCTTGAGGACTTGTTCACCTTTGTCTTATAGATATCTAAAAATGTCTCTACTGTTTGGAATTGACCCAAGCACAACATGAGTGAGTAAGACCTTAATGCAACACATGGAATCCCACCCTTGTTCGAGGCGTTTGCCTAGTCACTCCTATTCTCATGGGAGGAGCCAGTCAAGCGATGGTGGGACCAAGAGGTTGTTTTGTTCACGGGGAAGCAAAATATTGTAGATGGCAATTGTGTTGTTTATGTGCGTGGTTGATGGTTGTGATTCTCGTTTAATTGGTGTTGGCGAAGACGTTGAATTGGTGTTGTTATACATATATGATCTGTGGGGTGGCTTGCCCTTATTCTGTTTAATTCATTTGCCACAAAGAGGCGAAACATGTTCAATCTTCACTCTTCTAACTCGATGAGTTCTTTGAGGAGTCTAAGTTCTTTGTTATGGAGTTCCTCTCTATGTCATTGGTTTTGTTGCTTAATTTGCCTCAAGATTTCAATTTGTTCTTGGGCTTATTCTTTTGTAGGGTTTTCCTGAGTTGGTAGGTTTTCCTTTATCTTGTCCAAGATTGATTTGATCCAATCTTCTCTCATTCCAGGGAACATCGAGTGCTAACACTAAGTTGAGGAAGATAGAAAACTTGGCTTTGTTTTGAGTTTTGAATGTTGTGTGCCTTGTGATGAAATCGAGGGTTTTCCTTTTGCTTGAATGTTATCGATTGATTGTTTTGTTTAACGTAGCATGCCTTGTGGTAAAATCAAGGGCTTTCCCGTTTGATTGAATGTTGAAAGTTAAAAGTTGTGTGCTTTGTGATGGGATTGAGGGCTTGCTTCTTTGCTTGATGTTTTAATGAGTCTTTAAATATAATTATTTTAAATGAATGTAGCTTTTCTTTTTTGTGTTTTTGCCAACTTTTAAATATGATCTAATTACTACTTCCATGGAATTGAAATCTTGTATGGATGTAAAACTAAAATGACCTTTTCCTAGATGCATTTTTTACTAATGTTTTAGTCTTTTGTGGTTTGATTTTAAATGTTAATTATTGTAATGAAAGCAAACTGCATCTATTCTACAATAACATGAAATGGAATTTAGAACTAGCAAAGCAATGAAATCTAATTTAACTAGGACCAAAATAAGAATTTTACTTCTCAAGGGTGAGAGAATTTGTTAGTTACTACTCTATGTAGGCACTTAAAATTGTCCATGTCTTGCAACATCATCTTGTCGATACATTACTTGAGACATCTTACGACATTTTGTCCTAGGTTCCTTTCATAACCCATCCATCACCTAATTAGTTAAATAAATCTTATTATGCCGAGAGGCGTTCTACACTCACAACAAGGGCTGAAAGATTCAGATTCCCGTAAACAATTAAGATTCAGATTCCATGTAAACAAAATTCATAAAATGTGTAAATAAATAAATTCGTGGAAGCAAATGGATAGAAAAGTAGAAAAACTTGGGCAGTTATGGAGTGAAATCTTTATCGCGTTAAACAAAAAATAAATAAATTTGTGGAAGCCAAATGGATAGAAAAATAGAAAAATCTGGGCAGTTATGGAATGAAATCTTTATTACATTTGAAGAATATGAAAAGTTTTAAATTAACTTATGTGAGCATATCAAATATTCTAACTGCAAGTAATTTATAAATGCCAACAAATTGGAAGATATCACTCGCGTATTGTAGATATATTTTTTAAATATAAATATACTAGTTTATTTAACTAATCACATTCTATTCCAATTGATCCCACTAGCCAATTAATTAAATATTTCCCACCTTTCCTCTAATTTAAATAAATAAAATATTACTCCTCACCTTTTCCAACTAATTTAAATAAAAAATTTAAATTAGTCCTCACCTTCAACCTCATTCCAACACATGTCCCATACTACAACTTTCATTTAGTGCTCTTCACATGTCCAACTAATTTAAATAATTTTTATTTAAATTAGGTCAGCCCTATTCTTATTTGCACACTTGTCACATGACTACAACTCCTTGTGGAGTGGGAAACCCTATTCAATCTCAATCGTCCACATCGTTCAAATCAACTTTCAATCTTAGCCATTGAATCATATCACTCATTTCCTATAAATCAAGCCTCACCCAAGCCATTTGGGGGATCCATTTTCAAGTAACATTATGCTGTCGAAATGATTCTTGATCCTCTCTTCATTCATCTTCTATCTAGTGTTATGCTGCTGAAATAAGCAATCAACATTCATCCAACAACCACAATCTTCAATATTTTGCATCCTATGCAAGATGGAGAAGGGCAATGGAGGAGAGCCAAGCTTAGCATAGAGATTTAGATTTAGTTGCTTTATCCTTTGAATTTCTATGTCTATCTTGTACTCCATGGTTTAGTTAGGGTTTTATGATTGCTGTTAGTGATTTATCCCTGATTTTCCCTAGCTTATATTGGTGAAACCGACGTGATCTAACATTTTTTTGTCAAATTTTGGTAATAAGCTTTCATAGGTTGCTTCTTAACCTGGAAAAGACCTCACTGTTGTGTCCAGGAGGCCTCACAGGCGAAAAACGACATAAAACTTGATATATTTCGCTCATTGTTAAATTTTTGAAATCTTTTGAATTTTTTTTATTTGTCAGTCCGTATTGTATGGATCCGAACCAACTGTATCATCTGCGTTGTGTTCTATTTCATTTGTGGTTGCAAGTTTTTCTTTGGTCTCTACTGCCATGTCGACCTCAAGCCTCCTATCGACCTCTGCTAAATGCGCTAACCTACTGTTGCCCTTGGCAAATCCCCTCGGTCGCCACTCAAAATTCTGTTGCTGCCCTTTAAACCCTTTCCTCTGCCGACTACCACCTCCTTTCACCCCAGCACCATTTGCTCTAAACTCTCGTCACAGCCCTTTGTGCATCTGGTCGCTGCCATTATCCTCATGTCAAACCCTGCTTACCGTTGCTTCCGTCCAAACCCCTAATCTCCACTCCGTCACCACTCCCTAAATCCTATCACCACCGCCTGTTCACCCAGTCACCACCCTGCTACATACTCCCTCTGCTCAGCTTCTGCCCGCCCGCCACTTGCAGACTTCGTTGTCGCTTCCCCTTGTCGACCTCCACTCGGCTTCCACCCGCTCGCCGCTTTGCAAACCTTGGTCGCAACCCACTCCCAGCCTGGTCGCCGCCCATTGAAACCTAGGTCACCATTTATTACAACATCGGGCTTTAAGCCTTGTGTTTTGTAGGGATTTGGTCACCTCTGTGACCACAAGTAGGGATTTCAAGCCCCTTCATTTTATTTATTTTTTTAAAAAATTTCAAGCTTTTAGCCCCTAGTCACATGGGTGACCAGGGGCCCTAAGCCCTTAACTCCAGCATAAACTGCTAGACATAACTGCCTGGGCCTGACCGTGCTATGTGACCAGGTTCTTCTCAAACTGTTAGTAGTTTATCTGACCACCAGGCAGGCCTGTCTATTGCCTCCTCATGCCCTAACTAGGCAATTTTTTTCTTTTGGCCATAACTTTCTCATATAGAGTCAAAATTTTGCGAAACAAGCAACATCGGGAAGCTGGTTCACCCAGCTACGCAGTGGTGAAAGAATTTTCAGGTGATTGTATCATTTTCAGCAAGTTTTTTCCAGTCAAAGTCAACCTTAGTTGTGAACTTCAAACGAGCATATCTTTTGTAATTTTCATCTGATTTTCACGAATTTTTTTTAAAACAACATAGAATTTCATGAGGATTTTGATTATCTGATTTATTTTTCTATAACTAATCATCTACATTAGATTTTATCAAATTTCTTCATTTTCATATAACACATTAGTTTGCAAGTTTCTTTCTCTTCCTTTTGTTTTGGTGGCTTCTAGGTGAACATAAGGCACTGTAACAACATCCACATCAGTTTCAACAGCAGATCTGAAGGCAAATTTTTTAGGTGCACTCATTTCATCTATTGTCTATTCATTTCATCAATAATCTTGTTTGCAGTCACATTTGGATTTGGGTTCTAAAATGAACACTTGTTTGCAATCACACATTGAAATTGGGGCTTAAAATACACTTGTGTCTTCATTCACACATTTGGATTTGGGTTTAAAAAGAACTTGTGCTTTCATTATTTGGTGGATTTGAGCGCGATTGAGGGTGTGTATGCTCTTCTCATGCACTTCGTGTGATCTTGAGAATCAAAAACACCTTTCATCCATTCACTTTCACAACACACATTTCAATTTCTAAGGGGAAAATATACATTGCGAGTGTGAATCTAGTGTGTGTGTATGCTCTCTCCTCGTACCACAAGGTGATCTTAGAGATCAAAAGCACCCACTAGATTTGCTTTTGTTACCCTTCCTAGGAGACCTACTTGGAGACACAACACTCCAAGGGACGACCTCAACTCCAGTGTTTAGATAGAGTCTAAAAAGCGAGGTGTGAATCGAAAGACACTCTCTTGGAAGTCAAAATCTTATCATTCGGGCTAAGCCCCCAAGAAATTTATACCTTGGGGAAGTGAAGGTGAAAGGTGGGTTACCCCTTTCTCTTGGCTGTGTGGCATTATTTCACTTTTATTTCCTGGGCCTTGATTATATTGCGGACATCCTTAGTCAAACTTGTGCATCCTAGAGTAAGACCTATTTGGCCACACCCACTTGACTAATCCTAGGATCGTTGATGTGTCTTCAAGTGCTTTCCTAATCACAACATTCAATTTTCAAAGTCAAACTTGCTACTGTGTCTTATGTGTGTGATTCATGTGTGTACATGTGATATCTTTGTTTAGAAATTGCCTAAATCAAGCTATCAACATAAACACATTTTACATCATCCTAGTCATCCTAATCACCCTTCTTATCCACATCATCATATCAATTTCATTCTAATCATTATCTTAATCATTCCACATCATCCAATCACATCATCCTAATCACCTCTTTCATCCACCTCATCCCTAATCATTTTGAACCTTCCTCATAATCTAATCAATTCCACTTCCAATCAATTTCAACAATCACATTATCCTAATCATTCCACATCATCATTCTAGTTCTAGTCAATCACTGGTCAAAATAGTTGTCATCATTAACAAGCCTAAGTCCAATCCAAGACCCAAACTCATACTTCGATGGGACCCTCTTCATAGTTCCAATGATGACGAGAATCTTGATGCATACTTTGAGGAACAAGATGACATACAAAGACTTAAACACATGTGCAACTCCATGCCAACACTAGAGAATAAGATCCTAGCACCACAAATATAATCCATCATCCAAACACTTCACCAAATGCCACAACCCCTAGACCAACAAACCATACAAAGACTACAAGCCATCGTCCAACAACTTCAACAAAACCAATCACCTCAAATACAACAACTCCTAGCCCAAGCCCAACAATTCATAGCCACTCATCAATTCCAAAACCAACAAACATAACTTCAACCACAACATTCATTTCAATCCTATGTGTCATCCTCCTCCATTCAACCTCAACCCCAAATCCATTCACAAGATTATCCAAGTCACCCTTTGCAACAAGGTCAAGTGCCTTTGCATTCTTATGCTACCTTTGACAAGGGAGACACCAACCTAGCTTATGCAAGCCCTTCATTATCCTTCCCACCATCTAATCCTCCAACTCCACGTCCTAAAATCAAATAATACAAAAGCAAATCCAAATCCACCCATCCAATGTCAATCCCATCTAGCACAAGCAATCCCAATACCAATCCATTCAATCCCTTTGACCCTCCATCCAATCAAAGTCAAAATCCTAAACCTACAAAATCTTCCATCCCTTTTATCCCTCCACCATGGGACCTATCCACTCCTAATCCATTTAATCTTATTATTCATCCACCTAATCCTAATCATAAGCCTACAACTTCCACCCTCATTATCCATCCATTATAATTGTTGATTCACCCATACACTCATGAAGGATGTGATCCAATGGCTATTAGAAAGGAATCAATCATCTCCATGTTACCAAACACCTATCCTCGAGCCTCTCCAAGAGTCTCCAAACATCATGTCCATTCCTTGAACCGCATCATGTAGTCCACAACATATCAAGCCTATCCAAGAGTCTCCCACTTCCACTTCCATTCAAGAAAACCAAGAGATATGTCAAGAGCCTAATCCTAAGCACATGGACACATTAGCCCCTAATCCAAATCAAGATCAAAGCACCCCTATTTATGATCAAACTCCCATCTATGATCAAGATCCTATCTATGATCAAGAAAGCCATGATGATCCTCTTAGCTAACTTTATGTACTCCATGGTCAAGAGTTTATTACTCCATCTAGCCATAACCCCACAAATATCCATGAGAAAGATATCCTAACTACTTCTATCCATCTTTCATCTATCCCTATCCATGATCCACCAACATCCACCTCGCTTAATGAGACACATGGCTCCCAATCAAACATAGATGATCAAACCAATACCTTGGGTCTTAGCAAACATAATGATAATCAAGTTCCTAATGATCCTTTGTCATCCACTATCGACCATGTTGCAAATCCATCATATCCCCTTGGTCTTACCACCTTCATTCACGAGTGTTCCTCAAGAAAGAAACAACCATTGTCCATCACCTCACCCTCTCCATCAAATAATGAGCTCAAGTCTAGTGTTCAAAACTCTCCTAGTCCCATTGTCTATCACATACTCCGAAAAATGAATTATCAAGGTAAAGGCTTAGGCCTTCATGAACAAGGTATTTTAGAGCCCATCCATGTCAAAGTCCCTCCACGCTCATATGGCCTTGGATATACACCCCAAGGAAAACAATCGCAAGATGTTGGTACTTCCTCCATGCATTCTAAATCCACCTCCTTCCATCCCAAATCCCATGCATCCTATCATACCCCAAAAACATATGTTGCCATTCCACCTCCATTATCCTACAAATACCAAAAGCATGTGACCATACACTTTCCACCATCCACTTTACCTCCACTACTTCCAACTCTTAATATCCCTCCATCCACTTTACCTCCACTTCTCCCAATGCCTAATAGCCCTATCCTTAAATCCTCTAATCCATTTATCCATCCATCCATCCATAAATCCCCTCAAATTCCTAATCATGATCAACAAATGCACACATTGTCTAAACATGAAGCTTCCACCAATCCCAAGGGATTCAAAAAAAAAAATTAGGATGCCTCCTTCCATAAAGTAAAAAATCTTAAAGATCATCATGCCTTAGGGTACAAATGCAAAGAATTAAAGATAAATCCATCGAAAAGGCTATCCAAGCCCATACCTTCAGAAGAAATGTCCAAAACTAAAATGGTTTGGGTACCTAAGCAAAAGGAAGTCAAGTCAAGTGAAACATCCACATCTCAAAAGTTCCAACAATCCTCTTCCATTCATAAAATCCAAAAATTGCATTCCATTCAAAAATCTCAAATTCCTTCATCCCATAAGCAAAACAAAAATCATAAAAAATCCTAAGTCTATGTTGGTACCTAAATCACTAAATCGACCATCCCCTAAGAAAACATGTCCATTGCTTCCTACACCACCTCCAAATCAAAAGATTCAAAGTCTATCAAGGTGTGTGCAACCGCTGGTCTTGGATCTTTTCCATTCCGCAACATTTCCACATACCTCCATATCCCCATCTTTCATCCATTATCCTACGTATTTCACCCATCACCTTCCTATGGTCCATGCTTTTGTATATAGGCCTTCATCCATCTTTTGCATAATCCACATCAAAATCCACTATCTTTCTCTACATAATCCACATCATAATCCACTATCCTGCCATATATAATCCACATCAAGATTCACTATCTACCTACTCCATCTCATTTTTCTATGCAATCCCTTACCAACATCTATGAGCATGATGATATTTGACATGGTCCATATGTGACATCCATCTCTAATGGGACTATCACCTGTCATGGAACTAGATACTTGAGTCCCTCTCATCCATATCCACCTATCCCATCCAAAAAGTTTTTTAAAAAAAGAAAAAAACATCAAAATAGTAAAGAGAAATCCCTTCATCCTGAAAGGAAGCTAGGTGTGCGGAAAATACTTCCTACACTAATCTAATGAGGGGAGGAGAGTGAAAATTCAATTTTATCTTTACAATTACAACTATGTTAACCCACTAACAGAGATATTGCAGCAAACACATACATAAGAAAGTAAGACAGAAGAAGAGAGACAAGATATACGCGGGAAAAACCCTTATGGGTGAAAAACCCCACACTCCAAAACACAGCTCAAATGTATTCTATAAACAATGAAGCTTACAGTACAACACAGAGCCAATTCTCTTGCAGGAGTCTTCGACACTCATATCTGGAGATGTTCAGGCAGCATAACAGTACCTGTCAAACCTATAGTACATCACCTCCTCAAAGCACCTGTTTATATAGAATATACAAGGAAAAATTGGCTCTATCTTGGAATGAGCGTCCAACACGGCCTCATGGCCCAAAACCCACGCCTATGGACACTTTTCCAACCTTGTAAGATGTTCTTGACACTTGTCAGGTCACCCCATCCCAAAGAGGTCGCCTATTCCCAAAATGGGTAATGACAGATGCTTCTATGACTCTTACAACCGTCATAGAATCTGTCATAGCTGTCATAACTTATAGCTATAAGAGAATTTGTCATACACATGCTATAAATAGCATATTCTCTTACAACATGTCATAACCCACCTTGGAGCGCCCAAAGATGCCTTCCTCAAAGATGCTCTTCGACACATGTCTTCACCTGTCATAGAATCTCCTATTTCTGACTCTTACATGTCATAACTTTGTCATAGGAATTTGTCATGACCGTTTCAATCAATATTCCCTTACATAACATCCAAGATGTTGACACATGGAAAAATATTCCTACCACTAAGTGGGATGCTTATCTCATGTGAGGACAAAAAAACATGTGGTCATATGCCATGTAGGATGACACATCACTGTGCCAACTCCCACAATATGACAACATAGGATTTGCATCCAATTAATACAATAGACAAATAATAAATAAATATAATGTAAAAATACAAGGAATTACCAAGGTTGAGACACCTTAATTCCCAACATTCTTCCACTTGTCGAACACCTTGTAAGAGCCAATAGAATTAACAGGATTTAACTGCTATAAGCCGAGAGGCCCATAGACTCCGAACACCATCTGAACTTCTCTGTGCCCACTGGTTTCGTCAATGCATCTGTAACATTCTTCAAAGTATCTACCTTCTCCAAATTTATCTTCCCATCCTCTACCATGTCTCGCACGAAGTGAAATTGTACATCAATATGCTTTGTTTTGGCATGGAAAGTTAGATTCTTCACAAGGCAAATTGCACTCTGACTGTCACAACTGATCTTAATTTGACCTGCATCAACACCAATATCTGAACACAATCTCTTAAGACAAATGGCTTCTTTGCAAGCATGAGTTGCAACCATGTACTTAGCTTTTGTAGTGGACAAAGCAACCATAGCTTGTCGCTTACTCATCCAACTAATTGCACCACCAAACATAGTGAACACATAGGCACTGGTGGATCTGCTATCAATGTCACCTGCCCAATCAGAATCCACAAATCCATGAATACAAACTGAATGTGGAGGTCCTATAGCATTACCATGATAACATATGGAATACTTGAAAGTACCCCTCAAATATCGGAACACTCGCTTAACTGCATCCCAATGTACTAGTCTAGGATTAGCCATAAATCGACTAAGGACTCCCACTGCTTGGGCAATGGCTGGTCTTGTACAGACCATGGCATACATCAAACTGCCAACAACACTAGCATAAGGTACTCTACTCATGTCCTCCACCTCATTAGGAGATTTTGGACAATCATTAACAGATAACTTTGTCCCCAATGAAATAGGAACACACAATGGTCTAGAATATTCCATGCTGAACCTATCCAACACGGTCTTCACATACTTACTCTGGCTTAACCAAAGTTTTCTGTTTGCTTTGTCTCTTCTAATTTTCATTCCCAAAATGTACTTGGCTCCCCCAAGATTTTTCATCTCAAACTGTGTTGACAAGTGAGACTTCAAATCAGAAATCATATTCTTACCATTCCCAATCAACAACATATCGTCAACATACATTGTAGTAATGAGAATGCGATCATTGTCAAACTTGTAATACACACAATGATCATATTTCGATCTTAGAAATTGTGAGGACCACCCTTTTTACTTCTGTTCTTGTGACTATTTACATTACTGTTATTGATACTTTTTATGTGTGGGATAGTAGTTCTCGGATTTGTCAAACTATTAAACTTTATTTTGATTACAGAAAAACTAATTGGGTGATGTTTGGATAAGTTTACATTTCAGAAAAGTTAATTAGGTGATGATGGAAAATTGTAATATAATTTTATTTATGCTATTTAGGACTATGTCATGATAATGCATGTTTTTAAGTTGCTTCGGCTATGATGATTATATGTGAAACTGATCTTGCAATTTAGTGTGCAGGAATTTACTAATTAAACCACAGATTTCGAAGATCATTCCGCACCTTGTTATTGTTATTCCTTGTTAAGCCGATCTGGTTCCACAAGGAACCAAGATCACTCTGTGTTTGATGTAGTGTTGTAATGTGGTCTTTCATAAGGTCGAATGGGTTGGTCTACCCTCTTGTAACACTGACTTATGATTTGTGTTGTAAAAAGATTGAATTTGAATTTCTTTTCTTTTATTTAAATTCTTGAGGCCTTTTCTTGTATTTTAACATGACCCTAGGTGTCCTGAATAGGTTAAAGTTGACCCTGGGTTATACCCCATGGGTCTAGGGCCCCATTTGGCATGGGTAACCCTTGAGTAACCTCCATAAGGTCATCTTAACTTCACCCTGAAGTCAAGTGGCGAAAATTGGAGGTATGGGGGGGACATGATGGGTTGTACCAACACCCAACCCATCCCTCTTCAATCCCCAAGGTAAGAGATGACTACAAACCCATCCATTATAGAAGGATTGACTTGAAGTCACCCTCACCATTAGTGAGATTCCCTATGAGTTGTGGGGTCATCCATAAGGAAGGAAGGAAGAAGAGGCATGGGTCACCTGTCTTTTCCTCCTTTAACTCCTATTTCTCCCATGCGTAAGAGAAATGACATGAGGAGAGGGATAAGGAGTACTCTAGGGATGGGTGAGTGACATAAGCCAACACTCATCCCTTGGGACATAATAGTGGTTTTGGGAAGAGTGAGGAGGTGACAAGTGTCACCTCCCCATTCCTCTAAACTGAAAAGGATTTGGGTTATTTGAATTCCATTTTTGGGATGGGAAGGGAGTTGGTTGAATTTTTGGAGAGTTTGATTTTGATTGCCAAAAAAAAAAAAGAAAGTTAGCTTTTGGGGAGAGGAAAAGGAGGAGGGAGTTTGGTGGCTTAGATTGGAGAAGATCTCAGTGGAGCTCTACAACAGCTTCATCCTTGAAGGGCTTTGTAAGGTTGGTTTGGTTTTACCTTTCTTTCGTATATCTGATTGTTGTATGAAAAGTGTGTGAAAGTTGTTTATTTGCTGTGTTTTTGTTTTGTTTTTGTGGGAACTGTTGTCGGGTTGTTGACAGAGCTTCTCCCACTTGGGAGAAATGCTCATCAAGTTTGGGGTAGGGGAGGAGTGATCCTCCTCGGGTGCATACCTGGGTTCTTCTTTTGGGATGTTGAAAGCCTTGAGGGCATGTACTTGTGACTGGTTCTTTGACTTGAGAGTCAATTACAGATTCCTTGGAAAATTTTGTGATCAAACTTGGTTTGAGGCCAAGAGAAATTGTGTTGGTTATATTATCTGTAAGGGTGACACTTTGGAGTCAAGTGTGTCCACTCTCCTGCCCCTTGTGAAGCTCACTGTAGTTGAGTTTTCGTGTTGTGAAATTTACCCACGGGTGTTTGTGTGCTTTGGGTTTGTTGTTGTTCCTTGTTGTGAAGTGGATTGCTTGAGTTACCCAGGTGTGAGTATGACCTTCGTAGCTCGGGGGTGACCCTCTTGCGGGTCTACGGTAGGGAGGAGAGCTAGATGAGTGGTGTTTTCTTCTTTGTTTGTCTTTGATACGCAGGTTTCCTCTTGAAGCTTATGGTTGGATTTGGAGGAGTGCTGTATATAGGGAGACTATATTTCATCCTTGCTATAAGGAGAGTTTGGTTCTTTGAGCCTCATCCAGTTTCAGTTCATTGTGGAGGGATTTTCTCCCTCTGTAGTTGTAAGAATTATTGTATGGGGAAAGAGAGAAATTCTTCCCTTCAGTATTGTTGTTGTGTATAATTTTTTTTCAATTATATTAGACCTGGTGAAGCTAGTGTTAAGAAATGAAACTTGTATTGATTAGACAAACGAATGAAGTTATCTTTAGTATTGAAATTTGTTATTGTTTTGGATCAAAAATGATATATTTCATTTATAGTTTTGTTTGGAAAGAAAGAGTAAATTTCAGTTAGATAGCCTTGTTAGAAATTGTAAATTGATTTTATTTTTGGAAATAAATATAAATAAAGAAGTAATTTTATATGAGTTGTAGATTAGCCGTAAACTTTCCAGATGTGAGCCAATGAAATTTGATCTGTATATGATTTTATATTAAATAGCATTTAATTTGACTTTACTAAATCTCTGGTTTAACACTATCTGTATCCAGTCAAAAGTCAGAAGATTGCATATTAAGAAAATTATGGATGGCAGTAAAATTTAGTTATATTTCATTCTCTACATTTAAAACAAATTTCAGGTCTTAAACAAATGGTGATTTTAAATAACTGTTAGTTGAAATGTTCAATTATTATTTGAGAATGTAATTACAAGATAAAATTGCTTTATTTGCTTTCATTTCTCTGTGTTTATGAAGTTACCCGTGAAAGAAAATTAGTAATCTGATTGTTAAACAGAGTTACATTTAATAGCTTTACTTATTTAATTCTCTGTAATTCTTTTTAATTTCTCTGTAAAAAAAAGAATTAAGTCTGAAAGTTGTGGGATAAATAAATAAATAAATAAATAAATATATATATATCTAAATGTACTTAGAAGAGTTAATAATATAAAGGAATTTTCATAAAAGAAAATAAAAATAAAAATAATGCATTTTCGCTGTCTACACAGCATGGTAAAGAATGGTGGAGAGGTGGTGGGAAGGGTTCGAACCTTCCCACCACCATCCTTGAGTACTTTGGGTGTGGGGAGGGGCGGAGCCCCCACCCACACCCCACGTAGTGGGATGTGGGTGGGGGCTCCGCCCCTCCCCACACCCCCCCCGTAGAATAAACCACAGTCCGCGGCCATGTGACTGCGGACTCCCCACTAAAACAAACACCCCGCCGTCAATACTCTGCCTTCCGCCTTCCGCCATGGGAGATGTCTCCCCTGCGCCCGGCTCCCCATGGATTTCCTGCCCTCCGCCCCGTGCGGCCTTGCCTTCACACCACTCCCCGTACTCCCTGCCCGTGGCCCCAACGTGGCCTCTGCCACCACAATCCGCCGCCTCAACCCTTGTTAAAACCCCTCCTCACTGCGTGTAAACTCTGGCCGACCCTCCTCCATGGCTGCCACCATGAGTGTAAACTACATTTCAAAAAAAAAAAGGGGTTAGGGCACAATGGAAATAACATAAGGAAAAATTAGGGCTTAGCCCTTCAATGAAGCATAATTGTATGGGTTTTATAAAAGGAAGTTCTAATATTGTCTATATAAATATAAAAATAAAAGAATAACAATTGAAATAATAACAATAGTAATAATAGTATTAGTAATAAAATATTAATAATAATAATAGAAGTAATCACAACAAGATAAATATAATTGTATATATATTTATATATGTATATATATAATTATTATATATATGTATATAGATACATACATATAATAATTAGGTGAGGCCATTTTGTCGTTACAACAACAAGAAAAAATAAAATTATAACTTAAAGAGAGTGCTTAAAGAAATATACTATAATATTCCTGGAAGAGTTTCTCAAAAGTTTCAACTATCAACGCAATTCAATAACCAGGAAAGTGAAGAGGAAAAATACGCGTCACCTTGTTTAAAAGAACACTGGAAATAAACTTAAGAAGCCATCACAGACATTCCATGTGAGGCCATTTTAATCTCAACTATAGTTAGTAAACGCCCAATGGAGAAAACATGAAAGAGAAATAGAAGAAGAAAAACTAACATTGGAAAACACAGAGGAGAAAATGTGCGGCATTTTCCACCTGGGATAAGAGAACTAAGTAGATGTACCTTCCGCTAATTTTTGCTTAGGAACAAGATTAATTAATACAAACGTAGAGGGGAATCCTGATCAGAGAAAACAAGGGGCTGAGTTCAGCAAAGTAGTAAACCAGCCTGTGTGATCTGGACCATCCGGAAGTTAGGAACAATGTTAAATTAGATACAGTGATAACTCTGATTGATGTAGAATATGAAGAAAGGACAGGATAAACATAAAGAAAACGTAGAAATCAAAAGAGAGAAACCGAAATATAAACAAACTAAATTTCAGAGAAATAGTTAAGGTGAGCGCGATAGAAATACAATCAAAATTAAGATCCAGAGAAATGGAAGAGAGGGCAAATGAATTGTCTTGTTGATAATGCTAAGTTCGAAGTAGGAGTATATTTCAGGAAATGAGAAAGAAGGCAGACAAATGTGCTTTGCTGAAAAATAACCTGATAGGGAGATCAAGAGTCAGTTTAGTAAGAACAAGGTGTCGTGGGAAGTTGTTAACCTATCAGGTAACCCCGTAAGTAGTATAGTGTTGAGTAATTCCCACTTACGTCGTAAGGCGTTATGCTGCCGAAATCTACCGAGATTTAGGGTTAGGAATCTTGATAATATAAACCTTGTAGCGATGTTAACAGCATCGTAGAGACCGCCTCGTTGGACTGTGTGCGTCTGGATGAATGCAATTGTACCTTGTACCCTGCCGACAACTGTAGAGTTTTCACCTTGAGCGTACACCGCCGAGCATGCTTACACATGCGAGGGGGTTTTTAGGGAAGCGTGAGAAAATTTTTGATGTCTCGTGTCATAACCACATGACAGATGTGGCTATGACACGTGTGATGAGTGTTGTGACTGCATGGAAAATGTGGGCATGACAGAAATCCAACGGACAACACAAAGACATCAAATTTCATATACAACATCCTAGGAGACTGCTTCAAACCATACAAAGACTTCTTAAGCTTGCAAACCAAATTTTCTTTACCTTTCTCTATGTAATGCTCTGGCTATGACATGTAAATCTCTTCCTCCAAATCACCATGAAGGAAATTTGTCTTCACATCCATCTGTTCTACCTCTAAATCATAAGCAACTGCAAGAGATAACATAAATCTACCAATCTAGCCTTGTACTTTTCAACACTACCATCTGCACTGAATTTCTTCTTGAACACCCATTTGCAACCAACAAATTTCTGTCCATTAGGCAAAGGCACCAAGTCCCATGTTTTGTTCTTTTCCAAAGAAGCCATCTCATCTTCCATGGCCTCCTTCCAAGAACCTGCATCTTTCATGCCCATAGCCTCTTTCATAGTTCTAGGCTCATCAGTGTTAGTAAGTAAAGCAAAAGCACAACTAGAATCAAGTAATGAATAACCAAACCTATCAGGTTGCTTTCTTGTTCGTGTAGACCTCCTCAATGGCTGAGGTTGAGGTTCTGCTTCTTCTTCTGAGCTTTCAGAGTTGCTAGAGCTCTCCTTATCATCGGGTCTCACAGGGTCTGTCTGTTTAGTTTTCTTAGGAGTAGAAGGAAACTAAACTGCATCTTCTTTCTTTTATGTCTGTTCTGGTTGTAGAACAATGGAAGAAGGTGTTATATCTCTGAAGATAACACTTCTGCTATACAACACTTTTTTAGCCACAGGATCCCAAAGCTTGTATCTTTTCACACCGACACCATAGCCAATGAAAATACATTTAACAACCTTGTTCTCTAATTTAGACCGTTTCTCCCTAGGCACATGTGCATATGCCTCACAACCAAAAACACGAAGATGTCTAACTGAAGGCTTCTTACCAGACCACACCTCCATAGGTGTCTTACCAACAAGAGTTGATGTAGGAGATCTATTTACCAAATAGCAAGCAGTGGCAACAACTTCAGCCCAAAACTTTTGTTCGAGGTTTGCTCCACTAAGCATACTCCTAGCCTTCTCCATCAGTGTCCTGTTCATCCTCTCTGCAACTCCATTTTGCTGCGGGGTGTATGGAGTTGTCTTATGTATTTCAATCCCTTGCTCTTTACAGAACTTATCGAACTCTGCCGAACAAAACTCACCACCGTTGTCAGTTCTCAAACACTTAATTTTTTTACTAGTCTAATTTTTAGCAAAGGCTTTAAAACTCCTTAAACTGACTAAAGACTTCAGTCTTGCTTCTGATGAAATAAGTCCATGTCCTTCTACTATAATCATCTATGAAAGATACAAAATATACAGATTTGGAAATCGAAGGTACATTAACTGGACCAAACACATCAGAATGAATAAGATCCAACACACCAGAAGAGTTGTGAGAACTAGAGTAAAACTGAACACGGTTTTGTTTTCCATATACACAATGTTCGTAAAAGTCAAACTCGAGATTACAATCATTTAACCCCTCAACAAGGTTTTTATATTTTAGGGTTCGCAGACCCTTCTCACCAATGTGGTCATATCTCAAATGCCATAACATAGTTTTTTCAGCATGAAGCTTAACTTCCATGGCATGTGCACTACCATCAAAACTAGTTACAACAGATTTCTTCACTACTCATTCAGATGGTGGGGATGAAGTGACTGCAGCTCTTTTCTTCGATTCAGAAGAACTATTGCACTGTGAAATGCATTCCTCTAGCTGAAATAGAGTACCCTTCGCAAGCACCATAGATCCTCTTGTCATCTTGCATCCATCCTTCAAAAAGACAACCTGCACACTTGCATCATTCAACATACTTACAGAAAGTAGGTTCCGTGCAAGACCTAGAATGTGCACAACTCTAGTGATCCCCTTCACTCATCCATCAGGGAATCAGATTGAGACTCTTCCACAACCAACAATCTTTAGATGAGAGTCATCATCCAGGTACACTCTTCCACCATCGAACTCTTCATATTTTGTGAACCAGCTTCGATGCGAGGTCATGTGGGAAGATGCACTAGAATCAATCAACCACAGATCATCAGATGTATGGGTGGCCAGAGCTGCGATGAAGGCATCACCATCATCTTGTGACTTGTCAAAATCTGAATCTGGGGCTGATTTCTTTTTCTTTTTCTTCTCTTCTTTGCATTCCTTTGAGAAATGCCCAGACTTGCCACAGTTCCAACAGAGAGCCTTGGACTTTCTAGGAGATTTGGATCTCCCACGGGATTTGGATCTGCCCTTCTCAACTTTCTTGTCTTTCTTCTTCCCTTTGTCTTTAGCTCTTCCACGAACCACAAAAGCATCTTTGGCCGACTCGGTTATTTCCTCTGTATTTCTTCAAATAACAGTGAGGACACCACATCTTCCATCTTGAAGGTGGTAGTGGTGCTTCCGATAGCCATGACAAGATGATCCCACGAATCTGGCAAAGAACAAAGTAGGGTCATGCAACGATCCTCCTCCATTTTCACACCCACAGATGTTAACTATACAACGATCATGTTGAAAGCATTCAGGTGGCCCGCAATGGATCCTCTGTCTTCCATCTTCAGAGCAAACAACTTGTTTTTTAGGAAAAGTTTGTTTACCAAGGACTTGGCTTGATAAACATCACCCAACTTCTTCCAAAGATCTTTCGTGCTCTTCTCCTCATGGACATTCAACAAGACAGAGTTAGCTAAACAGAGTCTTATGAGACCCTTAGCCTTCCGATCTTTGAGATCCCAATCATCTTGTGAAATTGCTATAGGTTTTTGTTGATAACTGAGAGGGGGGGTGAATCAGTTATCTCAATTAGTTTAACATTCAGAACTTTCTTATTAATTAATGCAGCATCAATTCAATTAAGCAAACATAACCATGAAATTGAAATACACATGACACAATATTTTTGACGTGGAAACCCTGTTAAGGGAGAAAACCACGGGGTGATTAACCCAAGATTGTATTCTCTGTTAGAAGAATGGAAATACAAAATGGCACTTGCCAATTAGGGCTCACTGCCCGAGCACACTGCTCACAAGAGGCTCACTACCTACAAGAGACTCACTGTCTACAAGTTGTAAGAAGAATAACAGGGTCCTTGAACTGATGAGATGCATCCACATATGCAGGGGTTCAGTTCCAGTTAGGCTCAATACACTAATCTGCTGCACTTCATCTTTCCTCTTCTGTTGTGCTGCTCTCCTTTCACATACCGAACCTTCCTTACTGCTTTCACTCTGCTCTATTGCTTTTATTCGCACATCTCTTAAAACCACCACACCTCTCACACTAAATCTATCTTGTATATATATCTGCACAAGTGATTTCATCACCTTTCTAGTCGGCATCCGGAATAGTCAATATTTTCCACAAACTCTGATCTGTCGGCTGAATCCTTGCTTACCAAGTAATGCGGATCAAGGATATACTTGTAGAAGTCATCAATCATGTCGGCCAATCATAACTTATGCCTTAAGAACCTTTACCAACATTAGTAACACATCCAGAATAATGTCTAATGTTCTGTCAGTCAGTTCTTCATCTATCCATACTGCCAATCAGGTACCCGACACTCAAGTATTCATATCTTTTTCTTCATCTATCACCGGAGGCTAAATCCTTGGAATCTATCAGTCCAGGTAGTCCTCTTGACTTCCCCAAATCTACACTTCACCAAGATACTTCCTTTGAGAGATCCAGACCTGACTGTCGGACCTCGCCACATGCTCTGTTCTTGCTCACTAGACCTCAACACTTCTTCAATCTGACTTCCGGTAAAGACTCATCATGTCCTGCGGATGTGTGGGATAACCTTTGTTGCCATCAATGACAACATTCATGAATCCTTATAGTGTCTCTTGCCAACAGTTTTACACCGGATACGGTATCCCATAAGTCACGATCAACAAGTAGGTCCTCCATCTTGAGTTTCCACAACTCCAAATTAGTGCCATTAAATTTCTCCACCTCTAACCTTTCGGATGTGGTTGCCATCTCCTTGCTAAAACAAGATACATAATACTCTACACAACACTCCCACTCAACCTAAGATTAGCTTAAGAAAACCCTACCCAGCAGCTAGAACCAAAACTGGCCAGGCTCTGATACCAACTGAAAGGAAGCTGGGTGTGCGAAAAATGCTTCCTACACTAATCTAATGAGGGGAGGAGAGTGCAAATTTAATTTTATCTTTACAATTGCAGCTATGTTAACCCACTAACAGAGATATTGTAGAAAACACATACATAAGAAAGTAAGACAGAAGAAGAGAGACACAAGATATATGTGGGGAAAACCCTTATGGGTGAATAACCCCACACTCCAAAACACAACTCAAATGTATTTCATAAACAATGAAGGCTACAATACAACACAGAGCTAATGCTCTTGCAGGAGTCTTTGACACTCGTATCTGGAGATGTTCTGGCAGCATAACAGTACCTGTCGAACCTGTAGTACATCACCTCCTCAAAGCACCTGTTTATATAGAATATACAAGGCAAAATTGGCTCTATTTTGGAATAGGCGTCCAACATGGCCTCATGGCCCAAAACCCACACCTATGGACACTTGTCTAACCTTGTAAGATGTTCCTGACACTTGTCAGGTCACCCCATCCCAAAGAGGTTGCCTATTCCCAAAATAGGTAATGACAGATGCTTCTACGACTCTTACAACCATCATAGAATCTGTCATAGTTGTCATAACTTACAGCTGTAAGAGAATCTATCATACACATGCTATAAATAATATTCTCTTACAACATGTCATAACCCACCTTGGGGCACCCAAAGATGCCTTCCTCAAATATGCTCTTTGACACATGTCTTCACCTATCATAAAATCTCTTATTTCTGACTCTTACATGTCATAACTCTGTCATAGGAATCTGTCATGACCGTTTTGGTCAATATTCCCTTACGCAACATCCAAGATGCCGACACATGGCAAAATATTCCTACCACTAAGTGGGATGCCTATCTCCTCATGTGATGACAAAAATACATGTGGTCATATGCCATGTAGGATGACACATCACCGTGCCAACTCCCACAATATGACAACATAGGATTTGCATCCAATTAATACAATAGGCAAATAATAAATAAATACAATGTAAAAATACAAGGAATTACCAAGGTTGAGACACCTTAATTCCCAACACATCCAATGGTGAAAACCACCCTTGGTGGCGCCTTGGCTAAGTACCATGATGAAAACCTAGCAAACAGGCATCATGTGTAGGTTGATTATCTATGTCACTTACATTTGGGGGAACGTTGTCTCATCCAACCTATCATTTCTAGCCTATCATTTTCTAAACTATCTATCCCATCATACCATTTCCATACCATCCTACCATACTTAGCCATTATACACATTATAGCTATCATATTGAGTCCATCCATCCTCCATTCCTCCTTTTGATCTTGATAAAGATATGGGGGCAAAATGTTGACAAATGTTTTGGGTATCTTTTGACATACCTCATCCTATTGTCATAAGCTTTGTCATGTAAAATCCTAAGCATTACACCTTGAATGGGGCATGTTATTCCTATGCGACATAGTCTTTGAAGATCACATCCTAGCTCCCTTATGATGCGTACATATCCATCCCATCCCCTATCGCCTATCCTTTTCTCTATCCATCTATTATGAGTCTTCCATCCCATTTACTATCACCCATCCTTTTATCCATCCATCTTTGCACCTAGACTTAGTTTTCCCTTGTCATTGGTATCTAGCGTAAAGGCTATCCAAATTGTCATCCAATGCCATCCGCAAAACATGCAAAAATCCAAAAAAATCAAAACACTTCAAAAACCCCAAAAAATAAAACATTTTTCTAAAAATACAAAAAAATAAAACATTCCAAAAATCCAAAAAATCATAACACTTCAAAAATTTGGATTTTAAAAAAATCAAAACATTCAAAAGCCAAAAAATAAAAAATTTCCAAAATACAAAAAAAATCAAATATCCAACAAAAACCCAAGCAATAAAATCAAATCAAAATCAAACCAAACCCAAATTCCTCAATCCATCAAATCCCTCAATGCAATTCATCATCATTATTCAATCTATCAAATCAATCAATTCATCCAATCAATCAATTCAATTCATCCAATCCAATCATCAAATCAAATCATCAAATCAAATCCATTTAACTCAAGCCAATCCAAGCAATGATCCAAATGCAAATCATCCTTAATCCATACCATTCAAGTTAATCAATCTTGTCAAATCATCCAATTACATCAATGGTCTTGATCCTAATCTTGACATAAACCAAATCAATCAATCAATCAAATCTTGGTGTTGATTTGCATGGCCAACAACACTAGTGTCAACCAATCATATCAATTATCTTATACAGGTTGTCGCACTCTCGAAACTAGACCAGGCGTCTTATACGAGGTGTTTCATTCCTGAAACTAGACACTATCATCAATCAATCAATCATTGGTTTACATCTTGACATGGGCAATACCTTGTTTTTTGAATCATTTGCGCATGCATGCTTTCTTACTTGTTTGTGTTATCATTTTATCTTGCATTTGTATTACATCTGTATCATTCTAGCTAGTATTCATATCTTGTGTATGTTGGAATAGATTTTTGCATTATCCTTTGCATCTAAGGTCATATCACACCTTTTATGCATTAGGACTTTAATGCTCTAAGTTTACTTCCTCACACGTTTAGACAAGGTTGTATTATGCTGGGTGCACAAGACACATCGTCACCCTAGTCCTTATACCTTGGTGCATAACGTCTAGTGCTATATCAAACTTCATGGTTACTCACCTTCATTGCAGCATAACGTATCATTCATCTCTTTCATCCATCCCCTATCTTGCATCCTCCATTTTCTTATCCATCCTTTATTGTTTCATTTCATTTCAAGAGCATACTCGTGTTCTTCTAACCCGCCTATCCTCTCGAGGGGGCATCATCATCCTATCTTTACATCATAATCCTTTTCCTCTATACATACCTTCCTATCTTCTTTGAAATGACGTTACTTTTCTTAGTCACAACATCATCTCAAAGAGGGGCAAAATATAGACACTTAAAATTATCCATGTCTTGCAACATCACCTTGTCGATACATTACTTGAGACATCTTACGACATTTTATCCTAGGTCCCTTTCATAACCCTTCCATCACCTAATTAGTTAAATAAATCTTATTTATTTAACTAATCCCATCCTAATCCAATTGATCCCACTAGCCAATTAATTAAATAAATCCTATTTGTTTAATTAATTAATTTCCCACATTTCCTCTAATTTAAATAAATATAAAATATTTATTTAAATTAGCCCTCTCCTATTTTCCAACTAATTTAAATAAAAAATTTAATTAGTCTTCACCTTCAACCTCATTCCAACACATATCCCATACTACAACTTTCATTTAATGCTCTTCACATGTCCAACTAATTTAAATAATTTTTATTTAAATTAGGCCAACCCTATTCTTATCTGCACACTTGTCACATGACTACAACTCCTTGTGGAGTGGGAAACCCTATTCAATCTCGATCATCCACATCTTTCAAATCAATTTTCAATCTTAGCCATTGAATCATATTACTCCTTTCCTATAAATCAAGCCTCACCCAAGCCATTTGGAGGATCCATTTTCAAGTGACATTATGCTGTCGAAATGATTCTCAATCCTCTCTTCATTCATCTTCTATCTAGTGTTATGCTACTGAAATGAGAAATCAACATTTATCCAACAACCACAATCTTCAATATTTTGTATCCTATGCAACATGAAGAAGGGCAATAGAGGAGAGTCAAGCTTAGCATAGAGATTTAGATTTACTTACTTTATCCTTTGAATTTCTATGTCTATCTTGTACTCCATTGTTTAGTTAGGGTTTTATGATTGCTGTTAGTGATTTATCCCTGATTATCCCTAGCTTACACTCTAAACTACCTTTTTAAAGTATAAAGAACTTGCAAATTAATGATGGGCACTAGTGCCAGACTTTTTTCCTTAGAGATCCAATATCATCTATCTCCTCTGCAACAATTGGGTCCTCCATTTGATGATAGGAAAAGATAGGGACGTGAGGCAATTGGGATTGATTGAAGCTTTAAGCTTTATAAAAAAGGGAAAAAGCTCACAAGGTCTTATACGAGCATACAAATTCTACGGGTACTATAATGCAACTAAGAAAATTAGTCTCCCCTAAAACAAGAGAGGAGTGGGATATTTGTAGGTTGAGAAGCAACACCAATGGTAGGGCTGATTGGGAGTGAACTAGAGATATGATTGGAAGATCATAGAGGCCGATGGGGAAAGGACAAGAGATTGATTGAGAGATCATTGGGGACTGATTGAGAGTAAACAACAAATTGATTGAGAGAAGAGAAATAGTTAGAGGGAGTCATAGTTTAGTTAGACATGTGAGAACTCTCAATTAGAAACAATAATAGAAGTAAACTAGGTAGAACTGAAAGAAATTATGCATGCCAAAAGATGACATGGTTGCCCCTTTCAAGAATTTGGTCACCCCTTTTGCTAGGGCAAGTTACCTGAGTGACCCTGCAACCTTAAGGATAGGTAGTCCGGGTGATCCTTTAGTTGAAGATCTGTAAAAAGTACTTTGACAAACGCAACGTTCTGGGACTCAGTTCAAAGGTTGAGAAAGATGGTAAAGGGGCTAATAGGATAGGGATGTGTCATCAAATGTGAAAATGTTGAGAGAAGTGTAATTCATGCCTTCGAGGGTCATGAGTTGGACTGCTAAATCATCATTAGATTGCCATGGAGGCTTGTACACTTTTTTAATTCTCACAATGTCAAGTGGTGTTTAGAGATATTGTTGAGGAGTTTGATGACTCGATAGATGAATGGGTTCTCCTAGGTCAAACCCCTTGGTAGATCAAATTAATGGTGATGATAAAGATCGAAGACAACATTCACATACATACATGTAGCTTACATGATGATGTAGATTTTATTACTCGATTGCCCTTTAGAATTAAAATGTGCTCTAATTATTCTCCTTATCTTTTTGATATTCTCCTCTATGTGTTTTAGCACACAATGAATGTTTTTAAATACCATGACATCACAACATGTTGCATGAAACATGTGTTAGGTTGGATCATAATGGCTAAGTATGAGGGGGAAGGAAATTTTGAATTTGAATTTGAAGTTTTGAATTTCAAGCATTGTTTTTTGAGCTAACATCCCTAAAAAGTGAACTTAAGGTTTGATAAAGTGCCGATTTTGAGGTAGGGAATGAATAATTGAGAATTAGTGTGAATGGGGATGAATAGAGATTATTAGGGATGGACATGTATAAGATTGTGAGCTAATTTAACATAAGATTATGCCACTTTCAATATCTTATTGCATTAAAAAATTCACATCAAGGTGGGCACAAAGATTAAATGAGAAATACCATGGGTATTCTAATTTTACCATTATACTTTGCCCCCACTTTAATGTGCATGTAAATCTAACATGAGCATGCATTTCAAAGAATATGGACATTCTTATCCAATGCAAAAAGTGAATATTCATACTCACAAAGGATATTATCTTTGAAAAAGAATACAATGGTTCTCCTTGTATTCTCCTTGGTATGAATGCTTCATTGAAACTTACAAAACAACAAAAAAGTGCATTGAGTAGCATTTGCCACATGTTGAAAATAAATACAAACTACAAGTTGCTTTAACTATCCATGAAAAGTAAGAAGAAAAGAGGGAATAGGGAATTCTATCTATTTGAAAGTGGTATGAAAAACTCCATGTGATTTAGAAATATGATAAGTGTCTACGTGATGTGGCCATGTGATAAAGATCCACACGATGTGGCAAGGAAATGAAAATCCACATGATGCGACAATATAATGTAGTAAAACTCCATTTGAATATGATGGTGTCTTTGTTTAGCACAAGATGCCATCTGAAATCTCAATCATGAAAAGTAACAATATATGCCCCCTCCCATTGGTTACACCCAACAGATGCAAGGAATTGGAGGGTAGAGAGAAAGATAGATGATAATGATAAAAGATAAAATTGATAAAATAATTGAATAAGATGTAATTGTGTAATTTTTCATGGGGAAGGCATGATGTTCCTATGGTTACCACCAATTTGGGCAATCAATAAGATAGATCTACAAGCTAGATATGATCATGTTAGCATAAGATATGGTGACATAAGATATAAGTGATGATAAGGAATATAAACATGTAATCATAATATAAAGACATGATAAGGATAATAAATATGTAAGGCATGCAAACATAGGATGTAAGTGTGATAACCATATGTAAACATTTGAGTGTCATAGCATAAGATGTAAACATAAAATGGTTAGGATCATGATAAAGGTAAGCATAACAAGCATAATGCACATGACATAGAGATAACATCATAAACTTGTATCATGGCTAATGTACCATAAGAACATAAAAGGTAGAAGGAACCATGCGGACACTTAAGTGGCAACTGTAGAGCATAGAAGTCAAATAAGGCATATAAGATAAAATATAGGCAAACATAGAAGGAAAACATGAGCTAAACAAGCAACATGGGAAAACATAGGAGCTAAACATCATAAATGACATAAGCATGGGACATAAGAGTTAAAATAAAGTACATAAAAATAATAAGATTCCCCCAAATGGGGTGACAAGGCATAAGACATAATATAGGAGGTGGGATGAGAATAGGAGATGCACAAAAAACATGACATAAACAAAAGACCAATGTGTAAATAATATAAAGAACAAAGATAAAGTGACGTGAATAACACAGTTCACATGTTTAAAGTTGGTTGTGCCAACTTGCACCCCTAAAGGTATCTTTGAGTCATTCTTGGCTCGGTCTAAAGGCATTTTTCAAGGGCTAATGCAGTATGTAGGACCAATAGCATTGAAAGCCTTGAAGGTGACAATGCGAGTTGGAAATGAGGGTGGACCTTGCAAGACAATCTTTGGGATTGGAGGGTTGACCCCCTACCTATCCTAAGCTAAGCCTAAAGGCTTTGTACGAGAGGGTGAAAAGGGAGAGATATTGTAGAAAGCAAATAAAGCATAATAAAGGCTCAAGCTGGAAAGATATAGTCTTTACCACTAGAGTAAAACTTAATAGCTCACGATGCAATAATCCACAGAAAGAAATATGCATACAACAATTAAAGATGAATAAAGACAATACTAAGAACAACTTTCTTCTTAGTAAGTTCATTAATTAATCAACCATTACATAGACATAACTCCTTCAGAAACATACGTACATGTTCCCTTGTATAGCAACCAAGGGAGAAAAGATAAAGATAACACATTAAGTTCAAAATTTCAACTGTGACAACAAAATCTAAGAATCAATCTTCACATCAGATTGAATAGAGCATTTGTACAAAGTGTCATCTTCTAACCTAAGAATGGGCATGCAGGCCAATATTTATAGAAAAAGAACACCCAACCCACACTGGTTTTCCCACCCAAATTATATTTGAATTTTGAAATCTTAGAGGAAAAGACTTCTCTATAGAGTTCAATGCTTTAATGGTTCTTGTTGGTGGTTGTGTGTAGCCATGGGGTCCTTTGGTACTTGGTTCATGAAGTATGTGACCTAGTACTACACTATCACAACCTTGGTAGGTGAAAATTCATGTTAAGTTCTATACAATCATTGGCTATGAATGTTGGGATTTATCTTTTGTGAAAAAATTGAATTCTTGACGTGACAGAGCCCACCCTTGCTACTCTAGTGTTGTAGATATCCTTAGGATGATGCAGGGAATTTGTGAGTGTCAAAATTATGTTACCAGGACATAGGATGGAGAAATTTTGTATAATAATAGCCACTCATCCCATGGTTCATTAGATAAATTTGTTGATGGTAGTTCAGATGGTTTGCACTAACTTTGGAGAAGATTTCCCTTTGCCTTTTTGAGGATCCGCAAGAGTGTGCTACATGGTCTTTGTAATTTGTGACTTAACTTAATCAACAAAAGGGATGGTGCCTACCAATACTTAAGTATGGAACACTTTTGCACTTTATTGGATGATTGAATCACCACGTGTCATGACACTGGGGCTTTTCAATGAAAGTCCTATTTAAGTTTCATGAAACTCTCATGAACCATTAGATTGGATTTGTCTTGGAGCATTAGATGATACACATTTATCGAGACTTAGATAACTACTAGAACTCTACCAAGATAAATAAAAAATACAAAATTATGGAAGTGGGATGGCCTGCGACATTTTATTGATCAATTTTATTGATCAAATTTGTAAGGTAGGATGGATCTACTGCTAGTATTGAAGGATTAACTTTAGTCTTGGTGACTCTTAGGAGTTCTTTTGCTGGTGGGAAGATAGGAACCCGGAAGTAGATCCATTGGGTGCATAGGGTCACCATCAAAACTTAAAATTTTAGAACTTTCAAAATTAAAGGAAGATATCCACCTGTAATGCCCCATCGTTCAACCCTAGAGAGTTAATTTCAACTATAAAATAAAGGGCAATTTTTTTTTTTGAAGCAAGTAAATGCATTAACACTAGATAAAATCAACACTATTCACAAAATTCAAACAAGATGATTAACTAACACCTCTAGGGAACATAACTGCACTAGATAAACATAAATTCATAACAATGCAAGTAATATATATTATGATACAACAGAAGAGGATTACATTATTCATTTACAGATATGAACAGTTACAAACGTTCAATTACAAGATTACATGATAACAAGATTCATGACTGATTACACAGATTCAAAAGCTCTCTTGTCTCAATACATTAAGAATACATAATGATTTCACTGGTACAAAGGATCTAGATACAAGTAACACAAATGTCTGACTACAATATAGGTGCAAAATTGGAATTAGGAGAGATACATCTGCTCAACACATGAACCGAGATGCCAGAAAACCAATGGAATATAGCTCAACCACCTGACCATGTGGAACCCGAAGGTCCACCCCCCGAGCTAGGAGATAACAATGAGGTCCCACAATAACAACAATCAAGATGGCAAAATAATCAGGTAAAAGAAAAACCAACAAGAATTCCCAACGACACAAACTCAAGAAATATAACAAGTGACTCAAACAATGCTCCCAGAGGCAACATGAAGAACCAAAAAAAAAACACAAGAGGAGAAACTAGACTGCAGTAGTATGGAGTGTCATTGCATAGTCCTACATGGGTTACATAGACAGTCTCTCACTAGACGCCGACCCTCATCTATGGTTATCCTGAAATTCTCTCAATAGACATCGGCCCCATAGGGTGACACATGTGGAGTCAACCTTCCTTTTGTGAAGACAAGGAAGTTGATCTTGCCAACCAGGCCTTCTCATCCCATCCTTAGTCTAAACTAGCACTGAAGGCATGGGTGAGGAATCCAATTATCTAGTTTATTGTGAATGACTACCCTCCCCCTAGATTTTTTATTAGGTTATCACTTGTTAACTACTTCCAATGGGTTACCCTGACAGCCACTTTGGGCGCCAGCCCCACATTGAAAGCCACTCCCCTACATACATCTAGATATCCCTACCAACCAGACAAGAATCATCAATTTGACAAGTATAACAAAGCAAGGTATCTCTCTTCTTGCAACAATAAAATCAAAGCTCATGCCATATGGAAACAGAAGGAATCAAATCAAAAAATCGCTTATGATCAACCCACTAGCCTTCGGAACAAAATAACTTAAATAGTAAAACTAGTGCCACAACCCCTCCTCTGAGTTGAACCTAAGAACCATTAAGAAGAGATTGTAAAAAAAAAGAAAAAAAAACTATTAATTGTAATGCAACACAAGGCTCGATGGATCTAGATTCTATATCATGACATAATCAACACATTGATTTTAACCAGTGTTTAAATTTATAAAAAGATAAATATATTTAATCGTTTAAAACTAACAACTAAATTATTCCTTAACCCAATAACATCACAAATACAAAATGGAATTAAGATCTAAGTTAAAATATTCTATTACAAATTATAAATGGGTAAATATTTTTTATTAAATAGGTAACTCAACTATATAGCCTTATTCTTACCTTCCTAATAATAAAACTCTAATTTTTAATTACAATAAATTTCATATTTTTACTCTATTTGATCTTGGTTAAACCTAATATCTAGATTTTACTATATTCAAATGAATTAACTATCACAATAATTTACAACAATATAAGAACTATATATACTAACCCTTAAACTACTTTTCTAAAGAAAATAACAAATCTACTATTCTTTCGGACTATCACAAAAGCAAGGCTTGAATAGTAATAAAGTTCATAATATTCCAACGTAAAAAATAAATGGATAAATATATTTTATTAAATAAATCACATAACTATATGAAAGAAATTAACTAAATTTATCTCTGAGGGAAAGTAATTTAGGTAGATTTAATGATCTTACCAATATATCAATTAAATGTATATTTACATATATATTATATTTTTTTTGTGTGCCTGGTAAACTTTTTTCACGTGACCGGTGACGCTGGCACAACACGCCCTCCGGTACCATGGGGACGGGGGGAGACTAGACCTCGTGACCATCTTTACCACAACGGAATTACCAAGCCAATCGAGCTAGGGCCCCCGCCCCAATAGTATATTTACATATATATTACTAATAATAAAAAAAGGAATTTATCTAGGAACCTTCTAATATGGGCCCAAATCTACAAGTCTTTAACATAAGCAATTTCTAATAGGAGAGAAACTTAACTGGCAGAATTAATAATGGCTAAAGGATCAATTTAAACTATTCTATTAATAAATCTTATTACATACTAATAACTAAGATTTATTTAAATTCTAATAAATGATATTTTTAAATAGCATATGCATGTATCAAAATATTGATAAGATTTATTTAAATTCTAATAAATGATATTTTTAAATAGTATATGCATATATCAAAATATTGATGGAGAATGCTCTATTAGATTTTCTAGAGTTAAAAAAGAAACCTTCCATTTCAATTCCCTTAAATCTCATAAAAAAAATACCAATTGCTATACTAAGAGGACCTACTATTTCTAATGACTGGTAGAAATAAAATGAATGTTTTTATGAGAAATTGATTCACATTTTTCCAGCTAAAAGAGTTTAATGTTAATAATCAAGAAATCCAATTATAGTTTTGAGAGGCCTTACGGTGGTATTAAGAGATGTATTTACATAAAGAGTTGCAGATTGAGAATGAGGGATAATGGAATGAGCTGAAGACTTCACAAAGGTCAAAACAAATATTTAAATGCAATTCTAGAGGATCGTTCCATGAAGGAAAAAATGTAGATTATAAATTTAATAATTTCATTGAGGAAAATACAGATTATAGTGAGAAGATCGGTATTCAATACATCCAAGAGAGAGCATACTTCGCTAGAGGTATGATTGATCTTTAAGTGTCAGGTAAAATGATATTTCACGGTTGTAAGAGTTTGGTAAAAAAAAATGCAAGTGGCAGAAGTGCAGTAGTACTCTATCTCTTGTTTGAAGTTTCTTCTATAAAGGCATTTGGTCTCAAAGGCGTGCGTAATCAAAACTGTTATACATTCTTAGATTTGTGGTGTTCTAAAAGGAATGGTAGTTTGCCTCAAAGAGATGTCATCTTTAGAATACATTGATTACAGAATATGTAATAAAATAGATTTGATAAATGATATTTAGTATAGGGAAAGCAATGCAAAATGATAACAATATGGTTAAGGTTTGCATATGATTGATTACAGAGTGAGGAGGACTAGATTGCTACCCTGGAGAAATCATTTTTTAGATAAATCGATTGTAGTTGAAGAAAGAGGCTCAGAGAGCAAAGTATGACATTACTTATTTTCTTATGAATTAAAATGACTTTTGCAGACAAGAGCAAATATAGTGAGATTTTAAAATGTTCTGAAGAATGTCACAGGTGGAGATAGGCCATCATCCTGGCTGGATAATAACAAGTTATAGGAAATACACAGGCTAACACGCATACAGAAAACATTATACACAGAGATTCTAACTGCATCCAAAATTCATTTATTTATTTCAATAATATACCCGGAATGAAACTTCAAACTTCTGAACCTTTTCCCATAGATTCCCTCTTTTTCCCCCAATTTCTTCTACAAATTTTTCCCAATCTTACTGTGTCCCTTTTCCCCAAAATTTTTCCCTACAAATATTCTTCCATACACAAAAATAGACAAAACAATAAATTCCCACTACTTTCTACCATTACAACAACTCCTCCCTCATAAAATTAATTGCATTTATTTTCCATCTGTAGAGGATTCTCAAATCTGAAAATTTCAGATACCCACTCATGAGTAAATAAATAACTGATAAGAAATCATATCCTACTACTTAACAAAATAATTGTTTTATTCACTCCCTAACGACACACACAATCTATTGACAAAATAAGATAATATCATCATGTCAAATAACATCAACCAAAATATAACTACATATAAATAATTTTATTATTATTATTATCATTGTTATTATTAGCTATTGAAACTACTAATTTTATTTTAACTATTTAATCTTCTTAATTACTACATTAATTATTTACACAACAAGCATTAATATATTTAAAATTATTATTAATATTTTATTACAAATTAGATCATTATTCTACAAGATTAAATAATAAACCACTAAATAACTCAAAAGCTTCAATCAACATTACATACCAGAGATTGACAAAGTCCCACAGACAGGTTCCAAAAAGATCAACTAACCAACTGAAGAGACCAAATTTGAAACTCAACCACATAGGGAAATTGACTGACAAGGGAAACCTCATGTTATCTCCCACCCATTATTCCATTGAGTTTAGGACACGCTCAGACCTGATAAACCAGCTGGATTCGATGTCATGTACCTGCATCCTGTATCAGATCAAAAGGTTGGGCAATCCATAAAACCACATCATCAAACACACCATGAGAGAGGTTCGCCGCATAGTAGGGCACTCATGCATGAGTGATACTATACTATCCCTCTCACCAATACATCTATCAGATTAATCATTTTTCTATTTAATAGGTATAATAAATAATCAATCACTAATCAACTAAATACGAATCATTATCAATTAAATCACGTGACACTCATAACAAAATTATTCCCTATAAACAATTGAGTCTGCAAGTAAGCCTAACATCACATAAAACATCAGTATTAACAACATAATCAATGTCATCTAACAATAATAAAGTATCATCAAATAATCCACATAACCGTGTATCTAACATCAAAGAGAGTCATAAAGTCTATCTCTAAAACACCACTATCAAACTAATCAAAATAAAAATGAGGGGCACTACATCGTCCCCTCTAGGATCAGGCTTACTCCTGGAAGCCTACAACAAGATAAGGGTGAAGATCTCTTATCCCAACACAACCTCCCAAGGGCTGAAGACCCAACATTAGGATCCCTCTGGACCCTTATCTGCTCTATGCCTTGCCCCTGAGGGTTTACTCCCGGTGTTATGAAATGCGCACGAGCTCCAAAGAAAGCTACCCGTCCTCTACCTGCAGCCTCCAAGATTGTCCCCTGATGCTCTGCCTGGTAGTGTTCAATCGCTGCAAAAACTCTGTGTGATCTACCTGCATCACCTATAGTCCGCTCTGAAGCTACCGGCCTCTGTCCAAAACCTAAAGCATTCTTCTGAGGACACTGTCTAGCTATGTGGCCCTGTTGGCCGCAAGAGAAACACCATATGCCTCTACCAAATCCTCCGCCACTCTGGAAAGAATTAGATTACTGATAACTCCCTCTGCTTACTGTAGAGTGCGTGCTCTGAGATGGATGATCTATGCGATTACGCTTGTTCTGCTGCCAAGACTGATCTTTCCTATTCTGAAATCTATTTCCCTGCTGAGGTTGAGAAACCTTTGGTTGTGACTGAGAAAATTGCTGCTGCTCACCCTTGTTAGGTGCATGATGGCCTCTTGAAGAGTTGGTTGCCTAAGACTGCCCATTGACACCTACAGAAGGTACACTACTAATGTGCACACCTGTATGCCCCGCAAGTGCCATCTCTAGATTCTCTTCTACTAATCAGGCTTTCTCCACTGCTACTTCCATAGTCTTAGGTTCGAAGACACGAACCCCTCCACTAATTTGGGCGTTCAAGCCCGTGATAAAATGATGCACTAACATAGTCTCATCATCTCTGATGCTTGCATACTGCTTGAGCTCATAGAATATGCTCTCATACTGCTCAACTGACATGGCCATCCACCTCAGCTCGTGGAACTCATCTACGCGACGCTGCCTCTAATGATCAGATAAGAACAAGGCTCTAAATCTCTCTAAGAACAACTCCCAAGAAATTGTGCTAATGTCCAAGTGCAACTTCTGCTCCTCTAAACGCCACCAAGTTGAAGAAAAACCTCTGAGATACAAAATAGCACATCTAGCCTTGGTGTTGCTGCCATACAGATGCATGGCGAAACACCTGCCTATATCTAGTAACCATGTCTCTGCCTCTAGACAACTACCAGCTCCATCAAAGGTGGGAGGACGTGCCCTTAGAAGATCTCTCATATGACTGTTTAAAGTGGCTTCCTGCTCAGCTATCAATTCTCTCCACCTAGGAGATCTCTCTCTCTCTCTCTCTCTCCCTAGGTTCTAGCTGATCTACCTCCTGAACCCCTCTAGGTTGCTCTACCTCTTGTCTAGGGCCTAAATGGGCAAGGGCCTCCTCAAGTAACTGTCGCAACTGAGCTCCCTCAAGATGACCCTGACCATCCATATTCTGACCCCTGCCTTCATGGGCACTCTCATGAGGAGAACTGGGAGGAGGTGTACCACCACCACCTCTACCATGACCCCTACCTCTGCCACGACCTCGACCTCTACCTCTAGGCATCTACCCACAACACCAAAGGATAATTCATTACACATAGAGAGGGAAACAACAAGGATGAAGGTTACTCTACAGAGTTTAAGCACTAGGTGATATAATGGGCTCAATTATAACTAGAGTACCCAGTGTTTAAACCTGGCTCTGATACCAAATGTAATGCCTCATCATTCAACCCTAGAGAGTTAAGTTCAACTATGAAATAAAAGGTAGAATTTTTTTTTCTTTGAAGCAAGTAAATGCATTAACACTAGATAAAATCAACACTATTCACAACATTTAAACAAGATGATTAACTAACACCTCTAGGGAACATAACTGCACCAGATAAACATAAATTCATAACAATGCAAGTAATATACATTATGATACAACAGAAGAGGATTAGATTATTCATTTACATATATGAACAGTTACAAAAGTTTAATTACAAGATTACATGATAACAAGATTCATGACCGATTACATAGATACAAAAGCTCTCTTGTCTCAATACATCAAGAATACATAATGATTTCACTGGTACAAAGGATCTAGATACAAGTAACATAAATGTCTGACTTCAATACAGGTGCAGAACTGGAATCAAGAGAGATACATCTACTCAACACATGAACTGAGATGCCAGAAAGTCAATGGAATATAGCTCAACCACCCGACCATGTGGAAACCTAAGGTCCACCCCCTGAGCTAGGAGATAACAATGACATGCCATAATGACAACAGTCAAGTTGGCAAAACAACTAGGTAAAAGAAAAACCAACAAGAATTCCCAACGGCACAAACTCAAGAAATATAACAAGTGACTCAAACAATGCTCCCAAAGGCAACATGAAGAACCAAAAAAAACACAAGAGGAGAAACTAGACTGTAGTAGGATGGAGTGTCATCACATAGTCCTACATGGGTTACCCAGACAGTCTCTCACTAGACGCTGACCCCAATCTATGGTTACCCTGACAGTCTCTCACTAGACACTGGCCCCATAGGGTGACACATACGAAATCAACCTTCCTTTCGTGAAGACAAGGAAGTTGATCTTGCCAACCAGGCCTTCTCATCCCATCCTTAGTCTAAACTAGCACTGAAGGCATGGGTGAGGAATCCAATTATCTAGTTTATTCTGAATGACTACCCTCCTCCTAGATTTTTTATTAGGTTATCACTTGTTAACTACTTCCAATGGGTTACCCCGACAACCACTTTGGGCACCGGCCCCACATTGAAAGCCACTCCCCTACCTGCATCTAGATATCCCTACCAACTAGACAAGAATCATCAATTTGACAAGTATAACAAAGCAAGGTATCTCTCTTCTTGCAACAATAAAATCAAAGCTCATGCCATATGGAAATAGAAGGAATCAAATCAAAACATCGCTTGCGATCAACCCACTAGTCTCCGGAACAAAATAACTTAAATAGTAAAACTAGTACCACAACCCCTTCGATGAGTTGAACCTAAGAACCATTAAGAAGAGATTGTAAAAAAAAGGAAAAAAACTAGTAATTGTAATGCAACACAAGGCTCAATGGATCTAGATTCTATATCATGACATAATCAGCACATGGATTTTAACCAGTGTTTAAATTTATAAAAAGATAAATATATTTAATTGTTTAAAACTAACAACTAAATTATTCCTTAACCCAATAACATCACAAATACAAAATGGAATTAAGATCTAAGTTAAAATATTCTATTACAAATTATAAATGGGTAAATATTTTTTATTAAATAGGTAACTCAACTATATAGCCTTATTCTTACCTTCCTAATAATAAAACTCTAATTTTTAATTACAATAAATTTCATATTTTACTCTATTTGATCTTGGTTAAACCTAATATCTAGATTTTACTATATTCAAATGAATTAACTATCACAACAATTTACAACAATATAAGAACTATATATACTAACCCTTAAACTACTTTTCTAAAGAAAATAACAAATCTACTATTCTTTCAAACTATCACAAAAGCAAGGCTTGAATAGTAATAAAGTTCATAATATTCCAACGTAAAATATAATTGGATAAATATATTTTATTAAATAAATCACATAACTATATGAAAGAAATTAACCAAATTTATCTCTAAGGGAAAGTAATTAAGGTAGATTTAATGATCTTACCAATATATCAATTAAATATATATTTACATATATATTATTAATAAAAAAAGGAATTTATCTGGGAACCTTCTCATATGGGCCCAAATCTATAGGTCTTTAACATAAGCAATTTATATTAAGAGAGAAACTTAACTGGCAGAATTAATAATGGCTAAAGGATCAATTTAAACTATTCTATTAATAAATCTTATTACATACTAATAATTAAGATTTATTTAAATTCTAATAAATGATATTTTTAAATAGCATATGCATATATCAAAATATTGATAAGATTTATTTAAATTCTAATAAATGATATTTTTAAATAGCATATGCATATATCAAAATATTGATGGAGAATGCTCTATTAGATTTTCTAGAGTTAAAAAAGAAACCTTCTATTTAAATTCCCTTAAATCTCATAAAAAAATACCAATTGCTATACTAAGAGGACTTACTATTTCTAATGATTGGTAGAAATAAAATAAATGTTTTTATGAGAAATTGATTCACATTTTTCCAGCTAAAAGAGTTTAATGTGAATAATCAAGAAATCTAATTATGCATTTGAGAGGCCGTACGGTGGTATTAAGAGATGTATTTATAGAAAGAGTTGCAGATTGAGAATGAGGGATAATGGAATGAGATGAAGACTTCACAAAGGTCAAAACAAATAAATGCAATTCTAGAGGATCATTCCAGGAAGATAAAAAATGCAGATTAAAAAGTTAATAATTTCGTTGAGGAAAATACAAATTATAGTGAGAAGATCGGTATTCAATATATCCAAGAGAGAGCATACTTCGTTGGAGGTATGATTGATCTTTAAGTGTTAGGTAAAATGATATTTCATGGTTGTAAGAGTTTGGTAAAAAAAAATGCAAGTGGCGGAAGTGCAGCAGTACTCCATCTCTGGTTTGAAGTTTCTTCTATAAAGGCATTTTGTCTCAAAGGCGTGCGTAATCAAAACTGTTATACATTCTTAGATTTGTGGTGTTCCAAAAGGAATGGCAGTTTGCCTCAAAGAGATGTCATCTTTAGAATACAATGATTACAGAATATGTACAAAAATAGATTTGATAAATGATATTTGGTATAGGGAAAGCAATGCAGAATGATAACAATATGGTTAATGTTTGCATATGCTTGATTGCGGAGTGAGGAAGATTAGATTGCTACCCCGGAGAAATCATTTTTTAGATAAATCGATTGTAGTTGAAGAAAGAGGCTCAGAGAGCAAAGTATGACATTACTTATTTTCTTATGAATTAAAATGACTTTTGCATACTAGAGCAAATATAGTGAGATTTTGAAATGTTCTGAAGAATGTCACAAGTGGAGATAGGCCATCATCCTGGCCAGATAATAACAAGTTATAGGAAATACACAGGCTGACACACATACGTAAAACATTATACACAGAGATTCTAACTGCATCCAAAATTCATTTATTTATTTCAATAACATACCCGGAATGAAACTTCAAACTTTTGAACCTTTTCCCATAGATTCCATCTTTTTCCCCCAATTTCTTCTACAAGTTTTTCCCAATCTTACTGTGTCCCTTTTCCCCAAAATTTTTCCCTACAAATATTCTTCCATACACAAAAATAGACAAAATAAAAAATTCCCACGACTTTCTACCATTACAGACAACTCCTCCCTCATAAAATTAATTACATTTATTTTCCATCTGCAGAGGATTCTCAAATCTGAAAATTTCAGATACCCACTCATGAGTAAATAAATAATTGATAATAAATCATATCCTTCTACTTAACAAAATAATTATTTTATTCATTCCCTAACGACACACACAATCTATTGACAAAATAAGATAATATCATCATGTCAGATAACATCAACCAAAATATAACTACATATAAATAATTTTATTATTATTATTATCATTGTTATTATTAGCTATTGAAACTACTAATTTTATTTTAACTATTTAATATTCTTAATTACTACATTAATTATTTACACAACAAGCATTAATATATTTAAACTTATTATTATCATTTTATTACAAATTAGATCATTATTCTACAAGATTAAATAATAAACCACTAAATAACTCAAAAGCTTCAATCAACATTACATACCAGAGAATTGACAAAGTCCCACAAACGAGTTCCAAAAAGATCAACTAACCAACTGAAGAGACCAAAATTGAAACTCAACCACATAGGGAAATTGACTGACAAGGGAAACCTCATGTTATCTCCCACCCATTATTCCATTGAGTTTAGGACATGCTCAAACCTGATAAACCAGGTAGAGTCGATGTCATGTACGTGCATCCTGCATTAGATCGAAAGGTTGGGCAATCCATAAAACCACATCTTCAAACACACTGTGAGAGAGGTTTGCAGCATAGTAGGGCACTCATGCATGAGTGATACTATACTGTCCCTCTCACCAATACATCTATCAGATTAATCATTTTTCTATTTAACAAGTATAATAAATAATCAATCACTAATCAACTAAATATGAATCATTATCAATTAAATCACATGACACTCATAACAAAATTATTCCCTATAAACAATTGAGTCCGCAAGTAAGCCTAGCATCACATAAAACATCAGTATTAACAGCATAATAGATGTCATCTAACAATAATAAAGTATCATCAAATAATCCACATAACCGTGTATCTAGCATCAAAGAGAGTTGTAAAGTCTATCTCCAAAACACCACTATCAAACTAATCAAAATAAAAATGAGGGGCACTACATCATCCCCCCTAGGATCAGGCTTACTCCTGGAAGCCTGCAACAAGATAAGGATAAAGATCTCTCATCACAACACAACCTCCCAAGGGATGAAGACCCCACATTAGGATCCCTCTGGACCCTTACCTGCTCTATGCCTTACCCCTGAGGGCTTACATCCGGTGTTGCAGAACACGCACGAGCTCCAAAGAAAGATGCCCGTCCTCTACCTGCGGCCTCTAAGATTGTCCCCTGATGATTTGCCTGGTGGTGTTCAATCACTGCAAAAACTCTGTGAGATTTACCTGCATCACCTATAGTCAACTTTTAAGCTACCGGCCTCTATCCAAAACCTAAAGCATTCTTCTAAGGACACTATCTAGCTATGTGGCCCTATTGGCCACAAGAGAAACACCTTGTGCCTCCACCAAATCCTCCACCACTTTGGAAAGAATTAGACTATTGATAACTCCCTCTACTTACTGCAGAGTGCGTGCTCTGAGCTGGCTGATCTATGCAATTATGCCTTTTTCATTGCCAAGACCGATCTTTCCTATTCTAAAATCTATTTCCCTACTGAGGCTGAGAAACCTTTGGTTGTGACTGAGAACATTGCTGCTGCTCGCCCTTGTCAGATGCATGATGGCCTCTCGAAGAGCTGGCTGCCTGAGATTGACCACCGACACCTACAGAAGGTACACTACCAATGTGCACACCTGTATGCCCTGCAAGTGCCACCTCCAGATTCTCTTCTACTAATCAAGCTTTCTCTACTACTACTTCCATAGTCTTTGGGTCGAAGACACGAACCCCTCCATTGATTTGGGCATTCATGCCCCTAATAAAATGCTGTACTAACATAGTCTCATCATCTCCGATCCTCACATATTGCTTGAGCTCATAGAATCTGCGCTCATACTGCTCAACTGACATGGCCATCTACCTCAGCTCATGGAACTTATCTGTACGACACTGCCTCTAATGATCAGATAAGAACCGAGCTCTAAATCTCTCTAAGAACAAGTACCAAGAAACCGTGCTAATGTCCAAGTGCAACTTCTGCTCCTCTAAATGCCACCAAGTCAAAGCAAAACCTTTGAAATGTAGAATAGCACATCTAGCCTTGGTGTTGCTACCATACGGATGCATGGCGAAACACCTGCCTATATCTAGTAACCATGTCTCTGCCTCTAGACCACTACCAACTCCATCAAAGGTGGGAGGGCGTACCCTTAGAAGATCTCTCATATGACTGGCTAAAGTGGCCTCCTGCTCAGCTATCAATTCTCTCCACCTAGGAGATCTCTCTCTCTCTCTCCCTAGGTTCTGGCTGATCTATCTCCTAAACCCCTCTAGGTTGCTCTACCTCTTGTTTAGGGCCTAAACGGGCAAGGGCCTCCTCAAGTAACTGTCGCAACTGGGCTCCCTCAAGCTGACCCTGACCATACATATTTTGACCCCTGCCTTCATGGGCACTCTCATGAGGAGAACTGGAGGAGGTGTACCGCGACCACCTCTCCCATGACCCCTACCTCTGCCACGACCTCAACCTCTACCTCTAGGCATCTACCCACAACACCAAAGGATAATTCATTACACATAGAGAGGGAAACACAGGGATGAAGGTTACTCTACAGAGTTTAAGCACTAGGTCACATAATGGGCTCAATTATAACCAGAGTACCCTGTGTTTAAACCTGGCTTTGATACCAAATGTAATGCCCCGTCATGCAACCCTAGAGAGTTAAGTTCAACTATGAAATAAAAGGCATAATTTTTTTTTCTTTGAAGCAAGTAAATGCATTAACACTAGATAAAATCAACACTATTCACATCATTTAAACAAGATGATTAACTAACACCTCTAGGGAACATAACTGCACCAGATAAACATAAATTCATAACAATGCAAGTAATATACATTATGATACAATAGAAGAGGATTACATTATTCATTTACATATATGAACAGTTACAAAAGTTCAATTATAAAATTACATGATAACAAGATTCATGAATGATTACATAGATACAAAAGCTCTCTTGTCTCAATACATCAAGAATACATAATGATTTCACTGGTACAAAGGATCTAGATACAAGTAACACAAATGTCTAACTTTAATACAAGTGCAGAACTAGAATCAGGAGAGATACATCTACTCAACACATGAACCGAGATGCCAGAAAACCAATGGAATATAGATCAACCACACAACCATGTGGAACCCTAAGGTCCACCCCCGGAGCTAGGAGATAACAATGAGGTCCCACAATGACAACAGTCAAGTTGGCAAAACAATTAGGTAAAAGAAAAACTAACAAGAATTCCCAACGACAAAAACTCAAGAAATATAACAAGTGACTCAAATAATGCTCCCAGAGGCAACATGAAGAACAAAAAAAAACACAAGAGGAGAAACTAGACTACAGTAGGATGGAGTGTCATTGGATAGTCCTACATGGGTTACATAGACAGTCTCTCACTAGACGCGGGCCCCCCATCTATGGTTACCTTGACAGTCTCTCACTAGACACCGGCCCCATAGGGTGACACATGCGGAATCAATCTTCCTTTTGTGAAGACAAGGGAGTTGATCTTGCCAACCAGGCCTTCCCATCCCATCCTTAGTCTAAACTAGCACTGAACGCATGGGTGAGGAATCCAATTATCTAGTTTATTGTGAATGACTACCCTCCCCCTAGATTTTTTATTAGGTTATCACTTGTTAACTACTTCCAATGGGTTACCCTAACAGCCACTTTGGGCGCCGATGCCACATTGAAAGCCACTCCCCTACCTACATCTAGATATCCCTACCAACTAGACAAGAATCATCAATTTGACAAGTATAACAAAGCAAGGTATCTCTCTTCTTGCAACAATCAAATAAAAAATCATGCCATATGGAAACAGAAGGAATCAAATCAAAACATTGCTTACGATCAACCCACTTGCCTCCAGAACAAAATAACTTAAATAGTAAAACTAGTACCACAACCCCTCCTCTGAGTTGAACCTAAGAACCATTAAGAAGAGATTGTAAAAAAAAGAAAAAAAAGTATTAATTGTAATGCAACATAAGGCTCAAAGGATCTAGATTCTATATCATGACATAATCAACACATCGATTTTAACCAGTGTTTAAATTTATAAAAAAGATAAATATATTTAATCGTTTAAAACTAACAACTAAATTATTCCTTAACCTAATAACATCACAAATACAAAATGGAATTAAGATCTAAGTTAAAATATTCTATTACAAATTATAAATGGGTAAATATTTTTTATTAAATAGGTAGCTCAACTATATAGCCTTATTCTTACCTTCCCAATAATAAAACTCTAATTTTTAATTACAATAAATTTCATATTTTTACTCTATTTGATCATGGTTAAACCTAATATCTAGATTTTACTATATTCAAATGAATTAACTATCACAACAATTTACAACAATATAAGAACTATATATACTAACCCTTAAACTACTTTTCTAAAGAAAATAACAAATCTACTATTCTATCAAACTAGCACAAAAGCAAGACTTGAATAGTAATAAAGTTCATAATATTCCAATGTAAAATATAAATGGATAAATATATTTTATTAAATAAATCACATAACTATATGAAATAAATTAACTAAATTTATCTCTGAGGAAAAGTAATTAAGGTAGATTTAATGATCTTACCAATATATCAATTAAATGTATATTTACATATGTATTACTAATAAAAAAAGGAATTTATCTAGGAACCTTCTAATATGGGCGCAAATCTATAGGTCTTTAACATAAGCAATTTCTATTAAGAGAGAAACTTAACTGGCAGAATTAATAATGGCTAAAGGATCAATTTAAACTATTCTATTAATAAATCTTATTACATACTAATAACTAAGATTTATTTAAATTCTAATAAAAGATATTTTTAAATAGCATATGCATATATCAAAATATTGATGGAGAATGCTCTATTAGATTTTCTGGAGTTCAAAAAGAAACCTTCTATTTAAATTCCCTTAAATCTCATAAAAAATACCAATTGCTATACTAAGAGGACTTACTATTTCTAATGACTGGTAGAAATAAAATGAATGTTTTTATGAGAAATTGATTCACATTTTTCTAGCTAAAAGAGTTTAATGTGAATAATCAAGAAATCCAATTATGCATTTGAGAGGCCGTACAATGGTCTTAAGAGATGTATTTATAGAAAGAGTTACAGATTGAGAATGAGGGGTAATGGAATGAGCTGAAGACTTCATGAAGGTCAAAACAAATAAATGCAATTCTAGAGGATCGTTCCAGGAAGAAAAAAAATGTAGATTATAAAGTTAATAATTTCATTGAGGAAAATACAAATTATAGTGAGAAGATCGGTATTCAATATATCCAAGAGAGAGCATACTTCATTGGAGGTATGATTGATCTTTAAGTGTCAGGTAAAATGATATTTCACGGTTGTAAGAGTTTGGTAAAAAAAATGCAAGTGGCGAAAGTGCAACAGTACTCCATCTCTGGTTTTAATTTTCCTCTATAAAGGCATTTTGTCTCAAAGGCGTGCGTAATCAAAACTGTTATACATTCTTAGATTTGTGGTGTTCCAAAAGGAATTACAGTTTGCCTCAAAGAGATGTCATCTTTAGAATACAATGATTACAGAATATTTACAAACATAGATTTGATAAATGATATTCGGTATAGGGAAAGCAATGCAGAATGATAACAATATGGTTAAGGTTTGCATATGATTGATTGCAGAGTGAGGAGTATTAGATTGCTACCTCAGAGAAATCATTTTTTAGATAAATCGATTGTAGTTGAAGAAAGAGGCTCAGAGAGCAAAGTATGACATTACTTATTTTCTTTTGAATTAAAATGACTTTTGCAGACAAGAGCAAATATAGTGAGATTTTGAAATGTTCCGAAGAATGTCACAAGTGGAGATAGGCCATCATCTAGGCTGTATAATAACAAGTTATAGGAAATACACAGGCTAACACGCATACAAAAAACATTATACATAGAGATTCTAACTGCATCCAAAATTCATTTATTTATTTCAATAACATACCTGGAATGAAACTTCGAACTTCTGAACCTTTTCTCGTAGATTCCCTCTTTTGCCCCCAATTTCTTTTACAAATTTTTCCCAATCTTACTATGTGTCCCTTTTCCCCAAAATTTTTCCCTACAAATATTCTTCCATACACAAAAATAGACAAAACAATAAATTCCCACTACTTTCTACCATTACAGATTTATTTTCCATCTGCAGAGGATTCTCAAATCTAAAAATTTCAGATACCCACTCATGAGTAAATAAATAATTGATAATAAATCATATCCTTCTACTTAACAAAATAATTGTTTTATTCACTCCCCAACGACACACACAATCTATTGACAAAATAAGATAATATCATCATGTCAGATAACATCAACCAAAATATAAGTACATATAAATAATTTTATTATTATTATCATTGTTATTATTAGCTATTGAAAGTACTAATTTTATTTTAACTATTTAATCTTCTTAATTACTACATTAATTATTTACACAACAAGCATTAATATATTTAAACTTATTATTATTATTTTATTACAAATTAGATCATTATTCTACAAGATTAAATAATAAACCACTAAATAACTCAAAAGCTTCAATCAACATTACATACCAGAGAATTGACAAAGTCCCATAGACGGGTTCCAAAAAGATCAACTAACCAATTGAGGAGACCAAAATTGAAACTCAACCACATAGGGAAATTGACTGACAAGGGAAACCTCATGTTATCTCCCACCCATTATTACATTGACTTTAGGACATGCTTAGACCTGATAAACTAGGTGGAGTCGATGTCATGTACTTGCATCCTGCATCAGATCGAAAGGTTGGGCAATCCATAAAACCACATCATCAAACACACCATGAGAGAGGTTAACATCATCAAACACACCATGAGAGAGGTTCATAGCATAGTAGGGCACTCATGCATGAGTGATACTATATTGTCCCTCTCACAAATACATCTATCAGATTAATCATTTTTTCTATTTAACAGGTATAATAAATAATCAATCACTAATCAACTAAATATGATTCATTATCAATTAAACCACATGACACTCATAACAAAATTATTCCCTATAAACAATTGAGTCTGCAAGTAAGCCTAACATCACATAAAACATCAGTATTAACAACATAATAAATGTCATCTAACAATAATAAAGTTTCATCAAATAATCCACATAACCGTGTATCTAACATCGAAGAGAGTCATAAAGTCTATCTCCAAAACACCACTATCAAACTAATCAAAATAAAAATGAGGGGCACTACATCCTCCCCCTAGGATCAGGCTTACTCCTGAAAGCCTACAACAAGATAAGGGTAAAGATCTCTCATCCCAACACAACCTCCCAAGGGCTGAAGGCCCAACATTAGGATCCCTCTGGACCCTTAGCTACTGTATGCCTTGCCCCTGAGGGTTTACTCCCAGTGATGCGAAATGCACATGAGCTCCAAAGAAAGCTGCCCTTCCTCTACTTGCGGCCTCCAAGATTGTCGCCTGATGCTTTGCCTAGCGGTGTTCAATAGCTGCAAAAACATTGTGTGATCTACCTGCATCACCTACAGTCGGCTCTGAAGCTACCAGCCTCTGTTCAAAACTTGAAGCATTCTTTTGAGGACACTGTCTAGCTATGTGGCCCTGTTGGCCACAAGAGAAACACCCTGTGCCTCTACCAAATCCTCTGCCACTCTAGAAAGCATTAGACTACTGATAACTCCATCTGCTTACTGCATATTGCGTGCTCTGAGCTGGCTGATCTATGAGATTACGCTTGTTCCACTGCCAAGACTGATCTTTCCTATTCTGAAATCTATTTCCCTGCTGAGGCTAAGAAACCTTTGGTTGTCACTAAGAACACTGTTGCTGCTCGCCCTTGTCAGGTGCATGATGGCCTCTCGAAGAGCTAGCTGCCTGAGACTAACCACTGACACCTACAGAAGGTACACTACCAATGTGCACACCTGTATGGCCTCCAAGTACCATCTCCAAATTCTCTTCTACTAATCAGGCTTTCTCCACTGCTACTTCCATAGTCTTAGGTTCAAAGACACAAACCCCTCCACTGATTTGGGCATTCAAGCCCCTGATAAAATGCTACACTAACATAGTCTCATCATCTCTGATGGTCTCATACTACTTGAGCTCTTAGAATCTGCGCTCATAATGCTCAAGTGACATGGCCATCTACCTCAGCTTGTGGAACTCATCTGTGCGATGCTGCCTCCAATGATCAGATAAGAACCGAGTTCTGAATCTCTCTAAGAACAACTCCCAAGAAACTGTGCTAATGTCCAAGTGCAACTTTTGCTCCTCTAAACACCACCAAGTCGAAGCAAAACCTCTAAGATGCAGAATAGCACATCTAGCCTTGGTGTTGCTACCATACGGATGCATGGTGAAACACCTGCCTATATCTAGTTACCATGTCTCTACCTCTAGACCACTACCAACTCCATCAAAGGTGGGAGGACGTGCCCTCAGAAGATCTCTCATATAACTAGCTAAAGTGGCCTCCTACTCAGCTATCAATTCTCTTCGCCTAGGAGATCTCTCTCTCTCTCTCCCTAGGTTCTGGCTGATCTACCTCCTAAACCCCTCTAGGCTGCTCTACCTCCTGTCTAGGGCCTAAACGGGCAAGGGCCTCCTCAAGTAACTGTCGCAATTGGGCTCCCTCAGGATGACCCTAACCATCCATATTCTTACCCCCACCTTCATGGGCACTCTCATGAGGAGAACTGGGAGGAGGTGTACCGCCACCACCTCTCCCATGACCCCTACCTCTGCCATGATCTCGATCTCTACCTCTAGGCATCTACCCACAACACCAAACGATAATTCATTACACAGAGAGGGAAATAATAGGGATGAAGGTTACTCTACAGAGTTTAAGTACTAGGTCACATAATGGGCTCAATTATAACCAGAGTACCCAGTGTTTAAACCTGGCTCTGATACCAAATGTAATGCCCCGTCATGCAACCCTAGAGAGTTAAGTTCAACTATGAAATAAAAGGCATAATTTTTTTTTCTTTGAAGCAAGTAAATGCATTAACACTAGATAAAATCAACTCTATTCACAACATTTAAACAAGATGATTAACTAACACCTCTAGGGAACATAACTGCACCAGATAAACATAAATTCATAACAATGCAAGTAATATACATTATGATACAACAGAAGAGGATTACATTATTCATTTACAGATATGAACAGTTACAAAAGTTTAATCACAAGATTACATGATAACAAGATTCATGACCGCTTACATAGATACAAAATCTCTCTTGTCTGAATACATTAAGAATATATAATGATTTCACTGGTACAAAGGATCTAGATACAAGTAACCAAAATGTCTGACTTCAATACAGTGCAGAACTAGAATCAAGAGAGATACATCTGCTCAACACATGAACTGAGATGCCAGAAAACCAATGGAATATAGCTCAACCACCTGACCATGTAGAACCCTAAGGTCCACCCCCGAAGCTAGGAGATAACAATGAGGTCCCACAATGACAACAGTCAAGATGGCAAAACAATTAGGTAAAAGAAAAACCAACAAGAATTCCCAACGACACAAACTTAAGAAATATAACAAGTGACTCAAATAATGCTCCTAGAGGCAACATGAAGAACAAAAAAAAACACAAGAGGAGAAACTAGACTGCAGTAGGATGGAGTGTCATCGCATAGTCCTACATGGGTTACCCAGACAGTCTCTCACTAGACGCCGGCCCCCATCTATGGTTACCCTGACAGTCTCTCACTAGACACTGACCCCATAGCGTGACACATGCAGAATCAACCTTCCTTTCATGAAGACAAGGAAGTTGATCTTGCCAAATAGGCCTTCTCATCCCATCCTTAGTCTAAACTAGCACTGAAGGCATGGGTGAGGAATCCAATTATCTATTTTATTGTGAATGACTACACTCCCCCTAGATTTTTTATTAGGTTATCACTTGTTAACTACTTCCAATGGGTTACCTTGACAGCCACTTTGGGCGCCGGCCCCACATTGAAAGCCACTCCCCTACCTGCATCTAGATATCCCTACCAACTAGACAAGAATCATCAATTTGACAAGTATAACAAAGCAAGGTATCTCTCTTCTTGCAACAATAAAATCAAAGCTCATGCCATATGGAAATAGAAGGAATCAAATCAAAACATCGCTTGCGATCAACCCACTAGTCTCCGGAACAAAATAACTTAAATAGTAAAACTAGTACCACAACCCCTTCGATGAGTTGAACCTAAGAACCATTAAGAAGAGATTATAAAAAAAAGAAAAAAAACTATTAACTGTAATGCAACACAAGGCTCAATGGATCTAGATTCTATATCATGACAAAATCAACACATCGATTTTAACTAGTGTTTAAATTTATAAAAAGATAAATATATTTAATCGTTTAAAACTAACAACAAAATTTTTCCTTAACCCAATAACATCACAAATACAAAATGGAATTAAGATCTAAGTTAAAATATTCTATTACAAATTATAAATGGATAAATATTTTTTATTAAATAGGTAACTCAACTATATAGCCTTATTCTTACCTTCCTAATAAAAAAACACTAATTTTTAATTACAATAAATTTCATATTTTTACTCTATTTGATCTTGGTTAAACCTAATATCTAGATTTTTCTATATTCAAATGAATTAACTATCACAACAATTTACAACAATATAAGAACTATATCTACTAACCCTTAAACTACTTTTCTAAAGAAAATAACAAATCTACTATTCTTTCAAACTATCACAAAAACAAGACTTGAATAGTAATAAAGTTCATAATATTCCAATGTAAAATATAAATGGATAAATATATTTTATTAAATAAGTCACATAACTATATGAAAGAAATTAACTAAATTTATCTCTGAGGGAAAGTAATTAAGGTAGATTTAATGATCTTACCAATATATCAATTAAATGTATATTCACATATATATTACTAATAAAAAAAGGGAATTTATCTAGGAACCTTCTAATATGGGCCCAAATCTATAGGTCTTTAACATAAGCAATTTCTATTAAGAGCGAAACTTAACTGGCATAATTAATAATGGCTAAAGGATCAATTTAAACTATTCTATTAATAAATCTTATTACATACTAATAACTAAGATTTATTTAAATTCTAATAAATTATATTTTTAAATAGCATATGCATATATCAAAATATTGATAAGATTTATTTAAATTCTAATAAATGATATTTTTAAATAGCATATGCATATATCAAAATATTGATGGAGAATTCTCTATTAGATTTTCTAGAGTTAAAAAAGAAACCTATTTCAATTCCCTTAAATCTCATAAAAAAATACCAATTGCTATACTAAGAGGACTTACTATTTCTAATGATTGGTAGAAATAAAACAAATGTTTTTATGAGAAATTGATTCACATTTTCCAGCTAAAAGAGTTTAATGTGAATAATCAAGAAATCCAATTATGCATTTGAGAGGCTGTATGGTGGTATTAAGAGATGTATTTACAGAAAGAGTTGCAGATTGAGAATGAGGGATAATGGAATTGTTGATAACTGAGAGGGGGGGTGAATCAGTTATCTTAATTATTTCAGCTTTATGAACTTTCTTAATAATTAATGCAGCATCAATTCAAATAAGCAAACATAACCATGAAATGGAAATACACATGACACAATATTTTTGACGTGAAAACCCTGTTAAGGGAGAAAACCACGGGGTGATTAACCCAAGATTGTATTCTCTGTTAGAAGAATAGAAATACAAAATGGCACTTGCCAATTAGGGCTCACTACCCGGGCACACTGCTCACAAGAGACTCACTGTCTACAAGTTGTAACAAGAATAATAAGATACTTGAACTGATGTGAAGCATCCACACATGCTGGAGTTCAGTTCCGGTTAGGCTCAGTATACTGATCTGCTACACTTCATCCTTCCTCTTCCTTTATTCTGCTGTCTTTTCACATACCAGACCTTCCTTACTACTTTCCCTCTATACTTCTATTTTTCTTCACACTTAACAACACAACACACCTTTCTCAACGAAATCCATCATGTATATATATCTGCATAAGGGATTTCATACTCTTTCTGGTTGGCATCCGGAAAGATCAATATTTCCTAAACTTTAGTCTGTCGGCTGAATCCTTGCTTACCAAGTGATGCGGATCAAAGAGGAACTTATGCAAGTCATCTAAGAAGTCGGCCAAACAAGAATGATACCTTAAGAATCTTTATTACCATCAGCATCTCATCCAAAATAATGTCTGATGCTTTGCCGGTCAGTTCTTCCTCTGTCTGTTCTGCCAAACAGGACCCTAATACTTGAATGCTCATATCTCTTTATTCCTTCATCACCGGAGGCTCAATTCCTAGAATCTATCAGTCAAGGTACTCCTCTTGACTTCCCCAAGTTCGCACTTTCTAGAGATACTTCCTTTAACAGATCCGGACCTGACTGTCGGACCTTCTGCATGCTCTGTTCTTGCTTACTGGACCACAGCACTCTTCAATCTGACTTCCAGTATAAGCACATCATTTCCTGTGGATGTGTGGGATGAACTTTGTTGCCATCAATGACAACAATCATGAAGCTCCAATGTGTCTCTTGCCAACAATCTCCCCCTTTGGCATTGATGGCAACACCTAGTGAAAAATGACTAAGTGTATACTATACTCCCCCTTGGCTGATGCTCTCTTCTATTGTACATTTTACCAGAGCTCCCCCTTAGTTGGATTCCACATTTTTCACTGTTTCTCAGTCCCCCTTTGACATCAATGGCAAAGGGTAGGGTCCGCACACCAAAATTGCCCAAAAACAAATCAACTATACTTAGCCGCATAAGTATGTAAACTGGTTGTACTCACATATATTGTAGTATGTCTACAAAAGTTGTCTTTAACTGCACAACTTGTGTCGCCCAACTCTGTTTCAGCCTATCCAAAATTGAGATGTGACCACTCAACAGGAATGCAAAAGCTTCTGCCCTTTTAAGATCTATTGGATCACTGGTCCGGGTAGTGGTCTGAGCATCAGTTAGAGCCTCATGCATGGCTTCTAACTTAGGGATAATGATCCCTCTAAGTTCACCCATCCTGCTTATTATGTTCTTCCTCTCCTTTTCAAGTTTCTTAATTTCATTCATGACTACAATGGTTTGACATTCCTGGTTTACTATGGATATAATGAGAGGATCAAAAATCTAAGAGAGGTTTGACAGTTTACCCTCTTGTTCCTTTACTTTCTTCTCAATATCCTTGGTTACTTTAGGCCAGGATAAACAAAATTTATAGATATCTCCACCATCTTTAAGAGCATTTTCTAGGCTCTTTATTCCAATATCCATATTTCTCCTGTCATTACTTATAAAACCTTGTAACTCAGAAAATCTTTTATCCAAAAACTCTTTCTGGACTTTTTCCTGAGCTGATTTCTCTAAGGACTCAAATTGATTGCTAACTGAACTAACAAGAGACTTAAGATTACCTAATGAGGAAGCCGATGAATCCTTCAAAAAAGATGGCATGATCTTTTCAAGCACACCGGATGCAGCTTCTATTAGCTCACAGTCTTCCATGTGAGACTTTAGGAGTTTTTCTTTTGCCTTAGCATTAGCAAATGAAGCTATCTTCATTGTTTGTACCGGGGAAAGAGAATCAAAATCAAATGGTCCTAGTAGAAGTTCCGATTCATCAATTTCCATTTTCTCTTTGTTTAAGAATTCTTTGACAATTTCTGCAGTGTTTCTTGCCGAAGACAAAGTTTTCTTTTCTTCTGCAGTTTTAGAGCTGTCATCTTCTTTTGCCTTCACTTCTTTTTCTTTCTCCTTTATCCTTTCTTCTCTTTTGGATCCGGAGTCAGCAGGAGAAACGGGAGGAGTGATGTTTGTTTGTTCATGGGCCACCTCTTTTGGAGCAGAGGAATCTAGGTCCTTACCTTTTTCTTCACCTGTCTCCTTAACCTCTTCTACTACCGTCTCAGTGGTTTCTTCCTTGTCGCCCATAGCAGAGGGCTTATCACTTATGTCCTCTACAGTTGGAATGTTGAATTTTTTGTATGCATTCCAGAGGATCTCTTCTGTCTCTTTGGCTATTTTGTCAGTTTCACCGAGCATAAGCTGATTCATTCTAGCTTTGCTTCGGAACTCATCCTTGCAATCTTTGAAGATCATATTCATTTGCTTCAGAGTGATTGAAGGAAAGAGCTGAATGGCTATCTATTCCTGGATCTTAAGATCCTTTGCCCTAGCATTGTTCTTTCTTATCTCTAATTCCTTCTCTAGGCTTTTGGGAATGAGAGATATGATTTCAATAAAAGCTTTATTATATACATTCAAATACTTAACTGTGGCTTCCTCCAAAATCTTTTTATTTTCTTCATTGTATGCATCATAGAATTCTGTGATTGGTTGCAGGTTCCCATACATAGTGACTGCTTTAACTATGTCATCTAAGGACAGAGTGGGCCTTTCAATGAATTCTTTTGCCATCTCTTCCTTGTCTTCACCAGTAGAGGGTTCATCATAAGATTTCTTCTTCTTCTTCAGTTTCTTTACCTCCTCATTTGATTCAGTTTCTTCATCATCCTTCTGGCTAACATAGGACCTTGTTGCCTTTTTCTTTGTTCTCTTTTCTTCTTTTCCAGATGTCTGGACTTCCGGTTTTGATGCCTTTGAGCTTTTATCAGAGGTAGGTGCAGCCCTTTTAGAGGATCTGGTCCGGGAGGGAGCTTTTACCGGATCACTTTCCTTTTCTGCTTCTTGCTTCTCTTTTTCTACCCTTTCCATCTTTTCTCTATGTGCATCAAGTGCTTCTTTCGAGATTCCATGCCTCTTTGCAAAATCTTCTACCTCTTTTCTCACTTTTCTCTTTATCTCTAGTTGTCTGAGTTCCACATGGATTTTTATACTTAATTCTTCAAAGGTTCCAAACCTTTCTGCCTTAGGATCCTTTGGTTGACTCAACATGTGCTGAACATGTAGCTCTATGATTTTCTCATCCACATCATACCCCATTGGCATGATCCACACTATTCTTGGTTCCACTACCTCCATTAGGCACTGATCAGTTTCTACCATAAAGCATACTGTGTCTTTGTATTTCTCAACTAGAGATTGGGGAATTCTCTCTCAAGCTTGCATCATGTTCTAGAAGTTTTTGAAATATCCCCAGAGAGCTGTATTCTGTGCCTTGGCATCACCAAGCCCATGTATATAATCTTTGATCTGAATGGCTACTGGTCTATCATTCTGCCATACCCAGCCACTGGATCCGGGAAGCTCATTCATGTAATAAAAGAAAAGACAGAGGATCAAACCTCCGTATTTGAAGGAGTTCTTCTTATCCTTATTTATCTTCTGTAGATTCTCCAAGAGTTGGTTCAGAAGGAGCTCACACAGATCATAGTCTACATTCTTCCTCAACATTTCATAAGTAGTATATATAGCAGTTCCAGAAACTAAATTCTCCCTGCTGGAGTGATATATCTTATATCCAATTATCATTGATGCAAACTTGATATCCTCTATAGTCATTTCTCTTTTGTGAAACTTTGATCCGGTAGCCTCACTTACAATTTGGTTTTTGACAGATTTGAGAATGGGCATCTCACCGGTTGAGTGTAATCTAGTTACAGCCTTAATGGCATCCTTAGTGATTTTAAACGGCTTGTTCAACCACATGAAGTTGTCATGCATTCGGCTTAGAATATACCGGACCCATTCATCTTCCAAAAAATAGGGGAAATGAATGTATTGTGTGAAATGCTTGTCCCAGATAGCTTTATATTGGGTTTTGAGTTCGAATGAGTCATCTATCAATTGCTTGTGATAGATATCGACCAACTTAGATTCCCCAAATTTTTCAATATTCGCATGAATATATGCCCTAACATCTTCTACATGCAAAACCCCATGCGGAATGCTTGACAAGGCGCCTAGGGGATCAACTTCTAGGGATTTATATGGATGCTTCTTAAATTTAGGGTGAGGCCTATCAGAAATCTTCACTACATTTGGAGTAGCCATCTTTCAAAGATTTGCAAAGAGATATTAAGAATGGAAAATACCTTTTACGCTTCTAGGTTACACGAGGTGAGCCGGATCAATTGTTGGATGAATCAGATTCTGTAGATGATCTTTGATGGGCTTGAGGAATTTCTATTGTAGAGCTTCTTTTCGTTTCTTCTTGAATGTAGAATGAACAAATGCTTAATGAGAAAATCCTTATATTGCTCTGCAAACCCTAATATCAAGTTGCAATAAATGCTCGACCTAAGTCATTCCGGTTTGCCTTATTCGGATGATTTGAAGAAAGGGATCAATCTTGATCTAAACATCTTGCGGATCTTCCAAATCTTAACCATAGTTTGTTTAGATGTTTCTCTTATGAACCCTTTAATCCGCAACTCTCCTTGTGCCAGTTCCGGCACCAATTGACTGGCTGAGGGAAAATGGTTTTCTTTGTCTCCCCCTGAGTCAGAGCTCACTTTTTAATTTTTGAAAGGAATATCAGCACCAGAGTCTGGTGCAGATCCATCCCCTACATTTTCTGTACTTTTCTTCACCCAAATCTTGTTCATCTCACTTTGAACTTCATCCGCATTCACTTTTTGTTTTCCCTTATCTTGATTCTGATTATGATGTACCAGACCTCTTTTGTCCTGATTCTTGTTTCTACAGAATTTTGCAATATGGCCTGATCTATTGCAAATTTGGCAAACAACATTTCTTTGCATATTTGATTGATATCCTCTTGATTTGCATTGATTAGCCATATGACCCATTCTATTGCATGCAAAGCATCTACCATTGAATGAATTGTTCATTTGCATATTTCTGCATTCATGAGATTTGTGACCATACCTTTTGTAGTTGAAACACTATCCGGAGAAGGATGTATTAGTTTGATTCATTCTCTTTCTGCACTGATTAGCTCTATGACCAAAGTTGTTGCAGTTGTGGCAGTATCCATTGAAGGATGGAGATCTTTGAGCATTAGGCTGTCTTACCAAAGGTCTTCTAGGCCTGTTCCTTGGATTTTCTGATCCAAAATTCTTCTGACTGGATCCGGAGCTTTCACCTTTCTCATATCCCAAACCACACTTGTCATCTACCCTCTTTTGACTTTCAAGAAGAACTTCAAGTTGAGCAGAACTTATCTTAAATTTCTCTTTATATTCATTTGCTGTTTGAAGATCCTTTTTAAGAGAGACAATTTGATCCTCAAGTTTTTCTTCATTATCTTTAGCATCTTCAAGATTAGATTCAAGATGTTTGATAATTCTATCCATCTTGTGGCAATCTTCTAATTTTTCCTTGAGAGAATGTCTTAGATCATCTTCAGTTTTTCTTTTCTCTTCAATCTCTTGGGTAAACTTCATAGCTCCTGATTCCATTTCATGTCTTACCATAATGATTTCTTTTGATAACTTTTCACATAACTTGGTTTTCTCCTTCAGATCTCCATCTGTATCATTGGCTTCACTTTGTCTTGCCAGTTGCTAAAGTAGCTCCTTTCTCTTTTTCATAGAGAGACTTAGTTTCTCTTTTAATTCATTTATGAAATCATCAGCCTGTTTGAGTCTTTCCTTCAATTCATTGATTTCAGAATTTGACTGCTCAAGATCATCTAAGGTAGACTTAAGTTGCTCCTTCATACCATATGTATCCATTTGTATTCCTAGGTCTTCCTCAAGCTGTTAGGCTCTGTTAAGAGGAACTGGCTCTGATACCAATTGTTGATAACTCAGAGGGGGGGTGAATCAGTTATCTTAATTATTTTAGCTTTCTGAACTTTCTTAATAATTAATGCAACATCAATTTAAATAAGCAAACATAACCATGAAATGGAAATACACGACACAATATTTTTGACGTGGAAACTCTGTTAAGGGAGAAAACCATGGGGTGATTAACCCAAGATTGTATTCTCTGTTAGAAGAATAGAAATACAAAATGGCACTTGCCAATTAGGGCTCACTGCCCGAGCACACTGCTCACAAAAGACTCACTGTCTACAAGTTGTAACAAGAATAATAAGATACTTGAACTGATGTGAAGCATCCACACATGCTGGAGTTCAGTTCCGGTTAGGCTCAATATACTGATCTGCTACACTTCATCCTTCCTCTTCCTTTGTTCTGCTGTCTTTTCACATACCGGACCTTCCTTACTACTTTCCCTCTATACTTCTATTTTTCTTCGCACTTAACAACACAACACACCTTTCTCAATGAAATCCATCATGTATATATATCTGCATAAGGGATTTCATACTCTTTCTGGTCGGCATTCAGAAAGATCAATATTTCCTAAACTTTAGTCTGTCGGCTGAATCCTTGCTTACCAAGTGATGCGGATCAAAGAGGAACTTATGCAAGTCATCTAACAAGTCGGCCAAACAAGAATGATACCTTAAGAATCTTTATTACCATCAGCATCTCATCCAGAATAATGTCTGATGCTCTGCCGGTCAGTTCTTCCTCTATCTGTTCTACCAAACAGGACCCTAATACTTGAATGCTCATATCTCTTTATTCCTTCATCACCGGAGGCTCAATTCATGGAATCTATCAGTCAAGGTTCTCCTCTTGACTTCCCCAAGTACGTACTTTCTAGAGATACTTCCTTTAAAAGATCCAGACCTGACTATCGAACCTTCTGCATGCTCTGTCCTTGCTTACCGGACCATAGCACTCTTCAATCTGACTTCCGGTATAAGCACATCATGTCCTGCGGATGTGTGGGATGAACTTTGTTTCCATCAATGACAACAATCATGAAGCTCCAATATGTCTCTTGCCAACAGGAATGAGATGAAGACTTCACAAAGGTCAAAACAAATAAATTTAATTCTAGAGGATTATTCCAGGAAGAAAAAAATGCAGATTATAAAGTTAATAATTTCGTTGAGGAAAATACAAATTATAGTGAGAAGATCAGTATTCAATATATCTAAGAGAGAGCATACTTCGCTGGAGGTATGATTGATCTTTAAGTGTCAGGTAAAATGATATTTCACGGTTGTAAGAGTTTGGTAAAAAAATGCAAGTTGCGGAAGTGCAGTAGTACTCCATCTCTGGTTTGAAGTTTCTTCTATAAAGACATTTGGTCTCAAAGGCATGCGTAATCAAAACTGTTATACATTCTTAGATTTGTGTTGTTCCAAAAGGAATGGCAGTTTGTCTCAAAGAGATGTCATCTTTAGAATACAATGATTATAGAATATGTACAAAAATAGATTTGATAAATGATATTTGGTATAGGGAAAGAAATGCAAAATGATAACAATATGGTTAAGGTTTGCATATGATTGATTGCAGAGTGAGGAGGATTAGATTGCTACCCCGGAGAAATCATTTTTTAGATAAATCGATTATAGTTGAAGAAAGAGGCTCAGAGAGCAAGTATGACATTACTTATTTTCTTTTGAATTAAAATGACTTTTGTAGACAAGAGAAAATATAGTGAGATTTTAAAATGTTTCGAAGAATGCCACAAGTGGAGATAGGCCATCATCAAGGCCGGATAATAACGAGTTATAGGAAATACACAGGCTGACACGCATACAGAAAACATTATACACAGAAATTCTAACTGCATCCAAAATTCATTTATTTATTTCAATAACATACCCGGAATGAAACTTCAAACTTCTGAACCTTTTCCCGTAGATACCCTCTTTTTCCCCCAATTTCTTCTGCAAAATTTTCCCAATCTTACTGTGTATCCCTATTCCCCAAAATTGTTCCCTACAAATATTCTTCCATACACAAAAATAGACAAAATAATAAATTCCCACTACTCTCTATCGTTATAGACAACTCCTCCCTCATGAAATTAATTACATTTATTTTCCATCTGCAGAGGATTCTCAAATCTAAAAATTTTAGATACCCACTCATGAGTAAATAAATAACTGATAAGAAATCATATCCTTCTACTTAACAAAATAATTGTTTTATTCACTCCCTAACGACACACACTATCTATTGACAAAATAAGATAAAATCATCTTGTCAGATAACATCAACCAAAATATAACTACATATAAATAATTTTATTATTATTATCATTGTTATTATTAGCTATTGAAACTACTAATTTTATTTTAACTATTTAATCTTCTTAATTACTACATTAATTATTTACACAAGTATTAATATATTTAAACTTATTATTATTAGTTTATTACAAATTAGATCATTATTCTACAAGATTAAATAATAAACCACTAAATAACTCAAAAGCTTCAATCAACATTACATACCAGAGAGTTGACAAAGTCCCATAGACGGGTTCCAAAAAGATCAACTAACCAACTGAGGAGACCATAATTGAAACTCAACCACATAGGGAAATTGACTGACAAGGGAAACCTCATGTTATCTCCCACCCATTATTCCATTGAGTTTAGGACACGTTCAGACCTGATAAACCAGGTGGAGTCGATGTCATGTACCTGCATCCTGCATCAGATCAAAAGGTTGGACAATCCGTAAAACCACATCATCAAACACACCGTGAGAGAGGTTCACAACATAGTAGGGCACTCATGCATGAGTGATACTATACTGTCCCTCTCACCAATACATCTATCACATTAATCATTTTGCTATTTAATAGGTATAATAAATAATCAATCACTAATCAACTAAATGCGAATCATTATCAATTAAATCACATGACACTCATAACAAAATTATTCCCTTTAAACATTGAGTCTACAAGTAAGCCTAACATCACATAAAACATCAGTATTAATAGCATAATCAATGTCATCTAACAATAATAAAGTATCATCAAATAATCCACATAACCGTGTATCTAACATCAAAGAGAGTCATACAGTCTAGCTCGAAAACACCACTATCAAACTAATCAAAATAAAAATGAGGGGCACGACACCGCCCCTTCAAAGATGGCCTAGAGAATAAATGAACTTTCCCCATTCTTAATCTGTGGGTAGGTTGATCTTCAACAAGATCCTCTATTTGTGTTTGATCTCCAATATTTTCTCATATAAAACCTGTTGTGCTTGTGAGTTGGTCATTCACACTAGTGTCCTTAAATCAACAATTGGCTTTATTACAACCAACATCTCCTTCATTTTTGATTCTAGGGATAGTCCATCAACTTCAGATTCATCCAAGACCTTGCTCTTGGTTCTCTCTTGGAATGCACTCAAAGATAGCACCTTGTTATTACAGTCCATTGGAGATGGAAATCTATACTTTTATTAGGATCTACATATGGGTATGGATGGCCACCATTGATTGTGCCACAAACCCCAATTGTGCCTTACATTCCTACAACATCATGCCCTTGTCTAGGATATCATTTATTTGTTGGGTGGAAGTGAATCTACTTTGGATTTTGATGGTGATCATCTTTAGGAAATAAGTGCTATATAGTTGAGTGATGACAGCGTGGGCATCATTGAGCACAAGCATGGGAGTGGGTTCAACAATGCCAATCTCTTTTTCTACCAGTGACTAGAAAGATTGAGTATACTACATGAAGTTCAATGTTGGTGTGAAGGTGACAATAGATTTCTCAATTTATCTTTAGTATGCTTGGCGAAGGGCATAGATGAGCTCCATGAATTGCATTGACAACTTGAGCTCTTCAATTTTATCCTAGAGCTACTTGATTTCTTCTTTTATTGCTTTCAGCCTTTTTTCTAAGTCATTGCTCTTCTCGGTGAGGCCCTTGATTGTTTATTTTTGTGTGTCCATTTGGGTCTGGAGCATGGAGAGTTGATTTTCCTTGGCACTTAAATTTTTCTTTATGGATCCCAATTTATTTTCTAAGACATTGGAGGCCACTTGTTCTTGAACTAGTTCTGCCTTAAGATCCTCCACCTATTTTCTTAGGACATCTATGGTGGCTTTCTTTGTAATAATTTCTCCTTTTACAATAGCAAGGTCCAACCTGGCCTTAGCAAACTTTGTTTATGCCTCCATAATGCACCTCTTTGCATCTTGAACTTGAATCTCCTTTGCCTCACTAGCCTTGTCAGACACTATGGAAACCTGACCCTCAAGTGCCTTTATTTCTACCTTTGATGCCTCAATGACCTACATTGCTTACTTTAGCTCCTCCTCCTTTTCCTTTAATTTTCTTTCTAGGGCAATGAGAGAGGAACCCATTGCCTTAGCACCTTCTTGGAGGAACTTGACCTTATGTTGGGATCTAGCTTCCTTAATGATTACACTGACCACCTTCATCTAGTAGTATGTGGGATGAATTTGACCTTTAGGATTATCTATTAGAGAAGTGAAATGGGAAAAATGGAAGGACTCCTACAAAAGATCATACTTTGTGTGCACTCTTTTGGATGCTAAAGAAACATCTTTCTTGGTCTTTCTTTTGACCACCTTTTATTTTTTGAGAAACAAAGTGAAACTACTACAATAAAATCTTCTACAAAGTGTATGCAAATCTAAAATTTGTTACTTTTATGTGATTACCATAAAAATTATGTGTAGATGCACAAATCAACAAATAATAAATAAAATCAACAAACCATAGTAACATAGGATTTACGTGTTGAAACCCTTGCAGGGAAAAAGTTCACTAGAGAAAGATGTATTAATCTTCAATGTACATGATACAATATCAACACACTAACATTCAACTCTAACAACATTCTGACAACACCTGTGTACCAGTAAAATAATACTCTCAAAATCCAAAGGACAACTGGTATGCAAGAAGCTATTCTACTACATACAAGATATGAATATTAGTTGTAGTGACAAGAATATCCAAGTAACATGCAAAATGCTATGCCCCATTCTCTGCTAGTTGTAACACACCAAGATATGAATGGATCTAGGTGGCCTTGATAAAGCATGAGAAGGAGATAGATAAAGATAAAAGTCAAAATGAAATACCAAATGATGACACAAGTGACACATCCATTATATTTGTTGCCAAAGAGTTGAATGATGTTTGATAGGCGCCTGATAACAGGAACGATATATCCCTATATGAGGCTTGATGATGATGATGTTTGTTATCGAATGATATGACAATTGATATTATGACTGGCTATTGTTTTGACATGTGGACTAATGCTTGTGATATTGGTTATGGCATGATGTATCACATGAATGGTTGTTTTCTTTGAATGTCAAGTGTTTTATTATGGAATGGATGGAATGTGAGTGTAAGGTTTATTATGGTCATGATGGAAAAAATTGTACTATGAAATGTGGTAGGGATTGAGGATAAAAACTTATTGCTTGGATTTTTGGGATATTTGATTTTTGTGTGATTTGAAATATTTTGATTTTTTTTGTATTTTCAGAATGTTTTGGTGTGAAATGCATGATACTTAGAGACTTACCTTTCAAACGTCTTATGGAAACTGGAAGAACAATCCAAACCATAACTAGGTGTTGATAATGTGCCCCCAAGCGATAAGGTTTTATTATGATATGCGTTGGAATGGTAATATGATAGGTAAAGTGGATGACTTATTATGGTAAGAAATGACACTAAGTGAAAACTTCAAGCAATGATATGATGACAATAGGATAGATGGATAATGACACGGTAGATGAATGAAACCTACATGATGAGTGAATGGGAAGTTGAATTCAAAAATGAATATCTAATAGATGGTAGATAGAAAGTACTACACACGGTGCCTGGAAACAAGTTTTCACCATGGTACTTATCCAAGGCACCACTGAAGTGGTTTTCACCAGAGGACAGATTATTTCTCTTTACTATTTTGATTTTTAAATTTTTTATTTTTTACAATACAATACAATCAAGGGATACCCCAAGGGTTAGGCATAGAACCTCTTGAGGTGAATGATGTTGATAGCTTCCTCAAGGGGTTGTCCCTCAAGTGTTGAAAGTTGATATGCTCTAGAACCATAACGACTAGTAATGATGAAGGGTCCCAATCAATTCAGCTCAGATTTTCCTTTCGTATCTCAATCTTGTAGATTATTTTAATTTTCCTTAAGTACAAGATCACCAACTTCAAATTTGTGCTCCTTGAGTCTCTTGTTGTAGCTACAACGAAGATGATTTTAATAGGCCATGAGATGATTAAGAGCATTGAGATGTCTTTCATCTAGTGTTTCTAATTCTTGTAACTGGGAAACTCTATAGTCTTCCTCATCAATAAGACATTGTAATGATACCCTTAGGGAGGGGAGCTCAACCTTAATTGGTAAGATAGCTTTAGATCCAAAGGCAAGGGAATATGGTGTGGGTCATGTAGGTGTACAAATGCTAGTGCGATATGCCCACAAAGTAGGATTGAGTTGTAAATGCCAATCCCAGCTAGCTTCATTGACTGTTTTCTTCAATATCTTGATAATAGTTTTATTTGAAGCCTCAACTTGACCATTTATTCAGGGATAGTATGGAGTGGAGAAGCAGTGCTAGATATGGAATTGATGATAAAGGTGGTGAACTTAATGATTTTTGAAAGGCTTACCATTAATAGTAACAATGGCTTGGGGTATACCATATCGATAGATGATGTAGTAAAGGATGAACTTAGAAATTTGTTTGCTAGTAATATATGTAAGGGGAATGACTTCAACCTATTGGTTCCTAGAATTACTACAACTCGAAACTCTAAAACATTTTACAATCACCTAGGCCAAGGGTGTCATCAGGGTGATTAAAAGAGGTTTATCAATAGGTTAACGTTGATTTTGGCCTACTTACAGGAGTGGGTAGACTCCTCTACACTTCAAGCTCAGCTAGGCTTAGGAGGGTAATCCTGAAGGTATCCCTCAATAGGGATTGAGATCAAGAAAATATATTATCCCATTTGTGACTTTGCAACAATACCCAGATCATTGTTTTAATCCCAAACCCTGTCACTAGACTAAAACACACTTGCTACACTTAATAACCTCCCTTTAAGCTGATGAGAGAAACCCTATAGAATGAGGATGCTTATTGAATTGTAACTACATTTAAAACTTGATAGATTGTTTTGATTTTTAATGAGTTTGGGTAATCAGAGGCTTCTCAGATCGGTGCCTATGCATTAGGCTATAGAGTCTCATGTTTATCAAAGGAACACAATTACAAGGAAATGTATGACTGCCTATTTGAAGATTTAGATGTATAAAATCAATATCAAACTGTGAGAATACTTAGTAATCCAACACCATACAACATTCTTCCATATGTAATACTGAAATGACCATTTACAAAGATTGAAAATGGATTAAGAACTATTGCATTCAATCAAATCAGATTTTACAATCATACCACTAAATGTGGCAAGAGAAAACCCTAACTGAAATAGAGGTTTCCTAAAAGAACACTTACAACAGTGGAGAAAAACAATGATTGATATCAAGATTACAATATATTTCACATACACTTTTGATAACTGCTTCTTGAAGAACATAAACTAATCACTGGTTGCCCTAACTATCTCTAGACCTCTACACCTGTAGAGAAATTCTGCCCAAAAATGACCAACCCTTCAAATGAGTTTCAATCTTGCCTTTATAGCCTTCACAACTCAGATCTAAGGATGAAATGGGTAGGAAAAACCCCAACAACCCCACCAACTGCAATAAAAACATAAATTTCAACTACCCATTTCGCATTATGGTGATCTCGAAAGTTGTTGGCGCGTTTCTGGGCCTTCAGTGGGTGTCAGGTTGGTGGGAGGACTATGACTTTTAGACCCTTTTGGAAAAAGTCCAAAAGTCCTGTTAGGTTTTGAAATCTCAATGGGACCAAAAGTGCTGAAAGTCAAAACTAAAAGTTTATCTGAAACTGCATAAAAAACTTAGCCCTTTCCTCAAAAAATTATATAAAAATTCAAACATTTGCACCTCCAAATTCACCTTAAAAATTTGGGGGGTTTGAGAAGATTTTGGACTAGGACCAAAAGTCCCATCGGGCCCTAGAGTCTCGAAATCGCCTTAGGTCTCGAAATGCCCTCAGGTCCCGAAATTTTGACATGACAGTATATTTTAAAAGAACATTTAAGTATAAGCTTGTATTTACCTTTTACTATTTACCTTTCTTATACTTTAAGTTATTTTAACATATACTGTTAGGATGTTTGAGATGGGTTTCAGATCTATAGGAGTTAAACTGTAGATTCTAGAATTTGGAGGATCCAACAGATTTTAGACTTAGCTAATTTTTTAGGGTTTTTAGGGTTTTTGACTTAGCCAAAATCAGGAGTCTAACAACATGCACCAGAGTAAAAGCATAGGGACCCCTTAGGAAAATTTGATGAATTTGACAAGATAGTGCAAAAATGAGGCTGGAAACTTGGGTGCCAACACAACCCACTTCGTAAAATACGCAGTGGTAGCGATGATGAACTTATGACCATTGGATGAAGGAGGATGAATCTAACCAACGAGATCAAGTCCCCATTGCAAAAAGGGCCATGGTGTAGTGATTGGTTGCAATTCTTGTGCAAGCATGTGAATCAAATCACTATGTTGTTGACAAGGAAAACATTTCTTGACAAATTGATGTGCATCTTGTTCCATAATTGGCCAATAATATCCAGTCCTTAACAACTTTTGGACCAAGGTTGGACCACCAGAGTGTGCACCGCATATACCCTCATGTACCTCATGTAAGGTGGCTTGGGCATCTTCCATGTTAAGACATCTAAGGAGAATCCCATCGAGTGTCCTTCGATAAAGTGTATCACCAAGAATGGTATAACATGATGAACATTGGATGAAGGTTCAGTGTTGGGAATGTGAAAGATTAGGTGGTAGAATGTTGTCATGGAGAAAGGTATAGATCTCATTGTACCAAGGTGCATCATGACCAACAAGTTCGCACACGAGTTCAACTTTGGGGATATCAAATGCAAGAATATAAAGTTTCTCAATCAAGAATTCTGACTGTGGACTGTTTAAAGGAATATCAATCAATGAACCCATAGTTTCCATGGCATCACCAGCTTTATTATGTATCCTTGTAATTTGTTCAAATCATATCCATGAAAATGATTTCTTAAATGTGTCAACCAATTTATTATATGGGAGAAACTTGTCCTCTTTTGTTTGATATTAATTATTGACTTGGTGTATGAAAAGTTGAGAATAACCATAGACTTCAAGTACTTTGATATTCCATTGGATATCCATTCTGAGACCTTTGATAAGTGCTTCATATTCTGCAATATTATTTGTACAAGGAAATAGGATGCTATAGGCTTTCGATATGAAGTCTCCTTGTGGTGTGACAAAGGGGATCCCTGCTCCTAAACCATGATGTGTGAAAGATCCATCAAAGTATAACTTCCAATTTGTAGGGGAGTTAATGACAAAGATTGATTCATCTAGAAATTCTAAAATAAGTGGATGATCAACTTCGATAGGCACTTCTGCCAATTGATCAGCAATGACTTATCCTAAATTATAGCTTTTCTATCTACATATTCAATGTCAAACTCACTCAAAACCATGATCCATTTTTTCGTATGTCCTGTTAGAGTAGCCTTGGATAGGAGATACTTTAGGGGGTTAATCTTTGAGATGAGCTTAGTTTGATGTTTGAGCATATAATGTTGAAGCTTTTATGAGGCAAAGACAATGGCAAGACATGCCTTCTCTATAGGTGTGTAGTTTAGATCATAGCCCACTAAAGTACGATTAATGTAGTATATAGTTGTTTCTTTCCTAGTGTTATCATTTTGTGCTAACAAGGCTCCTAATGTTACTGATGTAGCTGATATGTATAAAAGGAGCAGTTTTCCTTGAACAAGTGGTACCAGAAACGATGGTGTTGCAAAATAATCTTTCAATTTATCAAACTCTTGTTGGCACTTTTCATCCCACTAAAATTCTATATTTTTCCTCAATAGATATGTGAAGGGTTGACACTTGTCAGCAAGTTGTGCTATGAATCTCCTGATAGATTGTAGTTTTCCTTGAAGTCGATGTAGTTGCTTTAGATTCTGTGGTGGTGTCATTTCAACTATAGCTTTCACTTTAGCAGGATCCACTTTGATACGTCTTCAAGAGGTAATGTAGCCTAAGAGTTTATTAGATGTCACACCAAAGACACATTTATTTGGATTAAGGTGCACCTTGTATTCCTCTAAGTGGTCAAAGATATTTTGCAAGGACATACAAATGACCTTCTCTTGTTCATGATAATTTACCAAGGATATCATCAACATAGTCCTCCATTGTTTTATGAAGCATATCATGAAAAATTGCAGTCATTGCTCTTTGATAGGTTGCTCCCGCATTCTTAAGACCAAAAGGCATTACTTTCCAACAATAAACTCCCCAAGTACATATTAATGCGGTCTTATGTTGATCTTCTTCAACAATATTAATTTGGTTATATCCAAAAAATCCATCCATTAGGGATAACATCTCATGTCCAGCTGTTAGGTCGACTATGATAGCAATGTTTGGTAGTGGAAAATCATCTTTAGGACATGCTTTGTTCAAGTCTCTGAAATCTATACAAATTCAGATGTTTGACACCCATTCTAGATAATCTATAGGTTTGATGAAGCCAACTGCTAGTAGTTTCTCCAATTTTGCTTTGACTAAGAGAGTGATTTTGGGATGCATTTTTCTCAACTTTTGTTTGAATGGTTTTTGCTGTAGGATATACCGTCAAATGATGTACCACCAATGAAGGATCTAAACCAGGCATATCTATATAGGACCAAGAAAAAATATTTGATCTCTCTTTGAAAAAGGTGATAAACTCTTGTAATTCAAATTCTAAAATGGATGCTGTTGCAAATGTGATCTTTGGTTCTTCAGGTGTTTCCAAATTCATCTCGTGTTTCCTCAATAAGAATGATAGATCTCTCTTGGTATACCTCAACTTCATGGAGGTCAAATTCCTAATCATTAGGTGCCTCAAGGAGTTTTTCACCCTTGGATATGTCCTTTTTTTTACTTTTTTGTTGTCTGAAAGTGCCACAAAGTGGTTTTCACTAGGGGACGTGATTTTTAGATTTTCACTTTTGCGACTAAGGGATTTGGCCGTCTCTCCAAAGTAGGCATTAGTGTTGATCTCTATAGTGTACCCTATCTTGTGATTTCCAATTGGTATTCGTGATCTTAATCCCAAGAATTCAGTGATAGCCTCGTCATTTTGAAAGACATCTAAAATAGGAGGCCCTTGTTGGTCCCAATCAATGAGTTTGAGGTAGATGAGTTGAAGATTATGGAATAGTGATGATGATGGAAATGACATGGTAAGGGTGAAGATGGATGAATCATATAGCTCGACAATACACTCAAGGGAGTCATCGTAGGTATCCTCATTAGTACCCTCAATAGCAAGAAATGTTTTAGCTACCTCATCCAAGATAAATTTGAGCTTTGGAGATGCTGACTCTTATGATCCAAACCCTAGCCCCAATTGTCTAGGTCTATGTGTAGCTTTAATGGGTTGAATAGTTCCTTGTCCTTGTAAGCCAAGACCACCTTTTCCTTGGTAACCCATGTTTTGTACTATATGAAAAACTTTAAGATATTTCTCAAGAGGGAGATTATCTTGTTCACCTTTTTCCTTATAAAGACTAAAATATTCGCATCAAAGATCTCTTTATCTAGAACGCCCTAATGGGAAAAATTAGTTGGCTTAAAATTGATTGTGATAGTTGAAATAGCTCCATCGGGGCAAGGTCTTCCAAAGATTCTAGGAGAAAGTGGGAGTTGCCCCACATAAAAGGCTCCTTATAGAGTGTATTCTCCTAATCCTTTGTCAATAATCTTAGCCTTGATATCAAGATGTGTGGTGGATGAAGAAGCAAGTGTGGATGGATCAATATATGATGGAGATGGTTTAGCAATGTCATTGGTAGGACAATAATTAGCTTTGTGATATGGGCCTTCCAATAGGCAACAATATTTGAAGGGGTGTGGATTGGCATATATGGTGGTTTCTTGGTCATTATAGGAGAATTTGATGCATTGGTGATAGTTGGAAGGAACGACCTTCATGGAATGAATCCATGGGCATTGTAGGAAGAGAATGTTATATGGGAGATCAAGGTCTAAGACTTGAAAAGTGATTTCCATAAGTGCGGGACCTAATTCAATATGTAGCTTGATGGTTCCCTCTAACTACCTCTCAGCTTCATCATAAGCCTTGATTGTAATGGAATGTTTTTTTATCAATAACCATGGTGGAGTATCCCAATTGTCTTACCAATCTAAGGTGCATAGATTTAATCCCGATCCACAATCTACTATGACCCTTTTGACTTTGTGTTTATGGATGACTACTTCTAGGTGGAGGGGTTCATTATAAAATGAATTGACAGTAGGCATGTCCTTCTCAGTGAAAACTAGGTGGTGCATAGATGCAAGGTGTCCAACCATGGCTTGGAATTGTTCAACATTAATGTCATTAGGGACACGAGACTTGATCAAGGCTTTATCTAATATCTCCTTATGCATAGGGGAGGTACAAAGAAGCTCTAGGATGGAGATTTGTGTGGGAGTCTTCCCTAGACGATCAATGCTATTATATTTGGAAGGTGCTATGGATGAGGATGGCATATATGAGGATGGGGCTCCTTTAAAAGTGATGTGACTACAATGAGTGGTAATGGAACAATCAGGATTATTAGTTCTTATGGTTATGGTGGCTACTTGTGAAGAAAAAGATTCAATACGACCCACAACAAAATTATATGAAGGGGAGGAATTTAATTTATTATCATGATTTTTATTCTTAGAGGAACTAACTTGACCATGTTGAGGGAATGGATCTCGGTATACTCCCAATTTTTCATTGGATGACTTTGGAGGAGATTCTTCTATAGTAACATCTCCTCAATCTATAAAATCTTGGATATAGTTCTTAATTCTCATACAATTGTTTGTTTTATGACCCTTGATCCTATGATAGTCACAATACTCATTGTCATTGTACCAATGGGGTTTAACGACATTTTCCTCATAAGGTTTGATCTCGGGAAGTTTAATGAGGCTTCTTGTAAAAGTTTTCAAAAAATGGATTCCATAGGTTCTCCCAATTTTGTGAATTTATGTCTAGGTCTCAATTCTTTTATAGGATTATTCTTGGGAATGGTTAAATTTGTGTTTGATGATGATGATTTGAGTGCTAATGGAGGATTTTGGATATTTTGTACAAGCTTAGAATCCGTGACACCATCATTGACAATGTTCTTATTCTTAGCCCAAAATCATGGTTTTTCATTGGAATTGTTATTATTGGAGTCCTTATTGTCTTTGAAGATTTTGACAAGTCCTTTTCCTAATAGGGATTTCTCTATGGTTGTGCCTTTATCAATTATTTTCTCAAAAGTGTTAGCACATTGGACTTGAAGGTGAAATCCTGATTTAAGTTTTGGATGAAAAGATTGACAATTTGTTTTTCAGGAATGGACCAAGGGAGCTTACTAGTGAGGTTTCTCCAACGTTGTAGGAAGGCTACGAATGATTCCCTATTTCTTTGTTTAGTATTGCAAAGGTTGGTCATGGACATCTCATGTTCAATGTTGTATGAAAAGTGAGCTATGAATTTGTCAGCAAGCTCTTGGAAAGTTTTAATTCCATGAGGAAGATGGGAGAACCATTCAATGGCTTAACCTCCTAGGCTACGAGGGAAAAGTATCATCAAGCAAGTGTCATCACATGTAACATCCATACATGCTATGAATAACTCTCTTAGATGGTCTCTAGGATCACCCTTCCCCTTGTATTTATCAAATTTTGGGAATTAAAAGTTTTGAGGAAAAGGATTCATGAGTAGAGTTTTGTCAAATGGGTATGGACAAATTTCTTCAAAGGTGTATCTCTTCTTTTCGTTTCCTTTTTGCATATCGACTATCATTTGTTTCATAAGTGTTGCATGTTCGTTGTCTCATGGGGTGATGTGGCTTGTTTCATAAGTTGTTGTAGAAGGGCTTGTTGTTGTTGTTGGAGGGTGGATGTATTGGGGTTTTGAACGTGTGATGACGAGGATTGAGTTTGGACTTGTGAGCTTTACGGCATGGATAAATTGGCTTGGGTATGAATATGTGGTATATTTGATGATATGTATATGGGGTTGGATACTTGAGTAGTGAGTGGTGGAATGACTATACCACTAGAAGGTGGAAAGATGGTTGAAATTTGAGGATTCAACATGGGCATACTAGGAATGGGTTGTGACATAGGTGGAATTATAGAAGTGTTAATATGAGGGATGGATGAGGTCCTAGGGATAGATGATATCATAAGGATAGATGTTGTAAGGATGGATTATGTAGGAATGGAGGATGATGGCATGTTTGGCCCACTAGATGAGGGTATGATGGTAGTTGTAACTTGAGACTTTGACATGGGCATGCTAGGAATAGGTTGTGACACACCTATAGAGGAAATAGGTTGATTCATGGATGTGTTGATGTAAAGATTTGTCGTGGGATTTAAGGTTTCATCAACATGTGGTTGGCAGGGTCCTCCAAATAGATTATCAACTTTATGAGGGTAGCCTTGAGGTATTAAAGCACACACATCAAAGTTGAGAGGTACCTTGACTCCTTGGTATATTAAATTTTGGAAGTAACTTTGGGCATTTTTGGAAATGATATGGTCTACTAGGGCTTGATTATCAGGGTCTTCCATAAAGTCTTGAACTCTAGACTCATAATCAAGGGACTCATGGGTATAGGGACTTGGAATTTGAGGCTCTTTCATAAGATTATCATGCTCTTGTGTATATAAGGGATTTGATGATGGTTTGAGAATGTCCTTATAATCATCGAGTATGAACATGTTCGTGGGAAATCCAAACTTAGGATGAAATCTGGGCACAATGTTGGATCGAAAGATATTTCCTCTACCTTGTTAAGTAGACTCTTGGTGGGATTATTGTTGAGGCTCTTGATAAGGTTGTTAATGAGGCTCTTGTTGAGATTCTTGATAGGATTCAATGATTCTCTTATTTTGTGACCTTGTAGTGGGCATGAATAGGACAACCTTAGAATGAAATGAAAATATGATGGATGTAAATGGATGATGATAGATCAACTTTGGACTTGGGGATTGGTTATGTTTTGTGTAAGGCCTAAATGACAAGATTTTAGACCAAAAGATGTCAAGAGTATGGTGATATGGGAATGGTATGGATAAAGTATGAGGATGACAAGGATATGACAGATGTATGATGATGACAAGGATATGAGGATGATAAGGATATGACAAAGGTATGATGATGACAAGGATATGAGGATGATAAGGATGTGGCAACCAAATTATGATAGTGACAAGGATAAGGTAATGAAAAAGATATGATATGACAAGGATGACAACTAAGATAATGAAAAGGATGACAAAAAGGATATAATGATGATATGGATATGAAAAGGATCAAGATATGATAGTAGGATGAAATGATATTGATGAGTGCCAAGTTGCACCCATGAAATACATCTTTTTACCTCTCTTTTTCTCCTTCCTGATTCCATCTTTCCTAATGTCTGCACCCAAATAAGCTGGCAAGATCGTTCTATTTAATGATTAATTGAGATAGATTACTTAAGATTATAAGTTCTAATTCAGTGACTAATGTGCATGGAATTGATGAAAAAATGTAGAAACTTCTCTCTTTTTGAATCAACAGGTGTAGATGCCAGGAACAACAATTTTGTGCATCCTCGGAGATAGTCTTCCATGATCTTCAGAGACAATACCAAAGTACCATGACACCTGAAGTTTTGAAGAAATGAGGAAAGCTTCTCCGGAGCTCTGTGAGAGTCTAGAGCATCTCCGGAGCTGAACAAAGAAAGCTACAGATATCTCCGGAGCTACAAACATATCTCTGGAGCTACAAACATATCTCCGGAGCTACAAACATATCTTCGGAGCTACAGACATATCTCTGGAGCTGCAGACAGGGACAGATATCTCCGATGCCTCTTGAGAGTAGGGCATATTTCCAGCATAAGATGCCAATTAGGCACTCTCAACAGTGATCTTAATACCCCTCATTTCACTCAAAACATCACCTGAGTAGTGAAGGGTCATCTTTAGTTAAACTGTTGGAGTTTTTATCTTTATAAAGTTTTTGCATGAGTTACGGATAGAATTGATTCAATACCCATATTTTCAGGGCCCCGCTGCCCAAATGTATTAAGACTCAAACTTAGAATTATGAGTGGACTTCTGTTCCACTTAGTCCTCTTTTATTTGCATGGTTATTATCCATAGTGTTCTCAAAATCAGCTACGCTCGTTTTTATAGACAACCCCCACGAAACTTGTCTGTTTCATGAATCTACACTCTAAGATCGCAAATCGAGACAAGATTCCCTTGGTCTCATGCGAAGTCTTTTGACATTCTAAACTAGTCTAAGACATTCCCCTGAATCGGTTTCTTGATATTCGCAAAAATCGTTCAAGTCTTAAACTAGTTAAAAGGTTAATTTTAGTCATTTTTGGGGTGTTGGCCAAATTTTTGGTTTTATCATGTAAGAGTGGTGTTTTTAACTGCTATTACATGTTTTGAAGTTTTTTGTTCACATGTAAGAGTGGCAGATTTAGCCACTATTACACATGTTGAATATTTTGATATATGTAACGACGGCCAAATCACTCGCCTATACTTGTCTTGCTCGGTAGAACTTGCCGGAGCGGTCGAAACACCTGCCGTTACATATAGTTGTTAACTGAACTTGTCAGGATAGCTGAAATACCTACCTGAACAAGATTTTTAGAATCTTGAACGTCGAGTGCCATTAATGGCCACTCGTGCCATTCATTAAAGCTTGTTTTCAAGTTTTAAATATGTCTTTTTCTTGATTATTCTTGTTATTTCATTCCTCCTAAGTTCTTTCTCTGGTGTTCCCTCAAGTCGATCGATCGCGTCGATTTGATACTCAATCAAATTCATTGACATCAAGGTTAGGGTTTTCAACCGACCTTACGGGTAAGTTTCTCTTTTATTTCTGTTCCCTTCTCTCACGTTTTATTTGTTTGTGTATCTTTTAGATTTCGTTTTGTTATGAGTTTTGTTACGTTTTTGTTCTTTGTTGTTTGTTGTTCTTTGTGATTGGTTTTGTTCTTGCTATGTGACGTCTGTATGTGGTGTGCGTCGGATTTGTTTTCCGCCCATACACCATAGGTGCCCTAGGTTTTACTTTTGACAGCCACTAGGTTTTACCACTCCAAAACCTTCGAAGATGTGTATCGACGGCAGTTATCGCCGCCTTAACACAAGTGATCACTAGGTTTCAACCTTGAACCATTTCCGAAGCATGCAGTGAACGGCAAAATCTGTCGACCAAACATCAAAGACAAACTCCCACATGCATCATCGGTCATAATCACCACTCAAACACCAAAAGCATTACCTGTTATAGTGATGTTTTCCGTTGCCAAAAGCCTTGCATTGTTGACTCCTATCCTACCTGTCAAAGCGGCCAAATCATCCGCCATTGCAAGACAACAAATTTTCCCGCTTAATGTAAAGGCGGCTAAATCATCTGCCCTCACATCAAGACCCTTACGTAGTTTAAAACCACTTACCTATAAAGGCGGTGAAATCCTCCGCCCTAACATTTGAAGTTTCAAACTCCCCATTACATGCAGGAGCGGTCATTTTGACCGCTTGTGCATGTTAACCAATAATCTCCCACATGTAACAGCGACGTTTTCAACCACCTTCACACCTGAAACTCTTTCAACCTACAATAGCGGTGAAATCACTCGCTCAAACATGTTTTCCTGAATTTTTCCCAACACTGCAAAAGTTCGTCTTTCCAAAGCTAAAAGCCCGCTTTCACCTTTGCCTTGATTTGCTCACTCAAGCCCTTTAAACGCATGCTTTCCTATCCATGATCGTCGACTCGCAGTTGACCCAGTTTACCCAATTTTTCCCCTAACTGCGAGATCATGGTCTTTTGCAGTTTTCAATCAGCGTTCGTGGTGAAGTTCAAATTCAGAGTTTTCTCCAGAGCTCATGTCAGAATCATCTCCATCGAAGGTCAGAGTCTTGAAGTACAAATAACAAGGTGTCTTTCTGGTAACAGCGGTGCAATCAAACATTGATGAAATCAGAGACACAGAAATTGGGCATGTGGACATGGCAAAATTTGTGGATAGAACAAAACAAGTAAATCCCTCCAAGCCTATGTAGAAAATCATTGACAACAATATTCATTTGGTTGCGTCATTTCCAGTTTCTGCACACAATCCTAAATTTGTTCTACAAGTGGTCAGCCATTACAACAAGGACACTAGAGCTGTGACGAACTCACAGGGAAATGTAATCATGAGACTGGATGCGGAGTTCCTCGACAAAATCTTCATGTGTCCACCTATTGAGAACATTAGACGTATTGATTTTGCTCAGGGTCAACAAGACTATGATAATGATGTGGAATCTGCTAGGAGGTATATAAACACCAAATGGTTTAAGATTCCTAGGGGTAATTTGACTAGATGGCCAAAGGATCTTCACAGGAGTGACTTTGTAGAGGAAGTGTGTGATTTGATTACTCTCTTGAGTTGCATCAGAGGACTCCCTTCTGCTTCCAAATTCCAGGACTGGATGTACACTTACATCAAGGTGATTCTACAGGGTAATCAGAAGATATTCTGGGGTGAACAGATCAGCAATTCTTTGCACGAGCAACTGGTAAGAGTCAATACTACCTTCAAATTTTAAATGACTTCTTATCTTGTCTATGCTGCTGCAAGCATGAGGAACTTTCCAGGTTTAACCCAAGTGGGAGACAGGAGATTGGTCCCAGTGTATGAATACTACCCTCAAATCACTCTGAAGGGGTCAATTCATCATTTTAGAAGAGTAAATGATGCTTTCTTCTCAGTTTTCATGTGCTTGTGGGATGGTGAACTAGTTCAAAGAAGAGTTTCTAATGAAGCTTGCCAGGTTGTAAATTCTTTTGGTTGCTTATTCTTGCAATTTTCCACCTTCACATATCTTCGGGTAGGATACTATCCTGGTTACCCTTACATGCTGCCACGGTATTTCAATGATCGCATTGTTCTTATGGAGCTTTGTAGACAACTGATTGTGGTACACAACAAACAGATGGAGCTGAAGAAGTCAGGGATAAAGTATCCCGTTGAAATTGGGAGGTACTCGGTTCAATCTGCCAACAAAGCAAAGATAATTGACTCTGAGTTGCAGTTGGTCACCATGAAGACCTACAAGAAAAGAAATCATTTTGACTTCAGAAGGGTTCAATATAAAATCAAGAGGAAGTCAACTTTTCATGTGCCAATGGTCGAAGATATATGGGCGGATCTCAGGACTCAAAATGAGATCAGAAAACTAGATTTCTGCAGACTTCATCTAAGCCAAATTGAAGAACTAGGACTCGCTGATATTCTAGATGGAATGGAGGATGATGGGGATGTCCTAGATCACAAATATGAGGCAGAAAATGTTGAGGCTTCACCTCTCCCAGAGGTGAAATGGTCAGTCAAAGAGGAGACATGTATCAGGAAAAGATTCCAACCAATGCTGGCAAACACCAACTTGTGGTTAAGAAGTAAGGGAATCAAGTTGAAAGAATTCCTTATAGGGTCTAAAGAAGAAACACAGGATCAAATAGGTAAGAAAGTAGAAAACTGAACTAAAAACAGGAGTGACACCCCTTCTTCTTCCAAGATACATAAACCAAAGATCAAATTTGTATCTAAAGGAGGAAAGAAGAAGGAATCTACAGAGGCTTCTGACGCCACTAAGTCAGATGTTGAAGATACTATTGATGATCAGATGGAAATTGAAGATGTTGAGACTGAAGAACAAAATGTTCAAAAGTCTAAGACAAAGGTATCTGATGAAGCTGAACAAGGTGAAGATGAAGATATAGAGGAAGAAAGACTTGATGGTTCCCCTCAGACTTCAGTGAAAGATCTTCCCTTTGAGACACAAGTTCCTACACCTCCTCCTCATGTTCCGGTTTCTAACAATTTGCCAGTGATGTCAAGTGTTCCTCTTTCTCCAATTTTTGTTGTTTCTTCTGACAATACTCCTCCATCCATGAAAGCTAGCTTTGGAACTATTTTTGATTCTTCTGGTTCCATTCCAAGCTTATCTTCCCCATCTTTTGACATCGGGGAACAAACTGTTTTAGAGAACCTTCTGGATGCTTCACAAAAGGTTATTGATACAAGTGTTGTGTTTACCAACACAAGTCCAATTGTCACCATCACTGGTACAAACATGGAGCCAACCAAGCAAGTAGTGGATCCCTCTCCGGCTATTGACGCTTCTATACTTCCTCCATGGCTATCTGCCTATACTCCAAAGAGGAAGAAGCAAGCCATCTCACCTGATGAGATTGACATTGAAAAACTGTTGCCCGTGAAAGCAAAGAACCAGAAGAAGAAGCCTAAGACTGTTTCTAGGCTGGTCACCGAAAAGGGAATCAGATATGCTGAGATTGCCAAACCTCCTAAAGATGCCAGGGTTGACACTTTTGACATGAGTAATTATGTCATCTCAAGGGTTGAGTTGGGTAAAGTGACTCATGAAGGTGTCAAGGCAGATTTCCAGACCACTGCCAGTACCCTACTTGAAAAGTATGACGAAGCCAAGAAAGAGGAGTAGTACAAAGCAAAAGCAGAACAACTAGCTGTTGTCCTTCAAAAAATGGTGAAGTCATCAGAAATAGTAGAACCCATGGTAGTGATAGTGGAGGATCCCCTGATACAGAAGGTTGAAAAAGTGCAAGCCAGATGTAAGATAGTGGGGGATGTAGTGGAGCGGTTGTTGGCTCAAGGATGAGTTTTGCTAAAAACCACTGTGGAAAGGAAGGAGAAAATGGACAAAGCTAAAGCTGAGCTGGACAATCTGGTAGATCTACTTTCACAAGAGCTGCAAGATCAAGAAGAGAGCCTAGAAGAGTGGATAGACATGAAGAAGATCAAGATAAAGAATCTGATCACCATTGGGGTCATCACCAACAGGGAATCATATCTTAAGACCAAGGAGACTCTAGCTCATCGTATTTTCGTAATAAAGAGTCTACTTGAAGATCTGTGCCAAGCTCGAGAAGCCAGCGAAGATAGTGATGTCACACTCCTACACCGGCTAGAAGAACTTCCTTGCACCTTGACAAGGGAAGATCATAGTTTCCTCACAGCACAGGAAATGATAAGTTCTTTTGAAGAAATGGTACAAAAGAAATTTGAAGAGGAGGCTCCCTCAGTGCTCTCAATGGATAGCCTGTATGATCAACATTCGACTCTGGAGAACCTGAAGGATAATTTAGACAAGCATGAAAAGGCGGTAAAGGCGGTAAAGGATTCAATTCTCCAAGCTCGCACCATCTCTGAAAACACAGCGAAACCAGATGCATGCGAGATGTCAATCGTTCAAACTATGTACTAGAACTTCCTGAGGAAAAAAGATGGAGGAAGCTAGTGCCTTAGCTTATTTTTCTTAGATGTTATGTAAATTGAATTTTGTTTTGGACATCTACACATGTAATTTTCCAAAATATAATTACATGTGACACAAGAGAAGTCCTAAGTCAAATAGGACTCTTTTGTGGAATAAGTCAAAGTAGTTGTAGATTTCCTAAATTTTCTCAAGGCCTCTCCCTATAAATAAAGAGGGCCTCTTTTGTAAATATTATCTTTTGTCTATTGCAAGAATACTCTGGCGAATTGAAAAGCAAATCAAGACTTTGTGCTTTTTGTGAAAATCAATTATCAAATATTTATCAATACAAGAAAGCAAGTTCAATTCCAATCTTTGTCTTGGGATTATTTGTGTTGTGATAGTATTGTTCTTACGTCTTGCTATCATAATCATTTTTGCTAATAATTGAAGTGTGGAGTTTGTTTCAAGTGATTGAAGAGCGCTCTTAATTTGATTCTGATAGACTTTGTGTTATCAAATCATTTGTGAGGTTTATGTTCATGTTTGTGAGAATACAATAGTTTGGAGACTTTGTGCTACAAGTTATTATATTCGATTTACTTTTATCATCTTGAAGAGGAGTGAAGACTTTGGGCTGCATTCAACTTCAAATAGTTCTATTTGCAATTAGTAAGTGAGGTAACAGAGAACTTTGTGTTTATGTGATTTTGTGATAATTTATAAGTTCTTTATCAAGAGTTTGAAGTATGAACATCTATTCTGAAAAAAGAGAATGAGATGAGATGGAACCACCACAAACATAGTTTTTAGTGTACATAAATTTCATAAGTTGTTTTGTTTGCAAAAGTCAAATAACTAGAGGGAACCTCCCCTTGCTGAGAGGAGAGACTTTGTCTCATCATAGCTGTGGCTGATATACCCATTTTTCTATTAGTGAGTTAACGACAAAATATTCACCCAACAGTTTTTTGGCGACTCTACTAGGGAAGGAACGCGCAACTTGAAGCCTCACGCTTCGAGTTGAAGCATTTTCAGTTCTTTTCCATTTTCTTGCAAAATTGTGTTTAGCATACTACATTCTGCCGATTCTCGGTACACCAGAAGCAAGAGGGCTTAGGGTATTATTGATCCTGCATTTGAATTGATGTAGCAGAATAATTTTGGATTCTTAACTCCATGACCTCGTCTTCAGCGCACCAGGAGTTTTCCCCCTACAAACACCAGGTCTCCAATACCAGGTGAAGTTTCTAGTGCTGGTGCTAATAGAGTTTTATCTGTTCATACGACACCAAGGTTTGTTATACCACCTTTCAATCAACGCGTCATGGCAGCCCAAGGCCCTAGGGGTAATACCTTTGGTCCTCTAAATTTGACCCCACCATTACATGAACTACCTCATAGTTCAAGAAAGAATTTCCCCAAATTCTATGGTGATGGGAAAGTTCATCCTGATGAGCACATTGCGGCTTTTTGTATAGCCTGTGGTGTGATAGGTGTCGAGCACGAAGATGTTGCTGTACGACTCTTTGTAGAAACACTACAAGGTGCTACTGCAGATTGGTTTTACCACCTTCGAGCTCAGACCATAACGAACTGGACTACTCTCAAAACCAAGTTCAAAGCCAGGTTTAAACCTGCGGAAGATGCCCATGCATTGTTGGCACAGCTGACACAGATGAAAAAGGAACCTCATGAACCAATGCGAGATTTCATCGCTAAGTTCAACAAATTGAGAAACAGGATTCCCACCACCGCTGAGCCTACAACGGAGAACCTTAAATGTTTCTTTATCAATACACAACTTCTGGAGGTGAGTTTTCTATTGAGGCGAGCTGCTCCTACTGATCTTGCTGCAGCTTAGATTCTGGCAACTGAAGTGGAGGACGATCTTATCCTTGCAGGTAAGATAAGAAGGGATTCTAATAGAAATAAAAGTTCCTCTTCTACTGAGAATGCTTAAACAAGCACCACGGACCCCATGGTGCAAAAGCTAGCAAATGAATTGCTAGCTCTGAAGAGACAAATGTCCCAAGGTATGTCTGTGCCTCCTTCTTACTGAGATATACCAAAGTGGACATTTCCAAATAATTCATATCAAGGCAATGCTGCTAGGAATCAAGGACAACACAACCGTCTTCCACCTACACAGGGGAAGCTGGCCATCGAAGCAGCGCCGGTCAACTCTGTTGTTGGCTGTTATGAAGCTAAAAATGAACTCTCTTTCCAACCTGAGTTGGATTATGAAAATGGTGCTAACCTCTTCACAGAAGGAGAAGAAGAGTTAGCTGGAGACTCTACCATCAACTTTCTGAATTATCAGGACGAAGCTGAAAAGGGAGAAGTGTGTGAAAGAGCATATGCTGTTTTCATTAGGTCTCAAAATCAGTCAGCTCTTCAAGCTGATAAAGGGAAGGTGAGAGAAGAATCTCAACTGGTGATTTCAATCGCTAAACGGGGGACTCCGCTACCTTTCCAATCAAAAGACCCGGTGGTCAATAAACAAGTAAGTGCCTCTAATGAATTTGTATCTTCCACTTCTACTCCTCAGACTAGTGCTATCTCTACCAAAAATCAAAATGATGGTTTTTCTTCCTCCGTTTCTAATTCTTTTCAGCAATTCGATATAATAGATCATGCTAGGAGAACTAAGATACAAATGTCTGAAGTTGAGTATTTACAGGCTAATCCTGAACAATTTGATAGATTAGCCAAATATGTCAAAAAATAAGACCGTCCCTGCAGGACAAGAGTTTCCCAAAGCTACTCATGACTCCCCTAAAAGCAATCCTATCCAAAATAATCTTGTCACTACTCCCCTTGAAGCCTCTAGAAAAATTGAACCGTTCTATGTTTCCCTATTAGTAAATGGTCATAAATTGAGCAATTGCGTAATAGATTTCGGAGCCTCTGACAATGTTATGCCTGCTAAGGTAGCAGACGCCCTTGGCCTCACCTTAACCAAAACTTTTGGGAGGTGTTTCTCTATGGAGAATAAACAAGTTCCACTTTTGGGTCAAATCAAAGACGCCCAATTTGCATTTGCAGCTTTCCCAGATAAGAGAATCAAGATGACAGTCCTGGTAGCTGATGTTCCAGCTTCATATGACATTCTTCTTGGGCATAATTTCTGCAGAGATATAGGTGGAGAGTTGAACATGGATCTGTCTGAAGCAAGGATACCTGTTAAAGGTGTCATGCAGAAGTTGCTTCCTGAGAAGGAAGCAAAATACATCGTTATCCAAACATCAAACCCCAAAGCTCAAATTTTGTTTGAGTCCTTGGGAATGGGTAATTATTTTCTATCTACCGAAGATGGTTCCAGTTCATCAGATGAGAGTAGACCGGGTGATAGCTTGGATATGTCAGATAGAGACTCAGAAGGGTTTTCAGATGAAAGTTCAGGTGAGGGTATAATAATGCCAGATTCTTCCCTCACTGACGAAGAGGAATCTTCTGACCCAAGAAATTCCAAGAAATCAAATTCTGATGAAGTCTGGATTTTAGAGTTTGATGGCAGTTGTTCTTCTACCGGTTCTGGAGCCGGAGTGGTCTTGATATCGCCACAAGGTGATATCTTACCTTTTTCATACAAGTTACAATTTGACAATACCAATAACACCACCGAATATGAGTCCTTATTTGCTTGGATTGGAAGCTTCTCGTGCTAGAGGTGTTAAAATCCTTCATGCTCAACGGGATGCCGAATTGGTGGTTTGTCAAGTAAGGAATTTGTACCAAACTAAAAATGAAAGACTGAGACACTATCACAATCGCGTATGGGATTGCATTGAAAGTTTTGATGCTTTCAACATTTTTGCAGTACCAAGAGAGTTCAATGATCGTGCAAATTCATTGGCTGTTTCCGCCACTCTCATGGTGCCTCATAAGGATTTCAAAGGAAACAAGTACACTATTGAGCTAGTCTTCCGACCAAGTGTATCTGATAACGCTGACCATTGGCAGGTGTTCAATGGTGATAACCAAATCATTGCTTTCCTAGAAAAGATGGATAGTTTTGATGAGCTTTACTTTGAAGGAAGTGAATTGCCACCACGGGAATATGTTTTAGAGATAGATTCACAAACCGGTGAAGAATTTCTACAATTGAAAGGAAATAAAATCCCAAAAGGTTTGGTTTCCCTTGAGAAACTCTTTGATAAACATGAGAGGTATATCAAGTAGTGGCAACAACAACAGGATTCAAGTTCCTCTATGGAATTTGAGCAGGTCAATTTGGGTTTGGAAGTAGATCCTAAGATGGTCAACATTGGAAAATGTTGCACTGCTGATGAAAGATTCAAATTCATTACCCTCCTTCGCCATTACATTGATGTTTTGGCTTACTCCTATGATGACTTGAAGTCTTTCAGGCCTAAGGAGGTTCAACACGAAATTCCCCTCAAAGCTGGATCGTTGCCTCACAAGCAGAAGCAGAGGCAATACAATCCTAAGATATCAGGTACGATCCTTTCTAAGATTTAGAAGATGCTGAATGCAAGGATAATTTTTCCAATTCATCATTCCACATGGATCGCAAACATAGTACCTGTAAGGAAGAAGAACGAAGAAATCCGTATCTGTGTTGATTTCAGGAATCTCAACTAGTCTTCCTTAAAAGATAACTACCCTTTACCCATCATGGACCAAGTGTTGCAAACAGTGACTGGTTCAGAAATGCTGTCTATGTTAGATGGTTTTTTGGGGAAGTGGAGGTCAATGAAGCTGATCAGTTCAAAACTACCTTCACCACACCATGGGGCATGTTTGCATATCGCAGAATGCCTTTTGGTCTGATCAATGCAGGTGCCACATTTCAGAGAGCGATGGATCTTGCCTTCAGAGACGAGATGGGAAAGTTCATCATGGTGTATTTCGATGACTTGACTATTTTTTCCAAAAACCGTCATGATCATGCGCATCATTTACGACAAGTGTTGGAGCACTGTCGGCAAAATGGTATTTCCCTCAATCCCAAGAAGTCAATTTTTGGGGTGACAGAAGGTAAGCTTCTCAGACACATTGTATCCTAGGAAGGTACTAAGATTGACTTGGAGAGAGTTAAATCCATTCAAAGTCTTACTCTGCTTGCTAGTAAGACTGCTGTTCACTCTTTCTTTGGAAAGGTGAATTTTCTGTGAAGGTTCATTCCTGAGTTTGTAGAAAAAACCCGTCACATTGTTAATATGATGAAGGGTAAGGCCACTTTCCGTTGGCCTGCGGAGGGTAAGGAAGCATTTGAGGATATCAAGAGAGCTATTGCCCATGCTCCAGTTCTTATTTGTCCTGACTACACTAAGGATTTCGTAGTCTATAGCTACGCTTCAGAACACACACTTTCATCTATTCTGGTTCAGCAGAATGAAGAAGGTGTTGAATCCCCCATATCATTTATGAGTTGTCCTCTCAAATCTCATGAATTGAAGTATTCAAATATGGAGAAGCATGCCTATGCTGTGGTCAAAGCGGTGAAGCATTTTAGGTTCTATATTCTAAACTCACACACTGTTGTTATGGTTCCTGATACAACAGTCAAATCTATCCTAACTCAACAGGAGTTTAGAACAAAGAGAGGTAATTGGATTGCTAAGATCCAAGAATTTGATCTGGATATCAAGCCAACCAAGCTTGTGCATGGTAAAGGTTTGTGTCAATTGATCGCAGATAACATCCCAAAAGAGACAGGGGACGAAGAAGAAGAAGTTGTGGACACACCAACTGTCCTTTTTGTTACTACAACTGACGAGTGGTATTCCAATATCACTCATTTCCTTACCTATGGTGAGTGTCCTTCTCACTTATCTTATAAGGAAAAAATGACTGTCAAGTTTAAAGCTGCAAACTACGTCCTTTGGGACAATGGTTTGTACAAGAGAAGTCTTGATGGTGTATTTCTCCGTTGCGTGGATAAAGCGCAACAACGTAGACTTTTGGAGTCTTTCCACAATTTGGCTTGTGGAGGACATTTTTTCACACCTGTAATGGCTCACAAGATTCTGCGAGCTAGATACTATTGGCCCACACTATTCCAAGATGTGTACAATTGGGTACGTAGGTGTGAGTTATGTCAACAGTTTGTTGGGAAACTGAAGTTGGTAGCCTTACCTCTAAAACCAGTGGTGATTGAGGAGCCTTTTCAGCAATGGGGTATTGACTTCATTGGCGCAGTGAATCCATCATCAAGTGCAGGACATAACTATGTTCTCACCGCAACAGACTATTTTACCAAATGGGTGGAAGCTATTCCAGTCAAGCATGCTACTTTTGAAGTGGTATGCAGTTTTCTTAAGGAGAACATTATTTCCAGGTTTGGAGTTCCAAACAAGATTGTAGCAGACAATGCTACTTGTTTTTCCTCTCATGAGATTACTGAGTTTTGCTACGAGCACAGGATCATTCTTTCCCATTCTTCAGACTATTATCCGCAAGGGAATGGTCAAGCAGAATCAAGCAATAAGAATCTGGTCACTATCATCAGGAAATTGGTAGATGAGAATCAGAGAAATTGGCATAAGGCATTGTTTGATGCTTTATGGGCAGATAGAATTACCCCCAAAAGGGTGATACGCATGTCACCATTTCAGCTTCTATATGGTCTGAATGCAGAGATACCAATTACCTTGGAATTGCCAGCATTGAGATTGGTGAAGGCATTGGAAGATAGAACTTTTGATAGTCCTATTGATAAAAGGATCATGTATCTGACTGAACTTGAGGAGCAGCGCACTATGGTGGTGAACCGTATTGCTGAGCACCAAAATCAAGTAAAGAAACTCTTCGACAAGAAGGTAAAGGCTCGTGAGTTTCAGATCGGAGATCAAGTCTTGTTGTGGGACAAGAGGAGAGAACCAAAAGGAATGCACGGAAAATTTGATTCCTTATGGAGAGGTCCATTCACCATTCATCAATTCTATGGTGAAAATAATTTCGTGCTGGAGTATCAGGATGGGACACCATTTTTGTTGCCTCACAGTGGACAACATCTGAAGCACTTCAATCCTTGAAGTATCAGATAAGTTTAATTGTACATTTGTATAGTTTGGTGTTTTTATTTTTGTGTTTTTGTTTAGTCTTTTGTGTCTTTTTCTTTCTTAGCTTGACTCTATAGCCCAATGGCATGGATGAAGCCACTTAGAGACTAGATTCTACTCCCTTCAATCATTTCAAAGTTCGATCGAAGGAAGTTCCCCAGTTAGAGCCAGCTGTTGTTCTCAAAATCAGCTACACTGGTTCTTGTAGACAACCCCCACGAAACTTGTCCGTTTCGTGAATCTACAATCTAAGATCGCAAATTGAGACAAGATTCCCTTGGTCTCATGCGAAGTCATTTGACATTCTAAACTGGTCTGTGACATTCCCCTGAATCAGTTTCTCGATATTCGAAAAAATCGTTCAAGTTTTAAACTGGTTAAAAGGTCAATTTTAGTCATTTTTTGGGTGTTGGCCAAATTTCTAGTTTTATCATGTAAGAGCAGTGTTTTTAACTGCTATTACATGTTTTGAAGTTTTTTGTTCACATGTAAAAGCAGTGGATTTAGCCACTATTACATATGTTGAATATTTTGATATATGTAACGACGGCCAAATCACCCGCCTATACCTGTATTGCTCGGTAGAACTTGCCGGAGCGGCCGAAATGCTCTCCGTTACATATAGTTGTTAACTGAACTTGTCGGGACGACTAAAATACCCGCCCGAACAAGATTTTCAGAATCTTGAACGTCAAGTGCCATTAATGGCCACTTGTGCCATTCATTAAAGCTTGTTTTCAAGTTTTAAATATGTCTTTTTGTTGATTATTCTTGTTATTTCATTCCTCCTAAGTTCTTTCTCTGGTGTTCCCTCGCGTCGATCGATCGCGTCGATTTGATACTCAATCAAATTCATTGACATCAGGGTTAGGGTTTTCAACCAACCTTACGGGTAAGTTTCTCTTTTATTTCTGTTCCCTTTTCTCACGTTTTATTTGTTTATGTGTATCTTTTAGATTTTGTTTTGTTATGAGTTTTGTTACGTTTTTGTTCTTTGTTGTTTGTTGTTCTTTGTGAATGGTTTTGTTCTTGCTATGTGATGTCTGTATGTGGTGTGCGTTGGATTTGTTTTCCACCCATACACCATAGGTGCCTTAGGTTTTATTTTTGACAGCCTCTAGGTTTTACCGCTCCAAAACCTTCGAAGATGTGTATCGACGGTAGTTATCACCGCCTTAACACAAGTGATCACTAGGTTTCAACCTTGAACCATTTCCGAAGCATGCAGTGAACGGCGAAATCTACCGACCAAACATCAAAGACAAACTCCCACATGCATCGTCGGTCATAATCATTGCTCAAACACCAAAAGCATTACCTGTTATAGCGGTGTTTTCCACCGCCAAAAGCCTTACATTGTTGACTCCTATCCTACCTGTCAAAGCAGCCAAATCACCCGCCTTTGCAAGACAGCAATTTTTCCCGCTTAATGTAAAGGCGGCTAAATCATCCGCCCTCACATCAAGACCCTTACGTAGTTTAAAACCACTTACCTATAAAGGCGGTGAAATCCTCCGCCCTAACATTTGAAGTTTCAAACTCCCCATTACATGCAGGAGCGGTCATTTTGACCGCCCGTGCATGTTAACCAATAATCTCCCACATGTAACAGCGGCATTTTCAACCGCCTTCACACTTGAAACTATTTCAACCTACAATAGCAGTGAAATCACCCGCTCAAACATGTTTTCCTAAATTTTTTCCAACACTGGGAAAGTTTGTCTTTCCAAAGCTAAAAGCCCGCTTTTGCCTTTGCCCTGATTTGTGCACTCAAGCCCTTCAAATGCATGCTTTCCTGTCCATGATCGTCGACTCGCAGTTGACCCAATTTACCCAATTTTTCCCCTAACTACGAGATCATGGTCTTTTGTAGTTTTCAATCAGCGTTCGTGGTGAAGTTCAAATTCAGAGTTTTCTCTAGAGCTCATGTCAGAATCATCTCCATCGAAGGTCAGAGTCATGAAGTACAAATACCAGGGTGTCTTTCCAGTAACAACGGTGCAATCAAACATTGATGAAATTAGAGACACAAAAATTGGGCATGTGGACATGGCAGAATTCGTGGATAGAACAAAACAAGCAAATCCCTCCAAGCCTATGTAGAAAATCATTGACAACAATATTCATTTGGTTGCGTCATTTCCAGTTTCTGCACACAATCCTGAATTTGTTCTACAAGTGGCCAGCCATTACAACAAGGACACTAGAGCTGTGACGAACTCACAGGGAAATGTAATCATGAGACTGGATGCAGAGTTCCTCGACAAAATCTTCATGTGTCCACCTATTGAGAACATTGGATGTATTGATTTTGCTCAGGGTCAACAAGACTATGATAATGATGTGGAATCTGCTAGGAGGTATATAAACACCAAATGGTTTAAGATACCTAGGGGTAATTTGACCATATGGCCAAAGGATCTTCACAGGAGTGACTTTGTAGAGGAAGTGTGTGATTTGATTACTCTCTTGAGTTGCATCAGAGGACTCCCTTCTGCTTCCAAATTCCAGGACTGGATGTACACTTACATCAAGGTGATTCTACGGGGTAATCAGAAGATATTCTGGGGTGAACAGATCAACAATGCTTTGCACGAGCAACTGGTAAGAGTCAATACTACCTTCAAATTTTAAATGACTTCTTATCTTGTCTATGCTGCTGCAAGCATGAGGAACTTTCCAGGTTTAACCCAAGTGGGAGACAGGAGATTGGTCCCAGTGTATGAATACTACCCTCAAATCACTCGGAAGGGGTCAATTCATCATTTTAGAAGAGTCAATGATGCTTTCTTCTCAGTTTTCATGTGCTTGTGGGATGGTGAACTGGTTCAAAGAAGAGTTTCTGATGAAGCTTGGCAGGTTCTAAATTCTTTTGGTTGCTTATTCTTGCAATTTTCCACCTTCACATATCTTCAGAAAGGATACTACCCTGGTTACCCTTACATGCTGCCACGGTATTTCAGTGATCGCATTGTTCTTATGGAGCTTTGCAGACAACTGATTGTGGTACACAACAAACAGATGGAGCTGAAGAAGTCAGGGATAAAGATTCCTGTTGAAATTGGGAGGTACTCGGTTCAATCCGTCAACAAAGCAAAGATAATTGACTCTGAGTTGTAGTTGGTCACCATGAAGACCTAAAAGAAAAGAAATCATTTTGACTTCAGAAGGGTTCAAGATAAAATCAAGAGGAAGTCAACTTTTCATGTGCCAATGGTCGAAGATATATGGGTGGATCTCAGGACTCAAAATGAGATTAGAAAACTGGATTTCTGTAGACTTCATCTAAGCCAAATTGAAGAGCAAGGACTCGCTGATATTCCAAATGGAATGGAGGATGATGGGGATGTCCTAGATCACAAATATGAGGTAGAAAATGTTGAGGCTTCACCTCTCCCAGAGGTGAAATGGTCAGTCAAAGAGGAGACTTCTATCAGGAAAAGATTCCAACCAATGCTGGCAAACACCAACTTGTGGTTAAGAAGTAAGGGAATCAAGTTGAAAGATTTCCTTACAGGGTCTGAAGAAGAAACACAGGATCAAACAGGTAAGAAAGTAGAAACCCGAACTAAAAACAGGAGTGACACCCCTTCTTCGTCCAAGATACATAAACCAGAGATCAAATTTATATCTAAAGGAGGAAAGAAGAAGGAAACTACAGAGGCTTCTGACGCCACTAAGTTAGATGTTGAAGATACTAATGATGATCAGATGGAAATTGAAGATGTTGAGACTGAAGAACAAAATGTTCAAAAGTCTAAGACAAATGTATCTGATGAAGCTGAACAAGGTGAAGATGAAGATATAGAGGAAGAAAGACTTGATGGTTCCCCTCAGACTCTAGTGAAAGATCTTCCCTTTGAGACACAAGTTCCTACACCTCCTCCTCATGTTCCAGTGTCTAACAATTTGCTAGTGATGTCAAGTGTTCCTCTTTCTCCAATTTTTGTTGTTTCTTCTGACAATACTCCTCCATCCATGAAAGCTAGCTTTGGAACTATTTTTGATTCTTCTGGTTCCATTCCAAGCTTATCTTCCCCATCTTTTGACATCGGGGAACAAACTATTTTAGAGAACCTTCTGGATGCTTCACAAAAGGTTGTTGATACAGGTGTTGTGTTTACCAACACAAGTCCAATTGTCACCATCACCGGTACAAACATGGAGCCAACCATGCAAGTAGTGGATCCCTCTTCGGCTATTGACACTTTTATACTTCCTCCATGGCTATCTGCCTATACTCCAAAGAGGGAGAAGCAAGCCATCTCACCTAATGAGATTGACATTGAAAAACTGTTGCCCGTGAAAGCAAAGAACCAGAAGAAGAAGCCTAAGACTGTTTCTAGGCTGGTCACCGAAAAGGGAATCAGATATGCTGAGATTGCCAAACCTCCTGAAGATGCCAGGGTTGACACTTTTGACATGAGTAATTATGTCATCTCAAGGGTTGAGTTGGGTAAAGTGACTCATGAAGGTGTTAAGGCAGATTTCTAGACCACTGCCAGTACCCTACTTGAAAAGTATGACGAAGCCAAGAAAAAGGAGCAGTACAAAGCAAATGCAAAACAACTGGCTGCTGTCCTTCAAAAAATAGTGAAGTCATCAGAAATAGTAGAACCCATGGTAGTGACAGTGGAGGATCCCCTGATACAGAAGGTTGAAAAAGCACAAGCTAGAGGTAAGATAGTGGGGGATGTAGTGGAGCGGTTGTTGGCTCAAGGACGAGTTCTGCTAAAAACTGCTGTGGAAAGGAAGGAGAAAATGGACAAAGCTAAAGCTGAGCTGGACAATCTGGTAGATCTACTTTCACAAGAGCTACAAGATCAAGAAAAGAGCCTAGAAGAGTGGATAGACATGAAGAAGATCAAGATAAAGAATCTGATCACCATTGGGGTCATCACCAACAGGGAATCATATCTTAAGACCAAGGAGACTCTAGCTCATCGTATTTTCGTAATAAAGAGTCTACTTGAAGATCTGTGCCAAGCTCGAGAAGTTAGCGAAGATAGTGATGTCACACTCCTACATCGGCTAGAAGAACTTCCTTGCACCTTGACAAGGGAAGATCATAGTTTCCTCACAGCACAAGAAACGATAAGTTCTTTTGAAGAAATGGTACAAAAGAAATTTGAAGAGGAGGCTCCCTCAGTGCTCTCAATGGATAGCTTGTATGATCAACATTCGACTCTGGAGAACCTGAAGGATAATTTAGACAAGCATGAAAAGGCGGTAAAGGCGGTAAAGGATTCAATTCTCTGAGCTCACACCATCTCTGAAAACACAGCGAAACCAGATGCATGCGAGATGTCAGTCATTCAAACTATGTACCAGAACTTCCTGAGGAAAAAAGATGGAGGAAGCTAGTGCCTTAGCTTGTTTTTCTTAGATGTTATGTAAATTGAAATTTGTTTTGGACATCTACACATGTAATTTTCCAAAATATAATTACATGTGACACAAGAGAAGTCCTAAGTCAAATAGGACTCTTTTATGGAATAAGTCAAAGTAGTTGTAGATTTCCTAAATTTTCTCAAGGCCTCTCCCTATAAATAAAGAGGGCCTCTTTTGTAAATATTATCTTTTGTCTATTGCAAGAATACTCTGGCGAATTGAAAAGCAAATCAAGACTTTGTGCTTTTTGTGAAAATCAATTATCAAATATTTATCAATACAAGAAAGCAAGTTCAATTCCAATCTTTGTCTTGGGATTATTTGTGTTGTGATAGTATTGTTCTTACATCTTGCTATCATAATCGTTTTTGCCAATAATTGAAGTGTGGAGTTTGTTTCAAGTGATTGAAGAGCGCTCTTAATTTGATTTTGATAGACTTTGTGTTATCAAATCATTTGTGAGGTTTATGTTCATGTTTGTGAGAATACAATAGTTTGGAGACTTTGTGCTACAAGTTATTATATTCGATTTACTTTTATCATCTTGAAGAGGAGTGAAGACTTTGGGCTGCATTCAACTTCAAACAGTGCTATTTGCAATTAGTAAGTGAGGTAACAGAGAACTTTATGTTTCTGTGATTTTGTGATAATTTATAAGTCCTTTATCAAGAGTTTGAAGTATAAACATCTATTCTGAAAAAAGAGAATGAGATGAGATGGAACCACTACAAACATAGTTTTTAGTGTACATAAATTTCATAAGTTGTTTTGTTTGCAAAAGTCAATTAACTAGAGGGAACCTTCCCTTGCTGAGAGAAGAGACTTTGTCTCATCATAGCTGTGGCTGATATACCCATTTTGCCGTTAGCGAGTTAACGACAAAATATTCACCCAACACATAGTTAGACAGCTAGTGCAATAAAGAGATGGATGTCATCTCATAGAGGAACTCGTAGAGAAGATAAGTGATATGTCATCATTCATTTTGATATATACTGATAGAAACATCAGAAGAAATATACAATGATTGAATTATTCTGATTCTCGGTAATCTCAGTTTTGTGATAGAAATATTTTTCATGAATGCAAAGTGAATGAATTAGACTGGATTTAGTTGTGATCTTCTTTTGTGCTGATTTTCTACTATAGCCTTCAGCCCTAAGGGTGTGGAGCAAGGGCCCACTCTCACCACCAAGGCAGGAGGCTAGTACCACTATTTTATTACTTCAACTTTTTGATATGAAAAGTATTTACTGATTTTGATAGATAGATGCATGTTATGGTTTTTAAGAATTGCTTTGAGTAAATTTCCTCTTTAATTCTATTTTAGCATTCCTTAAATTCATTCAGTAAGTAGACAGATTAATCTTTTCAAATTAGTAGAAGCTGTTAAGATTAGCTAGGAAAATTGGTAACTGTAGAATCGCTAGTTGCAGACAGCTGAGGACACAGCCCCTGGATTTTTGACATCTGAAAATAGATTAAATGATGAGGTACAGTGACACCTTGTCATTTTTGGTGCCGTTGCCGGGGATGTATTGTGTTAATTAGGGAAACTTAGTTAAAACAGTTTTTGGGATAGATCTCTATGGTTAGAGCTAGAGATTCAAAAGGAAGATATATAAAGCAGACACCCCAACAACAAGCCATAGGGGAAAGCAGTGGGGTGGCACAAGATCTTGTTGAAGAGAGGAACCTAGAGCCTACTTTGGAAGCCGCACCTTAGAAAAATAATCCCGTAGATCCTCCAAATCTTCCACTTGCCAATTATATCCAGGAATTACAACAAAAGTTTCAGGCAGATCCCTTGATAGAACCTAATTTCCTAGAACCTCAGGGAGAAGAACTAGTACTAAACATGGAAAATGATAATCATGAAGAAGAGGAGAATCAGGCTCCAAGAACCTTCTCATATCCTATTGTTTTGGCTACTGGAGACAATGCTCTTATGAAGAATATCTCACCAGCACACTTACCAAATTTTAGAGGACTTTCTTCTGAGGATCTAGATCAATTCTTGTTTGAATTCAAAGTAGTCTGCCAAACTTATGATTATGGATCAGATAACCAGAAACTCAAACTGTTCCCTTCAACTCTGAAAGATTCTGTGATGAGATGGTTTATGGGTTTACCCCAGAATTCTATCCATTCTTGGGATTAGATGGAAACAGAGTTTTTGGAAAAATACCAGGATTACTGTAGATCCAGTAATAAAAATGAAGAATTGTTTAAAATTAGGCAGGGGGAGGAAGAAACCTTAGAGGACTATGTTGATAGGTTTAATTTTGCCTTGAGAAGGTATGGTAACCCAGTGGATCACTCCTTGGCCAGAACCCTGTTTGTAAAAGGATTGGATAAAGAATCAGAACAGGCACTGGAACTAATGGGAAAAAGGGAATATCAACAAAATGGAAATACCTGCTATAGAAGAACTCTGCAGGAACTATTCTAGAACCCAAGATGGAGTGAGGTCATCCAAAACTTTTAAAGGGAAGAATGAAATAGGACAATTAATGGAAGAGATTGCAAATCTAAAAATAGACATTTTGGTCCAATTAAATACCACATTGGATGGGATTCAAGCAAAAACCATAACAACTAATCAAAATAGAGCAATTGAACCACTCTCCATCTATTGTCCTAGGTGTAAAAACAAACATCTATTGAGAGAATGCCCTTTGGACAAATCAGAGATTTGTCAGATCTGTGATAAGGAACATCCTACCAGTCAATGTAGTCAACTTCCATCCTTGAAAAGATTGAGTAAGAAAAATGCTGTAATAGAAGAGGAATTGAACTGTGGAACAGAAACAAGATGGGAATTTCCCTTATAATCAGTATCCAAACTAGCCCTCTTATAGGGGTCCTTCTAATTGGGGAAATAATCAGTGGAATCCAACTTGGCATGGGCCTCAAAATAATCCTCCACGGGGACAACAGGATTGGCCAAGTCAACATTGGCAAAACCAAAATTTGCAAAATCAGCCTTGGGGAAATCAACAGTGGCCACCACAGTTTGGATCACAAAACATGCAACCTCAATAGGGTTCTCAACAGGGATATAATCAACAATACTAGGGACAACCTGGACATTTCCAACCTCAACAACAAGCTTTACTAACTGGACCATCCAACACACAAGGTCAATCACAAAATGAACCAGTTAGCCAACCACCTTTACCAGCTCAGCCTATACCAAACCCACGGAATAAATAGGGAGCAGTTGTTTACATGACAGAGCAAGAAAATTTGGCTGGAATTAATGCTATATATTCAAATAATCTTCAGCTACGTTCTGGGAAAGCATTCCCAAGACCATCTCCTCTAACTATAGTTGAAGTAACTAATGATGAGGAACCTGAAAGTCTGTCCACTCAACTTTCGGAGGAGATTACTAACGAAAAAGTGCTAGAAGAGTCATCCTTGGACAACTCTAGAGTTGCTCCTAAAAGACTGACTTCGGAGAACATTCCTAAACACAATTCTGACAAGAGCTCCGGAGATGCTCTAGAGATGGAAAAATTAGCACCATACCCAGAACAACTTAAACAGTATGTTCCCCAGAAAAAGATCTTACAAAAACAAGTCCAAACCAACTTGGAGTCAAAACTTTTACAAGAAATCAAGCAACTAAACATTGAAATTCCTCTTCTCCAAGCAATCAGAGATGTACTAGAACTAAATCAATTCATTAAACATTATTGTATCAAAACGCAGGGCAAGAAGAAAAATTTTCCCTCCACAATACAGGTGGAAGGAAAAGTAGTAGATCTATTGATGGGAGAAATTCTCCTTCCAAAATATGGAGACCCTGGAAACCCTGTCATAACTATTTTCATCTCAGGGGTAGAAATTTCAAATGTTCTGGTTGATTTGGGAGTAGCAATTAATGTGATGACAGTTCACACAATGGACAAATTAGCTCTATCAAGTATCCAATCTACAACTACAATTCTTCAACTTGCTGACTAGTCAGTAGCTATTCCAAAAGGAGTAATCACTGATGTACCAGTTGTGATAGATTCATGGGAATTTCCAGTGGATTTCTTGATATTAGAACCTAGAAACCAGAGAAATGCTTATCCACTCATCTTAGGAAGACCATGGCTGGCTACAACAGCAGCATCTATTGATTGTGGAACTGGGGATATGGTCATTTCTAATGGGATAGATTTGAAGAAAATATCTTTGTATCCTCCAGCTAAACCATCAATGCATTATAGAGGAAGAGTATGGGTGGATGAGCCAGAGAACAATGACAACAGTGCCTCAGTAGCTATGGTAACCATCAAGGAACATCTGGGAGAGTTAGAAGAAGAAATATACTATGATACAATAAAAGACATTACTCACATCCTAATCAATGAGGATGTGATGGAACTCACCCAAGACTCTAGGAGAGAACTTCTTACTTCTTCTCATTGTACCCTCGCCAACATCATTCCTTGTGGGGAAACCTTTTACAGAGACTTAGCCACTTTCCACATGTTGCTTCTACATTCTTTTCCTCTCAATACTATGACTCTAATGTGCGCATTAACTACATCTATGGATCAAATCACAAAATAAATCATGATTCTACCAGGGAAAGCACTTAATACCAATACTCAGTTAACAGCCAATCAGGAAGAAAAACTCATCCAACTTCTGATTTCCCATTCAACAACTTTTGCATGGGAATACCAAGATATGAAAGGCATACCTCCTGAAATTTGTACCCATCATATATACACTGAGGATGTTAAACCTGTCAGACAACCCCAAAGAAGATTGAATCCTGCTTTAAAGGACATTGTCAAAACTGAAATAGAAAAATTACTTCAAGCAGGGTTCATATATCCAATCTCAGACAGTCAATGGGTCTCACCCCTTGTCATAGTGCCTAAAAAGAATGGGAAATGGAGGGTGTGTATTGATTATAGAGAACTCAACAAGGCCACAAAAAAGGACTACTTTTCCTTACCATTCATTGACCAAGTTCTGGACAACCTTGCTAGGAGAAAATATTTTTCTTTTCTAGATGGATTCAGTGGGTATAATCAAATTCAAGTAGCACCTGAAGATCAGGACAAAACCACCTTCACATGCTCTTGGGGAACTTTTGCTTACAAAGTTCTTCCCTTTGGACTATGCAATGCCCCAGCTACATTTCAGAGACTTGTTTTAGCTATTTTTGCTGAACTAGCTAATGAATGCATGGAGGTCTATATGGACGACTTTACTGTGTATGGGGATAATTTTGAAGAAGCTCTCACAAACCTTGAGAAAGTACTGAAATGCTGTGAGAAAAATTAATTATCCCTTAGCCATGAAAAGTGCTTTATGATGGTGAAGGAAGGAATTGTTTTAGGACACCACATTTCATCAAAGGGGATCAAAGTGGATAAAAAAAAGATAGAAATAATTACACAGTTGCCTTCACCTAAAATCAGACAGATGTTAGAAGTTTTCTGGGTCATGTAGGCTACTATAGGAGATTCATAGAAAATTTCAGCAGAATAGCTTCTCCCCTATTTACCTTGCTTAACAAAGACAAAATTTCTATGGATAGAAGAATGTCAATCAGCATTTGAAACCTTGAAAGAGAAGCTTACTGTCACACCAATTTTGAGAGGACCTAATTAGACTTTGTCATTTGACATACAGACTGATGCTTCAAATGAGTCCATTAGGGTAGTTTTAAGACAAAAGGAGGAAGGAGAAAGTATGCATGCCATTTATTACATCAGCAAAAACCTTACCTCTGCAGAAAAAAATTACACCACAACTGAAAAAGAATTCTTAGTAGTCATCTATGCTATAAACAAATTCAGGCATTATATCACTGGATATAAGATATTTGTGCACATTGATCATGTAGCCATCAAGTACCTAATGAATAAACCAGTAGTGGGTGCAAGGATCATCAGGTGGTTATTGTTATTGCAGGAATTTGATATTACCATAGTTGATAATCCAGGAAAGTTTAATTTGGTTGCTGATTTTTTGTTAAGATTGCATACAGGAGGGGAAAACCAACCAGTGGAGGACAAGTTCCCAGATGAACATCTTTTTGCTATCTCCTCTACTACACCTTAGTTTACTGACATAGCAAATCTTTTAGCTACAGGCTTGTATCCATCCCATTTTACCTCAAAATAAAGAAAACGTTTAGTTATAGAAAGTTTATCTTATAAATGGTTGAATGGTTTACTATTTAAATGTGGTCCTGATTTCTTCTACGCAGGTGTCTAAAAGCTGATGAGATTTTTGATGTGTTGAGAGCATGTCATGATGAACCATCTAGTGGCCATTACTCTTTTCACCAGACAGTCCACAAGATCCTCGGAGCTGGTTACTACTGGCCCTCTCTTCATAAAGATACAAAGAAGTATGTGCAGCACTGTGACTAGTGCAAAAGGATGGGACAACCAACCTTTACCCAGGAGATGCTACTGCATCCTCAAGTCATGATGGAACCATTTGAGCAGTGGGGTCTAGACTTTGTGGGACTAATTTCTCCACCATCATCAAGCAAGGAGTACATTATGTTATGCACAGACTATGTTACTAAGTGGGCTGAGGTTCAAGCATTACAATTTGCAAGAGAAGAAAAAGTTGCTAATTTCCTTTATAATAAGATTTTTTTAAGGTTTGGAGCCCCAAGATCAATAGTTTCAGATAGAGAACCTCAGTTTACTTCACAGGTAATCTAAGCATTCACAGATTTATATCAAGTCAAACACAGAAAATCTTCACCTTACCATCCTCAAGTGAATGGGCAGGTAGAAGTAACTAATAGGGAACTTGAAAATATTCTGACAAGGACAGTAGTAATGAACAGAAAAGATTGGGCTAGCAGATCACCTGAAGCAGTTTGGGCTTACAATACCACTTGGAAGTCCACAACAAAGTTCTCACCATATGAATTGGTTTATGGGAAAAAGCCTATTTTGTCTATAGAATTTGAACTCCAGACACTTAAAAATGTATTGGATATTGGTCTACCATTGTCTATAGCTCAACAAAATAGAATTATTCAGCTCAATGAGTTGGACGAAATTCAGACAAAGGCCTTTCAGCAAACAGAACTGGTTTAGTATCAGAGGAAGCAATGGCATGACCAACACATCAAAAGGAGGACATTTCAACAAGGTGATTGAGTTCTTCTTTATGATTCTAAATTCAAAGAGTTCAAAGGGAAATTACAAACTCATTGGATGGGTCCTTATCAAGTAAAGGAAGTTTTTAAAAATGCAATAGTATTATTGGAACCTATTGATGGAAGCACAGATGCATTCCTAGTAAATGGTCACCGAATCAAACTCTATAAAAGACCATCTACTAAAGAAGAAGTTCTTAGTAATTTGTGTTTAGATATAGGGGATACCTCCTCTGTCACAGTGTTGGATTGAATAAAAAAAAGGAAGGTAGAAAACTAGCAAATGACGGCATTCTAAAAAAAAAAAGAAAAAAAAAACAAGGTTGAAAACCAGCAAATGGTGGCCTTCTAAAAAAAACAAAGAAAGATGGAAAACTAGTAAATGGCAGTCTTTCTCGACCAAGGGAGTTGAAAACCAACAAATGGCGGTTCCCTTCTTCAGGACAATTGAAACAATTGAGCTCTGGAGGTGATTAGGTGCCGGGATTTAGTCAAATGCACCTCCGGCGCTTCTCAAACTAGGAGCACCTTCGGCGCTTCCCAAACAAGGAGCACCTCTAGCGCTTCTCAAACTAGGAGCACCTTTGGCGCTCTGTCAATAAAGAAGTCAATTTTAAAAATAGGGGAGGGGACCCACCTCCCCAAGCGGTAAAGTAGCCACATCACATGATGAGGTCATCATGACTCATCCTCTACTTTATCACGAAAATAAATTCAATTAGCACACATATAATTTGCAAGGGTATTCACAAAGACGGCGCTAACGTCACCCAAGGAACGTGGATTCTTGAACCACTTAGCGAAATGATTGTAGGTTGCGTACCAACGAAGTAGTGGACATCATCTCCAGCCACCAAAAGCTGCTCATGTGCCACGACGCGTGCAGTCTCAAACAAGGACGCAACATCTTTGCCATGTACATCGCCCTCATCATTAAAACGGATCCAGGTAATTCTATCTTTAATTAAGCATTAATAGCAACTGTCTTGTCTTTCTATTTTGGGTGCTGCCACTATGACATGTCCTCTGGCCATCATTTCCTTTTCTACATTCATGCATGCCGCCATCTGTGTTGTACTCCCACCTTACCTCCGGAGTGTCCTGTCATTCTGTTGCATTTATGACTGCCTAGGTACTCTAACTAATCTGCATAAGCCTAAGCTAAGAAACATAACATTCCTCATTCAAACCTCTGAAGTACCTAAGAAACAGAGCAACTTGAATAGTCCTCTAGAGCCTACAAAGCAAATTGAACAGTCCTTCGAAGCCTATAGAGCAAATTGAACAGTTTTCCCGAGCCTATAGAGATAAGAGGAAAGGATAAACTGCAGATTGAGGAGTTGAGGAATTAAGCACAGAAGGTGGAACTAATTTGGCAATGGGGGTAAAGAAGAAGTCTGAGCCAGAATGTGTTGCGAGTCTTCTGCAGGATGAAGCTGCAGCAAACATTCTAAGAGCTGCAGGATGGTTAGAATTCCTAGAAAAAATTGAAGGGTTTCAGGAGGATGCTGCAGATGAATTCCTCAGCAATTTAAGGGACAATCAGACAGCTGTCAGAGGAGTCTGAGTCAATTTCTCCTTAGCCACTATCAGCCACATTTCTGGACTTCCTGAACAAGGTGAGAGGTTTTATCACTTGAAAACCTTATACAATGATTTAATTAAGAATTTCTTTGTTCATGGTGAACCTGCTATATAGATGCATTCAAATAAAAATGAAGTAAAAGGAATTCTTAGGTCCACACTCCCAAACCCTTGGCAATCTATCGCCACCTGGTTGATGAAATATTTTACTTGTGATGGTCAATTCTCTCTAGTTTTAGGGCCAATCATGAAAATGCTGATTTTTATAAGACATGGAAATAGACACCCTGAGTTTAGCATAAACATCCCCAATTTCCTATATTCTGCCATCAGGGCAACTGTAGAAAAATATTAGCAAAATAAGGGTCCCATGAAACATCATGGTCTCATCTTTCTAGTAGTTAAACACCACTTCCTGTCTTAGGACAATGGGGAGGAATTATGGCAAAACTTTCTTGAGCAGACTTCCCAGAACAAAGGACTAGAAATGGCACAGCCAGGAGGTGAGAGTTCTCCTACTCACCAAGAAGAAGAAACTGAGCCTTCAGCCTCCTCCATAGCTGTTCAAAGAGGAAAGAAACCCCCACAGGAGGCATCTTCATATGTAGCCCCTATTCCTGATAAAAGGAGGAAAGGCAAAGAAATTGCAGAGTCTGCTCCTAGACAAACCCATACATGACTCAATCAGTTAGGAGAAGAATGACTCTAACTGAGGAATCTTGCCCTAAGGAATTAACAGAGGGAAGGTTAGGACAGAGAATAGAGGGAACCTGGTGGGCTGAAGAACCATCTCATGATTCAGATGAGATCCCTCTAGTCAGGAAGAGAAAACAAAGAGAAGTTTCCCTAGCACCATCTGTTCACCTGGGGTCAAGTCCAATTTTAGAACCATCATTTGCTATGGAGATAGAACACATAAAAACTCTTACTATTTCCTCAGACTCTAAGGATGAGAGACCTGCTCCGGAGGCACCTGCCCCACCTCTGCTATGAAGAAGCAAAAGGCAGAGACAACTCTCACAGGCTGAGGAAGATACTGCCCTCCTAGCTGAGGTACTCCTGGGTTTTAGAACATATGAGGATAAAGCTGGGCCTTCATCAGTACCAGCAGAAGTAGAAGAACCCCAAGAGGACCCTTAGGACATGCAGCCTGAAGAAAAGGATGAAGCAGGGCAAATGGGTACAATTAACAGTGTAGGGAAGATGGCCATGGAAAAGCCTGATGATCAGCTAACAGCCCCAGAAACAGCCACAAAAGTAGCCATAGAAGCAGCAACAGAAGCAGAAGCAGAAACCTTCTCTCATCCCTCTGATCAAGAGGATGTGGAAATTTTAAAAGAACAACAAATGATGGAAGAAATTGAAAACTTAAAGAGATTACTCTGGGGGAAGAATCTGATTATTATTGACCTCAAGAAGGTCAGAGTAGAGGTAGAAATGGAGCAAAAAAAATCATTGAAAATCTACAAACAGAACTCCAAAGCAAAGACAAGATCATTCAGGAGAAAGAAGCAAAATTGGAGGCCCAGAAAATTGAGGCAGTCAAACTGTTGGAAGAGAAAGAGAAGGAGGCAGCACAGAGTGTTTCTAAGCTCACCATGGCTAGAGACAATAGTCTCACAATAATGGCAGCATTGATTGAGAAAATACAAAGCCAGGATAGACAGTTAACTTGGGCCAACAACAGACTAGATGACTAGGAGGAATATATTCAAGAGTTGGCTAGCCCAAGGGCAACCAATGAGTAGGAAATACAAACATATGCCTATGTGGGTCCAATCCCCATTGACATTCCTAATGCCCTATTCCATTGGGAGAAGAAATGTAGAGAATATGAGGCTTCCAAGCCTATGCTACAGTTACAAAGGGCAGTCACTCCCAAAACAAAATGAATAGAAGCTCTGGAAGGAAAAATCCTTGAAATGGCCTCCCTTTCTTTAGAAATTCTAACCTGTAGACCTCCAAGTGCCAGCTATTCTATGTTCTTACAAGAAAGAGTCTTACAGAGGAAATTCTGTTTAGTCCTATCTGACCTGGTTGAGGATACTGAGACAACAGAAGGATTCATGACAGGATATACAAGGAGTAATGATGAGGACAAGAATTTCCTATGTGAATTATACCTGCATGGGTTCTGTGTTAATGATATAACTTTCATTCTTAATCATTTTGTGGGGGAATGCCAGCTTAAGGCATTTATGTCCCTAATGAGGAATCATTAGATCTAGAATGAAAGGATGGAAGATCATCTCAAGAAGGATTTAAAAACAAATCTCTTCATCAGGAAGGAATGTCCCAATCCCAATGCTTTTAAGATTCAATTCAGGTCCCTTATCTATCATCCTGAGAATAAGAACAAAATTTTGCCATTATACCTAAAAAGTTTGCAAGAATACTCCATCGATTTTGGTCTTTTCATGATCAATTCAGCAAACCCAGTACTTGCCATAGCAAAGAAGAGATGGAATATTTTGACCCTGGAGAAGAAAATGAGAGAGGTGGTCACCCCTGCAAACTTAAGATTATTTATGAGAAAAGCAAAGTTGATATCCAAACTGATGGATAACCATAAGTAGGAATGGATAGGTGGACAGTTCAGGCCCCCTCTAATAATTGAACCACTCCCTATCTGGGCTGAACAGATGGAAGATGAGAAATTGCAGGACTGGATGAAGCAGGTTGATGAATACAGAGGCAATGGTAATATCAATCGCACAACTTGGACCAGCTATGCACAGGATTATAACTTGACTGACAAGCTGCTTCGCTAGAATAAATCTAGAATGTGAGAAGTAGGAGGACCTGCCAAACCTTAGGTATGGGGGGATGATGAGTGCCAAGTTGCACCCATGAAATACATCTTTTTACCTCTCTTTTTCTCCTTCCTGATTCCATCTTTCCTAATGTCTGCACCCAAATAAGCTAGCAAGATCGTTCTATTTAATGATTAATTGAGATAGATTACTTAAGATTATAATTTCTGATTGAGTGACTAATGTGCATGGAATTGATGGAAAAATGTAGAAACTTCTCTCTTTTTGAATCAACAGGTGTAGATGCTAGGAACAACAATTTTGTGCATCTCCAGAGATAGTCTTCAATGATCTCTGGAGACAATACCAAAGTACCATGACACCTGAAGTTTTGAAGAAATGAGGAAAGCTTCTCCAGAGCTCTACGAGAGTCTGGAGCATCTCCAGAGCTGAACAAAGAAAGCTACATATATCTCTGGAGCTACAAACATATCTCTGGAGCTACAGACATATCTCTGGAGCTACAGACATATCTCCAGAGCTGCAGACAAGGATAGATATCTCTGACGCCTCTTGAGAGGAGGGCATATTTCCAGCATAAGCTACCAATCAGGCACTCTCAGCAGTGATATTAATACCCCTCATTTCACTCAAATCATCACCTAAGTGGTGAAGGGTCATCTTTAGTTAAACTGCTGGAGTTTTTATCTTTATAAAGTTTTTGCATGAGTTACAGATAGAACTGATTCAATACCCATATTTTCAGGGCCTCGTTGCCCAAATGTATTAAGACTCAAACTTAGAATTCTGAGTGGACTTTTGTTCCACTCAGTCTTCTTTTATTTGCATGATTATATACTGATAGAAACAGTAGAAGAAATATACAATGATTGAATTATTCTAATTCTCGGTAATCTCAGTTCTGTGATAGCAATATTTTTCATGAATGCAAAGTGAATGAATTGGGCTGGATTTAGTTGTGATCTTCTTTTGCGCTGATTTTCTACTATAGCCTTCAGCCCTAAGGGTGTGGAGCAAGGGCCCACTCTCACCACCAAGGCAGGAAGCTAGTACCACTGTTTTATTACTTCAGCTTTTTGATATGAAAAGTATTTACTGATTTTGATAGATAGATGCATGTTACAGTTTTTAAGAATTGCTTTGAGTAAATTTCTTATTTAATTCTGTTTCAACATTCCTTAAATTCATTCAGTAAGTAGACAGATTAATCTTTTCAAATTAGTAGAAGCTATTAAGATTAGCTAGGAAAACTGGTAACTGTAGAATCCGTAGTTGCAGATAGCCGAGGACACAACCCCTAGATTTTTGACATCTAAAAATAGATTAAATGATGAGGTACAATGACACCTTGTCAGATATGACAAATATATGATGGGATAAAACCAAAATAGCTTAGGATTCACCAAGATCTTTTGTTATGGATAAAGATGGGATTCCTTTCACTACTTAAGGTTGACAAATTCCTATGAAAGAAGAGGAATAATAACCTTTCTACTTGGGGTAGACAAGATCCCAAGAAAAAAATAAGATAGGATAAAAGACCCACTAACTTAAGAGTAGTCAAAGCTCCTAAGGCAATAGACCTCAAAGAATGATAAAAAGATCTAGGATAGGCTTTTGCAGATTTTGGATTTGATTGATGGTTTGATTGCTAGATCAAATGATTGATTTCTTGAAGAATGATTTGGTTGACAAATGGGTGGATAAGAAAATGGATTTTGTGGATAGATAAACTAGAGGATAGATGAATTGGTTGGGAACTAATGAACTTGGTTGACAAATGGATTTTGAGGAGATAAATGGATGGGTTGGTAAAATGGATGGTTGGTTGGGCTGACAAAATTCAGGTCCAAAGGATGGATGGTTGGTAATGGGAAAGACAATGATGGGTGATTATGGATGGAAAAGACAATATTAGATGATTGGATGGTAGTAAGGACAAGCTGGGCTAAAAGATAGGTTTGTTTCTATGACAAAGAGTAGAGGCGCAGAACTATAGTCATAGGCGCAAAAATGTTCTGATTTGGTGTTTTGCATGACAATTTTTTAGAATTTGGCAAGAGATATATAAACACAAAAACATAATGGCTGACTTGTGACTTATCAAGGTAATTGGTGTGAATTACTTCATAGCTGAAAATGGATTATAGTGGTTTTACACAAAGAAAACATGCCAAACACATTAACAAGCCTAAAATTATTCAAGTGGCAGTTTCAAATCTTGTGGACTCACTAGGTGCAATTTCTATCTCCACTAATTAGATAATGGTGACATCCATCCCCTTGATACCATCTACCATGTAATTGGATAGCTAGGGAATGTATGGTCATGGACCATCATACACCCCTTACCTTGGAGGATAAACCTTGACCAAAGTAAGCCTTATCTCAACACATGGAGGTACATGTGAGCACTTCTCCTACTGCAGTGATGCACCACAAGATAAGATGATTGAAATGTCTTAACTAGGCTTTACAAGCTTCTAAGGGAGTCCTCTATATACATAAGGTACGATGAGGCACAAGTCCATGAACAAGATTCCAAGCAACGAGTCCTCACGTCACCAATCCAAGTCTTAACGGAACAAGGGTTTTGGGGAGCAATTTGGGCAAGTTGTGTTCACCATTGAGGTATAGCTTTTGCTCTCCCCCAATTTGATATACTTCGCTAGAACATGTGGTTGAGGCTGCCCCTTTAGAGTGGGTGTGTCTCTAAAGGCAGGCCTCCTAAGGGAAAGATTATACTTGGTGTTTTTGATCTCCAAGATCACATGAAGCGTGAGGAGAGAGCATACACACAAATAAACAAATCTTGGGATAATAAAGAGAAGGAATGTGTGGTTTTTGATCTCTAAGATCACATGAAGTGCAAGGAGAGAGCATACACCAACACACAACTTCAAAGACACGGAAAATAAATGTTCATTAACCCACTAATCTACTTTAGTGTCTCATTTAGTGGAAAAACAAAATCTTTGACAAGTAGTGCTATAAGAAAATAGATTAGTAGTTGCAAATTTGATCTTTGACAAGCGTGAACAAGTTGTACAAATGTGTTAGTTCCAAGATCAAGCCAAAATGCTAGCTGCAAAACGATAATCAATCAAAAGCATGGAAATATAACCAAAAACATAGAAATAGAGATAAACCAAATTAAAAAAGTTGACTATTATACCTGATTTACCTTTCCAGCATATATATGTTGATAGGGGGCATAGGTACTCAAGAATCTGGCACATGCGCAGATCTGTAGACACAGGTGCAGACCTGCACAACATAGGCACATAGATCGGGATCGTAGGCACATGTTCGTGAAGCATAGTTGCTAAATTAGAACTGTCAAATGCAATATGCAAAAAAAGATAGTCAAGTCTGACAAAAAATAGAAAATGACTGATAGAGACAGATCCAGAGATCCCAGTTGGTAGAGATGATTAAATCCTAGCTGCATAAAATCATACACAACAAAGGTGTACTTTTGTAGGTGTAGGCACGAATCTAGAAAGGATGACCAGAACCTACAATAAAAACATGATAAAACCCTACAAAATTGAATATTAGTTGATCAACAAGTCAGATCTAAGGACCTTAGCAACACAAATAAGCCAAAATTTGATAGAAAAACTAGAATATAATCGCTATTAAAGATCAAAAAATGAAACTAGGTCAAAACATGTAATAGGTGCTAAGACAGAGAGTGTAGGCATGACAACAAAGCGTACATGCACACTGAAAAGAAGCACCGGTGTGTTGTGACAGTTAGAGGTGCAGATCTGCAACCTACAACCAAAAATGATGAAATTTATTCTTAAAAAAATTAATTAAAAAGAAAAAAAACTAATTAAAGAGACGTGGGTTCCATAGGGCATGCCAAAAATGTATACAAAACTATGATCCAAGGTAAATAATGAAGATAAATACAATATAACTCAATACCTTCACCTCAAATCAAACCCTCACATTTAGATAGAACGGAGTAGAGTGCACCCTAATTCTACTAGCTTTGTTCTATGGATATATTATGTATTGTGGACTGCTCACAAAACCAACATAATCTAGGTATGAGAGGGCTATAATGGAGGTAAATGATAATGACAATGATATGGAAAATGACAACATGTACTTGCATATGAAAGATGTGTTGTGATAAGGATGTGAGAGGCTCAATTTATAGAGGTCAATTATGATGAATGAAACGCTAGGATTAAAAGATAAAATGAATGGTTAAGATTAGATGAGAGGATTATATAGGTCAAGGATAAAGATCTTGTAGAGCATTCTTTTATGTGATTGGTGGAGATTAAAAGATGTAATGTGATAATGGATGGTGGAGATGAAAAATAAATTTAATTTTTGGATCAATTATTTAATAATTGTAACCAATTATTTAATAATTGTAACCAATTATTTAATAATTGTGGTGAGTGGCTGAAGATAAGGATGCGAGTAGGTAAATTAATTAAATAATGAGATTATTTAATTAATTTATGGAGAGGAAGTTGTTAGAAGTGATAAATTAATTAAATAAATGGGCTTATTGATTAATTTAAAAGGAAATGAGAGATTAAATAAATAAATAAAATTTATTTATTTAATATGGGAAAATGGATTAACGAAAGATGGAATAATCAATTAAACAATAAAATTATTTAATTAATTTAGAAGACATGTTAGGATGTGAAGTGGTATTAGGGATGTGTCGAAAATGAAGGTATAAATGGTCATTTTCAAGTGTCTACACAATGATCCCACAACATATTTAGCCATGTATTCTAGGTGGGTATGAGGATGAACCCCAGGGGGTTCCTCTACTAGTAAAGTGGAAGGTTTAGGATATATCTCTATCAATTTTTTGTGGTCTACCTTTGGTTCAATGACATCATTGAGAGAAGTGGTAGAAATATCCCATGAGAAGCTTGGTCTCAAAACCCTCAATTCCTTCATTATTGTTAATTTGATCAAAGCATAATGTGTAAAACTCTCATAAAAACCCTTTGAACATCACTAACCATCTTTTACAACAAATTTACAATGAAATATGTCATATTCACAAAGTACATGTCATGCAAGTGAGATAACAATTTAAAAATGATAACCAAATAAGAGGAGTATCTACCTTCATAGGTAATGTATTTATGAATAATGATGGCTACCTCTGAGTGTGGTTATGGTAATGATGCTCACACAATTAATCTCTTGGTATCCTCAAGAATCTCACCCTCCAAAAGATCGACTTTTATAACTCCTCTACACTCACTTTCACTTTAAACCACCTTTCTCCTCCAACTAGCACCTAGAGATTAGGAATTCTATAGTTTATTGAGGTGGTGGAAAATTCCTGAACAATTTCATCACTCCATCCTAAAACTTCTTGAAAAAGGGCACTAGTTCACAGATTCAAAAAAATTGTCAGTACTATTGGGTCTCTCCATAAATTTCCATGTACACTGGGTTCCCTTCTAATGAGGTCACTTCCCATTGTTTTAAATATACAATCCCTTGTTTCTGCTCAAGAATGGTACTATTTTTTTTTTTTTTTTACATAGCGCTTTCTGCTTTTAACAAGCTTCAGTTGCACTGCAATGGAGCTTTTAATTTTTTAAAAACATCTCTTTAAAGATCAATGCATATTTGATTGAAAAGCAGTTACATATTACATACATTGAATGGTTACACCAAAATGACATTGAACTCATCTTTCACACAGGCCACTTACCTTGATTGCTAGTGAAGAGTTATCACAGTTATTACTCAATAAACTTATGCACGCTCAAAGAATTATTAGTCGATATCACCATGCTTGAAATGATTAATAATTTTATGAGCTACAAATGATATCATTTAGCTGTAATCAAATTTCTCCCCCCAGTTTGAAATCAGTGCTCGTCCTCAAACATTACAAGAGGAAAGAATTGCCTGCCACTTGTGCGCAAACATGTAGGCCCATATATGAAATTGGAAGGGGTTATGATGCAGGATGAAGAAAACGAAAAAATGGATGTTCAAAGGCAGAAAAATATAAGGAGACTATATAAGCTACTCTGTCTATATACCATGTTATTATAGGAGAAAATAGTGACAATTTAAGAGAAATAAGAGATTTTGATTGAGCTATTTGGATTGGTTTACCAATTATAATCGTGCTAGAGAATGAACCATTTGTGTATTCTGGAGATTAGAAGATGATCAATGTGTAACATGTTTGTTGTACAAAATATGATATTTCCAGCAATTACACTTGCAGGACAAAACCATAACAAGGTACTGTCACAGTAAATTATAGCTATTGTAGCAAATGATCTCACACAAGAGTTGGATCTTGTACATCAATCATGCTTGCACATCAAACACTTTTATGCAAAAATTATGACTCGTGCAACAATTGCTTTTGCACAACAACTACACTTGTACAATAACCATACTTGTGTGCAATAACTGTGTCTCGTCGATGCCAATTTTTATATATTTTTATATATATGCCTTCCTCCACCAAAAATTTGTTTTCATATTAAGGATTGTGGGTTTTCATTACTAGATTTTTTAACTTAATATTATTATTTTTTAATGGTGGCACTAATGCAGATCTGATGAAGATGAAATGATGCATTCAATTACCTTAATGTCAACTTGGGACTGTAGTGCCCTGATGAATTCTTCTTTTGATAAATGATTGTGATACAATTTCAATTGATGGAGATTCCCCATAATAGAGAACCTTTCAATATCGATCATGCGTAACTTGAATCCTCCATGATGCAGAGGCATCTTAGGGGTTGTGTAAGTTTACATTACCTAAAATATATTTTTTCTTTCCTTTGTGTTTTATGTTCTTCTCACAGATTTTAAAGTTCTAGTTGGTGTTTAGCTGTGCAATTCTAATGGTGATCTACATCAAGTTTGAGAATATATATAGCGGTGGCACATGATGATTGATTGGGTTTTATATGGCACATTGAGGTTAAGGCCTAATGTGCAGTCTATAGCTTGTACGGTAATGCTTGAGGAAGTATTCATCATAGGGATGTTGTATAGTGAGACCATTGAGTTTTATTTACTCATATTTAATGATCTGAAATGGCATAAAGTTCACTTATTGAATTTGGAATTGCTTTCTTTTACGTGGAGGATAAGAAGAATTTATCCCATGACTTGTAGTGAAGGAGGAGGCCGACTAGAGCTGTTCATGCACTTTGGTGATTTGGGGCCTTGTTGATCCTTAATGAAGACCAATTTCTTGGTGTAAATAAACGAAGGCTTTTTTATGCCTAAGAATTGATGAAAAGAGGTTGTAAAGGATAACTGTTTCGTGAGGTTGATCTAAATTGACATTGGGATTATGAGTTTCTTTCCTTTAGGGTTTGTTTGGTAATTGCTTATATAAATCAAGGTTTAAGACTCATTTGAGCAATAAGATTGGAGGTGAAAGGATAAACCATGGATTAAGAATTTGGAGTAGATTTGAAGATCTACGTAGAGGGCATATTCTAGTGTGAATCCAAGTAGCTGGGCTCATAATTCTAGTGGTGCATTAACGAGGATTTGACTTTGCATCGCTTGTGTAGGTAAGGAACTGAAGATTGGCAATGTCATTCATATTGCAAAATTGTTTTGTAACTCATGTGTAGTCTAGGAAAGAGTTCCAAGTGAAGTCTATTGTATTGGCTTGTAATATTTTCTAGTTTATAACTATTGTAAGACTAAAGGGCTTAATTGTAATGCCTAGTGGCTTGGTGTAATTTTTTGTGGTTGAAATAAACAAATGATTTTTATCTATTCATTTTAATGTGTACTTAGATTTTATCTACTACCTGATTAGATATGAGTGTTGATACTTAGATCTAGTGGTTAGGCTACATAGTCGGGTAGTATTTCGTGAGACCCTCCATCTATGACTACATCACTCCATTATCAAACATAGTTTCAAACTTATTAAGTCTCAACCATTAGGTTTCAAGTTTACCTTTGACATCCTTATACCGTGAATCATATATTAGGGCCCATTTACCTAGCTTAGACCTTGACAAATGATCATTCTAGAGTGTTCTTTGTTTTTAGATGACCTCAATGTGAAAAACAAATTCTTAGTGGATTTCATCCAAGGCATTCAATTGCTTAATGCATTATTTTTAGGCCTCAAATAAATCTATCCCTAGCTTTAGCTTTTCTATAATGCCTTGAACTTGAACTCAATAGAAAGAATGATTCTTACCATATACAAGCTCACATGGAGTGAATACCATAGTCATCTTCTAGGTTGTCCTATATTTCCACATAGTTTTGGTAAATAGTGTGCCCAATCTCTTTGATGCAGTGCTACTATTTTTATCAAGACATTTTTTAACTCCCTATTTGTGACCTCCACCTATAGATTGCATTATGAATGGTAGCATACATATTTCTTGTGTTGAATCTCATATTTTTGAACCAAGGATGTAATCAAATCAAAAGTAAACTAGGGAACCTAGTTAGTAACTATCTCCTTTGACACACCGAACCATGTGAATATTTTGTCATACAAAAAATTGACCACTTTTTTGATCTCATGCGTACTTCATAGCCTTCACCTCTACCTAATTTATGACATAGTGTGTACATATGAGAATGTGCCCCTTTTTATAGAAGAGTGATTAATTAGCACTACATGTGAAGTCAATTTCCCCACTTTTCAAATGGTTTGATGAACAACTATTGTTGCAAATAAATCTCATTTGAGAGCTTGGGTTTCCACATATGCTAATAATGATGACAATGTTGAGCATAGTCCTTGGTATCCTTACTATCCATCTTGAGAAATATTATTAGTTGTTCACTTTTCCACAAAATGTCCCCAAGGTTCATCATGACATGTATGGGTGATATTATCTCTCCAATAAATCTTGAACATATCTCCACATAAAATTATCTAACCTAGTGTAAAAAAGATATACCCAAAGCTAAGAGAATGGTCCACTATTATGGACCATAGTTTCTAGAGCTCCTTTAAAGAGATGTGTCTTAGAAGCTTCCCAACAATAAGTTATTTCATTATAGTAGAATGCAATGGACCATTTGTTGAAAAGAAAGAAAGGATGTTCATTTGGGAATGCATCCTCTATAGGTGGTCTCACTCTTTTGATTGTAACTTGGATAGGAAATATGCAACCACATTCTCTTGACTACGTTTATTGAGTATATAGTTATATTGTGTAACATCCCAACTAGAATATTAAAAAAAACTCAAACAAAATTAAGCAAATATTCACATTTTTTTTAAGAGAAGAGAGAAAATATATCCATAAACAATATATTCACAATATCCAAATACAATATACATATTTCAAAAGGAGGTCACTTCACATGCGACTAACAATTATACAAATTACAATGGTCGTATTCTTACGAATTTCAATTTTATCAATATCAATAAGCAATGTATTATTTGTTCACAAGTCTTCGGTAGTCAACTAAAAGAGAGAGAGCATCACCTTGGTGCTTTTCCTCCAACCATAGACCGATGGTCCCTTGCTCACCTTCCTTCCTGGAAGTGGCCCTACCCTTCATGAGGGTAATAGATAATGAGAATCAATTGATTCCATTTTCCATCTAAGAACTAGTGATGTGTCCTAGCTAAAGACAATCGGGTTTACAACTCTAGTCTAGCTCTAGCTATGTATGACCCATTCTGATTGTTTAGCTATCTGGTACACCGTGAACCGACAATGCAAGCAGTGACTTTTGCATTACTTTGGCCAAAGTTTCATATATATAAAAGTTGTGTGTTCACTCACTCTTTTCTCAACTTGGAAACAACATTCTTATTATATACATTTATTTTCTTTATACATAACCACTTTCTATGACTAGTGTAAACATATATTGAGTCCCTCTTTGCATCCTTGCAATCATGGGTCTCTGACAACCTGTCATTTACTCAATTACTTATTTGCCTGCTTCCCAACTCTTTCATAGTCATCTACACATACAAAGTTTATATTCAAGCCTTATAAATTATCTAATAAAGACTTTATCTATATTAAAAAATATTTGACTCAGAATTTGTCGATATAAATACTCCTATTCATGTATATCAAGGGGAGAACTCCAACTATCACATTAGTCTTAATCTTAACTTATTGTTGGCATAAAGAATGTTCCTTAAGACATTCTTATGACTATATTAAGTCTAAGATAAATAATAGAGTAGATCTATTGTCAAGTGTATTTACACTATGACTTTGTCTTTTATACTAACTCTTTAAGCTTTCAAAATCACATCTTCAATCCTCTTAAACCACTACCGATAAGGGAAATATACTTCATGAATGATATTCTCTTAGATCCTTCTATAGACTTGCTATAGATCCTTTTTGGTTAATAAACCTAAACTTAGTTTTCAATATCAATCAATCTCATAAAGATATGTGTTAAACTTTCCACCCACAACCTTCATGTTGTAGCACATTTGGCTTAGATGAAAACACAATCAACTTGACTTTATTTTCTTAGTCAACCTTTATATAATATCATAGTCGACCAACTACTTTATCATTACAGTCGATCTCCTATAATATGATCCCAGTCAGCCTCATAGTCGACCTCTATTATTTGTTCACAGTCGGTCTCTAATATTTGTCCATAGTCGGCCTTTGATATCAAGATCACAGTTGGCCTCACAGTCGACCTTTGATATTTATTTGCAGTTGGTCTGAGATATATGATCACAATCAATCTCAATTTGGTTTTTCTATTGGCTTGAGATGTATCAAACACTCAGCCTCAATATTGTTTAAATATTGCTTTGAGAAGTATCAAACACTCGGCCTCAATATTGTTTAACTATTGGCTTGAGATGTATTAAACACTCGGCCTCTATATATATATATCATAATACAACTGGCCATACACATAATGTGTGGCCTTATTATATACTCAGCTGACCATCAAAATGTATAACCTTGTTATATCCTCAACCGGCCTTCATATTATGGCCTCGTTTTATACTCGACCTGCCATCTTATTACATGGCCTCGGCCATATGACAACTTAGTTTACTCAATACATTCATGCAACTGATACTATCCTTTTAACATATATATGTACAACAATCTATAAAGAATGTACTATGGTATATTAGAGATATACAACTCTCTTAAACTGGGTATCGATCTCATAACATTTGCTAATGAGAGACGATACTTACATATGCAGAGGTAAACCATAGATGAATACAATCAACAATAGGTTTTCTACATAAGTCTACTTACAATTCAATGAATGTGAGGTAATACAAACATACATATTATCACTTTCAATAGTGTAATAATAAACTTTCTTGTTCTCTGTTGTAGGCAACACGCTAACACAATCCTCTATGTCCTTCATTCCTTTCCCCGCTCTCTTTACTTTTTCTTCACCACTTTTCCAAGTGTTGTGTTCTCTTCCAAAACACCCACCTCCCTTTCTAAAGGGGCCACCACTCCACATTTATGGTGCATCAATAAAAGCATCATTAAACCATACTCTCCTTACCCCTACGACTTTCTCTCACTCTCTACATGTAAAAGATAGTGGGGAGTATGGAGCTATTGCTCCCCTCCTCCACTCCCAAGCATCTAGGGAGTTTGCTGGAAGAATAAGGAGACTTCCTTGATTAACATAATTATTAACTATAATAATAATAGTATAAACAATAATAATAATAATAATAACAATAACCTTATAAAAAGACATAACATACATATCTATTGGATGTTGGTATTACATACTTTCAAACACTAAATGTGTTCATCTGAAGCACAATTATCGATGAAGAATCCTCATCCTATGGCTAAGATCTTGACAACAAAACTAATCATGTGTTTAGTCAATTTACACACATCGACTTATCTTTGAAAAGTATACACCTAGTTTCTATCAAACAACGAAAAGGATTTAATAACCTTTATCTTAATGATGACATAGCTGACAAGAACAAACATACTCTCTCTTTCCAAATGGCATAAGGATCATTGCATTCACATGATCTATCATCCTCTCTATGGTGATACTCTCTCTCCTCATATTGGAGGAAAAATAACACTATTCCTGCATCCACTTTGATTACATAACGGTAGTTAGTCTATTTTGTTATTTTAACCACATGTTCAATAATGACATCATATATTGCATATAAATTAATATAAAAAAATGCATTTCCCATCATTACTATAATCACAATATTTTCTTTGACTAACTATCTGTCTCCATGAAAATATTGAAAATAAATACATTAGTTTAAAAACAAGGTGTGACATATTGAATTCTTCTAATAACATCAACCAACAAATTGTCCTACCATTTAGAACACGTTTATTCGTAAGATATGTACAAAAATAGGATATCTAGTAATATAATGACAAAATTGTTGATTGCATACACTATAGAAAGAATTTGTTTTTGTAATAGTATAATTAGGTTCAACATTTGAGAGGTTTTTACTATTGAATTAAATAGCATAAGTGAGATAACCATATTTTTGACCTAATCTACACCTCTTGTAGTTTGAGAAGCATTGATATTAATATAGAATGAAAACTTCTAATTAGGTCCATAGAGTATGAGTGTTGAGATCAATTTATCCTTCAAGGATACAAATGTTGCTTGGCATGTGAATGTGCACTCAAATTTTATTTATTTGGAAGTTTTGTGAGCAATGGAGATGCAATTATTCTAAAATATTGTTTGAATCTCTAGTAATATCCAACATGACCAAGAAAAATATGATCGCCATTTATTTTACCTTAGCAGGGTCAACTTTTATTTCTTTTGGTGAGATATGGTGACCTAGGATAATAACTTATAACATTAGCATATACAATTTTTCATTTCATTAAGAAATGATGATTTCCCTACATCTCTTGAGTATTTTTTCCAAATTCTCTAATGTTTCCTCAAAAGAGTTAGTATAGATTGTAAATCCATCTATATATATCTCAACACATTCATAAATAATATTTGAAAAAATAATTTATACATCTATTTGAAATGTGACAGGAGTGTTACACAACAAAAGGGAAGAAAACAATAAGCATATGTCCCCATAGATAAGTAAATGTACTATTACCTTGGTCCTTAGGAATTGTACAAGTTGGATTATATCCGCTCAAACCATCAAGGAAAGAAAAATATTATTTTCCTACCAATGTGTCTAAAAATTGATCAATGAAAGGAAAATGGAAATGATCTTTCCTTTTAGATGTGTTAAGTTCCTTGTAGAGAACACATACATGCCATATTATTCCTTTCATAGGAATAATCACCAATGAAGAGACACACTAACTATTAGACATGGGATAGATTAAACAAGCAATACAAAGTTTTTGCAACTCATCTTTAACAATTTTACATAATTTTTGACTCATTTCTCTTTGAGGTTGCCTAATAGACTGACAACCCTCTTTGATGTAAATATGGTGGGTACAAGTTACTATAGGGATTCCTTTCATATTTTAATAATCCTAAGAAAAAATGTTGATGCCTCTGAAGAATAGAAAATAGTTACTATTTTTACTCATTGTAGAGTTTCTTATTAATTTTTAAGGTTTCCTAGGAAATAGTTCAATGGGATAAATGTGTGAGGAAAGTGTTTCAAATACATATATAATTTCATTATAATGGCATAGATTAGGCACCAATTGGTGAAAAATCATGAAGTCCCTTCTAGGGTTTGAAGACCCCTCAATCAACACTAAATTTGCTGATCCTCATCACCTTGAAAGAACCTTTGTATATATGACAAGTTGACATGTTTTCTAAATCTAGTGATTAGTGTTTCTTTATTAGATGATTCTAAGGAAAGACTATGTTGCATGAGAGTATCATAAATTTATTCATGTTTTAGATAGAAAGGATCTACTACCAGTAATAAAGGTTGAGGTGGAGGGTAAATGCTAAGTTTCTTTGTGTTATTATCATTTCAAATCATCATATATTTTGACCTATAACTAATATATAAGAATCTGTATTAGCAAGCCAAGGTCAATCCAAGATAAGTAAATACCCTCTTAAATTGGATTTTGGTTGTAATATCATAAAGTTTGTAGGATATTCTCATAAACATATAGAAATAACCAAATATTATGGTAATATTTCAAGTTGAACAATGGATCTATCAACAAGTTGGAGAATCATAGAAGTAGGTTAGAGAGCTAAGTTGTAAACTAATTTGGTTCATTATTTGTTTTCTCGTAAAATTGATGGCTTTCCTCAAATCAATTAAAGCGTTTCTAATTAGGAGGTCACTAGTATCTAGACTCTTTCAACATGACTACCTAGATCAAAATATTTTAGTGAATCTCCCTTCTAAGAAAGAGACCAACAATCTAACCTTGAAATTGTATATTTTGTGGATCCTTCCACTTCCTACTAGGTTTCCTACTTTAGTGTAGATTAAGAAATATATGAATGCACATTTTTGTTCCCCTATTAAATCAAACCCTATATTTGGTTCATCTCTCTTTTTATCTAATATTTCTAGGAAGGGAGGTGTGGATGATAGAGATCCTTTTGGTAATGAAATCAAGTAAAATATTCTATTAGATGACTTCCTTGAATTATTCATAATTTAAATATTCTTGTTATTCTTCTAGTTTTGTCATTATTATGGTTGCAAAATTCTCTAGAATTTTGCCTAAATGGTGTAACACACCCAATTCCATTAGCTTTATTCATTATGTGGATAACTTATCACCTTATTATTATAGACTAAATGAGATAGTTTATTCTCAATAATTGGTGCAAGTTGATTAGGCATTTGAGAAGCTATTGGTGGTTGTGGACTTAAGTTATTAAGAGGATTAGGTAAGAGGCCTTGATGAGGGAAACTAAGACTTGACTATTGTTGTGATTTCCAAATTTGTTATTCCCCCCACCAATATTCTTTCCATGATTGGATTAGATATTTTCATTGTTATCTTGATGTGGGATGTTCAAATTTCTCAAAATAATTTGACTATGGTGGTCCTTGTGGGTACCAATTTTGTGGTGGATAGGTATTAGGTTAGCCCAATAAGAATTATTATTTTTTGGATCATTAGTCATACCTAAGTATTGGGTTATTTGTTATAATGGAATTTTTTGGGCAATGCAATATAATTGATCTTTCTGATTTCCCCTTTTAGGAAGAACTACTCATTAGATTGGTACGAGCAATAGTACCCTTTCTTCCTCAAGGCTAGAAATCATTATCCTAATTTATGGAAAATTTCGATTAGAGTGCTTCTTCTTGCATGTTGTATATAAAAATCCCAAGGCTCTCTCAACATATTCTTGAATTATTTTTTCTTAGAGTGTGTCCATCTATGTAGCTATAGTGTTGATGATGTACATTTTCATGTCTTAAAATAGATGTCTAATTTCAACCTTCATTACTATTCTAGTAGTCTTTGCCTATTGGGTGGTTGATACACTATGTCCTATCACTTTCCTTGACCTTGATAATTATTTTTATAAATCACACATATTGCATATTCCATCTATGAGGCATCTTCACCTTTCATGAAGTTTAAAGCCTAGAGAGACAATCTTCTTAGAAGCCTCTCAAGAAAATTTGGTTAATAGAGCCTTCATATCCTATTCTACATGGACCTCCATAGATTGAACTAAAATATCTATATATTGTATTCTAATGTTTCTTCCTCTCTTTGTTTCATTTCAAAGATTTCATCTCTAGCATCTCTTCCCTTATGATAATCTTGATATTTTTCAAAAATATTTCCTTCATTTTGCCCAAGTTTCTATACTATTTCTTCCTATTCCAGTAAACCAATGAAGGATTGCATCCTTCAAGATTTTTAGAAACAACTTAAGTCACTACATGTCATCCTGGTAATCATAATTTTGGTACATGAGGTTAAATTCAAACAAAAGCATGTCTAGGTCTTCACTAGCAAGCCCACAAAAATACTATAATGTCAATAACAAAATATTCATGGGAGTTGCACTAGTTGGGGTAGAGATAGGGAATTTGAATATAATGGCTTCATTATTATTATTTAATGTTTCCATCTCTATTAGTAGACTTCCATTTTAAGACTTTAAAGAAACATGAGGACTATCACTTGTTGGCCCATAGACTTTGACAAATTTCCCCTTCCCTATTGATAATTAGGAAATGGATAATATATCAATTGTTGGGCTGGATTTAGTGAAACTTCCCCTTCTCTGTTGATAAAGAATATGTACTAAAGGGGATATCACAACTATTATTTTTCCTCTTAGCTTCTTGGTCTAGTTTGTTCCTCTATCTCTATAGCTATGGTTAGTTTATATTCTGAACTTTCATCCACATTAGTTGTTTTAGGAAGAAATCACCCCTAACTATCCTTTTTATGATAATGTAGCTAAGATGAATTAACTAATAAATTGAAAATCATAACACAAAGGTAGAGACAAAATAAATGTTGGCCTTCTTCACATAAATCCATTATAATGCTAAGTTCCTAACTCACCTTGAGAGACCTACTTTGATATTATGACACTTATCCTTGAAAATAACTCTAAAAGGTTTTAAAACACTTTATATCATATCAATCTAGGAACAATTTTTTTTATTAGGTGTTAGGAAAAGTATATCTAAGACTACACAATCCTTTTATAATAAGTTTTCCTTTATGAGATCAACTCTATTGCAGGGGGTAGAGATATATTGTATAAAGTAGATGATATTAGAAGAACAAATATTCTAAGAAATGGAATAACACACTTGTAATTGAAAGGAATGAAATTTGATCTTATTTTACAAAATTAATAACAAAATTGTATTTAGAAATTTTATTTGTAATTGAAAAAAAATTCACCACATAATTAGTAGTTGATCAAATTCCATAAATAATTAATAATATAAATACAAACCAAACCTTATCTATAGAACGAGGTCATTTGATCACCACTCTATTTGAGTGGTCCCTTTCCCAATCATAATGACCCATGGTTCCCTCCTTAACTTCTTACACAACAAATAGATTTATATTGCATTGAACAAATTACATAAAAATGGGTTTAGCAACAATTAAATATTATTGCTACACGTTTTGGCTTTATATATCACTTCTTCACTCCCACTCTTATTACACTAATATAGAATTATAGGTGGTCTATTCCTCGAAGCTTCTACATTATTAACTATAGATACTAAAGTATTGTTATAACAACATAAAAAAGATGTCATTCAAGCAATTCACCACATCAACTAAATGACAAAAATATTACTAATGACTATTAACATAACAATCATGACCATAATCATGAAATAACAACAAATCCACCTCTCAACTCATCAATATCACTTTTTAGTTGAACAATTATTCCAGGCATAAATTTGGAAATTACTGTAAGCTTACGCAACAATTCTAAAGGTGTTCAACAATGTCAACTTCTTTTGTAACAACACTTGTAACTACTCAAAATATGCAAATGAAATCTAGGCAAGAGTAATGTATTCAAACCATATTTAGACTATCAGTTAAACCTATCCAATTCATCTTACAATTTAATGATTCCAATCATAACCATCAAAACATAAAACATAAATAGATTTATATTCTTATATAAATAAAAGAGGTTAAATGAGTCTTTCGAAAGGATTTTTAATATACAAAAGCATAATTGAACTACTAAATAATTGTATAGGAAATATCAATTATGAGACTCATCACTCATGTCCTTGTAAATTGAAGTAGATAGCTGGACAAGGATAAAAAAATTTAAGACTAAAATTTTAGTTAGAAGTTATTTAAATTTTACACCCCTACTTGTTAGGGTCATAATTCCTTGTCTATTACTTGAAATTAAAATTTTGTATATGAATTGAAAAGATTAGGTCATGAAGTAATCAATCCAAATTGGACCATAATATTAGTAAAATAGGAAAACATAAAAAATAACAAAAAAAAATTCAAGATTTTTTCAGAATTTTTCCTAAAAATAGCATTTAGATAACCTAGCTCTAAATAACTATGATACAATTAGAGTCCTCAACAACATAATTTAGTTTTTTATATATCCTTTGATAATAATTAGTAATATGTTAACCACATGGAGACCCTATAACCTTTATGGACTTTTTCCTTCTTGCTTAATTTTTTGACATATGTACTGAAGTTCATTGTATCTATAATTATGTTGAATGATATCATAGATGCATGAAGATGCCATTTTTATATGGATAGTGACTTTTTTATGTATTATGTCCTTAACATAATGGGTAAATCACAACACTAGAACCCTTACATACCCACACCCTCTTTATCTAAAGCATGTACCATACATATCTCTACATGATATAATTTAACATATCTACAACATGTTCATGGTATTGTTAATACATAATAGTGACATTTCTATATCATTTCCTTGGCATAGTTGACACATAAAGATAGTACATGGCTTATGGCCCCTTTCCTAGTCATTTCAAAGCATATTACTTCATGGATTTATATTGCATGACTATATTATTTCATCATCATGGGGGATGCTTACTTGACACCTTAAGTTCTACATTTTAGCTATTGTAAACATAACTTTTCTTAGGACTCTTTTTGTACAACCCTTTATAAAAATAAGACATACATGGAAAACATGGATATCCACGTATGAATTCTCAATTTTCCCTCATAATCTAGATCCTAAATATTTCACTAACTTCCATTGGGGAAAATCATCCTAATCTTAAACATCTAAAATCCCATTAAAGATGCCAAGTTCATTCATGACATTGATCAGACCACTATAATGTCAAAAATTGCCTACATTGTAATTGCAACCTTACGTTTCTCCACTCCCCTAGTGTGTTTTTAGGACCATTTTTACTTAATTTTGGCCTTTCCCATGACCAAAGAAGGATAATGCAAGAATCCCTAGCCTTAAAAACATATCCCAAGTTAGCTCCACAAATATGGATTCTTCATTGTGCAAGGACATCCGTGCCCCCCAATGATAGTGTCCACATTTAGATTTTAAAAAGTGACTGATGAGTGTCACGCAACATTCATCTAAACATGACTTTTTACTTCCATTTTCCCATCTTTTCATTCTGCCTGTCCTAGTCATTGCACTATAGGAACTGTAAAGTCATTTTTTAATTATGCCAATAAGAGATGAATTGCTGAAGATTATTGTTATGATGAAAAGACTTATGTTGCAGTGAAACTGATGAAATTGTGCAAAAATGTCTCTTTTTGGGTTTCACAGGTGTTATTACACTTTTATTATGAAAAGAATGGAGGTAATCCTAATTATCTCTGGAGCCAGGCATAAAGGACACCACATGATACTCCAACGTTTTCTAGTTGTTGGAGGATCTCTGGAGAGAATGAGAGTAGTAGAGCAAAGAAGATGGTGATCTTTGGAGCTGTGCCTCAACAGATTCTTGGAGCATCTCTAGAGCTGCTAGCAACAACATGGAGTCTCTGGTGCTACATAGAGTCTTCGACGCTGCTGATTACCAGGATCTCTGGGGTGATTGTAGTGCTATGGAGCCCGTCCAATCAGGCCTGAGTGTCCTAGTGATGGCTCCAGTTGTCCATAGCGACATGATACTCTTTCACTTATTTTTGCATGAGATCAAAAGAATTATTTCAGCCTACTATTTTAGAAAATTAAGTTCCTTTTTATCAGGGCCTTGATGCCTATTGTTGTTATAAGTTAAACTCTAGATTTAGTGGAACCTTCAGTACTACTAGAGTCCTTTTTCAGACTTTACATGATATTAATCTAAATGGACAGTTGCATGTCTTAGTTAAGAATAAGATATTGTTTATAACTCAAGATGAATTGATAGGTAAAGTAGTTAATCCAATAATATTATGTCGCTTAGACTAATATATATCTAGATAGGAACAACAGAATTATCAATTAGATTTTGTTAGCAGTGTTTACGTAATTTCATTTCAGAGCAGAACATATACTTTTGAATACAATATACTTTGATAGATTGGATTAAAGGGAGTTGTGTTGTTACACTTTTATTATGAGTTTCTTGTTTAGCCTTAGGTTATGAAGGTGTGGAGCAAGGGCCCACTCCCACCAACAGATTGTTGGAACAGGTCTGGTCAACTGAGAGGGGGGGTGAATTAGTTGTTGCTCTATTTAATCTTTTTCTACTATTATTCTTCTTTCACAATTTAAAATTAAATCAATGATATAAACATTCCAGCATTAGATAGTAGCATATGAGCAGAAAACATGAATGACACATTTGACACCAAGATTTTGACATGGAAACCTGATTAAGGGAAAAACCACAGTGGGGGTTAACCCACAAAAATAATACCCTGTTAAAAGTATTTTACAAATGGGAATGCACATGCATTCGGGCTCACTACCCCGAGTTCACTGCTCAAGTGAAGGCTCACTTTCTACAGAAAAGTTTACAAGAGATTTACAGAGATTTTGAACTAGTAAGATGCATCTGCCAATGCTAGAGATCAGTTTCGGTTAAGTGCAAATACTGACTTTGTACACTTCATCTTTATTTTGCTCCTCTCTATTCTGCCTTCATTCGGATATTAGATTTCTGCTACTTTCACATTTTCTCCACAATCACAACACACACTCAAAATATCCACAATCATCAGCTATATATACCTATCTTGAATTGTAATCACTTGCCAGTAGGCAACAACAACACTTAGAACCTTTTAAGAATGCTTTGCTCTGTCGGCTGGATCCATACACCAGTATTGATGTGTACCAAAAATAACACATGTAGATCATCATACATGTCAACCACTAACATTCTATCTTATACACAGTTCATCAAAACACTTCTATTGGGTCCACACAAGGATTAACATAAGTCTGCCTATTCTTCACTGAACTGTTCTGTCATAATAGGACCCGGTATTCAGATGCTCATATCTTTTGATTCCTTTATCACCGGAGGCTGAAAACTTGGGTTTAGATTGTCTTGGTGTCCCTTTACACTCCTTCAAATCTATAACACATAATGATTAACTGGAGAGATCCGCTGACCAAAATACTGGACTCTGCTATATGCTCTTTTTCAGGCTCCTGGACTTAGATAGATTATCATTCTGACTTCCGGTATGATTAGATACTGCACTGTGGATGTGTGGAACAATCTTAGTTGCCATCAATGACAACACCTATCAATGCTAAGCAGTGTCTCTTGCCAACAATCTCCTCCTTTGGCATTGATGGCAACACTTAGTGAAAAATGACTAAGTGTCTTTGTGCAACTCCCCCTTTGTCTATACATTCATGCACTTCACTTATTCTGGTGCTCCCCCTTTGTTGAATACTTCATTTTTCACTACCCTTCACTCCCCCTTTGACATCAATGGAAAAGAGTGGGATCTGCAAATCAAAATTCTCCAAAATTTCTATATACATTGCCGCATATGTACAATTAACCACTAAGTTCCATTCACTTGAACTTGAGGATGTCTGCAAAACTAGCTTTTATTGCACAAGTTCAGAGGCCCAAGTACTCTTCATTCCATCCAAAATTGAAATGTAAACATTTAACACAAACGAGTATGCTTCTGCCTTTGACAGATCTAATGGAATACGTGTCTGAATTGCAGTCTGAGCTTCAGATAATGCATTATACATTGTGTCTAATTTAGGGGCAATTAATCCCCGGAGCTCACACATTCTTTTCATAATGTTGCTTTTCTCTTTGACAAGTTTCTTTATTTCCTCAATCAAGTTAATTAATTGACATTCTTGACTTATGGGCGAAACTGTTAGGGGATCAAAATTTTGAGAGATTTGACAAATTTTGTTCTTGCTCCTTTATCTTGTTCTCAATATCCTTGTTAACTTTGGGCCATGATAGACAAAATTTGTTCATATCACTTCCCTCATTTAGAGCATTCTAAATACTCTTTATGCTAATACCAAGTATTCTTCTATCATTTCCTATTAGGTTCTTTATTTCACAAAATTTCTTATCTAAGAATTCTTTCTTAACTTTTACCTCCGCAGACTTCTCAAAGGACTCAAAATGTGAATTTACTAAACTTACGAGATTCTTTAGATGTCTGGAGGGGGAATCATTTTGATTCTTCTGATAGGTTGGCATTAGTTTCTCCAAAACTCCAGTTGCAAGTCGCAGTATCTCATTTTCCTCCATGTGGAACTTTAACATCTCTCTAGCCTTTACTTGGGTGAATGATGCTATCTTCATCAGTTGAATTGGAGACAAATCATATGGATTAGCTAGACCTTGGAGTAGTTCCGGTTCATCAAGTCCAATCACTTCTTTTCCAAGAAGACCTTTTACTGCATCTGCAGTGTCTCTTGCAGCCATTTTAGAATCAACCTTTTGATCTCCTGATTTCTCAGTCTCAGCTTTAGGTGCTTCCACATTTGCACCATCTTCTTCTGTTTTATCTTTCTTTTCTCTCTCTTCTTCTAACTCTACTTTATCCTTTTTTGTGTTCTTTGTAGAGGAACTTTTTCTTGTTTGTTCATCACTTGCTATCTGATCAGGAGGGCTCTGTGAAACAGTAACATTATCCTCTTTCCCTATTGTATCAGATGGATTGGGAGTATCTTCTACATCAAATATTTTATCCAACATTTCTGTATCCTCCTGAATTGCTTGTTCTACTTCCAAAATAGAGGCTCCATCCAACTCAGATTGCTGCTAAATAATATTCTCTTCTTCACCATCCAGCACTTCTTTTGTGACTATGTGCAAATTATACTTCTTTAATGCTTTCAAAAGAATCTCTTGAGTTTCTTCAACTATTTCACTTGTTTCTCCAAGCATGAGCTTGTTCATTCTCCTTTTTCTTTTAAAATCATCTTTGACTTCCTTAAGTATCATATCTATTTGATCAGGAGAAATTTGAGGACACAGATTTATTAGCTCATGTTCTCTAATTTCCACATCCTTGCACTTGGCATTTTCTTTTCTCAATTCCAAGATATTTGCCAGACTTTGTGGTAACTCAGAAGTTATCTCAATTAGTACCTTGTTGTAGATGTTGAGATATCTGACCGTTGCTTCCTCCAACACCCTTTTATCCATATCATTGTATTCATCATAGAATTTAATCATGGGTTTTAAATTACCATCCATAGTAACTGATTTTATCACATATTCTAGCGAGAGTGTGGGTTTCTCAACATATTCTTCATACTCTTCAGTCTTTTGCTTTTTGTTGGACCTTTTGCTTCTGTAGGACGTTTCTTTGGTTAAATTTGCAGCTTTTGTTCTAGTGACTTTTAGTTCCTTGATTTCAATGTCGGAGTTTGTATCTACTTCATCTTCTCTTATGCTTTCATAGGTCCAGGAAGCTTTTGTTTTCTTCCTTTTCTCCCATTTTCTGGATGATTTTGCTTCTAGTTTTACAGTTTTGGGAGGAGCAGAGACAATAGTAGAACTTCTAGTAGTTCTTGAAGTGGGAGAGAGTTCCATCGAATCACCTATTTGTTTCTTATCTTATTTTTCTTTCTCATCCTTCTCTGTTCTTTCTCTGAACTTCTTCACAGCTTCCTTAGTTAAGCCCAAATTTTCAACTAGCTACTCAACTTCTTTTCTTACTCTCCTATTGGTTTCAGGTTCTCTGAGTTCAGTATGCAACTTTAAACTCAGCTCCTCATAAGTTCCAAACCTTTAAACCATTGTGTCTTTGGGCTTGCTTAGCAGATGTTGAATATATATATCCAAGATCCTTTCATCTACTTCATACCCCATGGGCATGATCCAAACAGTTCTGGGTTCCACTACTTCCATTAAACACTTATTAGTATCAACCATGAAGCATATTTCATTTTTGTGTTTGTCAACAATTGAATTGGGGATTCTTTCCCTTGAGTGCATCATATTCTAAAAATTCTTGAAGTAACCCCATATTATCATTTTCTGAGCATTGAAATCACCAATGCTGCGAAGATGATTTCTGATTTGAATGGCAACTGGCTCATCCTTAGTCCAATGGACACCTTTTACCCTAGGTACATCATTCATAAAGTAAAAGAATAGACATAGAATCAGTGTACCATACTTGAAGGTGTTCTTCTTATCCCTTTTGATCTTGTTCAAATTTTCAATCAATTGATTCTGCAATAGTTCACACAAGTCATAATCAACATTTTTTTAGCATCTTGTATGTAGCATAAATGGTTGTTTCAAAAACAAAATTTTCTTCGCTCGAGTGGTAAATCTTATACCCAATCACCATGGAGGCGAATTTGACATCCGGCTCTATAATATCATTTATGGTCATTACTCTTTTGTTGAACTTAGCTCTGGTAGCATCAGTTACTGTCTATTTTTTCACAGCTTTCAGCATGGGCAATCCTCCAGTTGAGTTTAGACTAGTTACATTTCTGATAGCATCCCTGGTAATTTTGAATGGTTTTAACAACCAAATGAATTCATCATGTATTCGACTTAAGATGTATCAGACCTATTCATCCTCATCAAATGTCAGAAACCCCATAACCTGAACAAAGTGTTTATCTTGTAGTGCCTTATATTCGGGTTTAAGTTCTTTATTTTTATCCATGAGTTGTTTCTCAAACAAATCCACATACCTTGAATCTCCAACCTCATCTATATTTGCATGAATGTAAACCCTAATGTCTTCTACATGTAGCACGCCATACGGAACAGTTGAAAAAGCACCTAACGGATCGACTTGAATTGATTTGTGAGGATGCTTCTTAAATTTGGGTTGGGGCCTTTTGGTAATGTCAATAACATGAGGGGTAGCCATTTCAACAGATTTCAGATTCAAAGATTTACAGAGAGGTACCTTTTCCTTTCGTGGTATTAGGGTTGATCAATTGCTGATTGAATATGTTCTCTGCCTCAATCTCTAGACTTGTAGCTCAAATTCTCTTCTTCTTGTTTACTTCGAATGCAAGGTGATTCCAATAAGTGATCAAGTGACCTTTTAAAGCTCTAAATTACCTAATTTGCCTTTGTAATAAATGTGTTTCCCTAATTGTATCCGGTTACATTGTTTTGACAGTTCTTCATGTATCAATCCGCAAGATTTCATATCAACATCTTTTCTTCCAGAAATCCTTCCATAGGTTCTGGACCAATTTAGAGTATTTTCTGTTAATGTGCCAGATTCAGGCACCCACTTACTACTCGGGGGAATTTGATGTTCTATGTAGCTCCCCCTAAGCCAGAGTTTCTCACTTAATTCCTGGAGGAATTATCAGCACCGGATTTCGGTGTAGACTCATTATCATTGTTTACTGTATCTTTCTTTATCCAAATCTTGTTCATTTCACTTCGTATCTCATCCACATCAATTTTCCTTTTGCCTCTATCTTGTTTCTACTCATCCAATTTTCTATTTACCGGACCTTTTCTTCCATTGTCTTTACTTTTGCAGAATCTTGCAATATGACCATATTTATTATAGTTAAAGCATACAACATTTCTTTTCTTATAAACCTGATTTCCTCGTGATCTACACTGATTAGCCATATGTCCAAACCCATTGCAAACAAAGCAGTATCCATTGAAAGAATTGCTAATTCTTCTATTATTGGGATTGTTCATTGTCATACTTTTGCATTCATTTATCTATGACCATACCTGTTACATTTGAAGCATTAACCGGAGAAGGATGGACCATTTTGATTTATTCTGCTTCTGCACTGAGTAGCTCTATGACCTGTAGTTGAAATAATTTCCACTGAATGATGGATATCTTTAAGCATTTGGCTGTCTTACTTGAGGTTTTCTAGATCTGTTTCTCCCATTCGTAGGTTGAAAATTTCTCTATCCGGATCTAGAGCTTTCACCTTTCTCATACCTAAGATTATGCTTATCAACATCCTTTTTATGCCCTTCAATGAGTTCTTCAAATTTATCTGAGCTTATCTTGAACTTATCCTTATACTCATTTGCAATTTCTAGGTCATGTCTGAGTGTGATAATCTGTCTCTCAAGATCTCTTTCATTGTCTTTGCTTTCTTGTAGATTGGATTCTAGAAGGCCAGCTATCACATCCAATTTGTAGCATTCTTTGGAACTCTTTTTTAGATTTTGATTTAACTCTTCTTCAACTTTCTTCTTATCTTCAATTTCCTTGGTTAGTCTCATCACCCCAGTTTCCATCTCATCTAGGTTTTCCCAGTTGAAGAGGTTGCTCCTTTCCTTTTGCATTGGATTTGCTCAATTTCTCTTTTAAAAATTTAATGAAGTCTTCAGCCTTTTTGAGATTGTCTTGCAATTCTTGAACTTCTACCTTGGACTGCTCAAGATCATCTAGGGCAAGATTAAGTTGCCCTTGAAGGTCATATTCATCCATTCTATTGTCTTCCTAGATCTTCCTTAAGCTGTTAAGCTTTTTCAAAGGAACTTAGCTCTGATACCAATTGTTGGAATAGGTCCAGACAACTGAGAGGGGGGGTGAATCAGTTGTTGCTCTATTTAATCTTTTTCTACTGTTATTCTTCTTTCACAATTTAAAATTAAATCAATGATATAAACATTCCAGCATTAGATAGTAGCATATGAGCAAAAAACATGAATGACACATTTGACACCAAGATTTTGACATGGAAACCCATGGTGGGGGTTAACCCACAAAAATAATACCTTGTTAAAAGTATTTTACAAATGGGAATGCACATGCATTCAAGCTCACTGCCCCGAGCTCACTGCTCAAGTGAAGGCTCACTGCCTACAGAAAAGTTTACAAGAGATTTATAGAGATTTTAAACTAGTAAGATGCATCTGCCAATGCTAGAGATCAGTTTCAGTTAAGTGCAAATACTGACTTTGTACACTTCATCTTTATTCTGCTCTTCTCTCTATTCTACCTTCATTCGGATATTAGATTTCTACTACTTTCACATTTTCTCCACAATCGCAACACACACTCAAAATATCCACAATCATCAGCTATATATACCTATCTTGAATTGCAATCACTTTCCAGTCGGTAACAACAACACTTAGAACCTTTTAAGAATGCTTTGGTCTATCAACTGGATCCATACACCAATATTGATGCGTACCAAAAAAAACACATAGATCATCATACATGTCGGTCACTAACATTCTATCTTATACACAGTTCATCAAAACACTTCTATTGGGTCCGCACAAGGATTAACATAAGTTTGTCTGTTCTTCACTGAACTGTTTTGTCATAATAGGACCCGGTATTCAAATGCTCATATCTTTTGATTCCTTTATCACCGGAGGCTAAAAACTTGGATTTAGATTGTCTTGGTGTCCCTTTACACTCCTTCAGATCTAGAACACATAATGATTAATTGGAGAGATCCGCTGACCAAAATACCGGACTCTGCTATATGCTCTGTTTCAGGCTCCCAGACTTAGATTATCATTCTGACTTCTAGTATGATCAGATAATGCACTGTGGATGTGTGGAACAATCTTAGTTGCCATCAATGACAACACCTATCAATGCTAAGCAGTGTCTCTTGCCAACACATATAAGAGGCCAGTATCTCTGCTTTATTGTCTTATTATAGCTTTCATTAGAAGTATCATTTTCCTATTTTCATAAGATAGGTCAATTATTGTCTAAGTAGTCTTGTTTCCATTCAATACATGTTTCTAGATTTTGTGTGAATTAGATAGATTCTTTCAGCAATTTATTGCTTTAGTTTTTAGAACAGAATTTCTGTTCACAATAGATAATTAGCAACATTGATTTATTAGGACAGTTTAATTTGGTATGATTAGCTAAGGACTGTTGATTATTAGGTTCCTTATTGCAAACAACTGAGGATAAAACCCTAGATTTGACACATGAAACCATGATTAAATTCCAAGATACAATGACCCTTGTCAATGACCCTACCCACCTCTTTATGCCCTAAACCTTAGTATGTTTTCCATGGTGATTTCCATAAAAAATTGGTATAGGATCATTGTAAACCCTTTTCCCTCCAAATCACTCCTCTACTCATTAAAAAAACTTATTACCACTCTATCCTGCAACACATAAGTTAATTATAGAGCATCCATTAGAGACTAGGGAAACACATTTAAGATTGAAGATCTGAGATTATGGAGCCCCCTTTGAGCCACCAAGTCATGTATCCATTATATTTTTCCTTTATTTGTTCAATTTCTCATACTCTTTCTTCAATTTCCCATTAGAGAGCAATTACGATCCCATCTCACACCATAGCCAAACCTCAAATCTGAAAACACTCTCCATTGCCCTCATAGCCAAAAATAAACCATTTATATCCATTTTACCTCACATGCAATAATTTTTTTGATCATTTCTATTTCTCTTTGTCTCCATCACTTCACACACCACTTGTTTGTAGATTTTTCCCCTAAGGTTTCATACAATCATCATCATATTTCTACACACACAATCACTTTAGCACTAGGTTTACACACGCTTTCAATATTTCCACATAATGGAGGTTGAAATACACTTAATGGGAGACTAATTGAGGTAATATCCTATATAACACACCCTTTTCCTCTTTCCCCCCACATTTTTCGTAGATTATCTCATTATCAAGAGCCAATGTTCATGTTCTACAAATAGAAAGGAGGTCACAAGTTAAAGGTGAGAAAGTTCTAAAAGTTGTAAAAATATTAGAGGCAAATACACCTATAACTAGAAGGGTTACTTGTACCCATAACACAACTACAACACCCATCAACATAGCTGCAAAACCAAGTTCTAAAAAATTCAATCTAAAATTTCATTAGACCTGCATTTCAACTTCCTTAGTTCATTTCCAAAATTTGTTTGATCATTTTCTAGGTGCATATATTCCCTTTCTATGTTTTATTTTATAGCTTTAACATTTCATAGGTTCTGTACTTTCTATTTTTAGATCATATTAGCATAGTTTAATTTTTGTAACACTTTATAATATGATTTATTTGATAGATGGTACAATATCTAAAGAAAAGGTAATCTCCTAGTCTTCTACACTTATAGGATGCAAGAAACTATCTTTCAACCAGTTCTTACAAATACATGTCTCTTCATAAAACATCCTCAAAGACACTCAATAACATCCTAAATTATAAAAAGAAAAGCCCATCTTAATGTGGTCATGGTCAAACTCCTCTACAAAATTATTTGTATGCTTCCCTATGCAACTAGGAATTGCACTAACCTAAACTAGGGGCATTCATCATATAAAAATCATGAACATCCTAATTTTTTCAAGGGCATAGATGTTCCACATAAAAAATAGGAAACAAAACAATATCTCACATCACATAAAATATACAAACACCCCTGCTACTCAAAAAAAATGAATCAATTCAAAAATCTCAACCAACAAACTTCACCATTTTATTTTGTTGTCATTTTAAAAGTAATTTCTCCATATCCTAACTCATAATATCCTAAAACACACATTGATAGATCAAACCTGACTCTAACTTACATGAAAACAATAGGAACATAATAGGATTCAACACACATCTACCATACATCTTAGCCATGCCTTCCTTGCTAAGTTATTACAACATGGACATGTATTTGACACCTTTGTTCACACATGCATCAAATTTAGATCCTATAAAAATAAAAAATTTAGATCCTATAAACTAAAAAAATTTAGATAACAATAAAAATAACCCATCCAAGACTAAAAATACATGTTATAATCTCCCACATAGAAACAAACATCTTCCCTATTTTTAAAACTATATCATTGCCAATTCCATAGGAAAGTGCTTCCTTAAAACATCATACCCACACAACACTTTTACAATGAACATAATTTAATGCAATCAAATCTATCTCCTAAGAACCTGAGGGAAAAACCTTCAAGGTACCACAACTTCCACTTTCATGATAAAATACAACACAATGATAACATCATTATTAACCTTGATATTGATATGAAATGCTTTCTTAAAAAAATTTCACATGATTACTTGATAGCTAGATATTTCTTCAAACATACTAGGCAATAACATGAGTTGCATTGAACATAACAATTGGAATTTTAACACATTATTTAAGAGGCAAAGTTAATCAGTCACCCATGCCAACATTACATTCAAGGAATCACATGGACCACAAGGTAGGAGCACCTTCAATCTCACCATCCACAAGTACACTCATTTTAACATTGTTAGATTATTTATCCCAATTCCAACATAACTCTATATTATGTTATTTTCTTTATCAAGGTACCTTAACTTTCTTCACAAGTGAAAAAGCTAAGTATATACCTTAAGATGGAAAGCGTATATTTCAAAATGGTTATTGATTTGTTTTCATGAACATTTTTGGCACATTGGTCTCCCATTGCACAATATATAACAAGTTAGCTTGGTGAGATGTGGAAAGGTCAATATATCACTTCTTAATTATCCTCATCCATAGAATTATTTTAGTACCCTAGATGATTTTATAGGTCCTCTTATCACACCTCCTTCATACTAGTAACCCCTATAAATATGAGAATTTCCACCTTCTTCTAGTCTTATAACATGGTTTGGTCTCATTTGGCTACTTTAGGGGTAGAAAAATACAACAAAACCATACAATAATTTCTTTCTCTCTATTTGATTTATGATTATCTATATATATGTGTGGCTTAAAATAATATTTCACAAATATCAAAGTAACATAGCATATCATAATTTTGATGTAAACACATCTCTTTCGCTCTGCAACTTTCCCGCTTCTTGTTTGATTTGGGTACTGGGCGAGAATGGACGATGACAGTCTGGGGGGGCTATAACACAATCCCCTCCCTTGACTCTAGGGGACTCTGCTACTAGCACGAGTTGTCGAAAGGATCACATGTTTTCTTCATCGAAACAGGATCCCAAGAAGTGGAAGGAGGCACTTGTGGGTGTTGCTAATGGTAAGGTCGATTGCTCGATCAGCCTACCAGTTATCTCTAAGATAGAAGGAGCCAAAGCGCTCAAGCTTCCTGATCAAATAATTCTGAGGGTGGTGGCATCTATGGATAACACCCTTGTCAGCAAATTTTTTTCCTTCAGGCCAAACATTGACCTAGTCTGTTGATGGATGGTGACCAAATGGGCTCTTAAGGGGAGCCGCCTCTGCTAGTTCTATGGCAGGGGGGTTGTTTCTGTTCAAATTTACCTCTCAGGAAGAGATGCTATCGATCCTGGTGGGTGGCCTATGACTGTATGGGAAGCACTCACTCTCATTATGCAAATGGAAACCTGGCTTCGACCCCAACGCGGACCTCAACCAGTCAGCTCCTGTGTGGGTGGGCCTGCTGGGTCTTCCCCTATAGTTCTGGGATGAGGAAATTTTTGCTTGGATAGGAAATACCTTTAGTGACTATGTGACGGTGGATAATTCATGAAAGCCAAGGCAAGGCTTGTCTATGCTAGTGTTGATGTTTGTTTTTTGACAAGTCAACAATAGAGTAAAATACAGAGTATCTAAATCTCTCTTGAGCAAAGCCTCTCGAATGTTGAACAAAGTGATCAAACAAAATGACTCCAAGGTTCCTTTTCTTATAATTTTGTAAAGGATAACTCAGTGACTTGGTATGATTCTGCTGGTAAACACAAAGGGACTTACACAATTGTTCAACGACTTGTTGGTTCAATGAAAGAGGTGGACACTAGAATATCTAAGTACTACAATTTATGACGTATGATATGGCAATGATGTTCTTGATCCTAATTCTAACCAAATCGATAAAAGAAAAGGTAAAAGATGTAAGGTGTAGTGAAAACTAATCTAATCCTAGATGCAAGAGATAATTACTGTTCAAGTGAAATCAAGTCAAATCTTGCTTCGCCAAGTTAGACAACTACACAAGATTGATGCAATCTTCTAAGGTTATACAAGATGTTTAAATCACTTATGCGCATGAAAGATTCAACAAACATAGAGATCAAAGTTAAGCTCAATTTTGTTCAGACCAACCATACACTGCAATTTGCAAGCCACAAACCACAAATGGTGTGAACATAAAGATTTCACCACAAACAATAATGAAGCCTTCCACCAACTAACATATACTTAAAGAAAACTTAATCTAATCTTAATACTCGCTTGAAGAAATCCAAACCATGCAACACTTAGAAAAATATATAGAATCAGCAAACAATGAGTCTTATATTATTTCAGAGAGCTCTTGCAACAATTTTTAGAGTCTTCAATCGTACAAATGAGAGCAAAAGGAGCCCTTTTATAGACCTCAAAATGTATGAAGGGTCAAGATCGATCAGCAAAGCCAATGGACCAGATCATGCCACATCACAAGTAGTTATAACAAACTTCTAATTTTAGTATATGAAAGAGGCAATGAAGGCACACTTTCCAAGAAGATAAGGATGACACATCACTAGTCTATGAGGAGTCTCCATGTGAATATCCATCACTAGAATTTTGACATTCAATGAATCTGGACACTATCTGCTTGACATCATCCAAAGGTACACTTGGCATATTTTGAGTGGTTCCTTCAGCTTCAAGTACATCATTTGAATAGAGGCCAAGTGTCTTCTCCCAATCAGTCATCCTCACTTTGTTGGCACCTAGGTGGATAGCAAGTGAGAAAATACTATCAAGCTTCTCATTAGAAACATCATCCTCTTGGAAGTAGAAAGCTTGAACTTGTTCTTTCATGTTATCAGGAGTCATCTCTCCAAATGGATTACATATCTTCATTAAGGATGCATGTATTCCATCTTGAATTCTTTGAAGTACACTCCTTACTCTTGACATATTTGTTTCTACCTTATCAAGTAACTATCCTTTATTGCGAAAGCAATAATACCAAGAAGAGAAGTCATATATCATGCCTTCTTCAATCACTTCAGCATGTATCAAATCATCAACTAAAGTATCCATCAAGCTCTTCAAATGCGGCAGGTATTGTTCCTTGATATCTTTGAACTCAGCACAAACTGTCAACAATGCAAGTACCCTTTCTTTGAGATCAACGATCTTATCATACACTTGCATGATATCTTCCAGGTGTGTAAATGTAGTTTCCTTTGACCTTTTCATCCAGTCTTTCAACTTGTGAGATGAAGACTTCAACTCCTTAAGATGTACAACTGTTTCTGGAGCAAGAAGAGATGGAGATGTAGAAACTCTCTCCTGTTGACGAATAGGATGAACCAAGTATTGAATATACTGCTTTAAGTCTTGACACCTTTGCTTAGCTTTAATTCTACCTTCTGTTTCTTGCCTTATGATACCTCCAGCATTATCAATTGAACCCTGAAGTTCTTCTTCTACTTGCTTTCCAGTCAACGGACCCAAATTGATTGTATTGATGTCATAATCCTCAGGTGTTATATCTTCTACATTCTTTTCAAGCCTTGGAACTGCTACATGTACTTTCCTTACACCTGCTTCATCTTTGGTGATCTTTGAAAGAATAGTTGCTTTCTTCTTTGGTTTTTCATTAGACAAATCTAGAAGCAACTCTTCAACTGGAATAGGAGGATATTTCTCAACTTCACAGCTTTCCTTGATTCTATCCTGCAGCCACTCCGGCAATGATGAAAGATCCTGTAACTATTGTATTTGCTTTCCTTGTGCAGGCAATGATTCTTCTTCGGCTTCATCCTTGTCTTCAATGTTAGCTTCAACAATGATCTCAGTATCATGTGGACTTGAAGGCACTTCTTCAAATGGAGTTTCTGAGACTACATCCTCAACATGCACCACTATATCTTGATTCAGTGGAGTATCTCCTGGCTGTCTAGACGAAGCAGTTTCAATACTTATCTTCTTCTATTTCTTGCTTGATTCTCCTTGTACGATTTCAAGTTGTTTTCTTTTGTTTGCTTGACTTGAATCTCTTTCATTGTCTTTACTTCGTGAACTTCTGCCAGGTGCACTATGCTGTTCTTGTTGTTCTGTTTTTCCCATTTGGATGTAAGTGAGTCTCTTTCCTTCATCTATCAATACTTGCACTTACTCTTTTACTTGTTCCTTAATGATAGCAATGATAGGCTCTATCAATCCTTCATCATCAACCTTTTCTCTATCAACCCAGTTGATATCATAAGGCAGGTTCTAGATCTTATTGTACTCATTACCTAAAAGAGTTCTTTCATTATCTAACTGATCAAGAATCCTTAGTATCTTAGTAGCCCTCACTAGATCTCATTTCAATCTTGAACACTTTTGCATCCTGACATCATCATCATCAATGGAATTAGCCCAATGATCCTCAAGCTGCTCAACATGCCTATAGGAAGAATATGACTGCTTAATGGCTCTATGTGGATCGAAGTTCTCCCTCCTTGAATCATGAGGATGTAGATGATATGCCTGAAACTCAATCTCTGAATGCTCAGCTACTTGAAGCGATGGACATGAGTAATATCTGCCAAGCTGGAGAGGAAACTGAACTCCGGCTTTCTTTCTGGCCCTTTGCATTTTATGAAACTCTAACAACTGTCTTGAAACTTCTAGCAACACCATCCTGTTTGTAGGATATCTAGGCAATTTGTACGGAAAGGATGTGAAACCCTAAATTCTGATATAGGTAAACTTGTCATACTGGATGTAGTACCTTCCATATTGCTCGATGAAGTTTCTAGCAGCACCTGTTAGTCTTCTATATAGTTCTCCCCTCAACTTTCTCACTATGAACATGGCAAATTCATCATTGAACCTTTTGTAATGATTGATATTCTTTAAATGAAGCTGAGGATAACACTGATGTGAAAGAATTTGTCCGGACTTTGTACCAACTTCCCCTTTAGATGTTAATCCTTTATAAACTACATTTCTTGCTAGGATGTAAACAAGATAGGAAGTCATGAAGAATGATTTTGTTTCATCAAACCTTTCAAACTATTCATCAAGGCAATGGCTTATAAGGCCAGCCCAGTCAACCATCTTATTCTTTGTAAACACATGATCAAAATAGGTATGCATCCATCCTTCGAAAGTAGATGATTCAGGCCTACCTATTACTCGATTCAGGAACATGATGAAATAACTTATCTCTTGTTTGAAGTCTGCCTTGTGAAATTTTGGATCTTCAGAGTTATATATCTTGATAGATGAATCTGTCATCCACTTCTTCCTTACTTCCTGCATGTAGTGTTTGGGGTTGCCTTCAAAAGTACCTTGAGCAGTTGTAGGACAGATGAACACTCCCTTTCAGTTTGGGATGTTGAAGATCTCCTGGATGGCTTCTCTTTGCAGATAGGCGAGGACAATCCCGTCTTTACCTATGATTTGTCTCTTCTATTTGCCATAACACTGAACACATTCCAACACTAACTCAGTGCTAGGCAAGGTAGGTGGGAAGCATGCTGCCTGTACAATTCCACTCTTTGCAATGGCCTTGATGTCTTCATTCCTTGTGATGGTGAGCAAGAAGTCCTTCATCTCCTCCAAGTTGACGTGTCCCATGTTGGTGTCTCCCACGTTCTTCCAATGAGTTTCGAGTTTAGAGTCAGGTATGGTGGACTTGGCATCCATCTTGATCATCACTTGCCTCTCCTTCACTGTCATGCCTATCTATCTACAAACAAGACTCAAATAAGTGACTTGAAAAGATATATTTTACCCTCATAAACCTAATTTTTAGATGATAAAATCATGATAATCTACAAAATTAAATAAATAAATAAAGGCAATTTTATGAAATAAAAAGTGATTAAAACATACCTTGTTCCAAATTTATGTTCTAGAAAATACAGATTTCTGGATTTAATGATAAAAATCAATAGAAAATGGCAGAAATCAGAAGTAAAGTGCCAAAATCAGTCCTTAAAAATGTAAATCTACCTTAAGACAATCTGCTCCTTCAAAATTTCGCTGCTCCCTTGAAAAATTCGCTGCCCTCTTGAAATTTCGCTCCACTTGCAATATGAATTATGATTAAATGAAAAGAGAGCGCCCTCTATATGTAGTGATTCAACTATATTTAATGTTGGTCAGCCAGCTGGGAGGTCGGCCATAATTGGGCATTTAATGCAATTGTTTTTAAAATTTCAAAATTTGCCTATTTCAAAGGCACCAATATTGATATGAATTTGCATAATGGGCACCAATGTAAGGTAAAAGGAACATGAAAGTGTGCCTTTGGATAGGATCCTCTCTTCAACATATCTCTATCAATGAAACACTAAACCTTGAGGCACATTTAAACACTCAAAAGAGTCCATACTTTTGTCTTGTTAAGGCGCCAAAACTACTATAACTTCAAAAAAAAATCTCAATCACCTAAGGCTCACTTCTTAGAAGACTCCATTCTTGCTAATTTTAGTGATATTGTAAAAGCACTCTTGAGGTTCATTCATATTTCTATATGCCATTTAATTTCTAAGTCTTCCAAAGGCGCACTTATGAACTTCTTCATTTAACTTGTCCTAAAAACTTGTGATTTGAAAGGAGCACCTCAAAACTTTACCTTCTCCCATCTGGAGCACCCAATGCTCATCCAACTCCCACAAAAGGTGCCCAATGATCTTCTTTCAACCTCAGGGCACCTATCATATCAAAATTCAGATAAGAACGATAATAGGGATAAAAGGAAGCACATAATGCGCCTTAAGGACTTTACTCTTAGGAATAACTATTCAAAACCTCTTACCTTTAGGCGCTAAAGCAGATGAGTGTTGGCTTCAAACCTTTCAATCCAGGGCTCTTATAAAGGTAGTGACTCATTTTTGCATTCCTCCAAGGCGCCAAAACTTCAACTTTCCATATGAGGGCGCCAAAAGGCATTGAAAGGAAGCCTAAAATGCGCGTAGAGTTTTCTTGTCATTTGAATGGGATCTTCTTTTTTAAAATCAAAGTAACTCACTTCCCTTTTTAAAGTGCTAATTGTGCACTCATGTTACTTGATACCCAACTCCTTCTAGGTCCTTAGTTATATCTTCATAGGGGTAAAAGAATGCCTTAAACAATGCTCCAGGAAATGCGCCCAAACTTGATTTGCAAGAAACTTGTCTATTTTGGAAATTTTGTTAAGGCACCTCCACTAGAGATAACTTACTCAAAAGTAGTTCATCTTGTCATAAGAACCTTTAGGCGCTTATATAAAGAAATGGTGGTGACAAGAAGTGCCTTTATCTTCTTTGCAAAATTCCCCTCTTAGAGCACCTAAATCAAGTTGGTACTGAAGGCCAAAGGCGCCTAGATCATGATGATGAAACTTAGAACTTATTCCTTTCATAGGCACCAAAACATCTTCAAGGACCAACACAAGGGCGTCAAAACTTCAATACTCACCTTCCTATGACCTTCAAGGCGCTAAAAGTTGATGACTAGTGACAATAGGCGCTAAGAAGTCTCAATGCAAGATTTAGTCATTTAGGAACTTGTAACATTAGGCGCCCATCTAGGTCTCCACTTTTAGAAGCTTAAATGACATTTATCCTGTTGTCAAGGTGCTATAGTGAGGTTATTCCAAATACAAAGTGCGCCCAAAGTTGAATAGATCTTACGTTTGTTATTTGATGATCCCAAACACTTAAGCATACCTTAGAAGGCTTCTCTCTCCCAAGCACCCACTAGGTGATGAATATCTTTGAATGTACCTTCAGTCTAGGTGCTCATCTGAGACACATCATCAATACAACCCTTAAGTGCCCTAAAGCAGCCAAATCAACAAGAAAATGCACCCAAAGCTCACCTACTAAGACCTAGCCATCATAGAGATTTTAAAACAAGGCACTCTTCTTGAAGATTCTGCAATGAGTGTCCTACATCAAGGCGCCACTAGATAGTTACTCTGTGTATAAGGGTGCCCAAAAGGGGTATTTAAACCATAAGTTGGTGCCAAATTGTCACTTGAATGATCCCTCTTGGATTTTATCCCCTCCTAAGGCACTATCATGGTGACATATTGACTTTTTACCCTTGGGCGCTCATCTGAGGTGATTCTGAGTGTGTAATGCACCTATACCTCTTTAGTTCTATACTTAGCATCTTTTGTTCTTCATGAACTTGTCATCTACACTTGCCTTTGAAGAAGTCCTTGTATTGCTCATTTAACCGACTCTAAGGTGAATAAAACAAACTAGGGGGGTCCCATTAAGATGGGGTGATGTGTGATTTGGTCACAACAACTAGGTTCTATGTCAATGTGGATGTCCTTAAAGTCCTTTCTACTTTTATTATTTTGGAATCCAAGTACGGAAAGTGGACTCAAGGTATTCAGTATGAGAACTCTTGAGTCTTTTGTCAGAACTGTATGAAACTTGGTCATGTCTTCACCCAGTACAAGGCCCCCAAGCGCCCCCCACCTCCAAAGGAGATGCGAGTGGATTCAAATGAGGCCCCAGAGGACTACCCTTTCAAAGAGGAAATTTTGAAAATAGTGGATTCACCCCTGCCTCCCCAAGGAAGTATGAGGAGATTTTGGTGGAAGTCACCAAACAAGACCCCTCTGTGGAGCAAGCACAGTCTTTTGTAGCTGTTCCCCCAGAAGTAGCTGATCACTTGAAGGTTGTCAATGAGGAGGCCCAGAAGGCTGATGGACAAGACCTAGAGGATAACCCTACTCATTCGGAGGTTGAGGCCCTTGTTCAGGAGGATTTGGAAGAAGGAGAACTAGGGATGGATTCCAGTTGTAAGAAGGGTGATATTTCACAGCAGTACAAGGTTATTGAAATGAGCAGCCCTGGAGAGAAGACGTGCTTTTCCAAACTTGAGATGAGCTCTTTGGAGAAGAACTTCTCACCATCCCTGAGAGCAGGCCCAAGAAAGGATGCAGAGGACTAGGAGGGTTGGTCTGTCACGAAGAAGAAGGGAAAAGGAAGCAATAGGAAAACAACTGATGTGGGGGGAGATAGCAGTAGAGGTAGACCATCGCATATGAAGACCAGACAGAGAGAGATGGAACAAGAAATTGATAGGGGTAAGTAGTCCACCTTGATGCCCCCTAGAAGGATCAAGAAATGAATGTTATGTCATGGAACATAAGAGGGCTTAACAGCTCTCAAAAGCAATTACTGGTTAGGAACTACATTTTTGACAATAAAGTGGATATCCTTTTGTTGTAGGAAATCAAAGTGACAAAGGAAAACTTCAAACTTGCTCTAAGGAACATCTGGCCCAATGTGAACTATGCTATCAGTGGGGTTCATGGTGCTTCGGGTGGTATTGCTACTTTACAGAGTCATAATATTGCTGGGAATGTGAGGTCCTATGATAGGCATTACATAGAAGTCTCATTCTAATGTCACACTGATAGGTGGAACCTTATTAATGTCTATGCCCCTAATACCTACAATAGTAGGAAGGAGGTCTAGGATAGCATGGTTGATAAAATTAAGAGTAATAGAAGTACTAACTGGATGGTTGCAGGGGATCTCAACTCCCCCCTCTACCCTTTGGAGAAATCAGGGGGACTTACGGACTACTTTGATAGCATGTCTGACCTTGCAGATTTCTTAAGGAATGCTGGTCTCATGGATATTGATCTGATGGGGCAAGCTTTTACCTGGTCCAATCAGAAACATGGGAGCAACCTTATTCAGGTAAAGCTTGATAGATTCCTTATCTCCTCTTATTGGGCCATTACTAATCTGGTGTATCTTTCAGCTCTTCCCTGGGTGGGCTCTGACCATAACCTTTTGTTTCTTAACTGGTCTGAAAGGTGCAAAAGAGGCCCCTTCCCCTTCAGGTTTAAAATGATGTGGACTCTTCAACCTGATTTTAGGGACCATCTTGCAGAGTGGTGGAATATCCCTATCCAAGGACCAATGATGTTTAGATTGGCCAAGAAACTAGCCAATGTGAGGAACAAGGTTAAAGGATGGAACAAGTACACTTTTGGTATTGACTTAAATAGGAAGAAAAATATAATGGAGTAGCTTAGGGAGGTGCAATGCAGGATGGAGTAGGGGGATAGGTCAGAGGAATTACTACCCCTTGAGAATAACCTTTCCAGGGAGTGGACTTAGACACTTAAGGAAGAAGAGATCTACTGGAAGCAGAAGTCTAGGGTCCAATGGCTAAGGGAAGGGGACAAGAACACTTCTTTCTTCCATCAGTCCACCCTAAGGGACAGGAAGAGAAATACAATCATGATTCTTAGAGATGAGCAAGGGAGGGAGATAGAAGATGATGGGGAGATCGGGGGCTTAGCCTCTAATCATTTTGAAACTATGCTTACTGACCAGCATACCAGTGCCCTTATGGAAGACATTGTTTCCTTATTAAGGGTCATTCCTCCCATACTATCAGAAGATGATAATTGCTCTCTACCTAAATCCATCTCGAAAGAGGAGGTCAAATATGTTATTTTTTCCATGGGTGCTTTCAAAGCCCCGGGCCCGGATGGGTTCCCCCCGGCTTTCCTCCAAACCTTTTGGGAGGTAGTTGGGATTGATGTCTTCAACATGGCCAAGGACTTCTTTAGGACAGGCAGAATTCTGTGGCAGTTGAACAACACCTTTATTGCCTTAATTCTGAAGAATCTTGATGCAAATTTTATGACAGACTTTAGGCCTATTAGTCTATTTAATACGATGTACAAAGTCTTCACCAAAATCCTGGTCTTCAGGTTGCAACCCCTCCTGGATAAACTCATTGCTCCAAATCAAAAGGGCTTTGTCCCAAGGAGGTAGATTTTGGATGCAGCTATCACCACCCATGAAATCATCCATTCCATCCATAGGAGCAGCAATTCATGTATGATCTTCAAACTGGATATCTCCAAAGCCTATGATAGGGTGAATTGGGATTTTCTGTTCAAGGTCCTCAAGAAATTTGGCTTCAATGAGAGGATTGTTAATATTATTAAAGAGTGTATTTCTTTGGTGTGCTTCTCTATGTTGGTCAATGGTTGTCCCAGAGGATTCTTTCCCCCCCGGGAGAGATCTTAGACAAGGCGACCCTCTCTCGCCCTATCTTTTTATTTTGCTTGCTAAAGTGTTGGGTAGGAATGCTTGTAATTTGTTGTTGCAGATGACTCTTAAGGGCATCAAACCTGCCTCTACTACCTAGACTATGGTCATACAACAGTTCATGGATGACACTATTCTGTTCGAGAAAGCCTCTGTTGTGGAAGCCATAAGTTGGAAGGAGCTCCTCAAATCCTATGAGAAGGTCTCGGGTTAGAGTATTAACTGTGAGAAAAGCCATATCTATTTCTTGAATACTCTAGAGGACTTGTAGCAAAAGATCACTAGAATCCTGGGCTACTCAAGCAAAAGGCTCCCAGCCACCTATTTGGGCCTCCCTCTCACTACTTCCAAAGTCTCTACTAAATTCTAGAAAGGGCTGCTGGAGAGAATGCAAAGGAAGCTGGCCAGATGGAAAGGGGCTCTTTTGAGCCAAGCAGGGAAGTTCCAGCTCCTTAAAGCCTCCCTACAGGGGATTCCCAACTATACCCTAAGTCTCTTCAAGATTCCTAAGTTTGAGGCGGATAAGATTGAACAGATCCAGAAGAAATTCCTCTAGTCCGGTGTTGAAGAGAAATGGAGAATTGCCCTTGTTGGATGGGAAAAGGTATGCACTCTAAGGTTTCAGGGAGGTTTTGGTCTAAGAAGAATTCATCTTATGAATTGAGCCCTCTTGTCCAAGGTGGGGTGGAACCTTATTCAAGGTAATATGGATTGGGGAGACATCATGGTGGCCAAATACCTCAATGGGGATAAGGGCAGAGGATTACTTTCGAAGTATGGACTCCCCAAAGGCTCAGTCATTTGGAATGGGATTCTCAAGACCCGGGGCCTTCTTCACCAATGCATCAGGTGGAAGATTGGAGATGGTAGGAAAGTTCACTTTTGGGAGGACAGATAATTGAAGGACAATCCCTTGATCGAGATGAAGTATGGAAGAATTGCTGACAGGGTAGGCAAGGCCTTTGGCTCTAAGGTGGCAGATTATATAAGGACTAACAAGGGTCTCAGGAACTAGATAATTTTGTTTGTTGATGGACTTGAGAGTGAGGAGGATAGGATGTTAGCCCTGTAGCTCCAAAAGGAATTGGATGATTATAGACTCTCTTTTCCCCAAGAGAGATAAGATGATCTAGGACAAGGACAATAAAGGTTTGTTTATTGTCAAAAGTGCCTATGGTTTGCTGCTAGATCCAGGTGAGAATCAATTATAGGGGAAAGTTTGGGTGCCCAGACTTTTACCAAAAGTTAATTTCTTCTGGTGGATCCTGATGCATAATAGAATCCTGACCATTGACAACCTGAGAAAGAGGGGATTTCAAATGCCAAGTAGATGCACTCTTTGTGGTTTTGAGGAAGAGATGACTGGCCATCTCTTTCTTCACTCTAGATTTGCTTGGGAGGTGTGGGGTTTAATCCTCAAAAAATTAAATCTGAGTTGGGTCTTCAATAACAACTTAGTAGCCATGGTCTAGGATTGGAGGCCCCCCTTCAGACTGGTCCTTCCAGTGTCTAAGGAGCTCTGGTCACAAATCCCTCCCTATTTAGCTTGGAGCCTATGGAAAGAACATAATAACATAATTTTTAGGGAAAAGTTTAGAACTCCTAAGGATGTTTTCCTATGCTTCTCCAAACTGCTTGTGGAGAACATCAATTCTTGCAAGTTTAAAGATGTAGATCGTTCGCCAAGAGGAGAGGAGCAGAGTCTCTTAAAACAATGGAACATCAGTCCTAACAATTGTTAGGTAGACAACTCCAAAAGGATTGCTAGGGCCAAAACCAAATGGGCCTTACTGCAGCAAGGGTGGTTCAAGCTCAATTTCGATGGTGTTGCTAAGGGGAATCCGGGGGTGGCCAGTAGAGGAGGAATTATTAGAAATGACACGGGGGCATTTATGGTTGCCTTTGCTGGTGGCATTGGTCTAAAGAGAAATAATGAGGCAGAATCACTTGCTATGTTGTGGGGGATAAAGTTGGCCATCTCTCTGAACATCAGGCTTCTGCATGTGGAAGGAGATTCTCAGCTTGTGGTTAATGCAGCCCTGGGTTCGCTCAAGTCGGGTGGAACTTAGTAGACATCATGGGCGATATAAAATTGCTCCTTAATGGAATGGAGGATTTCAAGATCTCACATATAAATAGAGAAGGGAATATTTTTGCTGACGCCTTAGCCAATGTGGGCAATGGCAGTGAAGGATGGTGTTGTTGGAGGAATTTGTCTAGTCTGCCTAAAGAAGTTCATACTCTCATTCTGAAGGATTATGACAACCACAAGTATTAGAGAACTTGGGTTTGCCGTCATTCTTTGGAGTTGGTTGGAGAGTTGAAGGAATGGTATGTCTGTCTGCAACCAATCTATGGAAGGTTGTAGTCTAAGTGATAGAAGTGGCAGGTCCAACCTTTCAAATTTTCAAAACTGTAAACGCGAGAATGGTAGCGTCTTGGACAGGCTGTGGTCCAGTCAGCGGACTTGTAGTTCTAAGGGCCATGGATTTGAGGCTTATGTGGAAAGCTGGAGTGCCACATCCCCCCTCATTAGGACAATCAGGACGACAGGTTGGTGAATCATTAGATTCATGAGCATCGGGACTAGGGGCTATCTGTGTTGGTGAAAAATCATATCTTCACTTTTACATAAGTTAATTAGGGAGATTATTTTTCTATTTTGAGCCTTATGACATGTGTCATAGGCTTTCTTTTCTCTTGAGAGCATTGTGACATGTGTCACATGCTTTCTTTCCCCACTTTGTCTATTCTTGGATAGTGGTTGTGTATATCCTTTATATTTATTTTTGAATAATGCAATGGGAATGTGAAGCACTAATTCATGCATGCATTTGGCTTTTGTAATATTTTCTTGCAGCTCTCTCTTGTATAAGATTTCCAGCAGATGATCTTGGCTCTAACAATCTAGAGGTTGGGTATAGCTTGATAAAAAGGATGTCACGTAGCCAGTTGGCTGGTTTACAAAGGACTGATTGGACAGTTTTTCAGATGGGCAATTATATTTGGTTAATGCCCACAGCTGGTGACATCTACTTTCACACGAGGTGGCGACTGATTTCTATCCCCAAGAAGATGTTTTTAAGTGGCAAGGATGCAGAGTATCACCTCATTATTATCTCCTTGTCGTGGCTCTCCCATTTTAACAGGCTTTTTTCATTTTAACCAGCTGCTTGCTATTTCCAACACTACCTATTACAATCTTAGTTGTCTTAACAACTCAAGCTCATTTGCCTTTGCAAATTTTAAGTTGTCTCAATGGGCCGAGGTATTGTCAAGATTGAACCCAATTCGGCGGAGGAATTCAAATAGGACCCTATAGTGTGGCATATCATTCATGAAGGGGAGGTGGTTCCTTTTCTAGAAGGGATGGTTGGCCATGATGAGAATCTCTCACGTCAGTTTGCAGAGACTTGGGATGATGAAACCAGAGAAGTCAAGATTGGTGGCATTGGCTTTCAGGTGTCTGAGGAAGTGATTGGGTAGGCTATGAGGCTGCCTATTAGAGGGAAGAAGCATTCAAGATGTAGTAGGGTGCCAAACCCTAAACACATGGCCCTTTTCTTCAGAGAGGGGAGGCACCAATAAAGCTGCATGGAGGGTTTGAAAGAGAAAAGCTACTAGAGCCATGAGGGAAAATCTGCTTAATGATTATGAAGTTCCTCACACTGGAGGGAAGATTCAAGGTTTTTTATCACTATCATTTTTCTTTCCTTAACCACTTTAGAAACAAATTGGAAATTAGTTTTCCTTTCTTCCTTCTTTCTTCTCTAGATAATTCTATCAAGTCGGTTAGGGAGCTTAGGGCTAAAAATGCTAGCCATCTACTTGTTCCCATTCATCAAGGCCTCATTTTGAGACTTTACCAGTTCCATCTCGCCTTGTGCCCTTGAAGCAAATTAAAGTCAAGCTGCTTGAGGACCCCCAGTTGAGTGTGTCTCTTGGTTCTGTAGGAAAGGTGAAGACCTGTGTGGGCACCCCAAAGATTGCCATCAAAACCCCTAAGATCCTCGTACTATGGATGATATTCCTGTTGGAACCCCCGCCACCTCTAAAAAGAAATCCCAGCAAGGTGCAACACATGTGATAGGGGAAAAGATGTCTAAAAGAGATAGGTTGGAGTCTAAGGATGAAGGGATTGCTACTAAGAAAAAAACTAAGAAGGGCAAGGAGGCTGTGACTATGGCGAAGCCAGAGGATGATGGGACTACTACTGAGAAAAAAACTAAAAAGGGTAAGGATGTTGTGTCTACGATGTAGCCTGTGAAAATTATTGAGTTGGACTCTAGGCATAAACTTGATGGTAGTGGGGAAAGTGCAGAGGCTGTTAACCCTAGGGTTCGTCGGTCTACCTGCATTGCTAGCAAACCTTCTGCGACCCCCCAGGGGGTGGAGATCTCTAATGAATCAGAGTTCATTGAGGAAACAATGGAGGAAGGAGGGGAAGAAACCCCCACCGAGTCTGTTCATGAAGTTGAAGGGGCTAGTCACTTCACCTCCATGAATAAATCCAGCTCTGAGGATGTGGGGGAAGCTGATAGGGTGTCTAGAGGATAAGACATCAAGGGGAATTGTTCTCTGTGCGTTAAGACTACTGAGGACCTAAGGCACCTCCAGGAGAAGATGGCGAGAATGTAGAAGAAGTGGAAGATTATGGTCGAGTTTGCTACTAAGGCCCTGCATCAAGCGGCATTGATCTTTGTGGTTGTCAAAGACTTGGATGACAAGGTCAAGCAGGTGGGGCTCGATAGCCTGGGGGATTACAAAGACATGGTGGAATTTCTGGCGAAGTACGAGATGACTGAGAGTCCCTAGTTTTTGGTTTTTTCTGTTGTTTTTGCTATTTTTGATTAGGTGTTTTTTGTCTGTTGTTCATGTGTTGTTAATGTGTTGTTTTTGGTATGTTAATGGTATGTAGCCCGTGGGACCATTTTGTATAGGGTTCTGGACCCTCTTCTTCAGCTAAACTAGTAAAAAACATAGCATATCATAGAGGATTTTTGTTTTCATAGACTCAAACAATAAAATTTATAATCATTATTACCTTTATATGTATTCTTTCTATTTATGTTTTAATGTACAATTAAAATTATATCCTATGTTATTTTGTTTATAGATTATGGGAACTTTCAATTTAATTGCATATAAAATCCAGCTAGGTAAAGTAATATCATGACTCCCTACCAAGTTTAAAACTCTTGAAAGTTGGTAGGATATTCATGAACAATGGATCATTTAGCAAACCTTGACATAAATGATAATGAAGGTATTTTTTTTATAATTAAAATGGATAGGGTCTAATTAGATTACCCCAACAATTACGTTGAAAGATTATTTTATTGGAAACATTTGGATTCTCATATCCTCTTTAGGAGGGAGGTCCCAAAATATAAGAACATCCATTATTCATCACATGATAAAAGGATTTAGGAAATTTGATATATTTTGTAAATCTTGAACCTAGAGTTTAGACTAACCATAGATCAATATAATGAACTCCAATTAATATTTGAATGTCACAAACACTTATAAAAGGGCTTGATCATATTTGTATTCAAGAGGAAAGGAAGGGTTTCGATAAAAATATATAGATAAAATATACAATGAAGTGTAAAAAAATATAAATGATAAATTACCATGGCGATAAATTCTACTTGAAAAATAATGAGAAAGCTTTCATAAGGTATGTTGTAATAATTAGATCATTAGATTTTGTTTGACTAGTATAATATTATTTTCTTATTGGATGAGATAGGGTCAAATACACCCAAGTTAAAGAAGAAAATCTACTTTAAATTAATGGTTAGTTATAAGTATAATTCAAAGTTGCTATAGACATGTTAGTAAATAGATTTTTCACTACAAATTTGATGTGACTTGCCTAATGAGTAGTGGAAAATGTTCCAACAGTTGGAGAAATTGTTATAGATTAACAACTTTCCTCTACCTTTGAGAGGGATTGCTCCCTTATATGATGAGTTTTTTAAGGTTTTTAATGTATTTTTAACCTAAAAATACCAAACGGAGAGAGAGACTTAGAAAAAGAAAATTGTGGAAACTCTAACAACAAACATACAAACATTGACTCAAATTTCCCTGTTTATTTAAGATCGAATTGTAAGGGTTTTATCAAAAAAGGAAGAAATCACTTTCTAAAACTTCTATGATAAATTTATTATAAGATGATTGCCACTATAATAATGGCAAAGGATTAAAAAACATACAAATCTCAACATACAAAGAGACAAGTTTGTATGAGTAGTTTTTGGCACAAAACCCAGAAATGTTACTACTTATCCTTCAAAAAAATTATACATTTTATTTATTTTATAGAATGTGAGCAGTGTTTCCACAAGAGACACAAGGGACCAAAGATTACTACAAATCCAACACATGAAGAACTAGTAATAACAATACAAAAAACACTAAAACACATGATCTAAATGCTTTCTTATTGATTTGATAAAGTTTTACAACTCTATAAACCTTATGCCAAAAGTGTGAGAGTCAAAAGTCTGTAGGCAATATGTATATAGTGTTGTCATTCATGTCAACCCATAGTGATGTCTATCCACAATATGATGTAGAGTCAGCATGATGTTTAGAGTTTGACAAGGTATGTTGCAGAAGCAGACAAGATGACAGAGTATGTTGCAGATGCAAAGTTAGTATTATTGAAGTCTGGAAGAATGAAGAATGACTTGTAAGAATCCTATCTTCTAAAGTTCATATTGAACTTCCTCATACTTGGTATGTACTCATAATTGTCTTTTAGGAGGTTGTGAAGCCATGGTATTCTTATCTTTTCATCCAAGAGTTTTTGAGAAAATTGTCTAAGGCATGAATAGAGTATTATTTCCAAGATAGGGGATCGGTAATTTGCTCTGTATTTTTACACATTGCAACATCTTGGCTCATGGTTCTAGAATAAGCATTGTGAGTCTTCAAGGAGTCTAATTCCAAAGTTTCATTGCTTAACTCCTTCTGCAATGCAAGTTATGAGCAACAGAGTACCCGAATGTGCAGACGGAGCTTGGAGTTACATAGATCAAATTGGAATTCTCCACATTCCACCGCATTTGATCTTTTTAGCATGTGGTCTTCAGGAGATGATCAGTAGTAGTTGAAGTTCACTCTATCCAAATTTTAGAGTGTTTGGTGCTCTACAAGTACCGTTTCTTATGAACAGTTGGTTGTTTCTTTCTTTATCTTCACTGGCGTCTGTGTGCAGATCTGACCTAAGTGACTTGGTGATTAAGTGGTGACTATTCATATAAATAGAAGAATTATAAGGGTGATTGAAGGGTGTGCCAACCAATTTTGGTGAAGCTCATGTTATGTTTTATTTCTGCAAGTGCATATGGTGATGTTTTGAAGTGTGCATAGGCCGACTTACCACAAGCTACACGTTTCATCCTTTTTGGCCAACCTAATCAATGTTTTGAAGTATTGTAGAGGATATTTATAGAAGATCAAATTAATTTTATGAGGTGTAGATGTGAATGCAAATATAGCAGAGCAGAGTGCAAGATATGAAGTGTGCATAATCAGTTTGAAGACATGTATTGAGTAGAAAAAGCAAACTGCATTATCAGCATAAGTTAGATGTCTACTTTGCAGCAGTCCATAGATTTATTCTTATAAATCCAAATGCAATGAGTAAGCTATTCATGGAGTAGTAGCTTCCTTGGGTTCTACCCTAAATCAAAGTTGTAATATAGGGAGTAGTAGCTTCCTTGGGTTGCAACCCAAAAACAAAGTTGTAACTTTTTGCAGTGAACATAATATATTGTGAGATAACACTCACCATGGTTTTTCCCTATTTTAGGTTCTCCACTAAATATCTTGGTGTTCTTGTGGTTATTCTTGTGGTGCATAATTTACTTTTAGTTCTCTAAGTAATTCAATTTTATCTGCAAATATCTACTTAAGTTTTAGTGTGTGTTGATTCACTCCTCCTCTCAGGACCTCATTATGTTCAACAATTGGTAACAGAGCTAAGTGCCTTTGAGAAGCCTAACAGATGAGGTAGATCATGCACTTGAACACATAGAATCTGAAGTTATGGACAATGATGTATTTATATTGGAACCAGATCTAGAAGCAATAATACATGAAGGTTTGGATCTTGATGGGTGTGAAGTAGACCTAGAGGGAGAACTCAAGTTAGCCCTTGATGAACTGGATGAAGCAAGCAAACTGAATGTAGAATATGAAGACATGCTTGAGAGAGCAAAAGAGACAATTGACAAATTGAAGACAAAGGCCAAAGAATCAAAAGAAGAAATTGGCAAACTAAAAACTCAAATAGAAGGAGATAAAGGAGGTGACATAAAGCTCAAGGAGGTAGAAGAAATGATCTCAAATTTGAAAGTCATGGTTGAAGAAGAAAAGAGGATTGAAGATTACTTGAACATCAATCTCTATGAGAAATCAACTAAATGTTCAAAACTTGAGGAAGAAGTTGTCACTCTAAGGAAAGAACTAGAAAAGGCAAAAGAATAGATTGACAAAGGACTAAAACTGAAAGGAGGATTTGAAATCCTTGATGAGATTATTAACTCTCAAAATCTAGCAAAAGAAAAATTAGGCCTTGGTTTTGAAAAGGGGAAGAGTCCTATGATTAGTGCCTCTGCAAATTTATATAATAACTTCCAATCAAGAGGAAAGTTTGGAATAAAGAGGGAAGAGATCTACACTAAAGATCCTAAGAAGAATGCCTCTAGAGTTACAAAAGAAGATGAATTCACTCCTGTCTAGAGACAAAGGAAGAATATGAAGAAGATTTTTAGGAATCTCGCACATAAACAAACTGCTCTCATCAGGTATTCTCAAGGTTTCAATGACAATTGTTTTACTTGCAATAAGTTTGGTCACAAAGCTATTGATTATAGAAGAAAGATAAATCAAAATGATCCAAGATGTTATACTTGCAATAAGGTTGGTCATACATGTGTTGAATGTAGGAGTAAGTTAAATAAAAATTCTATAAGGTGTTATATGCTTGCAATAAGATGGGACATAAGGCTAATGAATGCAGAAGTAAAATGTTAAGGAATAATAGGGATAATGCTCACCCCTTTCATGGATACTATTACACTTGTAACAAGTTTGGCTACAAGGTAGCTAATTACAGATCTAAGGTAAGGAGAAATGGAAATGCTCAACAATCAAAGTTCACCTATCACAAGTGCAAACAAACAAGGCACTCTGAAAAGAATGTAAGGCTTGCTCCTTAAAAGAAAGTTGATATTGCTTAGCAAAAGAAGGAAATAAGGAAAGTATGGAAGAAGAAGAAGGAGGAATGTGATGTTTTTAGACCTCTGCCTAGTGCAGATGGATCCTCCAGTAACTAAAAGAAGAAGGTACTGATTTAGGGGGAGTCACAACTGCAAAGTTCTTCAAACCCTTGAATAAATAAGATGTTGAATTCCTCAGCACTCTAGCTAAAATGGTATGAGCATGTTAAGATAATGATATGAAGAAGTTTGATCAAAATTTTGAATTAATTGAACTATCTATAGAGGATTGCTAAGTGATCATGGAATTCTACATAAGGAAAAAAAAAGATAAACTAATATGTAGAAAGAGAAACCAGAGAAGACTCATGAAAAAGTATGGAAGACACGTTGCTTCTGCCTGGGGTAGAAGATTTCATTGTTGATTAAAAGGAAATTGCATGGGTCAGGGAGAGAAACTTAGTTTATCAACTTAATCTCTTGATCTGTTGTGGCTTCTCTCAACAGAAGCGGGTTATATAGAATGACTGACATGGAATCCTCTAGGAAAGACATAGGCAAGGCAATGAAGTTTGATTTCCCCAAAACTTCAGAGAAAAATCTCTCAATGCGGTAGATTGTAGAGTAATCAAAGAGTCACTATTATATCATAGAGTAGGCTTAACTAAGTATTCACCTAACCCTACTATTGCATTCAATGTGGAGTAATTAAACATCTGCGAAGAGCTTTATAAGTCATTTTGCATACTCAAAAGGCATCTGTGATTGAGTATTTGAGAGCAGAGCAAAGAAAAGGTGAATCAAAGTGTGTTGGATATTTCTTGCTTCTGAAACCCTATCGTTGAGTATTTTCAGAGTTACATGCAAACCTAGCATCATTTTAGTGCTGCAATGGATACTCCAAGGGTCATTGATGTTGTGGAGAAGCCAAGGCCAAAATTCAAGAAGCATTCTTTGAAATTAATGGAGACTGACAAAGATGGAGCATTTTCTAGGATTTCAATCAATGTGCTTCATTCCGAGGATGTGTGAATCTACATTCACTCCACTTTGGATGAATTCAACCATAGAAAGCTTCAAGAATTCTGGACGAACAATCTCGCAAGTGATGATTTCAATTTAAAGACATAATATGCTAGTTCGGTTGTAAATAAATTGAATGTATGGAATGATTTTCCCAATTTTAGCTGTGAGGATGATTGGGCCAAACTTGTTTTGAGCTGAATTCATGAAGACTTCATAATTCTAGATAAACCCTATATGAAAACTAAGAAGTAAATTAGGGTTGTGACTGGCATGTGTGCTACTAGACCTATGCCTACATTGAAGTCAATCAAAAATGAAGAAGTGATGAAGCTGACTGGTACAAAGTTTGATAAACATGCCCTAACTATGGATGATATAATAGACCCTGCTATAAGGTATGCAACTGTGGTCATTGCATACAAACTCTTCTATATTAATAGAGTGGGCTCTACCACAACAAATGTTATTCATGTTGCACATCAGATGGTGAGAGAAAATAAGGAATTTGATGTTTGTGAGCTGTTGCGACAACAACTAATGGAGAACTTGCACAGGACAAAGGAGAATCAGTATAGCTTCCGGTATGGATCTCTTATAATTTTTCTTATGTTTTATGTTTTGAATGAATCACCTAGATCAAAGGGTGTTGTGTGGAAAAGAAATGTCTCAGTAGGCAGTCAAATTAGGGAACACGTGATGAGCTTTGAAAATTTAGATGCTCACAATGATGCATACTGGGGTTTCTTTAAAACATTTCAAAAAAAGATGCAAGAGAGAGAAAGGATACCTACCAAGGTGGTTGAAAGATACAAAAATGATATCACCTTCATGGTAGACAAGGATAAATTCTATATGGAAGTAGTAGAACCCAAGATTGCATGGATACCCAATTTGTCTTATAAGGTTTCAGAAACTGATTTGATAGGGTATGTAGACATTTTACTGAGAAAAACCAAGAATCCTAATGAAAATAGGTTTGGCACTTATGATGAAATCACCAACAAGAAACTCAAGAAAAGGGCTAAAGAAGATGTAGATAAAAAAATAAGAGAAGATGTTTAGAATGATTAGTATCCCACCAGGTGAGTTCACTACTCAAAATGTTGTGGAACATGATCCACCATCTACCATTGTGCATTCAACTCCAAGAAGATTGGGTAGATCTACTTCTTAGTCTACTACCAATATTCCACAACCTACCTCTCCTGCTAGATAGACCCAAGTCTCTGAAGGAAAAACACCGATGAAATCCAAGGGCAAACAACCAAAGAAGAAGGAAACCTTTGTAGAGGAGATTAAGAGTGATAAAGAAGAAGAGGTAATTTCAAAGAAATAGGAAAAGGAAAAATAGAAAAAGCAACCAAGGGTCAAGGTGAAGGCCAAAAGGAATAAGAAACAAGGTATAGAAGCAAGTGAAGAAGAAGAAGAAGAAAAGAAGCCAACCCCTCCTCCCAAGAAGAAAAAGAAAAATGACTCCCAAGTACCAATATCTTCTTCTAGAGGACCTATGTTTCTTGATGTTGTCTACAATGCTATTATTTCATTCAATTTGTTTGATGAAACTGTGACACTCTATCCAAAATCTACTTATGAGGATCAAGTCATCATTGAAAAGGTTATTGTTATGTACGTGATGAGATATAACAAGTCTCTTGATGAGATCTTGCCTAGAGTACCGGAAAGCTTACAGAAAGCCCTAAGAAGGGATAGAGAAGAAGTTGTAGCCATAGATGAAAAAATCAAACAAGATGCCTTGGATAATGTTGGCACTTCCCTTTCTAAAGAAGAAAAAAGAGAAATTAGCTCAAAGGCAAGCCTAAGAGCTCAGAACAAAACATAGAGTGGACACTCTTATGTAGAACACAAAGGAAGACATTGAAAAGATCATAAAAGAAACTGAAGAAATCACTTTGAAAGTACTTGGTGAGGTAAGAGAAATAGATAATGTGGAATAGTCACATGTTTCACCACCACAATCACCTCATCATGTTGTTGCATCCTCTCTAGAAAAAGAAGAACAGGTTGAAAAAGAGAAGAATCATAAAAATATGCAAGAAGATGTGAATGTTGATCCTATTCTTTAGGACAATGTTAAGGAAGATAAAGAGAAAGATGAACATAGTGTTTTGGAGAACACTAAATAAGTGGATGATCAGCCAAGAGTGCAACATGAACAGAGTGTTCCAATGAACACCAAGCAACATCAAGATCTTGACAAAGATGTGGTTACTGCTGATAAGGAAAAGACTCCAAAGAAGAGTCAAGGTGGAGCAGAAGAGATTATGTCAAGGGTCAAGTGATTCATTCAAAGACCTACTGAGTTTAGAAATGCAATCTATGGTATCTCCACAATTGTTACAAATTCCTATGGAAGAAGGGAAGGTAGATTTGACAAATATTACCGCCTTGCATAAGCTACATTGACAAGGGTCATTAGACCTTGGCATTTAATCATGTTTTTGATGTGTCAAATCTAGGACTATGTCCTAGGTTATTTGCAATAAGGGGTTCCATAGTTACCAGTCCACTAACTACTTCTATTGATATGACTGTTTCAAAGATTAATACTGCTAATTTGTTTGTTGTGAAAGGAAATTCTGAAAGCACTAAAACAATACTGAAACAGTAAATTGTTGAAATTGACCTATTCTAATCCACACAACTGAAAATATGCATTTACTGGAAACAAACATTAAACATAAATAAATCTATCTTTATGAAAGGAGTAAACTATCTTCCTAATAGAACTTGAAACAAGACAATGAAACAAATAGATACTAGCCTCTTGTCTTGATGGAAGGAGTGGACCCTTGCTCCTTGCCTTCATGACTGAAGACTAATGAAAAAACTCAGTACAAAAATATAATAACATAGTCTTTCTTTAGTCTAATTCCATCAATATGCTTATATTGAAAAAGTATGTCGAATCTAGAAAAATGGAAATTACAATAATCTAATAGCAATAATCTATCTATCTCTCTACTGCTTCTACCTTAACATATATCAAATCAAGTGATGAGATATCCATATGTTCTTGTTGGAAACAAGGTAGATAACTGAGAGGGGGGTGAATCAGTTATCTTAAATATTTAACTTTGTTTTCTTCTTTAAGAATTAGTGTAGCATCAAAACATATAACCATATATAATCATGAGAGTAGAAAAGAAATCAATACACATAACACAAGGATTTTTACGTGGGAAACCTAGTTAAGGGAAAAACCATGGGGTGACTAACCCAAGATTGTATTCTCTGTTAAAAGAATAAGAAGTACAAAATGGCACTTGCCAATTAGGGCTCATTGCCCGAGCACACTGCTCACAAGAGGCTCACTACCTACAAGAGACTCACTGTCTACAAGGTATATAGAATATAACCAGGTGTTTGAACTGATGAGAAGCATCCACATGTGCTGAGGTTTAGTTCCAGTTAGGCTCAATACACTGATCTACGGCACTTCATTCTTCCTTTTCTTTAGTGGTGTTGTCTTGTCACATACCGGACCTATATTGCTGCTTCCACACTACTCTCTACTTTATTCCCACTTCACAACACACAACACACACCTTCATACCGAAATCAATCTGGTATATATATCTGCATCAAGGATTTCAGCATCTTTCTAGACGGCATCCGAAAAAGTCAAGATATTTCCAAACTCTGGTCTATTGGCTGAATCCATTCTTACTAAGTGATGTGTATCAAAAAGATAGTTATAGAAGTCATCAATCATGTTGGCTAACCATGAATGATCCCTCAAGAAACTTGATCACCATCAATTTCTCATCCGGATTAAGGTCTGATGCTCTATCGGTCAGTTCTTCCTCAGTCTACTCTGCCAAATAGGAACCCAACACTTAGGTGCTCATATCTTTCCACTCTTTCATCACCAGAGGCTTAATCTCTTGAATGTATCAGTCATGGTACTCCTCTTGACTTTCCCAAAGTTTGCACTTTGCTGAGATACTTCCTCTGAGAGATCCAGGCCTGATTGTCAGACCTTGCTGCATGCTCTGTTCTTGCTCACCGAACCAAAATACTCTTCAATCTAACTTCCGGTATAGACATACCATGTCCTGGGGATGTGTGGGTTGGACTTTGTTGCCATCAATGACAACACTCATGAATCCACACAGTGTCTCTTGCCAACAATCTCCCCCTTTGGCATTGATGACAACACTTAGTGAAAAATGACTAAGTGTTATAGCACACTCCCCCTTGGTTGATGCTCTATTCTTATGTACACTTTTCCAGAGCTCCCCCTTAGCTAAATTCCACATTTTTCACTGCTCCTCACTCTCCTTTTGACATCAATGGAAAAGGGTGGAATCCACACACCAAAATTTGCAGAATTTAACCTATACATAGTTGCATAAGTATATATACAAGTCATACTTACATATACTTAAGTACATCCACAAAAGTTGTTTTCAACTGGACAAATTCTGTTGCCCAACTCTGCTTCATCCTGTCCAAGATTGAAATGTGACCACTTAGAAAAAATGTAAAAGCTTCTGCCCTTTTTAAGTCTAACGAAACACTAGTCCGGGATGTGGTCTGGGCATTAGTTAGGGCCTCATGCATTGCCTCTAACATAGGGATAATTATTCCTCTTAGTTCACTTAGCCTGCTTATTCTATTTTTCTTCTCCTTCTCAAGCTTCTTTATTTCATTTATAGCTGCAATAGTCTGACATTCTTGATTAATTATGGAAGAGGTGAAAGGATCAAAATTTTGAGATAAACTTGATAGTTTGCTCTCTTGTTCTTCCACCTTCTTGGTGATATCTGTTGTCACGGTGGACCAAGATAGACAAAATTTGTAGAGATCTCCGCCATCTTTAAGAGCATTTTCTAAGCTCTTTATCCCAATAACCAAATTTCTCCTATCATTTGTTATAAGTCCTTGTATCTCGGAGAATCTCTTACCCGAAAACTCTTTCTAGACTTTCTCTTCTGCTGCTTTCTCTAAAGAATCAAAATGTGTGTTAACAAAATTAACAAGAGATTTCAGATTACCGGATGAGGAGGCCGAAAGATCCTTCTGGAAGGATGGCATGATCTTCTCGAACACACCAGATGCAATCTCTATCAACTCACAGTCTTCCATGTGTGACTTCAAAACTTTTCTTTTGCTTTGGCTTGAGCAAAAGATACTACCTTCATTATCTGGACCGGAGAGAGGGAGTCAAAATTGAGTGGTCCTTGGAATGGCTCTGGTTCATCTAATTCCATCATTTCTTTTGTCAGGAAGTCTTTAACTACTGCTACAATGTCTCTTGTTAGAGACATAATTTTCTTTCCTTTTGTGGCCTCAGAACTATCATCTGGGGTTTTCTCTGTTTTATCTTTTTCTCTTCCCTTGACCTCTTCTTCTTGACTAATTTTCTCATCTTTTCTTTCTTTTTCAATTCTAGAGTCAGCAGGGGGATTCAAAAGAGAGATGTTTACCTCTTCAGGGACTTCCTCTTTCGGAGCAAAGGAATCCAAGTCCTGAGTCCTCTCCTCACCTATGTCCTTTGGCTCTTCTACATTTTTCACAATAGATTCTTCTTTTGATGTACTTAGTCCTTCGTCATCCATGGCAGAAGGTTCATCACCTAAGTTTGCTATAATAGGAAGATTGAATCTTTAAAATGCATTCCGAAGGATATCTTCTATTTCTTTTGCCACTTGGTCAGTCTCTCCAAGCATAAGCTAGTTCATTCTTGCTTTGCTTCGGAACTCATCCTTGCAGTCCTTGAAGATCATGTTCATTTGTTGAGGGGTAATGGAAGGATAGAGTTGGATAGCAATTTGCTCCCAGATTTCTAGGTCTTTTGCCTTGGCATTGTCCTTTCTCATTTCAAGTTCCTTCTCTAGGCTTTTGGGAATCAGAGATATAATTTCAATGAATGCTTTATTATAGATGTTTAGATACCTGACTGTAGCATCTTGTAAGATCTTCTAGTCAGCTTCATTATATTCATCATAAAATTCAGTCATTGGTTGTAGATTCCCATCCATAGTGATTGATTTGATGATATCATCAATGCAGACAGTAGGCCTTTCAACGAATTCTTTTGCTTCTTCTTTATTTTTGCCAGAAGATGATTCCATAGAGGTTTTCTTTTTCTTCTTCATTTTCTTAACCTCCTCATCTGATTCTGTCTCTTCATCATCTTTTTGACTTGTATAGGACCTTGTGGCCTTGGTTTTTTTTTGTTTTCTCTCTTACCGAATGTCTTGGCTTCTGGTTTTGAGGCTTTTTGGCTCTTAGAGGTGGTAGGTGCAGAGCTTTTGGAGGATCTGGTCTGGGAGGGGGCTTGCACCAGATCACTTTCTTTTTCTGCTTCTTGTTTCTCTTTCTCTACTCTTTCTATTTTCTCTCTATTTGCATCAACTACTTCTTTAGAAATACCAAATCTTTTGGCAACTTCCTCTACTTCTCTTCTCACTTTTCTTTTCATCTCCGGTTGTCTTAGCTCAGTATGAATTTTCACACTCAACTCTTGAAATTTTCCAAACCTTTCTTCCTCAGGGTCCTTGGGCTGACTCAGCAGGTGTTGGATATGCAACTCTAGGATTTTCTCATCAACCTCATACCCCATTGGCATAATCCAGACTATCCTTGGCTCCACTGCCTCCATTAGGCATTGATCAGTATCTACCATAAAGCACACTGTATTCTTGTATTTCTCAACCAATGATTGGGGGATTCTTTCTCTGTCCTGCATCATACTTTGAAAGTTCTTGAAGTATCTCTAGAGTGTTGTACTTTGAGTGTTGGCATCACCAAGCCCATACATGTAATCTTTGATTTGTATGGCAACCGGTCTATCATTTATACCCAACCACTGGATCTGGGGAGCTCATTCATGTAGTAAAAGAAGAGACATAATATCAGGCCACCATATTTGAATGGGTTCTTCTTGTCCTTTTTGATCTTTTGTAAATTTTCCAATAGTTGGCTCAGAAGAAGCTCGCAAAGATCATAATTTGCATTCTCCCTTAGCATCTGATAAGTAGTATAAATTGCAGTTTCAGATACAGAATTCTTCCTACTGGAGTGATATATCTTATAGCCAATTATCATAGAGGCAAACTTGATATCTGGATCAGTGATATCTTCTATTGTCATTGCTCTCTTGTCAAATTTTGATCTAGTAGCCTCACTTACAGTTTGGTTTTTGACTGATTTGAGAGCAGGTAACCCACTGGATGAGTGCAATCTGGTTACCGCCCTAATGGCATCTTTTGTGATCTTAAATGGCCTCATCAACCATATGAAGTTGTCATGCACATTCATCTTCTACAAAACAGGCGAAATGGATGCAATGTCCAAAATGCTTGTCCCGAATGGCCTTGTACTGAGGTTTGAGTTCAAATGATTCATCTATTAACTGCTTGTGATAGATATCCATCAGCTTGGATTCCTGAAATTCCTCAATATTCACATGAATGTATGTCCTAACATCTTCTACATGCAAAACCCCATGCGGAATGCTAGAGAAGGTGCCTAAAGGATCAACTTCTAGAGATTTGTAAGGGTGTTTCTTGAACTTAGAGTGTGGCCTAGTAGTGATTTTGACAACATTCAGAGTAGCCATCTTTCAAAAGATTCAGAGAGAGATATTCAAGAGCGAAAAAATATTTTTATGCCTCTAGGGTTCACGATATGAGCCGGATAAGATTGCTAGTTGAATCGACTTCTGCGGTTGATCTTCAAGAGGTTTTGAGGCAATTTTGTTGCAGAGCTTCTTCTTTCTTCTTCTCGAATGCAAATGTACAAATGATGAACAAGAGAACCCTTATATTTCTATGCAAACCCTAATTCCACATTGTAATAAATGCACAACTTAAGTCATTCCGGTTGCCTTATTCTCCTTGTTCTGAGAGAGATCTTTCCAGATTACTGAGATGCAATTAGAGTGGTTCTTGGTGATAAATGATAGTCTATCTCCCTTTTTCAATCATTCCATTTATCCGTAGATCAAGATATTTGAATTTTAAATCATACCGGATCTAATTGTGGGAATCTTGCTTTTACCGGATGACTATTAAACCAGATCAATCTTGGATGCTTAACCTCTTGAAAACTTCTTGCAGATCTTCCATATCTTTACCAAGGCTTATTTAGATATTTCTCTAAGAACCCTTTAATCCGCAACTTTCCATGTGCCAATTTTAGGCACCAATTGACTGGCTGGGGGAATTTGTTTTCCTTTTTGACTCCCCCTGAGCCAGAGCTTATCTATTTAGTTTCTGGAAGGAATATCAGCACTAGATTCTGGTGTGGATCCATCCCCAACATTTTTTGTACTTCTCTTCACCCAAATCTTGTTCATCTCCTTTTGAACTTCATCCGCATTCACTTTTCTTTTTCCTTTGTCTTGACTTTGATTATTATCCACTAGACCCTTTTTGTCCTGATTCTTACTTCTATAGAATTTGGCACTATGACCAAATCTATTGCAATTGTAGCAAACAACATTTCTTTGTATATTTGACTGATACCCTCTTGATCTGCATTGATTAGCCATATGTCCCATTCTATTACATGCAAAGCATGTATCATTGAATGATTGGTTTATTTGCATATTTCTAAATTCATGAGATTTGTGACCATACCTTTTGCAGTTGAAACACTGTCTAGAGAAGGATGAATTAGTTTGATTCATTCTTCTTCTGCACTAATTTGCTTTATGACTGAAATTATTGCAATTGTAGCAATATCCGTTGAAGGATGGATATCTTTGAGCATTTGGTTGCCTTACCAGAGGTCTTCTAGGCCCGTTCATTGGATATCCTGATCCAGAGTTCTTCTGACTAGATCCAGAGCTTTCACCCTTTTCATAACCCAAGCCATGTTTGTCATCTACCCTCTTTTGGCTTTCAAGAAGAACTTCAAGTTGAGCAGAGCTTATCTTGAATTTCTCTTTGTATTCATTAGCTGTTTGAAGATTCCTTTTAAGAGTGTCTATCTGATTCTCAAGTTGTTCTTCATTGTCTCTAGCTTATTCAAGATCAGATTTCAGATGCCTGATTATTCTATCTATTTCATGGCAGTTTTCTGACTTCTCCTTGAGGGATTGTTTTAGATTATCTTCAAATTTTCTTTTCTCTTCAATTTCTTGGGTGAATTTCATAACCCCTGATTCCATTTCATGTCTTACCATAATGACCTCTTTTGATAGCTTCTCACATAACTTGTTTTTCTCATTCAGATCTTCATTTGTATTATTGGCTTCACTTTGACTTGCTAATTGCTGAAGTAGTTCCTTTCTCTTTTTCATAGAGATACTCAATTTTTCTTTCAGTTCATTTATGAAGTCATCAGCTTGTTTGAGTCTTTCCCTCAATTCATTGACTTCAGAGTGAGATTGCTCAAGATCATCTAGGGCAGACTGAAGTTGTTCCCTCATACCATACATATCCATTGAGATTCCTAGATCTTCCTCAAGCTGTTAGGCTCTGTTTGGAGGAACTTAGCTCTGATACCAATTGTTGTAAACAAGGTAGATAATTGAGAGCGGGGGGGGTGAATCAGTTATCTTAAATATTTAACTTTCTTTTCTTCTTTAACAATTAGTGTAACATCAAAACATATAACCATACATAATCATGAGAGAAGAAAAGAAATCAATACACATAACACAAGGATTTTTACGTGGAAAACCTGGTTAAGGGAAAAACCACGGGGTGACTAACCCAAGATTGTATTCACTGTTAAAAGAATAAGAGGTATAAAATGGCACTTGCCAATTAGGGCTCACTTCCCGAGCACACTACTCACAAGAGGCTCACTATGTACAAGAGACTCACTGTCTACAAGGTATCTAGAATGTAACCAAGTGTTTGAATTGATGAGAAGCATCCACATGTACTGAGGTTTAGTTCCGGTTAGGCTCAATACACTGATCTACCGCACTTCATTCTTCCTTTTCTTTAGTGTTGTTGTCCTATCACATACCAGACCTGTATTGCTACTTCCACACTACTCTCTACTTTCTTCGCACTTCACAACACACAACACACACCTTCATACTAAAATCAATCTGGTATATATATCCGCATCAAGGATTTCAACATCCTTCTAGTCGACATCCAGAAAACTCAAGATATTTTCAAACTCTGGTCTATCAGCTAAATCCATTCTTACTAAGTGATGTGTATCAAAAAGATAGTTATAGAAGTCATCAATCATGTCGGCCAACCATGAATGATCCCTCAAGAAACTTGATCACCATCAATTTCTCATTCGGATTAAGGTCTGATGCTCTGTCGGTCAGTTCTTCCTCAGTCTACTCTGCCAAACAGGAACCCAACACTTAGGTGCTCATATCTTTCCACTCTTTCATCACCGGAGGCTCAATCTCTGGAATGTATCAGTCATGGTACTCCTCTTGACTTTCCCAAAGTCTGCACTTTGCTGAGATACATCCTCTGAGAGATCCAGACCTAATTGTCGGACCTTGTTGCATGCTCTGTTCTTGCCCACCAGACCAAAATACTCTTCAATCTAACTTCTGGTATAGACATACCATGTCCTACGGATGTGTGGGATGGACTTTGTTGCCATAAATGACAACACTCATGAATCCACACAGTGTCTCTTTCCAACAGTTCTAACTATCAGTTTATCTATGAAATATCATCAATCTCTTATTTTAACAATTGTTTAACTGAAGAGTAAAATCATGCAAACTGAAATAGGTTTTAGTGGTACAACAGTCCCACTAAATTCAGAGTCTTAAATAACAACTGGGCTGCAAGGCCCTAAAATGTAGGTCTTTAAGACATCTTTCAAAACTCTTGTAAAATTAATAAAAGAGGACTTAGTTCCCCAGCAGTTGACTAGAGTCTTCACCGGATCATTCTGGTGTTGGCTGAGTAAACTCCAGAGCACTGCAGTTGCCTTCGGAGATGTAAATTGATAGCGGCGCTGGAGACTCTGTACTATTGCCAGGAGCTCCAGAGATTGTATACTGTCACCAGGAGCTCCAGAGACGTACCCATGACTCCTGTATGGATCCGAAGATGATCCACCCTTGGCTCCCCTTGCTTCAAAATACCTCCAACATATTGGGAAAACAGTGGAGTTTGGTGTAGTATCCTTCATGTCAGCTCCAGAGATTATTAGGACCATCTTTGGAGATGCTCAAAATTGCCTTTGCTTGTACAACTGCACCTATACATGCAAAAAGAGAGACTTTTTTGCACATTTTCTTTAGTTTTCTGCACATTAGTCCTTCAATAAAAAATCATGGCCTTCAGTAATTCATCTCTCATTAATGTAATTAAAACAAATCTTATCAGTCTGTTATGGTGCAATTACTAGGACAAGAGAATAAAAGTGATGGAAAAGGAAGTAAAAAGGTGTATCATTCTGGGTGCTACCTGGCACTCATCATACATCTTGGTGACATTCTACATTCCTTTCTAGCTTCTACATTCATCTGCTAGAAAGGAAATTCTACATCAACACTGGCATAATACAAAATTATTGGATGAAGCAGTGAAGGTTATTCAAGACTTTGTGCTAGAGGTAAATATTGATACATCTTTGACCATTGTATAACAATTAAAATTATTTCTTGATTCTTTTAAAGATCATTCAGCTCAATTGGAAGAAAAGGCATAAAAGGATGCATTTAAGAAAATAAATGGTAAGAGATTGAGAGATATTTTTGATATGTGTGCAAATGCACACAATATCTTGCAAGATAAGATGAAAGATTTTCAGAAGTGTATAGAAAAGGCTACCTTGTTGTATCGATTTTTCTTGAAATGGCCTATGTCTACAAGGGGCATAAAGGATCATATGGACTCCATTGAGTCACAAATTTCACAAGCATCTGGCTTGTATGATCCCCTAAAGGATAATGATGGGGCAACCAAAACAATTATTGAAAATTTGTACTTTCAGTTTTGTCTACTTCAACAATAAAGAGATCAAATTCTAAGGCAATACAGTCAGCTTAGAGAAACAGTAAGCCTGAGACTTACTTCTATGACAGAGATTGTGACTAAAGCAGAAAAGGTAGCACAGAAGAGGATAGTGCCCAGCACTGTGGAGGAAGCTAAAGACCTGTATATTCAATTTGAATGTCAAAACAACTCTCTTTCTTCAACAAAAATCCATTGGGACACAACTTTTACTCAATTGAAGATAACCTATAAGGGTATCTTACCATCTTCCAAGTAAGTTGTATGATGTATAGACAAATTTTGTAACAATGTGTATATGTGGAGGTATTGGGTAGAATGGTAGTACCATTTTGGTTTTCAAAGGTACAATTTTGTAACTTTAAGTAACACAGTCAAGGGGAGTACAACTCTGTAGACAAGTTTGATGTGACATACTACCCTTTGCCCTTGATGTCAAAGGGGGAGAGAAGTAGAGATGTGTTGCCATCAATGACAAAGGGGGAGATTGTAGGCAATATGTATATAATGTTGTCATTGATGTCAACCCATAGTGACGTCTATCCACAATATGATGTAGAGTCAACATTACTGAAGTCTGGAAGAATGAAGAATGACTTGTAAGCACCCTATCTTCTGAAGTTCATATTGAACTTCCTCTTACTTGGTATGCACTCATAAGTGTCTTTTAGGAGGTTGTGGAGCAGCGGTACTCTTATCTTTTCATCCAAGAGTTTTTGAGAAAATTGTCCAAGGCATGAACATAGTATTATTTCCAAGACAAGGGATCGGTAATTTGCTTCGCATTTTTCTGCATTGCAACATCTTGGCCTACGATTCTAGAATAAGCATTGCAAGTCTTCAAGGAGTCTAATTCTAAATTTTTAGCTCTTAAATCCTTCCTCAATGAAAGTTATAGGCAACAGTGTACCAGACTATGCAGACAGAGCTTGGAATTACAGAGATCAAATTAAAATGCTCCACATTCCACCGTATTTGATCTTTTTGGCATGCAGCCTTCAAGAGATGATCAATAGTAGTTGAAGTTCACTCTATCTAAATTTTAGAGTGTTTGGTGCTCTGCATGTACCATTACTTATGAACAATTGGTTGTTTCTTGCTTTATCTTCACTAACATCTGTGTGTAGACCTGACCTAAGTGACTTGGTGATTGAGTGGTGACTATTCATATGGATAGCAGAATTATAAGGGTGATTGAAGGGTGTGCTGACCTATTTTGGTGAAGCTCATGTTATGTTTCATCTCTACAACTGCATATGGTGATGTTTTGAAGTGTGCATAGGCCGACTTACCACAAGCTACACGTTTCATCCTTTTTGGCCGACTTAATCAATGTTTTGAAGTATTGCAGAAGATATTTATAGAAGATCAAATTCATTTTGTGAGGTGTAGATGTGAATGTGAATATAGCAGAGCAGAGTGCAAGATATGAAGTGTGTAGAATCAGTTTGAAGACATGTATTGTGTAGAAAAAGTAGACTGCATTATCAACATAAGTCATATGTCAACTTTGCAGTAGTCCATATATTTATTCTTGTAAATCCAAGAGCAGTGACCAGGATATTCAGGGAGTAGTAGCTTCCTTTGGTTCCACCCTAAATCAAAGTTGTAATACAGGGAGTAGTAGCTTCCTTGGGTTGCAGCCCAAAAACAATGTTGTAACATTGTGCAGTGAGCATAATATATTGTGAGCTAACACTCACTGTGGTTTTCCCCTTTTTTAGGGTTTTCTGCATAAAAATCTTGGTGTTCTTGTGTTGATTCTTGTGGTGTATAATGTACTTTTCTATTCTCTAATTGATTTAGTTTTATCTGCAAATATCTACTTAAGTTTTAATGCGTGTTGATTCACCCCCCTCTCAGCACCTCATTGTGTTCAACAAAGTCCCTTACAATACAATATAGCCTCAAATATATAGTTTCTTCCTCCTATAACTTATTTGTATCCACTTTCTCCTTTATAACTTTACTAATAAATTAAAAGAGTATTTCTTTTCTAAACATAAATTTATAAATAAATTGAGTTTATTAAGTCATATAAAATGACTTAATTTACATTTCAAGAAATAACAATAAAATAATAGGAGAAAAGAGGCCTTCAAATTTGTTGTTATAGAATTTGTTCTTTTGTAGCTTCTAACTACTTTGAAGAAGAATACAACCCTTTGTAGATCCTAAATGTTTAATTTTGCTTCTAATTGGCCAAATCAAGTATGTATTGGTCTCACCTATATTGAATATTTTTCATTTAATTTAAACTAAAGTTTGGTGTCACATTCTCCTTTGAGTTTTATCTACATGAATCCTAGTGTTTCCCTATGCCTCTATTCACAATTGGTCCTCCTTATGGCTCCTAAGATTGGATGCTTCCATGGTTGACCTCTCAACTAGTAAGGAACGGTAACTACTTCTCACAAACTGTAAATGGTTTTATGTATCAGTTTCTCCTTCCATTTCCTTATGTTTGTAAACAAGCATATGATTTTTGTGCATTTATCTTGTTTTGTGTTGTTTCCTTTGCATATTTTTGTCATGTTTATTTTTCCTTTGTGTGTTTTTTTAGAGGAGAAAATCTCTTTTAATCATAACTCTTGATTTTTGTCTTACTTACATAACACTCCTCACTCCTTTATTTTAAACCTTGACGACTCTTATATATGGTCATGGACCTTGTTTAATGTTGAACCATATCACTAATCTATAATGTTGAACCATATCACTTCCTTTCTTACTTTTCTCTTTATCTCTAGAACTTGTCTTAACTCAACATGGATCTTTATGCTTAGTTCTTTAAAGGTGCCAAACCTTTCTACTTCAGTGTCCTTAGGCTGGCTCAACAGGTGTTGAACCTGCATCTCCAAGATTTTTGCATCGACCTCATAACCCATAGGCTTTATCCATATAGTTCTTGGCTCAACTGCCTCCATTAGGCATTGATCAGTGTCAACCATGAAGCATGTTGTATCTTTGTATTTGTCAACTATTGTTTGTGGTATCCTTTCTCTAGCGTGCATCATGCTTTGGAAATTCTTAAAGTAACCTGAGAGGGCTGTGTTTTGGGCTTGAGCATCACCAAGTCCATACATGTAATCTTTGATCTGAATTGCAACGGGTTTGTCACTTTGCCAGACCCAACCACTTGATCTAGGTAGCTCATTCATATAATAGAAAAATAGACATAGTATTAAACTACCATATTTGAAGGAGTTTTTCTTATCCTTTTTGATCTTCTACAAGTTCTCCATTAGTTGATTCAGTAGAAGTTCACACAGATCATAATCAACATCTTCCCTCAACATCTAATATGCAACATAGATTGCTGTACCAGACACAAAATTCTCCTTGCTCGAGTGGTATATTTTATAGCCAATTATCATTGAAGCAAACTTGACATCCAGATCCGTGATGTCATCTATAGTCATTGCTCTTTGTCAAATTTTGATCCGATGGCTTCAGTTACTGTTTTATTCTTTATAAATTTAAGTGTGGGTACCCCACCAGATGAATGCAATCCGGTCACTGCCCTGATGGCATCTTTAGTTATCTTGAATGGCCTCATTAGTCACATAAAATTATCATGCATCCTACTTAGAACATACTAGACCCAATCATCTTCTGCAAAACATGGAAAATGTATGCAATGTCCAAAGTGTTTGTCTCAGACGGTCTTGAATTTAGGTTTGAGTTCAAAATTATCATCTATTAACTATTTGTGATAAATGTCAATCAATTTTGAGTCTCCAAATTCTTCAATGTTTGCATGGATATAAACCCTAACATCTTCTACATGCAAGACTCCGTGCGGAATGCTAGAAAATGCACCCAAGGGATCAACTTCTAGAGATTTGTAAGGATGTTTCTTAAATTTTGGTCTCGGCCTATCAGAAACATTGACAACCATTGGAGTAGCCATTTTGCAAAAGATCTGGAGAGAGTTTTCAGACAGAAAGTATAGTTTCATGCGTTAGGGTTTGGAGTAGAAGTTAGAGTGATTTTTCAGTTGAATTCGATCTTCAGTTTGAATTTTGAGTGAACTGTAGAATCTTTTTCTAATAGCTCTTGTTTTCTTCTTCAAGAGTGTAAGTGTGGAGATAATGAGTGAAAAGAACCCTTTTATCTTTGTGTAAACCCTAATTTCCTTTTGCAATAAATGCACATGTTTTAGGTCATCTGATTACCTAGCTTCTCAAATAAGCTTTTCTTGGATTGTCTTGCGGATCTTCAAATCATTGTCTGTGAGGATTGACAACACATCTTCACCTTTTTCAAGCATGCCATAGATCTGCATATTGAAACATTTCAATTTTGGATCATAGCAGATTTGTCTGTGAAATTCTGCTTTATCGGATAGTTGCGATATGGGGTCTCCTCAAAACTTGCTCAAATCTACATGCGGATTTGTCAAATTTGGACTGGATGACCTTCAAGTGACTCTCCTCAAACCATTTAAACTACAACCTCTTATTTTGACTCAAAGTGCCGAATTCAGGCACTCACTAGCTGGCTGGGGGAAAGGGATCTTCTTTGTAGCTCCCCCTAAGCTAGAGCTTACTTTTCAGTTGCCGGAAGGAATATCAGCACCAGATTCCAGTGCGGATCCATCCCCAATATTCATTGTACTCCTTTTGACCCAAATCTTACTCATCTCCTTTTGAACTTCATCTGCATTTACTTTACCTCTGCCTTTATCTTGTTTCTGATCATGTTCCACCGGACCTTTTCTATCCTGATTTATGCTTCTGCAGAATTTGGCAATATGGCCGGATCTATTGCAATTGTAGCACACAACATTTCTTTGCTTATTTGAATGATATCCTATTGATCTGCACTCATTAGCCATATGTCCAATTCTATTGCATACAAAGCATTTACCATTGAAAGAATTATTCATTTGCATATTTCTGCATTCATGAGATTTGTGACCATACCTTTTGCAACTGAAACATTGACCGGAGAAGGATGGATTGATTTGATTCATTATGTTTCTGCACTGGGTTGCTCTATGACCAAACTTGTTGCAATTGAAGCAGTATCCATTGAAGGATGGATATCTTTGAGCATTTAGTTGTCTTACAGGAGGTCTTCTAGGCTTGTTTCTTTGATTTCCTAATCCAAAGTTCTTCTAACCAGATCTAGAGCTTTCACCTTTCTTGAATTTTTCATTGTATTCATTTGCAGTTTGAAGATCTTGTTTAAGAGTGTCTATTTGATTCTCAAGTTGTTCTTCATTGTCTCTAGCTTCTTCAAGATCAGATTCAAGATGCCTGATTATTCTGTCCATTTTGTGGCAGTCCTCTGTTTTCTCCTTGAGGGATTGTTTTAGATTGTCTTCAATCTTTCTCTTTTCTTCAATTTCTTGAGTGAATCTCATAACCCTTGATTCCATTTCATGCCTTACCATAATGACTTCTTTTGATAGCTTCTCACATAGCTTATTTTTCTCATTCAGATTTTATTAGTATCATTGACTTCACTCTGACTTACTAATTTCTGGAGTAGTTCCTTTCTCTTTTTTCACATAAATACTAAGTTTTTCTTTTAGCTCATTTATGAAATCATTAGCTTGTTTGAGTCTTTCTCTCAAATTATTGACTTTAGAGTGGGATTGTTCAAGATCATCTAGGGCAAACTGAAGTTGTTCCTTCATACCATATGCATTCATTGAGATTCCTAGATCTTCCTCAAGTTGTTAGGCTTTGTTTAGAGGAACTTAGCTCTGATACCAATTGTTGGAAACAATGTAGATAACTGAGAGAGGGGGTGAATTAGTTATCTTATAACTTTTCTATTTTTCTTTTCTTTTCTTAACTTATCATTTAATGTTATACCAAAGCAAGGTAATCATAAGAGCTGAAAAAGAAATTAACACATAACACAAGGATTTTTACGTGGAAACCCTGTTAATGGAAAAACTACGGGGTGACTAACCCAAGATTGTATTCTCTGTTAAAAGAATAAAGAGTACAAATTTGGCACTTGCCAATTAGGGCTCATTGCCCGAGCACACTACTCATAAAAGGCCCACTGCCTACAAGAGACTTACAGTCTACAAATGCTTACAGATGATACCAAGGTGTTTGAACTAATGAACAACATCTATACATGTAGGATTCCAATTCCGGTTAAGTACAGTATACTGATCTGGCACATTTCATCCTTCCTTTGCTCAATATTACTTTCCTGTCACATTTCGGGCTTGAATTACTACCTTCGCTCTTGTTTCTGCTTTTCTTCACACTTAATCATATACACTATCACTTTTCACATACTTAAAAACTTGAATCCATCAGGTATATATATTTGCAACAAGGATTTCCAACAATTTCTTAGTTGGAAACAAGAACACCTGAGATATTTGTAAGTTATTGATCTATCGGCTGAGTCCATGCTTGATTAGTGATGCGTACCAAAGACATAGGCATAGAAGTCAATAATCATGTCAGCCAACACTGTATAATACCACAAATTTCTTGATCAACACCTTTTGCATATCCAGATTGAGATCTGATACTCTGCCGGTCAGTTCTTCCTCTGATTGAGAATACGATAGTCATGAGAATACCCAACACTCATATGCTCATATCTTTTTCATGTTTTATCACCGGAGGCTAAATCTCTAGAATACGATAGTCATGATACCTCTCTTGACTTGTCCAATTCCGTAACTTACTGAGTTACACAATCTGAGAGATCCGGACCTGATTGTCAGACCTTGATACATACTCTATTCTTTGTTCACTGGATCAAAACCATCTTCAATCTGACTTCTGGTATAGGCATATTATGTACTGTGGATGTGTGGGATAGACTTTGTTGCAATCAATGGCAACACTTATGAAGCCACACAGTGTATCTTGCCAACATCAACTAGTAAGGAAGGTTTGTGATTTCCCTCGGACCTAGTCCATAAATGGTTCCATGCATACCTTTTTTTTATTCCCTTCCCTTCTTCCTTTATCTTTTTTTTCTCATGTTTACTTTTCCTTTATTTTTTAGAAAAGAGGAGAAGACTCCTTTTTACTATTAGCTCTCACTTTTCATCTTACTTCCATAAAAATCCTCTCCTTTATTTTAAACCTTTGATGACTCTATTATATGGTTATATACCTTGTTTAATGTTGAACCCTATTAGTAGTATGTATTTTTAGGATTAAGGTTCCATCAACCTTGTAAATCCTATATAATTAATTACTCCTAATGTTGTATGTAAATTTCCATAAGGGAAGAAGTATTCATCAAGTAGTGATCTTGTTTTAGTTGCATGTTTGATCCTGATACTTGACAGATGATGGTTATCCAGGGGGTGCAAGGGGGTACCACCCTTCAAGTTCTGGAGGTACCATCCCCCAGCGCAGGGTCTAGGGGCCATGCACCCCACCGGGGGTTCGGGGGGTAGCACTCTCAAAAGCCACATTTTATATATTTTTTCATTGTAAATCTAGACCATTCATCATTAGGTCACATATTTGACGGTAGAGGTTATGTTGGCTTGTCTTAACCTAGAAGGCAACCCCTTTATGAGGATATTGTATTACAGTTATGTATGAGAGAGTAGAGAGTTGAGACTGGAAAATAGACACTGCTAGATTGAAGACTAAAGAGGAGATTAATAGTGTTGTATTGTAAATTCTATTAAAGTTAATACAAACTATTGCATCTCTTCTTATGTGGAGTTTTTTCTTGAAAGGGTTTTTCCATGTAAACACTATGTTATGTGTTTGATCTTTTGTTTCATTATTTCTTTGTGTTGATTTCATACTATCTCCATTTTGGTTCTGTACAGTTAAATATATATATATATATTATAGTTGTAATCATATCTTCATTGATAATTGTTTACCTTCATTTCTAACATTTGGTATCAGAGCTTGGCCAATTCTGTGTCTTGAGTGGAAGTGTGAGGGTTTTTGAGCTATAGTGGGAGTTTTGGTTGAATTTGTTTTGCATATTTTGTGTAGAAACTATGGTTGCATCCACATCCTGATTGGACATCAAAAAAATTAATGGAATGGGTTATGAGTTGTGAAAGTTGAAAATGGAGGATCTCCTTGAGGAGAGGGATCAATGGTTGGCAGCATCAAGAGAAAAGAAACTTGATGATATCAGTCAAGATGAGTGGGACAGATTGGACAAAAAAGCACGGGGTACAATTAGGTTGTGTCTTGCAGATTCTGTACTATTGAATGTCGTTGAAGAAAAGACCACATATGCTTTATGGAAATGGTTGTGTGAAATCTATCAAGCAAAATTCTGGTAAACAAACTTTATTTAAAGTGGAAGTTATTTTCTCTAAAAATGAAGGAAGGTGAATCCATTGTAGAGTATTTAAATTCATTTAATTTGATTGTGAGTCAACTAGCCTTTATAGATGTTAAGGTTGAGGAAGAAGATAAATGCATTATGCTTCTTTGTTCTTTACCTAAGTCTTCAAAGAATTCCATTCTTTTTATCACTTCTAATCTTGAAGATCCACAAATGGATGCCCTTTGTTGCAACTTTGTTGGCATAGGAAATGAGGAAAATGGCCATGGATATATTAGTCGATGCTCTCAATGTCAGGGGAAGGTCTAAGGAAAGAGGACCAAAAGGAGATCAGAAAGGCCCTAAGGAAAAATCTAAAGGTAGATCTAAGACTTCTAGGAAGAAGAACAAAGTTACATGTTGGAACTACAGAAAAAGAGGGCGTGTTAAGAAGGAATGCATAAATAAGAAACAATGTGATTCCTCTATAAAAAAGTCCTCAGATGCAGATGATGAGGTTTTACTTTCTGCATGTAATGTTATGTCTAACCAACAATGGTTGATTAACTCAGGATGCTCGTATCACATGACTCTGCACAAAGAATGGTTTTCCACATATGAGCAATATGATGGAGGTAATGTCTACCTTGGAGACAAGACTACATATCTGATTGTTTGATGATGAAATGTATTGTTGTGTTTAAGTGATGGGAGAATTAAAACTGTCCCTGGTGATTTACATATTCCTGGATTAGCTAGAAATCTTATTTTTGTTACAAAGTTGAATGATTCAGGAATGCATGTAACGTTTAATAAGCATGGTTGCAGAATGGTGACAGGAAGCTTGGTGGTAGCGAGAGGAACAAGGATGGAAACATTGTTTAGGCTTGATGCCACTATAGTTTGTAATTCCACTTATGTAACTAGAAGTACTTAAAATACATGTATGTTGTAGCATCGCAGATTGGGCCACACAAGTGAAAATATTTTGAAAATAATTATGAATAAAAATTTATTAGATAATTTTTTCCTATTTTGATGAGGACTTTGATTTCTGTGAGCATTGTGTGTTTGGAAAATAGAGCAAAACATCTTTTTCTTCAAGAAGCAATAGAGCAAAAGAGAAGTTAGAAATTATTCATTTAGATGTGTTTGGACCTATAGATAATGATTCTATTGGAAAATATCCTTATTTTGTTACCTTCATTGATGATGCATCGAGATTTACATGGATTTATTTTATGAAGCATAAATATGAAGTTTTCACTAAGTTTAAGGAGTTTAAAGTCTTAGTAGAGAACCAATTAGGACTTAAGATAAAAATATTAAGATCTAACAATGGAAGATAATATTTCTATAAGGAATTTGACGAGTTCTGTAAGCATGTAGGTATCATAAGACAAAAGACAACTCCATATAAACCACAACAAAATGGTGTTGCAGATAGGACGAACCGAACAATAATGAAAAGAGCAAAAGTATGTTAAGTGATGCACAGTTGAATAAATGCTTTTGGGCAAAAGCTGTGAGTACCACTTGTTACTTGTTAAATAGATCTCCTTGTAAGGCTCTTAAATTGACACATTATGAAGTGTGGGCAAATAAGAAACCTTTGTTTCACATTTAAGGATTTTCGGCTATGAGGCTTTTGTTCATGTGCGTAAGGATAAGTTGGATCAAAAAGCACATAAATGCATCTTCATTAGATATGGTGAGAATGTAAAAGGTTATGAGTTTTGGGATCCTCTAACCAGAAAAGTTATTTTTTTAGAGATGTGATTTTCAGGGAACTTAAAGCTATTTCTGATCCTATACAACCAAAAGAAAAAGAAAGGAAGAGAATAGTGCATTTTGATTTATAGCATGAAAATGCACATCATAAAGAATAAAATGATGGATTAGGGGATGGAAAAGAAGAAGAAGATTCAAGTGAAATTTTAGATGAGGAAGACTTTGTTGTTATAGAAGAAGTTGAGCACACAAAAGAACATGGGGAAGATTCTCTTACTCTACCATCGAGAAGATCCACAAGACAACGGAACCCAATTGATAGTTATATCCCACCAGATTTTCATTGTGTATTTGTTTTATTGAGTACTGACAATGAACCTAGATCCTATAGGGAAGCTATTCATGTAGATGATAGTGAGTCTTTGCATCTAACCATGTAGGAGGAGATGATGGCTTTAGACTCGTGTGACACCTGGGATCTTGTACGTTTGCCCAAAGGAAGAAAGGCCATAAGATGTAAGTGGGTCTTCAAGAAGTTAGGAGTAGATGGTTCATTACAGAAGTACAAGGCTAGAGTGGTCTAGCCAAGAGCTACTCCTAGAGAGACGGAGTCTGTTTCGGTGACATTTTCTCTTGTGTTGCTAAATTATCTTTTATTAGATTTATTTTATCCATTGTTGCAACTTATGATTTTGAGATTGAGCAAATGGATGTTAAGACTATATTTTTGCATGGAGATCTAGAAGAATAAATTTATATGCAACAACCTACAAGTTTTGAGCTAAAAGGGAAAGAGCACATACAAGTTAAAACGATCTCTTTATGGTTTAAAATAGTCCCCCATAATGTGGTACCAAAATTTTGATTCATTTGTTTTAAAATTGGACTTTGTTAGAAGTGAAGAGGATCATTGTGTCTACATTTGACGTATTGATGATGATATTCTGATTATTGCCTTGTATGTAGATGATATGTTATTTTTTAATAACACCAAGGGTATGATTAGTGAGTTGAAAGCTCAACTTTTGGGCGCATTTGACATGAAGGATCTAGGAGTAGCTAGGTATATTCTAGGAATGGAGATCAAAAGGGATCGAGGTAACAAAAAGCTTTAGTTATCACAAAGTAAGTATGTGAATACTATTTTGCACAGATTTAGCATGCAAAATTGCAATCCAGTTAGAATTCCTAGTTGGTACTAAGATTTCATTAGATATGTGTCCTAAGAATGAAGATGATTTAGAGGATATGTTTGATGTGTCATATGCTATTGTTGTAGGAAGTTTGATGTATGCAATGGTTTGCACTAGACCAGATATTGTCCAAATAGTGGGAGTTTTGAGCAGGTTTATGTCTAACTCTGGTAGGTAGCATTGTAATTATGCAAAGAGGGTGTTAAGATACTTGCATGGTACTTCTGATTACTATTTGGTTTATTCTGGTACTAATAGTGTGGATAAGATAATAGACATACAAGTTTTTGTTGATGCAAATTGGGCAAGTGACTTGGATAGTCGAAGGTCCACTAATGGCTATGTGCTTACTTTTTTTGGAGTTGTGAGTTGGATGAGTAAAAGTCATCGATCATTGCTTTATCCACAATCAAAGTAGAGTATATGGCTGCTACTCATGTCTCTAAGGAGGCAGTTTGGTTATGGAGATTGTGTATAGGTATTGGTTTTGATTGCAGGATTATTCAGATTGGTTGTGATAGCTAGAGTGCAATATGTTCAAGGCCAAGAACCCCATGTATCATGCATGGACTAAGCATGTGGATGTTTAATACTATTTTGTTTGTGAAATGATTGCTAATGGACAAATTGAGCTGAAGAAGGTTGACACTCAGGAGAATGTTGCAGGTTCAATTACTAAACTTGTGAGCATAGAATTGTTTACATGGTGCAAGAAGGCCATGGGTCTTGTTCCTAGTGCTTAGTTGTTTTATGTTTTCCTATGGATGAATTTACAATGTATGATGTCAAGTGAGAATTTTAGGATTAAGGTGCCATCAACCTTGTAAATCCTATGTAATTAATTACTCATAATGTTGTCTGTAAATTTCCATAAGGGAAAATATTCATCAAGTAGTGATCTTATTTCAACTGCATGTTTAATCCTGATACCTGACTGATGATGGTTATCAGTGGGGTGTAGGAGGGTACCCCCCTATGGGATTCGAGGGGGACCACCCCTCCGGTGGGAGGTCCAAGGGCCGGGTACCATGGCGGGGGTTCGGGAGTAGCGCCCCTGAAAGCCACATTATATATATATAGTAAATCTGGACTGTTCATTATTAGGTCACAGATCTGACATTAGAGGTTATGTTGGCTTGTCTTGCCCTAGAAGGCAACCGCTTTATGAGGATATTGTATTATAGCTGTGTATGGGAGAATAGAGAGTTGAGACTGGAAAACAGGCGCTAGGGGATTAAAGGCTAAAGAGGAGATTGATAGTGTGGTATTGAAGTTAATACAAACTGGTGCATCTCTTCTTGTGTGGAGTTTTTTTCTCAAAAGGGTTTCTCCACGTAAACACTGTGATATATATATATATATATATATATATATATATAGTAAATCTGGACAATTCAATATTAGGTCACAGATCTAACATTAAAGGTTATGTTGGCTTGTTTTGCCCTATAAGACAACCCCTTTATGAGGATATTGTAGTATAGTTGTGTATGAGAGAATAAAGAGTTGAGACAGGAAAACATGCGCTGGTGGATTGAAGACTGAAGAGGAGATTGATAGTGTGGTATTGAAGCTAATACAAACTGGTGCATCTCTTCTTGTGTGGAGTTTTTTTCTCAAAAGGGTTTCTCCATGTAAACACTGTGTTATGTGTTTGATCTTTTGTTCCGTTATTTCTTTGTGTTGAGTTTATACTATCTCCATTTTGGTTCTGCACAGTTAAATACCTATATTAGAGTTGTAATCAAATCTTCATTGATAGTTGTTTACCTTCATTTCTAACATGTATTGTTTGAAGAGAAAACTCCTTTTTTTATTGCCATGTACAAAAGAATAAAAAATATTTTGATTTCTAGAAAGAAGAAGCAAATTTATAGTTTGATTGGAGATGCCCAAATATTAATGGTAGGTAGTGGTTTTTGGAAGAGATAGATAACTTTAATCACTTAGTGGACAAAACAATATATTTTGGCGAAATAGCATTAAAAACTACATTTTGCACATTTGAATGTGATTTCATCATTTTTGGAATTTTGGAGAAAGTGTATGTTAAAGTGCAAAAAAATTGTGTTGTAAAGCACATGATTTTTGTGATTTAGGTTATGAATTGAACACTATGAATATTATGTGTTGTTTGAAGAGAAAACCCCTCATTTCTTATTGTGAGAACCACATACAACACATAAAATAAGTATAAGTATACATTCAAAGAAAATAACTACATAACTCACCAGACTCACTCAATTATTTTCACATTTTTGGAAGACACTTCATTTGTAAAGGCTAAACTATTCTACATTCCATTGCATGTGGGATTAAATATTATACATTTTATTTACATTACAAAAACATATACACTACACTGCATATAAGATTAATATCACACATTTTATTTGCATAACGAAAACATGGGTACATTCCATTACATTTGAGATTAAATATTAAGCATTTTAATTCTATATTATGAACATGGACACGTGAAGCAAGGCAGAACTATAAAATAGAACACATTGTGAAAATAACAAATTAAAAATTGAAGTGTTATTTATCTCATATGAAAACTCTTCCCGGACACACTTCATATAGAGCATAACTCCTTATTTAGAATAGGAAAGATTTTTTTTTTAATGCATATGAGACAAAATATATGGGGAGATAGAGCTAATTGAAAGGACAAATTGAAGCTTTTTAAAAATGAAGGCCACTCATCTTGATTTTCCATGCATGCCTAAGCGTACCATTGTACTCCTTCGCCCATCATGTTGCTTCTGCATGCCTAATGTACGTTTTATAAGATGAAATTTTCGTATTTTTCCACGGTCTTCACCCATTTCCCTCAAAAATGCAAAAGATTCAAATTTTAACCCATAATGTACTCACAAAGAAATTTTAGCCCATAATGTACTCTCATATTCTTTCTAGGACACAGAAATTTTAACCCATAATGTACTCTCATATACTTTTAAGGGCATAAGGGTACTGTCAAGTTTTGATAGGATCATGAAAAAGGTTTTTTTTATGTACAATTATTTTTAGAGATTGTTGATGTTTGTTTGTGTTTCAAGCATGTGATGTTGTCTTTAGATGGAGTTAATTGTCATCTATGATTTGTGTAACTATGAATAACATTTTTAATTGTTCTATTTCAAGATAATCAAAGGTTACGTATAATTTGGGGGTTTACATTTTTAAAATTTAGGTATCTACCAATATTTGAGGACATGGCTTCCTAGAGTCCTTGCTTTCAAAATAGAATCACCATCTCATTAATCATCATGATTAATCATATTTATGGGGTTTTGTTTTAAATTTTATCATATGGCATTAATTGTGGTTAATACATTTGATCTTGTAATGGTTGGGCATTATGGAATATAATGTTCAATGACTTTGTTGCCCAATAGATAACGCACTAGATTAGAACTTTGCTTCACCAATTGATCTTCATGTATTGTTGATGTAATCATGGATGGACAGTCTAATGAAATACCATCCAACCATGTAGCCCTAATACACATATTTAATCATGTAGCAAAAATTTCAATTACATAACAAAATGAATAGAGAATCAATGTAATTTATTCATCCACAATAGTTACATCAAGTTGCTCACATTACAATCATGTCTTGAAGCCTTGAATAGTCACATTTATCACAAATATTCTAGATTAGCTACAAACTAAACATGAGCCTCCTCTATAACTCATGCATAATTATAACCAATATATTCTACAACATGAGCACTACTGCTAATCTTCTGTCCTTTGGCTACACCTAAATCAATGGCCTCCAGATAAACATTGAGGTGCCACTAGACTCTCTCACCTTCAATCTCTAGCCTCGATCTTTGCCCTCTTGCATTCAATCTTGGATATGGCCTCTTGCCTTGATTTCCATCTTCAGATCTAGTGATTCTCTCTCAAAATGAGTCTAAACCCTTAGTTTTCATAGGTAATCTCCCAAGGAAAACCTATTACATAATCCCAATGCAAATAAGGATGACCTTATGATATTTTTACAATTTACAACTACTTGAAAATGCTTCTAGTTGGCCCCCTTCTTTATCACAAGCCATGTGGAGATGTAACCCTTGGTCAACCAAGTTAAGGAAAATGGCTATATTTTGAATATTTGAACTTCATGCCACTTTAGATCATGAAAGATAAGCTAACAATGTACACCATATTACTACATGACCTTTAGATGATGAATTCTTCCTCAGGGGTTACTGCACAAGATTATGGCAATTAATTTGGCATCCATCTTTGAGTAGCCAAAAAAACTCAACCAAATAACTATGCTCTACCATAAATACATTATTAGGATTGGTGCAAACTATTGTCAAAACCATAAAGCCAAAATCTAAACCAAACTTTAAAAACCTAACAAAAAGAATATAACACACATAAAAAATTAAACATATTTTTTTGGGTGATGAATGAACCTTGAGATACTTCTACATCAATCATCAAATAACCTAGGGTTCTTATTAACACATAAACTTGGAGAATCTTATGTAGGTAATTCTTATCATATACTTGATGACATAAACGTCTACTTTAAGTTATATTTGTTGTTGTAGATAAATTATTATTATTTTAAAATTAATAAATTATAAAGGTGCAAATATAATTTATTTATAAAACAAGGACATTCAAAAAACATAATTTGTATTTAAGGATGTGATTGATTTTTTTTTTGTAAAACTCATACAATATCCTCCACCATAATAGGAAAACTAGAAGTGAGAGTAAAAGAGTAAAAAATATGAAAGCAAATTTAGTATTGGTCTTAGGAGGTCATACAAGGTTCCAGTTATTTTTGGAAAACTTAATTAATAAGTGTTATGTACATTGTAATAAGATAGTGAATTTTTTATCACACTTTAAATTTTTCATTGTTCAATGTTGTGTGAATAGTGAAGCTTGTTATGATATATGCAATTTTATTATTCAACTCTATATGGATGATGAATTTGATATGATACCTACAATTTATTTAGTTAGCCTAATCAGCCTTGAGTTAAAGACGACACAAGTTGTGAGTAAATAAGTGATAAATTCAGGATTTGAACTAAATTCATTGTGTTATGGAATGGTCTTTGCTCCTTAGTTTCTCATTCTCTCTAATTTGTAAAGTTTTGTGAAGTTATATATTTTATTCTAGTAATTGATAAAAAAATTTGTGATCACTTATTTTTGCTCGCTGTAATCAATTTAGAAGTTAGTGATGTTTGATCATATTTCTAAAAAAATCAAAAACTTTGTATAAGGTGCTTAAATGGCATTACAACTTAAGCACAATGCAAAGGCCCAAAGGTATGGCATTGCATGCTTTTTTTTCCTTGAAATGTTAAAAACTCCCAAAACAAGAATTGTTATGGGGTCGGTTCAAAGAAATAAGAGGCTCTTCTTACCAGTGTAGAAATGGGAGGTGCCAAGCCAGGGTATGATGCACTCTAATCGTTTGGTAGAGATTGTTAAATTCTACAATGCGGATGTAGAAAATGTAATTATTGTGCTCTGTGGTAAGGATGTTCTGCAATTCCCAAGGACTTTTTACCCCTCTCAGTTGGTTACTCATTTTCTATTGAATGTTATGGACCTCTTGCAAAATTTGAACTTTTTAAGGGGGATTGCAGTAAACTTTGTGCAGGATGCTCTATTTTCTGAGGCTTGGTTTAATGAAGGTGTAGAGAACTATGATCTGCATACAAGGACTATGCCGATGGGGGGTTTGTTTCACCTTGATCTCTTGAGCACATGACCTGCAATGCATTGTGTTTATAGTACATTTTTGCACGGTATTCAAAATGGTTGCATCCGTTCCCTTGACAATTCTCTTCATTGCCATCAGGGAGAAATTGGTGAAGAATTTGAGGACATAGTTAGAGGTGTTTTTCAAGCTCTCCATTTTCTGTTCCATTTCAATCCTCCTCCTCTAGTGGTTGCACCAGCTGACCCTCCTGTGCAAGATCACCATGGCTTTCTGATTGAAGATTTAAATGAACAAGCTTAATTTTTGTTTTGTCCAATATATAAGCTTAGTTTTGTTTTTGTAACAATTCAGAAAGTTTTTTGTTAAAGTCCGTTAGCAGGGTGCTTTCTCCTTTGCATTTTGTAACCTTTTGATCTTTTGAGACTCGATGTTAACTTCAGTCACCTATAGTCTTGAATCTTACTAGAATATGATCAGACAATGGCTATTATAAACCATGTTTCAGTTCCCTCTCTGGGACAATTTTGTAAGAATTCTGTATCTTCTGAGCTATAACCGGAGGTTTTCTTCCCAGTTCTTTCTTGCCGGTATGCTCTTTGAACCAAGCTTTTTGTAATATTCTATTTAAATATGATATATTTTAGTGGCTTGCCACTTTTGTTTTAAAAAAAATATACTATATATTTTATAGATAATTTCCTTGTTTTTTGATAAGGGTGCTACCTCTTTTTAATTGGGTGAGTCACACACATTTTTGTAGAAGGATTTAAGTGAAAATTTTAATTGCTAACACATACCTAACTCTTGTTATTGAAGTTTAGTTTAAACTTTGTTAGTCTATTCATTATTCTTGCATGTTCAAGTGTAAATGCTCGTTAATATATTGTAAGGAAGCTCATGCTTTGCTAAGATATTACCTTGATTAGCTAGCAATGGAAATGGTCCATAAACAATAGCATAAAATATTGGTATGTTAAAATAACATATGAAAAGAAGAAAAGAACAATTTATATACAATTTTCTCATGTGGTAAGTATCAAAAAGTTCTACTTATGGGATACATGATAACATTAAATTGGTTTTATTATAGGATATAGAGGACTAAGAAAATTTATTATGAAAGATATTTGTGTTGCTTCATAGTGTTCAAGCCATACAAGTACCACTAGGTTTTGATAGGATTACGAAAAGGTTTCACTTAGGCAAGGACATACTAGAGATTGTTCAAGTTCTCTTTCATCCCAAGCATTGAATATAAATCCCATATAGAGCCAATTATTACCCCCTTATTTATGAAAAATATGACCAACACCTCTAATTGTACTATTTCAAGACAATGATATCAAAGGTCATTCATAACTTTGAGGTCTACATTTTTGAAACTTGGGTGCGTAGTGACAATTAGGTATGTGGATGTCCCATGTATTATATTTCAAAATAGAATCATTATCTCATTTATTAACATGGTTGAGTCTTCTTCATAGGGTTTCTTTTTAGAAAATGTCATATGACATCAATTATGGTTAATAAATTTGATCTTGAAATGGTTGGACTATTGAGCACAATAGGGTGCTAAGAGGGGGGGTGAATCAACACACTTAAAAACTTTAAACAAACATTTGTTGATCAAACTGAATAACTTGGAGAACAAAAGGGAAAACATGCAATTCAAGAATCAACACATAACACTAGTAATTTTATGTGGAAAACCCTAAAACAAGGAAAAATCACAGTGAGGATTAGCTCACAATATATTATGCTCGCAGTAAAAATGTTACAACTTTGTTTTAGGGCTTCAACCCAAGGAAGCTACTTCTTCCTAATTTACAACTTTGATTTAGGGCTACAACCCAAGGAAGCTTCTACTCCTTGAATACTTAGCTCACTATAATTAGATTTACAATAATATATGGACTGCTATGGAGAACACATTTATCTTATACTGATGATGCAGTCTACCTTTTCTACTCAATGTATATCTTCAAATTAATTTTGCACACTTCATATCTTGTCTTCTATTCCGCTATATTCACTTTCACCTTATTGTTTTACAAATGAAATTCATCTTCTATAAGTATGCTCTGCATCACTTCAAAACATTGATTAGGTCAGCATCAAAACATCATTAGATGAAACGTGTACCTCTTCACAAGTCAGCCTCAAAACATGCAATATGATAAGAAAAAATCATTGTGGACCTCAGGCTTCATTAAGAGTATCAATGCACATCTCTCCATACATTCAAAGATAAGTAAACTAATCAGGATCCTCCATACATGTCATATACTTAATCAGTCAGCTAAAACTACTCAATACTACTAACTGTTCATCTTCATATAGCTGGGGAGAAGCCAAAAACTCTATGCGGACCAAGAATTCAATCACACATGACCTCAACAACCCTCATACTCCTTACTACTAAAGCATCAACTCAATCTATGTATCCGCAAGATAGGAAAAATGACAATCTGAAGAAAGCAAAACATCTTAGATAACATGTGATACTTCACATCTCAAAATATGATGTTGCGGTGAAATGCAAGAACTGAAACCTTTTGGGAATGAGATTAAACATCATTACATGCTTCTTGTTAGATCAGACACTATTATCTGATGATTCTAGAGGAATTCAAAGGTTTGGCATGGATAACTAGGAGTTCGGAGGATAGTTATGCTCAACACTTTACTTGCAGACATAATAACTTGATGTGGTACTAGAAAATGAAGTTTATCTGCATGCAGATCATACCTAATATCCCCTTGGAACATGGAGTGTCTCTACACACCCTCTAATGACTTATCTATACATGTTTCATCCTCCACAAAACTCACCCTTGTGTATTCAGGCACTGGAACAGACTGCATTGCCTCTGTCTAAGTGATGGTTGATACTCTGTCCCTTGTAACTTTTCACATGTAGATGATATGAAGACTTGAAAACTTGGATTTATCATTTCAATACCATATTAAATTTGTCTTTAGAACCACAAGATGAAATGTTGCTTTGCGGAGAAATGCAGACCAACACAATGTGACTGTACCTTAGGATGTGCACTGTGAATGCCTTACTCAGATTTTTGCTTCTTACCATTGAGTGTGGTACTCCCAACTGATAAGATATATATGTCTGGATACAAGAAACATGAAAGAACATGAGTGATTACCTCTACATCATGCATAAACCCAAAAATAATCATATCCCCATACCGACTATTTTCTCTTCTCCCAAACTAGTTTGTCTTGACCATATTGGTTCTTCCTTTGTATAGGTCTGTCTATACATTTCCATCTGCTATGTTGACATCAATGTATACTATGTTGACATTAATGACAACACACATTGCCAACAATCTCCCCCTTTGTCATTGATGGAAACATATACTCCCCCTTAGACATATGTTTCCCTCTCCCCCTTTGACATCGAGGACAAAGGGATTGATATTCTTTGTATCAATCCAAAACATTGTATAGACTCCCCTTTACAAAAATACTTCTAAACTATACTCCCCCTGATTGTGTTATCTATTTACAAACTTTTACCTTTGAAAATCAAAATGGTACTGCCAATCCACTCAATACCTCCGCAATGTACATTAAAAAATTGTCTTATTTACATTACTCTAACAACTCACTTGGATGGTATGATGGATTTATAGATTACCTTGAGTTGTTGAATAGTTGCAGTCTAGATGACACATTCTGAGGTTAGCATGTAGTTCTGGCATTCACACTCCATGCATATCTCCTTAGCTTCCTCTAGGTTGCTTGGGGTCTTCATCTTTTTCTCTACCTTTTCTGCTTCCCCTAGTAAACCATACATTGAGGTAAGTCTTAGATTTACTGCCTCTCTCAACTGACCAAATTGTTTCTTTATGTTTTCTCTTAGATCCTGTAGTTGAAATAATTGTGCATGTAGGTTTTACACTTGTGCCCTCGTTGCACCAATCTTGTCCTTTGACAAATCATAAACCTTGACTAGTTTAGAAATTTGTGACTCAATAGTGTCCATCTGAGCTTTGATCTGCTTTGTAGAGTTTGGCCATTTTAGGCAGAACAAATATAATGTTGTGGCCTCATCAATGCAAGCTTTTAATTTCTTCAAGTTTTCTTTAATCTTGTCATGTGCATTAGCACATTTGTCAGCCATCTCAGCCATTCTTTTGTCATTTATTCTTCTTGTTGCCTCTTGTTCTACTTTTTGCTCTATGTGGGAGGAGTGATCCTTAAAGGAGTCCATTAACAACTTGACCTTTTGCTTCAGAGGAAGGGAGGAGTCAATGGTTACCTCTAGTAACCATTGTATTAACTTCACAACATCCTCTATTGCACTGGATTTCTTCAAATTTTCTTGTAAAAACTCTTTTCTTGCTGAGGCATGTAGTATATCATCGAGATGCAATTTGTGTAAAGGAGAGATGCTTGTCAAGTCAATCTGTTCTTCATTTGTTGGAACCTGCAATAGTTGAGGAGTGACAACTCATTGAAATTATATTTGTAAGTTTAATAAATTTGTGAAAGAATCAGTTGATCCTTGACCAATCTCTTCTGCTCTATCTTTACTTTTCTCCGAGGTCTTTTCTTTGTCATCAACAACCAAATATTTGGTAGGTTCTTCATGTTGCTCTATATTTACTGGAATATTCTGTTGATCTTGCACACTTGTCTGATCATCCACTTGTTGAGTGTTCTCCAGAACACTCTGTCCATCTTTTGGCTTGTCCTGAGGAATAGAATCAGTATCTTGCATATTTTCATCAATCTTCTCTTTTTCAATCTATTCTTCTTTCTCTGGGGAGGATGTAGTAGCATAATGATGTGATTGTGGTGGTGAAACATGTGACTGTTTCACATCTTCTATTTCTCTTACTTCACCCAACACTTTTAGAGTGATTTCTTCAACTTCTCTTGCAATTTTTTCAATGTCTTCCCTTTTGTTTTGCATGAGAGTGTCTACTCTGTGTTTTGTTCTAAGCTCTTGTGCTTGCATTTGAACTAATTTCACTTTTTATTCTTCTAAAAGGGAAGCCCCAATTTTGTCCAAGGCATCTTGTCTGAGTTTTTCATCCAGGGTTACAACTTCTTCTCTATCCCTTCTTAGCGTTTTATGTAGGCTTTCCCTTACTCTAGACAAGATCTCCTCTAGAGACTTATTATATCTCATCATGTACATAACAACAACCTTTTCAATGATGACTTGATCTTCAGGAGTGGATTCCGGGAAGAGTCCCATAGTTCCATCAAACAAACTGTGATGAATAATAGTGTTATAAACAACATCTAGAGACATAGGTCCTCTACAAGAAGATATTGGTACCTGGGAGTCATTTTTCTTTTTCTTCTTGGGAGGAGGAGTTGGCTCCTTTTCTTCTTCTTCTTCACTTGCTTTTGTACCTTGTTTCTTATTTCTTTTGGCCTTAACCTTGACCCTTGGTTCCTTTTTCTTCTTTTCCTTTTCCTATTTATTTGAAAACATATCTTCTTCTTTATCACTCTCAATCTCTTCTACAAAAATTTCCTTCTTTGATTGTTTTCCCTTGGATTTCATTGGTATTTGACCTTCAGAGACTTGGGTCTATCTAGCAGAGAAAGTGGATTGTGGTATACTGGTAGTGGATTGAGAAGTAGATTTACCTGATCTTCTTGGTGTGGGATGCTCATAAGTGAGAGGCACATCATATTCTGTAGTGTTTTGAGCAGTGAAACCTCTGGGTGGTAGACCAACCTTTTTAAATAAATTTCCTTTATTCTTCTCTACCTCTTCTTCAACCCTTTTCTTACATATTTTGTCCTGAATTTCTTAACTAGTTCCAAATCTTTCACTTTTAGGGTCTTTAGGCAAACTTAACAAAACCCCAGCATAGGCCTTAACTTCCTCATTAGCTACTTCATATGGAATCTTCCAAGAATCCATGAAGTCCTCAGCTCAATTGCTACCATATAGCAACAATCTTTGTCCACAAGAAATGCTATATCATCCTTGTATTTCCTGACCAAATCAGAAGAGATTCTATCCCTTTTATGCATTTCAATTTAGAATTTTTTGAAGAAACCCCAGAAGACAGTCTTATAGCTTTGTAAGTTAAAGCCTCTTATGTATTCTTTGATTTGTGCTACTACTGGCCTATCTTGTTGCCATATCTTTCCTTTAAATCCCGGTAACTCATTCATGAAGTAGAATGCCAGACAAATGATCAATGCACCATACTTGAAGTTGTATCATGTCTCCTTTGTTCTTCTCAAATTCTCTAACAATTGATCCTTCATTACTTCACACAAATCAAAATCCTTACCTTCTTTAGCCATCTAATAGGCAATGTATATGGTTGTAGCAGTTACAGATCCCTCGCTGTTGGAGTAGTACACTTTGTATGCAATTCCCATTGCTACATATCTTACACTAGGATCAACAATGTCATCAATTGTTAAAGCTCTTTTTCCAAATTTGGCACCAGTCAATTAAGTGTCCTTTTCATTCTTGATTGATTTTAACTATCGTATGATTCTAGTAGTGCATAGTCCTATGACAACCCTAATATCTTCTTTCATTATTTGATGAGGTTTGTCAAGGTATATGAATTCATTATGAATTCTACTGAGGATATACCTAACCCAATCATGCTCATTACAAAAATCTAGAAAATCTTTCCAAACATCCAAATATTTTGCTTCAATGTTGGTATATTCAGGTTTGTAATGTATATCATCATCATCTAACAGGTCATGCCTTAGGGTTTCAAATTTGCCATGATCAATTTCCTCCAATTTTGCATGAATGTATATCCTAACATCTTCGATGTATACCACAAATGTAGGAACATTAGATAATGCTCCGCTACTATCAATGTCCATTGCCTTATAAGCATGTTTCTTGAATTTTGGTCAGGGTTCATCAGCAATGTTGATCAATTGAGGAGTAAAGAATGAAGCCATATTAATAGCTTTAAGAACAAGGGCTTTAACTAGAGAAACTGAAGAATACCTAAGAATGCAGTGATAGGGTTTGCTTGGTCAAAATGTTGGATGTCTTCAACTCTTCTTTAGCTCTTCAATTCACTTCACTTTGATCAAATGAGATCATAAATGATCAAGCATCACCTATATAGTCTTTTCACCAAACAAGTTTGTTCCACATTAATTGCATTCTCTGATATAAGCTAATTTCCCTTTTTCATATGTAGAACCTTATGAACCTTCAGCAACCCTCTGCAAGTCAACCAATTGCTCCAGAAATTTGATTAATCATATCTATGTGTTGAGTGTTTTTAACATCATGAAGGGGAGGTGAAGGATTTGTAGTAACAACTCCCCCTGAGTGCATGTATACTTTTAATAGATGCCCTTATCATTGTGAACCCTAAAAAATTCCGCAATTTGTTGCATTTGGAAATTTTTCACTAAATTTTTGACCAACCTTCTTTAAAACATTATCTTAACATGCACAAGACAACACTAGCCAAAATACTGAGAAATTCAACATCTTGCATATTCAGAGGTTTGAAGAATTTTGTAGTTGTAACTCCCCTTGAACTAGTACTTCATCTTTTAATTATCGGAGGATCCACCTGCACTAGGCAGAGGTCTGAAACATCACATACTTCCTTCTTCTTCCATACTTTGTTCATTTGCATCCTTTGATGAGCAATATCAACTTTCTTTTGGGAAACAGGCATCACATTCTTTCCAGAGTGCCTTGTTTGATTACACTCATGACAAGAGCACTTTGTTTGCTGAGCACTTCCATTTCTTCTTGCCTTTGATCTGCAATTAGCTTCTTTGTGGCCAAACTTATTACAAGTATAATAGTATCCATAAAAGGATTGAGCATTATCCATGTTATACCTTGGCATTTTACTTCTGCATTCATTGGCCTTATGTCCCATCTTATTGCAGACATAACACGTAACTAAATTTTAATGTGTCTTACTTCTACATTTAGTAGCTTTATGACCAACTTTATTGCAAGTGTAACATCTTAGAGCATTTTGATTTATCTTGCTCCTACAATCAACAACTTTGTGACCAAACTTATTGCAAGTAAAACAATTGCCATTAAAACCTTGAGAATACCTAATGTGAACTGGTTGCCTTGTAGGTTGAGAATTTTTGAAATTCTTCTTCACATTCTTCCTTTGTCTTCAAACAGGAGTGAATTCATCTTCTTTTGTAACTCTGGAGGATTTCTTCTTAGGATCTTCAGTGTAGGTCTCTTCTTTCTTAGTTTTAGACTTTCCTTATGAAAGAAAGTTATCATATAAATTTACAGAGGCATTGATCATAGGACTCTTTCCCTTTTCAAAACCAAGACCTAATTTTTCTTTTGATGGTTTTTGAGAGTTAATTATTTCATCAAGAATTTTAGTTCCTCCTTTTAGTTTTAGTCCTTTGTCAATCTGTTCTTTTGCCTTTTCCAATTCTTTTCTCAGGGTAACAACTTTTTCCTCAAGTTTTGAACATTTAGTTGATTTCTCAAAGAGCTTGGTGTTTAAGCAATCTTCAATCCTCTTTTCTTATTCAACCATGACTTTAAAATTTGAAAACATTTCTTCTGATTTCTTGAGCTTTACCTCCTTTATTTCCTTCCATTAGGGATTTTAGTTTGCCAATTTCTTCTTTTGATTCCTTGGCCTTTGTTTTCAACTTGTTAATTGTCTCTTTTGCTAATTCAAACATGTCTTCATATTCCAAATTTATTCCTCTTACTTTATCCAATTCATTAAGGGATGACTTGAGTTCTTCCTCAAGGTCTACTTCACTTCCACCAAGATCCCAACCTTCAGGTTCCATTGCTTCTAGATTTGGTTCCGGTACAAATACATCATTGTCCATAACTTTAGATTCCATGTGTTGAAATATAGGATCTATCTCAGCGGTTAAGCTTCTCAAAGGTACTTGGCTGTAATACCAATTGTTGAGCACAATAGGGTGCTGAGAGGGGGGGTGAATCAGTACATGTAAAAACTTTAAACAAACATTTTCTAATCAAACTAAATAACTTGGAGAACAAAAGGGAAAACATGTAATTTAGGAATCAACACATAACACCAATATTTTATGTGGAAAACCCTAAAACAGGGAAAAACCACGGTGAGGATTAGCTCACAATATATTATGCTTGTAGTAAAAATGTTACAACTTTGTTTTAGGGCTTCAACCCGAGGAATCTACTACTTCCTGATTTACAACTTTGATTAGGGATACAACCCAAGGAAGCTTCTGCTCCTTGAATACTTGGCTCACTATAATTGGATTTACAATAATATATGGACTGCTATGGAGAACACATTTGTCTTATGTTGATGATGCAATCTGCCTTTTCTACTCAATGTATATCTTCAAATTGATTTTGCACACTTCATATCTTGTCTTCTATTCTGCTATATTCACTTTCACCTTATTGCTTTACAAATGAAATTCATCTTCTATAAGTATCCTCTGCATCACTACAAAACACTAATTAGGTCGACATCAAAACATCATTAGATGAAATGTGTACCTCTTCACAAGTTGGCCTAAAAACATGCAATATGATAAGAAAAAGTCATTGTAGACCTCAGGGCTTCATTAAGAGTATCAATGCACATCTCTCCATACATTCAAAGATAAGGAAACTAATCAAAAACCTTCGTACATGTTAGATACTTAACTAGCCAGCTTAAATTACTCAATACTACTAACTGTTCATCTTCATACAGCTGGAGAGAAGCCAAAAAATCTATGCAAACTAAGAATTCAATCACACATGACCTCAACAACTTTCATACTCCTTACTACTAAAGTATCAACTCAATCTATGCATCCGCAAGACAGGAAACATGACTATCTGTAGAAAGCAAAGCATCCTAGATCACATGTGATACTTCACATCTCAAAATATGATGTTGTGGTGAAATGTAAGACTTGAAACCTTTTAGGAATGACCTTAAACATCATTATATGCTTCTTGTTAGATCTGCACACCTTTATCTAATGATTTCAAAGGAATTCAAAGGTTTGGCATGGATAACCAGGAGTCCGGAGGATAGTTATGCTCAACACTTTACTTGCAGACATAATAACTTGACGTGGTACTAGAAAATGAAGTTTGTTTACATCTAGATCATACATGATATCCCTTGGAACATGTAGTGTCCTCACACCCTCTAATGACTGATCTCTACATGTTTCATCCTCCACAAAACTCACCCTTGTGTATTTAGGCACCAAAACATACTACATTGACTCTATCTAAGTGATGGTCGATACTCTGTCCCTTATAACATTTCATGCAGATGATATGAAGACTTGAAAACTTGGATTTATCATTTAAATACCATAGTAAAGTTGTCTTTATAACCGCAAGATGAAATATTGCTCTGTGGAGAAATGCGGACCAACACAATTTGACTCTGCCTTAGGATGTACACTATGAATGCTTTAGTCAAATTTCTGCTTCTTACCATTGAGTGCAGTACTCCCAACTAATGAGATATATATGTGTGGATATAGGGAACATGCAAGAACATGATTGATTACCTCCACATCATGCATAAACCCAAAACTAATCATCTCCCCATACTTAGACTATTTTCTCTTCTCCTAGATTGGTTTGTCTTGACCATACTGGCTCTTCCTCTGTATAGGTTTGTCTATACATTTTCATTTGCTATGTTGGCATCAATGTATACTACATTGACATCAATGAAAACACAAATTGCCAACATCGACTTCATAGAATACAATGTTCATTGAATTTGTTGCCCAATTGATAAGGCACAAGACTAGAATTTAACTTTACCAATTCGTCTTCATGTATTGTTAAGTGACATATGGTTCTTATCATAACATCAAGTTGGCCAAGTTTGTCTAGGGAAGTCTTATCATATAATTGATGACATAAAAGGAGGATTGCTTTAAGTTATATTTATCTTTACAAATAATTAAATTTATTTATTTTTCTTTCTATAAACAATAAATTATAAAATTGTGCAAAAATATTTTATTTATAGACAAGTACATTCAAAAGAATAATTTGTATTTAAGGATGTGATTGAAAAAACTAGAAAAATCCATGCAATATCCTCCGCCATAATAGGAAGAGTAGAAGTGAAAGTAAATAAGTTAAAAATAGGAAAGGGGATAAATTTTGATTTAGGTGGTCATATAATGTTCCATTTTTTGAAAACCTAATTAATAAATGCCATGTACTTTGTATTAAGATAGCAATTTTTTATTTGTCAAAATATGTAATAGTAAATTTTATCACAATGTAGATTTTTTATTGTTCAATATTGTGTGAATAGTGAAATTTGTCATGATAGATACAATATAATTTGACTGAATTCAGCCACATGTTAAAGACTTTGCAAGTTGTGGGAAAATAAGTGACGGTTTCAAGATTTGTACTTAATTTAGTGTTTATCAAACAATATTTGCTCTTTGCTTTGCCATTCTCTCTAATTTGTAAAACTTCTCAAAATTGTGTATTATATTCCCATCATCAATATATTTTTGTGAGCACTTAATTTTTGTTCTCTATATCAATTCAAGGATTGGTGAATGTTTATTCATATTTCTATATAATAATAAAAAAATTGAGGTGCTTAAATGTCATTTTAGCTTAAGCCTAGAGCAAAAGCCCAAAATATTGTGTTACATTTTTATTTTTCCTCAATATGTTAGAAAACTACAAATCAAGACTTGTAAATACTGTAAATTTCTATATAACTTTCCTTATTTTTTTAACTTGCATATAGTATACTAATATTAATCAAAAAAGATGATTACAATGGGTGACCAAGAAGGCAACACCAAAACATAACTATATCACCTGTTCAACATACTATTTGCAAGTTAGAGTTTTACAGAATACATTGTCATCTATCTCACTTAATATTCACATCAATAAAATTGAAAGAACCATTTTCCTTTCCTCCTACTTCTATGTTCTCTTATTCATCCTTGTTGTTTTCTAACTATTCCATCTGGGTAGTCTGTGCAGGGTTCCTCTCGGCTGACCAATTTGGATCTATCTTAGATTTAGTTCTCTCACTATTTACTACTTGGCTTTATTCTGTGTTGATGCACAGTCTGGGAAATTTGTTGATTACATCCCACCCCTCCTCCTCAACCTATTCAGTAACTTCTTCCATTTGATTCCAATCTTCTAGATGACCACATCCAGGCCTGCGGCTGAAACTGATTTGTTCCTTTGTGGATTCTCCTTTGGATCGACACTTCTCTGCTTTGTACTTATGAGTCCAAAAATTGGCCTCCTTAATGTCTGCTCTGAAGACCATACCTGTGCCCTCATCCTAGATCTGCATGAATCTCTTAGTTGGGAGCTTCAAAACTGCAGTGGCATGTTCACATACAAGTCGAGTTATGAGTCCAATGAAGGACCCAGTAAACAATCTTTCCCTACCCTGGAAAAGGTTCTCATTTCTTGCCTTCCATAAGACCCATAAAATCTCAGTAGTAAATAATAGCCAAAACAAACTTCATTTTTATCCACATTTCTATAAAAGCCACATAATATATCAATTTTGGAAACACACATATTTATCAAATTTCCTTTTAAAGACTTTAAAAACACAGACCAAATAGCTTTTGCAAACAAACAATCAAAAATATATGCTCACTATTTTCATGACCCTTACAAAACAGACAAATACTATCCTTACCTATAGCCAGCCTATCAAGAAGCAACAACCACCTAAAGCACCACTTTTTTGGCTCAAGAATATTGGACCAGACATTAGACAAGGCTTTGGACAAAACTTTGGGATCTAGGTGAACATTCCACGCCCGGTTGATGTGCACAAAAATATCATATTTTCCAGTTACCAACTTATATAGCTTTTTTGGAGTCATATTTGCATATTCAGAACCATCTTTCTATTTGATCTGCCTCCAATCTTCTAAAATTAATCTTGTATCTTGATTAAACACATTCTATAATGCTTTAGAAAGGACAACACAAGTCCTCTTATGAGATTTCGGTATCATATGCTCAGCTTTCAACTGTTCCCACTATTTAATATGGTTATCTGAAATCATGTATTTAAAGGAATTAATTCCTTGTTTGTGTCATTTATTTGAGGAACAACCTTGTAACAAGGCCAGAGCCTTGCCATTGACTTTCAAGTTCCACCAGATAGATCTAGTCTGGACAATTTCATTTTTGTTAATATCCATAGCTTCTTTATTGCCAAGGAAGGGTTTAATTGATTCCCAAGCTTTCCAAATCAACCCAAACACAATTGACCCTACTGGTTTGACACTGAAGTCCCCAAGAACAATATCATGAAGACTCAAATCTGACCATTCCTTAGCCCTTTTGGGCACTGATTTCCTTAGGTTGTTTGTAATCAAGATTTTCCAAGGCTCTGAGCCCTCAAAATCCCTAACAATCCAGTTGGCAACCAAAGTGGCCCCCTGGACCTTTAGATCTTTCAGTCCCAATCCCCCCATTTCTTTACTTAAGTAGCACCAATCCCAAGAAACATTATGTTTTTTTTGGTTTCCTTTCCCGTCTGACCAAAGAAACTTTCTAAATTTCTTATGGATTATGTTCACCTAATAGCTAGCAAAAAACCAATAGGAAGCATAATAGATGGAGTGAGAGGATAATATTTTCTAGCACACCTAGAATTTGTCCGCCAAAGATAAGCATTATCTATTCCACAAGCTAAGCTTTTTGTTGATCTTCCCAAAAATCTAATCCCACATTTATTTAAGAGAAAGTCTGACAAAGAATGGGATGCCTAAAAATCTCACCAACTTCGTGGAGTCTCCCCACTACCATTTGGATTCATTCAGCCACCCAGGGGGATCTGCATCCCAACCAAGCAGTGAGGATTTAGAGTGAGAAATTCTTGCACCTGCTACTTTGTAGAACATAAACAACCTATTCTCCAAGTTAGAAAATTTCTTTTCTTCCAGAGCTAAGAATAATGTAGTGTCATCTGCAAACTGCACATTTAGAAGTGTTGCATTATTTGGAAGAGAGATCCCTTTCAAAGCTCCACCAATTTGATTAGTTCTTAAAACATAATATAAGGCTTTAGAGGCTATTACAAAAAGTGTTGGAGCCAATGGGCATCCTTGTCTAATGGATCTTTCAAGAGCAAACGGGCTTGAAAGAGACCCATTAACATCTATCTGCACAGTGGAATCCCTGAACAACATTTTTACCATTTTACAATAGTAGTCTAGGAATCCCATAGCTTCTAGCATCATTATCACAAATGACCATTCAATTCTATCATATGCCTTTTCAAAATCTAAGAGCAAGATTCCTGCATTCTGTCCAATTTTTTTAGCCTAGTCTAAAGCTTCCCAACTTGTGATAAGGTTCGCTAGGATATACCTTCCTTTTATAAAACCAGTTTGTGTGGGGTTGATAATAGTTGGGAGGATATGTACTAGTCTACTAGCTAAAACTTTAGCTATGATTTTATAGGAGACATTTAATAGTGTTATTGGTCTCCAATTTCTAATATTAGTTTTGTCTCCTTCTTTAGGTAGCAATTTGATGACTCCACTATTAATTTCTTAACCTAGAGAACCTTTTCAATGGCTTATTGATAGAATCCCAACAAGTCCTCTGCTATCCAACTCTCGTTATTTTTATAGAATTCTACTGGTAACCCATCTTTCCCCAGAGACTTACCATTCTCTAATGCCCCGATAGCTTTAATTATCTCATCTTTAGAAATTTTATTATCTAGTATGCTTTTCTTATCTTCTGTAATCTTTTTAGGGCATATTTTTTTGCAAAGATTTTGTGCCTGTTTGCAATCATCAATGTTGTCTTCAGCTAAAAACAACTTCTAGTAAAAGGACCTAAAAATTTCTTTCATATCTTCATTTTCCTTGTAACAACTATTATTTTCAACAATGGGACCAATATCTTCCTTATATTCTTGGCCTTCAATAGATTAAAGAAGTATTTAGAACCTCTATCTCCTTCTGCCAACCAGTTGAGTCTAGCCCTCACCTTAAGTCCTTGATTCATAACTGTCTGGAATTTCCTAAGCCTGTGTTTCATTTCTCCTAGCTCCCTAGCAAGCTCACCATCTTCTGGGCTATCTTGTATCTTTTTTTCACATGTAAGTGTTGGTAAGAGACATGTTGTGGCTTCATGAGTGTTGTCATTGATGGCAACAAAGTTCATCCCACTCATCTGCAGGACATGGTGTGCTTATACCAGAAGTAAGATTGAAGAGTGTTGTGGTCTGGTAAACAAGATCAGAGCATGTAGCAAGGTCCGACAGTCAGATCTAGATCTCTCAGAGGAAGTATCTATGTTAAGTGTGGACTTGGGGAAGTCAAGAGGCGTACCTTAACTAATAGATTCTAGGGATTGAGCCTCCGGTGATGAAAGAGTGAATAGATATAAGCACCTAAGTATTGGGTTCCTGTTTGGCAGAGTAGACTAAGGAAGAACTGACCGGCAGAGCATCAAACCTTAATTCGGATGAGTTATTGATGGTGATCAAGTCTCTTGAGGTATCATTCATGATTGGCTGACATGGTTGATGACTTCTATGAGCATCTCTTTGATACGCATCACTTGATAAGTAAGGATTCAGCCAATAGACCAAGAGTTTGGGAAAATAGTAAGTATTCTGGATGCCAACTAGAAAGTGGATGAAATCCTTAGTGCAGATATATATACCCGATTGATTTTGGTATGAAGGTGTGTGTGGTGTATTGTGTTGTGCAAATAAAAGTAGAAGAGCAGTGTGAAAGCAGTAAGGCAGGTCCGGTATGTGACAGGACAGCAACACCAAAGAAGAGGAAGAATGAAGTGCAGTAGATCAGTATATTGAGCTCAACCGGAACTGAACCCAAGCACATGTGGATGCTTCCCATCAGTTCAAGTATCTTGTTTCCTTCTATAAACTATTGTAGGCAGTGAGCCTCTTGTGAGCAATGTGCTCGGGCAGTGAGACCTAATTGGCAAGTGTCATTTTGTATTTCTATTCTTCTAATAGAGAATACATTCTTGGGTTAGTCACCCCGTGGTTTTTCCCTTAATAGGGTTTTCCACGTCAAAATCATTGTGTTATGTATCTTGACTTTATTTCTACTTTCGTGATTATGAATGCTTATTTGCTTTGATGCTGCACTAGTTGTTAAAGAAGAACATAAAGTTAAAGTAATTAAGATAACTGATTCACCCCCCCTCTCAGTTATCAACAGTAAGAAGCTTTGTTTGAAGAAAGTTTTCCTCTCTTCTTCTATCCTTAGCAGACTTCTTCCCTACTGTCTGGTACAGAGTTTTACAATTCTAGGTTAATGCATTCCAATATAGGCTTTTGGGAGACTTGGAGTGTAAGGATTTCATGATATTCCTAATGGTAACAATTCCTTCACAACAATCTCTATCTTGCAGCAATACACATTTAAGCTTGAACAGATTATCTTTTTTGGACCTTGATTTAACTTGCTGACCCTTCCACCTGATACAAGCTTCTATGGGGTGGTGATCAAATAGTGTAGAGGGGATAACTTCTACACAATTGTTGTCTTTTTTACTCAAGAAGTAGAAATAGTCTTCATTTACATAAAATATGTCTAACCTTGAATATATTCTATTTTTTCCTTCTTGGTTGTTACACCATGTGTACCAAATGCTACTGCTATCATTCTTTCTCCCCTCAAGAGGGTCAAAAAGGTTGGAAGATTTTTTAAATTTGTGCCAAAAAAATCCTCATTTCCTTTCCAACCCCACTTTAGCCTACCCAGTTTATCTTCTCTATTTTTCTAGTCATGTTGAAATTCCCCCCTATTATCCATGATATATGCAACACATTAATATCCATCCACTTCCACAAATCAGCCCTTTCCATATAGTCATCAGGAGCATACACTGAGCAAACCCTAAAGAGCATGCCATTGCTCTCAAAGACCACCCACAAGCACCTATTGCAAGGTGAGTGGCCCCTCTAGGTAATCAGCTTGGCCCACCTTCTATCAATAAGCATGGCCATACCCCCTCTCCCTTTCTCATGTTCAGTAAAGAAGTGTTCTGCATCTTTCCACATGAACCTCAAGTTGTTTTTCTAGAGTAAAGCCGGTGGCTTTCACCTCTTGAAGCATATGGAGGTCCAAGCCTTTCCTTTTGTTACAAAAATCTCTAATTAAGCATTTCCTGTCTGGGGATTCTAACCCTCTTACGTTCCAACTACAACAATTCATAATTCATGGGTTTAGGTGTTTCCAATTTCCTCTTTTTATACATTTTCTTAAAACAATCTATGACTTTTTCTCCTTTCTTGACCTCTAATTTAGAATTTATTTTCACATATTTCCTTTTTTCTTTTCATCAGCTTTATTTTGCATTAAGGAAGAGATCAGACCTCTCAAACTCTGATTGTTCCTATCCATATCGGTCTTATTTTCTTCTTCAAATTTTGACTTGGGGTCTTCATTACCACCCCCAGTAGGGTCAAATGTATAGAATGTTTTTTTTGCTATTATTTCCATCTTTTCATTTTTTGCTTCTTTTTTGTATTCATTAATTTGTTTCCTTATTTTTTCTAACACCAACTGCTGAGCATTTTCTTTTCTTTAGAAACAGTTTCAACTTTTTCATCTCTAGGAGTCTCCACATCTGACACCCCACCCAAACTTGGCCTAGCAGGACACTCTAGGCCAAAGTCAAGGGAAATTTCTGCCATCAAATCAAGGGGAGGCGGAGACGCTTCGCAGCTTTTCTCCTTTGCCAAGGCAGGAGCAAGGCCAACCCTCGACCACCTATTCTTATTCTACACTCTCTCAAAGACCCCACAAAGAGGAATCTCAACAAAGATGGAATGGCTTTCCTGAGACTCCACCAAAGGGGAAGAGGAGAGGGCAACACCTTCACTAACATTTTCTTTTTGAGCAGCCTCCTTCGGCAACTCACCTTCTTCTAGGCTCATCTCACTTAGCTTTCTAGAAACTGTAGAGACAACAAGGTCTTCCTCTGTCCCGGCATAAGCTTCTAAATCTTCAACCCTATTACCAGAAATGGAGTTTGTTTTTTTCTTCTGATAATGAATTCTAACTATTTGAGGCTGACACTAAACTCCTAAGAGAGTTAGTGTCATCATTCGAGGGTGCAAATGCCGGATGAACACCTGCAGAATTCCCTTTAGTTTTCAAAAGGGCTAGACAAGCTTTCCTATGGTGGTCGTCATGCTTACATAGAAAGAAAGCATTAATGCCCCCAAGGCCTTGAACCACACACCTAGTCGGCTTACCCAACCCTCCCACTTCTAGCCATTCAGGGATAAAAGTTCCTAGTTTCAACAAAATCAGTACTCTTGCATCTAAGTGCGGCAAAGTGACTCTTGTCTCCTAGACTCTAAGCACCTTCCCCAAATGACTAAGTAGTTTTGGTAGAAAAACCCATAACTGTTCAGGGACATCCTTAATTTCAAACCATCTTAGGACAAAACATAACACTATTTCTTCTCCAGAATGACTCGAGTTCCATGGGTGAGCTTTAAAGAGAGACTGACCAATATTCTAGTATTTCCTTCCCAAGACTTTCAACCGCATTTTATGGGTTTTAAGGATGACAACAAATAATCATTTTTGAATCATTTTGCATAGACTTATGTGAATACCCAACTTATTTATCCAAACAATATTGATCCATCTATCAAAGAATGCATGCGAAGATAATTTATCATTATCCAGGCAAACCAGATGTTTAGGGTGAAAATTGGATTGTTTATTGTTTTAGTTGTTAGATATTTGAATCCTCCTTTCACCTTTAACATTCAAGGATCTAGGGTCAAGTGGCCATGCACAATCATACCCTAGGTCGCTATGAGATGTAGGGAACCTTGGATTAGGGTGTTTAATTATCAATTTTCCTTCTCCTATACTTAATTAACCATTAAAACCCTAATTTCACAAATACGACTATAAACGAAAGAATAACAAAAAAAGCTCTTGCAGAGGGAAGTAAAATATCAAATCATAGAGTACCTTTTTTCGGGGCTCCAAGGCAAAAAAGTCAAGGACCACGGAGCAGACACCCAAGTCCAAGGTACCAGTTTCTTTGCAGGATCCTGACCTCCTTTCGACACTGATTTGTACTGTAACTTCTGTTTCTGGAAATTTAACTGCAAAGGACATAGGGACTAGCGCCGAAGTCCCAAAAAGGCTTCGATGTCCTGCTTCTCTTCAGATCCTGAATCCTTGATGTTTGCTGATCCTTCTTGCAACTCCACTTTTTCCAGATGCGACACTTGTAACCTGCAATCACAAAACTTTGGGAGGGGGTTGTGGTGTTTAGAGGCTTGCTTCAGTCAAGCGCTGGAGCACACTTAAGTCTCTAAACACTGTTGTCAGATAGAGAGCGTCTGCCCTTGTGAGGCAGAGGTAAAAACCAAAGGAAATGATGACGAAAACACAATATAATGTCACCTTGTAGTGAAGATATCATGGGAGGAAGATGCTTTTCATTCCATGATGAAATGGATGCTCAAATCTACAAACACAAACACATAGACAACACAAATATGCTCTTGCAACACAATGACAGCCTTGAATCACCTTGACAACACAATAGCTTGCTAGTAATCATCTAGTTGAAATCTAATTGCAATCTAGTTTCTAAATGAATGCCTAAACATGCTTTTATATGCAACTACAAACACTCTTGCCAAGTTTTCCTAAATTCAAACTTACCGTGTCGGTATAGGACCCAAGTAACGGTCACAAGCTGACACCTAAAAATTGGGACTGCCCTAAAATAGGGCAGGACTAGGCGCGAATGCCCAATTCCTCCTCCCTATTTTGGGCAGGGTTAAGCTCAAGGGGTCCTCCTAGGTCTCATTTATCATGTTACCTAGGGCTTGTTGGTTTTTTCCCAGACTGGATGCTTACTCCCAGATTTCCCTACAAGGTAGCCATCAATGATCAATAGGATCTCTGGGCCAAGGGCCAACAGTGTAGGAGATAGACTCTATATTTTATCTCCTCTTCTTCTTCAGGCTCTGCAAAACCTAGGGGGGTATTCCCTACTCAACATCCATGAGGATATACATACAAGGCTGGGATGCTGACAGAAAGCAGATAAGTCCTCCTGTAAGTAGACCAAAACTGTAAGATAAGAGCAAAGGGGCTAGCTTTGGGCCTATTTCCAGTTGTAGATAGAGGACTGAGGATCCTAAAACTAATTCTATTGTCCTAATGGTTGTTTTAGAGTTTGATTTTGATGTTAAGTTTGGATGCAAAGCTAGACATGGTTGTAACACAAACACAAAGCTAGATCGGTGCCTATCCAGGGCCTGGAGTCAGTAGACATACACCTGTGAATGATATGCATGAACAACTAAAACTAGATTTCAGGGGGACACATATGATACCTGCCTTACAGATATCTCCCAATACAGAGTGTTAAGCTATCTATACTTATGGCATCCCTATTGCAGTATACCCTTCCCAATGTTCAATTTGAGAACAATTTAATCTACCCCTTGAGCAGAAGTTAAGAGATCAGACATTCAACACAGGAATTCTATGTTCTAGAGTCTCAAACATTGCTTAAATATCCAGACTCAGAAGAAAGATACATGCAATACTAGAGACATAATTAACAAAACACATGCTAACATAGCATTTCTCATATAAAATTAACCATGAAATTAGTGGATTCATGCAAAAAATGTACAACAAGAGATACATAAACTCACAGGTTTTGCTGTACAGAACAACCAAATCAGCTGTATTATATTACAGAGCCAAATGTTCAACTTTCAACAACCAAAACAATGGTAACACAGTCTACTTATATCAGCCAGAAAGTGTACCACAGCAATTAATTACAAGGCTTTTACAAAAATCTGCCAGATACAGATCCTTCAAAGGAATGGTGCTCAAAATTTATTGCTGTAGAGACAGAAAGTAGACAATGGTGGCCTCGAGCCCTGTGCCACCATCTGGAAGTCCTCACGCCAAAAATTAGGTACATGACTGTTCAACAACTCGCCCATGCCCCTGCTACAGTCACCATTGATGGCTCAACCACCCGTGGCCGCTAGGAAAAACATCACAGCGCTCAAAAAGAATTTTCCGCCAAAACATGCTTCTATCACAGTTTCAAATTATACAGGGAGATTAGTCCCACATGCACGGTGAGGAGACTACCTTAGTAGTTTAAAAGCATAGTCACTTGCATAATAGGTGTCGAGCGCTTTTGCCACGCTCAACACATGCTCCTTCACCCAAAGCTCATCGCCGAGATCAACACCATCGGCCAAGCCCACGAATCTCCTGCCAACCTCAATTGTCCCGCCGATGCACCAACGAGCTACACTCTACTCCTCCATTGGCTAGAGGCAAACCGTCGGGCCAACACTCCACCGTCCACCCGATGATGAACGTTATGCCGATAAGACCAAAATCATAAGGCTTTGAACCATTGAACCCTGAACCAGTTCAACCTGATGGTTCAAAAGAGAAGTTCAACTGAGAAGTTCAACACCGATAACACAGATGAACAAAGAATTCACTGATGGAAAAAGATGGAGCCTAAGCCCATGAACCGTTGAACCTTGAACCAAAAGGGTTCAACGCGATGGTTCAAAACGATGGTTCAAGCAAAATCTGAGTACCCAAAAAGAAGTTTCGCCGATAGAGAAAATCACAGCGATGAACAAGGAAACTTAGGGCCCAAAAAGGAAAAAACCCTCCAACATCCTGCGCTCAGATCCAGACCAAAATTAGTGCTAACATTGGCTCTGAATGGGGACGTGCAGGTGAAAAACCTGCAGCGAGAACCAGATCATGGCAGACCAGGCAAAAAAGCCAAAAAAGCACGAACTGTACAGAACATTTACACTATATACATATTTTTACAAATGTGCGCAGTGACAAGTCATCTATGCAAAATAGAACTTAAGGAATTGGCCATGCATAGGCAATTCCAGAAATTCACCATCTAGGGCCTAGAGGAAATAAGAATCCTCCCCATGAATGTTGCAAATCTGATATGGGCCCATCCATAAGGGTTCAAATTTACCATGTTTACCCTTTTCTTGACCTTTTGCATTCCATATGAGCACCAGATCATTGACTTGAAACTTCCTTTTTGTAGCTCTCCTGTCAAACTGATATTTCATATCTTGTTGTCTCTTGAGGTTAATCTGGTGTGCTTTCCTTCTATTCTCATCCAATGCAACCAGCTGATTCACTCTTTCTGTCATGGAGTCTTCAATCTCCTCATCATTTTCCTGGATGAATCTGTAAACTGGTAGGAGATTGTTTATGGGCAATCTGGCTGATGCACCATATACTAGCTCAAAGGGTGACATTCCAATAGCCTTTTTTACTGTCACTCTGTCAGCCCATATTGCTAACTTTAATTTTGAGTCCCAAGCTCTCTTGTTCTTGTCCAGTATCCTCTTGATAATTTTCATGATGCTTTTATTGCTTGATTCTGCTTGACCATTTCCTTGTGGGTGGTATGGTGATGCATATGATAGATTTATCCCATATTTGTTGCAAAATCAACAAATTCACCTGATCTGAAACACATAGCATTATCAGTGACTATCTTGAATGGTACTCCAAACCTGATGATAACATTTTCCAGTATGAAATCCATCACCACCTTACTTGTAGCTATCTTAGTTGGAATGGCCTCAATCCATTTGGTAAAGTAATCAGTTGCCACTAAAATCCAACTGTGTCCCCCACTTGACTTGTCTGCAATTTCCCCTATGAAGTCAATTCCCCATTGCTGAAATGGAGCATCCACAGTTACAGTTCTGAGAGGTAAAGCACCATCATATCTCAATTTTCCTGAGAATCTTTGGCAAGGGTCACACTTCCTCACTAACCTTTGTGCATCTAAAAAGAGAGTGGGCCACCAATATCCTGCTCTGAGAGTCTTATGAGCTATTGTTTGGGCAGTATAATGTCCACCACACAATCCTTTATGCATATCAATCAAAACATTGTTAGCCATATCCTCATCCACACATCTCAGCAGCACACCATCAGGGTTTTTCCAGTATAGCTCACCTTGAACAATAACATACCTGATTGCATGTAACTTTGAAGTCCTCTTTTGGTTGTCACTAAAATGGGAAGGACAATTCAGATTTTGCAAGTAGTATATAATGTCCTTGTACCATTCAGATCTTGATACATTTACACTCTCATTTTGGACTGCATTAACTTGGCATGCTTCCAAGTTTGACTGTGCCATCATCTTGGCTAATCATTGTCCTCTTACCAACTTGGTAATTTGTATCTCTATGTTGAACTCCTGCAGTTTGTTTATCCATCTACACCTTCTCCCAGTCACCTCCTGTTGAGTGAATATGTCTTTGACTGCTGCATGGGGTACATATGCAATTACATGTGATCCTACCAGGTATGGTCTGAAACTTTTGATGGCTCTGACTAGTGCATATGCTTATTTTTCCATAATATCATACTTCAACTCAGAAGCCTACAAGGACATACTGAAGAAAGCTATGGGTTGCTCAAAACCATCTTCATTTTTCTGTAGCAAACATGCAACAATAGTGTGAAAGGAAGCAAATGAAAATACTTGGAATGGCCTAGAAAAGTCAAGAGATTTAAGAACAGGGGCCATCTTGATTGCCTCTTTGATACTCTGAAATGATTCTATTGCTTCACTTTCCCAGTTGACAGTTGCATCTTTCTTCATCATCTTAGAAATGTTCCTTGTAGTTTCTGCAAAGTTGGGAACAAATCTCCTAACAAAATTTATCTGTCCAAAGAAGGACTGAACTCCTTTTATAGTTTTTGGCATTTGAATTCTGTCAATAGCAGCCACTCTCTCTAGATCTATCCTGACTCCATCCTTGGAAACAATGTGCCCTAGGAGTTTTCCTTCAACCACCCCAAAAGCACACTTCTTTGGATTTAAAGAAATGCCATACTCCAGTGCTCTTATGAAAATCTGCTCTAGATGCAAACAATGTTGCTCCTCCTTCTTTGAATAGTTAGTCAAGTCATCCTGATATACAGCCAGGATTGAATTAATCAACCTTGCAAAAGCAACATCCATTGCTCTTTGAAATGTAGCACCTGCATTTGTTAATCCGAATGGCATTCTAACATATACATAAGTTCCCCATGGAGTGGTGAAGGCAGTCTTATACTGTTCTGATTCCTTTACCTTCACCTGATTATAACCTGAAAATCCATCCATCATGGATAAGAGTTCACAACCAGTCACTCTCTGCAACATAGCTTCCATATTAGGCAGTGGATAGTTATCCTTTAAAGAGGATACATTCAAGTTCCTGAAATCAACACAAAGCCTAATATCACCATTCTTTTTTCTGACTGGGACAAGGTTAGACATCCAAGTTGAATGTCTGATTGGCACAATTATTCCAGCTTCCCTAAGCTTTTTAAGTTCTTCTTGCATCTTTGGAGCTAAGGTAGGATTAATAGGTCTTTGCCTCTGTCTAAATGGCTTAGCTCCAGGCTTCAATGGGATCTCATGCTGGAATAAATCTTCCCTATAGGCTTTTAGGTCCTCATATGACCAAGCAAAAACATGTTTATACCTTCTCAGTAATGCAATCAGCATACTCCTAATGTGTGGTTTGAGCTGCTTACCAATATATACCTTCTTGGGGGCCTGAGATGTCCCCAAATTTATCTCTTCTAAATCTTCCTTATTTGTGGGAGATGTCCTTGTGACCAATTGGTCTCTATTATCAAAAGCTCTTTCCAAAGCTATTAACCCTCTAGGGATTTTATTAGTCTTCAATTGAATTATCTCTTTTCCCACAAGAGTTTCTTTTCCATCTATAGTCTCTACAAAAGCTTGGAAATCAATTTCTTGATTCTCATATTCATCTATGCAGTGCAAAAATTTTAACAAATCCTTATCATCATTAAACACTTGCCAACTGCATATATTTTCTGGTATTGCAGGCCTGATTTTAACTTCTACATTTGTAACATCTGACATAGTGATGTCATCTGGCCTTATTGCAACATTAGCTAAGAAATCAGCCATAACATTCTTTGATCTCTCTACCCAGTCTATTGAAAATGCATCAAAGAGTTTAATGGTATCCCAAACAGCATGCTTGTATTGTTTCAATCTTTTATTTTTTGAAGCATACCTATCTCTAATTTGGGATACAATCAGCTTAGAATCCCCAAATACCCTTAGCATCTTAATTCCATGTTTGAGAGCTATATTTAGGCCTAAGATTAAAGCCTCATATTCTGCAATGTTGTTTGTGCAAACAAAACTTAGTAAGAAAGAAAATTTGAGGAGCCTACCAGTTGGAGACAGGAAAACAACTCCAGCTCCAGAGCCTTCTTTTGCACAAGCTCCATCAAAATACATGGTCCACAGACCCTGCTGGTCTAGCTCTTTAATGCAGACATTTTTCTTTTTATCTTCTCTATCATCTGAGACAACCTTGAAGTTATCACAGTCACTGTTTACAAAGCATATCTGTTCCTCTGCTTCTTGGTCTTCCACTGTCTCTGATGATCTCTGTTCTCTAATTAGCTTAACATCCCTGCCATTTATTAGAATCATGGCATATGACAGGTCCAGCTGCATACTTCCACCAATTAGTGATGCCCATCTTCTTGATAGCAACATACCATACTGTGGCTTGATGTCAACCACTGTTATATTCATTTTATATCTTTTCTCAGGAAATGCTGCCAGTTTGAAATCTACATCCTTCATGATTCCAATAACTGGTACCTCTCTGGCATCCATAGCGTAACATTTTCCACATGCCTTGTCGATTTTCAATCCAGCTTGTTGCATGATGGCTAAAGGCATGACATTTGTAGATGCTCCAGAGTCAAGCATACAATTTCTGATTATTTTTCCATTTATAACCAGGGATACATAAAATGGTTCCACTTGTGAAGGACACTTTGTCATAGTTACTCCTAAATAGACTTCAGGAGCCTCATCTTCTTCATTACACATGACATGCTTCTCACCCTGGATCTAAACATTTTGTTTAGCTTGAAAAGGCACCCCTGAAATTAGGGATATTGTCCTATTCTTGATCTCTTCAACCTTCATCAGTTCCATAAGTGGAACAGAGACTTTTACCTGGGAGAGGACTTGAGCTATATCAAATGGAGCATAATTTTGTATAACAGTTGTAGCTTGCTCCACAATCTTGTTTTTATCCTGAGCTGATTTAGCTTTTACTTTCATAGTTCCCTGATCATCATTCTTGTCTTGGGAACCTTTACTTTGATCTTCATCCTGAGGGATTCTGTTTTCTGGTCCTTGAGATTCATGACCTGTTCTATGTCTAAAATTCTATTTATTATTACCCCACTGCCTTTTTTGTGATTCAATCCCCTTATGACCATGCACTGGCTGACCTGCAGAAATACCTTCTGGCTGATGTGGGCTGCTTACTTGATTTTTACCTCTGAGATTGTAGTTGCTCTTGACTTGAGCAACTGCTGCAGCTGTGAAGGCCCTAATTTCCTCATCAAAAGGTCGTTGTAAGTTACTCAGAAAATTGTGTGAGCTCTGAGCATACACATAGCTCTCTTCATTACCTTCATCATAAAAGTCCTGTTGACAGGCCTGAATTCCATTATCTGTACTCTCATCAGCATCATAAATGGGGTATCCATTGTTTGTGGACATCATATTAACATCATCATCTTGCACATAATGTGGCTCATTGCATTCATTACAAGATGTAGTATTATCACACAAGGACTGGGCAATCATACACTGTGACTGTGAATGCGGCATCTGACAAATTATACACCATGGAGTATCATCAACAATATTTACAGCTTTCTTTAGAGGATCAGGAGTTTCTTTGACATATTGAGCTCTCTGATTTGTGCTGTTATGTGGGAATATAGGCTTACCATTATGCCAATTGGTATTATAAGGCATATCATGCAATGATGGCCTCTTTTCGTGCCTTTGATAGACTTGCCTATCAGGACCTATCCCTTTTTCACTTCTAGCTAGTCTATAGCTTAGGTCCTTAACAACATTTGCCAATTTGTCTATCTTATCTTCAGGGGCAGATGTATTACCTTGAGTGTTCTGAGGCTTGTTTGGATTCTGCAGAATTTTCACATCATCCCTTCTGTTAGTCTTGCCTGATGCTTTCCTGTTGTTCTCAATATTTACTGCAATTCTGAAAGCATCCCTGATAGTAGCAGGACTTTTATCTCTTAATCCATATGCGGTTTTTGCATCAAAGGCGTTGATATACAATATTATGCACATAGGTTCATTTGGCCTCATGTGATGTGGCAATTTGTTTAACACTTTAGTAAATCTTGCATTAAAATCTGCAACCTGCTCATTTGACCCTTTAGTGATACTGGTAAACTCATTTACAAAAAAGCTAGGGTCAGTTTTGTCACCATATTGCTCCTTGAACATCCTTTTAAAATCATCCCATGATGAAATACTCCGGTCAGGCAGATTCTTATACCATTCCCTTGCCTCATCTACTAAAGATTGCATGAATGACTTCATGAAAACATCCTCATGTTCAACCTCAAAGTTATCCATGACATTTTGAAAAGCTTTTAGATGATCTTCTCCTGACACTGTGTTGTTTCCTGAAAATTTAGGCACCTGCAGCCTCAGATGCTTGTCAATGGGGTTAGGATACCCAGGAATACCATCAAATACCAGCTGTCTGAATCTATCTAACTGCATGGGCTGTCTGTCAAACTGATTAATATTAACATTTCTGTTTGCATTCTGGTTTCTTACATTGTTTAGTGGTATCCTAGCATCATTCACATTTTGTCTCTCATCATTATGCTGATGTTGCACTTCATTTCTCTGTTGATGTCTCTACACATTTACATTCTCAAGGGTAGGAATTGAATTATTTTGGGCAGCCCTTAAAGCTTGCACTTTCTTCCTCAGGTCATCTTTGATTGTTATTGCCTGCTGATATTCGAACTCGACCCTTAAGCTCCTAATTTCATCAGCTAGTTCTTCCTCGCTAGGCCTAGAGGAGGATGGTTTTACCATATTCTGATCTTCATCTTCATCATCCCTCAGAGACTCTGCCTCTTCAAACCTTTCACTAGGGTCTAGAAATGGGCATTCTTGGAACACCTCTGACCTCATTCTCACGCTACCACCCTGTTGCCTCTCATATGCACCCTAAATATCAGCTTCTGCATTTGAAAAGTAAGGCACATGCTGTCCTGATGGCCTAGGGTTATCTTGCATATCATCATTTTTTCTGGGGGAACCCTCATGACTGACTGAGACAGCTCCCTTTCTTCTATACATCATTCTTCTTGTTACTGGTAACTCTTCAAATAAAGGATTTTGTTGGGATCTTCTCCCCTGCATATAAGTTTTACTTTGACCAGTTGGGAGATTACTCCGGAGTCACCACCTATTACTAGGAACTGTTTTCTTTTGTAAATCAGGGTTCTTTCACAAACTCCCCAACGGAGTCGCCAATTCTGTTGGTGACTCGGATGGGCACACAGATATTTCACCAAGGAGGACAAAAAAAACAATTTTCAAATCACCATCCCCAGTAGAGTCACCAATTTCTGTTGGTGACTCGGATGGGTCACAAGATATAACCCTTTCTCAAATTTCCTCCCCAGCGGAGTCGCCAATTTCTGTTGGTTTTTTCCAAGACTGGATGCTTACTCCCAGATTTCCCTACAAGGTAGCCATCAATGATCAACAGGATCTCTGGGCCAGGGGCCAACAGTGTAGGAGATAGACTCTATATTTTATCTCCTCTTCTTCTTCAGGCTCTGCAAAACTTAGGGGGGTATTCCCTACTCAACATCCATAAGGATATACATACAAGGCTGGGATGCTGATAGAAAGCAGATAAGTCCTCCTGTAAGTAGACCAAAACTGTAAGATAAGAGCAAAGGGGCTAGCTTTGGGCCTATTTGCAGTTGTAGACAGAGGACTGAGGATCCTAAAACTAATTCTATTGTCCTAATGGTTGTTTTAGAGTTTGATTTTGATGTTAAGTTTGGATGCAAAGCTGGACATGGTTGTAACACAAACACAAAGCTAGATCGGTGCCTATCCAGGGCCTGGAGTCAGTAGACATACACCTGTGAATGATATGCATGAACAACTAAAACTAGATTTCAGGGGGACACATATGATACCTGCCTTACAGATATCTCCCAATACAGAGTGTTAAGCTATCTATACTTATGGCATCCCTACTGCAGTATACCCTTCCCAATGTTCAATCTGAGAACAATTTAATCTACCCCTTGAGCAGAAGTTAAGAGATCAGACATTCAACACAAGAATTCTATGTTCTAGAGTCTCAAACATTGCTTAAATATCCAGACTCAGAAGAAAGATACATGCAATACTAGAGATAGAATTAACAAAACACATGCTAACATAGCATTTCTCATATAAAATTAACCATGAAATCAGTGGATTCATGCAAAAAATGTACAACAAGAGATACATAAACTCATAGGTTTTGCTGTACAGAGCAACCAAATCAGCTGTATTGTATTACAGAGCCAAATGTTCAACTTTCAACAACCAAAACAATGGTAACACAGTCTGCTTATATCAGTCAGAAAGTGTACCACAACAATTAATTACAAGTCTTTTACAAAAATCTGCCAGATACAGATCCTTCAAAGGAATGGCACTCAAAATTTATTGCTGTAGAGACAGAAAGTAGACAATGGTGGCCTCGAGCCCTGTGCCACCATCTGGAAGTCCTCACGCCAAAAATTATGTACATGACTGTTCAACAACTCGCCCATGCCCCTGCTATAGTCGCCATTGATGGCTCAACCACCCGCGGCCGCTAGGAAAAACATTGCAGCGCTCAAAAAGAATTTCCTGCCAAAACATGCTTCTATCGTAGTTTCAAATTATACGGGGAGATTAGTCCCACATGCACGGTGAGGAGACTACCTTAGTAGTTTAAAAGCATAGTCACTTGCATAATAGGTGTCGAGCGCTTTTGCCACGCTCGACACACGCTCCTTCACCCAAAGCCCATCGCCGAGATCAACACCATCGGCCAAGCCCACGAATCTCCTGCGGACCTCAATTGTCCCGCCGATGCACCAACGAGCTACACTCTGCTCCTCCATCGGCCAGAGGCAAACCGTCGGGGCAACACTCCACCGTCCACTCGATGATGAACGTTACGCCGATAAGACCAAAATCATAAGGCTTTGAACCATTGAACCCTGAACCAGTTCAACCCGATGGTTCAAAAGAGAAGTTCAACTAAGAAGTTCAACGCCGATAACATAGATGAACAAAGAATTCACTGACGGAAAAAGATGGAGCCTAAGCCAATGAACCGTTGAACCTTGAACCAAAAGAGTTCAACGCGATGGTTCAAAATGATGGTTCAAGCAAAATCTGAGTACCCAAAAAGAAGTTTCGCCGATAGAGAAAATCACAGCGATGAACAAGGAAACTTAGGGCCCAAAAAGGAAAAAACCCTCCAACATCCTGCACTCAGATCTAGACCAAAATTAGTGCTAACAGGGCTCATTCCATCGGGATGCCAAATTATGGAGTAAAATGTCCTAAATGCACACTACAGACCCAGGAGCTAAACCTTATGAGGGAAAAGCCCCCAAGGGGACATTTTCTGACGTTACACTAGAAAAATAGCAGCATTACTTAGCCTTTCTTCTTCATGTTTAATGGCGCACAACATTTCCTCATTTGGCATTAAAGATAAACCAGGGGTAGGTCAAATTGCTTACCCATTTCTTTTCCTCCTCTTGAATCATCTCCATTTCCACCAACGAAGGGCGCTTTGACGCTTCCATTCCCTTGGAGTTCGCCAACCACCCTGAAACACCCAACTTCTGGTGGCATCGTGGCATCTTCAGAACCCAACACTTCTCTAAAAGATCTATTTTCACTGCAAATATTTATGGAGTCCTCATTATCAAAAGCAACTTGTTTCCCTTCTTCCCTCGAGGTAATAACTCCTTCCGCATGAGAATTAACTCCCTCCTTGCACCCATATGACAGAGCCATAAATGATCAGAGTGCCTCCACCCCCCCACACAATTAATGCACACACCAACCAGGGGCGACATCAGCCTGAAGCATTTGGGCGGGAAAGATCCCACCCAAATACGAAAAAAAACCAAAAATGAAGAAAACACATATTCTAACAAAAACAAGAAGCATAAATCTAAAGCCTTATATAAAACAAAAGTCACAACACACACCAGACTACCCTAATATAAACAAGAACAAGCAACGAACCAAGAACCAGGGCAGGGAAGGAAGCTAGGATGCAAGAAAAAACTCATGGAGGATTACAAAAAAACCCTAGGTTTTTTCCTTAGATCCTCACCGACTCTCAATGTCCCCAACTTTCCTTATTTTTGATAAGGACACTGCCTCTTTTTAATTGATTCGCACACATTTTTGTAAGAATTGAGGTCACATTTTCAAATGCTAATAGAAATGTAACTCTTAACACTACAGTTTAGTTTAAATCCCATCTCTCTATTTATCTCCTTATACATTTGATCCTAAATACTAGTTATTATATTGTAAGGATACTCATACTTGATCAAGTTATTACCTTAGATCAACTAACAATGGAAATAGTCCATAAAACAACAATAGAAAATTAGAACACTATAAGAAAAGAAAAAATAATACATGATATTCTCATGTCATTAGATTTTGGATTCTAGACTATTTACCATTATATAATCAATAGATCCACCAAAAGAATTAAAAATAGGATGTAATCAAAGATCTCTTGCTAATAAAACATGTAATTAGTTTTAAAGTAGTTGCATAAAGTACATGTAATTACCAATAGAAAGTAGGTGCATGCAGTTGAATAAAGCATGTATAGTTTGTTGGATTTCATTTTAGTAATTATCAATTTATTGTGTGAATTCACTCATGGAATTCATGTATAAAAATCTTATATCAAATAAGAAAGCAAGAAAAAATACAAGCAAGTTTGAGCAAAGTGTTTTATTTATTTTCTTTATGTAATTTTATTTTAGTATGCAAACTTCAACTCTTCTCCATATTTTTATATGGAATCAAAGTAGGTTCATCTAACAGTGAGTAGTCTTCTAAAATTTTTAAATAAAAGGTAGAGAAATTCCCACATTCATTGCAACAAATCTTCAAAGACTTGTGGAAACTTTTGATGGTGTTGGATTTAATCTAGTTGACTCAATTGTATCAATCAAAAGATGTGACTTTCATATAAGGAATAATAGAGTATATTAGATCACACAAACCAATTTAGATCTCTCAAAAATCAATTGGTAGCATGTGGATTAGTGATTACAGAAGAAGATACAGATATGACAATGTAACAACTTCCATTTTACAACCCAAAATTTTTTATTAACATTTAACAAACATAAGTAACACATGCCATTAGTAGAAATTACAATGATCAAATCATATGAAATTCGATTAAACTTTCATTTCAAGATAAGTTGTAGATTACACCTAAGATCACCTTACAATAATCCATCTAACCATTAAAAAAGTGTACCTATTTTGGATGGATTTGCTCCTAAAATCTCCTAGCACTCTAGCCCAAACCCCAATGACATATACACAATTCTTGGATCATTCTTTAATCCTATAGAGGGCTCCCTGCTTCTACATTTTATTTCTAGTCGAGAGTCAAGTGACACCTTTTTTTAAATCTATGATAGACCATCATCTTAATTGCAGGGCTTGCCATGTGGATGCTTTTCGCAATGTTTAGACATTTCTAGTTTTGACACAGTCTCATCATTTCACCATTGACCAATTTGTTTGCGTTTGCATTAGGTGACACCCACGTTAAAAGGACTCAGTGAAAGAAAGAGCCTGTAGGCCCTTTTCATAAAGTAATGTGATTGTTCCACATGTTGCAATAATGCATCATTTTAAGTTGTCAGTTCTGACAACCTTAAAATGATGCGCCATTGGTTGGGGTAGATGCGTCAACTCAACTACTGGGCCCCAGTTAATAAAAAAGACACTAGTACTTTGATGATTTTCCTTAGGACAAGTGGCATCCCCACACACATCCTTGAGGCTTCAATGCTGACACTTTTAAGTGTTGTGCCATTGGTCGATAGTAGTGACTTGGCTGTCTTGGTGGCCTAGTCTCTTAGACAAAATCAAACCCAGGAGAAACACAATGAAGAGCCATGTGGCAGCACTACACATGATCATAAGGTAACAATGCTAGCACCTCATTAGTGTTGCACCATTGGTTGAGGCAAGAGAGTCAAGACTTAAGGTGGGCCCCTTTTTCAAAGGGGAAACAAACTCTCCTGACAACTTTCTCTAGCAACATGTCAATGCCACGTGACTTCTTAGGAGTGGCAAGTCTAATGTGCTTCCCTCATTGTGCCATTGGTTGTTGGTACCAAGTCATGGGAAGTGGGTCCCCTTATTCTTCCATTAGACATCAATAGATCTAAACTGTTGATCAAGGGTGAAGACATCCAATGGTTTGTGCATCGCCATGATTCATTTAGAGCCAGCAAGCACTGAGCATTGCACCATCAAAGCAAATGAGTCGACAAGTCTTTGACCTTGTGAGGGGACACATGGTGGCTCAACTACTCGGTGATACACTATGAGGTTATTGAGATTCATGTGCAAGACCTTGGTGATTGACTCCCTGAGGCTCCATTAATGCTAATTGAAGAGAAGGTACATATAAGTGATAGAGTGGTGCGATTCAATGCTGAGACTTTAGAAGTAGATGGTGTAGGTGTTTCCCAACTAGTGCAACATTTGAAAATGGATTGCTATATATACTTGATCAGAAAAGGTATTCAAGGTTGGTTTCTAAGCCAATTTGGGATCCCAAGAGAAGAATCAATAGACATTTTTAGCCTTTATGGGTTCTTTTCAAAGTTGATTAAATGCTTTATAACTATGCATTTGCCTTTTCTATTTTGTTCTTAGTTCACTAATTAAGAGAAGTGACATTCTATGCTATTTATTTTTTCTATTGAGTCTTCTTCCAGATCCTATTTATTGATGTTGTGCCTCTATTTTTTATTTCATGAACAGTATTAGTGAATGGTTTAAAATCATGCATGTTCATGCTCTTTGAAGCTATTAGTTAATATTATGATTTAAACAGAAATCATTGTGTCAGTTTTGCATTAGTCTAAGTTCTATCTTTCTACGTATCACCTTAGAATAGATTTTATGATTAAATATTTTATAATTGTGCATCTTGCCTTGTGTAATCTATTCTTAGTTCACTAATGAAGAAAAGTGATATTCTATGCTAGTTCTTTTGTCTATTGAGTACTCTTTCAAATCCTATTTATTGATGTTGTGCCTCTGTTGTTTGTTTCATGAATAGTATTAGTGAATGGTCTATTCAATCATGCATGTTCATGCTCTTTAAATCTATGAGTTAATATTATGATTTAAACAGAAAGCATTGTGTTGGTTTTGCATTATTCTAAGTTCTATCTTTCGGTGTATCAACTTAGAATAGATTTTACAATTTAAAGTTTCTCTCCTCTTTTCTCTTAACCCAAATAGAAGAATTAACGAGAATCATAAGAAGAGTTGGCTTCTAAAATCCCAAAGGCTATCCTACAAGTCAAGCCCCACATTTTTAGGATTTCCCATTGTTAGTGATTGGTTTGTATCTAAGAATATCTTAGGTGTAGATATAAGAATCAACAATTTTTTGGCATGCTCAGTGGGACTCGAACCCACAATTTCCTAATTAGAATTCATATTATATGAGTGCAAGACTAGTTACAAGATCCCTTTCAACATCAAATTTGGGTCTTTTAGTCCCTCTCTTGGTGATTATTCCTAGAAGAAGAGTAGTATAACCAAATCCACCATTTGCTCAGATGGATGCACAAGGAGCTCTGAGAAGCCTTGTGAACTAGATTAGTTATAGTCTGCTAATTCCACCAGTACTATCTGCTACATGGGACCCTATCCCGGCTAATGCTCTCAAGGCTAGGCCCAAATATATGGGTGAAGATTCAAAAACTCTCATAAAGCACCTTCAAGATGTAGTGGATATATGTATAGTCCACTATGTAATAGAACAAAATGTCACCTTAAGATTATTGGCAGCATCATTTAAAGGCAAAGCACTCGACTGGGATCAGTCTCTCCCATCAAATTCAATAGGCACATGGGATTAATTAGGAGACACTTTTTTTGAAAGATTCAGTGAAAAAGGAGGCATATCCTCGCTATTGCAACAACTCATAACCATCAAAAGGGCACCACAAGAAGTGGTCACTGATTTCAACACCCAATTTTAGAAAACCTGGGAAAGGATTCTAGATACAGTATGACAACCTCTGGGTATGGCTATTGTCTTTTATCTCAAAGATTTCAATTCAAATATATCTGTTATGATTCAATCCTTGGGAGGAAAAACTCTCCCAGCAACATATGATCTGGTAGTAAGAGCTGAGAATAGTTTAATAGATGTTGGAAAGCTACCCCCTAGGCTTCCCATGCTAGTGTTTCTTGAGCTATCATTACAAGAAGAATTACCTAAGGTTGGTCCTCTTATATCCAATGCAAATTAGGCTTCCCCTTCCATGTATGTGTATCCTTCTCCTTAATTACCATTAGTTGTGGTACCAGCTCCCCAAGTAGCATCAGATATAGATGATATGAAGAGTATCTTGTAGAATTTCTCAAATGAGATCATCAATCTGAAAAGGCAACAAGATTCATACCCAAGGCCTCTCTATCAAAATTTTTAAGGTCTTAGGCCTCAGTATCAGCCAAACAGATATCAAAACTCCCAAGAGACAGGTCCCTCAATGACAAATTGTGGCAGTTCCTTCTCCATTGCAACAAATTTCTCCTAACCAATGTGAGACTTGATCCCAAGGAAAACATTGCAGATGATTCAAATGCAAGTGTTTCAATTTTTACTTGTACAGATAAATAATTTTCTTTTGAAATATTATTAAAAATAAAGAGACCATTTTTCTAAATACCTTCAGTAATAATAGCTTTACTCTAATCTTTGATGTGCCATTTATCTTTTGTAAGTGAAATTTTAAAATTATCTAGTAAGTTGAGAACATGATAATATGTTTTTCCTCAAATTTGGAACAAACAATGCATCTCCAATAGTTTCATTAAAAAATTTAAAATTTCCCATTCCTTAATTTTTTATTATTGAATTATCTCCTAAGTATATTTTTTAATTACAAGATTTAATATCATACATGTAAGTCATATGTCTAGATGCTAAACTGTCAAGAATCCATTCATCATCAGATGATGTAGATAAAGTTGTATATAGGGAAATATTATTATTTTGATTTTGATTTGACTTCATTTTATGATTAGAATTTTTATTTTTATGAAATATTTTTTGTTTTTAAAATAATAGTTGCTTCTTGTGTGACCTATTATACCACAATTATGGCATTTTATAGTATTATTTTTATAGAATTTGTGGTAATTTTTAGAATGATCACATGATCTTTAAAAACTTTATTTTCCTTCTTTTTTATTTTGAAATGTTTTATTTCTTTGTTGACTTAGTAGGGCTTCTTGTTAGAATCTGAAAAGATGAATAACCTAGAAAACTAGTGCAAATGAATAGATATTAAATTGTGAAAGAAAATGACACAAGATAAAAATAGCAAGACAAAGTTAGTCTCCAAGGGAGAAATGAAAATGCTCATGAATCAAAATAGCATTAGGAGAATACAAAAGAAAATAGTTGCAAAATACAATGTACCCAAGACTAGCTAGGAGGTGAGTATATATAGAATATGAGAGAGGGGATGTTACACATATGGTTCCAAGGGTACATCATTGATGTCAACAATGTCACTAGGTTGTCATTGATGTCAATGCTATCATGGTGGTGTGATGGAGTTCATGGTTGGATGTCATGTCCCATCCAACAAGAGAAGAAGATACAGTTCATGGTTGGATGTCATGTCCCATCCAACAAGAAAAGAGAGAAGATATAGTTCATATTAAGATGGGAATTAGAAGAAAAAAGATGATCAAATGTGTTGTTGATGCTACCGATGGTCTGTAGTATGTATGATCGAAGTTCCATGATGATTACATTATCGAAAGAGTGTTTTGTTAAGTGTTTGAAGACAGTGTCACTTCTGTGAAGATGTTATGTGTAGGATAATGGAATGCTCTGCAGTCCTCCGTATTTGCAAATATGGCCATGCAGTTCTAGATATGTGTTTAGGATGCTCTGAAGGTGATAATTCCAAGTTTTTAGATCATTTGTTTCTGCTATGAAAGTTATGCATGATAGAGTATCAACATGTGTTTTGGTAGAGTAAGCTAGTGATGAAGGCCTGATGGAATGCTCCGCATTCTCCACAAATGAATTATTGCCTTTGTAGTGTTAAGGACATGTTTATCAATGTGTATTGCATGTTTCCTTGCAGTTTCAAGGTTCTTGGTGGTCCACAGCTCAGTTTTTCAAATGATAGCATGTTGAAGTGTGTTTCGGATGATAGATTATTCCCAGAGTTCATGATTGAAGATGTGCGGCACAATTCTTTCATGTGCAATGGAAAAGGAGTGTTTGGACATGTTGTATGAGTCATTTGGACTCATCTAGAAAAGTTTTCATGAAGATATTTCTTGTTTCCTGTACCGCACAAGGTTTTCAAGTTGTTATGGCCGTTATGCTTCAAGTTTTCATATGTTTTGTTTAAATTTGTCCTATTTTCAAATGAGCGAAGTGTGTGGATGTAATTCCTTGGTGTTTGAAGCTATGGAGGATGTTTTGGACCTAGTTAAGCAAGTGTTGATGTCATCAAGGCTTGGATCTTCTGTTGGTGTAACATGTGGTTTCACTTATGACCTATCTTCTACACATTTCATATTGTGTGTTGTTTGGCTGACTTGTAAATGTATTTTTTAGGTTGTATCTAGCTGAAAAGTAATATAATCAATGTAATATCATGCATAAATAGTGAATCAAATTGAGTGAGGTGAGGTGTGATTAATAGTAGATTGAAAAGCTCGCAAGCAGATAAAAGGCAGAATGAATGCATTGTTGATGAGTGACTGAAGGAGAAAGAGTAGAAGTTGTTGATGTTGTCATGATTCATCTTGAAGACATATTTGTGGCAGTAATCAAGTGTAGAGTGTGCTGACTGATCATATCATCATAAGAAAGTGTGAAGAGGTGGAAGTGCAATCATCAAAGGTGTGAGCTTCAATGCCAATTTTTAGATAGTAGACGGACTGTCATACTGTAATCTTTTGTAAGTGTGTTCTCAATTCAGGGAGTAGATGCTTCCTTGGGAGTGACCCTAAAACAAAGTCATTAGGGAGTAGAATCTTCCTTGGGAGTGACCCTAAATCAAATTTTCTCAGGGAGTAGCAGCATCCTTGGGTTGCAGCCCTAAAATAAAGTTGTTATTTGAGCTTCATATATTGTGAGTTAATCCTCAATGTGTTTTTTCCCTTCTAGGGTTTTCCACATATATCTGGTGTTATGTGTTGATGTGCATTGTGTTAATCTTTCATGTTCATGTTAATGTTGTGATGCTTAAGTTTTAATCTGCTCCGGATAAGTTGAAGTTGTTAAAATTGAAGATTGTTTAGATATTGATTCATCCCCCCACTCTTAGTATCTTGGTGTATTTAACAATTGGTATCAGAGCCAAGTTCTTCTAAGGGAATCTTAACTGCTTGAGGAAGGTCCTGGATGGCACAAAATGGATCCAGAAAGATACCTAGGTTTGATGGAACAAATTATGCTTTTTGGAAGCTAAGGATGGAAGATTATATTAATTCTCTAGGGTGTGGTGTTTGGGACTCTGTCAAGTTTGGTTACACAATTCCTGCTACTATTCCTACAAATGCAGATGAAGTTAAGAAGTATGATAACAATTCCAAGGCAAATTTTTCTATCATGAGTGGGTTAGCTAATTCAAAACTTTCAATAAATAATGGGTTGTGATTCTGCTCAAGAAGTTTGGGATAAACTTAAAACCATCTATGAAGGAGATAAGAAAATAAAGAAAGCCAAGATGCAGATCTTCAAGAATAGATTTAAGAATCTAAAAATGTCAGAGGATGAAGACATTATTGGATATATGTTTTGGGTGAATGAAGTGGTCAATGGCATTACAGGTCTTGGTGGAGAAGTGAAAGAAGATGAGATTGTGAAAAAGATTATGAGATCTCTTCCCAAATCTTACAATCATAAGGTATCTGCCATTGAGGAGAATGCAGACTTGGATACATACACTATAAACAAATTGTTTGGTTCTCTTACTGCCTTTGAAATGAGAGAGTTTGGTAGTGATGCTCCAAAGAAAGAAGTTGTTTTCAAAACTAGTATGAAGACAAAAGAAGAAGTTGTTGATGAAGATGAGAGCTCTAATGAAGTTGAAGCAAATTTTGTAAGAAGACTAAAGAAAGGTACTAGAAAATACAAAGGTAAGTTACCCATCAAATGTTTAAATTATGGAAAGGTCGGTCACGTTGCTTCTAAATATCCTTTCAAAGAATCAAGGGGTAATAACAGAAGAGACAAGTTTAAGAGAAGTTTGTATTCCATAGAAAGCAATTACTCTTCAGAAGATTAGGATTATGATATTTCAAATGATGAAACACTTTTCATGGCCTTGAATGTTGGTAACAAAAAGGATGATGCTAGAAATTGTGAGAAGATAGATACCTGCAAACAAATCAAAACAATGAAAGATCAATGATTGTATGGACTGCCTTTCATGCAAAAGAAGAATCCAAGGCTTGGGTAATTGATAGTGGATGCTCAAATCATATGACTAGTGACAAGGAGAAGTTTATCATCCTTGAGAAGTGGGATGGTGGTGTTCTCTAGTTTGGTGGTGATGAGTCAGCACAGATCTATGGAAAAGGTGTTATAACTATTGATGGGAAGAATATGACTGAGGATGTCCTCTATGTAAAAGGGCTAAAACACAATATTCTCGGTGTTAGTCAGATGTGCAGGAAAGGGTATAATCTCACTTTACATGCCAAGGGTTGTGAAATCGGGAAGGAAGGATCTAAAAAACTAGTTGCAGAAGGTATCAAGACATATGGTGACATCTATCACCTGAAGGAGGTAAATGGAAGAACATGTTTGTTAGCTCAATCTAGTGAATGTTGGCTATGACATAAGGGAATGGGACACAACAATTTTTATAATATGGTATAGATCAGTTCTACTCATGCAGTGAGAGATATGCCTAAGATAATCAAGCCTACAAATGCAGTATACAGAGAATGTCAAATAGGAAATAAGACAAAGACAAACTTCAAAAGCAAGGAGTATTCTTCTTCAAAGCCATTAGAGCTGATTCACATTGATCTATGTGTCCCTACAAGAGTAAAGATTCAATAAGGTGAGAGGTATTTCATGTTGCTTATTGATGATTATTCTAGAATGACTTGGGTTACTTTCTTAAGAGAAAAATTAGATGCCCTTGATAAATTTAAAGTGTTCAAAGATATGGTTGAGAATGAAGTAGATGCTAAGATCAAATGTTTGAGGTCTGATAGAGGAGGTGAATTTACTCCAAATGAATTTGAAAGATTTTGTGAAGATCATGGTATTAAGAGACATCTATCAGCTCCTAGGATCCCTCACCAAAATGGGGTAGTGGAAATAAAGAATAGGACTATGCAAGAGATGGCTAGGGCAATGTTGAAAGATGCAAATTTGTTTGATATGTACTGAAAGGATGCAGTTCATACTACTGTCTATCTAATTAACAGAGTGCAATTGAGGGTCGATAGAACTAAGACTCCTTATGGGCTATGGTATGGAATACCTCCCATAGTCAAATACTTCAGGATCTTTGGTAGCAAATGCTATATCAAAAGAGATGAAGAAGACCTAGGAAAGTTTGATTCAAGAAGTGGTGAAGAAATTTTTCTTGGCAACTCAACTAGAAGCAAGGCTTATAGATGCTACAACAAGAGGTTGGGAAAGATGATTGAAAGCACAAATGTCAAGGTAGATGAAGACCTATATCAGATCTCACATGAATCAGAGGACTCTAAATCTGATATATTTCCATGCATTATAGATGAAGAAGAATTGAAAGAATAAAAGGTGAACAAGAACCAAAGAAAATACCTAAGACTCTAGCAAAGTATGTTCAAAAGAACCACTTAGTAGATCAGATCATTGGAGATAATGATGAAGGTGTCAGACAAGGAGAAGGCTTGCTAAGACACATGAGCAAGTAAACTTGTGTTTGTTATCAAAAGTGGAACCCAAAAACTTTGCTGAAGCCAACAATGATGATGGATGGATAAAAGCCATGGAAGAAGAATTAGATCAGACTGAGAAGAATCAGACATGGGAATTGGTTCCCAGACTAGAAAATAAGAATGTTATAGCCACAAAATGGGTGTTCTGAAACAAACTGAAGAAGGTGAAGTTGTAAGGAAGAAGGCAAGATTAGCATGCAAAGGATACACACAAGTTCAAGGTATTGATTTTGAGGAGACTTTTGCTCTAGTAGCAAGGATGGAGGCAATCGGAATGTTCCTTGCTCTTGCTACTCATAAGAACTTCAAGGTATATTAGATGGATGTTAAGTCAGCATTTCTGAAAGGTGACCTAGAGGAAGAGGTTTACATTGAACAACTAGATGTTTTCCAGATATCAGAAGATCTGGACATGGTGTGCAGACTCAAGAAGGCTTTGTATGGTCTTAAGCAAGCACCTAGAGATTGGTATGCTAGGTTGGACAAGTACTTACTTTAGTAGGGCTTCAAGAAAGGTAATACATATAGCAATCTTTATATCAAGGAAGAAGGAGACATGATATTGATAGTTGCAATATATGTTGATGACATCATCTTTAGTGGAGATGATGATATGTGTCAGAGGTTTGCAGAGGAGATGCAAATAGAGTTTGAGATGTCTATGATTAGTGAAATGTCTTTCTTCCTTGGACTTCAAATTACTTAGCTAGATGGTGGTATCTTTATTTCTCAAGCTAAGTATGTCAAAGAGTTGTTGAAGAAGTTTGGTATGGAGGATTCAAAACCAATGAGTGCTCCCACGGTCATTGAATGTCACTTGAGAAAAGATGATGAATCTCTAGATGTGGATCAAACTATCTATAGATCTATGATTGGAGGGCTATTGTACTTGACTACTTCTAGACTTGATATTATGCATGCAGTATGTGTGGTTTCCATATATCAATCCAATTCCAAGAAAACACATGAGAAGGTAGTGAAAAGGATATTTAGATATTTGAAAGGAACTCTAACACTATGGCCTATGGTATCCAAGAGGTAATGACTTTGATTTGAGTGCATACACTAATGCTGACTGGGTTGGTTGTGTTGATGATATAAGAAGTACAAGTGGAATTGCTTTCTTTTTAGGAAGCAGATTGGTTTCATGGTAGAACAAGAAGCAAGATTCAATATCCTTATATATAACAGAGGAAGAGTACATTACAAAAACATCCTATTATACAAAAGTGTTGTGGATGAAGCAAACCTTGAAGGATATCAAGGTATTATATGATGAGCCCATTCCTATCTTGTGTGACAATACAAGTGCTATCAGTATTTCCAAGAATCCAGTGATGTACTCCAGAACCAAGCATATAGCAATCAGGTATCACTTTTTGAGAGAGAAGGTTGCAGACAAGGAAGTGAAGTTGGAATATGTTCCAACTAAGGATCAAATAGCAAATATTTTCACAAAGGCTCTAGTAAAGGATACTTTTAAGGATCTCTGACAGAGGTTAGGGGTAATTGCCCCTCCTTATTCTTGCTAGATGCATAATGGTGCATTTGTCTAGGGGGAGTTCATGTTATATCTTATTCATGGACTGATGGTGGCTACCTCTCAGGGGGAGCATGTAGTGGTTATTGATGTTAGGGGGAGTTTGTTTGCTGCAAGAAGAAGTCATGCCCTAAGAAATAATGTGCATGTATGTGGTCTTTGTAGACACTAAAAAAAATTCCTAAGCCTATGAACAACATTTTTTGCATCAATTATTCCCTAATGTCACATTCTTCTATTAATTAAATAATCTTTAATTATTTAATTAATTCAATTTTCCTATTTTCTAATCTATAATTAAATAATTTTTTATTCACCTAATAAAGGGCTAGCATGATAATCAGCCAAATGGAGATATGTGGACGGAGATAGAGGAGCTAGCAGCTGACAAATCCTGAAGCCAAACTTGAGATTATGAAATATCAGGATCATGCGTGTGTTGCTCAGTTCGGGTGGTGTTAGGCAAGGTTGCTAATAATGACTCAAAACTCCCCTTAAGCGAGATGTGCTAGCCGAGGTGGTAGATTTGACAGACCATCATAACTTAGTGTAATGCAAGAAGTTAAGACATCTAGACTCTTCGATTGTAGACTTCATTAATATCCTTGGTCGTCTTTAGCGGTCTATTTCCTAGTTCATTCACTTTGCTTCTTCCCTCTGAAGAAATTTGTAGAAGATATGATGACCGGAGGAGCTTCTGGTAGTGGGGGGTCGAGGGAAGCTAGTAAAGGAAAAGAATCATCTCCTCCTCCTCCCCAATGGCGATAGAATATTCCTAAGTAGGTGATGAACAAAACTATAGGCAGTGTGATGAAAGGAAAGACAAAATTTAGCAATCGAAAGGCCAAGTTGTCTGGCAAGGAGGCTCTAGTTGACACAGTTATGGCACTAGACTCTGAAATCAAACACCCCTTACTATGAAAATGGGTCAGTAAGATCATCTCCATGGCTAAGTTGTGGATGGGGAACATGGTGGGAAGATGAGAGAATCTATCACTGGTTTTGTTCTGGATCCTGGCACCACTCGTGCCAAATGGAAGGTTTTTGGGGTGGCTAGGTCCCTCACCCTAGCCATGATGACATCCATTGTTGCCTCCTCTATGTTGTCTCATGAAGACATGACTGAGGTATAAAGGGAGGCGGAGATCAATCATAAGGAGATGGTAGATCATATGCACAATCTTCTGCTAGGGAAGATATAGCTGAGGAAGATAGTAGAACAGATTGCTATCAAGATGGGTGTCAAGATTGCAGATGAGGAGAAGGCAGCTTTCAGATGTAGCTGTGATCAGGATCCTTCCTTCATGGACCTCACAGGTCAGGATGGAAATAGTTAGGTCTATGCTAGTTTATCAGTGTTTTTTCTGTGATGTGGGATAGGGACGGCCTTGTAATTTGCCTCCCTCTTGGCATGTATAATCTCCTTTGATATAGTACATAAGATATATTTGGACATGTGGGCTTTGCCTGGCTTTTGAATGGGTCCATGGTCCCCAACCAAGGTATATACCAACAAAAAAATAAATTTTTATTTATTTAATTATTCATATCTATTTCCTCTATTTTCTTCTATAATTAAATAATTATTTAATTAGTCATTATCTAATTCCCCCATTATCCAACTAATTTAAGTAAAATATTTAAATTAGTCCTCACCTTTATCCTCATTTCAACACATGTCCCTCTCTCATAATTTAAGTAATTTTTTATTTGAATTATGGGTCATACTACATTTTTCATTTAATGTTTTTCACCTTTCCAACTAATTTAAATAATTTTATTATTTAAATCAGGACAGCTCTATTCTTATCCGCACACTTATCATCCCACTACCTTTTTCAAATGAAGGAGGCCAAATTAAATGATCTTTTAATCTCAACCGTCCACATCTTTCAAATCAACTTTCAATCCTCACCCTTCATTCAAATCCAAGCCTTCTATAAAAGCAACCCTTCACCTTCATTTCAAGGCTAACCATAGTCATAATCTTCAAGATTTTGCTATCATTTCATATTGAGCTTCTCATGTATCTTGCATGTCTGCAAATCTGAGAGAAAATTTAGATAAAAATGGAGAAGAGCAATGGAGGAGAACGAAGCTTAGCATAGAAATTTAGATATAGTTGTTGTTATCATTTGATTTCTATGTTTATTTTGTGCTCCATTGTTGGATTAGGGCCTTTTTGCTTGAATTAGATAGTTGGTGGTTGCTATTTTATGATTCATGATATTTCTTAGATTTTTCCTTGATCTACATTTGGTGAACCCAACGTGAAAACAAAGAAAATAAAAATAGGTCTCTAGGTGAAAACTGTAAGGTGCCTTTAGACCGCAAAAAAGTAAAAATAAAGAATGTATTTGAGGGTGAAAACCTCTTTTTTGAGGCACCCAAGGATGGAGGGTTGGACGTGCTCCCTATGACTCAAGAGAGATCACCATTGCTGGTGGAGAAATCAGTAGAAACAAACATTGGCATTGACGATAATCCCAGGATAGTTCACTTTGCAGAATCCTTGACAGAACAAGAAAAACTAGAGTTTACAGCTTTTTTCTCGACAAGAAAAGTAAATTGCACTTGGTCGTATCCTGACATGCCTAGACTCAATCCTTAGTTGGTTCTACATCATTTGCCACTACTTCCAAATACAAAGCTTGTCAAGCAAAAGTTAAGGAAGATGCATCCGCAGATTACACTCTTGGTCAAAGAAGAATTGAAGAAGCTACTAGATGTTGGTTTCATTCCACCAATGGATTATCCAGAATGGGTCTCCAACCTCGTACCTATCACTAAACCAAATGGTGGAATTAGAATATGTGAAGACTTTAGAGATTCTAACAAGGCTTGTCCTAAAGACGACTTCCTGCTACCCAACATTGATATCATAGTCAACCTAACAGCGGGATACGAAATGCTTTCACTTATGGACAGTTTTTCAAGATACAATCAAATCTGAATAACACCTGAGGATCAACACAAGACAACTTTCACTTGTCCTTGGGGTACTTACTATTTGAACATCATGCCCTTCGACCTTAAAAATGTTAGAGCGACATATCAAAGAGCTATGACAACAATCTTTCATGACTACATGCACACACTTATGGAAGATTATGTTGATGACCTGCTAACAAAATCCATCACAAGAGATGCTCATCTGGATATATTGGACAAAGTTTTCACAAGATTGGAAGAGTACAAGGTTATGCTAAACCCAAAGAAATGTGTTTTCAGAGTTACATCAGGAAAATTATTAGGCTATATTATTTATCACAGAGGAATTGAAGTTGATCCTGCCAAGGTAAAAGCTATCATGGATATCCCTCTACCAACAAATCTCAAACACTTATACAACCTACAGGGAAAAATACAATCAATCTAAAGATTCATTGCATAATTGGCTGACAAATGTCATCTGTTTCAACATCTACTTCGCAAGGGGGTACCTTTCATATGGTCTGAATGTTGTCAAGAAGCTTTCCAACAAATCAAGGAATATCTATTGACTCCTCGAGTACTTATGCCACCAATTGATGGAAAACCTCTCATATTGTAAATTTCAACTACCTCTTCAGCATTGGGGGCACTCTTGGCACAGAATGATGAAGAAGGAAAGGAAAGAGCTATCTACTACATCAACAAAACACTTGTAGGGTATGAGCTTAATTATAGTCCTATTGAACATGCATGCCTTGCGGTGGTCTTCACCACTCAAAAGCTTCGACACTACATGTTAAATCATCAAACCAAACTTGTAGCAAAAATTGATTCATTAAATTATCTACTCAATAAAGCAGCTTTGACAGGTTGGCTGGCTAAATGGGTTATGATCCTCAGTGAGTTTGGCATAGAATACGTTGATCACAAAGAAATAAAAGGACAAGTGATATCAGATCAGCTTACAAAAGCACCAATAACAACAGATCATCCTTTGATTTCAGATTTTCTTGACGAATCAATCTTCACAATAGAGAATTCAAATGTATAGAAATTATATTTTGATGCATCTTGTACTAATCATGGTTTAGGGGCTGAAATCCTCTTCACCACACCATAAGGAGATGCAATACCCAAATTATTCAGGATAGCATTCTCTTATACAAACAACATAGTTGAGTATGAAGCATTGCTCATTGGACTACACATTGCAATCAAATGGAAAATTAAGAACCTTCAAGTCTTTGGTGACTCACAACTGGTAATCAGGTAGGTCAATGATGATTACAACACAAAAGATGAAAAGCTCACGTCTTACAAAAGGATGGTTGACAATTTCAAACTCTATTTTGACACCATTGTCTTTAATCAAATTCCTAGAATTCAAAACAAAGCGGTCGATGTAATGGCTACCATAGGATCTCTCTTGGACATTCCAAACAATGCACCTCAGTATGAATTTCTTATGGAACAACTTCTCATCCTTGCTTTTGATATCCTCGAATCAGAGCTTGTCTATGAGATTGTTGGTCTCGATTCCCCTTCGTACAAAGACATTTACAATTACCTTTGTGACCAAATAATTCCCTTTGACCTGTCCTCCAACCAGTGAAAAGCCTTTATCCGCCAAGCCACTAAATACATCATCATCGGTGATACCCTTTATCTTTGTAGTTTTTATACTACCCTCCTGAGATGTCTTGATTCTGAAGAAGCACAAATGACTTTACATGAAGTACATAAGGGTATATGCGAAGCTCACTCTAGTGGTCCTACCTTAGCCAAGAAGATCGTAAGAATTGGATACTATTGGCCCACTATGGAATGGGATGCATACAATTTTGTCAAGAGATGTCAGCAATGTTAGATACATGGAGATCTTGTACATGCACCTACCCAGGAACTTCAACCAATCACATCACCAGGCCCTTCTCTCAATGGGGACTCAACCTTGTGGGAAAAATCCATTCTACTTCTACTAATGGCCATAAAACCATCATCACTCTGATAGAATATTTTACAAAATAGATCGAGGCCATTCCTATGACTACATCACTGGTAAGCAAATAGCTAAGTTTATTCTCAACTACATCATGCCGGTATGGTGTTCCCCAATCCATTGTCATAGATAATGGTTGTCCTTTCAAAAACTAGTATGTCCATGAACTGTGTGAGAAGTTCCACATTCAACACCATTTCACCACTCTATACTATCCCCAAGGAAACGGTCAAGACGAGGCATCTAACAAGACCATCATCAAGATCCTCAAAAAGACTGTCAATGATGCTGGCTATGACTGGCACATTCAACTTAACCCAGCCTTATGGGCTTATCGAACTAGCATTCGTACGCCCACTAGAGACACCCCATATTGCCTCATCTTTGGTTCTGAAGCCATCCTGCCTATTGAGGTCGAGTTACCCTCCTTTAGAGTGTCTATGCAACAATTCATTGATGATGAAGAATATCGTGTATCTAGATTGCATGAGCTAGAGTTGCTTGATGAAAGAAGACATAATGCATTGGTTCACTTGCAAGCCTATCAAAATCATCTCCATCGTAGCTATAACAAGAAAGTCAAGGTTCAACATTTCAACATTGGAGACTTGGTCTTAAAAGAGAATCCTAAGAATTAGTTGGACCAGGAGAAGTCGAGAAAGTTTGAACCTAACTGGTTGGGTCCTTATATCATCACTGTAGCATATGGATCCGGCACATATCAACTTGCCACTCCTGAAGGTGAACCATTACTAGATCCAATCAATAGCATGCACCTTCATAGGTATTACACTTAATAAAAAAAATCAAAAAAAGCAAAAAAAAATAAATAAATAAACGTCCAACAGTGAAAACCACTTCGGTGGTGCTTTGGATGACAAAAAATAGTAAAGAGAAATAATCCGTCCAATAGTGAAAACCACTTCAGTGGCACTTTGGATAAGTACCATGGTGAAAACCTGGCAAACAGGTGCCATGTGTAGTCAATCTATGCTCCATCATCTACCATCATTCTATTGGTCTTTCGCTTAACCCCCCATGACCCATGCATACTTTCATCCATAATCAAAATTTTCTATCCTTCCATACATAATCCACATCATAATCCACAATGAGACTTTGTTATCCTTCTCATGGCTTAAGAATAGTTGACATTTGGCATCTCTCACTTTTCATCCTAAAGCATTACCTCCCATCCCTCCCAAATAATTTTGTCCTATACCTGAATGGGGGCAAATCCTTGACTTAGGTGCATGTGGGATCCTAGACTTGGTATTGGAGGACACCTTTCAAAACATTCAAAATCCAAAAAAATCAAAACATTCAAAATCCAAAAAAAATCAAAACATTCAAAATCCAAAAAAAATTAAAACATTTGAAATCCAAAAAAAAAATCAAAACATCCAAAATCCCCCAAAAAAATCAAATATTCCCCCAAAACGCAAAAAAAATCAGATAGCCAACAAAAATACAAGCAATAAATAGTAACAGTCCACCTTGTCAAAATACATTGCCTCTGTGACTCCATGTAGGCAAGGCCATCTTTGATGAGCTCCTAAGGCTTCAGTCCCTTAGGTCTTAGGTCCACATGGTCGAACTATGTTGTCTCTGCACTTTACGTAGGCAAGGCCATCATCGATGAGCCCCTGAGACATTACGTCATTCCCTTAGGGCCCATTGAGTCAAGTCTTCATAGTACATGTCTCATAATAAATTGTCCCTTGCTAAGGTTGACACTTTGATCAGACACACACAAGTTATCTTTCATAGGAAAACTAAGCTTAAAACAATCTCAACACAACAGACAAACTACCTATCAAGTCTTCAATCATAATAGGTCAATTGCCTAGTCATGACTATTCATTACTTGTCTTATACAGGATGTGGTACTGTCGAAACCAGGCTCTGCGTCTTATATGACATGCTTCATCTACTGAAACTAGACACTATCATTTCACACATCAATCATATCAATTGTCTTATATAGATTGTTACATTCTCGAAACCAGACCAGGCTTCTTATACGAGGTGTCTCATTTTTGAAACCAAGCTCTATCTTCTCATTTTACTTATATAGGTGGTTACATCATCGAAACCAAACTTGACGTCTTATACGGCATGTTTCCTTCCCTAAAATCAAGCGCTATCATTTAATCATATCAAACGAACAATCATTACTTGGCAAAAAGATCAAAATGGCTATTGACTCTAATGGTCTAGTCTGTCTTACTTTTCATTTGATTGATCTTTGGTCTTTCTCTTATGCGCCTTGAGGAAGTCCACAAGAGATGAGAGGGGCGATGATAGATCATGACCTTTTTCTCTTTGATTTATGTTTGTGGTTTGTCTTGGCAATATGACTAGGGAAACTAAGTTCCTTGTGTGTGATTGGGATTCCATTTGGCATAATCAAAATATCCTATGCAAGTGAAAGGTCATCTAACGCTTCCTTGTACTAGGACTAACATGTTTCGTGGTTACTTCCTCACATATTTTGACAAGGTTCTATGGTTACTAGTCTACGTCATGGCATTCCTTGTTTATCATGTGCTTGTTTCACAAGGGATCAGATCTTGCACCTTGGTTTATATCATGCCGTGGTGTTGGTTATCCATTGCCATAATAAAGCTCTATGATGATAATCATGCAAGGGAAATAAAATCTCAAACTCTATCAAGCAAAATCTTATTCCATTTCACTAAACCATTCTTTGTTTCCTACTAACATCCTCTCTTGCACATTTCCACTTCTTCCATTCATCTCTATAGTCATCTTGATGGCATGCTATGACATAAAAAAATAGATGCATCAAAATCATCATCCTGCATACATAAACATGTTAGAACAACATATAGGCATCATCATATACAAGCTAGGTCATCCATATTGCATAAGAAAATACAAAAACATAGCATTATATCAAATCATCATACGCATCATATAAACATGTCATGAACATATGGTACTATCTCACAATATAGTGTCCATCCATACATCATGTATATCCATTCATATATCATGTGCATCCATAACATGTATAAGCATAAACCATACATCATAAACCCATAATGCATATAAAAAAGAAAAGCATTACATAACCATAGAATGCATATAGAACATAGCATGAATGCATTGCATCATATAAATCCATCACATAACATGCATATAGACCATAACACATCATGTAGTCATTGCCAAAATAATGCATCTCATATATATATATATATATATATATATATATATATAGAAAAATGTGTCATGGTACGATATCAAAATGACTGTAAAAAATGGAGCTCGTAGGTTTAGTCAAAAATACATAATGTCTACAAGAACAAGCCTACCCTATGTTGTCTTTGTCTCCAGAATGTGTTTGTCCTAAGGGAGGTTCTCTATGCTTTGAACTTGCCACTCTATGCCTTGATCTAGACAACATGTCATAAGGAGCTGACCTCCTAGGCTGTGAGACTCCGCCATTGCTCTGGGACCTCCTCGACTGTGTCCTACTCTGACTCTGGCTCTAATAGCTAGGTGCCTTGTGAGATGTAGGTACAACACCCTTGTATAGACCTCTGTAATATTTTCCCTCTTTGCCTGCCCTATACAATGCATGTGCTAAATCTGTTGTGGGACTGCTAACAGTAGCCATGAAGTCTATGCTCTGTTGCTCAGCCCTCTATGCTCTGATAATAGCAAGATCGCGCTTTGCTATGAGCTGTGTTACCTACCCCTATAAACACTGTACCTATAATTCCTAGACATGTGCCTAGGAGTCATCCCCTTTGTCCTTAGCATCCATCTCCTCTCCCAAAATTGCCTCCCTAATAAGGATGTCCTCTAAAGCCTCCTCTCAGGCTCTTTCCTCAGCATCCATCTCCTCATCTCCCTCCTCCACTCTCACCTCCTCCATGGCTATGTCCTCCTCTACCTCCTCCACTCGGATCTCCTCCATCTCAGCCTCCATCTGGCCAAAGGCTGCATCACCCTCTTCTCAAATCAGAGACATCCCCCGACCACCCATGCCTCTGCCATCTCTCCCCCATCCTCTATCTCCTCTCCCCCATCATCACCATCATCACCATCATCACTGTCACCACCATCACCACCCCAACCTCCATCTCTCCCGTGGCCTCACCCTCACAACCTACCATGTGGCCCTCTCCCCAGTCTCTCTACTTGTATAGGCTCATCTGGATTAGAAAATGGTGTGGGTTGATGTTGCGCCCACCAAGCGTCATACTCTAGCATGGTGCCCGCATCTACAACATTTGTTGTTGCCCCACTACACAGGTTGTAATTCTATGATCTCTTGCATAGAAACCTGAACACTGATCACTGGTCCCCAGTCATGAACCTCCCTGGCTGACTATGTAAACTCTGCAATACCAATAGGAACATCCTGCCTCTCATGAAACTGCCCCAAGACCCGCTCTGGCAAATGTCATTCAATGATGTGTTGGGTCTGTATCGTGCAACCAATCAAATACCTAGTCTACTGACAATATGGTAGGTGATCTCCATCCTCGCTCCATGGTCTGTTGTTTCTATAGGGCTTCCAAGTGAAATCATCCAAATGATTGATCCCATGCTTCCAAAAGCCAACATCACCAATCTGTACCTGAACAAATACCCCTCCATATATGTACACATAAGGTAGCTCATCGGTTAAGTCTCTGTCTATAGGAGGCCTAAACACAAGAATGTGCTCCCATGCCCAAACCATCAGAAGTGTGGCCCCACAACTGATCGACTGACCATCTTTGTAGGCTACATCGTGCAACTGAAAATATAACATAGCAAGTAAGCATGGATCCCAAGGGTACATGGTCACCTACTCCAGCATCCCCTTGAGCATCTCTCCCCATTCGATCAAAAATCCATGGTTGCGCTGATCAAGAATCATCACGCTACCAATCACAGTACAAATAACAACAATCAACCTGTCATAACTATCAGCTAAAGTGTCCCATTGAAACTCATAATCCTCTACCCCAAGCTCCACAAGGTCGTCTATCTCAAAACATCGCCTGATGGTTGCCAATCCTAGATTTGGGTCATATATAACATGCTTCCCATGAATAGGAAGCCGTAGAATATGCCAAACATCCTCAAGGGTCACAGTCATCTCTCCCGTCGACAAATGAAATGAACTCATCTCCGAGTGCCACGTCTCAGCCAATGCTGTCAATAGTCCTCGGTTCGCCCTCACTATGGGCATAAATGTCACATGATATAACCCAAGAGCATGCAATGTGTCTAATTCCTCCTAGCTCAGATGGTCATGCAGTCTGTAGCACAATGGTCAACTCTCCTATGTGTACATTGGTAGCAATCTAACCTGCACTCACAAAGCAACATGTCATGTCAGTCAGAGCTCCTAAACAAGCCTATCAGATGCTTTTTCTATCAAAAATTTAGTTAAACCCTAGGCAGATTTCTCTGATAGTTAGTCGCATCACATTATTATTCAAGTGCATCACACTTTGACGCTTGCATCATGCAAATTGATAGATGCGTCACATTCTCACAAATGCATCGCAGTATCCTTCAATTGCATTACAAAATGACACTTGCATCACTTCTCACAATTGCATCTAGCCTACAATAATTATGTCACTAAACTTCACAAATGTGTCACAAGAAATCAATTGTGTCGTGAGAATTCAGTTACGTCGTAAGATTTCACACCTGCATCGTTCGCAACGACAGTTGCGGTGCAGAATCCTGCACCGCATCTGTTGCTCTTCTTCAAGCCCTAAAATCTACCAAAATTTGACAAAATTACAAAGTAGGGTTTGAGTACTCACCGCTGGTCCTATGCCTACTAGTCGTCCATGTGTCCTGACTCGGTATCCACGGTGATGATCGACTGCAATCAGTGCCATCTCTACAAACTACTCCACAACAGACGCCTAGCTCAAAGCTCTAAGACTTCTAAGATTTCTAAAGATAGTGTGTGCAAATGACCTATTTTCACTCCCTAGGGCTTATTTATACAACTTTTTGACCAAAGTGGGCCCCTTCTTTCCGTATTTGGCCACGTCAGCTCCTATTTTTTCATGCGAAAACCCTACAATCTTAGTTTTTTCCTCGCCAATGCAGTTTCGCCTATCAATGTAACTTTTTGGGAAATTTCCCAAAAAAATTTTGGAATTTTTCAAAAATTTGTCAAATTTCCTAATGGGGGCATCATGTTATCTCACCTTGTCTGGGGCACGGTGGGGCAAGTTTAGAGCAGAATTGTTTAAATTATTCTTTAACACAACGTCCAGATTGACATTGTATCAAAGAGGGGCAAAATGTAGACACTAAAAAAAGTCCTAAGCATGCGAACAACATTTTTTGCATCAATTATTCCCTAATGTCGCATTCTTCTATTAATTAAATAATCTTTAATTATTTAATTAATTCAATTTTCCTATTTTCTAATCTATAATTAAATAAGTTTTTATTTATTTAATTATTCATATCTATTTCCTCTATTTTCTTCTACAATTAAATAATTATTTTTAATTATTTAATTAGTCATTATCTAATTCCCCCATTATCCAACTAATTTAAATAAAATATTTAAATTAGTCCTCACCTTTATCCTCATTGCAACACATGTCCCTCTCTCTTAATTTAAGTAATTTTTTATTTGAATTATGGGTCATACTACATTTTTCATTTAATGCTTTTCACCTTTCCAACTAATTTAAATAATTTTATTATTTAAATTGGGACAACTCTATTCTGATCCGCACAATTGTCATCCCACTACCTTTTTCAAATGAAGGAGGCCAAAATTAAATGATCTTTTAATCTCAACTGTCCACATCATTCAAATCAATTTTCAATCCTCACCCTTCATTCAAATCCAAGCCTTATATAAAAGAAACCCTTCACCTTCATTTCAAGGCTAACCATAGTCATAATCTTCAAGATTTTGCTATCATTTCATATTGAGCTTCTCATGTATATTGCATGTCTGCAAATCTGAGAGAAAATTTAGAGCAAAATGGAGAAGAGCAATTGAGGAGAGCCAAGCTTAGCATAGAAATTTAGATATAGTTGCTATTATCATTTGATTTCTATGTTTCTTTTGTGCTCCATCATTGGATTAGGGCCTTTTAGCTTGAATTAGATAGTTGGTGGTTGCTATTTTATGATTCATGTTATTTCCCAGATTTTCCCTGATCTACAATCTCTAATTGAGGTAGTGATTTCCCTTTGTCCTTGATGTCAAAGGGGAGAGAAGCAAAGATGTGTTACCATCAATGCCAAAGGGGGAGATTGTTACACATATGGTTCGAAGGGTTTTCATTGATGTCAACACTGTCATTAGGTTGTCATTGGTGTCAACACTATTATGGTGGTGTGATGGAGTTCATGGCTGGATGTCATGTCCCATCCAACAAGAGAAGAAGATACAGTTTATGGTTTGATGTCATGTCCCATCCAACAAGAAATGAGAGAAGATATAGTTCATATTAAGATGGGAATTAGAAGCACAAAGATGATCAAATGTGTTGTTGATGCTACTGATGGCCTATAGTATGTATGATCCAAGTTCCATGATTGCATTACTGGAAGAGTGTTTTGTTGTTGAGTGTTTGAAGACAATGTCACTTATATGAAGATGTTTTGTGTAGGATAATGGAATGCTTCGCATTCCTCCACATTTGCAAATATAGACATGTAATTCTAGAGTTGTGTTTAGGATGCTGTGAAGGTGATAATTCCAAGTTTTTAGATCATTTGTCCTTCTACTGTGAAAGTTATGCATGATAGAGTATTGACATGTGTTATGGCAGAGTAAGCTAGTGATGAAGGCCTGATGGAATGCTCCGCATTCCTCCGCAAATGAATTATTTCCTTTATGGTGTTAAGGACATGTTTATGGATGTGTATTACTTGCTTCCTTGTAGTTTCAAGGCCCTTGGTGGTTCGCAGTTCAGTTTTTCAAATGACAACATGTTGCAGTGTGTTATGGATGATAGATTGTTCCTAGAGTTCATGATTGAAGATGTGCAACATAATTCTTTGATGTGCAGTGGAAAAGGAGTGTTTGGAGATGTTGTATAAGTCATGTGGACTCATCTGGAAGAGTTCTCATGAAAATCTTTCTTGTTTCTTGTATCGTACAAGGTTTTCAAGTTGATGTGGTTGTTATGCCTCAAGTTCTCATATGTTTTGTTTAAAGTTGTCCTATTTTCAAATGAGTAGAGTGTGCGGATGTAATTCCTTGGTGTTTGAAGCTTTGAAGGATGTTTTGGACCTAGTTAAGCAAATGTTGATGTTCTCAAGGCTTGGATCTTCTACTGGTGTAACGTGTGGTTTCACTTAGGACCTATCTTCTACATGTTTCATATTGTGTGTTGTCTAGCTGACTTGTAAATGTATTTTTCATGTTGTATCTGGCCAACAAGAAATATAATCAATGTAATATCATGTATAAATAGTGAATCAAATTGAGTGAGGTGAGGTGTGATTGTAAGTAGATTGAAAAGCTCGCAAGCATATAAAAGGAAGAATGAATGCATTGTTGATGAGGGACTGAAGGAGAAAGAGTAGAAGTTGTTGATGTTATCCTAATTCATGTTGAAGACATGATTGTGATAGTAGTCAAGTGTAGAGTGTGACTTACTGATCAAATCATTAGAAGAAAGTGTGAAGAGGTAGAAGTGCAATCATCAAAGGTGTGAGCTTCAATGTTAGTTTTTAGACAGTAGAAGGACTGTCATACTATAATCTTTTGTAAGTGTGTTGTCAATTTAGGGAGTAGATGCTTCCTTGGGAATGACCCTAAAACAAAGTCATCGGGGAGTAGAAGCTTCCTTGGGAGTGACCCTAAATCAAAGTTACTCAGGGAGTAGCATCTTCCTTAGGTTGCATCCCTAAAACAAAGTTGTTATTTAAGCTTCATATATTGTGAGTTAATCCTCACCATGTTTTTTCCTTTCTAGGGTTTTCCACATCTATCTAGTGTTATGTGTTGATGTGCATTGTGTTAATCTTTCATGTTCATGTTAATGTTGTGATGCTTAAGTTTTAATCTACTTCGTATAAGTTGAAGTTGTTAAAATTGAAGATTTTTTAGATATTGATTCACCCCCCCTCAGTATCTTGGTCTGCTTAACAGGGGAGAGGTGGCAAATATGACCAATGGGTAGAGTCCACTACAATAGTCTAAAATAGGAAATTGTAACTCCCATGGAAGATGTCAACACCTTGCACCCACTCACACTAATACTCACTTATTTAATCCTAAGAAATCTTAATTAGAAGTGTAGGAAAAACTTAGGAATATAGAAAAATAAATAAATCAACTAGGAAAATAAAAACCTACACTAACACCCTCGTAAGCACAACTTAGGTGGGTGAAAAGATGGGTCCCGACAAATGAAGCTTGATGAGGTACCCATGTACATAAAAATTCATCCCAAAGAGATTAATCCCCCCAGTAAAGAGAGAATATCCCCCCAAATAGAGAGAGAAGAGACTTCCCAAAGTAGAGAGAGTCAGGACTTTGAGTAGGACTAGATAGCCCCCCTGAAAATGAAGCCTCCTGTAACCCCAACAAATCTCATAGATGAAGATACTTGCTCTCTGCGAAGGGTTTGATGAAGATATCAGAAACCTTCTCAGAAGTTAGACAGTTGTGGAGATCGATAACATGTCCATGAATGAGCTCCTGTATGTAGTGCATATGGACCTCAATGTGTTTGGTCTACTAATGATGGACTGGATTCTGTGAGATCTGAATAGCACTTTGGTTGTCACAAAATATGATAAGATGGTAGTCTGATCTGGATACCAAACTCAGTGAGAATATTTTGAAGCCAGATAGCCTTAGTGGCACCATTCATAGTCCCCTGATACTCACCCCCAATAGAAGATAGAGCAATAGCAGCCCGCTTCTTGCTTAACCAACAAACATGACCAGAACCAAGTCAAAAGTTGTAATCAAAAGTAGACTTGTGATACTAAGAATCACCTGCCCAATCTAAATCTATGTATCCCACCAAGTCAAGATCAATGCCCACTACTTAGTGAATCACAAAACTGTGACTACATTGAATGTAGTGAAGTATTCACTTGGCTACTTTCTAGTGTAGCTCATGGGGCTTCTGCATGAATTGAGAGACCATGCCTATAACATATGAAATTTTAGGTGTTGTATGAGTCAGATAAATGAGACTCCTAACAAGCTATCAGTACAAAGTTCCATCAACGAAAGGTGAAGAGCACTGAGTCTCAAGTTTGACTCTAGAAAGAAAGGGAGTCAGAGTAGGCTTATAGTCAGCCATATGAAACCTTGAGAGAAAATCTAGAGCATACTTGGACTATGTGATAGTGATCTCGAAAGCAGACTAAAATAACTCAATCTCAAGAAAGTAATGCAACAAGCCCAAGTCAGTCATCAAAAACCTACCATGAACAATAGTTTTGACTATCCCAATGGTGGATGAAGAACTCCATGTGATCAAGTCATCAAAATAGAAAACCAATAATAAGAGTGAATCATCCTCCTATAAAATATAAAAATTGGGATCAGAATGGCACCAAGTGAACCCAACTGTTAGAAGGAAGGATTCCATCTTGGTATACCAATCTTGAGGGGCCTATTTGAGGCCATAAAGAGACTTTTGAAGATAGCACACAAGTGAAAAATCCTAAACAAAACCCTATGGTAGCTCCATGTAGATCTCCTCCTGAAGGTCACTGTGAAGAAAGGCACTCTTCACAACCATCTGGTGAACTTCCCAATGATGAGCTACAACAATGGCAAGGACAAGTCATATGGAGTTCATTCTGGCAACTAGCACAAAAGTCTTAGAGTAGTCAATCCTAGGAACCTAGGAGAATCATTTGGCAACCAAATGATCCTTATGCTTATCAACTGACCCATCTGTAGAAAATTTTGTTTGATAGATCCACATACATCGAATAAATTTTCTTCCCTTAGAAAGAGGGACAAGATCCCATGTGTGATTCCTTATCAAGGAACTATTCTCCTCCTACATAGTTGTATCCCACTCAAGAATACCAACAGCCTCTCAAAAGGACTATGGATCATAGGCAATAGCAATGAAGGCATGTGGAGCATCTTAGAATTGTGAATGAATCTGCCTGGTGTCTAATGGATCCCCAACCCAATCACCTACATACTACAATGTCTATCTATCCCAAAGTGGACCAAAGGTCAGAGAATCTAGATGAGAATCATCACCCTCTAAATGATGACTAGGAGAGGAAGGAGGTGAATCCTCAAAATTGATCTCATTATCAGAGATAGAGAAAGAAGACTCCTCATCATCAGGAATCTTCTTAGGTGAATCTAACTCATCAAAAGATCTATCATGTAGCCCAAGTGACTCCAATGTCAAAATAGAAGGAGGTGGAGAAGTGATAAGAGTTGAGATCGAAGATCCCTCCTCAAAATGAATACTCCTCTCGATGAACAACTCATGTATAGTAGGGTGGAGCAACCGATAACCCTTCACACCATCAGGATAGCATACAAATATGCAAGGCCTACTTTGGAAATCCATGGCCTTACATTTCTCTAAAGGGATGTGGGCCCATGTAGGAGAACCAAAAATGCAAAAGTGCTTAACTGATGGTTTTCGACCACTCCAAGCTTCAAAAGGAGTGACTTCCTTCAAGGCTCAGTGAGGAACCTGGTTATGTATATAACAAGCACATTTAATGGCCTCTACCCAATACTGTGGTGTAAGAGATCTAGAGTGAATGATGCAGTTCACCATTTCCTTCAAGGACCTATTCTTTTGTTCTACCACACCATTCTATTGAGGAGTGTATGGAACTAAATTTTACAGATCAATCTCCTCAGAAGTGCAAAATTGCTCAAAACAATGGTTAACATGCTCACCACCATTATCAGTGCATGAAACTTTGAAGACTTTCTGAGATTGCTTCTCTACAAAAGTTTTGAAGTCTTGAAAATGATCAAACACCTCAGACTTTTGTTTGAGAAAGTATACCCAAGTATAGTGAGAAAAGTCATTAGTGAATGTTAGGAAAAACCCAGCCCTGTTGAAGGATGGATGAGGAAATGAACTAGCCAAATCACTGTGAACTAACTCTAGTATCTATGAAGCTCTCCATGCCTTACCTTTGTCAAATTTTTCCTTAGGATGCTTACCAAGAATGCAAACTTGGAAAACACCACTCGAAAACTAAACTGAAGGCAACCCTGTGATCATGCTTTATTGGTTGAGTTGTTGCAAGTAGCGAAAGTTAAGATGGCCAAACCGCTCATGCCATAATCTACTCACATCATCACAATGAGTGATAAAAAATAGACAAAGGAGGATCAGGAATAAAGTGAGAAAACAAATAAATCAGTGATTGATGATTTTCTATCCCAACTACAACTATAGAACTACTATGCAACTCATGAATCACCATTGAATCAAGAGTGAACTCAATTCACTTGCCCAAATTAGTGTGAGTGATCTGATAGACTAACAGGAGATTAGTTGATAATGAGGACACACAAAGAACATCATGGAATGTGCCATCCCCCACATCAACAAACCCTCTCCCACACACCTCAACAAGAGTGTCATCACCCATCAAAATAGAAGGAATAGAACATGGCTCCAAAGATACAAGTTGTTAGGATTAAGGTGCCATCAACCTTATAAATCCTATGTAATAAATTACTCCTAATATTGTTTGTAAATCACCCATAAGGGATGAAATATTTCACTAGCAGTGATCTTGTTTCAGTCGTATGTTTGTATTTGGTACATGACACTCATTCGTCCGTGACGGGGGTTGTAGGGGGGTCATTAGGTCACAATTCTGACAGTCAATATTTTGTTGGTTTTCTTGCCCTAGAAGGCAACCCCTTTTTATAAGGATATTTGTACTATGTTTTTAACAGAGTTGAGAATAACACGTGTCACTGGATTGAAGACTAGAGAAATAGAGGAAGTGCATGTATTATAATCTCATATTTGAAGATAATATAACTTGGAGGCTCTTTTCTTGGTGGAGTTTTTTACCTGAAAGGGTTTTCTCCACGTTACATACTATGTTATGTGTTCAGTTCTTAATGCATGTTATTTCAATGTAGGGGGTTTTATTTCTGTTGCATTCTCCATTGATTCTACATTGTTTAGAGGACATAAGGTTTGAATCAAATTTCTGTTGTGTGGTTTGCACCTTCAATTCTAACATTTGGTATCAAAGCCTGACCAGTTTTGATTCTTGGGTGGTAGTGTGAAGGTTTTTTAGCTACAATGGGAGATTTGGTTGTTGTTTGTTTGCAGATCTTATTTAGATATCATGCTTCATCCACTGTTGCTTCTACCTCTCGGTTGGACATTAAAATTTTCAATAGCACGAGGTACAAATTGTGGAACCTGAAAATGGAGGACTTGCTAGAAGAAAGAAACTGGTGCTTGGTTGCTATGAAAGAGAAGAAACTCGATGATGTTGCTCCTGATGAGTGGGAAAGATATGATAAAAAGGCATGAGGTATAATCCAGTTGTGTCTTGCAGATTCTATTCTACTAAATGTTGTGAGTGAGAAGTCCACACAGAGCTTGTGGAAGCGTATAGGTGAGACCTACCAAGCCAAGAGTATGATAAATAAGTTTTATTTAAAGCGTAAGTTATTTTCCATGAAAATGAAAGAGGGTGAATCGGTTGCAGAGCATTTGAATTCATTTAATTTGTTATTGAGTCAACTAGCATTTGTACATGTTGAGGTGAATGAGGAAGATAAATGTATATTGCTTCTCTGTTCTTTGCATGAGTAATGGGAGAATGTTATTTTGGCTATCACTGCTAACCTCACAGATCTAAAGTTGGATGCTCTTGTTTTAGTTTTACTATCACATGAATTAAGGAAGAAAAATTTAGATAGTTCAGGGGATGCTCTCAGTGTCAGGGGAAGGTCTATGGAAAGAGGACCAAAAGGAGATCAGAAGGGGTCTAAAGACAAGTCTAAGGGTCATTCTAAGACTCCTAGAAAGAAGAAAAAAATTAACTATTGGAACTACAAAAAGAGAGGACATGTGAAAAAGGAATGTAGAATCCTGAAGAAACAATGGGATTCTGCTACTGATAAGTCTTCGAATGCAGGTGATGAGGTTTTACTTTTTGCATGTAATGTTGTTTCCATGATCATTGGTTGGTTGACTTAGGATGCTCATACCACATGAACCCACATAAAGAATGGTTTTCCACATACGAAGAGTATGATAGAGGAAATGTGTACCTCGAGGACAACTCTACATATCCTATTGTTGGACAAGGAAAGGTAATGTTGTGTTTCAGTGATGGGAGAATTAAAACCCTCCCTGGTGTTTTGCATGTTCCTAGATTGGCTAGAAATTTGATTTCTATTTCAAAGTTGAATGATTTGGGAATGCATGTGATATTTGATAAGCATGGCTGCAGATTGGTGAGAGGAAACTTGGTGGTAGCGAAGGGGAAAAGATTGAGAACTCTGTTTAAGCTAGAAGCCACTACTGTTTGTAATACCTCTTATGCATCTGAGGCTAATACTGAAAATACTTGTATGTTATTTCAATCTCCTTGGGCCACATAAGTTAGTCTGGTTTAAAGACTTTTAAATAAAAAATTGTTAGATGGTTTATCCTATTCTGATGAGAGTTTCAAATTTTGTGAACATTACGTGTTTGGAAAATAGAATAGATCTCCATTTCCTTCAGGAAGTAATAAATCTAATGATAAATTGGAACTTATTTGAATTTAGATGTTTTTGGTCCAGTTGATGTTGAATCAATTGGAAAATCTAGATATTTTGTTTCCTTCATTGATGATGTCTCAAGGTTTACCTGGATTTATTTTATGCGTCCAAAATCTAAATTTTTCACTAAGTTTAAGGAATTTAAAACCTCAGTTGAAAAGAAATCAGATCATAAGATAAAGGTTTTGAGATTTGACAATGGAGGGGAATATTGTTCTAAGGAATTTGATGAATTCTGTAAGCATGCAGGTATTGTTAGACAAAAAACTACTCTGTATACTCCACAATAGAATGGAGTGGTAGAAAGGATGAATTGGACAATAATGGAAAGAGTCAGAAGTATGTTGAGTGAATCATAGTTGAATAAATGTTTTTGGGTAGAAGTTGTGTGTACTGCAAACTACTTGATTAATAGATCTCCGTGTAAGGCTCTTGTTTCAACTCTTTATGAAATGTGGACAGGTAAGAAACCTTCTATTTCACATTTAAGGGTATTTGACTGTGAGGCTTATGTTCATGTGCCTAAAGAAAAATGTACTAAGTTGGATCCAAGAGCTGAAAAGTGTACTTTCATTGGATATGGTGATAATGTAAAAGGTTATAAGATTTGAAATCCACTAACTTGAAAGATTATCTATTCTAGAGATGTTATTTTTAGGGAACTTAGTGTTATTTTAGAAATTGAACAACCAAAGGAAAAAGAAGAAAAGGTGAAGAGAGCGAATTTTGAATTAGAGCATGAAGATGCACCTTAAGAAGAACATAATGATGGATTGGGGTGAAGAAGCAGAAGAAGGCTCGAGTGAAAGTTCTGATGAGGAAGAATCTGTTATGATAGAAGAAGTTGGTACAGATGAGCATGCAGAAGAACTTGAAGAGTCTATTACTCCACCTCTGAGAAGATCCACAAGACAACAAAACCTAGTTGACAGGTATAGCCCACCAAATTTATACTGTGCATTTGCTTTATTGAATACTAACGATGAGCCTAGATCCTACAGGGAAGCTATTCATGCAGATGATAGTGAGTCTTGGCAGTTAGCCATGTAGGAGGAGATGATGTCTTTAGACTCTTGCAACACCTAGGATCTTGTTTGTTTGCCCAAAGGAAGAAAGGCCATAGGTAGAAGAAGTTTGGAGCAGACGGTTCGTTGGAGAAGTACAAGACTAGACTGGTGGCCAAGGGCTACTCCCAGAGAGAGGGTGTTGATTTTGGTGAAATTTTCTCTCCTATTGCTAAATTAACTTCTATTAGATTTCTCTTATCTATTGTTGTGGCTCTTGATTGGGAAATAGAGCAAATGGATGTTAAGACTACATTTTTGCATGGACATCTTGAGGAAGAAATTTATATGCAACAACCTACAGGTTTTGAGGTAAAAGGGAAAGAACATTGGGTTTGCAGATTGAAGAGGTCTCTTTATGGTCTGAAATAGTCCCCCAAAATGTGGTACCAGAAATTTGATTCATTTGTGTTGAAATTAGGTTTTGTTAGAAGTGAGGAGGATCATTGTGTGTACATTCATTGTATTGATGATTCTACTCTAATCATTGAATTGTATGTTGATGACATGTTATTTTTCAACAATACTAAGGGTATGATCAGTGAATTGAAATCCCAACTTTTAGGTGCATTCGATATGAAGGATCTTGGAGTAGCTAGGTATATTCTAGGTATGGAGATCAGGAGGGATAGAGGTAATAGAAAGCTTTGGTTGTCTCAGAGTAAGTATGTCAATACCATTTTGCAGAGATTTACTATGCATGAATGTAACCCAGTTAGAGTTCCTTTACCCATTGGCACTAAGCTTTCATCAGATATGTGTCCAAAGAATGAGGATGATTTAGAGGATATGTCTAATGTGTCATATGCTAGTGTTGTAGGAAGTTTGATGTATGCAATGGTTTGCACTAGACCAAATATTGCCCAAGCAGTGGGAGTTTTGAGTAGATTTATGTCTAACCCTAGTAGACAACATTGAAATTATGCGAAGAGGGTGTTTAGATATCTAGCAGACACTCTTCATTACTATTTGGTTTATTCTGGTACTGACGGTGCTGACAAAACTTTGGACATACAGGGATTTGTTGATGCAGATTGGACAGGTGACTTGGATGGTCGAAGGTCCACAAGTGGCTATGTGTTTACTTTGTTTGGTGGAGCAGTGAGTTGAATGGGCAAAAGGCAGCCCAAGGTTGCTCTGTCCACCACTGAAGTAGAGCATATGGCTGCTACCCATGTCTCAAAGGAGGTAGTTTGGTTGAGGAGATTACGTATAGGCATTGGTTTTGATTGCAGGATCATTTAGATTGTTTGTGATAACTAGTGTGCTATTTGTTTGGCCAAGAATCCTATGTATCATGCTCGGACTAAGCATGTTGATGTACAATATCACTTTGTTTGAGAAATGGTTGCAAATGGACAAATTGAGCTGAAGAAGGTAGACACTCAAGAGAATGTTGCATATGCTTTGACCAAGCTTGTGAGCATAGAGAAATTTGTTTGGTGCAGAGAGGCCATGGGCCTTGCTTCTAGTGCTTGATTATTTTATGGTTTTCCTATGGGTATTTACAATGTATGATGTCAAGTGGGAGAATGTTAGGATTAAGGTGTCGTCAACCTTGTAAATCCTATGTAATTAATTACTCCTAATATTGTTTGTAAATCACCCATAAGGGATGAAAGGTTTCACCAGCAGTGATCTTATTTCAGCTGTATGTTTGTATCTAGTACATGACATTCATTCATTTGCGACGAGGATCCCCTCATTTTATTTATATTTTATCATTGTGAATCTAGACCATTTGTCATTAGGTCACAAATCTAACAGTTGATATTTTGTCAGTTTTATCGCCCTAGAAGGCAACCTCCTTTTATAAGGATATTTGTACTACATTTTTAATAGATTTGAGAGTAACAGATGCCGTTGGATTGAAGACTGAAGAAACAGAGGAAGTGCATGTATTGGAATCTCATATTTGAAGATAATACAATGTGGAGCCTCTTTTCTTGGTGGATTTTTTTTACTCGAAAGGGTTTTCTCCATGTTACATACTATGTTATGTGTTTAGTTCTTAATGCATGTTATTTATGTGTAGTGGTTTTTATCTCTGTTACATTCTCCATTGATTCTACATTGTTTAGAGGACACAAATAAGATTTGAATCAGATTTCTGTTGTGTGGTTTACACCTTCATTTCTAACACAAGTTCATCCTTAGGAGAAGCCATGTGGTACAGGCACTTGAATCAAGAACCCAATTTGATGGTTGAGAAGTAACTACAACTAGGGCCTTGTCATTTCCTTTCCCCTTGATGTTATCTTTTGTCTTGTTAGACCCCTCATTAGAACTATGTTTTATAGATTCAAGAACACTGATATTATTCTTTTCAAGAATGTGTGTCAATTAATCAATTTGTTTCTTCAAACATTTATGCTCATCTTGATTGGGTTGTTTACAATAGGCACATTTTACCTTCTCTTTCTTAGGCTTGTCACCATTTGAAGATGAGATCTCATTAGTTTGATTTTGGGGCAACTAATTTTTTATGTAATGCCCCCTCGTTTTTGGCTTGTGATAGTTGCTAGTTTCACATTACTCTTTCTCAGTTCTAAGACAGTTGTTAGTTATTCCATTGCATTTAGATAGTTTTGAGACATTTGAGTTATTAGGCTTATGGTTTATGCTTATTATGATCATGATAGACTATGTTCGACTGATATAGTTTTGACACGTGTTATAAGTTTATGATGACATTATTGTTATTCCAATTATGATCAGATTGACATGATTAGTAATGGTTTAATATTATCATGTGTTATGCAATTTGTTGATATCTGATTTTAAATAAATTAGAGCAGGGACGGTGTAGTACTACTCGTTTCAAGCACCCTACTACGCCATGATTCTCTGACTTTGTGTGTGTTTGATATATATGCAGTTGATCGTATACAACCTATTGTTCTTATGTAGGTTGCAGGTACCGGGCCTTGACTCCACCTAACTTAGTAGGTCTGAGTGGGCCCTTACACCAATGGATAACGTTAATGGAGATAACATGAGGTTTATCCCCTAGGTCAGTTCAATTTTTAGTTGATGGTCGTCTTGTGGGTTGTAGGTTATTGTCGGTTCCTTGTTTGGTCAGCCTATGTGTATTCTAGTATGTGTAATGGATTAATATTTTTGTGATGTATTATTGTCAAACATTATAATATTTTTACTCAGTCGTAAAATTGGAATACTTTTAGTGGATACTATTTAAGTAAATTTTAATGCAGAATTAATTAACTATTCTAATGTTTGTAAAATTTATGTGGGAAAAAAGCTTCATTTTAACTTATTAATAAATTTGGTTATGTATAGAATATTTCTGGGGAATAATTAAGGTAGTTAGTTGTCATTTATGATTCTGGAGTGGGGAATCTCTAATGTTAGTAAAAATTTAAAATTCTTCTGGAGGGAGGATTCGCGGGAACAGATTTGGTGTTAGTGGGCATTTATGGTTCTTGGCTATTTGGTTTCTAGGAAGAGGTCATTCTAGGGGAGGAGATTTTGTGGAAGGAGGATTTGGGAGTTGGAAATCTCAGACCGGGTATGTTTTCAAATGAGTTGTTTTGCTTGTAGTTAGTATCTCTATAAAATGAAATCTCTATGTGTATATTGATCTGTACATTTTATTGATTTGTGAGATCAGCTAGATAGAAGTCTTATTCCTCAGTGATTTTTTTTCTCCAAACGTTGTTAAAACCTTTCATACCGCTATTTCTACAATCAATTGCACTCTCATCTCTGATGATGTTCTTTTTCTTGTGAATATTGCCCTGAACCTCTCTGCAATGGCAATCTAATTACCAAAGGAAGGTGTAACTGAGTAGTATCCATCCTTCCTCTTGCTGCCAAGCAAGAACCCATTCTGTGTCTTTCTCAATGATGTTTCCCATGCTGCATGCTTTTATCAAATCCATTCTTTTCACAATTCTGCAACCACTACAATCTAGAGTAAACGTCCTCTTGAAGCTATGTTTTTTCTTCTTTAAGAAGCACCATAAGAAATTTAAGAACAGTCACATGGCAATCTAGGTGCCTCATCTTTCTGAACTCAATGACGTTATGCTCAATTCCCTTATTTTCTGACTATAACTTCTTTTACCTTACGATGATCAATTATCTTGGCCAATATTCAGCCTTTTTTGAGACAAGTTTTACTTTCGGTCCCAACCCTCGATCTGATTGAGCGACCAAGTTGAATCCCTTGTGCAATCTTGCATGAAAATCGAGAGTTCCTTCAGCTGTCTTGGCAAGCAATAAGCTCTTCCTAGTCGGACCTAACATTTTTATCTCTCTGCAAACACATTTACTTCTCTTTATCTAGGAGGCTGTTGAGTTCCTAGAGTAGAGCGACACTACCATCTTATGCGCATATCTTCTTTCGTTCCCTTAACGGTTTTGTTCCTTGTGATCTATTTGGTGGCCGTCGATTCCTTCCTAGGATGCCAACTGATGATGCCATTTACTTTGTTTAAAATTCTACCATCATCATTGTGGTTCTAGTTACTTCATGACTTTATCTCTGGCTGATCGTTCATATTTTGCCTTCAAGCCAGCCTTTTGTTACCTTGATTACTATTTTCTTACCTTCTACAAGCTTGCACACCGTTGTACGGTCTCTAGGAAGCCTTTTTGAGTAAATCTTCTTGTCTAGCAACATTTCTGGCAATCTTCTGGCTTTAGTTAGTGTTATTGGTTACCAGATTTTAACTTTAGAAGGTCATTATCTATAGCAATCTTATTGCTCTTAGATCACTGTTTTGGCAGCCCATTTTTTTTAATTTTGGATTGAAACCTCTGATAATCCTTTGAGCTTCTTCCTTCTAGCTATGCTACATCTTTTGTAATGATATCTTTCACCTCCATTTCTGTTTGTGATGGATTTAGCAGGAGTTTTGTTTAAATTCCAACTAGGGAAGTAGAATCGAAGTTCTTTTAGAATGTTTCTCCACTAGATTCCACGAATATCCGGCAGTAAACATTAGTTAGGTAATCATAGTAATGTGTCTAATTACGATCAAAGAGATATAATTGCATGTAACCAAACTTATTAATGAAGAATAGTATGATTAAACAATAGGTTACTGATGTTAGTTGTCAGAATAGAGTTGTCAAAATTAATGTCTTGTATTACACTAGATATTCCAATTAGTGCACTTATTCTTTTAAGATAGGATTAGTAGTTAATGATCTGGTTGAACAAAAGTGATTTTGTTGACAATTTAGGTTGGAATAGTTGGGTCAATTTTAACTTCTATTTGGATATTTGATTTTGAAGTATGTAATCTAAAATGATTATTTATTAATCAAGCTTCCTGGCTTAAAGAAATGTTTGTTTAGATTATTGCAAATTTAGAGTTTGATGTTTGTATACCAAAAGTATAATCATTCCTTAAGCATTCTTTTTACAGTTAGAGTATTTGTTCACTCTACACTTATAGGATAGTTAAATGTATAAAATAGTTAGGTAGGCATGGCTTGTTTTAATTGTTGTAGTAATGTTCAAGGTATTGTAAGTCCGCATCGAATATTCATAATCTAAGAAATTGAGTTAACTTTACTAGTATGTATGCGAAGTTTAGTTTAAATGTTAATGTCTTTATCGTTTACCTCTTTTCTTAATGATTGAAATTGAGTTTAATCTAGTTTCAAATAAGGAGTTCAAATAGTTCCTTATAATTGTTGTTGTATTACGATGTTTGTCCTTGTATTAATCTAATGATGTTATTTAGTATTCTTTCTTGAGTAAGATTAGTGTCTTGTAAAGATTTGAGCTTTTATCTGTCGATAATGCATGTCTATAGAAGGAAGTAAGAATGTTTTGGACATATATTGTAATGTTGTAATAACCTTGTCATTGGAGTGTTTCATTTTCGCAAACCTTGTTCGTAAATGGTATGTTGAGTCACTGATATCTTAGTGTAAGTTCTCCCTTGGAACTTAATTTCATATTTCTATCAACTTGTAATAATGATGGTATTGAGTTATTTTCCTTTCTCTTTAACCCTTGTTGACCTTAAATTATTTTGGTCTAAAGGAAAGTAATAGTCGTCTAAGCCTAGTTTCCATATCGGGAAAGGTACTTTTGTAACATGGTAAAGAATTCAATTTACCGACTCCAAAAACTTAACTGCTTGGGTTTCAACTTCTTATTTGTGTCAATCTGTTCCAATGATGTATTGTTCGAGTGTTGAAGGGGATAAGGGAACTTTTATTGTTGTGGACAAAGTTGAATGGCTTATGTAATGGATCAGAATCTCTTGTAACCCTTGTCCTTGCATGTTATTGGTTTTGGATGGTTGGTTAGAGATTGCTAGGAGAGTGGCTTTCATGGTGCGGTCGGTGCCCAAAGTGGCTACTTGGGTAACCCCATGGAAGTTGTAATCCAATGATAATAATTTTTTTAGGAGGGTTGGGGTAGTAATTTACATAACAAGATAAGTAAAATGCCTCACCCAAGGCTTGAGTGCTCTCGCAGGCTAAGGATGGGATGAGAAGGCCTAGTTGGCAAGGCTGACCTCCTTGTCTCCATGAGAGGATGTGTCAGCTCCGCATGTGTCACCCTATGGGGCCGGTGCCTAGAGAGAGGTTGCCAGGGTAACCATAGATGGGGGCCGGCTTCTAGTGAGATATAGCCTGGGTAACCCATGCTAGGACCATGCGATGACACTCTCCTTACTGTAGTCCAGTTACTTCCTCTTTATCTTTTGTTGTTACATTTGGAGTGCAAACTTGTCTTAATGATTTGTCTTGTTTTGACGAGTATTGTTTTGTTTGTGCAGTCTTGTTATTCTGTTTTATCTGCATGGAGTATGTATCTTGTGGTTGTATTCATTGTTGTAACCTTGACCTAGTGGAACCTCATTGTTATCTCCTAGCTTGGAGGGGTGGACCTCAGGGTTCCACATGGTTAGGAGGCAGAGCTATCCATTGGTCTTCTTGGATGTTATGGTTCGAGTTTAGTACATAAGTGTTCCAGTTCCTGATTTGTTCTACACCTTCAGAGTTGTAGTATACATTCATAATTGTACTACTTTGTAAGACGATGTAATCGGTCTTGTAATCTTGTATTGAACCTTTGTAATTATTCATCTCTGTAAATGTATAATGCAATACTCTTCTGTTATATTATGATGCATATCACTTGTAATGTTATAATGTTATCTGATGCAGTCATGTTCCCTAGAGGTGTTATTTGTTCATTTCATTTAATGTTGTTACTAGTGTAATTATATTTAATGTATAATGTATTTACTTGCTTCAAAAAAAAAATTATGTAAAATTGGTACTTGTTTATCTAAATCTCTAGGGTTGCATGACGGGGCATCACATTTGGTATCAGAGCCAAGTTTAAACATCTAGTTATAACTAAGCCAAGCAGTATGCAGGTATCAGAGATGACGAGTCTATGTTGGTACAACATTTTATCAGGGGCCTGAATGCCCAGATCAGTGGAGGGGTTCATGTATTGAAACCTAAGTCTATGGAGCTAGCATTGGAGAAAGCCCGATTAGTGGAGGAGAATTTGGCTATGGCACTCGGTGGGCATACATGTGTGCATATTGGCAGTGCACCTTCTTCAGGTTTTGGTTCGCGTGGTGGGCATACTCAGGCATCAGGATCTCATGCACCCTCAAAGGGTGGACGATAGCAGCACTCTTAGACCAAACTAAAGAATTCTTAGCCTCAGCAAGGTAATAGATTTCTATCTAAGAAAGACCAGTCTTGGTAGCATAATAAGCGCAATCGCTTTGATCAGCCAGCTCAGAGTATACAGTTCGCAGTGAGCAGGGGTAGTTTCCAGCAGTCTAGTGTTTTCCAGGGTGGCGGTGGTTTTGGTCGAGGCACCGGGTGCTTCTCTTATGGCCAACAAGGCCATATTGCTAGATAGTGTCATCAGGGGAGTACTTCATGGTTTGGACATCGACCGGCGGCTTCAGAGCCAATGGTTGGTGATGCAGGAAGATCACACAGAGTCTTTACAGTGGTTGATAACCATCAGGTAGAGCATCAGGGCACCGTGGTGGAGACTTCTGGTTTCATGCGAGGTATTGGTTTTTCTATTCTCTTTGATTCTGGTTCATCTGATTCATTCATATCTCCTCTTGTGGAGCGTTGTGGCTTAGTGGCAACAAAGCAGGATGATAGGTGGTAGGTTGAGTTAGCTTCTCGGGCTAAGGTCACAGTTGAGTCTCTAGTGCTAGTTGTGAGTTGAGGATTGGCTCTCTATCTACTACTGTAGACCTTCGCATCCTACCCCTTGGTTCATATGATATAGTATTGGGGATGGATTGGCTAGAGGCCCATCGGGCAGTGATTGATTGTCAGCATAAGTCTGTTAGATGTGAGGATGATTCTGGTGCAGAGGTGGAGGTTGTAGGAGTTCAAAGACCTATTTCCCTATGTATGATCTCTGCTATGCAGCTTAAGAGATGCATGCGTCAGGGATGTCAGCTTTTTGCAGTCTCAGTTAGTGACTTGGAGATGGAGGAGAGTTGAGAGGCATCTCTTGACAATCATCCATTGTTGAGGGAGTATGCTGATGTTTTTCCTTCTGAGATTCTGGGGATGCCACCTAAGCATGACATCAACTTCAGGATTGATCTTGTTCCCGGCGTAGAGCCCATCTCACGAGCTCCATACAGGATGACCACTTAGGAGCTTAAGGAGCTCTAACTTTAGTTGGAGGAGTTATTAGCCAAGGGATTTATTCAACCTAGTGTCTCTCCTTGGGAAGCACCTGTGATCTTTGTGAAAAAGAATGATGGATCTCTGCGGCTGTGTATTGACTATCGATAGCTCAATAAGGTGACAGTGAAAAATAGATTACTCTTGCCTCGAATTGATGTTTTGTTTGATCAGATTAAGGGAGCCAAGGTGTTTTCTAAAATTGACCTTAAGTCAGGATATCATCAGTTGTAGATATTTGAGGCAGATATTCATAAAATGACATTTCGTACCGATTATGGGCATTATGAGTTCACAGTAGTACCATTCGGGTTGACGAATGTACCTTTAGTCTTCATGAGCTTGATGAATGGTGTTTTCCACACTTATCTTGATAGGTTTGTCCTTGTATTTATGGATGATATCTTGATCTATTCGAGGACTATGGAGGAGCATGAGGAGCATTTGTGTTAGGTGTTGCAGTGTCTGAGAGAAAATCAACTTTATGCTAATTTGTTGAAATGTGAATTCTTTTAGACAGAGGTGAAGTATTTGGGTCATGTCATCTCTAGAGAGGGTATTGTGGTGGATCCTTCGAAGATCCAAGCTATTATGGATTGGCCTGCACCTACTAATGTTTCTGAGTTTCGTAGTTTTATGGGTTTGGTAGGTTACTATCGCCATTTTTTTATGGGGTTTTTGAGGATTACTCATCCTATTACTTCTATTTAGAGGAAAGGGAAAAAGTTTGTTTGGTCAGAGCAGTGTCAGGCAGCTTTTCAGACCCTTAAGGACTAGTTGACCAGTACACCTATTTTAGCAGTTCCTGATCCTACCAGGGACTTTGTTGTATGTACAAATGCTTCTTTAGAGGGTTTAGGAGCAGTTCTGATGCAGGATAGTCATGTGATTGCCTATGAGTCTCACAAACTCAAGGATCACGAATTGAACTATTCCAATCATGATTTGGAGTTAGTAGCAGTTGTGCATGCCTTGGTGAGGTGGAGGCATTTTCTCTTAGGGCATTGGTTTGAGCTGCATAGTGATCATCGTAGTTTGCAGTACATTTTCACGTAGCCAAACTTGAATGCGAGGCAGAGGCATTGGATGGAGTTCTTGTGCAAATATGACTTTGAGGTCAAGTATATTCAAGGCAAAGAGAATGTGGTAGCGGATGCTCTTAGTCGTCGGAGACATGAGATCTCAGTGGTCTCTCTCACAGTTGATTTGAGAGGTCAGATTCTCGCAGCACTTCCTACCGACAGTTGGTGCCAGGAGGTGAAGTCTGAGATTGAGTCTCGTAGACCTTTAGAGGGTAGATTTTCTAGTTACTCTCTTGAGCCTGATGGTCTTTTGTGACATTTGGGTCGTATCTATGTTCCTAGTTCTGAGGGTCTTTGTACCCTAGTGTTGTCAGAGGCGCATCGAGCACCTTATTTTGCTCACCCGAGTGTTAATAAGATGCATGCAGATCTTTGTCAGCTATACTTTTGGAGTGGTATGAAATGGGATATTGCTGATTTTGTGTCGAGATGTCTGGAGTGTTAGAGGGTGAAGGCAGAGCACCAGCACCCTGCAGGTCTTTTCCAGCCTCATTTGGTCCTAGAATGGAAATGGGACATCATTTCGATAGACTTCATTGTTAGTTTTCCAGTATCCTCTCGTCGACATGATGCTATTATCATCATGGTGGATAGGTTGACAAAGGTAGCTCACTTCTCTCCTGTCTGTTCTTCATATAATGCTTCTATGGTGGCCAGAGTGTGCATGAAGAACATCGTCTGACTTCATGGGATTCCTCATAGGATCATCTCTGATAGGGATCCAGTATTCACTTCTGCTGCCCTTTGGACTTTTCTCCAGCATGCCTTGGGGACATAGCTTAACTTTAGTTCAGCATACCATCCTGAGACTGATGAACAAACCGAGAGGGTTAACCAGGTTCTCGAGGATATGCTTAGGATGTATGTAATGGATCGGCAGAGCCGTTGGGAGGACTACCTGTATCTGGTAAAGTTTCCTTATAATAATGGATATCACAGTTCTATCGGCATGTCTCCATTTCAAGATTTGTATGGACGTCCTTGTCTGACCCCTCTGAGTTGGGATCGTCTCGAGGATAGAGTCCTTCTAGGACTAGATATGCTTAGAGATATGGAGCAGTAGGTTGAGAGGATTAGAGAGCATTTAGTGGCAGTACAGGACAAATAGAAGAAGTATGTAGATGCTCATAGGATCAATCGACAGTTTTCAGTTGGGGATCAGGTGTTCTTGCGTGTGCGACCACGAAAAAGTCCAATCTGTTATGGAAAGGGCTCTAAGCTAGCACCACGCTTTGTTGGACCTTTTGAGGTGTTGGAGAGGATTGGTCCTGTTGCTTATCATCTTGCTTTGCTGCCCAGCCTTTCACCTATCCATGATGTGTTTCATGTTTCTATACTTAGACCTTACTATCCAGATATTGCTCATGTTCTTGATTGGACTACTCTACAGGTAGAGGACGGGCAGTTGGCTTTGGAGCCCGTAGGCATTCTACAGCATAGGAGACTTTCTCTTAGGGGCAGAGACGTGGAGCAGGTCAGGGTCCAGTGGGATCCTAATGACGAGACTTCTGCTACCTGGGAGGATGCTTCCAAGATGAGAGAGTTATACCCTTACTTATTTACAGGCTTCTAGGAGTAAGCCTGACTCTAGGGGGAGGATGTAATGCCCCCTCAATTTTGGCTTGTGATAGTTGCTAGTTTTACAATACTCTTTGTCAGTTCTGAGATAGTTGTTAGTTCTTCCATTGCATTTAGACAGTTCTGAGACATTTGAGTTATTAGGCTTATGGTTTATGCTTATTATGATTGTGATAGACTATGTTCGACTGATATATTTTTGACATTTGTTATGAGTTTAAGATGAGATTGATATGATTAGTAATGGTTTAATATTATCATGTGTTATGCGATTTGTTGATATCTAATTTTAAAGAAAAATGTTTATAGTCTTGTTTCAGAGCAGGGATGGTGTAGTACTACTTGTTTCGAGCACCCTACTATGCCATGATTCTCTGACTCTGTGTGTGTTTGATATATATGCAGTTGATCGTATACAACCTATTGTTCTTATGCAAGTTGCAGGTACTGGGCCTCGACTCCACCTAACTTAGCAGGTCTGAGCAGGCCCTTAGACCAATGGATAATGTTAATGGAGATAACATGAGGTTTATCCCCTAGGTCAGTTCAATTTTTAGTTGATGGTCGTCTTGTGGGTTGTAGGTTATTGTCGGGTCCTTGTTTGGTCAGCCTATGTGTATTCTAGTATGTGTAATGGATCAATATTATTATGATGTATTATTGTCAAACATTATAATATTTTTACTCAGTCGTAAAATTGGAATACTTTTAGTGGATACTATTTAAGTAAATTTTAATGCAGAATTAATTAACTATTCTAATGTTTGTAAAATATATATGTGGGACAAAAGCTTCATTTTAACTCATTAATAAATTTAGTTATGTATAGAATCTTTCTGGGGAATAATTAAGGTAGTTAGTTGTCATTTATGATTCTAGATTGGGGAATCTCCGATATTAGTAAAAATTTAAAATTCTTCTGGAGGGAGGATTCTCGGGAACGGATTTGGTGTTAGTGGGCATTTATGGTTCTTGGCTATTTGGTTTCTAGGAAGAGGTCATTTTGGGGGAGGAGATTTTGGGGAAGGAGGATTCGGGAGTTGGAAATCTCAGACCGGGTATGTTTTCAAACGAGTTGTTTTGCTTCTAGTTAGTATCTCTGTAAAATGAAATCTCTGCGTGTATATTGATCTGTGCATTTTATTGATTTGTGAGATCAACTAGATAGAAGTCTTGTTCCTCAGTGATTTTTTTCTCCAAACATTGTTAAAACCCTTCATACTGTTATTTCTGCAATCAATTGCACTCTCATCTCTAATGCTATTTTTTTTCCTGTGAATATTACCCTGAACCTCTCTGCAATGGCAATCTAATTACCGGAGGAAGGTTTAATTGATTAGTATCCATCCTTCCTCTTGTTGCCAAGCAAGAACCCATTCTGTGTCTTTCTCAATGATGTTTCCCATGCTGCATGCTTTTATCAAATCCATTCTTTTCACAATTTTGTAACCACCGCAATCTAGAGTAAACGTCCTCTCGAAGCTACATTTTTTCTTCTTCTTTAAGAAGCACCATAAGAAATTTAAGAACAGTCGCATGGTAATCTGGTTGCCTCATCTTTCTGAACTCAACGATGTTATGGTTGATTCCCTTATTTTCTGACTATAACTTCTTCTTTTACCTTAAGATGATCAATTACCTTGGCCAATATTCAGCCTTTTTTGGGACAAGTTTTACTTTCAGTCCCAACCCTCGATCTGATTGAACGACCAAGTTGAATCCCTCGTGTAATCTTGCATGAAAATTGGGAGTTCCTTCAGCTGTCTTGGCGAGCAATAAGCTCTTCCTAGTCGGACCTAACATTTTTATCTCTCTGCAAACACATTTACTTCTCTTTATCTAGGAGGCTATTGAGTTCCTAGAGTAGTGTGACACTACCATCTTCTGTGCATATGTTCTTTCGTTCCCTCAATAGTTTTGTTCCTTGTGATCTGTTTGGTGGCCTTCAAATCCTTCCTGGGATGCCAACTGATGATGCCATTTACTTTGTTAAAAATTCTACCGTCATCATCGTGGTTCTAGTTACTTCATGACTTTTATCTCTAGCTGATCGTTCATATTTTGCCTTCAAGCCAGCCTTTTGTTACCTTGATTACTATTTTCTTACCTTCTGCAAGCTTGCACACTGTCATATGGTCTCTAGGAAGCCTTTCTGAGTAAATCTTCTTGTCTAGCAACATTTCTGGCAATCTTTTGGCTTTAGTTAGTGTTATTGGTTACCAGATTTTAACTTTAGAAGGTCGTTCTCTATAGCAATCTTATTACTCTTAGATCACCATTTTGGCAGGCCATTTTTTTAATTCTAGACTGAAACCTCTGATAATCCTTTGAGTTTCTTCCTTCTGGCTACGCTACATCTTTTGTAATGATATCTTTCACCTCCATTTTTGTCTGTGACGGATTTAGTAGGAGTTCTGTTTAAATTCCAACTAGGGAAGTAGAGTCGAAGTTCTTTTAGAAAGTTTCCCCACTAGATTCCATGAATATCTGGTAGTAAACATTAGTTAGGTAATCATAGCAATGTGTCTAATTACGATCAAAGAGATATAATTGCATGTAACCAAACTTATTAATGAAGAATAGTATGATTAAACAGTAGGTTACTGATGTTAGTTGTCAGAATAGAGTTGTCAAAATTAATGTTTTGTATTACACTAGATATTCCAATTAGTGCACTTATTCTTTTAAGATAGGATTAGTAGTTAATGATCTGGTTGAACAAAAGTCATTTTTTTGACAATTTAGCTTGGAATAGTTGGGTCAGTTTTAGCTTCTCTTTGGATATTTGATCTTGAAATATGTAATCTAAAATGATTAGTTATTAATCAAGCCTCCTGGCTTAAAGAAATGTATGTTTAGATTATTGTAAATTTAGAGTTTGATGTTTGTATACCAAAAGTAAAATCATTCCTTAAGCCTTATTTTTATAGTTAGAGTATTTGTTCACTCTACACTTATAGGATAGTTAAATGTATAAAATAGTTAGGTAGGCATGGCTTGTTTTAATTGTTGTAGTGATGTTCAAGGTATTGTAAGTCCGCATCGAATGTTTGTAATCTAAGAAATTGAGTTAACTTTACTAGTATGTATGCGAAGTTTAGTTTAAATGTTAATGTCTTTATCGTTTACCTCTTTTCTTAATGATTGAAATTGAGTTTAATCTAGTTTCAATTAAGGAGTTCAAATAGTTCCTTATAATTGTTGTCATATTACGATTTATGTCCTTGTATTAATCTAATGATGTTATTTAGTATTCTTTCTTGAGTAAGATTAGTGTCTTGTAAAGATTGGAGCTTTTATTTGTCGATAATGCATGTCTATAGAAGGAAGTAAGAATGTTTTGGACATAGATTGTAATGTTGTAATAACCTTGTCGTTGGAGTGTTTCATTTTCGCAAACCTTGTCCGGAAATGGTATGTTGAGTCACTGATATCTTAGTGTAAGTTCGCCCTTGGAACTTAATTTCATATTTTTATCAACTTGTAATAATGATGGTATTAAGTTATTTGCCTTTCTCTTTAACCCTTGTTGAACTTAAATTATTTTGGTCTAAAGGAAAGTCATAGTCATCTAAGCCTAGTTTCCATATTGGGAAAGGTACTTTTGTAACATGGTAAAGAATTCAATTTACCGACTCCAGAGGCTTAACTGCTTGGGTTTCAACTTCGTATTTGTGTCAATCTGTTCCAATGATGTATTGTTTGAGTGTTGAAGGGGATAAGGGAACTTTTATTGTTGTGGACAAAGTTGAATGGCGTATGTAATGGATCGAAATCTCTTGTAACCCTTGTCCTTGCATATTATTGGTTTTGGATGGTTGGTTAGAGATTTCTAGGAGAGTGGCTTTCATGGTGGGGCCGGTGCCCAAAGTGGCTGCCTGGGTAACCCCATCGAAGTTGTAATCCAATTATAACTTAATAATTTTTTTAGGAGGGTTGGGGTAGTAATTTACATAATAAGATAAGTAAAATGTCTCACCCAAGCCTTGAGTGCTCTCATAGGCTAAGGATGGGATGAGAAGGCCTGGTTGGCAAGGCCAACCTCCTTGTCTCCATGAGAGGATGTGTCGGCTCCGCATGTGTCACCCTATGGGGCCGATGCCTACACAGAGGCTGCCAGGGTAACCATAGATGGGGGTCGGCTTCTAGTGAGAGATAGCCTAGGTAACCCATGCTAGGACCATGCGATGACACTCTCCTTACTGTAGTCCAGTTACTTCCTCTTTATCTTTTGTTGTTACCTCTGGAGTGCAGACTTGTCTTAATGATTTGTCTTGTGTTGACGACTACTATTTTGTCTATGCAGTCTTGTTATTCTCTTTTGTCTACATGGAGTCTGTATCTTGTGGTTGTATTCATTGTTGTAACCTTGACCTAGTGGAACCTCATAGTTATCTCCTAGCATGGAGGGGTGGACCTCAGGGTTCCACATGGTTGGGAGGTAGAGCTATCCATTGGTCTTCTTGGATGTTATGGTTCGAGTTCAGTGCAGAAGTGTTCCAATTCCTGATTTGTTCTACACCTTCAGAGTTGTAATATACATTCATAATTGTACTATTTTGTAAGCCAATGTAATCGGTCTTGTAATCTTGTATTGAACCATTGTAATTATTCATCTCTGCAAATGTATAATGTAATACTCTTCTGTTGTATTATGATGCATATCACTTGTAATGTTATAATCTTATCTAATGCAGTCATGTTCCCTAGAGGTGTTAGATGTTCATTTCATTTAATGTTGTTACTAGTGTAATTATATTTAATGTATAATGAATTTACTTGCTTAAAAAAAAAATAGTTTTGTAAAATCAGTACTTGTTTGTCTAACTCTCTAGGGTTGCATGATGGGGCATCACATTTTATCCTTCTTCTCCTTGCTATTCTTTTGTTTCTTATCCTTATTATGACTGCTTTGTCCTTTCTATTATTTTGTGCCTTGTTAACCATGGCATGTGACCTATAGGATTTTAGAATGCTCATCTAGATTAGCTTATCTTGCTCCCGTGTAAGAGAGACAACAAAATCATCCAAAGATGGCATGGTGTACTAAGCCCCAAGTGCACCCTTAGTATCATATAAGGTAGAAACAAACACTAAATATTCAGAACTTAGCTTAGAGAGAATACTAAGAATCAGTTGTTCATCTTTATTTTCAATTTTGTATGGTTTTAATTGCAACCTTAGTGACTTTAATTTGGTGAAGAAATCTTGGATTGTGTTAAAATTGCCTAGACTTAGACTCATTAGATCATCTTCCAACATATGACCCCTCATTGAATCTTGTGTGTCAAATAGTGTTTCTAGCTTTGTCCAGATTTCATTTCGTGAATTCAAAGATTCAATATGAAAGAGCAAATCAAGATAAATAGACAAACACAAAGTTCCATAGGCTTCATCACATGTGTTAAACCACTTAAGATTTTATGTATCTTGTGCAAGTTCAATTTCTAGTCCCATTATTATCCTATGCAAACCAACTTTCCTTAAGTATATTATCATGCATGATTTCCACTCAAAATACTTGTAAGGAGTTAAGATTGGAACTGTAGCTTGATCCATGATGCAGAAATGCAGAAATGAAGTGTTAAAAAGAAGAGAACACAAGAACGCCAATACAACCCCCCTTTTTCACTAGAATAAAAAATTGCCCCCCAAAAAATTACAATGTTGGCACTTTATAATTCAATGCGATTACAAGGCTTTTTCCAAATTATAATAGTCACAGGGCCCATAGATGGCCAAAATTTGACTTTTGATACAAAATGATTCTTGAAACAAAATTTGGAAAAAATAATTATGTAGCTATGTATTTCTCTCCAAAACCTTTCCAACGCTAATTCATTTGTGAAAAATGGAGTTCTAGGGAACAAGCTATGGCCCGACGAAGACAAAATAACTACCAAATGGAACCTATAATTTTTGGAATAAAATGATAAAATTTTAGATCAAAACCTCTTTGGATGGAAAGTTCACTTCGCCAGGTTTCCAACAACTATTTGTTTGCCAAGAAATACCTTCGTGGGCAAAATTTATTGTAAAAAGAAAAAAATCCCCCTTTTAGGCTTGTAGAAGAGGCCCTAGTGGCCCTTGGGTGGTCCGTGGGTAGACTTGCCTAGAGGAGGTGGCCGCAAGGGTAGCACCACTGGTGGAGGTGTCAAGAATGGTGGAGGAAGAGGGTTTAGCCACTCAGGAGGGGCGGTGGTGTAGTGAGGATTGCTGGTAGTCTATTATAGCCACTATTGGCTTATACAATAGTAAGTGGGTTTGAAGGCCCACTGATAGGTACACATGCTTGTAGGGGTCTTAGCAGGTTTGAATCCCACGGCCCAAACAAGGGGGTGAAGCCCCTAAACCAAGGTTGAGCCCTCTAAATGTAGAGTGCTCAAAGCATTAAACAACCAGCACAAAGTGCTAGCACCCAAGGCACTAATATATATATATATATATATATATATATATATATATATATATATATATATATATATATATATATATATCTTAAATTTTTACAAAATGATGCCTCGAAAAGCATGTTGGGAGGGTCGTACAACTCTCTTGGCAAAAAATTTTTGCTTTAGAGGCTCCCAACACCAAAATTGGGTGAATTTTATATCAAAATTCATTTTTTCAGCCTTCTGGACTCAATAACAGGGTCCTTTTTTGGCCAAAAATGCTCCAAAAAAAGTTGAATGTTGAATTTGAGCTCCAAACCCCTGTTTTGCAAACTAGACTTCTAATCTCCAATTTTGGTGAAATGAAAGCTAGAGTTGACTTTCTCAAGCCTTCTAGGTGCTGTGGAAATGCTGAAAAGACTCCCAGGATTACCACAATGTTGTAAACACCCAAAAAAAAATTTAAAAAAGTAGAAAACCCCAGAGGTTAAAATATTTTCGTCAAACTTTTTTTATTCTCTAGATCATTCGAAGATGCAAGAGAAGAGCATACTGTGTTTTCAAAACATCTACATGCAAGCTTATTAGCCCCCCCTCCCCACAAATCTTTCAAATAAGGAAACTAAAATCTATTATGCACTAGAATAACTCTGATACCATGTTAGAATCTAAGAAGATGAATAACCTAGAAAACTAGTGCAAATGAATAGATATTAAACTGTGAAAGCAAATGATAGAAGATCAAAATAACAACACAGAGTAAGTCTCCAAGATAGAAATGCAAATGCTCATGAAGAAAAATAGCATTAGGAGAATGCAAAAGCAAATAGCTACAAAACATAATGTACCCAAGACTAGCTAGGAGGTGAGTATATATAGAATATGAGAGAGGGGAGAGGTGCCAAATACGACCAATGACCCGAAGAGTCTACCACAATAGCCTAAAATAGGCAAGTGTAACTCCCATAGAAGATTCTAAAACCTTGCACCCAATCACACTAATACTCACTTATTTAATCCTAAGCAAGCTTAATTAGAAGTGTAGGAAAAACCTAGGAATATAGGAAAATAAATAACCCAACTCAGAAAATAAAAACCTACACTAACACTTCTGATACTTTTCTTTGGAATCAAAGTTTGATATTACTTGGTCTTCTTGAATAAGAAGAGCAAAGAGTGTCGATAAATCAAGAAGATCATCTTCATTTTGATATTTGGAATTTAAAATAGAAATAAAATTTCTAAATCATTCATGAATGTTTATTTGTATTATAAAATATAGAAGTTTATCTTTTATTAGGTCATATTTTTATTTGTCTAATTGAGATTTGATGTTTTTGATTTTACCAAGGCAATTTATTACTTTTTCATCTCCTTTAATAGGAGTTGTAAACAAATCTAATATTAATTTAATGATTTTTGAAAGCCTAGATCCTTCATGCATAGGTTCTAACACACTCCAAGCTTCAAAAGGTGAATCTAGGTTTCCAATATGTAATAAAAATTCATCTCCAATACTTCTTAATAAAATTGATAATGCTTCTTGTGATCTATTATTGAAGGAATTTATAAGATCAAAGTTAATATTTCTACCTATAGGTTATTTTTTCTTACCATCGACAATGTTCTATAAGTCCATGTCATGAATTCTGCCTTTATCCTAATTTTCCAAATAGAGTAATTGTTTCCACATAACATGTGTTCTTTGCTGATTGTGAAGATATGCGACCCCATCTAAAATAAATTATAGAATTTGAATTATAGACCCATATATTTTGTCAAAAAAGAACATATATATTATTACTTTTTCAAAGGAGAGAAAAAAAGAATAAAATAGAAAAAATATGTTACCCCCTCTTTTTCTCTTTTTCATAATAACAACCCTTGCATAATGTCAAGTCATAAATTTAGTATGTTATATATAAAAAAATTGCAAGGATAATAGGGAAAAAAATATAAGAATTAAATATTATACACTACATAACTTAACCTTAAATATAGTATAATTAGATTTCTAAGTTAAATATAACATATAGTATGTATAATATGTAATATTATTTTTCATTTTACAAAAAATAATGTTTAATATGAAATATATAGTATGTAATATTATTTTTCCTTTTATATAAAAATGATAATCTTAAACTATGTCGAATTTCCCTTATAGGTGGGAAGCAAGAAGGGTTTAAACAAAGAAATAGTATGTTGATTAAGGTAACAGAGAGAACAAAAGGTTATAAAAATGGGTTTTATCTTTAAAGATTGTATATTTCATAGCTATAGCGAACAACTCCAGCAACCTTACTTTAGAGACTATAATACAAAGGCGTGACAAGGGTTTTTTTGCTTTCAAGATTGCATGGACAAAGGAAAAAAAATGGTTTTTGTTGAAGAGGCCATGGTTAGACAAGAATTTTGAAGAGGTCACAACTTAACAAAGGTTTGAAGAGGCCGGCGGTTGTGGCATCTATGTGCAATCTTTTTTTCTTTTCATTCTTTCCTCTTCACTCTATGAGGAAACTAATGAATGTTGTGATTGTGCAATAGGTTTGAAATGGGTTTGATAAATAGTCCTTAGAAACTTTTAAGCAAATGAAACTTGGCAAGTGTAAAGCCCAACTCCCCAACCTTTTCCAACATCCTCTAGAACCATGTACAAATTAAAGCTATGGATAAGGGTAAGGACATCCATCAAAGAATAATGGGAGGAGGTCGTGGACAAAGAAGATATGACATCACTTGCTTCAAGTGCAACCAAATGGGACATTATGCTAACAAATTTCAAGAAGAAAAGAAGAAGAGTTGTGCTTTCCATGGCAACTCTAGTCATGATCTATTCACCTATGCCAGGGCACAACAATATTTCAAAAATGCTTCATCACAAATAAAAAGCAAAGATTTGTTTGGTGCTAATGCAACAAAAGGAGTTCAAATCATAAGGTAGGTATCCAGACAAGATTCTCAAGGAGACAAAAGATGTGGAAAATTTGAAATGAAGAAACAAGAAACCAACCCCTATTAATGAAAAAGGAACAATTGGATAAGGAATTTCTAGTAAAAAGAGAAGAATTGAGAAGGCAAGTCATTGTAAAATATAGGTGGAAAACAAAGTTGCGGTAATAACTAGAGGGGGAATTGACACTGCAAAAAGAAGAATACAAGAATATGAAATAGAAGAAGAGATAGAAGAAGATGATGAAGGAGAGTATTTTCCAACAAAATCAAGACACGATCAAATAATCGAAGATACCAGAAGGATCGTTGTATAGGAAAAAAGAAATGAAGAAAACCACAAAACATGTTTTTCAAAAAAAGAAGCCCAACTCTTAAGGAAATTAGCAAACTTTGCAAAGGAAGATAATATTTTGGAAAAATTAAAATAATTCTCAAAATATTGGAATAAGGAAAGAAATTCAACTTCAAGACCTCAAATTAGAAGTGTAGTAAAAACGCCACGAAGATGGAAGAAGAAACCAATTTGAGTAAAACTCTAAGTAAACAACAAACATTTTAAGAATGTATTGGTTGACCTTGGGGCAGATGTCAGCATTGTACCTAAAAGAGTCTAGAAAGAATTTAGGAAGTCAACACTCTATGATACCCCTTATAATATTACCCTTACGGATGATACCACTATCAGTACAGTTGGGACATGGAGAAATGTAGAAGTTAACTTGATGAGAATCAAGAGAAGGGTAGAATTTGAGGTAATAAAAATTAAGGAACCCTTTGATACCTTTAACATTCTATTAAACTTAGAATGGTTCATAAATTCTAATGGGATAATAGACTCCTATAAAGAAGAAATATCATTTTTTGATAATAAAAAGGTAATACACATACCTCTATACACTAATATAAGTAATGCATACATTGAAGAAGTAGCGCAAGAGGAGAGTGAAGAAGAAGAACCAAAGGCCCTATATTCTTTGAGAATATTGATCAAAGATACTATGCATGAACCTAATTCAAAGGGGGAAATCATGTTAGATAGTAGTAATGACAACACTGAAAGTGAATATGTTATGGAGGCTTGGCTTTGGGATGAGCCAGAAGTTAGATCCATGAAAATACTAGGTGCAAGAAGAATTTGTAGTCTAAGGAAATTAGATAAAATTTATATCCAAGCCACCATAAACAAAGGAAAACCACCACAATACAAAATATGAGGGTATAGAAAAGAAAAAACAACAAACTAAAATTTCATGACATTTGAACCATATCTCATATGGTATTTTGCATATTAAGCTTCCCTAGTACTCTAGAGTAGGAGATTTGTTAACATACTTAGAGGGTATGGAAAAGGTATTTGGAAAGGAAGATCTAAGACTAGAAGATCTTCAAGATATCCTAGTATGTGGTGAGACAAGATGGTGGTACACCCACAAACCCAACATCCGAACTTGGAAACCATTTTAGTTCTTATAAAAACTAAGTATTTACCGAAAGGAGACTGGAAACGTACTCCAAAATATTGTGGCAAGATAAAAACTTAAGTCACACCTTCAAAATTGCATTAGAGAATGGACCAATAGGAGAGAATATGATGAAATATTATACACCCAACTTTTCTACTAGACATTATCACCCCTTGCAAATACCAAGCACATTAACCAAGAAAAGAGAGGAGAAACTCGAAGCTAGGTCATGGTACAAAATGAATTTTTTCAAACATTTGCACTCTATAGCAATGACAAGCTAATTCACAACACACTCCAAAAGATGAAGAAAAAAATTCTATCTCCAATAGAAACAATTATTAACAAGGAACATCAAACTCTACCACCAAAGGAAAAAGGCATTTGCAACTTGATAGAATGGATGGATAAGGTTGAAATGCCACCACAAAAGTTATGTGGCACTTTTAGGAAGATTATGGAACCTGAAGAAGAAGGAACCCCTCAAAATTTAAAAATAGAATTAGAGGAAGGAAAAAGAGAGATAACTACTACTAATGCACTAGAAAATAAGTACTTCAATGAGCCATTAAAGACTAGAAAATAAAATATAGCTTTAGAAGAAAGCCTTGAGTTGGCCAAAATTGGAGATTATTGGGATGAAAGACAAGTGATGCAAGTGGTGAAAGTATTAAAGAGTATAAAGACTTATTTCCCCAAACATTTTTTGACCTAAAAGGCATTAAAGAAGAGGTAGGGACAATGAAAATACAACTGAGGGAAGGAACAAAACTATAAAGAAAAAGACCATATCAATTGAACCCTAATGTCAAAACAATAGTGAAAATAAAACTAGACAAAATGTTAGTAGGAGGTATCATCAAACCAGATGAAGATGCAAAATGGATAAGCCCTATGATGGTTCAACATAAGAAAATGGGTGAGATAAGAGTATGTGTTGATTTTAGAGAATTGAATAAATCTTGCATCCACAACCCTTTCCCAACTCCTTTTATAAAAGAATACTAGAATTAGTAGTAGGAAAGGAGATCCACTCATTTACAGATGGATTCTCAGGGTATCAAGGTATCACCAAGTAAAAATCTAGGAAGAAGAAGTCAAAGACATTTGCAACTAAATGGGGATCATTTATGTATATTATGATGCCATTTGGTTTAAAGAATGCCCCTATAATATTTAGCAGAATTATGATAAACACCTTTAAGGACTTTATTCATAACTTTTTAGAAGTATACTTGGATGATTGGATAGTGTATGGACTAATTAAAGATCATGTTCAAGTACTAAGGCTAATTCTAGAACAATGTAGAAGCCTACAAATTTCATTAAAATTGAAGAAATAAATATATTTGCATTACCTTTTAGAACACTCATAGGTCACATAATATGCAAGGAAGGTTTGATGGTTGATCCACTAAATATTTCTATAATCTTAAATCTATCAACTCCTAAGATAGTAACAGAAGTAAATATATTTTTGGAATACATTAGATACCATAGAAAATTCATCAAGGGATATGCAACAATAGTTGAACCAATAGAAGAACTCCTTAAGAAGAAGACACGCAGAAATTTCCAATTGGTAGAGCAATGTTAAGAAGCCTTTGATACACTAAAAAACAAGATTTCAGAAGCACCAATTTTAGTTTCTCTAGATTGGAATATCCCTTTCCATGTACATGTGGATGCCTCAGGAATTGTAATTGGAGTAGTACTAGTGCAACCAAGCGGAAATGAAGACCATCAAATTGCATATGCCAGCCGTAAATTATCACAAGTAGAAAGAAATTACACTACCATCAAGAAAGGCATTGGCTCTAGCCACCCCATTTATATTCTTTATAGACCATGAGCCACATGAATAAACCAGTAATATTAGAAAGAATCTATAGATGGCTATTGCTATTCCAAGAATTTAATTTTAAAATCATGGACCAAACTACATATCTAGAATTGACATAGGAGAAGAGCCAGGACAAGTAGAGGAAGAATTATCTAGTACAAATTTATTTAGAATCAATGTGGTACTAGAAGAACTGACAGAAGTAGCACAGTTACCATCCATAGGACAATTTCTAGAGCATTATTCTAAAAATGACAAACATGGGCTTTTAAGGAAACTAGTACAATATACCTTAATTAAAGGAGAACTACATAGCATATGCAAAGATGAAATTTTAAGAAGAGTTGTTTTAGAACATGAAAGAATTAGCATTTTAAGAGAAGCACATGAAGGAATATCAAGAGGACATAATTCTAGAGAAAGCACTACAAGAAAGTGTTACTTGCAAGATTATGGTGGCCTACACTACTCAAGAATGCAAATAAGTATGTAAGACAACACGATGAATGTCAAAGAATAGGAAAACCTACCGCAAGAGATGAAATGCCCTTGCGGCCAGTATCAGCACAAGACTCATTTGAAAAGTGACCAATTGATTTTATTGGATCCATTGACCCCCCAACAAAGAAGTCAAAAGAAAGATTCATCATAACAGGGGTTGAGTATCTTACAAAGTGGGTGTAAGCTAAAGCAACTAAAGATTGCATTGCTCACACCGCCACAAAGTTTGTTTACTAAAATATCATCACAAGGTTTGGTTTTCCTCTAAGCATAACAAATGACCAAGGAAAACACTTTGTCAATAAAACAATTGTAGAGCTACTCGACACCTTTATGATAGCACACAATAGTAGCAATTCCCTTACCATCCTCAAGCAAATGGAGAAAGCAAGGCACTGAACAAGATTATAGGCACTGCACTTACACAAATGTGCAATAGTAACACTATAGACTAGGACATCAAGATACCAATAGTACTATGGACTTACAAAATAACTTATAAAAGACTAACAAAATTTTGCCCATTTGAATTAGTATATGGAATTGATGCAACACTACCCATTCAATATATTATATCAAATTTGAGACTAGCTAATAAGTTGAGATTTAATGAGGAAGAATCTTTAAATAAAAGATTAGAGGATCTAGGAAAATTAGATGAGAAAAGGTTGTTAGCAACCTACCATCAAAGTTTAGAAAGAAACCACTAGAAAGTATGGCATAATAAAAATTTGCAGCAGAAAATTTTTCAAATAGGTGATCAATATAGTTCTCTTGTATGATAGCAAATTTAAGAAATTGGAGAAATTAAAAATGTGATGGTTAGGACCATACAAAATTGCAGAGATAACCAAGTCAAGAGCTATCAAATTAAAAACACTGCAAAATGAACCACTAAAAGGATATGTTAGTGGTGTAAGACTTAAACATTATTACGAAGAAACATAAGGAATAAATCCACAAAAAAGCAACACAACGATGTAACGTAGTGTAACACTAACAAAAAGTAACATTACATGAGGAACACTCCAATGAGAGAAGTGGCATGAATAATACAGGTAGGTAGGAGCAATAAATGCAAAACCCTCATCGAAAATCTATAAAGCCAACACTCTCCAAGCAAAAATCACTTGTAAATAATTTTCGAGAGCTCTAGTGCAAAAAGAAAGAGAGAAGATTCTAGAAGAAAGAAGCAATTTGAGCAAAGGAAAAGAATGAGAAATTTGTTGAAAAGATGGCAACACCCATTCTGGTTGAAGTAGCTAATAACCCACAACCAAAATACAAGAAATACCCTTTCAAAGCTATGGACAACGACCTAGCTAGAGCATTCTCAAATGTGTCCACTAACATCATCTATGTAGAAGATGTGTGGAAATACATACATGCCGATATGATAGAAATTGACCACACCACCTTCAAGCCTCTCAAAAAGACATTGAAGCCTAGATCCAAAGAGTATCTACTGCAATATTAATAGATTGTCAATTTTAAGTTGGAAACATGGAAGGATTTCCCAAATTTCTCAAAACATAACTAGAGCTACCTAGTTTTAAGCCACATCCATGATGAGTACATATACTTAGATCAACCCCACTAAATTACAAAAGAAGCAATCCATCCAGTCACAGGTTTATGCAATAAAGGGGATTTACCCTCAAAGAAGAAAGTAAGCAACCAAAAAGTAACTGAATTCATGAGAGCAACACCAGATGGGAGGAATCTATCTATTAAAAAAAAATTAAACTCAACAACAAGATATGCCACCTAGGGCATAGCCCACAAAATATATTAAACAAACTGAGAGGGATCCATGATAGGAATGGCCATTTTGACTCTATACGAGATGGTGGTCCAAGGAAAAGAGGTTGAATTCCTCTAAGAACAACTGATGGAGATTCTCACTAGGATGAAGGGATCCAACCAATACCCATTTTGGTATGGATCTCTCATTATTTGTTTAGCATTATATTTCTCAAATGCACTTCTAGGATAGGCAAGGAAGATATGGCAACAAGATTCCACCATTGTGGCTCAAACAAACGAACATGTCAAACATTTTCAAGAAGCCACCTCATATACCAAGGTATACTAGGGTTTCTTTAAAGCATTTCAGCAAAAGATGCAGGCAAGGGACAAAGGCACAAAGGTAATAGTAGCAGATGCGCTAACAAAGGCATTGCCAAAAGACAGGTTTGAGTTCTACAAGAGAGGATTCAATCTTCAATAAATCAGCTAAGAGATATTTGTCTAAGTGAGACTTGAGAGTATTAATATTAGGAAATCGTCAAAGATGTCTTGCTAATAAAACATATGCAATTAATAATAGAAAGTATGTGCATGTAGTTGAATAAAACATGCATAATTTGTAGTTCACTTTAGTAATTATTAGTTTATTGCATGAAGTCACAATTCATCCAATCCATGTAAGTATATTATATATCAAATAAGAAAACAAGAAAGAATACAAGCAAGTTTGGAGTGTTCTATTTATTTCAATTTATGTAATTTTATTTTACTGTGCAAACTTAAACTCTGCTCCATATTTTTACAAAAAGAAGTCCTCTCTTGGAGGTGAATTTATTTGAAGACCAAGCTGATGGTTCTTCCGAGTCATATTCCCAAGTTTAGTCATTTGGAGATCCTTCAAAATATTATTCGCCCTTAACCCCCACAACAAAGGGTTGATAGGGTGTTCTGCAGAAATCAATTTTTCTTGGGTGCTGCCTACTGCTGTCATCTTGACATCACTCCCCTGTTTTGGTTTTCTGATTAGTTGAACTTGTTTTTATGATTCATCACTCCACCCATCCACTTTGTATCACTCATTTCAGATGTTAACATGGAGACCCGGATGAGCACTATGAACATCACTAAACATTAAGATCGTATCATCAAATTGTGATTGTTTACATCTTAATGATGGATTAGAAGTGTGATCGGAAATGTTTATAGTTTTTTTCCAAAAGTTTTATTTGTAAAATCACTAAACATGTCTTGGAGGACTTAGAGATGCCAGAATAGTAGTGCTAGCAATGGTGATGAACTTTGTTTTACCACTCTACATGCATTCAAAGGTTTTAACTAGTTCATAATGCTGATGCATGGGACATTTATAATGTTATCATAAGCTTCTCACTTTCTCCCTATCGTGGCAAAGATTCTCAATTTTTGGTTTTGCACAACTGTCATACTGGGTATAAACCCTGTACTATATTTGTTGATCTGATCTATTTCCTGTAAGGAAAGCATGGACATGTTTATTGACCTCAATCCAACTGCATCCAGGGGTTTTTTTTATACCTCTGTGTTTCATCATGTTCCTTATAATTTCAATGTCATTCCACATCCCAGCTGCTGCATAGATGTTTGAGAGTAGCACGTAAGGTGCATCGTCCTTTGGATCCAACAGAAAAAGGTGTTGTGCTGCATGTTCAGCTAGCTTTATATTATTATGTACTCTGCAGGCACCAAGCAGACAACTCCAAACAGTAGCATCGGGTTTTATTGGCATTTTATTGATAAAGTCTTGTGCTTTGTCCAAATTCCCAGCTCGACCAAAAAGATCAACCATACAGTTATAATGGTCCATAGTCGGTAGGATATCATAATGTTCACTCATATGGCTGAAATATTGATAACCCTCTTTTACTAAACCTGCATGGCTGCATGCAGACAAAACAGAAACAAAGGTGATATGATCCGGATTGATGCCAGATTGTTTCATTTCTTCAAAGAGTTTGAGGGATTCCCTGGTGCGGCCATGCATCGCATAGCCTCCAATCATGGCTGTCCATGAGATAACATTCCGTTGATGCATCTTATCAAATAACTCCCATGCCTTTTGTATGCTCCCACATTTTGCATACATGTCTATCAAGGCATTCACCACACTAACATCACACTGAAACCCATTTCTAACTATTTTTTCATGAATCTCCATACCCTGTCCTAGAGCTGCAAAGTAAGCACATACTGGAAGAATACAGCTGAAGGTTATTGAGTCTGGGTTTACTTCTGCCGATTGCATTTCTTGGAAAAGACTCAAGGCCTCTTCACCATGTCCATTCTGTACAAATCCAGCAATCATGGCGTTCCATGAAACCACATTCCACTGGGGTATTTCCTTGAAGAGATTCAGGGCCTCATTGACAAGCCCATTCTGTGCAAATCCTGTAATCATGGTATTCCAGGAGAGCATGGTTTGTTGGGGCATTTTCTTAAAAAGCTTCATGGCCTCATCAACCAATCCATTCTGCACATAACCTGAAATCATTGCATTCCATGAGACAGCAGTTCGTTGAGGCATTTCCTTGAATAGTTTCCATGCCTCATCAACAAGCCCATTCTTTGCAAATCCAGCAATCATTGCATTCCATGACACCACGTTTCGCTCAGGCATTTCCTCAAAGAGTTTAAGCGCCTTATCTATAAGCCCATTCTGGGCATATCCTGCAATCATTGCTGTCCAAGAAACAACATCTCGGTTACGCATTCTATCAAACAATTCACGAGCTTGCCGAATGCTTACACATTTTGCATACATAACGATCAAGGCATTAACCACAAGAAGATCAAACTGAAGCCCACTCACTATTATCTTTTCATGGAGCTCTATACACATCCCCACGTCTGCCAAGTTAGCACATGCTGGGATAACAGTGGCGAAGGTTTTGGAATCCGGCCTGATACCTGCTGAAGACATTTCTCTGAAAAAATTAAGGGCTTCCTCATTGTACCCATTTCGTATAAACCCCGCAATCATAGCTGTCCATGACACCACATTTTTATCAGGCATCTCTTCAAAAAGCTCCAGTGCTTTGCCAAGGTATCCATTCTCAGCGAGCCCTGAAATTATAGCATTCCATGAAACAACGTTTCGCCGAGGCATTTGTAAGAACAACTCCAGGGCTTTCTCAGCGTGCCCATTCTGTGCATATCCAGCAACCATAGCTGTCCAGGAGACAACATCTCGTTGAGACATTTTGTCAAACACTTGTCGCGCACTCTCAATTCTACCACATTTTGCATACATGCCTACAAGAGCATTTGCAACAGAGACATGAGACTGAAATCCACTTCTTACTGTATGTTCATGGACTTCCACACCCCATTCCAGAAAAGATAAATTGGCACATGCCGAAACAACACCAGAAAAGGTGAAGTGATTGGGTTGGAAATCCGTCAGTTGCATTTGTTGAAACAGTACCAAGGACTCCTCAGAAAACCCCTGCTTTGCATGAGCTGCAATAATGACAGTCCATGAGCAGACATCTCTTTCAGACATTTTGTCAAATACTTTGCGGGCATCAACCAAATTCCCACACTTGACATACATGTTAATAAGCGTGTTCCCCAGAACCCTGTCTCTTGCAAATCCTCTTTCATTTATGTGGGCTTGATTAAGTTTTCCCTCTGGTAAGCATTTTTTCTGAATGTTGCCTCTCAGTAAGTGAATATAAGAACAAGAGATTGTATTACAGAGTGTTGTGGCATCATCAGAACAGAATAAGCTGGTTTCATGAGAAGTAAAAAGCTTGCGCTGCATATGAAAAATGAGCCCAACTAAGCGCATAAGATATAGCATTTTTAATGGTATAGAAATGGAGCAAAATCAGCCTGGAAAGCATTATGCGCTTCTCAAACGACAATAAGTTTGTTTTTTTGGCGCTCAATTTCAGAACCATATCTAATGTTCTTTTCAGGAGTAACAATCTCTTCTTTGAAGAGGCAAGCTTGGACAAAACTCCAAACTTTTTTATCAAGAGTTAGTGCAGAAGATCTGACATCAAGATGGACAGTTCCTAAGGAAAGGTAGGAAGATACGACCTGCATTTTCTGCAGTAAAACTGCGGTTGAAACTGAGCAGCTCTTCGTCACGGAGTGCGAGGCCTACAAGGATATCCGTATGCAGCAGGGTAATGACATGAATGTTGGCAATCTGAGTGAGTTATTTGAGGGAAAGAGACTTCACAACACAGTGCGTCTCTTGGTCAAGATCCATAAGAGAAGAGAAGACATCGAAAAGAACTTGATGGTGTCTTAACGTGTTGCTGCTTGGTCCCTTAGGCTATATGGTCTACGTTATTAAAACTCATTCATTCATTCAAGATGTGTTTACAAAATTTATAATGTTTTAGTGCCCTCGTGTCTTGGAGAGGCTTGTTTGCTGCTCTTGGTCCCATAGGCTGCTTCAGTGTCATGGATATTATTAAAATCTTTCATTCATTCATTCAATTATTTTTTTACATTTTCACATAATTATTTTCTTACATTTTCACAAGAAGGAAGTTTCCTATTGACCTTAAAAATCTCTCTTTTTATTATTTTTCATATAAGAAGTTTTAGCAATATATTTGAAAGGAAATAAAACAATCTTTTTATTTATATCAACTCCTAGGATGTTAAATAATATGGATGAGTCAATTAAACTCAATTAGACACTTTAGATATACATATGAAGTTGTCATGATATTTAAAAATTCAAAAATATAATTAAAGAGTGAAGGAATAAGAATTTGTGTGGGGGAGAGGACCCAATAGTTGAGCACCCTAATTTCACGCCTCTCAAAATTGTATGTGGCAATTTCGAATTACTCCCAATTTTTACAGCTAACTAAGGTTTCAGGTCCACACCATCAAATATGATGCCACATCAGTTGTTGAGATGCCCAAAAAGACCCAAAAAATGATAGATTGATAATTGTGCATTAATTTGTAATAGTTGTGCATTAAGTCATGTTTTGTTGGTGCACCAATGTGGCATCACATGATTTGTTGCTTTTTAGACCTAAAGAATACATTTTCATTCAATTATAAGTACACAACTACTAGTGTTATACTATTAAAAATATTGGGCATTAAATTCACAAATACTATAACAACTATTGGAACATGCTCAACTATAACAACCAAATCTTAAACTAGACTAAACATAGATATTTACCATGAGATAAAACATACAAGGTGAAAAGATAGAAAATTTTTCTTTCTTTTATTCAACTTAAATCAAGGTACAACAATTTACATAATTTCTTTTCTAAAATAAACAACATGATATAATATACGAAGATGACATTTTGTCTTTACAATTACAAATATCTGTAATAGATAAAGTTTTACATAGTTTTAATAAACACAAGTCACAAAGGTATACTGTATTTGGAAATCTGACATCTTTATCGCAAGCTTCGGCATGTCATCTGCTAGAGAGAGAGCATCTTCCCACTGTTTTTCCTCCAACCACAGACCGACGGTCTCCCACACATCTTCCAATTGGAAGTGGCCCTACCCTTCACGAAGAGTATAGACCAAAGGTGACCAACGGTAATTTGCCTTCCGAGTGCTTAGTGTTGTATCCTACCTAACTATATTGATCATACAACCCTAGATACCCTCTAGCTAAGTATGATTATTCCAATAGGTAATGTAATCCAGATACGGTGAATCGACAATGCACGCAGAGACATATGCATTACTTTGGCCAAAGATTCAATATAAATAGACGTTCGCAACGAATGTAGTTGTAATGTTCACCCACCCCAACTCGACTTGGATACTATCATATTCCTACAGTTTGACTTGGTCAACTATGTTTTACTATATAGTCTTGGCAACTTCAATATTCTAGTCCTCTCGACTTAGACAGGTTTTCAAACACTGTCATTGTTCCATAGATCTCATGGAATGACTATTGACTCATAGGTACATCTTTGCATCATTGCAAAATCTAAGGTCCATGACTTATCGACACTTAGAATCTCTAGACATAAGTTTGTCTATACTAAAAATCCATTCTAGTCAATCTGACTTAGAACTAATCCCTTTAATCTAGGATATACGTGCAATAAATCTATGTTTAGGTAACTCTAAACTTTTAGAGATTCCCTCTTTGTATAATGGCAATTTCTAGGGTCTATGATATTCTGTCACTCTACTCTTCGACTCAAATATCAAATATTTTTGGTTCATTATAATAAATTTTGACTCTTTCATAGAATCACTTAAATTTGATAAAGTACTACTAAGACTCTTCCCGTCTTGCTTTATGGTTTTCTCAACCTTTTATTGTCGACCAATATGGTTTTCTCGACCATTCACTGTCGACCAATATATCTATATATATATATATAACCAATGTCATATCTGACATAAGAGTTATAGGTTTTCCAAATCATCCTTGCTTTAAAACTAGAGTTTAGCTACTCTAACCCTAAATATGAAAATATCACACATCCTTGTTTTCCAAAGGTAATAGCATAAGTAAAACATTAGAACAAATACCTCTAGTCATTCCTAGACCACTTGGCATTGCTCGGATTCACATTTCATGTACATGAATCAGCATAGTATTCGGGGTATATATCCTCACCCATATAATATCTAAAAGAATACTATCATTTCACATCTATTCTTTTGATCTAAGTCAATCATTTATCCCTAATAGGTTTGAATCATAAAAGATAATAGTCTACTTTCGACCCCTTGGTCTACTTGAGTCTACTGACTTTCAACAAAAGCTAGGTTACGAACTCATATATAACATCCTTGTATATAAATGTCACTTAAAACTTTATCAACAAGATAGTTATAACAATCATGGGGGTTGAGTTACAAATTTCCCAACATGCCCAACCTTGGAATAAATTACTTCAATGATGCCCAACCTAGGGTTAACTTTGTCTTCTATGCACTTATCACTAAAATAAGTTCTATTGAACAAAAACTATGATATATATATCTTTGCAATGCCTAGTTTACTCTCTTGAGATAACATAACATAAGCAATAGATACTATCAAAGGCTATCTAGGGTTCCACATTCTTGGATCACCTATTTCCCTAAAATATGTATAAAAATTGACAAGAGGAATTCTATTTCATACAAAGAAATCTTTATCCATGTTGCATCCTCCTTGCTTCAATATCAAGGTGATATTATCTCACCAAAAAGTCCTTGAGAGAACTGGCAAGATTTCATCTATGGAACTATCATAGTCTTTAATACTGACTAAAGGATCTATTCCCATTTTCTTTAGTTTCTCATTTTCTAAATTGGAATCCAAGTTCAGTAATATGATAATACTGTTGAATATCAGGAACACTGAGAGGGGGGTGAATCAGTGTTCTATAAACTTTTTCTTTTAACCATTTCTCATAATAAATCAAACAAGAGCACAACATGCAAATAAATAACCATAGAAGTATGACACATGGACACCAATATTTTTACATTGGAAAACCCAAAGAGGGAAAAACCATGGAGAGGATTAGCTCTCAAATATATATTGCAATCTTTGCAAATAATGATGTTCAGGCTTGGTCACTCCATGGGCCTGGAACATGCTGGCTCACTACCATGAAGTACAGCTAGGTCTAGTAGGCTCACTGCCTCAACCCTAAACCTAGAAAGATTACAATAAGGGTCGTTAAACCCTGAGGGCTGTTAAACCCTACTGGAGGCTCACTGCCTTAATGAAGAAGGCTCACTGACAAGAATAAATCAAATAGCATATGAAAACGAGTACTACATAAGCATCTGTCAATATGCCAAGGTGCAGTCATTTAGCAACTGAATTCTGAATCCCAAGTCTTCATCATCCGCACTGATCCTTTATCTCTACTTTGCTATTCTCATACTCGCATTATTCTGACACACACACACACACTCAACCAAAATTCATCGCTCTTATATATCTGCATCATGATTTGATCCATAATCGATTCGGTATCCAAAAAATAAAACGTGTAAATAGAAAGATGTAGCTTGTCGGCTCAATCCAATGCACTATATGTTATGTGGACCCAAATCTTTGCCCAAACATGTTCATATAGGTCAGCTCATAGATCCTTCACACACTATCTCTTCTCCACACAATGATTTATCATACTAGTCAGCATGTTCCTCATGCTTAACAGGTTCATCTGTAGACTTACAATTTTTACTGCGAATCACAAAACACTTCCAAAATCATATCAAAGATTTTTTACACATTCCCAATCTTACCCTTAGAACCGCAAGGCATGATATCATCTTGCGAGGGAATGCAGACCATCAAAACTCAAACTCTGTCTCTATCAAACTATGTCTAACACTGTACAGATACTCACAGCTTGCAACTATCTTTCCAGTGGACCTCAGATCTCACAACTCTAGAATTAGATACTTCATACAAGTGTTTATAACACCTTAAAAATGCATAACAAAATACTCACTTGCGGAGGAATGCAGACCATTACACTATGCCCTGTTCACTGTCTCTGTTATACTTCTACTCATCCGGACTTAGATACTTTCTTCAGGTGACTTCCTGAAGAAGTCAGAACTTGATCTCTGGATCAAAACAACATTAGACAATTATAAACATCATATCTAAGCTGCATTACCAAATCATCATCTGTGGAAGCACACTGACCCACTGACTATCCTTTACTCTATAAATACCCATACTTAGCCACTTCTGCCAACCAAATCTGTCAACTAGACCTGAATTCCAATGTAACCTTCCAGAGTTATCTCTTACTATCATGGTGATAAGATCTATGATCCTTGTTGTCCTTGTTGCCATCAATGACAACATACAAGTCCATACCAGAGCAGTGTCTCTTGCCAACAATCTCCCCCTTTGGCATTGATGGCAACACTTAGTAAAAAATGCTTGACTGCTCTCTCTTACTATATACACTTCATTCTCCTACTCCCCCTAAGATGTTTATCCATTTTTCACTGATCTTCTTCTCCCCCTTTGACATCAATGGCAAAGGGTGTGATCCAGAGCCAAACATTTACCAAATTTTCAAAAAATGTACTCTGTCATATATTTACAAGTACAATCTTCATCTTTATATCACATGTATTTGAGAATGTCATTGAATATGTTCTTAATCTATGCCCACTCAATATCCCAGCCTTTCTCGGCATTATCCAAAATCTGAATGTGTCCACTGAAGAGAAAAACCAAAGTTTCAGCTATTTGCAGGTCTGATGATGTGGCAGTTTGTGCAGCAAGTTGTGCTTCAGCTACAAGCTTGGTCATTGAATCCAATTTGGGATAGATCAGTCTTCATCAGTTTTCCTTCCAATTCCTTGATTGTTTCTTCTACTTTTTTTGTAACTTCCAGCCATGATAGACAAAATTTATATACATCACCTTCTTCTCCAATAGCACTCTGACCAATCTATATCGTATTATCTAGCTGAGCCTTATCATGGGCTATCAACTTTGTCAACTCATCTAACCTTTTCTCATTGAATTCTTGTCTAACTTTTGTTTCAGCAGATTTCTCAAAAGATTCAAAATGTTTACTTACCGAACTGATAAGTCCTTTGAGTTGGTTGTTTGGAGGCAAGGAGTTGTCTTTCTGATAAGATGGCATCAGCTTCTCCAAAATGTTGGATGCTTCAACAATGAGCTCACTGTCCTCAATGTGAGACTTCAACATTTCTTCTTGAGCCTTGGCCTAAACAACTATGACCAACTTCAGCTTCTGTGCTGGTGACATTGTATCCAAGTTTATTGGACCATGTAGGAATTCTGACTCATCCAAAACCTACTTTCTTTTCTTCAATAGTTCTTTCACTGATTCAGTAGTGTCTCTTAGTATAGGAGTTTCCTCTTTTTGTTCTGGTGAAGGATTTTCCATGGCCGATTCTTCCTCAATCTTTTCCTTTTCAGTATCATCCTCTGTTTGTTGTGTCGATGAGGGTCCCATTTGAGAGTCATCAACAAGTACTTCTTTTTCTTCGAACACTCTGTCATCTTTATCAATTTCTTGGCCCAAGTTTACTTCTGGAACAAATGAATTATCAACAACATCATTCTCTTTATTGACACATGTGGTGGGAAGATTGTGTTGCTTCAGAGCTTCCAAAATAATTTCCTCTGTTTCTTTCACCACCTTATCAATCTCACCCATCATTAATAAATTTATCCTCATTTTTGTTCTGAACTACCACTTGGTCTCCTTGGCGTTCAAGTCTTCTTTTGGAGTAATTTCTGGACATAATCTAGTTATCACATGTTTTCTTAGCTTAATATCCTTAGCTCTAGCAGTCTCCTTTCTGATGCTCGGAATATTTTCTAGGCTTTCAGGGAGATCAAAGATGATCTCAATAAGAGCCCTGTTGAAGATGTTTAGATATTTCACAGTGGCTTCTTCGAAGCTTCTTTTATCAACATCACCATATCCATCATAGAGTTCAATTATGGGCTTCAGATTTCCATCAACTGTGACAGCTTTTATTACATCTGCAGGATTTAGAGGCTTTTCTTTTCTGTCTTTTACTAGATTTTTCCTTTTCGGAGGGTTTTTCTTTAATGCTTCCGAAGGCTTTGACTACCTCAGTTTTCATCTTCTTAACCTTTTCATCTGACTCTATTTCTTCTTCATCCTTTTTACCAACACTAACATATAATCTTCTTCCCTTCATCTTTTTCCTCTTCATGTCTTTGACAGAGGATTCTTTTGATGTTTTCTCTAGGTTTATTAATGATGTGGCACCAAAGGAGGTAGCAGATCTCCTAGTGGTCCTTTGAACCTTTTCTGGTTTGTCCTGTTTCATCTGAGATTTTTACGGAACCTGTACTAGTTCACTCTTTTGTTTTACTTCTGCTTTCTCTACCTTTTCCCTGACTTCTTTTAGTTGTTCTTTGGTAATACCATACCTTGCAGCAATTTCTTCTACTTCTCTTCTCACTTTCCTAGTGGATTCTGGTTTTCTGAGTTCAACATACAATTTTACAGATAGTTTTTCATATGTACCAAACCTTTCTTCCTTTGTGTCCTTAGGTTTGCTTAGCATATGTTGGGCATAAATGTCAAGTACTTGACCATCCACTTCATACCCCATGGGCATGATCTAAACTGTTCTGGGCTCAACAGCCTCCATTAAACATTGGTCCTTGGTGACCATGAAACAAATGGTATCTTTGTATTTCTCAACAATTGCCATAGGTATTCTTTCCCTTGACTGCATCATATTTTGAAAGTTCTTGAAAAACCCCCATAGAGTTGCTTTTTGCTCATTGTGACTACCTAGGTTGTTAAGATAATTTCTTATTTGAATAGCTACTGGTTGATTACTTAACCAAATCAAGCCCTTGTGGTTAGGGAACTCATTTATAAAATAGAAGAATAATAGACAATAAGCATACCAAATTTGAAAGGACAGTTCTTGCTTTCCTTGATCTTTTTCAAGTTGTCCATTAATTGAATTCTCAGCAGCTCACACAAGTCATAATCCACATTCTCCTTAATCATTTGGTATGCTATGTAAATGACCATACTGGAGATAGAATTTTCTCTACTTGTGAAGTAAATCTTGTACCCTATGACCATTGAGGCAAACTTTACCGTAGGATCAATAATACCATTTGTTGTCATTGCCCTTTTGTCGAATTGGGCTCCAGTGGCATCTATAACTATTTTATTCTTGACCGCTTTAAATAATGGCACACCTTCGGTGGAGTTTAGTCCAATGACTACCTAAATTGCATCCTTTGTTATCTCAAAGGGTTGCCCCTTCCCTAACCACATGAACTCGTCATGAATCCTTTCTTCGAAATACTTCAATCACCTCAATTCTTGGTCGTTGTTGCTCAAATTTAGCTTCAATCTCTATGAATTCCTAATAGGTCTGAGTGCAAAGTGATTTTGAAACCAAACAAGTTCCTTTTTATTCTCTGCGCGACTTGACTTAGTCGTCATTAAATGCTCATTCCCAAAAAGTTGTTAAAACTCTTCACTATAGAATACAGTTGATTAGGATTGCTTTGCAATATGCCGCTTTGACCCTTTTTCTTCCAGTTTTTCTTTTAAGAGATATGTCACATTAGATTTGATCATACACCTTCATGCCAAATTCTGGCACCCACTTTCTGGCTGGGGGATTTGGATTTTCAACACTGCTCCCCCTAAGCCAGAGCTCTCAATTTACTTCCTGGAGGAAGTGTCTACACTAGATGTTGGTGCAAGTCCATCCTTAACCTCATTTACATCCTTTTTAATCCATATCATACTCATTTCATTCTTGGTTTTCATTGGATCAACCTTTTCTTTTCCCTTATCATTCCTCTTCTCTATTTTTCTTTCTTCAGCATAATAATTTCTCTTCATATTCTTGCTTCTACAGAATCTTGCAACATGTCCAAATTTGTTGCAATTGAAGCATACAATGTTTCCTTGTCCTTGATTTCTTCCTCTGAATGAATTCATCCTTGATCTGAATTGATTAGCCATGTGTCCAAATCTATTGCATGTGAAACACTTGCCATTGAAGAATTGACCATTCATAGAATAGTTTGGCATATTTCTTAACACACTTCTGCACTCATTTGCTTTATGACCAATCTTCTTGCAATTGAAACATTTACCAGAGAAGGATGGAACATTTTGATTCATTCTAGTTCTACACTGAGTAGCCCTATGACCATACTTATTACATTTATAACAGCGACCATTGAAGGATGGGTACCACTGAGCGTTTGGCTGTTTGACCGGAGGTCTTCTAGGTCTTCTTCTTTGATTTCTGAACTGGTATCCTCTATTTTTCCTTGACTCAATGTTTATTTGACCAGATTTTGAACTTTCTCCTTTCTCAAATCCCAAACCTTGCTTGTCATCAGCACTCTTCTAGCTAGCAATTATTTCATCAAGCTTTGTAGTACTTATCTTGAATTTTTCTTTAAAGCTTTTGGCCTTTTCCAGGTCTTTTTTTAGATTTACAATTTCTTTTTCAAGTTTGGCACAATCTTCTGATCTATTCTTCATAATTGAATTTAGATCATCTTCTGCTCTTGTTCTTTCTATAACTTCTGCTTCCAAATCATTCAAAGCTTCATTTGCTGATATCAATTGATCATTAACTTCTTTGTATTTGTCTTTGAATTTCTTGACTTGTTCTTTTAGCTTTGAGATGCATTCATCAACTTGTTGCAAGTTTTCTTTCAGATCCTTGACTTCTACTTCAGAATTTTCAAGATCTATAAGAGCTGCTTCTAGTTGCTTGTTGCTTTCATAATTTCCAAATCTTCCTTAAGTTGTTAGACTTTTTCCAAGGAACTTGGCTCTGACAATTGTTGAATATCAAGAACACTGAGAGGGGGGTGAATCAGTGTTCTATAAACTTTTTCTTTTAACCATTTCTTAGAATAAATCAAACAAGAGCACAACATGCAAGTGAATAACAACCATAGAAGCATGACACATGGACACCAAGATTTTTACATGGAAAACCCAAAGAGGGAAAAACCATGGAGAGGATTAGCTCTCAAATATTTATTGCAATCTTTACAAATAATGATGTTCAGGCTTGGTCACTCCATGGGCCTGGAACATGCTACCTCACTGCCATGAAGTACAACTAGGTCTAGCAGGCTCACTGCCTCAACCTTAAACCTAGAAAGATTACAATAAGGGTTGTTAAACCTCACTGCCAAGAATAAATCAAATAGCATATGAAAAAGAGTATTGCATAAGCATCTGTCAATATGCCAAGGTGCAGTCATTTAGCAACTGAATTCTAAATCCCAAGTCTTCATCATCACTGATCCTTTATCTCTACTTTGCTATTCGCATACTCGCATTATTCTGACACACACACACACTCAACCAAAATTCATCGCTCTTATATATCTACATCATGATTTGATCCATAATCAGGTCGACATCCAAGAAATAAAATGTGTACATAGAAAGATGTAGCTTGTCGGCTCAATCCAATGCACTATATGTTATGTGGACCCAAATCTTTGCCCAAACATGTTCATATAGGTCAACTCTAATGATTCAATCACTTAAATAGATCCTTCACACACTATCTCTTCTCTGCACAATGATTTATCATACTAGTCAGTCTGTTCCTTAAGAGCATGCTTAACAGGTTCATTTGCAAACTTACAATTTTTACTGCGGATCACAAAACACTTCCAAAATCATATCAAGGATTCTTTACACATTCCCAATCTTACCTTCAGAACCGCAAGGCATGATATCATCTTGCGGGGGAATGCAGACCATCAGAACTTCAACTTTGTCTTTGTCAAACTCTGTCTAACACTGTACAAATACTCAGCAGCTTGCAACTATCTTTCCAGTGGACCTCAGATCTCATAAATCTTGAATTAGACACTTCATACAAGTGTTTACAACACATTAAAAATGCATAACAAAATACTCACTTGCGGAGGAATGCAGACCATTACACTGTGCCATGTTCACTGTCTCTGTTATACTTCTACTCATCCGAACTTAGATACTTTCTTCAGGTGACTTTCGGAAGAAGTCAGACCTTGATCTCTGGATCATAATAACATCAGACAATTATAAACATCATATCTAAGCTGCATTACCAGATCATCATCTGCAGAAGCACACTGACCCACTGACTATCCTTTACTATGTAAATACCCATACTTAGCCACTTCTGCCAACTGGATCTGTCAACCGGATCTAAATTCCAATGTGACCTTCCAAAGTTATCTCTTCCTGTCATGGTGATAAGATCTCTAAGCCTTGTTGTCCTTGTTGCCATCAATGACAACATACAAGTCCATACCGGAGCAGTGTCTCTTGCCAACAAATACAACATAAGTATAGTGCACTCTAGTTTTCTCTAGACCTCTTAGGTGCTAAATAAATCCTCATTACTTAAGGAATATGAATACTCTATTTATAAAATAATCATTCTTGACTAAATTCAATCCAATAATCAAAATAGTTTAATCCTAGATCAATACTTACAATCTTATTGATCATCGAGAATTTACTATCTTTCTTCTTTTAAAAAAATATGAACTCATACATGAGATTCATCGATATCACCAATATTCTCCTTCATAGTTGCTAAAACCTAAGTGATATCATATCTCTGACCTTGGATATTCCAAATGAGATCAATATCTTTCTATTGCTCTTGATGAGGGAATTTCTATCACAAGCTTGATGATCACAATAAACAATAACTCTGAGATAAAACTAGTCCCTTTCTAGACTCATATGTCTTCGACTGCTACCAGAAGGTAGTAATAATCCAATGTCATAAGGTTGCTCTTACTCTTACATACTAAGCTACATCAAAAGTTTAATATATGATTGCTCTCATCTAAGTTTGTTGTAGGGAACATCTCACGCTAACATCCTTAAAAGCAAGGTATTCTCTTAATGATATTATTTATCATTTAAAATTAAAGTATTCTTTAAGAGCATAAGATCACCATTTTCATAGTATCCTATGACATGCAAAATCTACATTGTCACAAATGTATTGTTTTACACTGTAACCTACAGCATGCAAGAATATATAGGCATTTATATATATACTATTTACACAGTAACATACGTAATACATTCAGTATAAGCATAAATATATATAGTTTACACATAAACATCACAACTTATTCAATCTTAATCCCTCCGTCTTTGACTATAAAGAACATAGGACAAACTTGAAATTATATGTCATATAGTATAGTAACATACTTATCATGTTGGCTTTCTATTTTAAAGATATCGGCCATTATATCATTCTATGATATCGGCCTCTCAACGAACAAAGCACCGACTTAGCAATTATTCAAAAGTATGAATATATACGTGCATTTCATAAAATAATAAAAGACTTCATATTAAAGGAGAAGAACCTGTTCAGATATCAATGCAAGATCCTTCGATAGCCTTGATCGCCTACAAGGATCTCTCTCCTCTTTCAATGTTCACTGAATCCTCTCTTATCACGCGGTCTCCTGCTATTCTCTTGCTATGATACTCCTCTCATTCACTCATGATAACTATATCTCATACTCTCATGTTAACCTTGCTATCTTTCTTACAACAACAAAGCTATTCTATCTTCTCTATGAAAACCAAAGCTAAGTCTTCTCTATACAATCACAATGTTATTCTACTCTGACAACAATGATATGTTTCTTACGTTATCCCCATTCTTCTTTCCTAAGAAAACAACGATGATATCTCTTCCTCTCGACTTTATGAGGATCGTTGTCCCTCCTCACAATCTTTGCAGCAAAACTTCCTATCTATCTCTACTTTGCCTATTCTGATGTTTTTACTTCCTTGTGCCAACTCTACGAGAGTGGTTGTCCTTTAAATACTTCATACGACTCCCTTATGAGTCATCCTCCTTAATTCCATGACTAACAGTCATAAAAGACCCACTATGTTGCAGTTGGAAACAAACTCTTTTTGAAGTTGTTGGGGCTCTACATGTGTTGCACCTATGAGGATTGATCATCCATCGTGAGGGAAAATGTGGTATACAATACCACTATCACTTATGAATGGTCGACACTCTAAGAAACCATGACTTAAGATAACTAAGTCGTCTCAAGTGCTGTAAAGACCACTACATTCGGTTAAAACACTTTCCACCAATTATGCCAATAGTTGCTCTAAGCTCAAGCATGTGGCTCCTAAAAGATTATGTGGTATTTAATCCACTCAACATAACACTTAGAGGCTCTTAAAAGAATAATCGATACTTAAGGAAATTGGTTTAAATGATGACAACTCCACATAGAAGAAAAGGTGGATAATTATATTAAACCATAAGCTAATCATGATTAACCAATTTTCTAAAGATAATAAATGTAATAATAATAGTCTATAATCAAATGAAGTAATATCAATAGGGATTGTTATAATAATACAATGTAAGACTTAAGTAAAAGCGTTATAGGGTCGAGATTATCTCCCCTTCATGAATACACACTATTTTACATCGATTAAGCTTTCCATGAGCAAGCATGCGACGTTAGACTATAATCATGCCAATGGTTTAACCATCTATGTTTTGACAATGCAGACACAACTACTTACGATGTGATCGATGAAAGGTCACGTTGTTCACAGATGACTAGCGTTCTTTTTCGACAACGTCATTTTCACAAAAAGACAAGGTCGATACACAACTTAATCTCAAAAAGAAATCACTAAGACATCAACAATCTATCGAGTCATTCCAAGAATTAACCAATAAAACATGACTTACCTCAATTGACTAGAGTTATTTAACTATTGAATACTATACTCATTTGGAAAATGACCGTTTATAACCCAAGGTCTATTCTCCTCTCCTCAAAAGATACTCTCTCTCTTTCTCGGAGAGTAATCAAAAACTTATTTTCCTACATACATCTTACCATTGCCAGATCATGATCAGTGCATCGTTAGTCCATTCATAAACCTTATGAATTAACAAATCAAATTCTCATAATATAATTTGTTGAATCATTCAATTATATGCATTATCCCTAATCACATATACTGATATGATGACATTAAATCATAATGTCAAATCATTTTTCCATAAATTCACTTCTATTCACGTAAAAGTAAATAGTAAAAACAAAGCCAAAATTAGGGATGTAACTTATCTTCCCCCATAAGATTCATCATCCTTGATGATCCAATGAATCCAAAACCCTTTGCATGTTGTCCCACCAGACCTTGCCATGAGTAATCTCTTTGTTTTGCAAGCAGAGCTTGTGATCCTTGAACATTTAAAACGCTCAATCATGACCACTCCTGGGACCTGTTCCTGTAAAACATTCTAAGAATATAATTGTCATTTGTTATATACTTTTCAAATATAATCATAAAAAGAATTATGCCTCCTAGAAAAAGCTGATAATAAAATGATTATGTATTCAACCACATTGATAACTTCAAGAACTTCGAAGAGTCCTTCATATCTAGGGACTGGTTTCGAATACTTTCTAAACTTTATGAATCTTGTCGGTGATTTAACCCTCAAATAATTTTTTCTCCAACTGAGAATTTACTTGGTGTATGCTTCCTATCAATTTCTTCTGCCAATCTTTTTTGATCAAGTCGATCTGTTCATCCATTTCTGACAACATTTATGGACTAATGTTAATCCTATCTTCTCTCTTACCTAGCTTATAGGAGTTTGACATCTTCTTCTGTCCAATGTTTCAAATGGAGTCATTATGATAGAAAATTTATAGAAGTTGTTATAAACAACTCCATAATAGGTGGATACTCTTTCCACTTATATTGTTGTTCTTTGCAATACATTGACAAGAATTCTTCTAAAATTTGAGTTACCCAGGTAAAAAGTGAGTTGTCTTGGTGAGTTTGTTCACCACCACCGAATAGAATCTAGCTTAATTCGAGACATAGGATGCCCTACTGGGTGCTTATGCTCAACCTTGACTTTCTGGGGCTCTTGCTACAAATCTTGCAACATTGCTCTTCATTCTTTTCTAGAAATAAAGAGATTTCACATTAATTAGGAGTTTAGTTACTCCTGGATGACTTGTTTATAGTTTGGAATGAATTTTCTTCTATAGACACTTAAATGTGTCCATATCTTGACCATTACCTAGTTGACACATTACTAGGGACACCATGAGACATTTTGTCCTAATCCCACTCCTAATCCTATCTTAATCACCTTCCCAATTAATTAGATAAATCACATTTATTTAATTAATTCCCCCTTGTTACATGTCTCACATTATTCAAATTAAATATTTGAATTAAATCCCTCACCTTTCACCACATGCAAACAAGAGTCACATGACTACAACACTTCAGATGTAAAACTAATTTAAATAATCTTTTATTTAAATTAGGTCTCATTTATCCTCCATCGCACACTTGTCACATAACTGCAACTCCCTCTTGGAGTGGGAAAACCTAATCAACCCTAATCGATCTCAACCGTTCATATCATTCAAAATAACTTACAATCATGACCATTCATTTGAATTTGCCTTTTCTATAAATCAACCCTCTCACAAGTCATTTTGATACAATTCAGTTTTCAAGTATTGTTATGTTGTTGAAATCTTGAGCAACCAACAATCCCCCATTAATCAACCCTTCAAAATCTTGCATTCTCATGCGAGGTTGAGAAGAGCCATGGAGGTCAATCAACACTAGTTTGAGGATCGGGTTGCATTTCATTTCTATTTTGTATTTTCATTCTAGTTTGTACTTCATGGTGCTAGTTAGGGTTTGATTTTCTAGAATTTTGATTTTTGCCCTAGATTTTGCCCTAACGACATTTGGTGAACCCGACGTGACCATGCAAAAATCTAACATTTTTTGTTGAGTTTTGGTGACTAGATTTTGTAGGAAGCCTCCTAGCTTGATTTTTATTGCGCCATTGAGTTCAAAAGATGCAAAAACCTTAGAAACCATATAAAATTTGTCGATTTTCATCACTGGAAAAAAAATTGAATTTTTTTTAGTTTGGCCCCTGTCAAGGGTTGTACCGTACGGAGCCGTACGACTCCTGCACGGGGGTCTTCAGTTGGATTTATAGTTTTTCATGGTTGTTGCATTTATTCTTTTCTATCTGCAAGTTTAAGGATTCAATTTTGTTTGATATGGATTCACTGTTATAAAATGTTTGTTTGCAGGATTAACAGTTTAAGAGATTGTAGGTTTAAAGGATTATTTTGCACCAGTCAAAATCTCGATCACCATCTTAAAACCCTAATCATTGCTTGGTTTTGTCAACCTCTGCCACCTTCATATCCTCTAGTCACCACCCAAAGGTGGCTTGACCACCATCAAAAATCCCCAACCACCCTTTGTAGCCACCAAAATTCCCAGTCGACGCTAGTTTTGCTAGTAAAGAACCCTCCACCGTCGAGTTTGTCGCCTATCATTTGGCATTCGACGCCATTCACAGGCCCAGTTGAAACCCTACAGATACAAGCTCTAGTCCCCCCTTTACCATTAGTCCCTTTAGTCATTGCCTTTGGGTGACCCAGTCGCCTCCCACATCCCATTGTCACTGCTCATCCTGTGGCTATTGCTACCGCTAATAAGTCTGCACCACTCGATGTCTGTTGGTCCCTTCATCATCTCTACTGGTCGAGGCCTTGTGACTACTTGTCACCATCTTTGAGGAGTTAGGGCTTTAAACCCTTAGCTTGTAGGTCCCACAGTCCCTCAAAACGTAGGGCTACCAACTGTTAGGTCTTTAAGCCCTTAAACTGTAGAGCCCGGTCACTTTAGTGACCACAGGGAAACTAGTCAGTCCCTCATGCCTTCTTTTTTTTCATCCGCTGAGCCCTTGGTCATATCAGGGACCAAGGGCCCAATTTAACTCATAACTGCCTAAACAAACCGTCCAACCTGATTGCGCTTATGTGACCAGATATTTCAAGCCGCTAGCAGTTAGTCAGGGAGTTAGGGCCTATCCTCATTCCTCCGAGAGCCATAGAGGGGATGTCTTTTTCTTTTCATCATAACTTTCACATACGGAGGTGAAAGTTCACATGAAAGTACTCGTTGGAAAGTTGACTAGGTGAACTACATAGTGACACAGGTTGCACCAGGTGATTGTACAATTTTCACTAACTTTTTCTTAGTCAAGGTCAAACTTGATTTCAAACTTCAAATGAGCATATCTCTTGCAATTTTGATCCAATTTTCACGAATTTTTTTTAAAAGTGCATAGAATTTCCTGAAGAATCTATTCATGCAATTTATTCTGCTATATCTAGTCATTTTCCTCAGATATTTATCAGATTCCTTATTTTCACATAGCATTTCTTCTTTGCAAGTCTACTTGTTTCTTTTTTAACTTTGTGGCTTGCAGGTGATCACAAGGGACTAGAACAACGTTGCATCAGTCATACACAGCAGATTGGAAGCAAAAATTTTAGGTGCATGCCTTCTAATCTCTCATTTCTCATAATCATTGCTTGTCTCACATTTTGATTTGGGCTCCTAAAATGAACATTTGTCTTCATTACACATTCAAATTTGGGCATAAAACAAATCAATATCTTCCTTCACATTTTGAATTGGGCATAAAAAGAACCAGTGCTTGAACTACTTGGTGAATTTGATTGCGATTAGAGGTTTGTATACTTTTCTCATGCACTTCATGTGATCTTGAGAATAAAAAACACCTCTCATCCATTCATTTTCACACCTCACATTTCATTTTTCTTAAGGGTTAATTTACAAGTGTGAGTGTGAATCAAGTGCTCATGTGTATGCTCTCTCCTCACACCGCAAGGTGATCTTGGAGATCAAAAACACTTCACTTGGTTTTCTTTTGTCATACCCTTCATAGGAGGTTTGCTTGGAGACACACCACTCCAAGGGATGACCTCAATCGAGGCTGAATCGAAAGACATGCTCTATGGGAGTTGGAATCTTGTCACTCTTAGCTAAGCCCCAAAGAACTTTATACCTTTGGGAAGTGAAGGTGAAGGATGGGTTACCCCTTTCTCCTGGCTGTGTGGTAGGATATCACTTTCATGTCATTTCCTAGTCAAGCTTGTGCTGCCTAGTTTAAGACCTAATTGGCCATACCCCACTTGACTAATTCTAGGGCTCGTTGATGTGTCTTCCACGTGTGCTTGTTTAATCATCACATTCTTCAAATTTCAAAATTTCAAATTGCTTATGTGTCTTGCACGAGTGATTCATGTTTGTACATGTGTGATCATTCGATTGAACATTGCCCAATCAAGCTAAACACCAAACACGGAAAGACAAATCATTCTAAACATTCTTCCAACACATTCAAATCCAATCACTTTCATCCTAATCACCTATTCTTAGCTACTTCATATCCTAATCATATCCAAGTCATCATAATTCAAACCCTAATCATTCCAAATCACCTTCTTCCTAATCAAATCCTAGTCATCATCCTACTCAATCCAATTCATTCAATCATGTCATTCCTAATCATATCCAAGTCATCCCAATCCAATCCAAATCATATCCTAGTCACTCCACATCACCAAACCAACATCATTCTAATCATTACACATCATCCAATCAATTCTATCCTAATCACTCCTAACCTCCAATCACTTCATTTCACATCATTCCACATCAACCTAGTCCTAATCAACACTTGTCAAAATGGCCCTAATCATAAACAATCTCAATCCCAATCATAGTCCAAGGGGACCATCCCTCTAGCACAAATAATGAAACAAATTCAAGGCCTAAAATCATAGTCCAAGGTGTCCCTCTTCCTAGTGCAAATCATGAGACAAGACCTAAGCCTAAATTCACCATTCAAGGAGGCTACCCCTCTAATGCAAATGATGAAATAAAACCTAAGCCAAAGATCATAATTCGAGGGGTCCCTTCTACCACTTCCAATAATGACATGAACTATGCTGCATACCTTGAGGAACAAATCAACATTCAAGAACTTAAACACATGTGTGACACCATGCCGACATTCAAAAACAAAGTCCTAGCATCCGAACTCCAAAACCTCCTTCAAACACTTCACCAAGTGCCCCAACCCTTCGACCAACAAACCATACAATGACTTCAAGCCCTCTTCCAAAATTTTCAACCAATCCAATCACCCCAAATACAACACCTCCTCGTCCAAGCCCAACAATTCATGGCCACTTGTCAAATCCAACAAACACATCATCCTCTATCCATTCACTATCAACCAACGCCACCTCAACCTTATGTGTCAACCCCTTCCACTTCATATCAACCCAATCCATCCACTTATCAAGTCAATGCCACATCATCCAATCCAACTTCTTTCCAAGACAACACCACATCAACCTATCTATTCATACACCAACACGCACATGAGAGCCTAACTCCACCTTTGCAACAAAATAAAGTGCCTTTGAATCCTAATGCCACCTTTGACAAGGGAGACATCAACCTAGTCCATGCAAGCCATTCACTAACTCCACATCCTAAGTTTAAACATTACAAAAGTAAACATGTGGAGTCATCCAAATCCACCACTTCATCCAATCCATTTGATCCTTCACCTAATTAAAATCCAAGCCCTAATCCAACACCATTCATCCCTCTTATCCCTCCACCATGGGAACTTTTTTCTCCACCTAATGCTAATCACAAGTCCACATCCTCTATCCTCATTGTCCACCCACTATATTGTCTTTTCACACATGCCCTTGCAAAGGATGTGACCCAAGGGCTACAAGCAAGGAATCAATTATCACCATGTTATCCAACACATATGCTTGAACATTAAAAAGAGTCCTCAAACACCATACTGAGTCTTCCAACCACTTCATATAGTTCACAACCCCTTGAGCCAATTCAAGAGTCTCCTCCCATGAGTCCAAGTTGAAGTCCATCATGCCCTCATGTGGTTGACCATCAAGAACATGTCAAGCCTATCCAAGAGCCTTCCACTTCTACTCAAAGTCAAAAGCTATGTCAAGAGCACAATCCTAAGCATGAGGAAACATTACCCCCTTATCCAAATCAAGACCAAACCCCTTCCATTGCACCCATCCATAACACACTTAATCCTTTTCATGATCAAGCTCCCATTTATGATCATGATCCCCTCTATGATCAAGAAGACCATGATGATCCTCTTAGTCAACTTTATTCATTCCATGGTTAAGAGCTTTCCATCTCACCAATCCATGATCCAACCACTTCCAATTGTCATGATGAGACATGTGCCTCCCAAGTACACATAGATGATCACACAAATAACTTGGATCCTAATGAGCATAATCAAGATCCTAATGATCCTTCTTCATCCACTATCAACCCCATTTCAAGTTCACCCTCATATCCCCTTGGTCTATCCACCTTCATTCATGAATGTTCCTCCTTAGGACAGTAACAACCATTGTCTTCCACTTCACCTCCTCCATCGAATAATGAACTCATGTCTAGTTCCCAAACTACACCTAGTCCTATAGTCCTTCGCATGCTCCAAAACATGAATTACCAAGGTAAAGGCTTAGGCCTTCATGAACAAGGTATTTTGGAGCCTATCCATGTCAAATTCCCCCCTCGCTCATATGGCCTTGGATACACACCCCAAGGTAAACAAGGCCAAGAAGTTGGTACTTCCTCCATACATCCTAAATCAACCACTTTCCATCACACATCCCATCACATTCCTAAAACATACGTTGCCATTCCACCTCCATTATCCTATAAGTGTCAAAAGCATGTGACCATACACCTTCCACCATCCAATTTGCCTCCACTACTTCCAACTCCTACTATCCCACCATCCACTTTACCTCTATTGCTTCCAACACATAACATCCCTATCATCCAACCTGTTGGTGCTTGCACTTGTAGTTAAGGTTTCGAGCTAAAAATCCACAGGCATTTTTATTGTAAAACCTTCAAATTTTCTAAGTCTGTCGGCCTTCACTTTTCATGCATGTATCTTTGTATATGCATCACTGTTTGGATGTACATTTGAATGTGCAAGCTCGAATGTACATTGGCGGGCCCAAAAAAGAGTTGAATCGACTTCAGAAAAGTGAGAAAATAGTTGTATGCATATCGGGTTGTATATGCCATATTCCGGGTTTGATTCTACAGTTGTATCAAAGGTAATTGCATGTATATTGCGTTGTATATTTGATATACAATGGGTAGATACAATGGTGAGATGCAAAAAGGAAACATACATCGCCAAGATACAAAGGCAAAATGTATATCACAAAGATAGAAGGGTGATATACAAGAGCAAGATACAAGGATGAAGCATACGAGGTAGACATACAAAGGTGATGTACAAAGCGCACATGCAAAGGAGGAGATACAAAGTCTGGGGCCCACCAATTGCATGTATAGGTGATTGTATCTTTGCACATACAATCACATATACAATGTGATATACATTCCTGAGATACAGGGCCCGGACCTGAAATGAATATGCATTCTGGCTGATACAGGCAGAGGTGATTGTATGTTTTCCTTGTATGTATGTTTGCATTGTATATCGGCACATACAAGGGTCATATACAAAGCGATATACAAGGTGGACTTGACTGGCAAATCAAATTTGACATATTCACCGTTGAGTCTGCAGTTTGTATGGTGAAGTGCTTGTATATGCCGATGTGCAAAAGGGAAGATACAAGCCAGACCCGAATGCGATTTTAGTTTGTTTTATAAAGATTTGGGGTCCACGCTTGTATGTGGAGATTGTATGTATATACAATTGCGCATATACAACTTCAGATGCAAGAAAAGATGCAATGGATACAATGGCTCGTCGGTAGGACAATGCATATCGACAAACACTTCCAGGGTCTTTCCAACGGTCGATGGAGAGGCTAATGCTTAGTGATGGAGAACCAATCAGCGGCTGCCATGTGTCCAAAAGTAATTGTATGTATATGCATTTGCATATACAAGATTTTGAATGTACAATGGGCAAAAAAGGTAAAGCATATGTTGACGCTGTGAAAAGTCAAACAAGCAAAAGACACCTGCATGGCACGTTTTCATTGGCCAGTGACTTTTCAAAGAAATTTAGAGTCACAGATCTCAGCGGGAAGAAGGAAATCAACGGCCCTATTTTGAATGACCAAGGAAAGAAGGAATTTCTATGTGTTCGTTGCATCTTCTCCAAGCAGGAAAAACTTCAAGAACACGCAAACCACTGCCGCATTTCAAAATGGGTAGGTTGGCCATTAATGGCAAATTTGTAGGGGTATGGGTCTTGATTGATAGGCTAGCTACTTTCTTCATGAGGAAAATCTTCAGACGACGGCACATCTCCCAATTTCATTTGCCCTTTCCTCTTCTTCTCATGGCTGCATTGAATGTTTTGGGCGCCATTCTAATGGTGCGTTGTATTTGGTAGAATTTTGGGTTGACCATTTAATTAATTGTTGAGTACACGTTCTTGCTATATAGCGAACTATGTTACTCATTTTTTCAGTTGTTGAAGACTTAGGCAATTTTTGGTGAGAATAATAAAAAATAGAGCATTTCTTGGTTGTTTTTGTCTCATTTTGGAGTTTATGTGTTGCATTCAAATGCACCTTGCACATATGTTTAGTTTCATGTTGTGTTTATATGAAAAATGCATTGTTGCATGTGTTTAGTTGTTTATCTCCATTTGTTGTATGGATTGCTTCTTTTGAAACTGGTTGCTAAGGGTTCCTCAAATTCTAGAATATAGACTTTCTGTATTGCATGCTTGATCTGTGACTTCCATTCAAGGAGTGGATTAAACTGTTTTAGGTTAAGTATGAAGAAGAATGTATGTTAGCTAGGATATTTGTAAGTAGAGGCAGCTAAATACTTAGTCTTGGGTGGTGTTTGTAAGGCAAATACCAGTTCTAACCCCTTGAAACTTGAATGCTAGTGCAAATCATTCACTTGTATACGTCTAGTTGACTCCTTGCCTTGAGATAGGCACCGGTCTGCCCTTGTGTAGTAGCTATGATCCAAAACCCCCTGTCTTGCATCCAAAACATTAAACTAAATCCTTTCATAATCCCAATCTGTTAGTTGTAGGAGTAGAAATAGGACCCCTACATACTCTCATTCCTAACCAGTCAGATATGTCTAAAAACACTGCCAACCTTGTGATTTATCACACAAATCTTGGTCCAAACATGAGAGTATTCTGTCTGTTCTGAAAAGCTAAATCTTTTTGTCATTGGATGAGTCAAAGTTAAATCTTTAGCTATAAGGATACCCCCTTTGGTGCGGCAGAACCAGAAGTGAAGGGGAGGCAACTCACACAACCTCCTGTATTTATTGGCTGAATCTCCCTGTGCATTAGAACTGGCAAACCCTCTGTTGATTTGAAGAGAAAGGAACCAACAAAGTCCACTTATCCATTTATCCAAAAACACATTCCTAATCATGACCAACAAATGCACACATCATGTAAACATAAAGCTTCCACTCATTCCACCAAACCAATGGGATTCAAAAATAAAAATTTGGATGCCTCCTTTCATAAAGTCAAAAATCCTAAGGGTCCTAATACCTTAGGAAATCAATCCAAAAATTCAAAGCAAGCTACATTCAAAAATCCATCCAAACCCATACCTCCAAAAGCAAAGTAAAAAATGACAATGGTATGGGTCCCTAAACAAAAATCAAACAAGTCAAATGAGGCATCCGCATCTCAAATATCCCAACCATCCTCTTTCATCCATTCCATTCAAAGTCTCAAATTCCTCCATTCCACATGAAAAAAAAATCATAAAAATACTAAGTCCATGTGGGTACCAAAAATCCTACATCATCCATCTCCTAAGCAAACATCACCATTGCTTCCTACACCACCATCCACTCAAAAGCTTCAATGTTTATCATGGTGTGTGCAACCATTGGTCATGATTCCTCTTCACGCTTCCATCACCCCATCATTCAACTATTGTCCTACATATTTCACTCATCCTATTCCTATGGTCCATGCTTTTGTATAAGCCTTCCATCCATCTACATCATCTTTCCTACATAACCCACATCATAATCCACTATTGCACCTTTCATAATCCACTATCTATCTAATCCATCTCACTTTCATGCAATTCATTACCAACATCTATGAGCACACTTGACATGGTCCATGCGGTGACATTCCTCTCTAATCAGACACTATCACCTTCATGGAACTAGACACATGAATTCCCCTATCCATATCCCCCTCCCATTCAAAAAAGTCAAAAAGTCATAAAGCAAAAAATTAAAAAAAAAAGTAAAGACAAATCTTTTCATCCAACGGTGAAAACCACCCTTGGTGGCGCCTTGGATAAGTACCATGATGAAAACCTGGCAAACAAGCATCATGTGTAGGTTGAAATTCTATCTCACTTACACTTGGGGGAACATTGTCTCATCTAAATTATCATTTCCTAATTCATATTAAAATCTATTACACACCCATACACCTATCCTATCGAATCCCTCCATCCTATCTTTCCTCTTTTGATCTTGATAAAGACTGGGGGCATAATGTTGACAAATGTTTCAGATGTCTCTTGACATACCTCATCCCTTTCAAACCAATCCTATCATCATAAGCCTTGTCATGTCAAATCCTAAGTATCCCACCTACAATGGGGCATGTTAATTCCTATGCGACATAGTTCTTGGAGATCACATCCTTGCCCTCTTATGCATGTGTTCCTTCCATCCACTATCGCCCACCCCTTTTATCCATTCACCCAATCCCATTCACTCACCTCGACTTGGTTTTTCCCTTATCATTGGTACCTAGCATAAAGGCTATCTCAAGTGGTCATCTAATTCCATTTTCCAAAACATTTCAAAAACACAAAAAAAATGAAATATTTCCAAAAATCCAAAAAAAATTCAAAACATATCAAAATCCAAAAACATCACAACATTTCAAAATCCAAAAAAGAAATTAAAACATCTCATAAATACAAAAAAATTAAATATCCAATCAAAAATCAACCAATAAAATCAACCCAATTCATCCCAATCATTCTTCAAATCATTCCAACTCAATCAATTCCTCAAATCAATCCAACTCATTAATTCAATTCATCCATTAAATCAAAATCAATCCATCATATCACTTCAAAATCAATCAAATCACTTCTTCTAATCAAATCAATTCATTCAATCAACTCACATTCTTCCAATCATTCTAATCAATTCATCCATATCAATTAAATCAATTCCATTCTTCAAATCAATTCAATTCTTCCAATCACTCAATCAAAATCACTTCTTCAAATCAATTCAATCAATCATCAATTCTTCAATTCAACCAATCAAATCACATCAAATAATCAAATCAAATCATTCCAAGGGTAAGTGCAAGAAGATGGGGGGCCAAAAAGTGGCCAAAATAATTTCAAAAAAAATTAAGCCATAACGCGAGCGCGTTATAACGCACTCGCGTTATGACCTAGCATAAATAAAAAAAAAGCAATCGAATTTCATTTCATTTTGATTTTCTCCTCTGCCCGCGGCTTCCCAACCCTCAAAAACGCGCTCGCATTCTACAAAACGCCAATCAACTCAAAAAGCTTATCGATTCGTCACCAAAATGCTGTCGCGACGTTGAGCATGCCAAAGGGGTGAGTTATCTTTATTTTTTTGTTTGAATTTCTTTCTAAATAGGTATTTTTTTTTTTTTTTTATGCATATTTCATTAATTGTCAGGAAATGTTAATGCACCTCCTCCTCCTCCTCCTCCTCCTCCTCCTCAAAATCCACAAAATCCTGAGGAGGAAATACCTGCAGAACAACAACCTCCTCCATTCATTCCTCGACATGCCCCTGGAACACAAGATAATATAATGGGGCAAATTGAAAACAACAAAAAACAAATTGAAGATATAATTGCAAGGTTGAAAGATCCTTCCACTTCAACCTTGCATAGGTCCACGCTTACCGAATCTCTTGAGTCTATGTTATCAAATGTAAATTCAATTAACAAGCAAATAACTAGTTGGACCGATAAAAAGAGAGATTTTAGAGATTACTATGCAGACAAGTTGTCATACCAAGATGCCAAAAAATTACAAATTACAAAATTAGACTTGTGTTCAATTTTCACAAACCCACAAACAAATCAACCTCCACCCATTACATGCAAGAGGTTCCCTATCCATTGGTGCAACAACCAAGCGATAAGGGACAATTTCGGGCAGAGGTGGTGGATGGTTTTTGACCATCCTCCATGCAATAATAATGAGGTCCCGCAATACTTTTTGAGGAAACTCTACTGCGAGTTTGTCCTTAATAAAGTGCCAAACTATTTTGATATGCGGGACTTCCAGGGTAGAGGTGGGGGCTCAACACAAGATAGACCAGGGGCACGTCTTGACCCACAGTGGGTAGTGAGACGAGTAATCAGCAGACCAGCCCACGAGCATATTTCTATCCCTTCCATTGTGAAGGAGAGTGCTGAGGTCGATACACTGAGGTCGATTAGTGCCTTGACCCAGAGCATCATAGAGCATGCCGGTCATGCAACACAGAGTGGGTTGGGAGATAGTGCGAGGAGTAGGGTCCCACCGCATACTTGCCAGGCTTGCGGGTCAGCCTGTGGTTATGACCCCATGGACAGTCAAGACGCAGGTGCACAGGCTACATCTGCAGCTGAGCAGATGGTGATGACAGATACCCTCCTGAGTGAGACTTTCGGCCTTGATACTCAGGTAAATATTAGCAAGTTTATTGAATTTAATTTAGTAAATTTTATTTTTGAAATACAAGATTAACTAATTTAAATTGATGATTTTAATGAAATTTTAGGGTCATAGCGTCGATGCAGTTTTCAGTGGTTCTCCACCTGCATTTTTCACTAGATCATCTACTGTCGAGGTATGTAACTAGTAAACAATTATAAATATTACATGTGAATAGCATCGTTATATGAATGGTATTCTAATTTCTGATTTTGGATGTTGAATAGGTTAATACTGTAGATTTCATGGCAACACCTGCTAGCGGTGGTGGACTTCAAAGCTTTACGGAGGTAATAAAATAAATAGTTTAATGAATGAATTTTACTTACTAAATTTTTGTATGTGATTTATGTGTTTTATTGTGTGTACTTCCATGTTTAGATGAACGTGTGTGTATGTTAGGAGCCATGATTTGCATCACTATTATAGTTTTCGTAATTGAATAATGTTGTTTTATTTCCAGATGATGTAGGCTGGGAAGACACCTCCCCATGTTCATAGGGCAATGGAGCAGGGTGTGGCCTCTGCGATTCATAGCTCCATGGCATTGACAGGGGTATGAGGCAGATTAGTAAATTTCAATTTACATTCATTGTTATAGTTGTCTATTTTTGAAAAATCAAAAGATTATTGATTTGAAGTTTAATTTCTATCTGGATGGTTTCTATAGGACATGACATCACCAAGGCCTATTCCTGCTACTGAGGCAAGCGAGGAGACAGATTATATGTTAGTGGTAAGTGATTATTTTGTTAAATGTTTCATTTTTTTATAACATATAATTTCTATATATTAATGTCTATACTTTTTATTGTAATAGGTAAAGGTGCAGGAAGAACTAAATAGGAGGAGTAGCCCTCGGGTTCGTAGTAGACCACCCACATGCATGTCTCCATCCCCTAGAAGATCAAAGGCTGCTCGTGATTTATTCTCTTCACCAGCCAGAGGGGAATGACTTTTTATTGTGTTCCTTTGTTGTATGCCTATATGGCATTTGTGGACATATATTTTGTATTGTACATAGTTGACATTGTATGCCTATATGGCATTCTTGTAAGCCTATATGGCTATTTTGTATATATGTTATACTTATATCGACAGATATTGATGTATGCCTATATGGATATTTGGTTAATACAAATCTTTTTTATTGATGGCGTCCATACTTGCATTATAAATCCACTTTTGAATGGATATTTGTAGATGGCTACTTCAAATTTTTAAAGTCCGATTGTATTACATAGGATGTTTGCATTTTCTTTGATAGGCTTGATAGGCTATGGATTACATGATGGTGTTTGATGGAAAAGTATGGTCCTAGAAGACTCTAGTTCATTCTTAATAGGCTTGTGATTGATAATATCTTTGCATGATTGCACTTGATCTTGGATCATGGGTATGTTGTTAGGATTTTGATTGCATTGTGGTGTTTGATGGATAGGCATGGTGTAAGATACCCAACTAGTTCTATGGAAATTTTTCCTTACTTAAACAATTTTACTTGCTATCAATTCATCAACTACTTCAACAACACAAAGATATACATCAAAGATAACTACTTGAATGAATCAACCTTAGAGTTGGGTACTTGTCTAGTTCTTTGACTCAATCAACTTGCAATGTCTTATTACATGGATAATGCTTTCAATAGCATGAAGTTACAACTTATTCAATGGAGATACAAAAGAAAGGCCTTGAAGCCTTGATGTTTACAATGGCGCCTACACTTGATCAACTCAATCAAACTCAATGATGTCAACTGAATGTCAACACCTCACAATATCACAAGGGAGCATCACCTTGCTTGTTGAGGGAGCATCACCCCAACACTTGAAACTCGCAGGCCTCAAGATCACAAGCTAAATAGCTTTGCAGAGAGAATTCTGTCAAAATGATTAGATAACAAATGAATGAGAGGGCTCCTCCTTTTATAGGCCTTCCAAAGGCAATGAAGGCACATTTTTCAATGCACAAAGAGGAACCAACACACGTTTCCCAAGAAGCATATACAAGGGAATATTCCTTCTGATGACTCATTCTGAGTTGGCAAACTTATCCAGGGGCCCTGACATGGATCCAAATGCTACCCTTCTGACCAATGAGCATTTAGGTAATTGTAACCTTAACTCCTTCTAGAGATCCTTAGGTGCAAATTTCTGACTTGGGCGCCAAGTTGAGGTGATCTCCTCCTGAAGTTGCACCTTGCCAACATTAGGTGCCTATTAGAGTTTATGTATGCTCTGGATTGTTTCCAAGAGTAGGCACCCAAATGAGTTCTCTGGAACCCAGGTGTTGATTTCATGCATCATGAGTTCTAGGCGCCAATATGATGTCATAGTTGCAAGACTCTTAGGGTTAGGCGCCAACTGAAGGTAGTAGAGACCAGACTAGGCGCCATCCTAAGCTGGGCGCTTCCTTGAGGTGGCAGAGACATGGATGAACGTCTGGTGGGGTTTGATGACTCTATATTGACACTCAAATTCACTTAGGCGCAATATTAGTGTTCTTCTGACTAGGCACCAGATAGGAGGATTCTCAAGGGTTTTGGCACCTAGGTTACAACTTGTCAATTTCTCAAAGAATCTTTGAAACACTTGACTTCCAAGGATTATCATCTTACCCTCTGATGGAGCGCCTTGTTCCAAAATTGGTCTTGGGGACTTGCATCTCTCTTAGGCACATGTTTGGAGTAATGTCAACTGGTATCAGCGCCCTATTATCTCAATTCACACTTGACATCAAACTTTTGAAGCTCTTTTACCCTAGTGCCTTTATCTTCTATCAAGCGCCTAACATTTTGGAGGTGAATTCCATCTTAATCCAAGTCTTCAAGGTACTTCCAAGTTTAGGTGCCAAAAGAGGGTTATGGAGGGGCAGAACCACGCCTTAGGAGGATGACTGAACCCTAGGCGCCAATTTGAGGTTGCAAGAGCATAGGTATGCGCCAAGCAGAGTTTGATGCTCAAAAATTAACATTATTCAGTGAAATCTTTTTTTGACTCTAGGCACCATTTGGAGGCTAGAAAGAGGGAAGTTGACACCAACTGCATTAGGCGCATTTCTGAGGTGATGGAGACCAATAAGTGCGCCTTGTCCTCTAGCTCTATTCCTTGTTAACTTTACAACTTAGATTATCTGAACAACACTAAGAATGCTTCCCTTCTTCCTGATACAAGTTGAAAGATCCACTGGGCACCATTTCAGGTGTCTGGAGAGATCATCAACCAAGGGCGCTAATAGAGCCTTTGGAAAATGGAAAGAGCGTCTTACTTATATTTGATTTCTGGATGCCAGAATTGAGGAATTTTGCACCTTGACTAGGAGTTTCTCATTTCAATCTTGATTATTCATCTAAGTGACTTTCCTTAGCTCCCAAGCCTTCAATCTATCCATTACCCCCTGCTAGGCACTCAAATAGAGTGTTAACACCTTATGAAGGTTAGGCGCATTCTGAGGGTGGGGTAGGCAAGTGAGGGCGCCAAACCAGGCCTTGAGACTTCTCTCCTCATCAAAGGCTTTCAATCCTAGGCACCAGATCCAAGGAGTTCCAACTAACACATGCGCCTAGTGCTGTGAGTTCACCCAAAGGACATATTTAACTTGAAAACTTTCAATCTTCATCCATCTATGCTAGGCGCTCAATTAGAGGATCCCTAGAAACATGTATAGGCGCCTTGAGGTTCCTAGGTGCTTAATTTGGATGATCCTTGTGCTAGGCGCTTAGTAAGGAAAACTGGAGTGAAATGGGCGCCTAGGCTCCCAAGCTTCCATACTTAGTCAAATTTTAGGGTTCTGACCTTGTTCTTGTAAAATAAACAGATAGAGTTAGTCTGAAACCAATTCATTCCCTCATCATTTGGAATTAGCCTCTAGGAATGAGGAATAGGCTAATCCATTATAGACTTGATGATCAAGCTGGGAACAGGGACATGACACATGGTACTAGGCTAATCATTTTGGGTTTTGCATGAGCCTCGGACAAGGTAATAGGCATAGGGTTTTTATCTTGCATAATATTTTTTTCAAACCAAGGGTCCATGATGGAAATGATTAAGGATGATAGAATGTTTGGATTTTGGACTTTGAGATGTTTATGGTTGTAAATGTTTATTGTTTGGACACAAATTTTGTTAAATGGTTGTTTGAAAGAGGACACATCAAACACAACAATAAGATTGGTTTAAGTATGGATGCAAATAATGTTTACTAGTTTACTAATGTGATGATGTTTACTAATGTGATGATGATTACTAATGTGATGATGATTTTGCATGTTTTCAATGGTTGGGATCTACAAGTTATGCATTTTTTTGGGATGCACACCTCATTGATTGTAGTGGGATGACTTGAATGCATATTGCCTATATCCACGGGATGACTTTGCTATTTTTCCTTGTCTATGCTCATTTGTGCATTGGTATGTTGCATTGGGATGAGAGGATGGTTGTTGCTTTGATAGTGATGTGTATTTGTCACCTAGTGATGGATGATCTTATATAGTGGTTGGGTGTAATGGACAAACTCTTGGATTATGATTATTATTTGTAGTGAGAGTGCTTTGACATCTTGGCTACTATTTTTAGGAGATGGTTATCTTCATGTGGTTGTAGATGTTGATCCTTGGTTTAGAGGTGTTTGGTAGTGTGTCTTGGTGGACTCTTGATTCTAGATTAGAGTATTAGCATGATACAAGTTCTCTTGAGACTAGGATGTCTGTATTGGTGCATGTGATCTTGTAGGAGGAGATATTAGATCATGATGTCATGTTTGGATACCTAATTTTGTAGTTGGAGTTTTGATAGTGGTCTTGTTGGTTCTCTTGGTATTGAGTACATTGGTCATGTGCTTGGGAGCTTCATGATAATGTGGTGTTGCATTTGGAACTTAACATGGATTGATTGGTTGTAGGTTCTCATACATACTTTGAGACTTGGGTGAGGCTAGAGTTCTCTTGGGATTAGAGACACTTGTTGAGATGGTTACCCTTTAGAGGTTTTAGCAGGAAGACACAAGTGCACCTCCCTCAATGAAGTTCATTTTGTTAACTTAGTTCATCCTAGTGACTCAAGGGGTTGTTATATTCTTTAGGCGCAATCTTTCATAGACTAAAACATTCACTCCATGTTAAGGCACTCAAAGGAGCCTCTGGAGATGGAAAATGGCGCCTTAACTCACTTATGTAAATTTTGGACTTTTAGGCAATTGCAAGATGTCTTGGAGGGCTCAATTCTTCAAGGCTCCCATTTTGTTCACCACTTGTAGCATCACTTGTTCAAGGTGCATGTGTGATTTGGTGAAAAACAGGCGCCTAGAGTGAATAGGCTTTCATCCTGACTTAATACACTGCCTCCTTCTGACGATTTTTGGGGCAGCAGAAAACCTTTCACCACAGGCAAATGCCTTAGAGCTATAAAAAACTAAGAGAGGTTATTGTAGAGACACTCTACATGATCGCGTTGCCTCAGACGGAATGCTTCTAAGTGACACAGTTTTTGAGTAACATCTCGTCAAAGATTGCTGCCTTTTTGCACTTTGGACTCTTTAGGGATATCATCGGTACAATGTAGCTCCAACTGTTTCGACATGTTTGGGTGAAAAATAGGACCATGCCTAGCGTAAATGTACCCATTCAGACACGTTGGAATAGTTAGTTTGGTCGCATCAAGAGCAGGACGAAAGTTACACCCCTTTGCAACTTTACACTACCTCCTTCTGACGATTTTTGGGGCAGCAGAAACCTTTCACCACGGGTAAATGCCTCAGAGCTATAAAAAACTGAGAGAGGTTATTGTAGAGGCATTCTACGTGATCGTGTTGACTTAGATGGAATGTTTTTAAGTGACACAGTTTTCAAGTAACATTTCATCAAAGATTGCTGCCTTTTTGCACTTTGGACTCTTCAGGGATATCGTCGGTACAATGTAGCTCTGACTGTTTCGACATGTTTGGGTGAAAAATAGGACCATGCCTAGCATAAATGTACCCATTCGGATGCGTTGGAACAGTCATTTTGGTCGCATCAGGAGCAGGACAAAAGTTACACCCCTTTGCAACTTTACACTGCCTCCTTCTGACGATTTTTGGGGCAGCAGAAAACCTTTCACCACGGGCAAATGCCTCAGAGCTATAAAAAACTGAGAGAGGTTATTGTAGAGGCACTCTACATGATCGCGTTGCCTCAGACAGAATGTTTCTAAGTCACACAATTTTTGAGTAACATCTCGTCAAAGATTGCTGCCTTTTTGCACTTTGGACTCTTCAGGGATATCGTCGGTACAATGTAGCTCCGACTGTTTCAACATGTTTGGGTGAAAAATAGGACCATGCCTAGTGTAAATGTACCCATTCAGACACGTTGGAATAGTCAGTTTGGTCGCATCAGGAGCAGGACGAAAGTTACACCCCTTTGCAACTTTACACTGCCTCCTTCTGACAATTTTTGGGGCAGCAGAAAACTTTTCACCACGGGCAAATGCCTCAGAGCTATAAAAAACTGAGAGAGGTTATTGTAGAGGCACTCTACGTGATCGTGTTGCCTCAGACGGAATGTTTCTAAGTGACATGGTTTTTGAGTAACATCTCGTCAAAGATTGCTGCCTTTTTACACTTTGGACTGTTCAGGGATATCGTCGGTACAATGTAACTCCGACTGTTTCGACATGTTTGGGTAAAAAATAGGACCATGCCTAGCGTAAATGTACCCATTTGGACGCGTTGGAATAGTCAGTTTGGTCGCATCAGGAGCAGGATGAAAGTTACACCCCTTTGCAACTTTACACTGCCTCCTTCTGATGATTTTTGGGGCAGCAGAAAACCTTTCACCACGGGCAAATGCCTCAGAGCTATAAAAAACTGAGAGAGGTTATTGTAGAGGCACTCTACATGATCACGTTACATTAGACAGAATGTTTCTAAGTGATACGGTTTTCGAGTAACATCTCGTCAAAGATTGCTGCCTTTTTGCACTTTGGACTGTTCAGGGATATCGTCGGTACAATGTAGCTCCGACTGTTTCGACATGTTTGGGTGAAAAAAAGGACCATACCTAACGTAAATGTACCTATTCAGACACGTTGGAACAGTCAGTTTGGTCGCATCAGGAGCAGGACAAAAGTTACACCCCTTTGCAACTTTACACTGCCTCCTTCTGACAATTTTTGGGGCAGCAGAAAACCTTTCACCACGGGCAAATGCCTCAGAGCTATAAAAAATTGAGAGAGGTTATTGTAGAGGCACTCTACGTGATTGCGTTGCCTTAGACGTAATGTTTCTAAGCGACACAATTTTTGAGTAACATCTTGTCAAAAATTGCAGCCTTTTTGCACTTTGGACTCTTTAGGGATATCATGGGTACAATGTAGCTCGGACTGTTTCGACATGTTTGGGTGAAAAACAAGACCATGCATAGCGTAAATGTACCCATTCGGATGTGTTGGAACAGTCAGTTTGGTCACATTAGGAGCAGGACATAAGTTACACCCCTTTGCAACTTTACACTGCCTCCTTTTGACAATTTTTGGGGCACCAGAAAACCTTTCACCACGGGCAAATGCCTTAGAGCTATAAAAAATTGAGAGAGGTTATTGTAGAGGCACTCTACATGATCGTGTTGCCTCAGACAGAATGTTTCTAAGTGACACGATTTTTGAGTAACATCTCATCAAAGATTGCAGCCTTTTTGCACTTTGGACTCTTTAGGGATATCGTGGGTACAATGTAGCTCAGACTGTTTCGACATGTTTGGGTGAAAAATAGGACCATGCCTAGCGTAAATGTACCCATTTGGATGCGTTGGAATAGTCATTTTGGTCGCATCAGGAGCAGGACAAAAGTTACACCCCTTTGCAACTTTACACTGCCTCCTTCTGACGATTTTTGGGGCAGCTAAAAACCTTTCACCACGAGCAAATGCCTCAGAGATATAAAAAATTGAGAGAGGTTATTTACATGATCATGTTGCCTCAGACGGAATGTTTCTAAGTGACACGGTTTTTGAGTAACATCTCGTCAAAGATTGTAGCCTTTTTGAACTTTGGACTGTTCAGGGATATCGTCGGTACAATGTAGCTCAGACTGTTTCGACATGTTTGGGTGAAAAAAAGGACCATGCCTAGTGTAAATGTACCCATCCGGACGCGTTAGAACAGTCAGTTTGGTCACATCACGAGCAAGACACCAAAAATGTAAAAGTTGCTTTGTGCAACTTGACAACATTGACAATTTTTTGCAACATGACTTAAAGACTCAAACTGACCCCAAATGACTCAAAGTGACTTAAAATCACCTTGATTTTGGTGCCCAATGTACATTATAGAGGTCGAGGCACTCCTTATCATTCAAACATCTTAGATGAGCGCATAGGAAAGGAAAAAGCTCTAAGTTTCATCATCATGAGCGCCTAATATCAAGAGACTTTAATGGCTCAAACCTTAGCATGGAGTCCTAAGGCGCATTCCATGTCTCCTTTCATCTAGTTTGGCGCCCTTATGTAGATTTTTCAACTTGATTTGGCGCCCTATATGTGAAGGAAGATCTAAAGGCATGAAAGTGGATGTCATATTGCAAGAGTTTGGATCATCAAAATTGAAAGAAATAAGTCTATTAAGCTTGGGCACCCTTGGTCTTCTTTTCATTCATTATGAGCACCTTGGGAGAATGGTATATAGGTCATCATCATGATTGGGTGCCCTGGATCCAGAGTGTTGGAGAGATCATCAAATGGTGTCTAGAGGAAGTAGGGTGAGTTATAAGTTTGGTCGCATCAGGAGCAGGACACCAAAAATGCATAACATGATGATGTAAAAATGTGTACATATGTGTAAAAATGCAGGAGGAAATAAAAAAAGACAAACCTTACAAATTAATGTGCATACTTACAACTCAATGTAACATAACTTTACAAAATCAATGTGAATACTTACAAATTAATCCAATGAACCATCCGGGTCTGCTCTACTCTTTATTGTGTCAAGTATTGCTTCATGGTCAGACTCACGCACCTTCCACAATATTTTGTTCAAAGGTCTACCCTAATACTTTATCAAATGAACATTGGATGCCACAACAAGGTTCAAGTAATGAAGAATCTTCTGATGCATGTCAAAGTCTTGAAATAGCCAAATATTAACACTCTTATGTGGGTACCTTCTAAGCCATGTTCTAGTAATAACCACTGATCCTGTAGGGTATTCGATGTTTTCTCCATCTGTAATAGGGGCCTCCAATTTCTTTTTGGCCTCAACACAATGACATAAGTAATAATCTGTTCCCTCTTCATTATCTTCATCTACAATAACTGCATATACGTGCCCTACATTGATGTGTAGCAAATTAGATGAAATTAGTCAACATTACAAAAACACTACAAAGTAAGATGACATTACCTGGTTGAACTAGATGAAATTAGATGCATATATGTGCCCTATATTACTTGGTTGAACTAAATCTGATATGTGGTCAAAGTCAACTGACGATTCCATCTGTGTTAGTTCCAGTGCCGTCGGGGGTCAATACGTGTCAAGTGGGCTAAGATAACTTAACTGCCATTCGTCAACCCACTCCTTTGACTCGCACTCATCCCAGACTTGAATTGTACAGGAAGAACAAAAGCATGACATCTTTCGTGTATGGATACTCTACGAACCTGCAATTGAGCTTTTGAAAGAGTGCATCTCATTTGATCCTGTCAGTGTACAATAATCCTCATATGGTGCAATGTTAGTATCATCTATCAACCAAAAAAATCTACGAACTAAAGACTTACCTTCATTACCTGGACCCATGGAAGCATTACACCACTCGACAATCAATTTTGCATCTGTCAACTTTGCATTATCTTTATACTTTAACTCTTCTCATGCTATGGCTCTTTTGATACATGCTCCTGCACCATCATGCTCCCCCTTTCCATGCTCGGCCTCACAAAAGTTCCACATATGTTGAATACCTGTAAAATTATGCCTCCTACTCAGCCAATAGAAATTCTGTGAGTTCTTGAATTGTGACGCACAGTTATCCGACCATATGATATGCTGACTAAACGATATGCCCCTTCTAGCCAAATCATTGTAGAGCACCTGAAAGAAACCTTGCACGGACTCCATAGAATGCGTGCGATCATCACTAATATAGAAATTATACTCCTTTATGATCTTTCTATCATCCTCTATACTATCATTCGCATGAATGAATGCAATGTGCACAAATATAGAAACCTGTGTGGAGTTGTAATATTGTGATTGCACCTCACGCTATGGCTGTAGACTGTAGTTCTCTGCAAAGTCGACGACTAAAACAATGCTACCAACCGAAAATGTTTCCTTGCATAACTTGAATTGCAAGTCCAACCATCGAGCTCTATGGGCATGTCTTGCATACTCATACACTATGCTGTCACAAAATATAGGCATAAACTGATACACTGGAATCTTTTCAATAACTAATTCACACCTCTTTGCTTCTTTACCATCTTTTGTATTGTATGCTACTATTTTATACTTTCCAAACTCTACTAGTTCATTTCCAACCACATGTGTTATTTCCATATTTTCACATATTGGCAAATGTTGCAAGCCACCGCAACGATGACATGTGCCATCCAAGCATAATTTCTTGTAGAATATTTGACCTTCCTCTCTTTCACATAAAATTCTTGATATGAAGTCTCTTGAAGATGTTGGTGGGGCACATATGGCACAACCCTGTAAATCATTGTTAATATGCATATCTAAACATATAGACCTATAAGCATCAAAATGGTTAGAAAATTCAATATGTAATCTACAACAACAAGTAGTGCATGTGTGATTTATCTTAACATAGAAAGGTTTTAGCAATTCAAAATATCTTTGACAAATTTTAATTTGAGGATACTTCTCTAGAAATTTACCATAAAACTATGTTTGAGTCTCATCCAAAAAATGCTTTGGATGTGGCTCGCGGTTCTGACTACCAATTCTTTTTCTTACCACATCCCTTTGATTCGGACATACCCTCGTGTAATTCTTCCAAAAGTCTTCAATTAGTGATCTCAATGCTTCAACAATTGGTTTATCTTTTCGTGGTAGTCTCCCCGAGAATGCCCATAATTCATTGGCAGTAGTGTCCTCAATTCTTTGGCGTCTTCCAACGGCTCTTGATAAAGTTTTCCTATTAATTCTCAATTCTTGACTTGTCTTTCTAATGAGATGAGCTTTCCTTGTTTGACTACTTACTATAGTCGATGTAATCACACACCGTGTTGCATTACTATCTTTTGTGCGTGAGGTGTTACCCACACTCTCATACGCACTCATTAGATTCTTGACAATAGATTTTTCACTTGAAGCCTCTGATGTTCTCAACCCAAGAATCTTCTTGATAGACCTATACTTTATACTTCGCATCATTTCAACGAATAGTTGACATCTTGCAGTCTTATTTAACTTTTCAAAGAACAATCTCTAAATCTTATTAGCATATCTTCTACAAGTGCGTTTTGGAATCTTACCTTCCATTGGCTGCAAAATATTCTCATCAATATCAATCAAATACTTTGGTTTTCTATGCAAAATTCTAGGTGGTGTCAAGTTAGGTAAATTCATCTCAACATTAGGAATTTCATCAATATTTAAATGAGATGGGTTAGATGGCATACCTTCAATCGAAGATGGAATAGATGACATACCTTGAGGTTGAGGTGGGAACGATGGCGTACCTCCTTCATCACATGTGAGTGATGATGTACTCTCAACTTGAGATGTGGTAGATGGTGTCCCTACATGTTGACTTGCGGTAAAGGACATGTCTCCAACTATGGTATTCAAATCTCTCGTACCACGAAGTTTTTGCATTCGTTCTCTTTGTGCCGCCAATACCATATCTCTTTGTGATGGTTGTGGTTCCTCTTCAATTGGTATGTCTTCATTTATCGTGGCCAATTTCCTCTTCTCACAAAGTTCCCTCATAGCCACTACTTTCTTTGCATTCTTAGCTTCTATCTCTTCCTGTGTTGGTTTAATTCTTGATCGTTTCCTTGGCATGACAAAGAATTTGTCTGTAGCATGATAAAGAGACCAATATTAGTTCCTAAGAAATGAATACAAGATATAGTGGGATTGTATTTTTTTTATGTTGTAAGGATTTATTCTTGTATAGTTTGACATCATGGTATGTTAAGGTTTGTTTATTACACATAATTATTAAAGAGCCCAAGTGTAGAAAATATACATGGCATCATGTGAGATTGTAGGCTGCTTTCTTGATTGGGAATGTGTCTATTTTAAACATGTATGATAAAGCATGATAAAGTAATTCAATCTGAAATAAGGAAAATGTAAAGAACATGCATGTAAAGACTTGACATACCTAAAAAATAAAGATTTGAATGGATAGAGTACCCAATTATGTAGTGTTTTTATCTTCTTGCATCAAACCCCCCAACAATTTGAGTTTTCCACCACTTGCTTCCTTTTCAATGTTAAATTCTGAAAATTGAATCACAATTAACATTGCAACACTACAAAAATTGAAACTTGAATAGATATATATCAAACTTGGTGTGAAAACTATGTTATTTCATGGGGGTAACCACTTTTTTACCGTTTCAATAGAAATACAAAACGCGAGCGTGTTATAACGCGCTCACGTTTTGTCCTGCTATAGATTCATCACATCCTTTGCATTGATCACATCTTTTTCTTGCAAGGGCTTGCCAGATGCTCCGCCATATGATAGGCATAACAATGAAGGGGCAAGCCCTCATAATCAAGTTCTTGATAGAAAATGCCTTCAACCCTCAATGTCAAACCCTAATCCCTCTGTAGACACCCAAATTTGTCCCAAATTTGTCCATGTCTTGCAACACCTTGATAAAAACATTATCCTAAGACATCATGTAGCATTTTGTTCTAAATCCCACTCTTAATCCCATTTATCTATTAGCCAATTAATTAAATAAATTTTATTTATTTAATTAATTTCCACATCATATCCTAATCCCACTATCCAATTAATTAAATAAATTTTATTTATTTAATTAATATCCCAATCATATCCTTATCCCACTATCCAATTAATTAAATAAATTTTATTTATTTAATTAATATCCAACTCATATCCCAACTAATTCAAATATTTTATTTGAATTAAGTTCTCATCATAAGCTGACTTTCCAATTAATTAAATAAATTTTATTTATTTAATTAATTTATCTTATCATTTAGCCGACATGTGTGCCTCTTTCATTTAAAAAGATAAGTGGTACTACAGCGTTTTATTTAATATCTTTCACATGTAGTACTTTTTATGTACACAAGCACACATGAGCCCTATTCTCCTTGACACTTGTCAAATGACTACAACTCCCTTGAAGAGTGGGATAACCTAATCAATCCTAGTTGTCCACATCAATCATTTAGCTTTTTAATCTCAGCCATCCATTTGAACCAAGCCTTTTCTATAAATCAAACCCCTCATAAGCCATTAGCATGTATTGAGCTTCAAGTACCATTATTCTGCCAAATTTTTTATAATGCATTGATCCTCAAGTATCCACATGCTGTTGAAATATCATTAGAGCCTTTGCATCCTTCATCTATCATTCATTCTATCATATCTTCATCTTAATGTTATGCTGTAGAAGTGAGCACCCAACATTCTTCCAACAATAATCCTTCAAAATCTTACATGCTCATGCGAGGTGGAGAAGAGCAATGGAGATAAATCGAGCATAGCATGGAGATCGGTTTGCATTTACATTTGTTATTTTAATTTTTATGTTGTTTTGTCCTTCATTGTGCATTGCTAGGGTTTTTATCATTGTTTATTCATTTAGCCGACATGTGTGCCTCTTTCATTTAAAAAGATAAGTGGTACTACAGCCTTTTATTTAATATCTTTCACATGTAGTACTTTTTATGTACACAAGCACACATGAGCCCTATTCTCCTTGACACTTGTCAAATGACTACAACTCCCTTGAAGAGTGGGATAACCTAATCAATCCTAGCCGTCCACATCAATCATTTAGCTTTTTAATCTCAGCCATCCATTTGAACCAAGCCTTTTCTATAAATCAAACCCCTCATAAGCCATTAGCATGCATTGAGCTTCAAGTACTATTATTCTGCCAAATTTTCTATAATGCATTGATCCTCAAGTATCCACATGCTGTTGAAATATCATTAGAGCCTTTGCATCCTTCATCTATCATTCATTCTATCATATCTTCATCTTAATGTTATGCTGCAGAAGTGAGCACCCAACATTCTTCCAACAATAATCCTTCAAAATCTTGCATGTTCATGCGAGGTGGAGAAGAGCAATGGAGATAAATCGAGCATAGTGTGGAGATCAGTTTGTATTTACATTTGTTATTTTAATTTTCATGTTGTCTTGTGCTTCATTGTGCATTACTAGGGTTTTTATTATTACTATTTATTCATTTGCCCTGATTTGCAATTTTACCCTAACTACACCCTCAACCCTTAACTTTGATCCCTCGACCCTCAACCCTCAATGTCAAATCCTAATCCCTCAACCCTCAACCCTATCCCTAAACCCTCAACCCTCAACGTCAAATCCTAATCCCTCAACCCTAATCCATCATCCCTCAACTCTAATCCCTCATCCCTAAACCCTAAATGCTATCCATAATCCTACACCCTCAACAGACTCGATACTATACCTTAAACTCTAATCCCTTATCCCTAAACCCTCTAACCCTATCCCTAATCCTTACACCCTCCACACTCTACTTTAACACTAATCCCTTGAACCTCAACCCTCAACCCTCAACGTCAAACCCTAATCCCTCAACCCTTAACTCTGATCCATCAACCCTCAACACTATACCTTAAACCCTAATCCCTTCAACCTCAACCCTATCCCTAAACCCTTGACCCTTGAACCTCAACCCTCAACCCTTGACGTCAAACCCTAATCCCTCAACCCTTAACTCTGATCCCTCATCTCTCAACCCTAACCCTAAACCCTCAACCCTCAACATCAAATCCTAATCCCTCAACCCTTCACTCTAATCCCTCAACCCTAAACCCTATCCCTAAACCCTCAACACTATACCTTAAACCCTAATCCCTCAGCCCTCAACCCTAAACCTTATCCCTAAACCCTAATCCCTCAACCTTCAACCCTAATCCGTCATCCCTCAACTCTAATCCCTCATCCCTAAACCCTAAATGCTATCCCTATTCCTACACCCTCAACAGAATCGATACTATACCTTAAACCCTAATCCCTTATCCCTAAACCCTCCAACCCTATCCCTAATCCTTATACCCTCCACACTCTACTTTAACCCTAATTCCTTGACCCTCGACCCTATCCCTAAACCCTTGACCCTCGAACCTCAACCCTCAACCCTCAACGTCAAACCCTAATCCCTCAACCCTTAACTCTGATCCCTCAACCCTTAACACTATACCTTAAACCCTAATCCCTATCCCTCAACCCTTAACCCTTAAAACTCAAACCCTATCCCTACACCCTCAACCCTTGACACTATCCCTACACCCTCAACACTTGACACTATATCTTAAGCCTTAAACCCTCATCCCTAAAGCCTCAACCCTCAATCCTTAAACCTTCAACCCTAAACCCTATCCCTAATCCCTCTACCCTCAACACTCTAACCCTAACCTTGACATAAAATGCTAATTCGTCAACCCTAAACCCTAATCCTAAACCCTCAACCCTCAACCCTCAACCCTCAATCCTACACCCTCAACAGACTCGATACTATACCTTAAACTCTAATCCCTTATCCCTAAACCCTCCAACCCTATCCCTAATCCTTATACCCTCCACACTCTACTTTAACCCTAATCCCTTGAACCTCAACCCTATCCCTAAACTCTTGACCCTCGAACCTCAACCCTCAACCCTCAACGTCAAACCCTAATCCCTCAACCCTTAACTCTGATCCCTCGACCCTTAACACTATACCTTAAACCCTAATCCCTATCCCTCAACCCTTAACCCTTAAAACTTAAACCCTATCCCTACACCCTCAACACTTGACACTATATCTTAAGCCTTAAACCCTCATCCCTAAAGCCTCAACCCTCAATCCTTAAACCTTCAACCCTAAACCCTATCCCTAATCCCTCTACCCTCGACACTCTAACCCTAACCTTGACATTAAATGCTAATCCGTCAACCCTAAACCCTAATCCTAAACCCTCAACCCTCAACCCTCAACCCTCAATCCTACACCCTCAACAGACTCGATACTATACCTTAAACTCTAATCCCTTATCCCTAAACCCTCCAACCCTATCCCTAATCCTTACACCCTCCACACTCTACTTTAACCCTAATCCCTTGAACCTCAACCCTATCCCTAAACCCTTAACCCTCGAACCTCAACCCTCAACCCTTAACGTCAAACCCTAATCCCTCAACCCTTAACTCTAATCCCTCGACCCTCAACCCTATCCCTAAACCCTCAACCCTCAACGTCAAATTCTAATCCCTCAACCCTTCACTCTAATCCCTCAACCCTAAACCCTCAACACTATACCTTAAACCCTAATCCCTCAACCCTAACCCTAAACCTTGTCCCTAAACCCTAATCCCTCAACCCTCAACCCTAAACTATCATCTGTCATCCCTCAACTCTAATCCCTCATCCCTAAACCCTAAACGCTATCCCTATTCCTAGACCCTCAACAGGCTCGATACTATACCTTAAACCCTAATCCCTCTATCCTTGACACTCTCATTTAACCCTAATCCCTTGACCATTAACCCTATCCCTCAACCTCAACCCTCAACCCTCAACTCTCAACATTAAACCCTAATTCATTAACCCTAAACCCTAATCCCTCAAACCTAAACCCTATCCCTAAACCATCAACCCTCAACACTATACCTTAAACCCTAATCCCTCAACCCTCAACCCTAAACCTTATCCCTAAATCCTAATCCCTCAACCCTCAACCCTAATCCCTCATCCCTCATCCCTAAACCCTAAATTCTATCCCTATTCCTAAACCCTCAACAGACTCGATATTATACCTTAAACTCTAATCCCTTATCCTTAAACCCTCCAACCCTATCCCTAATCCTTATACCCTCCACACTCTACTTTAACCCTAATTCCTTGACCCTCAACCCTATCCCTAAACCCTTGACCCTCGAACCTCAACCCTCAACCCTCAACCCTCAACATCAAACCCTAATCCCTCAACCCTTAACTCTGATCCCTCAACCTTCACCCCTATCCCTAAACCCTCAACCCTCAATGTTAAATTCTAATCCCTCAACCCTTCACTCTAATCCCTCAACCCTAAACCCTATCCCTAAACCCTCAACACTATACCTTAAACCCTAATCCCTCAACCCTAAAACTAAACCTTATCCCTAAACCCTAATCCCTCAACCCTCAACCCTAATCTGTCATCCATCATCCCTCAACTCTAATCCCTCATTCCTAAACCCTAAACGATATCCCTATTCCTAGACCCTCAATAGGCTCGATACTATACCTTAAACCCTAATCCCTCTACTCTCGACACTCTTATTTAACCCTAATCCCTTGACCATTAACCCTATCCCTCAACCTCAACCCTCAACCCTCAACTCTCAACATTAAACCCCAATTCATCAACCCTAAACCCTAATCCCTCAAACCTAAACCCTATCCCTAAACCATCAACCCTCAACACTATACCTTAAACCCTAATCCCTCAACCCTCAACCCTAAACCTTATCCCTAAACCCTAATCCCTCAACCCTCAACCCTAATCCATCATCCCTCAACTCTAATCCCTCATCCCTAAACCCTAAATGCTATCCCTATTCCTAAACCCTCAACAGACTCGATACTATACCTTAAACTCTAATCCCTTATCCCTAAACCCTCCAACCCTATCTATAATCCTTACACCCTCCACACTCTACTTTAACCCTAATCCCTTCAACCTCAACCCTATCCCTAAACCCTTGACCCTCGAACCTCAACCCTCAACCCTCGACGTCAAACCCTAATCCCTCAACCCTTAACTCTGATCCCTCATCTCTCAACCCTAACCCTAAACCCTAAACCCTAAACCCTCAACCCTCAACGTCAAATCCTAATCCCTCAACCCTTCACTCTAATCCCTCAACCCTAAACCCTATCCCTAAACCCTCAACACTATACCTTAAACCCTAATCCCTCAGCCCTCAACCCTAAACCTTATCCCTAAACCCTAATCCCTAATCCCTCAACCCTAATCTGTCATCCCTCAACTCTAATCCCTCATCCCTAAACCCTAAATGCTATCCCTATTCCTACACCCTCAACAGAATCGATACTATACCTTAAACCCTAATCCCTTATCCCTAAACCCTCCAACCCTATCCCTAATCCTTATACCCTCCACCCTCTACTTTAACCCTAATTCCTTGACCCTCAACCCTATCCCTAAACCCTTGACCCTCGAACCTCAACCCTCAACCCTCAACGTCAAACCCTAACCCCTCAACCCTTAACTCTGATCCCTCGACCCTCAACACTATACCTTAAACCCTAATCCCTACACCCTCAACCCTTGACACTATCCCTACACCCTCAACACTTGACACTATATCTTAAGCCTTAAACCCTCATCCCTAAAGCCTCAACCCTCAGTCCTTAAACCTTCAACCCTAAACCCTATCCCTAATCCCTCTATCCTCGACACTCTAACCCTAACCTCGACATTAAATGCTAATCCATCAACCCTAAACCCTAATCCTAAACCCTCAACCCTCAACCCTCAACACTATACCTCAAACCCTAATCCCTCAACCCTCAACCCTAATCCATCATCCTTAACTATAATCCCTGATCCCTAAACCCTAAATGCTATCCCTATTCCTAAACCCTCAACAGACTCGATACTATACCTTAAACCCTAATCCCTTATCCCTAAACCCTCCAACCCTATCCCTAATCCTTACACCCTCCACACTCTACTTTAACCCTAATCCCTCGACCCTAAACCCTATCCCTAAACCCTTGACCCTTGAACCTCAAACCTCAACCCTCAATGTCAAATCCTAATCCCTCAACCCTTAACTCTGATCCCTTGACCCTCAACCCTATCCCTAAACCTTCAACCCTAATCTGTCATCCCTCATCCCTAAACCCTAAACGCTATCCCTATTCCTAGACCCTCAACGGGCTTGATACTATACCTTAAATGCTAATCCCTTATCCCTAAACCCTCCAACTCTATCCCTTATCCCTTAACCCTCATGATTAATAGCCTTGAACGTAAAAAAATTTGAGGGGAACATAACGCGAGCGTGTTATAACGCGCTCGCATTATGTCAAACATGACAAACAACAGACTTGCGGGAAAGAAAAATGCAAGTCAAAACATAACGCATTATTTCTTGCTTTGGGAATCCCAAACCTTGGGCTTGGGATTTGCTTTGGATTTCCAAACCAAAGGCTTGGAGTGCCTTATGAACAGTCACAGACGTGTTTTTCTATATTCTTCAAAATTTCACATAATTTCATTCGTGCTAACCCTCAGATTTGCATGTGTTTCAAGGTCAAACAAATCGAACACATGGGTAATGTTAGGCTTTCTCTTAGCTATTTGACGATGTAATTTTTTTCACATTTTAACAATGTTAAGCCTTTCATCTTTAATTTCTTTTGTTTGTGTGTCCGTTTTTAGGCAAAAACCACTGTTTGGTCTTTTTTTCATTGTAAAATAACTATTCATTCAAATTTCAAAAAAATTACATATTTAGAAACTAGACTCCATTCTACAAATATTAAAAAAATAAAAAAATGATTTTCAATTAGTTTTCCAAATTTATAGGGGTAGCACGGCCAAAATTCTATTTTTTAGGATGTGTCCACTTTGAAAATTAGTAAAAATCAAATATTCATCAAAAAATTATCAGAAAAATCAGGCATAAACTACATGCTATTAGCTAATTTATCACTAGAGTGATTTTAAAAATACCAAAAAAAATTTGACCTTTTGAGGGAGCCACAAAACATGCTATGTTATGTTTTTTTGACAGAAACAACACCAATTTTTGTGGCTCCCTCTTTTGAACCCCTTAATCTATGCCATTTTCAAAACAAAATAGTAGTTTAGAAAGTAGACTCGGAGCAGTATGAACATTGTTTTGGTTGCATCTCCAAATTTTGAGTGTAACTATGCTCAATTTCTCATCCAAGGCCAGTATTTCCTGATTTCAGAAAAAAAGTGGCCACTTAAGACCCCTTTTTGGCCCTCCATCTTCTTGCACTTACCCCCAAGCAATAATCCAAATGCAAGTCATCATCAATCCATACCAATCAAGTCAATTAATCAACTCAAATTATCCAATTGCATTCAATGGTCTTGATCCTAATCTTGACGTAAACCAAATCAATCAATTAATCAATCATTAATCAAACCTTGGTGTTGCTTGCATGGACAGCAACACTAGTGTCAATCAATCAATTGTCTTAGACAGGATGTTGCATTATCGAAACCAGACCAAGTGTCTTATACAACATGTTTCATTTCCTAAAACTAGACACATCATCAATCACTTAATCATTGGTTTATAGCTTGACAGGGGCAATACCTTGTTTGTTTTTGTATCATTTGTGCATGCTTTCTTACTTTCTTGTGTGTGTTATCATTTCATCTTGCATTTGTATCAAATCTGAATCATTCCCAGCAAATATTCATATCTTATATCTAGACAAGGTTGTATTACGCTAGGGCACAAGACACATTGTCACCTTGGTGCATAATGTCTAGTGCTATATCAAACATCATGGTTGCTCACCTTCATTTCAACATAATGCATCATTCATTTCTTCTATCCATTCCTTTATCTTTCTTCCCTGACCAATTCATTTTCATTTCGAGAGCCTACCCGTGTTTGTCCAACCCGCCTATCCTCTCAAGGGGGCATCATCACCCCATATTTACATCATCATCCTTTTCCTCTTTCCATACCTTAGCTTCTTTAAAATGATGGTACTCAACATAAATCTCAACATTCCCAACATCATCTCTAAGAGGGGCAAAATGTAGACACTTAAATTTGTCCATGTCTTGACCATTACCTAGTAGACACATTACTAGGGACACCATGAGACATTTTGTCCTAATCCCACTCCTAATCCTATCTTAATCAGCTTCCCAATTAATTAGATAAATCACATTTATTTAATTAATTCCCCCTTGTCACATGTCTCACATAATTCAAATTAAATATTTGAATTAAATCCCTCACCTTTCACCACATGCAAACAAGTGTCACATGACTACAACACTTCACATTTCCAACTAAATCTTTTATTTAAATTAGGTCTCATTTATCCTCCATCTCACACTTGTCACATGACTAGAACTCCCTCTTGGAGTGGGAAAACCTAATCAACCCTAATCAATCTCAACTGTTCATATCATTCAAAATAACTTGCAATCACAACCATTCATTCAAATTTTCCTTTTCTATAATCAACCCTCTCACAAGTCATTTTGATACAATTGAGTTTTCAAGTACTGTTATGCTGCTAAAATCTTGAGCAACCAACAATCCCCCATTGATCAACCCTTCAAAATCTTGCATTCTCATGCAAGGTTGAGAAGAGCCATGGAGGTCAATCAACACTAGTTTGAGGATCAGTTTGCATTTCATTTCTATTTTGCATTTTCATTCTAGTTTGTACTTCATGGTGCTAGTTAGGGTTTGATTTTCCCTAGATTTTTCCCTCACGACACCTTCCACACAAGGTTTCTTAATTCTAAAAGAGTTAGGGACATTCCAAGAGCATTCTTTACAATTTACTCCCTAACACAATCCACCAGAGGCACATCCAGGACATGATAGAGGTAAACATTTCATAAACATAGTGAACAACCAAAATGTTCTGGTATAGCCACCACAATAATTTAAATCCATAATCAAAGTATAAGAAATTTCATTTTCAACAATAAGTCAAAAGAATGAGCTCAATTCTCAACAATAAATCAAATTTTGACCAATTGATCATAAAATGATCAAACTTCAAAATTTGGTGGCTAGACTAATCCAAAATAAAGAAATAAAACAATGATAATATTTGCAAATATAAAAAAGATTTTACCAAAAATCCAAAGAAGTTTCAAAATCTAGAGGAACACTTACTATGCACTACGTGACTAAGCAAGTCACTAATAAGGGAGTAGATTGCTGCACTACACTTGGATTTTCCAAAAACTTATAGTTGGTTAGTAATCATGCTACAAGCACAACAAATAAATAAGCCCCTTAAGACTTTCATCTTGCTCAAAAATTTTGTAAATCAAAAGCTTATAACACATCCACTCCTATTTCCTGGAGTATCTATCATTCATCACCCAGATGACATTGTAAGATCGTGTTATTGCATTGTAAAGGAAATAAAGTTGGAATACAAGATTCTTCTCTTCGCTCCACTTAATAAAACTTTATTCCTTACCTAACTAAATAGGTTACCTATTCAAAACTTTAAACAACTTGACTAAATATCCTGGTGATAATTACACTCACCATTGCAGTTCAACTTTCTAGCTCACTCCAAGAGGCAAAGTACATAGTTCTCAATGACTTGGCCAAAATGCCATGAGATAAACTAATATCTTCTCCTTACAACTCTTATGAATTATCTTTCAAACTTCATGCAAATTCTAGGAAACTATTATTCATCTCTTCTTATGCATGATTCTTTGTATTTGCCAATTGGTTTTCTCATGAATCTTGGAAAACAAAAAAATTTCCAAGTCCTGTACCATTTTTCTCAGCATTCAATGCAAATATACCACTACTTGTCTTTTAATGATCCTTTTTATTCCACTTGGCTCATTCCAAGCCATCTAGGAGTTAGACAAGAACCCATTTTATCTACGTATCTTTGATACAATTCTAGGATCTTCAATACTCGGTTGCTCCTGCACCTTGTTGATTACTTTAGGATCTTCCCATCCTTAAGTTCTTGAGAAATAAGAGTGATCTTGAATTCATACAGACACTACTCTACCCAAGCTCTTAGTCTGATTAGTAATTGACCAAGGTTTTACCTTTCTAGTCAAAGTCTCAAAATCTTTCCGCTATGCAACCTCAACAGAATTGATTTTCTCTTGGAGTTTTAACTCCTCATTTGGTTCTTTCTTAACCACTGACTTGAGTAAGTGCTAGAAAATAGTCTTCTTAATAGTTTCCTTGGTTTTTCTCTATGCCACTCTGGCATAAACCCAGTTTTCAAACATTAGCTAATCTGTTGAATGTTAACGAGTTTTCCCGTAATGAGCTCAAAGGTCCATGTGTTGAACTCAGTTAGCTCTGATACCATATGTAACAACCAAAATATTAAACAAGACTAAACATAGATATTTACCATGAGATAAAACATACAACGTGAAAAGATAGAAATTTTTTCTTTCTTTTATTCAACTTAAATCAAGGTACAACAATTTACATAATTTCTTTTCTGAAATAAACAACATGATATAATATACAAAGATGACATTTTGTCTTTACAATTACAAATATCTGCAATATATAAAGTTTTACATAGTCTTAATAACACAAGTCACAAAGGTATACTGTATCCAGAAATCTAACATCTTTATTGTAAGCTTTGGCATGTCATCTACTAAAGAAAGAGAGAGCATCTTCTCGGTGCTTTTCCTCCAACCACAGACTGGCAGTCTCCCACACAGCTTCTAATTGGAAGTGACCCTACCCTTCATGAAGAGTATAGACCAAAGGTGACCAACGGTAATTTGCCTTTTGAGTACTTAGTGTTGTATCCTACATAACTCTATCGATCATACAACCTTAGATACCCTCTAGCTAAGTATGATCATTCCAATAGGTTATGTAATCCAGATACGATGAACTGACAATGCACGCAGAGACATATGCATTACTTTGGCCAAAGATTTAATATAAATAGACATTCACAATGAGCATAGTCTTAATGTTCACCCACTGTAACTTGACTTGGATACTATCATATTCCTACAGTTTGACTTGGTCAACTATGTTTTACTATATAGTCTTAACAACTTCAATATTCTAGTCTTCCCAACTTAGACAAGTTTTTAAACACCGTCATTGTTCCATAGATCTCATGGAATGACTATCAACTCATAGGTACCTCTTTGCATCCTCACAAAATTTAAGGTCCATGACTTATCGACACTTAGAATCTCTAGACATAAGCTTGTCTGTACTAAAAATCCATTCTAGTCAATCTGACTTAGAACTAATCCCTTTAATCTAGGATATACATGTAATAAATCTATATTTAGGTAATTCTAACCTTTCAGAGATTCCCTCATTGCATAATGGCAATTTCTAGGGCCTATGACATTCTGTCACTCTACTCTCTAACTCAAACATCAAATATCTTTGGTGCATTATAACAAGTTTTGACTCTATGATATTTTATTTCAGGGTTTAACTGCATAGTTTTTGAGTCAAACACATGACCCATATTTCATGAGTAGTGGTTCACATGAACCTATCTCTCATAGAATCACTTAAATTTGATAAAGTACTACTAAGACTCTTCCCGTCTTGCTTTATGGTTTTGTCAACCTTTTACTATTGACCAATATGGTTTTCTCGACCATTCACTGTCGACCAATATATATATATATATATATATATATATATATATATATATATATATATATATAATATCTAACTAAGAGTTATAGATTTTCCAAATCATCCTTGCTTTAAAACTAGAGTTTAGCTTCTCTAACCCTAAACATGAAAATATCACACATCCTTGTTTTCCAAAGGTAATAGCATAAGTAAAACATTAGAACAAATACCTCTAGTCATTCCTAGACCACTTGGCATTGCTCAGATTCACATTTCACATACATGAATAAGCATAGTATTTCGGGTATATATCCTCACCCATATAATATCTAAAAGAATACTATCATTTCACATCTATTCTTTTGATCTAAGTCAATCATTTATCCCTAATACGTTTGAATCATAAAAGATAATAGTCTACTTTTGACCCCTTGGCCTACTTGAGTCTATTGACTTTCAACAAAAGCTAGGTTACGAACTCATATATAACATCCTTGTATATAAATGTCACATAATCCTTTATCAACAAGATAGTTATAACAATCATGGGGGTTGAGTTACGAATTTCCCAACATGCCCAACCCTGGAATAAATTACTTTAGTGATGCCCAACCTAGGGTTAACTTTGTCTTCTATGCACTTAGCACTAAAATAAGTTATATTCAACAAAAACTATGAGATCTATATCTGTGCAATGCCTATTTTACTCTCTCTCTCTCTCTCAAGATAACATAACATAAGCAATAGATGATATCAAAGGCTATCTAGGGTTCCACATTCTTGGATCACCTATTTCCCTAAAATATGTATAAAATTTGACAAGAGGAATTCTATTTCATACAAAGAAATATGTATCCATGTTGTATCCTCCTTGCTTCAATATCAAGGTGATATTATCTCACCAAAATGTCCCTTGAGAGAACTAGTAAGATTTCATCTATGGAACTATCATAGTCTTTAACACCGACTAAAGGATCTATTCCCATTTTCTAAATTGGAATCCAAGTTTAGTAATATGATAATACAACATAAGTATAGTGCACTTTGGTTTTCTCTAGACCTCTTAGGTGCTAAACAAATCCTCATTACTTAAGGAATACAAATACTCTATTAATAAAATAATCATTCTTGACTAAAGTCAATCCAATAATCGAAATAGTTTAATCCTAGATCAATACTTACAATCTTATTGATCTTCCAAAGTTTACTATCTTCTTTTAAAAAAAATGAACTCATACATGAGATTCATCTATATCATGAATATTCTCCTTCATAGTTGCTAAAACCTAAGTGATATCATATCTCTGACCTTGGATATTCTAAATGAGATCAATATCTTTCTATTTCTCTTGATGAGGGAATTTCTATCACAAGCTTGATGATCACAATAAACAATAACTCTGAGATAAAGCTAATCCCTTTCTAGAATCATAGGTCTTTGACTACTATCAGAAGGTAGTAATAATCCAATGTCATAAGGTTACTTTTACTCTTACATACTAAGCTACATCAAAAGTTTAATATATTATTGCTCTCATCTAAGTTTGTTGTAGGGAACATCTCACCCTAACATCCTTAAAAGCAAGGTATTCTCTTAATGATATTATTTATCATTTAAAACTAAAGTATTCTTTAAGAGCATAAGATCACCATTTTCATAGTATCCTATGGCATGCAAAATCTACATTGTCACAAATGTATTGTTTTACACTATAACCTATAGCATGCAAGAATATATATATATATATATATATATATATATATATATATATATATGTACATGTACATAGTAACATACATAATACATTCATTATAAGCATACGTATATATAGTTTACACATAAACTTCATAGCTTATTCAATCTTAATCCCTCCGTCTTTGACTATAAAGAACATAGGACAAACTTAAAATTATATTGTCCATATAGTATAGTAACATACTTATCACGTCAGCTTTCTATTTTAAAGATATCAACCATTATATCATTCTATGATATTGGCCTCACAAGGAACAAAGCACCAACTCAGCAATTATTCAAAGGTATGAATATATATACGTGCATTTCATAAAATAATAGCAGACTTCATATTCAAGGAGAAGAACCTGTTCAGATATCAATGTAAGATCCTTCGATAGCCTTGATCACCTACGAGGAGCTCTCTCCTCTTTCACTATTCATTGAATCCTCTCTTATCCCGCGGTCTCCTGCTATTCTCTTGCTATGTTACTCCTCTCATTCACTCATGATAACTATATCTCGTACTCTCACGTTAACCTTGCCATCTTTCTTACGATGGCAAAGCTATTCTATCTTCTCTATGAAAACCAAAGCTAAGTCTTCTCCATACAATCACAATGTTATTCTGCTCTGACAACAATGATATGTTTTCCTACGTTATCCCCATTCTTCTTTCCTAAGAAAACAACGTTGATATCTCTTCCTCTCGACTTTATAAGGATCATTGTCCCTCCTCACAATCTTCACAGCAAAACTTCCTATCTATCTCTATTTTGCCTATTCTGATGTTGTTACTTCCCCGTGCTGACTCTACGAGACTAGTTGTCCTTTAAATACTTCATACAACTCCCTTATGAGTCATCCTCCTTAATTCTATGATTGGCAATCATAAAAGACCCACTACATTGTAGTTGGAAACAAACTCTTTTTGAAGTTGTTGGGTCACTACACGTGTTGCGCTATGAGGATTGATCATCCATCATGAGGGAATATGTGGTATACAATACCACTATCACTTATGAATGGTTGACACTCTAAGAAACCACGACTTAAGATAATTAAGTCATCTCAAGTGCTATAAAGACCACTACATTCAGTTAAAACACTTTCCACCAATTATGCCAACAACTGCTCTAAGCTCGAGCATGTGGCTTCTAAAAGATTACGAGTTATTTAATCCACTCAACATACCACTTAAAGGCTCTTAAAAGAATAACTGATACTTAAGGAAATTGGTTTAAATGATGACAACTCCACATAGAAGAAAAGGTGGATAATTATATTAAACCATAAGCTAATCATGATTAACCAATTTTCTAAAGATAATAAACGTAATAATAATAGTCTATAATCAAATGAAGTAATAGCAATAGGGATTGTTATAATAATACGATGTAAGACTTACGTAAAAGCGTGATAGGGTCAAGATCATCTCCCCTTCACAAATACACACTATTTTACATCGATTAAGCTTGCCATGAGTGAAAATGCGACATTAGACTATAATCATGCCAATGTTTTAACCATCTACGTTTTGACGACATAGACGCAACTACTTACGACGTGATAGACGAAAGGTCGCGTTAGTCATAGATGACTAACGTTCTTTTTTGACAATGTTGTTTTCACAAAAGGACAAGTTCGATACACAACTTAATCTCAAAAAGGAATCACTAATACATTGACAACCTATCGAGCCATTCCAAGAATTAACCAATAAAACACGACTTACCTCAATCGACTAGAGTTATTTAACTATTGAGCACTATACTCATTTGGCAAATGACCATTTATAACCCAAGATCTATTCTCCTCTCCTCAAAAGATTCTCTCTTTCTTAGAGGGTAATCAAAAACCTGTTTTCCTGCATACATCTTGCCATTACTAGATCATGATAAGTGCATCGTTACTCCATTCATAAACTTTATGAATTAACAAATCAAATTCTCATAATATAATTTATTGAATCATTCAATTATATGCATTGTCCCTAATCACATATACTGATATAATGACATTAAATCAAAATGTCAAATCATTTTTCCATAAATTCACTTCTATTCACGTAAAAGTAAATAGTAAAAAAAAAGCCAAAATTAGGGATGTAACATCGACTATTGGGTCCTCTCTCCTAACTATCTTATTGCATCATATTGACTGATGCATGGTGTTTAATACTAATTATTGATTAAATTAGAGAGTACAAAGATGTCCAAATGATTATGATAAATTAGTTTCTGTTGTTTTATGTTTTTGGATATAATCATGACTATGATCTCGACCAACTTTCATGATCTTGTCCTTTAGTAGTGATTGTGTCCTTCACATTGTTGATGTCTTTGCTAGATATCTAAATGAGGAATGCAGTGGTGAAGAACACCTTTAGGAGTATGTTTTATAAGGGTTGAAGTTAGATACTTTCTTACGCCTTGGTTAGACCCTTATTGTTATTGTTGTTCACATGAGTGAAGATATGATAATGTAGAATGCCTATAATGAAGGTTGATGTAATATCTATCCTTGATAGTTGATATAGAATTAGGACAACCAAATGCTTATGTTTCCTTTCTTTTATATTGAGAATGCTTTTCAATTATTCACTTATGAAATTAGTGTCCTAGAGCATATATTTAATTATGGAAACCTATACCTCAATTCGTACAATTTGGTGAACAAGCTAATGACCACTGGTTGGATTTTGATATAGGTTGGCTCAAAATATGTGAGAAATGAACATTGAATTTAGAACGATAGCTAGTGAGGATGTCTAAAGTATAAGATTCCACCAATGATCACGTCTAGGATGTACAAATGAATGGAATGTGAGGTGTACAAATGAATGGATACTAAAGTGAGATGATGGAAGAGACATTTCAAGATAATGTTAGCTTTAGCACCTAAACTACGCAAATTGAGTATTAAATTGACATATTTCAAGACATGGATAAGGTACAAACTAATGGGGAAGAGTATGAAGTATACAATTTTCTCAAGTCTATATTTTGTCCCCACTTTAGCATGTATCCAAATCTACATGATTCATACATGATAAAGTAAATAAAGAAATAAAGAGAATAAGAAGCATTTTAAATTGATATAGTTTGGATTATGTGCCCTTATTTTTCTTCATGTTAGTAGAGCCATGTCTTCAAACCTACACACTTGTACACAACAACCCATTAGTAGCACATGTTTCAACCATAAATATAATTGTATAAATGTCAAAATCATCTTACCAAATGTGCTTACATCTTTATATCAAATTTCAAATGAGAAACAACCACAAGGGAGTAAGGAAAGGTTCATGGATTTGTGATCAAGTTGGCTCCCATGAACTATGAAAAGAGTGTGTGAAAAGAAAGGTGAATCATGTTGCTAGTGTTATTAAGTAGTAACCAAGTTGGCTTCTCAATCTATACAGACATGAGCTAAAAAGGAGAGAACACATTGTGTAGGATTTTTAAGTAATAAATGAGCTAGTGGTCTATAAATTGGGGTGGATATTCCATATGATTAGTCATCAACAAATAGATTTAATGTAAAGCTCTCAAAAATACCTCAAATTCCACCAATACTATCTATAATGGATGTCACACACCATGACATGTGCAAATCAAGGAAAACATAAAGAACATATCAAACATGCATGCAACAAACAACCTTGCAATCAAACACAGTTGCAAAATTAGGTTAACTCTAAAGAAACTCTCAAATGGGAATAAAACTCCAAGAGTAGTGAGCAATGCTCCTCTTGGCCCTAATGCATAGTTGTAAAATAGTTTACATTGTCTTTTATCCTTTTACATATGCTTGCATATTGTTCTAAAAATGACATATACCTACAACAATACTTATAGCAATGTAAATAAAGGACTTCAACCTCTGTCAAAGATAGAGATAGACTTCTACCACCAACTTCAAAGATAGAGATAGACTTCTACCACCAACTTCACGAAGGGATTTGCTACTCCACACTTGTTGGAGTATGTTATCTAGTTGCATTAACCCCACTAGTCAAATAGGCAACATGTTGAGTGACTTGTTACCATTGTCCAAATGGGACAATTGATGTAGGAGCATCACCTTACAATTTGATTCATGTTCACAACTATTGCATTTACTTAATATTTTATCTTTGATGCAAATTATGTTTGTCTTTCATGGGGACCTTGGCTAGTTGTGTAAATGTTTTACTTTCTAGGAAGGGGCAATTTGACTGGAGGCCGTGTTCTTCACCATTCTATTTTAGCACTCAAATGCTCACTTGCTAGGTGCGAAAGTTTGAAATCTTGAGCCTTGTGCATGTACAATATAGAATTCATGAGAAAAGGAATAGGCGTGGCACTAGAAAAGAAATAACAAGGAAAGAAGAAAAGAGAAGAAAGCACATTGTGGGGGGAATAGAGAAGGCATGTTGCATATTTGCAGTCATGACTTTGAGAGAAGAAAGGAGATATTTGGGGTGCATGTAACAAGGATAAAGGGCAAGGAATGTTCTATTAGGTTGCACATGATGGGATTAATAAGAAAGGGGTTGGAAGGTTCAGATAAAGGAGTTTTTAAGTGAAGAATGCAAGTTGTCAAATGCTAGAGAAAATAGTAGAAGCAAGCCCTAAAATATGGAAAGTGTAGAATTTCTATGTTCTACTATATTGCAAGTTATTTATGTACATTTTCTAGTCTTCTTAATATAATAAGGATATTATGATGTTTCCCCTAGTTATCTCAACTTAGTCTTTAGTGTTTATTTGAAATCACAAACCCTTGTGTGTGTGTGTTCTTACTTTATCCTTGCTTGGAAGTCATTGGGTTCCGTGGAATGAACTATCATAGTGAAAGGTGGTGTCTTAACTTATTAATCTATATGAGTGAGGTGTTGTCTTATCATTTATTGTAGAGACTAATTACAATACCCATCTTAGTGTTGGTAACTCACTTTCAACCACTATTGTACATGTTAGTATACTAATGTTACCACTTGCAACAACTACACTTCCACCTATAACCACTATAGGAGGGTTGTGGGAGAGTTTTCTACACTTGTAGCCATTGAACCCTCACATGCAACCACCAAGTGGTAGACCTACAACAACTAAGAAGGGTGTGGTTGTTGCCAAGTATTACTTGCATCTACCTCCTTGATGTATTGAAGTTCCAACTATGGGTGACTTAGAAGTTTGGGTTGTACATTTACTTATTGAAATAGCAGTCTCCATTAGACTGTGAACATAGATTATAGGTTGTGACTTGACCTTGGGCGGTCATCATATGGTGGCATCATTAGTGTGGTATCAGAGCACAGGTTACATCTCTAGGAAAGAGTGCAATGTCTCAGGGTTGGATTCGTATATATTCAACAAGGTTGTGTGTGAGAGTCTAGTTGCAAGGAAGAAGGTCAGGACAATAGAGAGGCCTCTAAGAAAAAGGGCAGTAGATACTGTTGTACCAAATGTAGCAAGAATATTAGATGGAGTGTTGGAATCTATAAGAGAATTACAAGCAAGAGTAGATGCCCAAGAGGATGATAGGAAGAGAGGTTACACATGTGAGAGTGTAGATAGTGAGAGTGAAGAAGAAGAAGAATGAGTAGAAGTAATTGGACAAGAAGGTGAAGATGTAAGCTATGAAATGGACACAAGAAAGAGGAGACGCATCAAGGCCATCTCAAACATTGGAAAGTGAACCAAAGTGGAGTTTTCATTCCTCTCAAGGAGTTTAGAACTTGATAAGGTGATTGATTTACTAATAGAGATGGAAGAGTATTTTGAATATGATGAGTTAGAGGACCCCAAAAGAGTGAAGGTAACTAAACTAAAAGGACATGCAACACTCTAGTGGAAGGAGGTGCAAATAGAATGGATAATAAGTGGGAAAGATAAAATCTCTAGGTGGGACTGAATGGTGAACAAAATGAAGGTTAAGTTATTACTAGCTAGCTATTAGCTTGAGCTATTGAAGAAATTGCAAAATTTGTAGCAAAAGAAGGTAAGTGTAAAAGGATACACTTAAGAGTTTTATAGGATTTATATTAGATCATATCACAAAGAGTTAGATCATGAGAAGGTAGCCTTGTATGTTAATGGTTTGAGGATGAACATTTAAGATGAGCTAGGCATGATGAAGTTGTGAACTGTCAAGGAGGCTTATTAATATGCATTAATGGTTGAAGAGAAATTATCAAGGAAGCAATAAGGATCAACTAAACCTAGATGTGGATTTGAAAAGGAAGATGAAAAATTCAATTTACTAAGGGGAGATACAACCATGATAAGGAGGATGTCCCTTCATAGTCACAAAAATAATCAAGAAGTTAAAGGAAGACCTTATCCCTTATTAGGCAAAGATAGACTTGGAAGAGGTAGGGGAAAAAGTTTCCAACAAACTTGTTTATGTGCAAACAACTAGGGCATATGTTTTATGAGTGTCCACAATGCAAGGGAGAATGACCAAGGAGAATAGAAGCTAAAAGTTCAAAGGAGACAAAGAAACTATAGGGTCTAATAGCTATAGCTTGATGAACCTAAAAGAGGAGAGGCATTTATGATGAAAATGACTTTGTTGAATCCAACAAAGAGGGAAAATGAGCTTGTTTAGAGGAGAAATCATTTTAGAACAATATGCAAGGAAAGTGGTAAATATTGTAGGGTCATAATGGATAGTGGGAGCATGAACAACCTAGTTTCAATTGAAATGGTGAAGTTAGGGCTAAAAAGGGTGACTCACCAAACATATTATAAGGTGTCTTGGCTACAAAGAGGATACAAATTCTAGAGGATTAACAATGCCTAGTAAACATCCAAATAGGAGCTTATTAGGATGAGGTGCGATGTGACATCCTGCCTATGGACATGTGTCATGTGCTTTTGGGAAGCTCATGGCAATTTGATAGGAAGGCTATTCATGATGTAAGAGAAAACACTTATACTTTAGAGAATAATGGTATGAAACATGTTGTTGCTCCATTAACAATTAAAGAAGAAGAGGTGGAGAATAGTTTTTGAAGGAGTTAAATAATGAAAGGTGAGTTTTGTAGTGGTAAAAAAGGAGATACTAGAAGAATTTGATGAGATTGCATTAAAAGAACTACTAAAGGACTACCACCTATGAGGAGCATATGTTATCACATAGATTTAATCCTAGAAGCAAGCTTACCCAAAAAGGTTTCTTATAGAATGACCCATGTAGAGATAAGGAGGTGAGAAAGCAATTGTGTGAGCTATTAGAAAAGGGAGTGATTAAAGAAAGCGTTAGCCCATGTGCAGTGCCAAGAAGGATGGTGAGTGGATAATGTGCATGTTTCACAAGCCATCAACAAGATAACTATGAGGTATCAATTTCCTTTGTTTAGAATGGATGATCTTATTGACTATCTAGGGAAAGCCAAGTATTTTATTAAAATTCATTTGAAAAGTGGATACCTTCAAATTACAATAAGAGAGGAAGATGAGTTAAAAATGATATTTAAAACCAAAGAGGGGTTGTATGAGTGGTTATTTATGCCCTTCAAGATATCAAATGCTCCTAGAACTTTTATAAGACTAATGAATGAGGTATTGAGACCTTTCTTAAGAAGATTTGTGATTGCTTACCTTGACATGATATTGTAGTTTTTAATAACAATAAGGAGGAACCTTTGTTCAACGTTAGGAAGTCCTTGCAAAGGCTCAAGCAAGAGAAATTATTGATTAATTTTAAGAAGTGTAGCTTTATGATCTAGGAATTGATCTATTTGAGGTTTCTTATTTCCCACAAAAGGCTACAAATGGATTTGAAAAAGGTGAGGCCAATATTGGAGGGTCGTATGCCTAAAAGTGTGTTAGAATCTAGAGGCTTTCATGGCTTAGAAAGTTTTTATCAGAGGTTTATTTGAAATTTTAGCAGGATATGTGCATCTATCACCAAGATAATGAGAGGAGATAGAAGGGAGTTCAAGTGGATAGCATAAATGGACAAGATATTCAAACTTTTGAAAAAGAAGGTCACCAAAGAGTTGATATTAGCTTTACTAGATTTTGTCAAGTTATTTCATGTGGATTGTGATGCAAGTGAGATAGCCATTGGAGCAATATTTAGCCAAGAGGGTAGACACATTACCTATTATAGTAAGAAGCTTAATGAGGCTAAGAAGATTTATTTCATTTATGATCAAGAGTTTTATGCTATAGTGCAAGCATTGAAGAAATGGAAAAATTATTTACATCCAAAAGAATTTGTGCTTTACACGGATCATCATGTCTTAGAATTTATTAATAGCCAAGTCAAGCTCAACCAATACCATATAAACTAGGTGAAGTTTCTACAAGGTTATACTTTTGTCCTTAAGCATAGAAGTGGGATTTCAAACAAGGTGGTGGATTCATTAAGTGGAAGAGCATCATTATTGAATAAGATGAGGGTAAAAGTTGGTTTTGATGCCATGAATAAGTTGTACAAGGAGGATTCTGATTTTAAAGATGCTTGGACAACATGTATTAAGCCTACAAGTATGGATAGGACACTATAGATAGATTACTTCATGCAAGATGGGTTGTTATTCAAAGGAAAACAAATTTATACAACAAGGATCAATGAGAGAGAACCTAATCAAAGAAAAACATAGTGATGGTTTGGTTAGACATTTTTGGAGAAAATAAAACTTTCACACAACAAGACAAGAGGTAATACTTGCCAAGGATGAGGGGTGGAGTCAAAAAATCTGTATAGAGGTGCAAGGTTTGTCCATATGCCAAAGGAAGGAGTCAAAACACAAGATTGTCTCAGCCATTACTAGTGCTAGAGAAACTATGGGATGACATCAATATGGACTTTGTACTTGGGTTTCCAAGAATGCAAAAAGGTAATGATTCAATCTCTATTGTAGTTGCTAGATTCCAAAAGATGGCATATTTCATATCTTGTAGGAAGACAAATGATGCCACACATATTGCAAACTTATTTTTTCAAAGGTTTTTAGGGTGCATGGTTTACCAAAAAGTATAGTTTCAGATTGTGACACTAAGTTTATCAGACATTTTTGCATAACCCTTTGGAAGAAGTTAAACACATATTTAAGGTTCAACTCTATATATCATCCTCAAACGGATGGGTAGACCAAAGTTGTTAATATGAACTTAGGAATTTTTTAAGGTGCTTGGTTAATGAGAAACCTAAATAGTGGGATTTGATGTTACCACAAGCATAATTTTTCTATAATGACTCCATGAATAGAAGTACAAGAAAAACCTCATTTTTAGTTGTGTACAAATACAACCCAAGAGGTGTTTCAAAGTTAAGGGAACTTATTTGTATAAATAATCATGCAAATAATGTTGAAGGTAAGGAGATTGCAAAGAATATGTAGTATTTCCATAAGAAAATAAAAGAGAAGCTAGAATGGAGTAGTCAATGTTATAAACAATGGGTATATTTCAAGAGAAAAGAATTTTAAGTAGGGGACATGGCACTTGTGCATCTTTGAATGGAAAGACCTACAATAAGTTGAAGTGGAAGAAAATAGGGCCTTACCAGGTTGTAAAGAAGTTTTCACCAAATACTTTTGAGTTGGAATTACTAGCGAGGTTAGATGTCTATCCAATTTTCAACATCTCATATTTGCATGCATATTATGAGGGAGAGACATCAAAGAAGAGAAGGCATAGATAAAAAATGGTGAGAAAAGGAATAGGTGCTGCACTAGAAAGGACATAAAAATGTGAGAAGAAAAGAGAAGGCATGTAGGGGAAAATAGAGGATCCAAAAAGACAGGTACATCACTCATGTTATAGATTTGTAGGAATTAGTTTGGGAGAAGAAAGGAGATATTTGGGGTGTGTGTACCTAGGAGCAAGGAGCAAGGAATATTTGTTGGGTCACACATGATAGGACTATGTATGCTAAAATCTAAGACAAAATAATATAATAATGCATGAAAAAAACTCCTATCTTAAACCTAGCTACACCTCCGAATGGGAAAGAGAATGAGAAATAATAATTAAAATACAATAAAACTTCCTCACCAACACTCTCTTGATGCCTTGGATGTGCTCAAGATTTTTGTTGATGAGACAAGGGGTATGGTTGCTCTTGATATTCTAGCAAAATGTATCTATGAATATTGGCTCCATGATTTCGTTGAGGATGAGGGTTTATTTATAGATTTTTTATTAAGATCATGGATGGGTGAGATTGTCTCTTAGATTGAAGGGTTGAGATTGATTAGCTTCCAAGGGAAGCTAATGATAGAGGGTTGAGATTGATTCAAGTGGATGGACAAGATTGAAGGTACTTTTAGGTTGGGATTAGGGATATCCTTATTTGAAGGGCTAGAATTAAAAGATTGATAAAGGGAATGGATGGTGGGGATTTGAGATTAGTTTGACTTTTGGGTTTTAGTGGAGAAGGATTTTATTTAATTTTAAACAAAGTGGTGGAGGAATGCGCAATAATAATTAGTTAAACTTTCTTTTTTTTCCAAAAGGTTGTAGCTCAATTGGTTGAGCACAATTGGTGAGGATGCTGCTACATGTTGAAAATGCCATCCACCAAGGTTCAAACCACCGGAAGTGCGATCAGGCCCGGTTCGACCCCTGGGTGACTTTGGCAAACTGGTTCCTCTTGCTCGTGGCTGCTTAGTTGAAGGATGACTTCTGATTTAGATGTATACTTACTCATCATGTTGTAATCCACTTGATAAAAGGGTAAAGATGTTGATATCTATGTAATCTAATTGTTTCCATAAAAACAACTTCATTTTTTTTTAACTAATTGTAATGATGAGGGGGGATTTGGATTGATTAAATCTTATGTATTTATTTAATATACTGAGGAATGATAGAGGATAAATATGATTTAATTAAATAAATATGATTTATTTAATTAAATTTGAAACATTAGATAAGGGGGTTAGGTTAATCAATTAAATAAATATATATAAGAATGATCAAATTAAATAAATAAATAAATATGAATTATTTAATTAACATTAGAAGAATAATTAGATTAATTAAATAAATAAATATGATCTATTTAATTAATGTTAGTAGGGGGATACAAGATTGATTGATGTGGTGATAGAAGTATGACAGTGTTCGATTAAAATATAAAAGTGTATTGTAGATGTCTACATTTTGCCCCTCTTTGAGATGATGTTGTCACTAAGAGAAATAGCAACATTTCAAAGAAAGTAGATATAGGCACTTGGTGGGATGAAAATGGTGATAACATGCCCCTGTTGAGATTAAGGAACATTGAGAGGGGGGGGGTGAATCAATGTTCTACAAAACTTATTATTTTGTAGCTTTACTAATTTACCACATACATTCAAAAGAAAGAAACATGAACTTAAGAACAATAGCAACAAAATCATTACACATGAACACCAGGATTTTTACGTGGAAACCCGGTTAAGGGAAAAACCACGGTGGGGGTTAACCCACAAGATTTTATACTTTGTTAAAAGTATTACAAAATGGGAAGGCACATGCCTTCGGATGCACTACCCAGAGCTCACTGCTAAAAAAAGGCTCACTGCCTACAAGATTGATTACAAAGAGTTTACATTAATACTTGAACTAAATAATAGCATCTAACAATGCAAGATTATAGTTCTGGTTAGGCTCAATATACTGACTCCACACACTTCATCTCTTACTGCCTTGTTTCAATGTTCTGCCATGATCTAAACCCTAGATCTCTTTCCTTTGCACTTGTAACTGCTACACTTCACACATCTCACCTCATATTCACATTCTCATCCTTCAAAATGCTTGCACTCATCGATCATATATATCCGCAACATGAAATTACCCCAACTACAGTTGGCTTCAAGAAAACTTAAAAAAATTTCAAGATCACTGTTTTTTTGGTTGAATCCATGCACAAACATCAATGCGGACCACAACTTGTGAATTCAAGTCACCACACATGTCGGCCACTACCACTGGATCTCATAAATAACTCAACCAACCACTTCTCTTAATCCACACAAGGATCAAATACCAAGTCGGCGTATTCTTCACTAGACTAAATTGTCTAACCAAAACCTGATACTCATATGCCTGTAACTTTCAATCCCTTCATCACCGAAGGATAAATCTTTGGATTTAGGTAGCCCTAACATCCCTTAATATTCCCTTAGATCCACATCACAATATGATTACCTGTGGACCAAAATGTTGAACCCTTTCATGTGCTCTGTTCCTATCTATCCGGACTTAGACAAATCTGCAATCTGACTTTCGGTATGATCAAATGATGCAATGCGGATGTGTAAGATAGATTTAGTTGCCATCAATGACAACACCTGACATGCCTAGTAGTGTCTCTTGCCAAGAATCTCCCCCTTTGGCATTGATGGCAACACTTAGTGAAAAATGATTGAGTGTTAGAACAACTCCCCCTTACTATGTATACTTGTGATTTCCAATGCTCCCCCTTAGCTGAATTCCTCATTTTTCACTGCATTCCACTCCCCCTTTGACATCAATGGCAAAGGCTAGGATTCACATATCAAAATTCATGCAAAAACACTATGTACATGGGCACATATATACAAACAATCTTTATGTCTTGTCTACATAAGCTTAAACACACCACCAAAAATGTTTTTCAACAGTGCCAATTCATTGTCCCAACTTTTCTTCATGCTATCCAAAACTAAAATATGACCACTGAATAAAAATGCTTGTGATTCTACCTTTTGTAGATCAATGGGATCACCTGTCAGAGCAGCAGCTTGAGCTTCTGTCAAAGCATTAAACATCATTTCTAGCTTAGGGGATATCAGTTCTCAGAGTTCATCCAATCTACCCTAAACTTTAACCTTTTCCTTCTCCAAATTACTCAATTCATCTAGTGAACTCACTACTTGACACCTTTTAGTTGTTACAGACTCAGTTAAGGGACTATAGGATTGAGAGATGTTAGACAATTTATGCTCTAAGTCCTTAATCGTCTTCTCAATATCCTCAACAACTTTAGACCAAGCTAGACAAAACTTATAAATATCTGCACCTTTAAAGAGAGCATTTTGAATACTCTTTACACTAACATCAAGAAGTGATCTATCATAACTGATTATTCTCTTTAAGTCAACAAACCTCTTCTCATTAAATTTATTTTGGACTTTAGCTTCTACTAACTTCTCAAAAGATTCAAAATGAGTACTTACAGAGTTTATCAGACTCTTCAACTGACCAGAGGGGGATGCTGATGAATCCTTCTGAAATGTAGGCATGATTTTCTCCAAAATGTCAGATGCAAGACCAAGCAACTCATTGTCTTCTATATGGAACTTTAAGATTTCCTCTCTAGCCTTAGCTTGTGCAAAAGAGGCCAACTTCATCTTCTGTACTGGAGAAAGAGTGTTAAAATTGATTGGACCTTGTATTAAATCTGGATCTTCTGCAACTTGTTTGTCTTTTTCCAAAATTTCTTTCACTGCTTCTGCTGTGTCTCTTGCCCAATATGATGTTTTAGTTTTAGGTCATGTATCTACTCCCTTTCCAGAGTTAACCACATTTTCTTGCTTATCATTTTCATTCTTTTTCTCTGCTTCTACTCTCTCTGCATTATTAGTAATGTCTTCTGCATTCTTTTTCAGAGGATTTTGTGTACCTCAGCAGCAACATTATTGTCATTTTTATCAAATTCTTCAACATTCAAAATAGAGGAATCAATTACATCATTTGTTTCTTCTTATTGACATTCCTTGTCCTCAACCTCTTCTAGTTTCTTCTTTTTATTCTTCTCAAAGTCACCTTTAGAAGGAGAATTTATGTTTGTTTCTATATTTTCTTCACAAGATTGGTCCAGAGGCATTTGAGTATCCTTTGCACCATCAACATTATCTTCCTTCACCATTTCTTCATCTTCTTTATTCAATATTTCCTCTTCCAGAACAGAGACATCATCTACTTCAGCTTGTTGCTCATTCTTCTACAACTCTTCATCATTCAGAATGAATGTATCATCATTATTAGTAGGTTCTTCAATGACAACATAGAACTTATTCTTGTCCAGGGCTTTCCTTGGAATTTGTTCTATTTCTTTGACAACTTCATCAATGTCTCCAATCATTAGCTTATTCATCCTAATTTTTCTTCTGAATTCATTTTTAACTTCTTTGAAAATTTTATTTGCTTCCTTCTCAGAGATTACCAAACACAAACTGGTCAACACATGTTCTCTTAGTTCCAAATCTTTTGCTTTAGCTGCCTCTTTTCTCATCTCCAAAATGTCACTTAGACTCTTAGGGAGTTCTGACAAGATTCCCACAAGTGCTTTGTTGAATGTATTTAAGTATTTAACAGTAGCATCCTCCAAAATTCTCTTGTTGGCTTTGTCAAAGCTATCATAATATTTTGTTATGGGCTTCAAATTCCCATGAACAGTTATTACATTCACAATATCTTCAACTGACAGGGTGGATTTTTCAATCTTTAGTCTTTTGCTTACCCTTACACTTCTGAAGGGATTCTCCTTAGATACTTTAGCAACCTTAGTGCCTGAGGCCTTCAACTCTTTAATCTCATCATCTAAATCAGTCTTTTCTTCATCCTTCTTCTCCACACTGACATATGACCTTTTGGCCATTACTTTTGTTCTTTTTCCTTCCTTACTGGTAGATTTTTTTTGGATTTCTTTGTAATAGGAGAAGGTGATGCACCAGAGGTTGTACTAGAACTCCTAGTAGTCCTTGGCTTAGAAGAAGATTCTACCATTACACTTTCCTGTTCCCTGTCCTACTTCTCTTTCTCAGCTTTTTCTATCCTTTCCCTATTTTGTTTCATAACCTCCTTTGTTATTCCAATACTTTCAGCATACCTTTCAACTTGCCTTTGGATGTTTCTCTTGATTTATGGATTCTGGAGTTCAACATAAAGTTTCAAACTAAGCTCTCTATATGTACCGAATCTCTCAACTGAGGTATCTTTTGATTTGCTCAAAAGGTGTTGAGCATACATTTCTAGTATTTGTTCATCAACTTCATACCCCATGGGCATGATCCATACAGTCCTTGGTTCAACTACTTCCATCAAGCACTAATCTATTTCCACCATGAAACAAATTGTATCCTTGTATTTTTCTACCACAGAAGTAGGGATTCTTTCCCTTGATTGCATCATGTTCTGGAAGTTCTTGAAATATCCCCAAAGAGCAGTCCTTTGGGCATTGGAGTCACCAATACTGTGCAAGTGCTCTCTGATTTGTATGGTAATAGGCTTATCACTGGTCCAACACAGGTTGTTCTTCCTAAGTAGCTCATTCATGAAATAGAAGAACAAACACAATACCAACGTACCATACTTGAATGTATTCTTCTTGTCCTTCTTGATCTTGTTCAAATTCTCCATTAACTAATTTTATAGTAGCTCACACAGGTCATAGTCAACAGTCTCTCTTAACATTTGATAGGCGGCATAAATGGCTATACTGGATACAGAGTTTTCCCTACTGGAGTGGTATATCTTATACCCAATCACCATAGATGCAAATTTGACATTCGGATCAATTATATCATTTATTGTCATTGCCCTCTTATCAAATTTTGATCCGGTAGCTTCGGTCACAGTCTAATTATTTACTAATTTTAACATAGGCAGTCCACCAGATGAGTTCAATCTAGTTACAACCTTGATGGCATCCTTGGTGATCTTGAAGGGTTTCATTAACCACATGAATTTAGCATGCATCCAACTCAGTACATACCAGACCCACTCATCTTCACTGAAGGACGGGAACCCAATAACTTGAATGAGATGTTTGACTTGCAGTGCCTTATACTTAGGTTTAAGACCATGAATCTCATCCCTCAGATGATTCTTGAACAAATCTACTAAGTTCAAATCCCTAAACTCATCTATGCTAGCATGAATATAAGCCCTAATATCTTCAACGTGCAACACACCATGCAGAACATTTGAAAAGGCACCTAATGGATCAACCTCTACAGATTTGTGTGAATGCTTTTTGAATTTAGTTCAAGGCCTTTTGGTGACATCAACAACCAATGGAGTAGCCATATCCAAAGATTACAAATTCAGAGAGTTTCACAGGGAATACCTTGTTTCATCAAGTTAGGGTTAGCTGTCGAATTCACTTTTTGCACTTCAAATCTTTGAAATCTCAGCTCAAACACTCTTCTCCTTGTTCTCTTCAAATGCAAAGTGATTCAAATGCTGAGTAAATGACCTTTTATGCTCTGCAAAACCTAATTTGCCATTGTAATAAATGCTTTGCCCTAATACATCTGGTTACACTATTTTTGCATATAGTCAATCTTCAATTGCTCTTCAATTAATCGCATTAACTTCTTTTCTTCTGGAATTTGCTTCAATAGATCTGCAATAGGCTTCTTTATCTTCATTCATCGTGCCAGATTCAAGAACCCACTTACTAGCAAGGGGAATCAGATTTTCAATGTGATGTAGAGGCATCCAGACTATAACCTTGACATACAGCATGGATGTCCGCAACCCTTCATCATCATCATCATATTTCCCTTAACACTGTCAGCATCATCATATTTACTCTGCCGACTGATATCCTCCTGCAGACAAGCCTTCGCCCTTTCGCATGTCAGCAGCATCATCATATCTGACTATCGGCAGCATCATCATATTCGGCAAGCGCAAACATCCTCCTGACGTTCACTGTTCACCTTACCGACAACCTCTATCTTCACTATCTTCAGCATCATGATGTTCAACATCATGTTCATCAGCAGGATATAGAACATCCGGTTCCTCCCATATATCCTGATGATGATACTCAACTTCACGCACCTTTCCTTTGATGCTTACGTCACCCCGATATCCGGATGACGATTATCCTGATGACGATGACGTCATATGCAGCTCCTCAATATCCTGCCGCCCCGATATCCTGATGACGTATATCCTGATGACGATGACGTCATATGCAACTCCTTCAATATCCTGTTGTTCGCCAAACTTAACCTTATCGGCCCGCGATGACTTTATCAACCCGATCTTCTACCTCATGCCGATACACTCCTCCTCGGCAACTCCTGATGATGATCACCCCAATGCACATTCCCCTTATGAAATCTACTGCATCATGCTCACCTCCCTTTACTCGGATGACGCCCGAAGTGACTGCAGGATATACACCGTAATATCCTGATGATGTCGTTTTGACGAACTTCCAACCTTAGCGAATTTCGATCTGCCGAACCTCCTGGGATGACCCGATCCACCTCCAGGGTGATCTTCCAAACTCTAACTATCAGTTTGACCTAGCACATACCCATGCTAGGGTTCTCAACACCTCTCGACGACGATCCTGCACACCTGCATGCAAACAGAAAGCAAACTAAAACCTAACCTACTGTACATAGCCATTCCACCGATTCGACGAATCAACCGGTGGAATGGATCAGCGAATCCATGAAACCACCAGATCAGTAACTCAATTTCACAAATGGAGATCAACAGAAAATGAACACAAACAGGATCTTTATTGATTTCAAAAGATGCAATACAGTACTCTGTTTCACTCTCAGCAATCTAGCTTCTCAACATCTATATCTAAACTCAACCGATCCTCACGTATAAATAGGATCTCCTGCGAGTACTACCACTCGACTCCAAGCAGCTGGGAAATCTCTCCAGGCGGCTGGGAGATCCAACCGGACCTACAGCATAACAGCTGTCCTAACAAACTAGCTAAAAATAGCAAAGTATGGTCAACATGACCTTATTACATGCATTGGTCTTATACGACCTTCTTGAAAACATTAACAAGACTCAAAACAAACTAACTGCCTCATGGAGGCCAACTGTTAGGTAGGTGCTCCTGCACCACAATGTAGCTCCCCCTGAGCCAGAGCTCCTGTTTCAATTCCTGAAGGAATTAACAGCACCAGATTCTGATGCAGACCCATCACCATCATTCATTTCACCTTTCTTCACCCATGTTTTTTTCATTTCATTCTGGATCTCATTCACATTTACTGGTTTTTGTTTACCGGACCTTTTCTATCATCATTCCTACTTCTGTAGAATCTTGTAATATGGCCGGATCTATTGCAATTGAAGCACACAACATTTCTTTGCTCATTTATTTGATCTGCACTAATTAGCCATGTGTCCAAATCTATTGCATGCAAAACAATTGCTATTGAAAGAATTGACATTTCTTCTATTGTTAGAGTAGTTCATTATCATACTTCTGCATTCATTGGATCTATGACCATACCTTTTACAATTGAAGCATTGACCGAAGAAAGATGGACCATTTTGATTCACTCTACTTCTACACTAAGTAGCTCTATGACCAAATTTATTGCAATTGAAACAATTTCCATTGAAAGATGGATACCTTTGAGCATTAGGTTGTCTTACCGGAGGTCTTCTAGGTATGTTTCTCTAATTCCTTGATTTAGCATTTCTTTGACTAGATCCAAAACTTTCACCTTTCTCATAGCCTAGACCATGCTTATCGTCTACCATCTTCTGACTATCAAGTACCACTTCAAGTTTAGCTGAGCTTATCTTAAACTTTTCTTTGTATTCATTTGCAACTTCTAGGTCATCTTTGAGAATAACAATTTGCCTTTCAAGTTGTTCTTCATTATCCATGGTTTCTTAAAGATCAGACTCTAGATGGCCAATTATTCTATCCAATCTACAACACTCTTTTGTTCTTTCTTTCAAAGATTGATTCAAGTTTTCTTCAGTCTTCTTCCTTTCCTCAATTTCCTTGGTTAACCTCATCACCCCAGATTCCATCTCATGTTTTAGGACAACTTCTTTTGCCAGCTTCTCACATTCCTTTGTCTTCTCCTTCATGGCCCCATCCATGCCATTGTCTTCCTGCTAATTTGCTAACTATTAAAGTAGCTCCTTCCTCTTTTCCATAGATTTTCTCAGTTGCCCTTTTATAGTCTCAATGAAATCCTTAGCATATTTAAGGTTCTCTTGTAGTTCTTTGACTTCTGCTCTGGACTGATCAAGATCTTCTAAAGCAACTTGAATTTGTTCATTGATGCCACCAAAATACCTAAATGAACCCATTGAAACACCTTCCTAGATCTTCCTCAAGCTGTTAAACTTCTTCCAAGGAACCTTGCTCTGATACCAATTGTTGAGATTAAGGAACACTGAGAGGGGGGTGAATCAATGTTCTACAAAACTTATTATTTTGTTCCTTTACTAATTTACCACATACATTCAAAAGAAAGAAACATGAACTTAAGAATAGCAGCAACAAAATCATTACACATGAACACCAGGATTTTTACGTGGAAACCCGGTTAAGGGAAAAACCACGGTGGGGGTTAGCCCACAAGATTTTATACTCTATTATAAGTATTACAAAATGGGAAGGCACATGCCTTCGGGTGCACTACCCAGAGCTCACTGCTCAAAGGAGGCTCACTACCTATAAGATTGATTATAAAGAGTTTACAGGAATACTTGAACTAAATAATAGCATCTAACAATGCAAGATTATAGTTTTGATTAGGCTCAATATACTGACTCCACACACTTCATCTCTTACTGCCTTGTTTCACTATTTTGCCATGATCTGAACCCTAGATCTCTTTCCTTCTTACTTGTAACTGCTACACTTCGTACCTCTCACCTCATATTTGCATTCTCATCCTTAAAAATATTCTCACTCATCGATCATATATATCTGCAACATGAAATTACTGCAGTCAGCTTCAAGAAAATTTAAAAACTTTTTCAAGATCATTGTTCTGTCAGTTGAATCCATGCACAAACATCAATGCGGACCATAAATTATGAATTCAAGTCACCACACATGTCAGCCACTACCACTGGATCTCATAAATAACTCAACCAACTACTTCTCTTAATCTGCACAAGGATCAAACACCAAGTCGGCTTGTTCTTCACCAGACTAAACTGTCTAACCAAAACCTGATACTCAGATGCCTGTAACTTTTAATCCCTTCATCATCGGAGGCTAAATCTTTAGATTTAGGTAGCCTTGACATCCCTTAACATTCCCTTAGATCCGCAGCACAATATGACTACCTGTGGAGAAATGCGGACTAAAATGTTGAACCCTGTCATGTGCTCTGTTCCTGTCTATCTGGACTTAGACAAATCTGCAATTTGACTTCTGGTATGATCAAATGATGCAATGCAGATGTGTAAGATAGATTTAGTTGCCATTAATGACAACACCTGACATGCCTAGCAGTGTATCTTGCCAACAGCCCCAAGTGTTGAGCTTTTGATTTTGGATGAAAATGAATTGGCGTGGTTAAATGATGATTGGGTTAGGGATGCCCCTTGAGAGAAAAGGGAGGTTTGAAGAACATAGGTGTGTTCTCAAAATGGATGAAAAAGATGTTAGTAAAGATGCTTAGTGATTAATGGAAAAGAAAGATGTGGATAGAAGTGGATGTTAATGATGGATGAAGGGATTGGGGATAATAGATAAAAGTAGTTAAAGGATTAATGGTAAGGATGAAAATACAAGTTAAGGAATGAAAGGGAAGGATGTACGAATGGATGTGGTGGAAGATAGGTACATGTTAATAGATTAAGTAACCTGATGTTTAGTTTAACATAGGACATGATGCATCATGGTATAGAAAAACATGATGGCATTGTGCCATATGCATGGACTGACCCAAAAGAAGAGGTCAAAAGAAAGCATATGATGTATGAAACCATGATGTGAAAAACCATGATGTCATTGTTGCAATATACTTACAAGGACCATTACAAATGCAAAACAAAATGAAAAAATACACAAGAAAGCAAGAAAGCATGCACAAAAGATGAAAAGACAAACAAGTATTTTCCTTAGTCAAGATAAAAACCAAAGATTCATTGATTATGATGATAGTGTTGTTGATGTGGGAATGATATGTCCCAAGAACAATGCGAGGATTGGGAATGATATATCCTAATAACTATGATTTGTTTATAACTGAACAAGGTTTGTATCAAGGTTGCGAACAAAACTAATGGATGATTTTGGATATGAGCTAGATTTTGGGCTAGATTTGTGTGGATTGGGATTTCTTACATTTGGATGAATTGCTTTGGGTAAATGGATTGTTACATTGAATTGTATTTGGATAACCTTTGGCTTCAAACTAATGATAAGGGAAAACCAAGTCTAGATACAAGGATGAAGGGAGGATTAGATGGAATGATTGAGAGATTGAATATAGTGGATGGGTGTGGGGTTTATGATGGATGTTTGAAGGATTTGGGATGGGATGGATGGGGTATGGATTGATGGAGGGGTTCAAGATGTGATCTCCAAGGACTAAATCATGAAGGAATAACATGCCTCCACTCTATATATGTCACTCATTGATGTTGTGGTGCAATGCTTATGACAATATATTATAGTATTTGTTGTAAAAGATGGGATTTATCAAGAGGTTTCCAAAGCATGTATCAATTTCTTGCCCCTATATTTATCAAGGAAGGGAGGATGAATTGGGTACAATGAGATAAGTACGTGGATATAATGGATGGGTATAATATGATGGGAGAAGATTTTCCCCAAGTGTAGGGTTCACATAGATAGTTGACTTACAAATGATACCTAAGAATAGGTTTTTGGTATTTGTCCAAGGCCCTATAAGAATGGTTTTCACCAAACGATAATTTTTCTCAACTTTTTTTATTTATTTTTATTTGGATTTGTCTCTTTGGATTAGGATGTGGGATTTTAGATTTAGGATGTTTTGATTCAAGCATCTATTTACACAGTGAGCTAATAGTATCCCATTTTGAATAACTACTTCACATGGACCATGTTGTGGGTGTTACATTCTATAGATGTTGTTGGCCCAAATGTAAACATGGTAAGTTGCCAAGGAAAATGGAATGGAAGGTAAGTTGGATGGAGGATGGATAGTGATTATGTGAAATCTTATATTAAATGGGTGTGATTGTGGATGTATGTTGGATAATGGATTTGGTTATGTATAAGGATTGGATGGAAGGATGTGATTGTGGAGGTTTGAGTAAATGTCATGTGACCAAAGGGAATTGGGACAAACAATTTCACATGCCATGTTGCATTCTGTGATTAGATTTTCTTTGGGTTGGATGATGGATTTTGAAGCATTGGATTTGGATTTGCGACTTTTAGAGATGCTTGATTTTTGGATTTTAGATTTTGGATTTCTGGATTATATTTTGGATGGGGGATGCAGATTTTTGGGTTGGAATGTAGGTATAAGATTTAGATATTTGGATTGGTATTGGGGGATTTTTGGATTTGAAGATGGAATTGGATTTTGGAAATGTGGATTTGGATGCTCCACTTAGATTCATTGCTTCTCTTTGCTTTGGGATTGAAATTACATTTTTTCTTCCTTTTTGATTTGTGAGCTTTTTTTGATTTTGATTTGATATTACATGTAGATGCTTTGTGACATGGTCATCCTTGGATTCTTCTGGGCTCTTTGCTTCATATTTTGGTGTATCCAAATCACTTCCGAAGTCTATGTTATGGTCCCATGGGGAAATATTATCTTGGAATCCCATGAATTTCATGATTGTTTCATCACTTTGGAATAAGTCAAATGATGTGTGATTTCATTTGTCCTGGTCTATGAGTTTAGGGGATGGATGGTCAAGGTTGATGATAGGGGTAGTGGTGTCGACGATGAAAGGGTTATTGGTAGAAATTTTTTTAGGGGCCACAAGAGGAACCTATTTTGACGTTGGAAAAAGTTTCCTAAGGATTAATGGATTTGTAGCCAATGCCCTGAAATCCTTGATTTGCATTAACATGTATGGGCTCCAAAATTCCTTGCACATGAAGGCCTGATCCTTTGCCTTTATATTTCATGATTTGACACATTTGATTTGAAATATTATAATTGTCACTTAGAAAACAAGATGTCAATATATCTTTAGATAGGTAGGAATCTGTGGTAATTGTAATTTTCTCTTCCATGAGAAGACCAAATTGGACAAAGGTGGTTGAACTAAGGTGATAGGATTGTGGTTTGGGGATGGTATTAATGGGGGTTTATTTAACCTTAAGATGGTATTAGATCATGAAAGTGACTAGCTTTCGTGCTTGGATCTTGATTTGGTTGGGGATGAATTTGGGAACAATTTGGAACAAGCTCTTAACATATCCTATTTTTTATTGACAAGATGGATCAGTGCCATTTTGCTTCAACATCTCCTTTAGTGATTAATGCATGGATATATTCCCTAATTTTTGCACATGGAGGGGTGAGGGGTCTTTGACTCTTGTGGATTTTATGGGTTTTGTGTATTTTAGATTTGATGGAGTTGATGGACCTTTGGAAATATTGACATTTATTTTCCTACATAGGTAGAATTTTAGGAATGAGGACTTTAGGAGGATCTTGGACATTCTTGAAAGGCTTTGGGTTGATGACTTCATCGTCAACAACACACTTGTATTTACTAAAGAGGGATGGCATTGGACTAGCGATCTTGCATGACTCCATAACTTTGCTCTTTCTATGTGGTTAGGAGTTTTTTCTAGTAGTCCTTGGACGAAATATGTCATGGATGAGCTGTATGAGATAGGATTGGATTGTGGATTGTATGTTCAATATGATTGGTGGCTGGATTGATGGGATTGATTAGATTACAAAGGTTTTAAGGATGAAAATATTTGCATAGGAGGTGGAGGCTACTAGTTGCTTGCATAAGATTGAGAATTTAGATATGGATTGGCTTTGAGGGATTTGGGCTAGCTTAGTGTTTCCCATGTCAAAGGTACCATAAGGATGGCCAGTGGATATTCAATTTGGATTTGAGGCATAGTTAGTGCTAGCTGGTTCTTGTTCTAAAGAATTTTTATTTTTCATGATTAGGTGATTAATACCTGCATTCAATTCCTATGGTGTAATATTATTTCACTTCCTTTGTTATGCTTCTACTCCATGTTATGCCTTCCTCTAGAAATCCCAGGAACATCATTGCCTATGGATGGCATGGAAAGAATTACAACAGAGAAATCCATAATTAAGGAAGAAACAACGGAAAGGATTCCAATGTCAAAGGAGTAAAAGAAATGGAAGAAAAGGTTCCAACATGAGGTTGCAAACACTTCTTCTAGAATGACAATGACAGAGTTGATGAGAGTTAAAAATAGATCTATGGAACTTATCATCCTAATATTAATCTTGATACAAGGAAATCATCATCATCATCATCATGTTCAAAGGGGTTTTAAGATTGGTGGTGATTAGGGGAATCATCAAAATAAAATTGATTTGTAATTGCCATGATTTATTTGTTTGGAATTTGTAAGATTTATGATGTTTAGATGATTTTTGGATGATTGGATGAGTTACTTTTAGAGATTTTGGACTTTGGAGATGTTAAGTATGAAAAAGGAGAATGATAACCACTAAAATGCACACTAGATCAAACCCTCTTTCACAATAACATTCAAGGACAAGACCAAGACAAATCACTACCAAATGAAGGTGGACTCAACTATAGATCTTGTTCTCTTGTTTGCTATAGAAAGATCAGATTTAATCAAGTCTTTTTATCAAACTCTAGGTCAATAATACACTAAACCCTAGTTCTATGATGATATGATTATAATAGAAGATGTACAACATATATCTAGAAACTAGTTGCACAGGGATGATCAAGATGATGATAGAACCTATGTCCCAGAAGCAGAGGTGTTAGAGGACTATTTCAAGACCGTCCAAGTCTTGAATGATAAAATTTGTAGAAACTATAAACTAGAGAAATGTTGCACAAGTTACCCTGATGCTAGATCTGGAGTTCGTAGGGGCAAAAATACTAGGGTGCCACCACCCAAGTCTTGCATAGAGGAATATTCTATAACTATTGTCAAATCCTAAAACCTTGATCCTCGCTTAGTCTTCCTATATCTTCATATTTCCAAGATCTTACTCCTATAACCTACACTCAAGAAGACGAAAAGGGGTTTAGGGGTTATGGTGTTTAGGGACTTGCCTCAATCAAATCCTGGGATAGCATTCAAACTTCCCAACACCATTGATACATAAAGAGAGTGTACCCTTGTAGGGCAGAGGCTAAACACAATAACAATATGATGAATCAAATGATGATAAACAACAATGATATCACCTATGTGATGAAACCCTTAAGAGGATGAAGATCCTTCTGTTGCAAATATGTGCCTAATCAGTGTTGTCATTGATGTCAACATATTCTTGTTGCCATTGGTGTCAACTGTATCCTATCTTATTGCCTAACTAGAAGACTGGAATGTTGAGGATATTGAGAAAATTAATAAAGATCAATGGATGTGGATCATACGGCAGTATATAGGATTATGTGAAGTAGCTCCAGTCAGGATTTGAGAGGTCTGCATGAAGATTTGAAGAAACTGTGGCCATCTGAGTAAAACTAGTTTTGCAGTATTCAAAAGAGACAAAGCGACAGAGAAGTGCTCTGGATCCTTCCAGATATGTCAAATAATGATCTACGGATCTAGAGGCATGTTTGGGAAGTCAGTGTGTATCATCCATTCAAGTGGTTCATGGTTTGGAGGTCTGCAAGCAATCTTTCTAAGATGATAGTCATGGCAGATAGTATTCTTAAGGTTCCAGATGAAGATGCAAGTGATCCTAATGACTTGGAGGAGTGCAGATGTTTTTGTTGAATTCATTATACTTGTGGAGGTCTCTGGATTGTGTGACTACTATGTTGGAGGTTCGTATTGAATTTTGAGCTTGTTGGTGAATATTTCCTTCTTGGTGTTGTTGTTCTTCCCAGTCCTAGCTGACCAGATGATTCAAGCATATTACAGATGTTCCAAAAGCAATTCTCTAGAGCGTGGTGTGTTGCTGAAAGAAGATTCAAGTCTTAGCAATGTTTGGCTGATAGCTTAGTGATTCACATTAAGTAAGATGTTTGGTGTGCCAACCTTGATGTTTATTCTAAGGTTGATGAAGCATATAAAGGAGTGTAGCGGAGTTGTGGAAAATCATCCTTGAGTGAAAATAATAAATCCAAAGAAAGGATCAGGAGAAGAGAAAAGAAGAGGAGGAGTAGAAGAGAAAAAATAGAATAGAGTGAAAATTTAGTGAAGAAGAGTTTGGAAGCAGAACAAAAGTTTTATGAGCATTCAATGAAGCTAAACCAGAAATGAAGTAGATACTATTTCTCAGTTAATTCTTTTTGTGTTAAACTAAACTTTCTTGTAGGCAGTGAGCCTCTCTTTTGGGCAGTGAGCTCGAAGAAAAGTGTCTTCCCATTCTTTTTAAGTACTTTTAACAGGGTACAAATCTTGTGGGCTAACACCCACCATGGTTTTTCCCTTAACTAGGTTTCCACGTCAAAAATCTTGGTGTTAAAGGTGTTGATTATGTTTCTGCTTATGTGATGTTGTTTCATACTTTAATGTTTACATCATTAATCAATTTGCAAATTGTGAAAGAAGATTAAAAGGAAGAAAAGGTTAGTTTTTGGGAGAATTGATTCACCCCCCCTCTCAGTTGTCTGGTCTAATTCCAACAATTGGTATCAGAGCCAGATCCTCTAAAAGAAGCTTGACCACTTGAGGAGATCCAAGATGTCGACTTATAAGAAGGAAAGTTTGAGATTTGATGGAACAAATTACTCCCTTTGGAAGGTACGCATGCAATGTCATTTGGAATGTATTGGTAATGACTTTTAGATAATAACAAAGATTGAGTATAAGATTCTGAAGAATGGCCCTACTACTTTAGATGAACTCAGGGAAGCTGAATGCAATATTCGAGCCAAAGAAGCTTTATTGAGTGCCCTGTCTGATACAAAATTGGCAAATGTCCTAGCTTTGAAAACTGCCCATGAAATCTAGAAAAAGATGGAAAATCTGTATGAAGGTGACAAATATGTTAAATACGCCAAGCTACAAATCCTGAAGGGTAAATATGAAAGATTGGTAATGAGGGAAGATGAAAACATTACTTCATACATGCATAAAGTAAATAAACTTGTGACTAGTATCAGAAATGCAGGTGGAGTATTGGATGAATCAGAAATTGTTGCCAAAGTGCTCAGATCCTTACCTACAACATACAAGCATAAAGTTGTAGCCATTGAAGAAATCAGGACAGTAACAACTATCACAAGAGATCAGTTAGTTTGTAAGATTTCAGCATTTGAAATGAGTGAGTTTGTTGAATCTCTCCCTAAGTCTGAATCTGCATTTAAGGCCAGTGTGTATGGAAAGCAAAGATATGATCCAGATGAAAGTTCTTCAGGAAGATCAAATCGATTTGTGAAGACAAGGAAGGATCTTGAAAATGATGAAATTGAGACTGCAGATCTTGAAGCTCTTATTGCCAAAAGAATACCAAGAGGATCTAGTAAATATGAAGGAAAGTTGCCACTCAAATGTCTTACTTGTAATAAGATTGGTCACTTTGCCTCAAGATGTCTGGAGAGGTTCTCAAAACCAAACCTTAACAGATATAAAGGTCATAAAAAATGTTACTATGTCCAAGAAGCTGGAGAAGAAGGAGTCACAGATGATGAATCTGATCATGGAGGTTTCACTGAAGATGATTGGGTGTTCATTGCTATCAAGGAAGAAGATCCACTGTCTACTAAATTTTCTAGCTATACAAATGTGGAAAGTGCCTTGGCTGCTCAAGTTGTTGAAAAGGATGAATATGTAATTGATAGTGGATGTTCTCGTCATATGACTGGTGATAAAAGTAAGTTTGTAAGCTTTGAAAAATATGAAGGTGGTATTATGAAATTTAGAAACAACTCAGCTGGTAGAATTCATGGTAGACAATCTATCTCTTTTAATGGTAAGAATAACACTAATGATGTTCTGTATGTGGAAGAACTGAAGCATAATCTTCTCAGTGTTGGACAGTTGGTTGATAAGGGTTATGATGTCCAATTCAAGGATGGAAAATGCAGGATCTTGGAAAGCTCCGGAACTGAAATTGCATCTGGTACTCAAACTAGAGGTAACATCTTTCATTTAAATAGTTCTAGAAAAAGTTGTTTGATTGCTTAGACAGATCAAATCTGGTTATGGCATAGGAGGATGTGTCATGTAAATTTTGATAATATTGTCAAGATAAGTTCTACTCAAGCTATAAGAGATCTTCCAAAAATTATGAAACTTGATAACATATGTAGAGAATGTCAATTGGGCAAACAAAACAAAATTTCGTTCAAAAGTAAAGAATAATTTTCAAGTGAACGGTTGGAACTTGTGCATACTGATCTATATGGTCCTGCTAGAATTAGGAGTGTGCAAGGAGATAGATATTTTATGTTGTTGATTAATGATTACTCTCGAATGTTGTGGGTAATCTTCTTAAAAGAAAAATCAAAAGCTCTTGACAAATTCAAGGTATTCAAAGTTATGGTGGAAAATGAGATTGGTGTGAAGATAAAGTGTATGAGATTTGATAGAGGTGGAGAATTTACCTCTGGTGATTTTGATTCATTTTGTGAAAAGCATGGAATTAAAAGACAATTATCTTCTCCTAGGACTCCTCAGCAAAATACAGTTGTGGAAAGAAAGAACGGGACCATTCAAGAAGCTTCTAGGACCATGATGATGGAAACAAATGTTCCTCAAGTTTATTGGAGAGAAGCTGTGAGTACTATTATCTACACTCTTAACCAGGTGCAGATCAAAGGAAATTCTGGTAAGACACCTTATGAACTATGGTTTGGTCATCCTCCTATTTTAAGATACTTCAGAGTTTTTGGTAGTAAAAGCTATATCAAAAGAGATGAGGATCTAAGCAAGTTTGAAGCAAGAAGTGATGAAGGAATTTTTCTGGGTTACTCTACTCAAAATAAAGCATACCGGTGCTTTAACAAGAGGTTGAAAAAGATTGTTGAAAGTGCTAATGTCAGAGTTGATGAAAGTAAAGAAGGACATTCCAGATATTGCAGATATGATTCAGATGATCAAGATGAAAATCCATGTCAAGAAAGGCAAGTGCAAACTCAGATCCAGATCTAGATCTAGATTGATCTGGAAAACCCAGTAATTCAAGAGGATAGTGCATAAGTTGAGGAACAAGCTCAAGAAATAGAAGATCAAACAATTCCCAAAACTCCCAGGTATGTAAGGATGAATCATCCTGAAGATCAAATTATAGGAGACAGAAATAAAGGTGTCCAAACTAGAAGAATTGTTGAAGATCAAGAATAAATTTGTCTGATCTCAAAGATTGAACCAAAAAGAGTAAGTAAAGCCTGCAAAGATAAAAACTGGGAAAAGACAATGAAAGAAGAATTAATGCAAATTGAAAAGAATCACACTTGGGATCTTGTTTCTAGACCTAAGGACAAAAATGTGATTGGAACTAAATGGGTCTTCCAGAACAAGCTAAATGAAGAAGGTGAAGTTGTAATAAATAAAGCAAGGTTGGTATGCAAAGGATATTCTCAAGTAGAAGGAATTGATTTTGAAGAAACTTTTGCTCCAGTGGCAAGAATAGAGGCAGATAGATTATTTCTTGCTTTTGCTTCTTATAAAGATTTTAATGTCTATCAAATGGATGTCAAGTTAGCATTTCTAAATGGAGAGTTAGAAGAAGTCTACATTGAGCAACCAGATTTCAGTTGTCTGATCAGGGAGACATGGTCTATAGATTAAGGAAAGCATTATATGGACTCAAACAAGATCCAAGAGCCTGGTATGCAAGATTAGATAAGTATTTGCTAAATCTAGGTTACAAAGAAGGCACTACTAACAGTAATCTCTATTTCAAGATTGATCATGAGAATATTTTGATTGTTGAGGTATTTGTTGATGATATCATTTTTGGTGGAAATGAGAGTATGTGCAAAACATTTTCTGATCAGATACAAAGTGAATTTGAGATGTCCATGTTTGGTGAAATGAACTTCTTCTTAGGTCTGAAAATCAATCAGTCAGACAAAGGTATCTTTATATCTCAGTCTAAGTATGTGAAAGAATTGTTGAAGAAGTTTGGAATGGAAGATTTAAATCCAGTAGGTACGCCTATGGTAGCCAGATTTAAGTTGAGCAAAGATGATGACTCCCCTAAGGCAAATTAGAAAAGGTATAGATCAATGATTGGAGGATTTGACTCAGACCAAACCTGATATCATGAATGCAGTTGGACTTGTTGCTAGATTCCAAGCTGATCCTAAAGAATCTCATGTTGTAGCAGTCAAAAGAATTTTTAGATATCTCCAAGGGACAATTGATTATGGATTATGGTATCCAAAGGATAATGACTTCACTCTTGCTTCATGCATATACAGATGTTGATTGGGTAGGAGATGTGGATGATAGAAAAAGCACTAGTGGTGGTGCATTCTTCTTGGGAAGTAGATTGGTTTCTTAGCTAAGTAAAAAGCAGGAGGCAATTTCCCTATCTATAGCAGAGGCTGAGTATATAGAAGCAGCAAACAATTGTACTCAAGTCCTGTGGATGAAGCAAATGTTGAAGGACATCAGAATCGTGTTTGAGGAGCCTGTCATAATATTTTGTGATAATTCAAGTGCAATAAGTATCTCAAAGAATTCATTGTTGCATTCAAAGACAAAGCATATATCCATCAAGTTTCATTTCTTGAGAGAGAAGGTAAATGAGAATGAAGTCAAGTTGGACTTTATGTCCTCAAAGGATCAGATTGCAGATATTTTCACTAAACCTCTTCCCAAGGATACTTTTGAGCATCTCATAGAGAAGTTAGGGGTTATTACCCCTCCTGATTAGAATTAAGATGCACTAGATTGCATCAGTCCGGTGGTATTCACAGTCATATCTTGTGATCTAGATTGATGTTAAGGAAGCACTACTCAGGGGAGTAGTCTACATGCAAATTTTGAGTTTGATTTGAAACAAAACTAAGGAGAAAAGACTACAAATATGTGTCCTTTGCCATTGATGTCAAAGGGGGAGAGAAGTCATGTGAAAAACTAGTTGCTGGTGAAAGGGGGAGCAATGAAGATAGTGGTTGCAGAAGTGATAAGAGAAAGGGGGAGAAGCTCTTGTCTTGATGGTTGAATCCATTTTTCACATCATATGTTGCCATCAATAACAAAGGGGGAGATTGTTGCAAATATGTGCCTAATCAGTGTTGTCATTGATGTCAACATATTCTTGTTGCCATTGGTGTCAACTGTATCCTATCTTGTTGCTTAACTAAAAGACTGGAATGTTGAGGATGTTGAGAAAATTAATAAATATCAATAGATGCAGATCATATGGAAGTATAGAGGATTGTGTGAAGTAGCTCCAGTTAGGATTTGAGAGGTCCGCATGAAGATTTGAAGAAACTATGGCCATCTGAGTAGAACTAGTTTTATAGTATTTAGAAGAGACAGAGTGACAGAGAAGTGGTCCGAATCCTTCTAGATATGTCAAATAATGATCTACGGATCTAGAGGCATGTTTGGGAAGTCAGTGTGTATCATTCATTCAATTGGTTCATGGATTAGAGGTCTGCAAGCAATCTTTCTAAGATGACAATCATGGGAGATAGTATTCTTGAGGTTCCAGATGAAGATGCAATTGATCCTGATGACTTGGAGGAGTGCGGATGTTTTTGTTGAATTCATTATGCTTGTGGAGGTCTCTAGATCATGGGACTTCTATGTTGGAGGTTCGTATTGAAGTTTGAGCTTGTTGGTGAAGATTTCCTTCTTGGTGTTGTTATTCTTCCCAGTCCTGGCCGACTAGATGATTCAAGCATATTACAAATGTTCCAGAAGTAATTCTCTGGAGTGTGGTGTGTTGCTGAAAGAATATTCAAGTCTTAGCAATGTTTGGCTGACAGCTTAGTGATTTGCATTAAGTAAGATGTTTGATGTGCCGACCTTGATGTTTATTCCAAGGTTGATGAAGCATATAAAGGAGTGTAGATGAGTCATGGAAAATCATCCTTGAGTGAAAATAATAAATCCAAAGAAAGGATTAGGAGCAGAGCAAAGAAGAGGAGCAAAAGAACAAAAGCAGAATAGAGTGAAAAGTTAGTGAAGAAGAGTTTGGAAGCAGAATAGAAGTTTTATGAGCATTCAATGAAACTGAACCAAGCATGAAGTAGATTCTATTTCTCAGTTAATTCTTTTTGTGTTAAACTAAAATTTCCTGTAGGCAGTGAGCCTCTCTTTTGAGCAGTGAGCTATGGGTAGTGAGCCTAAAGGCAAGTGCCTTCCCATTCCTTTTAAGTACTTTTAACAGGGTACGAATCTTGTGGGCTAACACCCACCATGGTTTTTCCCTTAACCAGGTTTCCACATCAAAAATCTTGGTGTTAAATGTATTGATTATGTTTTTGCTTATGTGATGTTGTTTCATGCTTTAATGTTTACATCATTAATCAATTTGCAAATTGTGAAAGAAGATTAAAAGGAAGAAAAGGTTAATTTTTGGGACAACTGATTCACCCCCCCTCTCAGTTGTTCGGTCTAAGTCCAACACTTCAACTCATAAGGAGAGATAGATGATCACTTCAAAACTACAACAACACACACAATAACAATAAAAATATGCTCTAGAATCACAATGAATGCTTTGAATGCTCTTTTCTCCAAGACATCAAGTTGGCTATCTCTATCTATGTTCATAATGAATTTAAAAACACACTTATATATGTTTTCCCACTAACATTCATAAAATTAAACCAAAAGAGTCAACAAGGAGAAACCTCCAAAGAGGTGTTAGGCCAACATAAGTTGATTTTAGCCCTGATTAATCAGGGAAGACTTGGGTGGTGGCGCCCAAGTCTTTGAGTCCATTTTAGGTTTGGGATAAGGTAAAACATGGGCCCCTTATTCCCAATTTACATTGGTGTCAGGCAATTTTGCATCAGGGTGAACATTTAGAATGTATAATGTAATCACAGGGACCTAGGAGCTAAACAAAGAGGTAAAAAGTCATGTGGCTACTTTTTACTCCATAACATTTAGTCCCCACTAGTGTAGTCATGGTAGGAGGGTTCAAAGAATGAATTGTCCAGACCATGCATCTAGAGTAAACACAACGGAAATAAAACAAATATAGAATGCAATGGAAGATTCATATACTCAATATATAAAAGAATTACAATGCTCATATGCCAGCAACATGCAGGTTACAATCAGAGGGATCATAGGCCTGCTTTCTGGGATACAATAGAAATAAAAGATATGGCATTGAAGTGTCTTCCCAAAACAAAAGATCTTCTCTGAACTATCATAATTGCTAACTGACTTCCTAATGCATCTAAGAGATCTATATATATCATCTTCAAGATCATAGGATCCTTTGCATCAGCCATAAGAGGTTACAGACTCTAATGAATGATGTAACGTGTAGAAACACGTAGGTCAACCTACAACACATGGTATTGCTCCACAAATGAATGAAACTTAGTGCGAACCTCAAGGAAGGTCTAGCTGGTCCTTATGTATGATGTATGATGTTCCATTTGGCTCCACAAGTCATATAAGTGCTTCACAAACCTTCTCCTCTCAGTTGTCTTCTTGAATGCTCTGCTCTATGAAAGATAATGATCTTCTGATAGCGATAACTCTCTGAAAACAAATCCAAATCACTTGAAATCTTGATATGATATAGATGACATTATGTAGATGCTAAGTCCTTCTCCGCAAGATCTGATATGAAAATGCGATAAAATGTGGTACAAAATGATGAAATGCAAATCATTGAACTATAAATGAAATGAAAGAAAAGAAAAGAATGCAAATATTTTTGGTTGATGCAAGATTGCTCTACAACCTGGGATGCTCCTGCATCAAACACCTGAGGTTGTTGAAAAAGTGAGTCCCTCACTTTTCAGGGGCTAGAGGAAAACCAAGGCGGTCTACCTCAGCCTGAGATACCCATGATAAATCTTCTTCTAGTCTTCCTTTCCACTTAACCAAATACTCTTTGTACTGCTTGCCTCTGGTACTATGTCCAACTATGGTATCCAAGATGTCCTCTATCTGCTCTGGTTGTTGTTGGGGTAACAGATTCTTCAAACCATCTTTAATGCTATCACTTGATTCTCCTTCATGATACTGATATAGGTCTACAATGTTGAATATAGGTGATATATCAAATGTCTCTGGTAACCCCACTTCACATGCATTTCCTGAATCAAACTTCCTAAGAATCTTACATGGTCCAAACTTCTTCATCTTTATCTTATTGTATGTCCCCACTAGAAATCTCTCCTTTCTTAGATATACCATTACTTCATCACCAACTAAAAATTCTTTGTCTCCTCTTCTCATCTGCTTGCTCCTTATACTTACTATTCATCTCCTCCAAATGCTTCCTAACTTGATTATGTACTATCTCCATGTATCCTGCAAATTCTTCTACTTCTACACTTCTCTTGTTTTCCATACTGATGTCTCTTAGCTCTGCAACTCCTCTAGGTTTCACTCCTATCACAACTTCAAATGGTGTCTCCCATGTACTCCTATTCACTGAATTATTATATGCAAACTCTACTTGTGGTAGAATTAGATCCAAATTTCCTACATTGTCTCCTACTAAACATCTCAACAAGTTACCTAAACTCCTATTCACCACTTCAACTTGTCCATCTATCTGTGGATGAAATACTGAACTAAATTTTAGGTATGTCTCCATCTTCTTCCATAATGTCCTCCAAATATATCCAATGAATATTGTATCCCTGTATGAAACTATACTCTTAGGTAATCCATGCAATCTCACAATCTCCTTGAAAAATAGGTCAACAACATGTGCAGCATCATTTGTCTTCTTACAAGGAATTAAATGTGACATATTTGAAAATCTGTCCACTACTACAAATATAGAATCATATCCTCTCTATGTTCTTGGCAAACATAATATGAAATCCATGCTTATATCTTCCCAAGGTCTCTCCAGTACTACCAAAGATTTGTACAATCATGTATCCTGACTACTCCCTTTTGCAACTTGACAAACTCTACAACTCTGAACAAACTTCCTCACATCCTTATATATTTGAGGCCAAAAATAATGTTCACTTACCAAATCTATTATATTGTCAATCCCAAAATGTCTTGCCAATCCTCCACTATGTTTCTCCTTGATCAAATTGTCTCTCATTGAACTCTTAGGTATACATAACTAGTTTCCTTTGAACAACACATCCTCCTAAATGAAATAGTCTAACCACTTACTTCTATCTATCACAACAGGTTCCTTAAATGCTTTCCATGCTTCTACAAAATCAAGATCTTCTTCATACATATGCTTCAGTTCCTCAAAATCTAATACTTCTATTCTCATCTCTGTCAACAAATTCCTTCTTCTACTCAATGCATCTAGAACTTTGTTTGACTTTTCACTCAAGTGCTTCAATACAAATGTGTAACTCTGCATGAACTCTACTCATCTCATATGTCTATGATTCAATTTAATTCCTTGATTGTTCAAATACACAAAGCTTGATGATTAGTGTACAACACAAATTCCTTAGGGAACAAGTAATGTCTCCACTTCTTCAAAGCTTGAATTATGGCATAGAACTCTTGATCATAAACTGAATATGTTCTCCATGCATCATTCAACTTCTCACTGAAATATGATATTGGTCTCCCTTCTTGACTTAACACTACTCCTATTGCACTTCCACTGGCATCATAATCAGCTTGAAATACTTTGTTAAAATCTAGTAATACTAACATTGGTTTCTCTATCACTTTCTATTTCAACATTTTAAAACTCTTATCTACTCTTGATGTCCACTTAAAATCCTTTTTGTCACCTCTCATTGTCTCTGTCATTGGTGTGCATATTGTACTAAAATTTCTAATGAACTTTCGGTAGAAACTTGCTAATCCATGAAATGATCTTACCTCTCCAATGTTCACAGGTGTTGGTGATTCAACAATTGCTCTAACCTTCTCAAGGTCCATCTTCAATCCTTCCACAGAAATAAAAAATCCCAAATATACCAATTCTTCCTTCATGAAACTACATTTCTTGATGTTTATCAACAACGTCTCTTCACTCAACCTCTGCAATACTTGTCTAACATGCCACAAATGTTCCTCCTTTGTCTTACTGAAAATCAGAATATCATCCAAGTATACAATAACAAACTTACCCAAGAATTTCTTCAAAACCTTATTCATCAATCTCATGAAAGTACTTGGTGCATTAGTCAATCCAAAGGGCATCACCAACCATTCATACAAACCCTCATTTGTCTTAAATGTAGTCTTCCACTCATCTCCTTCTCTAATCTTGATCTGATGGTATCCACTCTTCAAGTCTATCTTTGTGAGATACTTTGCTCCATCCAAATAGTCCATGATGTCTTCCATCCTTGGCATTGGAGATCTATACTTAACAGTGATCTTGTTGATTGTTCTAGAGTCTATACATATCCTCCATTCTCCATCTTTCTTTGGTGCTAGTATTGTAGGTACCGCACATGGGCTTAAACTTTCTCTGATCAATCCTTTCCTCAAAAACTCCTATATCTGTCTATTTAGCTATGCATTCTCTGATTGTGTCCTCTAGTGTGTTGCTTTGTTAGGCAAACTAGCTCTAGGTATAAGGTCCATATGATGACTGATACTCTGATTTGGTGGCAATCCTTCAGGTACATTATCTGATGTGATATCTTGGTACTCTATCAACAATATAGTTATCTCCTTTGATGGCGGTTCTTCTTCTTTTGTTGTGGTGTTTTCTGTACTTAGGGTTCCACACTTCTTAGGAATGAAAGCAAAGAACATATTCTCATGTCTCAATCCATCCAAAAATTTCCTCCCATCAACTAAACAGATTCTAGTATTCCCACATACTTCACTGTTAGGCTTATCTTCCAATGGTATCAAAATATGTTTCTTCCCATTAGATGTTGTAGTATAAGTATTCTTCCTTCCATCATGTATAGCTTTTCTATCATACTGCCATGGTCTCCCCAACAATATATGACATACATCCATTGGCATAATATCACACAATACCTCATCATTATAAGATCCTATATGAAATTTCATGAAACATTGTTCACACACCAGTACCTTGTTTTCATTGTGAATCCATGCTATATTGTAAGGCTTAGGGTGTTTCAATCTCTCCAAGTTCAACTTTGTCACCATCTCCTCTAAAACCAAATTATCTATACTTCCACTATCAATGATAACCTTACAACATTTACCTCCTAATTTGCATCTTGTCTAGAACAAACTTTTCCTTTGCGGTGGTTCCTCATTTGTCTCTTCTTGAATCATGACCAATGATTCTCCTTTCTTTGGTTTTCCAACTAAACTAGGTGATCCAATAGGTTCTTCCTCTGCATAAGTTGTCCTTGCACTGTTATTTGTCCTCTTGCTTGTACTTCCCTAATGACATTCAAATGCTCTGTGTCCTTCACCTCCACACTTAAAACAAGTTCCTCTAAATGATCTTTTAGAAAACCCTCTTTCATCTCTCATGTATCCTTCATTGCAGTAAGGATTATGATTCCCTCTATTGTTACGGTAGAAATTTCTATTATCTCTCCAGTATGAATTGTTATCTCTATCTTCTTTGTTGTATGGGCTAATTTCCTTGTTTTTTCTCAGCATAAGATCTTTCTCCTCTGAAATATGTTCTACCTCTTTGAAATTTACCTAATCTACCTCTCTATCTTTTCTCATGCCTCCTATTCAACTTGTCTTCAACATTCAATGCAAACTGATATGCTTCTTCTATAGTTTTCATCCTTACCAAACTTAGTTCTTCTTGAATATTCATCCTCAATCCACTTATGTATCTTGCCACTTTCTCCTTGCTAGCTTCACTATGTCTAGTCCTTATGATCATCTTATGAAATTATTTAGTGTACTCCTTCACAGATTTCTCCTTTTGCCTTAGGTTTTGTAATCTTTTCAACAATTCCAACTCATAGTCAGCAGGTATGAACTGATTCTTCAACTTTTTCACCATCCTATCCCATTTTATGATCTTCTCTTTTCTTATCCTATTCCTATCCAATTGAACTTCTTTCCACCAAATAGAAACATGTCCTTTCAACTTAGTTTTTACAAATCTTACTCTCTCTGGATCTTCAATTTCTTCATATTCCATTGTTAGGGTTTGCAAGAACCTTGCATTTGTAGGAAATCTAGCTAATTTGCAACCTAGGGTTTGTAGATTAGTGTGTTGTTTCATATCTTGTTGCATTATTGAGTTGATTAAAGGGATTTAATTTATTGTACCTTATCATCCTTTTTTTTCGAGGACATCCTTGCATATTTGCATTGAAAAAGAGTGAAAAATCAAAGCATTTTTAGCTTACAAAAAGACATATTTATTGCATTATTTTTAATACATACGCTGTAGATCATCATAGAAAGATTTAAATTTCTGATTTTTTATCAGATCTGATTGGTATTACATTATTTAATCATTTCATGGTGTTTCATCTTGCATTTAAAACTCTTATTTGCTAGGTTTTTGTCAAAAAACTTGCATTTTTCAAGAACCTAGTCAAATTCAAAACCTAGCGTTTGTAATTAAGATCTTGTTTCAGATTTTTCTGCTATCATTTACATTTCAAATCTGATCTTGCATTGTTGTAGCATGTCATAAATATCATTTTCTTTCAAAAAAGAACTCTTGCATCTAAAAATTGTGTTCAAAATCTAGGGTTTTTATAGTAAACCCTATCTAGTCTTTTAGTGCATCTTTATCAAAGCATAGTTCTCTAAATCTTTGTTGCATTTAATTGGATAAATCATTTAGGCACTTCTTTTTCCCATACTACACATCCTACATTTAAAAGACTTATTTGTTGAGGTTACCAAGAATATCACATTTTTGGAAGACCCTACTTCTCTTGCACTTGTAGGTCTTTGATTACAATTTTATTTTGATATTGATTGTAATTGATTAGTGAATTACGCATTACTGCTCCATATCATATTCTCATATAGAAGACAAGACATTTCATTGTGGAGGCTCCTGGTAGTTCATCTTTGGAATCTTTGTATGCATACATTATAGATTTTAGAACTTTTTATAAATTCATTAATACACATCCTTATGTCTTAAATCATATATCTTCCTTGTATGATGTTAACATTTATAAATGTTCTATACATGAAATACTTTGTTATATATCTGATTTTGATAGCTTCAAAACTCTCATGAGTACATATCCTTTGATATTAAAGGACTTTACTAATTTCATCTCCATGAATTTCCATGAGAAAGATGATGGTGATAGTTCTTCTCCTACTTCTATTTCAACCATAGTACATGAGGTTTCTATGGATCATCCTATTGATCTTCATCCTTTGGTCGAATATTCAAGTACCTTGGGCATCACTAAGGAATTGAAGACCCTTGATCTTCCTCCTTTGGTTGAATGTTCAAGTACCTTGGATATCACTAAGAAAGTGAAGACCCTTGATCTTCCTCCTTTGGTTGAGCATTTAAGTACCTTGGATATTACTAAGGATGAGAAGACCCTAGATATTTCTCATTTGGTTGCATGATCAAGCCCCTTGGACATCACTAATAATACAATCATCAATAATTTTCTTAACACTCTACCCTCCCTTCATTCCAATGCTTTCCCTTCAAAAGATGAAGCATTAGTGGATGAAGTGTGATCTCTTACATTAAATCCCTTGGGGATGGATGTTGAGCTTACTCAAAAAGAAAATAATGTCAATTCAATCATCATTAAGACTTATTCCACCCACTAAGGGGATAAAGTGTACTAATGTTCCTAAAATCATTGTGCATGAGGCATCTAATACACCTCCTCTCTTCAAATCAGTGATTACAGTTCAAGGTGATCCAACACCACCTCGACCCCCGGATTACTATCTCAATCATGTAAAACAAATTACTCAAAAGAATCAAGGTGTTCAAAATGTGTCACAGCATCACACGATTGCTCACACATATAACACCTGCAATAAAAGTAAGCATGCACTAAGTGAGCCCATCTCTCTTCCACCTTCTCAACCTATCCTACCTCAAGCACCTCATCTTCATCCACATATTGGTAAAGAATATGATCTTGTTAAGCAGCTCTGTGCTACTCTGGCTAAGATCTCTCTATGGGATTTAATACAAACATTGCCTACATACCACAGAATGCTCCATGAGGATCTACAAAAGGTAGTTGTTCTACCATCTATTAGACCGAATGATGTAGCACCTCTATTTAATTGTATACATGCGACAACATCAGATATATCATTTCAACAACATGAGTTACCTCCCATAGAAGTTCAAAACAAAAATGAGACTCTTATGATATTCATCATGGTTGGTAACATGAGGGTAAGGTGCACTATGATTGATGGTATATCAGGTCTTAATGTTTGTGGCATAGACTTGTTAGATAAAATCAATATTGATAAATCTTTAATTCAACTGAATAAACTCAACATTTGTGGCTTTGATAATGTTGGTAGGACATCACTTGGTACAATCACCTTAGATATTAAGGTTGGACCTATGACATTGCCTACCCTTATCCATGTCATGCCTAATTTTGTTTCGTACAATCTTCTTCTTGGTAGACCATGGATTCATGCCATGGGGGTAGTTCTGTCTACCCTTCATCGTTTAATAAGGTTCATCATTGAAAAAAAATTACATACAGTTAAAGTTGATTCGGGTCCAGAAATTTGCTTACAAACAGAAGTGAGACATCAAATTCCTTCAAGTGATTTGATCCCTTCTTTAACAAAAGTAAAACCTCTATCCTCCACTGCTAACAAAAACATTGATTAGGATAGTGTCAGACCTTTGAATGTGTTTTTCAGTGATAATTGGGGTTCGTTAGATTTTACACCCTCCTTTGCAGTTGAATATAAAATATCACCCTCACACCCAAAGACCTCAAAGGTAAATGAAATTTCTTCAACAAAATCTCATACTCCTACAAAATTTAAACTCGACATAATGATGATGTAACCTTTAAAATAGATGAAGATTTGCCTCCTTCTACAAAATTGGCGGCCATTTGTGACAAAGTACCATCTAATTCTAGTACATGTCATGGTAGTGACAAGGTCTCTTTAGATTTCAACCCTAGGGGATGGTTGAAACAAAGGTTGACCCTCCTCACCATGATAAAATGTATGATCCTTCTTCTTCAACACATTTCAACAAAGACAGTCATATGACCTCTCCTCTTTCTTCAGATTTGGAGAAGCGTTATGAGCGTGGCTTCAAAATTCTTTCAAAACAAGGATATAATGGAAATGGGCTAGGATGCAAAGAACAAGGAATTAGGGAACCTGTGGAACCAACACCGCACTTGTCTAGAGTAGGTTTAGGTTTCTAGCCTTCTCCTATGTTCTCTCCCCCATGTTTACAATAAAAAGGATTGCTTCCTACTCCCCCTAAATCTTCTCTTCTATCTCAAAAAGAGTACATTTTACCAAGTCTACTCAAAGACCGCTTAATCACTCTTCCTACTCGAAAACACAAAAAGATTCAACAAACTAATCATTCATCACTCCATTATTGTGCATATCATAGAGCACTTGGCCATTCCACTAAGAAATGTCGAGTCTTGGGTGATAAAATTCAACAACTTCAAACAAGGTTTGGCTCTAGCACTTTTCACCATACTTGATGTAGTCCCTAATCACCTTGTCCTCTAACCATTTTATAATCAAGTTGGGGAAGGATAATTTGTTATAGGCTGACTCGCAAGAGTGGTCCCTTCTTCTCATTTATGTTATGCTTGTACGTATTGTTATCCATGTATTATGATGTTTTGTTGATTGTTAGTTCTCCTTTGGCACCCTTGTTAGCACAAAGGTACAAGGAGTAAGAACGTGTTGTGTCATTCCTCTATGTGTATCTACATTCTTATATATGTCATAATGTGTAATTTTGTTATTTTTCTTGGATGATTTAGCATCCTTTCATGGTTCAAATTATATGTACTCTACTTTCATGTGATCTTTCCAACATCTTTGTAAGCTGTGATGTTTTATGTATATGACATCTTGTCGCAATGCTCGGCATCATACCATACTACACAAGCCATTGTGTGTCATGCCTGTAAGTGATGAGGTTATGTTTTGTCCTATTTCTCTTCATTTAAGTGCATGCTTTCAAAGATATTCCCAAACTTTTATATATATTGACTATGCCTATAATCATCCTTAAGACATTGAAAGCATTAAGATTAGTATGTAATATGTTGTTAATTAATTGTGTGTGAATTGATGATTGCTCATAAAATATGATAGTACTTTATGTTAATTTTAGTAGTTGTGATGTATAGATATCATGTGATGGACTAACCCCCATGCAGCGAGCATTTGGCTACATTTCATGAATACCACCTGGCAGCCCATGGCAAAGAAGGTGTTGACATCCATAGTAGATAGTACAATCACCCGTAGCCAAAGGAAGAAGACTCTGAATTGATTGGATATGAATTAGCCATAACTCTCCACTATTTGATGGTTATCCTTCGGCAGTTGGCACGGTCATGAATAATAAAGGAATCTTAGATTGTGCTCCATATTTTGTTTCCAATTATGACTATTTTTTATAATGAATAAAGAGAGTTACAATAGGACTGTGTCGACTACATTATCTTTATGGCAGTTTAGTTTTCTATTCCTAGTTTGATTAGTAATAAAGTCATCTCCTTATGTTATTGCAGAATGGATAGTTATGGTATTTATTGCTTGGTAGTTTTGTTCAAATAGGAAAAGTTTGATCTTGTTTATATGGATTGTTAGATTTTGTATACGGAATAGAGGTTAGACAGAGATTGTGTTATCATATTGTTATTATAGTTTCTTCAAGAATTCAATAAAGGAACGCATGTTTTGAGTTCAGTCAATGGTTTTAGAGATACAGTAGAAATCTAGTTATATTTTGTGGGATCACAGTCACTCAAGCAAGGGCCACTTGAGGTAACTGTGTCTCTCCTATATGTTCTTATTTTTAGTTTATGTTACATGTTTATGTTTATGTGGATAATGCATTGTGTAATGAGTTATGTCGTGTGAATTAGTTAGATATTGATAATTTGTATTGTTGAGTCAAGGTGATCACCAAATAACTATGAGTTGTTCCCCTATTTGGAATTACATAAGCCCATTTGATTTAAAGCCAACTAAATAGCATTGGTTATTTCTTATCAGCATTACTTACTCATAGTACTTGTCAATTCTTGCAAAATAGAGTTTGTTTTGCTTTCAATAGTTTATTCCAATGCACAACCTCTAGATTACAATTCAGGAATTCTTGTCATTCAAGAAGAATATTATTCCCTAGTTTGACAATTTAAATGTAACACATTATAGCCAGTAGGTTGCTTGATATAGGATCTGTTGGTCTGTTGAGTTGTGTGCATGCCCTTTTTGAATCAATGTATTGGTTAATAATGGAGCTCAACATGTTTGGCACCGTTGCTAGGGATGGTGCTAAGGTTTAGAGTTTATGAGTTTTTTATTCATGTTTGTATTTACTTTCATAGGATATAAGATTCCTTTTATAGCACTTAGAATTGCTTAGATAATCAATCTGTCTCTAAACTATCTACTAACACAGTGCAGGAACAGAGCTATTAGCTTATACATCATTGTATGTGGTGGCCAAGAGACCAGTTAGGAATATTTCTTCCATCCATTTCGACAAAAGAAGAAGAAGAACACTTTGAATAACCCCTTGGATCGGAGGGCACTGAATATTTTGAAGATATTGCCACTTAGCATCAAGACATAATGGCAGAAGAAGTAGTAGAAAACCCAACTAAGCCAGTTACCTTTTCCTTTCCTATTACAGACCAGGTAAGAGTTAGTACCTTGAAGAACATTCCTTCTTCTTCGCTACCAAACTTTTATGGGCTAATCATTGAGGACCCAGATACTTTTCTTTTTGAATTTGATGTACTTTGTAGAAGCTATGACTACAATATAGATGCATATAGACTCAAGCTCTTTCCAGCCACCCTTAAGGATGTTGCCTTGCGATGGTTTATGGGATTGGGTGAACATTCAGTAATAAACTGGGCTACCATGAAGGAGCAATTCTTACAAAAGTACCAGGACTATTGTTGTGGTAGAGATATGAAAGGAGATGACATCTTTAGGATGTCACAAAAGGAAGATGAACCTCTTGAAGACTATGTTGAAAGATTTCAATTTTGCCTCAAGAAGTCAAGATAGAACAGGCTCTCCCCAGAGTCACTCAAGTTGGTCTTCCTAAGAGGTGTGAATTAGGAATGCATGGATGCACTAAATTTGATTGGAATAGGAGACATCTCTCAACTCAGGTTTGATGACATTTGTCAAATCTGTAGAAACTATTCATATCCGACCTTGAAGAAAAATAGAGGCATGAGAGCCCTACCTTCCACTAAATCATCTACTGGAGTCTCCAAAGTAGAGCTCAACAATTTACCATCAAACATGAAGGAGGATATCATAAGTCATTTGGCAACACAACTTGACACCCTACATATAAAGAAGAAGCAAGAGGCAACATAGGCATCTTTGGTTGAGTATTATCCACATTGCCAACAAAAGAAGGCTAACTACAAATGCAAGGGTATTGCCAATATTTCTGAGGTAAGGAGTGAGAAAGCAGATTTCTAAGCCATAGAAGATAAAGAATGTCAAGTGTTTTACATTGTATAATGTAGGCCTTGGTAGCAAAGACAAGGTATGCCTTAGGACTCCTTGACCAATAATATGTCATTTCCATCGTCTGCTTCAAACATCCCTAATTGGAATAATGCACCTTAGTATAACCTGCCCCAACAACAATGGGCAACTATGCCACCTAGATAGAACCAACAATAGGGGGTATGGCCACAGTAGCCCTTCCAACCCTCAAATTATAATCCACAATGGAAGGGCAATCAAAACTCCTGGTCATAGCAGTGGCATGGAAATTAGCCTTGGCAAAATCTAAATATGAACTACTCACAGGCACAACAAGCCCTACCTCAACAACCTGCCCTTATGCCAAATGCAACTTCACCCACTCTTGTTTCTCCTAGAGCCACTCAATTTCTAGCCCAACTTGCACCTGATCCTAACAACACGCCTGTTCAACAGGCTTATACTAATGAAGCCACCAAGAATAGAAACACATCCTCTTCTTCCTCTAGAGCCAAAAAGAAACAGAAATTAGAAAAGAAACAAAAGGTAACTATTCAATCACATAGGCGCTCAGACTGCCTGAACGAGAAAGGACTTTTAGGAGGGAAAACCCACCCTAAACAGAAGAATCTGGTTGATGTGCACACTAATATAGACTCTGAAAGAGAGCATCTATTTGTTGATAGGGAATAGAGAAATGTGGGCCACACACTTATCTTGGAGACTGATATAGAGTCTGAGAAGGAGGATTTATATAGAGCTAGGAAATGGCATCAACCTCCCCCTGATACTAAAAAACTTGACTTATCAGCCGCTCTAGATGAAATTCAAGTAGAGGAATTTTTGTTGGATTCTGAGGATACAACAGAGGAAAAGAAGGATGAATTGTAGGTAGTCCTATAGAAAATTGCAGAATTGGAGAAGTAGTTGAAGGATTACCAACAAAAGGAGACAGGGTTAAATGAACGGGTTAAGAGGTTGGAGGACCAGCTGCATGTTTACCAGAAATGGGGGATAGGACTAGATCATTTGGCCCAATTGGCCATTATAGAAATTAACAGAAGGAGACTAGAGCCTGTGCAACAAGAACAACCAAAGGAACCTGCCCCATCAACCTTATTCATAGTTACCTTACAGTTGTGGAATAAGATAGATGAATTGGCAAAAGAACATGATGAATTGAAGGAGAAGCATGCAAAGAGATAGAGGTACAGAATACAAAAATAAAGAGACTAAAATTCAAAATGGACAAAATGGCAAATATGACTGTCCAGCTGATGAGGTGTCAGCCACTTGCAAGGGTTTATGCCCTCTATCTATAGGAGCAGTATTAAATTTTTTAGTTTAACTAGCTTTATAGTCATGCCCCTGTTTCACTTTTTACACCTGCTTTATTTCTAAATCAATTGTGTGAATTCTATCTACATGATTTAGCCATTCCATATGACACCAATTAGAATCCCCTAGTTGTTATTGGGGATGTGCAATCGAAGGCCCTAGCATCATTCATCCAAAATGAGCATAGGAGAGGGATTCTATAACAGTCGTATAATGAAAGAGAGAAATCACTCCCTCTCAAAATTATGGAAGAAGCCCCAAATCCCAACAACATAGTGGTGGATTGGATTAATCTAATTGAATGTGCTAAAGTGGAAACCAAACTCCTAGAATGTAGAGCAACGAATTACAAGAAATTTAGGGAATTAGCTGAGGGGATTGGTAAGGAGGCATTGGGTTTTTCACAAGGTAGGTCAGCATTGCAAAGGAAAGAGCCTCATTTAGTATTCAACCTCTCAATAGAAATCAATAGGGCACAGAAATATATCAAATCAGCCATTGAACATGGAATAACTTGGCTGCCTTTGGTGTTCCATCCTCCCCTACTTCTTTATCCAATTCCACATTGGCTAGAACAGAGGATAAACCAGATAGTAGAATGGGCTAGGTAGAATAGGTTGCCAGAGCAGAAGGGCTTCTATCTCAAATAGGACAAAGGAGTGGAAGAACCTATAGATTGTAGGGAGATAGCTCTTCAATACAATTAGATACCTTGGTTGCTGGAGGACCATCAACATGTTTAGTTTGGGGGTGTGATGAGGCTATGTTTTGTCCTATTTCTCTTGCTTTAAGTGCATTCTTTCAAAGACATTCCCATATTCTTATATATATTGACTATTCCTATAATCATCCTTAAGACATTGAAAGCATTAAGATTGCTATATGTATACACCTAAAAATGGCTCGAGATAAATTAAATAAATATTTTATATTTATTTTATTCTTATTTCCTCTATCAATAAATAAATATACTAATTTATTTATTTGATTCACATTTATCGTATTCCTCTAATAATTAAATAAAATTTAATTTATTTAATTAAATATCTTAATTCTTCTAAAGTTATCTCTAATTAAATAATCCTAATTATTTAATTATTCTTCTAAGACAAAGTCATATTCCTAAAAATCTGCATCACCCTACACATCATTTGACACCTCACTTCCATGTTGCACCATAAATTAAATATTAATAATATTTAATTAAACATATATCCTCAACACATGTCCTATTTCCTCTCAACCATCCCTACTTTGTAGAATTTGGTCTTTCCACATCATCATGTGGTCAAAGTTGACTATGAGACACTTGTCTTATGAGTCCTATATTCCCTCCAACATCCCAACAAACATAGACTCCTTCCATCTTTCTCTCATGATCTTTATGAGCATCTTGTCATGTGGCTTCTTGTCCCACATATCTCTCTATCTTGTCAATGTAGTAGGAACATCCTCCTATATCTCCCCTCATCTAACCAATTCAATCTTGACCCTCCATGTCATAAGACCAATTACTCAACCATTGATCTTTTGCCACTTGGATCTAAGCCATCCTTTGCCTATAAAAGGAAGCCTCTCATCCTCATTCTGGAACAACACAAGAAAGATCATACTTTCATGATACTGAAATCATATCAAGTATCAAAAGTGTGCCTTTGGCTTTTATTTGCATAGCATTATCAATTAGCAATCTCTATTAGCATATCATTTAGAATTAGCCATCTCCATTGTTACATTGTATTAGCTTCATACAAATCATTATCATAGTTTAGCATTGTAGAATCATTCACTTTGCATAAAATCCACCACAAGTCCATTCATCTTAGAGTCATCTTGAAACAAAGAAGTGCATTCTGAGAGCATAATCAGCAAAATCAAGATCTTAAGAAGATAGGACACAATGGGACATGATGGAGAAATCTGAGTTTTAAGGTATAAATCATGTTTGTTTCAAATTCTATGTTTTTTCTATTAGTTTCATTGGTGATTTTGGATTGAGTAGAAATTTAGAGTTTTGTGGTAGCTTAATAGGTTTTTATTGTTGTTCTCCAAATTATCATCACATTTTGGTGTATACCATGGGGCCTTTGCCCAAATTTAACATAAAAATTTGATTTTTTGTGTGTTTACAGTCGTAATAGAACGTTCCTGTGCATTTGTGTTCTAGTCTTGCACATTCGTGCCTACAAGAGAAAATACTGTCTTTCTGCGCATATGATCTTCGTGCGCATTTAACCTTTGTTACTACACATTTGCTCTCTATTCTTGCACATTTACATCTGACACTTTGAGTTTATGTTTTTAGACTAATTTGGTTACTAATCTGTGGTGCAACTATTTTCAAATGTCCAAGACTGTATGCTAAGGCTACTGACAGTTATTTTGCAACTTTATTACCTTTGTTAGGACATCATTTTTGCATTTACTCTTGCATTGATAATTTAGTAGCATCTAGATTAAGTAGGAGAAAGTAATCTTGCACATCCATTTTGCATATGTTCAAATACAATCAAAACATAGTTTAATCTAGGAGTTAATTTAATTTTCTCTTCTTTTTTGATCATACAAATATTGCATCTTGTGTGATTAGATTAGTTGCATTTAGTTTAATCTAGGAGGTTAAATGAACAAGTGTATTCCATGTTTGTGAGGTGATAGGTGTATGCTCTCCCCTTTTGCAAAACTTGGGTGATCAAAAACTAGACCCATCTCTTTTTATTTTATGTTTATCTCCAACAAAATCCCTAGAAAGTATCCTTTCTTCACTTTGTGAATTATGGATATGATCTTTTGGTTTTGTTTCTAGAAGGGCCTACCTTTTGGAGTGCATTTCATCGAAGAGGGAATGACCCTAAGTGGATTTTTCTTTTGGACTGCTATACAAATTGGTCAAGGCGAAAGACAAGTCCTAACCAACATTAGCCTTTGCCATACGGTGCCAATTTGAAAGGAAGCGTACTAGCACTTTTGTGAAAGAAATTTCATAGTTGGGTAAGGTATATTATACTCTTAGTAAAGTTGGTTAAATCTTTTAGTGGCTTGTCGAATGCTCGCAAGGAGTTGGTCCCCCAAAAAGTAACTAGAAACCTCATAGTTAGAGACTACCATGATCTACCTTTGAACATCGTGATAATTTTTAGTGCAAGGGTACTTTGCCCCCAAGATACTCACCATAAGGCTCCCTTGAGATGAGACAGAAATCCCAAGCTTAGCATAAGCTACTTGTAGCTTTCCATGGAAAGGGTGATTGGGTCATCCTTCCAATTCTAGAGGTCCCTATCTTTCCTCTCTCACAAAGACAAGAAATTGTACACACACATTAGGTGTGATGACATTTGAGTTGACAGAGATTCCAAGTGTGGGCTAATGTATCACAGTGAAGTTCTGTCCTTAGGAATAAGAAGTGCTAGATTTGTCTTTAGTTATACCCGTCAAAACTTGGGCTTTTATGAGCCTTGAACATACACTAATTGTTACAAATAGCCATTATGTTTTACTATCTATTGTGTCTTTTTGTCAAAATCAGAGAAAAAACATCCTAAAAACAATAGTTTACTTAGGAAAACAAACCAAAAACCAACCGAAATTGATCAAACACAGTCACTAACATAGATCTATGCATATACCCTATGTTTCTGTACATTTAATCACTATTCCTATGCATCTAATCTTTATGTGCATATACCCTCTGTTTCTCCATTTGTAATCACTATTTCTACGCATTTGAAACTATGCATATATCCTCTATTATTGCACATATACACATTGTTCCTATTCATTTGATCTTGTGCATGCACAACAAAGGCTATTTCCTGAGGTCTTGAACAAACAAAATAGTTTTGGATACCCTTTTCATCATTGATTTCATTTCAGGAGTCATACAAATCATATAACAATATCTTGCATCTGTTTTAAACATTCACACTTACCACTCATACTTGGTTTCCCAAAACAAGAAAATAAGATTTTCACAAAGTGCTTTTGAAATCTTATCAACAATAGTTTAGTTAGTCTCCCCCTATCAGGATTTATCATCCTTTATCTAGGAGCTATACTAAAAATCTTTACAAAATTAGTCTCCATCATAGTGATATCCATCATCTCTATTGACTTACCTTGGATCACCCTTTGATAGCTATTTATCATAGCTCAAGATTACTGTTTAAACAAGATCAAAACAACACTTTAGAAATCTTACCATCAACACTTCAATCTAGTCATATCATCTTTCACCCAAACTACACTTCATCAAATCCATCCCTTATATCTACACATCTTACAATCAACATCATTCATATAAACTTTGTATGGTTGAGACTAGAGCTCAAAAGAAAAGATGAAAAGAAATGGATTCAATAAATGGTAGCCAAGGTTCTAGTGATGAAGAAGAAGAAATTCCCCAAGAAGAAATTGTTAGTGCTCTACAAAGTTTCAAAAACTAATTGACAAAGTCATAGCAACAAATCCACACAAGTATTTCCTTATGATTGCACAACAAGGAGCAAAATTACCTCATGATTTTGACATTACCAAATTGAGAGAAACAATTCAAACAAATGAAATTGAAGCTCCTAAGAACAAGGAAGCTAAGGATGTGACAAATCCATTAGATGCACTTACTCAACAAATCCAAGCTTTGCAACAACAATTTGTAGATTTACAAACCGGATCCTCAACAAAATGTTATTCACTAGAAGACATATCTCCCTATCATTTTGACAAAAACTTGGTTATGATACCTTTCCCTTCTAATTTTGAAGTACCCAAATTTGACAAATATAGGGGAAAAGGTTATTCGCGTGACCATATTAGGGAATTTAGGGCTACATGTTTAGAAGTTTCTCACAATGATACATATCTAATGTGACTCTTTCCACGTAGCTTAGGAGGTCAAGCCATGGAATGGTTCTCACGTCTACCTCTTGGAATCTATACATTTAACAAACTAGTAGACAAATTTGTAGCTCACTTCTCCTATAACATTGAACACGATATATCAATGTTAGATCTTTGCAACAATAAACAAAAGAGTGGAATCCTTCACTCCATTCTTGAAAAGATGGAGACAACTTGCAAGCAAATGTCCATACCACATCCCTAAAAAACAAATGATAGAAATGTTTGTCCACAATTTAAACACTGACGTAAGCTATCAACTTCAAATCCAATGTCCCACTTCTTTAAGTAAGGTTATTGAGATGGGATTACTCATAGAAAAAGCATTGATAGCCAAAGGACAAATTAAGATCTATAAGGATGTTACTAGTTTAAACAACAACACTGACAAATCTAGGTTTTGGGCCAAGAACAAGAACATTGTAAATGATGGGGTTGTAGATGCCAAACATGTTAAACCAACACAACCCATCTTAAATTTATCAAGTCCACAAAACAATGCTTCTTCAAACAAACCAACCAATAATGAACCTAGACCAACAAACTTTAATCCTCCCTGCAGAAGATTTACACCATTGGGAGAATCCATTGAATCTGCCTTAAGGAAACTCATTGTAAATAATCCCATAACACTTCCTATAGCAAGAGAATATGAACCCTCATGGTGGAAAGATTCTAATTATTGTGAATTTCATAGAAGCAAAGGTCACAAAACAAATGATTGTCAAAGATTGAAAAACACAATTCAAGATTTAATAGATAGAGGAGATATATCAATTGATGGTCATACATCTAATGAAGAACATGTGGAATTTAAAAATCCACTTCCTAACTATGAGAAGGGAAGTGCCTCAAAAACAAACAATAACGGTGTTAATAATGATAATTATACCAAAGTATCTTATGAATACACCATTAATCACATATCTGAATGTGACTCACATGTAAATGTGATTACCATTAACAACAATCCTGATTGTAATGTTACTACCCATCGAGGAAAGATTACTCTTCAAGGGGTTCCACCCAAGCCATCTTCCGTATCAAATCAATACAATGTCTTAGACCAACTCAAAAAGACACCCGCACACATATCCATATTAGATCTTTTGCGTCTTTTGCCATCTCATAAATCTATCCTAGAAAAGGATCTATTAGAAACTACCATACCACAAACCTAGACCAAGAGTAGTTTCAAGCCATGGTGGGACATCTCACCACGCCTCATTTCCTATCTTTCACTGAAAATGATGATATGTCCATTCACCAACCTCATAATGCATCTCTCCACATTGAAGTATTCATTCACAAGCATAGAATCAAATGAGTCCTTATAGATGGATGAGCTGGTTTAAATATATGTACCTTAAAATTAATCCTTGCATTGGGGTTTTTGAAAATGTTGTACATTCAAAGAAGAAAATCACTATCAAAGGATATGATGAAGAGGAAAGAGATTCTAAAGGAACTATTGTCTTACCCATAAGAGTTGGACCAATTGAAAAAGATGTGGTTTGTCAAGTCCTTGACATAGATTTAGCCTATAATATTCTCCTTGGACATCCTTGGATTCATGCAATGAAAGTCATACCATCTACTTATCATCAATGCATAAAATTTCCATACAATGGTCAAGAGATTACAATCCAAGGAGATCCTGATCCCTTTCAATATTGCAATACCATCAAACCTAAACTCGAAGTCATTATACCCACTAATTGTGCAGCCTCATCATCTACATCCCATGTTGATATAAGATCATTAGTCTCTACATCCAAATCTACTGAAATGAAAGTCAAGCTCAAGGGCAAAGGTGTTGGAGAGTATTCCATTGAACAATCCTTTTGTATCACACAATTAAACCTTTCACCCAAATCCTATGGCAAACCATCCATGTCCAAACAAAAGTCATTGAAGTATCTTGAAGGTCCTTTTATCAAATGGGGCAATCTATTAGAAGAAAGTGAAGAAAAAGACATCCTCCAATGGTTATACAAGGAAGAAGAAAGTGAACACAAGGCACAAGAACAAAAACCACAATTACCAATTGAACAATATGGTGCGGGTTTCACTATTATGCAGAGAATGGGATATGATGATCATAGTCCCATAGGCTTAAGAAAAGAAGGAATTATTGAACCCATACAACCTTCTTCATTATTGGCCAGAGACACCAAAGGACTAGGTTATAAAGGAGATGTCATAGAAAAGGCTACTACAAATCTAGTGGAGCAAATTCATAAATTCCAAGAGGGAAGTGAAATAGATTCTAATGCATGGGAATGGGAAAGTCTTTTTGAGCTATCTTATGAAGATAAGCACATTGATGTAGTTCAATCACATAGCTCCACCAATACATACCATGAGGGACAAAGTTTGAGGTCTAGATCAATGGAGTTAGATTTGCAAAATATCGAGAGTGAGTCCCACGAGGAAGTTGGTCAGATATCCCACGTGATAGATAATCCTGAGGAGAGTACTGTTTTAGATCTTAGAGATACCACCATAAACCTAGAGAGCCTTTTCATCCTAACCATTATTGCCCTTGATCCAGACCAACCAAATGATCCTCTTCCGTTAGTACATCCTGAACTTATAGATTGGGAATAACAAGAGACCCCTGAACTAGATACCTTTCAAAATGGTGATGCTATTGTCGACTATCTGGGTCTTAGGGCTCATCTACCTTCAAGAGATCATAAAGCAAGATTCACTATAGAACTTAATAATGTGGATTATTTTGGAGAGAGTGTCAAGACTTTCAGTCGCAAAAATATAAAAATAAAAAATGGATCTAATGGTGAAAACCGGTCTGCGGTAGTATTAGATCATTAAAAAAGTAAAATAAAGGATGCATCTGATGGTGAAAATCTCTCTAAGGTGCCAAAGGATGAAAGGCTTGACACTCTCCCCAACCCTATACATCAGGAGAGGTCTTCAGTCTTAATAGAACTAGCAGAACCAATGAATATTGGTACAAAGGATAGCCTGAAGATAATTCATCTAGCAGAATCTTTATCAGAGAAAGAAAAGAAAGAATTCATCAAATTCTTTAAAGATAGACAGATTAATTTTGCTTGGTCCTATGTGGATATGCCTGGCCTTGATCCAGATCTCATCATGCATCATTTATCTGTAGCTCCAAGAGTTAAACCAATGAAATAAAAGTTGAGAAAGATGCATCCGCATATAGCAGTTTTAGTCAAAGAATAGTTGAAGAAGTTGGATGTAGGTTTCATCAAATCAATTGATTATCCTGAATGGATCTCCAACATTGTTCATATTTCTAAACCAAACAAGAGAATCAGACTATGCACAGATTTTAGAGATTTGAATAAAGCATACCCCAAGAATGATTTTCCTTTACCCAATATAGACATCATTGTCGATCTGACAACAGGACATACTATGTTATCACTAATGGATGGATTTTCTGGGTATAATTAGATCAAAATAGCACCAAAAGACCAACATAAAACTACCTTTACATGTCTGTGGGGTACATATTGCTGGAATGTGATGCAATTTGGGTTAAAAATGTAGGAGCTACCTACTAGACAACAATGACCACCATTTTCCATGATATGATGCACACTATTATGGAAGATTGTGTGGATGACATTCTAGGAAAATGACTCAAATGAGAAGAACATCTGCATGTATTAGACAAGATCTTTCAATGACTGGAGCAATTTAATGTTCATTTGAATTCAAAGAAGTGTGTGTTTGGAGTCACATCCAGCAAGCTTTTAGGATACATAGTTTTAGCAAATGGAATTGAGGTGGATCCTGTAAAAGTGAAAGCTATAATGGAAATGCCACCTCCTAAAAATATCAGTCAATTAAGATCATTACAAGGAAAGTTGCAGTCCATCCGCTAGTTTATCTCACAATTAGCTGACAAAAGTCATCCCTTCACTCATCTACTTCACAAGAATGTTCCTTTCAGATGGGATGAGATGTGTGAGCAAGCTTTTCAACTCTTGAAAGAATATTTGATGAATCCACCAATATTGATGCTACCAATCCAAGGAAAACCATTGTTGCTTTATATTTCAGCTACAACAACCTCTCTAGGAGCTCTACTGGCATAGTAAGATTATGAAGGAAAAGAATGGGCTATCTATTATATCAGTCAGACCTTAGTAGGCTATGTGCTACAGTATACACCTATTGAGAGAGCATGTCTTGTTGTAGTCTTTTCATCTCAAAAGCTAAGACATTATATGCTAACTCATTCAATCAAGTTGGTAGCCAAAATAGATCTGTTGAAATATTTACTTAATAAGGCAGCTCTAACCGGCAGATTGGCAAAGTGGGTTATGATCCTAAGTGAATTTGACATTGAATATGTAGATAGAAAGGCAATAAGGATAGGTAATTGTTGATCAACTAGTAGATGCACCACTTAATGATGAAAATCCATTAAGTTTTGAGTTTCTAGATGAATCCATCTTCAATATAACAACTCAAACATGGAAGCTTTATTTTGATGGATCTTGCACACAACATGGGTCAGGAGCAGGAATTTTGTTGGTTACACCACAAGGAGATACCATACCAAAATCATATAGAATATTATTCCCTTGCACCAACAATGTGGCAAGATATGAAGCATCAGTCACTGGTCTCAAGATAGTTGTAGAATGGAAAGTTCAAGAGCTACATGTTTATGGAGATTCACAACTAGTCATCAATTAGGTAAATGATGATTATTAGACTAAGGATGATAAGTTAATACCTTACAAGCGCATGGTAGATGACTTCAAAGAGTACTTTGTCATGATTTATTTTGAACAAATGCCTAGATTGGAGAATAAAGCTGCAGATGCCATGGCAACTATTGCCTCACTCTTGGATATACCAGAAAATTGGTCACTTTATGAGTTCTTAGTGGATCCATTGTCTAATCCTGTGTATGATAACCCTGAAACATGGATTATATGTCAAATAGTAGGATCTGATTCCCCTTTGTATGGAAACATTTATACCTACCTCAAAGAAAATGCATTGCCACCTGGCCTATCCAATAATCAACGTAGAACCTTTATCAATCAAGCCACTCATTATACCATAGTTGCCAATACCCTTTATCGATGAGGTCTTGATGGTACTCTCCTTAGGTGTCTAGAGCATGAGGAATATCAAACTGCCTTAAGGGAAATTCATGAAGGTATTTGTGGAATGCACTCTAGTGGTCCCACCTTGGAAAGAAACTTATACATATGGGATATTACTGGCCAAGTATGGAAACAAATTCTTATCATTTTGTTAAAAAGTGCAAGAAATGTCAGATCCATGGAAATCTCATACATGCACCAACACAAGAACTACAACCCTTAACTACTCCTTGGCCTTTTTGCCAATGGGGACTCAACCTTATGGGCAAGATTCATCCCCCTTCATCCAATGGCCACAAATTAATAATAACTACCACGGAATATTTCACTAAGTGGATTGAAGCCATACCTTTAACCAACGTCACAGAGAAGCAAATTGCCACATTTATCCTGAACTATATCATTTGTCGTTTTGGAACTCCTCTATCCATTATTACTAATAATGGAAGACCATTCAAAAATTAGGATGTCGAAGAGCTCTGTGACAAGTTTCATATCCAACACTGTTTCTCCACACCATACTATCCCCAAGGAAATGGTCAGACAGAGGCTTCTAATAATATAATTTTGAAAATCTTAAAGAAGACAGTCAATGATGCCAGTTGTGATTGGTATGTACAGCTAAATCCCACTTTGTGGGCCTACCATACTAGTATCCGCACACCCATAGGTGCAACACCCTATGCCCTTGTCTGTGGCTCAGAAGCAATCTTGCCTATCAAGGTTGAGTTACCCTCTCTATGCATATCATTAAAGGGTTTAATAACTAATGAAGAGTATCAAGTTTCCAGGCTTCAAGAGTTAGAGTTGTTGGAGGAAAGACGGCAAAATGCTTTTAATCACCTCACGGCCTATCAACAACGTATGTCAAGAAGCTACAATCATAGAGTGAAGCCTAGAGTTTTTCAAGTTGGTGACCTAGTTTTGAAGGAAAACCCCCAAAAATCAATAGGTTAGAGAAAAGAAGGGTAAGTTTGAACCAAATTGGTTTAGTCCTTATGTAATCATTGTTTCTTATGGATTAGGAGCATATCACTTGGCAGCATCAAAAGGTGAGTTGTTGGATGATCCCATCAACAGTATGCATCTTCGAAAGTTTTATGCTTAGAAAAACCCCGATGCAAGGGAACAAAAAATATGGTGCAATAAAAGCAAATGGCGAAAACCTAGAAACATGCACTAATTGTGATAAACTAGTCTCTTCCATCGTTTAGGATTTTAGTTTTCATCCAAAAAGATCTTTTCTCCTGTATCTATTTATGCATAAAAATACTTATCATGGCTTGTTGCTCACTCACTTTTACCAAATAAACTATATCTTCCATATCCGCTAATAAATTTATCCATCCAATCCTTCATCCATCTGTTTGTCTATCAGTCTACATGGTCGAACTACGTCACCTCTGAGTTTTCACGTAGGCAAGGCCATCTTTGATGAGCCCTCGAGGCTGCCCACCCCCTAGGTCTTAGGTCACATAGAGTCTACATGGTCAAACTAAGTCACCTCTGAGCTTTCACGTAGGCAAGGCCATCTTTGATGAGCCCCCGAGGCTTCCCACCCCCTAAGTCTTAGGTCACACAGAGTCTGTATGGTCAAACTACATTGCCTCTATGACTTCACGTAGGCAAGGCCATCATTGATGAGCCCCTGAGGCACTAGTTTAGTCCCTTAGGGTCTGTCGCATCGCATCTCCCATCAGTTCATCCATATATTTTCATCCATAATAAGTAGGTCCTTTACTTGACTAGGGGTAAAATCCTTGACCTAGTTATAAAATCACATTCTTAAATGCCACAATCTAGAGGATAACAATCTAGATCATGATACTATCTTCAGACAACAAACATCATAACAATAAGCTTTCTTGACATAAAACATTAACCTATACCAGACAACAACAACTTGCCTAAACTATCAGGATGATTATATCTGTTATGATAGGAAACTATATCTATGGCAAGAAGATTTAATGGTTGTTATAAGTGTAAGTCATATGTCTTGGTTTTTGTTATCATGTTTCCTATGCTACTCAAGGATGTCCAAGACTAGCGGAGCTATGATAGGGCATGATTATTTTATTTGTTTGTTGTTTGCAAGTTAATCTTTAGTAATGTGAAGACTTGTCTAATGACATCATTAGCAAAAGATCATTGAGGGCATTATGGGTCTAAGCATGAAAGAGTACAATTCTTGTTTGTTGATACATGCAAGCAATACTCAGGTCATCTCAGTTCAATTATACCTAGATGCTTGTATTAACTTTCTAAATCAAAATCCATGTAAAAGATACTCAGGTTATCTCGATTTAATTATACCTAGATGCTTTATTCTCTTACAACATTTTTAAAATCTTAGTGATGAAAAATCACTTCAAACATGTATACAAGATGACTAGGTCTCATTCGTGCATATTAAGTTTGCATTTTATAGTTATCATTTTCCAAGTTATGATTTCATAGTTATCTCTCTTGTGTTTATTCATGGCTTAAGATCCAAGTCATTTCTGTCATTTCTCCAAGTTATCCTTTTATCCAAGTCATTTTCTAATTCTTCCAAGTGATCTTTTATTCATTATTGAGTATACTTGGCATAACAAAAACAAATCATTATCATTGTGCATATCGTAGGCATTGCAATCACACGTTCATTTTAAGTACATTATTTAAAAACATTTAGATCATGATTTCAAAGTAATTCATATAGCAATATCACATATCCACATAGGTCTCATACATAACATTATCATCAAAAATCAAAAACATATATACCATTGTCATAGCATTTACATATTATATTATCATACATAGAAAACTTAAAAACATCATGTATTGCATTTAGGAATCATCAGAATATGCATTAAATCATCATAAACTATAAGCATATAAAGTCATTTCCATAACATTACTCATAGAAGCATGTTATCATAAGAATCATAGAAGCATCATATCCTAAATACCATATGCATCATCAAATCAACATGGTAGAACCATCATAATAGAACCATCATTACAAGATCAATCATATAGAAAACATCCATCAATAGGGAACATGCATATAGTCTGTCAAACTTATATATATATATATATATATATATATATATATATATATATATATATATATATATATATATATCTATATATATATATATATATATCATCAAAAAAAATGTCCAAGTATACAATGATATCATGAATCGTAAACTCAAGCTATCAAAATAATGGGTATACAAAATAATATGTCTCAAAGTCTATGAGGCACTGCCTCTGGAAGGTGTTGGTTGATGCTACTGAGAACCTAAAGGACCTATCCTTGGTGGTCCTTGAGGAGGTGGTAGTCCCAAAACCCCTCCACTCTCTATCTGTGCCCATCTAGATCTTCCATATGAACTCCAAGCGAAGCTACCTGCTCTCCACTCAGGGAGCACCTCCTACTCATATAATGATCTCCAATAGAAGATCTCCTGTCCCACATGAACCATCTCTGCTATCGTTTGTCCACTGTGATCCTGGGCTGCAATATGTTGAACCTACTATAGTAGATCCTCTGCTCTAGTATATCTTTGAATAGCAGTATCCCTCTCCATTGTCACTACCCTCACATCCCCCTACAACAACACAACCTGCCCCTACAGCTAAGTAACCTATCCCTATAGCTGAGCCACCTAGGCTCGTAATGCTGCCACCTCTACATCACCCTATCCCTGAACCTGAGCCTATGCCTGTGCTTGTGACTGCACCTATGGATGTAGTTGTGGCTGAGGTTGTACCTATAGAGGCCTATGCACTCTCCTCTAGACTCTCCTTTATCTCCCTCTACCTCTGTCATCTCCATCATCTCCATCCACTCTACCTCCTCCATCATCTCCATCTCCACCTCTCCCACCTCTACCACCTCGTCATCTCCTCCTCCTCAGTGGAGCCTCCTCCTCATCATCCTCATTCTCTAGTATTGGAGCTCTCTCTCCAGGTCCTGAATATCTTGGGAAGGGATGTGTTGCAAGGTGTGCCGCATAATCCTATGTCATCCCTACATCAATAATATGACTCATCATATCACATTCTTGATATGGAATCTAGAGAAAGTTTGCCCATGCCTACTCAAAAGAAGCCACAAGACTCCACACTGAATGCTCCTTATGTGTCTGATCAAATACAGCAGTACCCTTGGGGCATCCCTTGAATCCTGTCGAACCATCGGAACACATGAGAAACAATATGATCAATGATATATGGTGTCCTCCCAATCAACCATCATGTCTAAAAGCAAAAAGGTAGCTCCGCTACATCATCCTCCCAGGGCTCGCAATCTAGATATGGCCGCTAATCAACTGCATCTACAGTATCCAATGCATGTCTCTAGTACTCAAGCTTTCCTAGCTTGGGCTGGGAAATCATGCCTTGATAAGCGTAAGCATATGGTTTCCCCTCACCTCTAACTCCTAGGCATATAGGTCATCTCACCGCTATGTGTCCCCATGCCCATATCTGTAACAATGAAACTTCGGCAGATAGACTAGTTGTCCCATCATATACAAATTGATGCAAGTCATGATACAGGTGAGCAAGTAAGCAGACACCCCAGGCGTATCGAATCCCCTCAAAAACCATCCGCTCTAGAGTCTGCCCCCATCCAACTACTAAACCATGTGATCTCCTATTAGGGTAGATCACACCTCCAATCAATCCTACCAAAATAGACGGCAGTGGCTCATAATAATCGATCATATCCATCCAACTGATCTCCTCTCCCTCTATATCATCATCATTGAAAACTCTGTAGTAGGCATCCATACCATCTCCCGCATGTTTCTCATAGGTCACCAGCTCACCATATATTAGAATCCTCAGGATCCTGTAGACATCCTCCAAGGTCACAGTCATCTCTCCAGTAGGCAAATGAAAGGTACAGTGCTCACTATGCCATCTCTCTTCTAAAGCAGTCAACATGCCCAAATTAGCCCAAATCTTAGGCATAAAAGTGACATACCACAATCCTGTCGATCCAAGAACAAAGTGATCAATCTCAGTCATGTATGGTTGTAACAACTATGTAGGTGGAAATCTCTCTTAAGACATCACAACATTTAACACCTCCTGCAAGCAACAACACAAGCACGTTAAGAAACAATCAACTAAGCTACATATTTATCAAATCTATTAAATCAGTTACTTAGCTATCCTATCAAAATCTATCCTATCATCTCTTCTAAGATTCTATCAATCTCAAAGATCACCTATCAGTTGGCCAACATCAACCACGATGCCAACTCAATCAAACTGCTAAGTAATTAACCAATCTTAATCATATGCATAGCTTTAGTAATCACATGTGCCGCTTTAGCACATATGCACAGAAAGAACACTCATATGCGCAATTTTAATCATATGTGCAACTTCAAGAGGTATATGAGCAACTCTACAACATATGCACCATTTCAGGGCATATGCATCGAAACATGGGACATATGCGTAGTTTGGGCATATGTGCAATTTCAAGGGTCATATGCACAATTTCAAGGCATATGCACTGAAATATGGGACATATGCACACAGATTCAGGGGTCATATGCACAAATTTAGGACATATGTGCATGAATATTCAACCTGAGCATATGAAACTATCTACTTTGACCCTACATTTAGATCCTAATAAATGCACTTCAGGCCAAATTAATCATATACATACCAGGGGACTATACTCCTCTAGGCTCCTGAATTGACAAATCTGTTTGAACCTGTGGCTAGCAACCAGAATCTGTATTTTCACTCTGACTACTCTGCTCTGCTATGCTCTGAGGCTCTCTATAATCACTCTTCTAATTCCAAGTATGCTAATGACTTAGAATGGGTCCCCTCATCACTATTATAGCCTAATCAACCCGAATTGGAGATGTTTTGACCTTGCCTATTGTTGACATGCACATGCTTTTCTATTCATCCATTTTTCACTTTCCATCACTCGCATTTTTCACATGATGATCTTGCCATTCATTCTTCTTCATCGTGAGATCGTTTGTAATTTTTTTCACAATTTTTATCCCAATCGATCTCCCGAGGGGGCATACTACCAACACCAAACCTACACCAAGAGTAAACTGGGGCATATATCATACTCCTAAAATTTGTATTCTTTGAAACAACGTGATAAAATGCATTGTCTCAAATAGGGGCAAAATGTATACACCTAAAAATAGCTCGAGAGAAATTAAATAAATATTTTATCTTTATTTTATTCTTATTTCCTCTATCAATAAATAAATATACTAATTTATTTATTTGATTCACATTTATCATATTCCTCTAATAAGTAAATAAACATTAATTTTTTTAATTAAATATCTTAATTCTTCTAAAGTTATCTCTAATTAAATAATCCTAATTATTTAATTATTCTTCTAAGACAAAGTCATATTCCTAAAAATCCACATCATTCATCCACATCACCCTACACATCATTTGACACCTCACTTCCATGTTGCACCATAAATTAAATATTAATAATATTTAATTAAACATTTATCCTCAACAAATGTCCTATTTCCTCTCAACCATCCCTACTTTTTAGAAGTTGGTCTCTCCACATCATCATGGTCAAAGTTGACTATGAGACACTTGTCTCATGAGTCCTATATTCCCTCCAACATCCCAACAAACATAGACTCCTTCCATCTTTCTCTCATGGTCTTTGTGAGCATCTTGCCATGTGGCTCCTTGTCCCACATATCTCTCCATCTTGTCAATGTAGTAGGAACATCCTCCTTATATATCTCCCCTCATCCAACCAATTCAATCTTGACCCTCCATGTCATAAGACAATTCCTCAACCATTGATCTTTTGCCACTTGGATCTAAGCCATCCTTTGCCTTTAAAAGGAAGCCTCTCATCCTCATTTTGGAACATCACAAGAAATATCATTCTTTCATGCTACTGAAATCATATCAAGTATCAAAGGTGTGCCTTTGGCTTTTATTTGCATAGCATTATCAATTAGCAATCTCCATTAGCATTCATTTAGCATTAGCCATCTCCATTGTTGCATTGTATTAGCTTCATACAAATCATTATCATAGTTTAGCATTGTAGAATCATTCACTTTGCATAAAATCCACCATAAGTACATTCATCTTAGAGTCATCTTGAAATGAAGAAGTGCATTCTGAGAGCATAATCAGAAAAATTAAGATCTCAAGAAGATAGGATACAATGGGACATGAAGGAGAAATCTGAGTTTGAAGGTATAAATCATGTTTGTTTCAAATTCTGCGTTTTTCTATTAGTTTCATTGGTGAGTTTGGTTTGAGTAGAAATTTAGAGTTTTGTGGTAGCTTAATAGGTTTTTACTGTTGTTCTCCAAATTATCATCATAGTATATAATATGTTGTTAATTCATTGTGTGTGAATTGATAATTGCTCATGAAATATGATAGTACTTTATGTTAATTTTAGTATTTTTGATGTATAGATATCATGTGATGGACTAACCCCCATGCAGCGGGCATTTGGCTACATTTCATGAAGACCACCTGGCAGCCCGCAATAAAGGAGGTGTTGACATCCATAGCAGACAGTACAATCACCCACAACCCAAGGAAGAAGACTCCGAATTGATTGGATATGAGATAGCCATAACTTTGCACTCTTTGATAGTTATCCTTCAACAATTGGCATAGTCATGAATAATGAAGGAATCTCAGATCGTGCTCCATATCCTATTTCCAATTATGATTGTTTTTCATAATGACTAAAGAGAGTTATAGTAGGATTGTGCCGACTACATTATCTTTATGGTAGTTTAGTTTTCTATTCCTAGTTTGATTAGTAATAAATTCTTCTCTCTATGTTATTGGAGAATGGATAGATATGGTATTTATTACTTGGTAATTTTGTTCAAATAGGAGAGGTCTGATCTTGTCTATATGGATTGTTAGATTTTGTATACGGAACAGAGTTTAGATAGAGATTATGTTATCAGAATTGTTATTGTAGTTTCTTCAAGAATTCAATAAAGGAACGCATGTTTTGAGTTCAGTCAATGGTTTTAGAGATACAATAGAAATCTAGTTATATTTTGTGGGATCGCAGTCACTCAAGCAAGGGCCACTTGAGGTAATTGTGTCTCTCCTATATGTTCATGTGTTTAGTTTATGTTACATGTTTATGTTTATGTGAATAATGCATGTTTTAATGAGTTGTGTCATGTGAATTAGTTAGATATTGATAATATGTATTGTTGAGTCAAGGTGATCACCAAATAACTATGAGTTGTTCTCCTATTTAAAATTACATAAGACCATTTGATTTACAGCCAACTAAATAGCATTGGTTATTTCTTATCAGCATTAATTACTTATAGTACTTGTCAATTCTTGCAAAATAGAGTTTCTTTTCCTTTCAATAGTTTATTCCTATGCACAACCTCTAAATTACAATTCATGCATCCTTGACTGTACACATAGTACAGGCATCATCCAAGAAGAATATGATTCCTTGGTTTGACAATTTAAATGTAACACATTATAGCCAGTAGGTTTCTTGATATAGGATATGTTGGTCCGTTGAGTTGTGTGCATGCCCTTTCTACATCAATGTATTGGTTAATAATGGAGTTCGACAATAAGCATCACCTTGGTTTGCTCATCTTAGGGCCAACCCCCTATCGCGATGTAGCTTTTGGAAACACATATCATTTGGGCATGTGCTTTTAGAAAGCTCTTGTGCGTGTTTTAATATATTTCTTCATTACTCTACCTTAAAGGCAATTTCTCCTTGATGGAGTTAGCAATCACTTTAAGGTGGGGGCATATATCATGCTATAAGCCTTATCTTTCTATCAAAACACTTTTCTTGATGTGAATTATGTGTATGATGAGTTTGGACTTCTCTTGTTATTCTCATTTCTAACTATGATGATAATTTGGAGAACAACAGTAAAAACCTATTAAGCTACCACAAAACTCTAAATTTCTACTCAAACCAAAATCACTAATGAAACTAATAAAAAAATATAGAATTTGAAGCAAACATTATTTATACCTTCAAAATGCAGATTTCTCCTTCATGTCCCATTGTGTCCTATCTTCTTGAGATCTTGATTTTGTTGATGGTAATTATGCTCTCAAAATGCACATCTTTATTTCAAGATGACTCTAAGATGAATGGACTTGTGGTGGATTTTATGCAAAGTGAATGATTCTACAATGCTAAACTATGATAATGATTTATATGAAGCTACTACAATGCAACAATGGAGATGGCTAATGCTAAATGATATGCTAATTGATAATTCTATGCAAATAAAAACCAACACGACACTTTTGATATTTGATATGATTTCAGCAACATGAAAGTATGATCTCTCTTGTGTTACCCAAAATGAGGATGAGAGGCTTCCTTTTATCAGAAAAAGATGGCTTAGATCCAAGTGGAAAAAGATCAATGGTTGAGGAATTGGTCTTATGACATGGAGGGTCAAGATTGAATTCGTTGGATAAGGGGAGATATAGGAGGATGTTCCTACTACATTGACAAGATGGAGAGATATGTGGGACAAGGAGCCACATGGCGATATGCTCACAAAGACCATGAGAGAAAGATGTCTGAAGAAGGAGTCTATGTTTGTTGGGATGTTGGAGGGAATACAGGGCTCATGATACAAGTGTCTCATAGTCAAATTTGACCATGATGATGTGGAGAGACCAACTTCTACAAAGTAGGGATGGTTGAGAGGAAATAGGACATGTGTTGAGGATAAATGTTTAATTAAATATTATTCATATTTAATTTATGGTGCAACATGGAGGTGAGGTGTCAAATGATGTGTAGGGTGATGTGGATGAATGATGTGGATTTTAGGAATATGACTTTGCTTTAGAAGAATAAATAAATAATTAGGATTATTTAATTAGAGATGACTTTAGAAGAATTAAGATGTTTAATTAAATAAATTGCATTTTATTTAATTATTGGAAAAATAGGATAAATGTGAATCAAATAAATAAATTACTATATTTATTTATTGATAGAGGAAATAAGAATAAAATAAATATAAAATATTTATTTAATTTATCTCGATCCATTTTTAGGTGTATACACTAACTAACCCCTTAGCATTCTTCTTTATTGCATCTTGGGGAATGATGCATGGTGATTGAGACACCCTTTAGATTGAGGTCTCCTTTGTCATGCTAAATCAAGGTCTTTAGTTATGTGTTTCTTGTGATTGATGTATGATGAGTGTATTCTCCTCATATATTCTTATTCTCTATGTGTTCTTCACGCCTCGCGTGTGCTGTACACATATTCTCTCTATATGTTCCTTATGAATGCTTCATGTGTATTCCATGTATACTTTATGCCTTATGTGTATACTTTGTGCCAAGCGTGCATGTTGTGTGTAGCGTGTATACTTTGTGTATGATGTCTATGTTTTGTGTATTGCGTGTATGCATCGTAATTTCTCAAGTGTATGCCTTGTGTATGTCTTATCTCATGTATTCTAAGTGTTTTATGTCATGTTCCTTACATGTATGCAAATCATCATAGACTCCTAGAATCCTAAACTTGGGGGCTTGATCACCCCTCAATTTTGGCGACATTCTATGACTTCTACGTTGTTGTGTTTGAAATTTGTCTTCTCCATCCTTTAGTGTGAGTTCAAATGTAAGTTTGTACCCATGATAAAGTGGGGTCTAAATGTTACGTCGTAATATGTTTACACTAGCATTTTACACTTAGTTTAGTACCTGGGTGGACCTAAAATGTTTACACTTGTTAATCAAGACTTGTTTTAACACCTTTTTGAACATTAAATGATTAATTCTCGATCTCGATGATAAAACTCAAAAAAATAACTATGATACTAACCTCAAAACACCTTAAGTGACTTGTGCCAGGATTTTGGGGCTAAAGGACAAGGGGCATCCAAGAGCCTTGGTCCCCCATTTAGCCCTGACCTATTTTATAGGAATGTCAGCTCAAGGCATCTTAAGTGGTTCCTCTTATCGGCCTTATTTGGTTTTATTCGTCCTTTGTGAGTGGGAATGCATATAAAACCAACTTAGTTTATTCATTTGAACATCTCTAAGCTATCTCTAACTTCTTGAAGGATTCTTGCACTCTCTCTTCTTCTCTACTCTTCTCTAAATCTCTCTATGGTGGATTATTGTTACGGCACTAACTTATTGCAGGTCTTGTTAAGATCTTTCTACTTCTTTGGGCTACACCAACTTCTTGATTCAAGTTGTGACGTCGCATCAAGCATGCTAGGGTTTCCATGCTCATGGTGACTTCTTTCCTTCATGCTTTGTTCTAGCATTCCATTCTACTTCAGATTTTGCTCTGCCCTCCTAGGGCATGCGCTCTTTATCTATCATCTTTACTATTGTGGAGATAAAAACACCATTCATGGAGCTTGACTTAGGCAAGCTCCTAAATAGCACCCAACCTTCTCCTCTTTCCTTGTGTGTAGGTCAGAGAATCAAGTTTCTGAAGGTGATCTCTGGGAAGAAGATAGAGCTTGTAGGTACAGACTCGGAGAAGGAGTCAGTTTTTGCAAACCCTAATCAAGACCTAGGGCACCCAAGTGCCCTGGTCCTGGGCATTTTTTCTCCCAAATCTAGGTTTTGATTTCTTCCCTAATCTCTGTTGTTCATTCAGTTTCTAGGTTTATGCTTCCAATAGTCGGTTGTGCTTCGATCTTTCTCAATTAGGGTCTCTTGTCTTACCCTAGTTTGATTTGGTTGATTCTCCTCTATACAACAAAGGGATAAATCCCCTGTAGTTTGGCTCTCCTTCTTAGGTAGAAGCCAAGCTCAGCTTGTATCCTAATGTTGGATAGAAGATGGTTTTGACCTAGTTTGATCTATTGAGCTAGTCTCTCTTTTCTATCTAACGAGTACAAGGCTAGACTAGTAGCCAAGGGCTAGTCCCAGAGAGGGAGTTGATTTCAGTGAAATTTTCTCTCATAGTGCTAAATTACCTTCTATTAGATTTATTTTATCCATTGTTGCAACTTATGATTTTGAAATTGAGAAAATGGATGTTAAGACTACATTTTTACATGGAGATCTAGAAGAAGAAATCTATATGCAACAACCTACAAGTTTTGAGGTAAAAGGGAAAGAACACTAGGTATGCAAGTTAAAAAGATCTCTTTATGGTTTAAAACAATCCCCCAAAATGTGGTACCAGAAGTTTGATTCATTTTTTTGAAATTAGGTTTTGTTAGAAGTGAAGAGGATCATTGTGTCTACATTCAATGTATTGATGATGATATTCTGATTATTGCCTTGTATGTGGATGATATGTTATTTTTAGTAACAGCAAGGGTATGATCAGTGAGTTGAAAGCTAAACTTTCATGTGCATTTGACATGAAGGATCTAGGGGCAGCCAGGTATATTCTGGGGATGGAGATCAAAAGGGATCGAGGTAATAGAAAGCTTTGGTTATCACAAGGTAAGTATGTCAATACTATTTTGCACAGATTTAGCATGCAGGATTGCAATCTAGTTAGAATTCCTTTACCATTTGGCACTAAGCTTTCATTAGATATGTGTCCTCAAAATGAAGATGATTTAGAAGATATGTCGGATGTGCCTCATGTAGAGCAGGGTGGAGATGATTTATACAATTACAAATAACCTCAATCAATTAGACTTTGAAACCCTAGAACATCATTTAATGGGTCTTTGCTCACAAGTCCTTAATCCTCCTTGTAGCCCTTCAAAAATGGTTTTCAAGCCTAACTTTCTGAGGAGAGCTAAACCCAAAACTAAACACCATTACAAATACCCTTTTGGCTATTTGATAACATATACAAATTTGGGATAGGGTTACTTTGGATCAGAACCCTCTAAATTGATTGTTCCTCTACAACTAGGCCTAATTAGGCCTCTTTTACAAAGCAAGTATGAGAAAAACAAAACCCAAAACTCTACTTCAAGACATTGTCCACATAAAATGGGGTCTAAATATGCAGATTTCATCAACTGGAGCAATACCTATCTTGTTTTTTTTACAAAACCCTACTTCTAGCTACATCAACAAGCCTAATACAGAGGGAGATTAGGCTAGGGTTGCATCAAATTTGCCCCCAACTCCATCCCCTACTCCTGCAAACCCTACAAACATAAAAAATAGCTTAAATACTTCCATCCCACAAATTTTCATAATTTTCCACTAGTGGAATGGTTCAAAATCTCATTTATTCTCTCAAAACCCTAGCTACCTAGGTTTTACAGGTAGTTTTTACAAACTAAGCTCTAACTTTCTCCAATCCTTATGAAAATTGACCAAACTAGGCTCAAATGAAAGCTAGGTCACAACTCTACAACATGCACATGGTTTTAGATCATGAACGTACTGTATTGGATCGTACCACGTCTTGAAACAGCAGAAAACAATGAAAAAATATAGAAACAGTAGTATATCTTTATTGGTTTTCCTCCAAAACATCTCCAGAACATAGCTTCGAACCTTTTCAGGCATATTTACATGCTTTATTTCAAAAACCAACAATTTGCATTGACCCTTCAAGTCTTTGACTCTTCAACTTCCCTAAAACACACCAAAAATGCCACTTTGCAACTTGTTTTGCTACATAAACTGACCCCATGAAACTTATTACATTGAAAATGGTCTAAATAGACCTTATTACACCAAAATTGGACTTAACAACACAAAACTCAACATCTAACCCCTATTTACAATATATACCTAGGTGCCCATACACCATACACCCGAGGAGAAAAGAATCTCAAGTTCCACTTGAGATCAGCTCTTGAACTATTGTGTCATGCTTCTTGATATCATCTTCTGTCATCCAGGTGGCATCCTCCATTGGTAGACCTTGCCACTTCACTAGATACTCATGGTAGAACTTGTGTCTTGTTCTCTTGGCTTCCCTTGTGTCCACAATGCATTCAAGCTTTAATGGCTCAGTAGGTGGTAAATCTTTGATTCAATCTTCATCAGCAACATCTGTATCAGTCCCTGTACCTGCAATCACAGATCCCTTAAAAGGATATAGATCAGCAACATTAAAGATTGGAGAGATAGCCACTCCAGGTGGGAGTTCTATATCATAGGCATTGTTTCCAAATTTGTGGACCACCCTACATGGCCCAATCTTTTTCATTTGTAGCTTTGTATACTTCCCCTTTGGTAGCCTTTCTTTCTTCAAATGAGCCAATACCAAGTCTCCCACTTTGAACTGAACATCTCTTTTCTTCAAATCTGCATGGTGTTTGTATTTTTCAACATTTTTTTGAAGATTTTCTCTAACTTGTTGATGTATGTCCTTCATTGCAACTACAAATTCCTCTCCTTCAGTACTCCTTTTCTACATTCCACTCAGATCCTTAAGCTCAAACACACCTCTAGGTTTCAGTCCATAGACCACTTCAAATGGGCTTCTCCCAATGCTTCTATTGACAAAGTCATTATAGACATATTCAGTCCGAGGAAGGATCAGATCCCATTGCTATCCATGCTCCTTTGTGAGGCATCTCAGAAGGTTTCCAAGTGATCTATTAACCACTTCAATCTACCCATCTATTTGTGGGTGATGGGCAGAGCGAAATGTCAAATTGGTTCCCAATTTCTTCCAAAGAGTCCTCCAAAAGTGATGGTCAATGGTAATCCATGAATTCTCACTACTTCCTTGAAAAATAACCCAGCAATATATGAAGCATCATTTATAGATTTGCATGGTATTAAATGAGCCATTTTGCTAAATCTATCAACAACAACAAACACAGTGTCAAATCCCCTTTGAGTTTAGGCAAACCTAAGACAAAATCCATGTTGATGGATTCCCATGGCTTGTTAGGAATTGGCAAAGGCTGATAAAGACATGCATTAGTGCTTGAACCCTTTGCTTTTTGGCAAACTACACAACTTTCAACAAATTTTCTGATGTCACTTTGCATTTTTGGCCAAAAGTAATATCTCCCTACCTGCTCCAATGTTTTATCTACACCAAAATGACCTCCTAAGCTGCCACAATGTTTCTCTTTTATCAAATAAGTTCTCAAAGAGCACTTGGGACTACATAAATGAGCACCTTTAAACAATAATCCATCTTGCAATAGAAAATTAGAATATTCATCATGAAAAGCACCCTTAAACTGATCACAAATAGCATATACCTCTTTGAAGTCATCATCTTATTCATACATACCTTTCAAGGCATCTATTCCCACACTTTGGAGTTGAATTTCTTGCACCAACATTGACCTTCTGCTTAAGGCATCTGCTACCTTGTTTGACTGCCCCTTTTTGTGCTTGATTGTGATGGTATAACTTTGTAGGTATTGTACCCACTTCATATGTCTATGGCTCAGCTTGTCTTGACTATTAAGGAACTGCAAAGCATGGTTGTCAGTGAAAACAATGAACTCCTTGGATAAAAGATAGTGTCTCCACTTCTTTAGGGACTGCACCATTACATATAGCTCCAAGTCATAAGAAGAGTATTTTCTTTTTGCTTCATTAAGCTTCTCACTAAAGAAAGCCACAGGTCTACCTTCTTGGCTCAAAACAGCCCCAATTGCACACCCACTTGCATCACATTCTATAGTGAATATCTTGTTGAAATCAGGCAATGCTAGGATGGGTTGTTGTGCCACCCTATTTTTCAGATATGAAGCTTCTCTGCCTCATCAGTCCATTGAAACCTCTTCCTTTTATCCCCTTTGATGGTGTCAATAATTGGAGAGTAGATATGACTGAAATTTTTTATAAATTTTCTATAAAAAGTAGCTAAGCCATGAAAACTTTTTACCTCACTTGCTGATGTAAGAGTTGGCCAACTGAGAATTGCTTCTACTTTGGTGGGATCCATATTCAATGAACCTTTAGAAATCACAAAACCAAGGTAAACTAACTCCTACTTCATGAATTCACGTTTCTTTAGATTGATCATCAACTTCTCTTCATTTAGCCTCTTCAACACCATGTCCAAATGATGCAAGTGCTCCTCTTTGGTCGTGCTGAAAACAAGGATGTCATCCAAGTAGACAACTACAAATTTGCCTATGAAGGGATTCAAGACTTCATTCATTAGTCTCATAAAGGTAATTGGGGCATTTGAAAGCCCAAATGGCATGACAATCCACTCATATAACCCCTCATTGGTTTTAAAGGTAGTTTTCGACTCATCCCCTTCTCTTGTCCTAATCTAATGATAGCCACTTTTAAGGTCAATCTTTGAAAAATAACAAGCTCCTCCTAAACAGTCTATCAAATCCTCCATTCTAAGTATTGGAAACCTATACCTTATAGTTATTTTGTTGATTTCCCTTGAATCGGTGCACATTCTCCAATCTCCACCTTTTTTAGGTGCCAAAACAGTGGGGACATCACATGGACTTAAACTTTCCCTTATGAGACCTTTATCAAGCAATTCTTGTATTTGTTTCTTTATTTATTCATTCTATTGAGTCATTTTGTATGCAGCTTTATTGGCTAAGTTTGCACCAGGTATAAGGTCTATGTGATGCCTTACATCTCTCATAGGTGGCAAAGAGTTAGGGAGATCATCTACAACAATAACTTTGTATTTATTCAACAATGTTTGAACCTCACTAGGTATACCCTCAACCTTAGTTGTTGCTGCTATGACAGACTTTGGTCTGATTACAATTGAATATCCTTCACCTCCTTCTTCTTTCATAATTTTCAAAAACTCTTTTCCCTCAACCAACACTACACTAGAGACAACTTGTGTATCTACACCTTCATCTTGCAATGGAAAAAGTTAATGATACCCCATCCTTGTCAATCACATAAATATTTTTCTGCCCATCATATTTAACTTTTCTATCATAAATCTAGGGTCTTCCTAACAGCAAATGACAAACATCCATTGGGATGATGTCACACAATATCTTGTCTTTATACCCCCCAATATTAAACTCAACCCATGTTTGTTCATTAACCAAGACTTGTTGACCCTTATTCAGCCAAGAAACCTTGTAAGGTGTGGGGTGTGGGATCCTTTTCATCTTTAACTTTTCAACCATTTCTAAGGAAACCAAATTATTAGTAGACCTTGAATCAACAATTACCTTACATACCTTTCCTTGAGATTTGCAGGTGGTTCTAAACAATGACTTTCTTTGTGGAGGTTCTCTGACTGTTGGCACATTAATGAGTGTCCTTCTCATCATTAGAGTTTCCCCAATTTTTGGAACAGCAGGCTGAGATGGAGGTTTGACATTCTTACTATCTTCCTCTTGCACCAATTGTGTTCTCCTTTCACCTCCAAGTGATGTTGAGGGTTGTTTCTCTAGGAATTTCCAAGCTTGATGGCCAAACTAATTGCATTGATAGCATCTACATGAAAAGATGTTTAAACCTCTACCTTGTCCTTCAAATCTGCCCCTACCATTAGGTCTTCTACCTCTTAAATTGCCTCTTGACTCTGAGCCTTGTTCTTGCTGACCACTTGACTCTCCTTGTGTTTTTTGTGACTATCCTCTCCCTCCAAAATTGCATCTACCTCTGAAGTTATTTCCTCTACCTCTACTTTATTTTTCTTGCCTTCTATTCAATCTTTCTTCTGCCCTGATTGTCATTTGAAAACATTCTTCCATTGTCCTTGGAGGATTAAGACTTAACTCATCTTGTATGGAGAACCTCAGCCCATTTATGTACCTTGCTATGTTTTCCACCTCATCCTCAATATGACCTATCCTTATACTTAACTTGTGAAACTCCTTAGTATAAGCTATGACATCCATTTCTTTTTGCTTGAGGTTTTGTAGCTTCCTAAATGTTTGTATTGCATAATCACCCAGTAGAAATTGGCTCTTAATTTTAGCCACCATTCTATCCCATGAATGGATTTTTGTCTTTCCATTCTTCAACCTCTCTTCCTGCACATAATTCCACCAAGTTAAGGTAGGATCTTTCAATTTGGTTTTAGCAAATTTTACCTTTTGATCATCTGCTACCTCCTCATACTCTAAATAGTTGTCAAGTGCATCAATCCAACCTAGCACTTCTTCACCATCCAACTTCCCACCATACATGGACAATTCTATCTTCACCTTAGGAGTATCTCCCTTTGTATCCTTCAGCATTTTAATCATTCTTAATTCATCAGGGTCCTCTACCTCTTTGACTCCTTGAGGGTTCTCATTCTCACCCTCTTCCTCTTCCTCTTGGTCACTTTCGTCTCCAGTGACCACACCTCTCCTTTGGTTTGATTCCAATATTACAAGTCTAGCTAAGATAGCTTCCTGAGACTCCTTTACTTGTCTCAACTCCCTAGCATGTTTTTCCTTCAGCTCTCTCACTACTTTGGCCGTTGCATTTCTTTTAGGAGGCATCTTTGCTTTTGCAAACTTCAACTTTTTTCACCTATAGATCAAAACCTATAGCTCTTATACCACTATGATGCAGAGCAAGGTGGAGATGATTTATATAATTACAAACAACCTCAATCAATTAGACTTTGAAACCCTAGAACATCATTTAATCGGTCTTTGCTCACATGTCTGCAATCCTCCTTGTAGCCCTTCAAAAATGGTTTTTCAAGCCCAACTTTCTGAGGAGAACTCAAACCCAAAACTAAACACCATTACAAATACCCTTTTGGTTGTTTGATAACATATCAAGATTTGGGATAGCGTTACTTTGGATCAGAACCCTCTAAAATTGACTGTTCCTCTGCAACTAGGCCTAATTAGGCCTCTTTTATAAAGCAAGTATGAGAAAAACAAAACCCAAAACCCAAAACTCTACTTCAAGACATTATCCACATCACATGGGTTCTAAATATGTAGATTTCATCAACTGGAGCAATACCCATCTTGGTTTTTTACAAAACCCTACTTCTAGCTACACAAACAAGCCTAATACATAGGGAGATTAGGCTAGGGCTGCATCAAATTCGCCCCCAACTCCATCGCCTGCTCCTACAAACCCTACAAACATAAAAAATAGCTTAAATACTTCCATCCCACCGATTTTCATAATTTTCCACTGGTGGAATGGTTCAAAATCTCATTTATATCTCAAAACCCTAGCTACCTAGGTTTTATAGGTAGTTTTTACAAACTAAGCTCTAACTTTCTCCAATCCTAATGAAAATAGACCAAACTAGGCTTAAATGAAAGCTAGGTCACAACTCTACAATAGGCATGTGGTTTTAGATCATGAATATACTGTACTAGGTCATACCACGTCCTGAAACAATAGAAAACAATGAAAAAATGCAGAAACAACAGTATATCTTTATTGGTTTTCCTCCAAAACATCTCCAAAACATAGCTTCGAACCTTTTCAGGCATATTTACATGCTTTGTTTTAGAAACTAACAGTTTCCATTGACCCTTCAAGTCTTTGACTCTTCAACTTCTCTAAAACACACCAAAAATGTCACTTTGCAACTTGTTTTGTTACATAAATTGACCCCATGAAACTTATTACATTGAAAATGGTCTAAATAGACCTTATTACACCAAAATTGGAATTAACAACACAAAACTCAACATTTGACCCCTATTTACAATATATACCTAGGTGCCCCTGCAACAGTGCCATATGCTAGTGTCATAGGAAGTTTGATGTATGCAATGGTTTGTACTAGACTAGATATTGCCCAAGCAGTGGGAGTTTTGAGCAGGCTTATGTTTAACCTTGGTAGATAGTGTTAGAATTATGCAAAGAGGGTATTAAGATATTTTGTGGTACTTTGGATTACTATTTGGTTTATTCTGGTACTAACAATGTGGATAATATAATGGATGTACAGGGTTTTGTTGATGCAGATTGGACAAATGACTTGGATAGAAGAAGGTCCACTAGTGGCTATGTGTTTACTTTGTTTGGAGGATCTGTGAGTTGGATGAGTAAAAGGAAACCCACCATTTCTTTATCCACCACTAAAGTAGAGTATATGGTTGTTACTCATGTCTCTAAGGAGGCAATTTGGTTACGGAGATTGTGTATGGGTATTGGTTTTGATTGCAGGATTATTTAGGTTGGTTGTAATAGCCAGAGTGCAATATGTTTGGCCAAGAACCCCATGTATCATGCACAGACCAAGCATGTGGATGTTCAATGCCATTTTGTTCATGAAATGATTGGTAATGGTTAGATTGAGCTGAAGAAGGTTGACACTCAGGAGAATGTTGCAGATTCACTTATCCTCTGAGCACAGAAAAGTTTGTGTGGTGTAAGAAGGCCATGGGCCTTGTTCCTAGTACTTAGTTGCTTTATGTTTTCTATGGGTGTATTTACAATATATTATGTCAAGTGGGAGAATTCTAGGATTAAGGTGCCATCAACCTTGTAAATCCTATGTAATTTACTATTCCTATTATTGTTTAAAAATCTCTCATAAGGGTTGAAAGGTTTCACCAAGTAGTGATCTTGTTTCAATCGTACATTTGATCCCTGGTACTTGATTGATGTTGGTTATTGAGCACATTTCATTCTGGGGGTGTAGGGGGTACCACTCCTGCAGGGTCCAAGGGGATGACCCCTCAGTAAGGGGTTCTGGGGGCCACATGCCCCAGCAGGTGTTTGGGGGCAGTGCCCCTGAAAGCCACATTTTATATATTTTTTCATTGTAAATATAGATCGTTCATCATTAGGTCACAAATCTGACGATAGAGGTTATGTTGTCTTTTCTTGCCCCAGAAGGCAACCCCTTTATGAGGATATTGTATTACACGTGTTTATGAGTAGAGTAGAAAGTTGAGAATGGAAAAATAGGTGCTACTGTATTGAAGACTAAAGAGGAGATTGTGTGTAGTATTGTAAACTCTATTGAAGTTAATACATACAGGTACATCTCTTCTTGTGTGGAGTTTTTCCCAAAAGGGGTTCCCCGTGTAAACACTGTGTTATGTGTTTGATCTTCTATTTCATTATTTATTTGTGTTGATTTCATACTATCTCTGTTTTGGTTCTGCATAGTTAAATATCTATATTACAGTTGTAATTAGATTTTTATTTGTTAGTTGTTCACCTTCATTTCTAACATGTGTGAGAGTCGTCTAGATATTATTAAGCTTTCTCCAAATCTTTGGTTGGTGATACTTCTATGAAGAATTTCTCTACAAGTATATTATAGTCTTGTTTAAATTTTTGAATAATATATTGGTCTACTTTTAAAGTGTGGGGTTTTTCTCTTGAAAGGGCTTTCCCCACATAAATCATTGTGGTGTGGTATGATAGTTATTTATGTTTATTTCTATATAATTTATGTAACTCTTGTAAAGATTTAAAAATTTTAGAATAATCATCCTCTCAAGATTAGTGTAAAAAGTTGTTCTGCTACATTAGCTTCCTTACAATATGACCCTTTGGATCAAACTAGGGATCTTGGACCAAGAAACTACTCAATGATGTTCCCTAACTATGTGACCAATCTACAACATTGTTGAAAGCAATAATATTACTCTCAACTAAAGTGTTTCAATATTAAAAGTGTTCTAATAGGCTTAATATTAGTAGGGATGGTGCTAAAAATAGTCAATTATTAGTTGGAGTGAAACATATATCACAAAATCATTGTACATGAATTTGTAGCATATTTAAACACTTGTGTATTTTTTTGTAGGTGAACATGTGGCACCAATAAGCACTTCCAATTTCATTGCAATTAAACTTTATATATTGGTATGAGTGTCTTGCAATTTGTCATAGGTAACTTGTAGGTTGACCAAGTCATTGGTCCACTTAAATTGACCCACTTTTTGGATCAAAGCTCCATAACCAAGGAGCTTTTGGTCCCCAAAATCTTATTAGACCAAAAAACAAATAAATCCCACATCCTCCATGCAAAATGAGAGTAGCCTATTAGGTGCTAAAATGTAGCTCCACACTCCTAGCTCCACACTCCTAGAGCAATCAATCTACTTCAAGGGTAGGGAGTAGTCTTCATGAAGGTAGATCAAGAACTCCTCCATAGAATGTGAGTGACTAGAGGACAATTTCTAAGAGTGGGTATGTTTTCCTTCACTTTGGGCTTAGCTAGACCTAGTGGGTGTTCCTAGAGGTATCCTCAATACGATTGATGACAAAGGATGAAAGGTAATAATAAATTGTTGCAACTATACCCAATATATGCTTGGCCCCAATATTTATCACTAGGCCAAAGACTAACTAGCTACACATAAAAACTCTCCTTAAGTTTATGCTAGCATCATTGCACATATGCAGGATGAAGGTATATAGAACATGATTCTCCAAGATAATAACTTATAGTTCACTTAAGATATTTCCCTAGGTATAACACTGAATCATGAAAGCATACAAATTACTAAACTACTGCTAAATTATTGGTGAAATATGTTTTACTATTTAGGATTGTGATTGACCATCAACCTCCAAGACTAGTGCCTATTCCAATGGGTAATAAAGTCCTAGTGCACAAAGAGAACAAACAAACCTATAGATCACAACTAAAATAGATCTATGCATAGACATACATCAAATATATGGTGCTATATAACTGGGCATACTTAATAATCCATCACCATGCTACAAAAATACATATTCAACAAAGATTTGACCATTACAAAAGCTATGTACTAACTTAAAATGTTGTCACATTCATCAAATCCCTATCTCATTCATACTAGCAAATGTGGAAAGAGGAAACCCACAACTAGGTTCAAAGGTTTCACAAGAGATTCACAAACTACCATGGAGACATTCAGTTACAGACACCATTACCATATCAAATCCCCTTTGTGATTTACAAAATGTGTTGTTTTGTTAACAACTAGACTTTTAGAAATTGAAACCCTAGACCACTTTTGATGCTTATAGACTCTTGGAGGAAAAATAATGATTAACCTTTCTTATATCTTGTATCCCTCTATTTATAGTACTAGGTTACTGGTGCAGGAGCACCTACCTGACAGCTGGCCTCCATGAGGCAGTTAGTTTGTTATAGGTCTGGTTAATGTTTCCAAGAAGGTCTTATAAGACCAATGCATGTAATAAGGTCATGTTGACCATACTTTACTATTTTTAGGTAGTTTGTTATGACAGCTGTTATGCTGTATGTCCGGTTGGATCTCCCAGCTGCCTGGAGAGATTTCCCAGCCGCTGGGAATCGAGTGGTAGTACTCGCAGGAGATCCTATTTATGCATGAGGATCGGTTGGTTTTAGAGATAGTATTGCATTGAGCAGAGGAGTTAGATTGCAGAGAGAGAGAGACTGAGTATTGTAATTGCATCTTTTGAAATCAATAAAGAGATCCTGTTTGTGTTCATTCTCTGGTTGGATTCCATTGTTTAATCGAGTTACTGTTCTGGTGGTTTCATGGATTCGCTGATCCATTCCACCGGTTGATTCGTCGAATCGGTGGAATGGCTGTGTACTATAGTTTAGGATGTAGTTTGCATTTTCTGTTTGTTCACATGTATGTTTGCAGGGTCGCAGTCAAGAGGTGTTGAGAACCCTAGCATGGGTATGTGCTAGGTCATGCTGGTTGTTAGAATCTGGAAAGTTGTCCAGGAAGCGGATCGGGTCACCTCAGGAGGTTCGGCGAATCAAAATTCACTAAGGTTGGAAAATCCATCGCAACGGCATCATCAGGATATTTCTGTGTATATCCTACAGTTACTTCGGGCGTCATCCGAGTAGATAGAGGTGAGCATGATGCAGTAGTTTGCATAAGGTGAATGTTTATTGGGGTGATCATCATCAGGTGTTGCCGAGGAGGAGCGTATTGGCATAAGGTAGAAGATCGGGTTGATAAAACCATCGCGGGCCGATAATGTTAAGTTTGGCCGACAACAGGATATTGAAGGAACTGCATGTGACGTCATCGTCATCAGGATAATCGTCATCAGGATATCGGGGCAGCAGGATATTGAAGGAGCTGCATATGACGTCATCGTCATCAGGATATCGGGGTGACGTAAGCATCAGAGGAAAGGTGCATGAGGTAGTCGTCATCAGGATATATGAGAGGAACCGGATATTTTATATCCTGCTGATGAACATGATGTTGAACATCATGATGCTGAAGATAGAGGTTGGCGGTAAGGTGAACAGTGAACGTCAGGAGGATGTTTGCGCTTGCCGAATATGATGATGCTGCCGATAGTCAGATATGATGATGCTGCTGACAAGCGAAAGGATGAAGGTTTGTCTGCAGGAGGATATCAGTCGGCAGAGAAAATATGATGATGCTGACAGTGTTAAGGGAAATATGATGATGATGATGATGGGTTGTAGACATACATGTTGTATGTCAAGGTTTTAGTGTGGATGCCTCTGCATCAGTTACAATGTATTTTGACATCCCATCAGGATTTGCAAAAATCCTCTACCAGCCAAAGCATTAAATGTGTTACCATTTTCTTCTAGGATAAAATTACCATTGGATCTAGTGTGTGATGATTTGAGATGATTGGAATGTCCTTTCCACACTTAGAGAATATCTTGGAACCTATTTATAGATGGGCAACAACTAGGGTTTGTATTTATGGTGTTGAGGTGTGCATAATTATTTTTAACTTCTTCACATGGCCTTGTACATGGATCTACGCATTTGATGGGCTCAACGTGGTTTTGGTTGGATCTCATGGATTGTACTTATCCATTACATTCAATTCAAACCATTATGGTGTCCTGGCCCATGCAAGGACATAGGTGGGGCATTTGAATGTAGGAGCATCATGGACATTTGAATGCATAGTGGTTATAGATGGGCCCATGGGAGCCTTTTAATACTTTGTGTGTTATCTTGTGCTCATCAACACTTTTAACCACTTTTAAAACTATGTCTATACTTTTGAGAAACTTTGAGCTCACCAACATTCTATTTGCTTCTAGCTTGCTAGAGGTTTAAAGCCTACTTAGAATTCTATCAACATTTTAGAAATTTTAAGAACTATGTCAGTAGTTTTAGTGGTTTTAAGAACCATTGAAATTGTTGACAGAGCTTCCTCTTGAAATTTTGCCTCCCCATTCATTAAGCCTAAAAATGTGCCGATGTTTTAGAAGATTTAAGAACCTTGAACAATGTCGATGAATCATTCCTTTGAGCCTTATCAGTGATTTCGCAGGTTTTGAGAACCTTGAAAAATGCCAACACTTGCTTTCTCTCTTTACAAAGATATCCACTTGTTTCTTTTTCAAATTCAGATTGGGGCTTTAAAGACTGTAGAAAACATTGTCAGGGTTTTGGGGGTTATGAGCAGTACCAAAAATGTTGATACTTGAAATTAGCTAAGGCTCATCGATGATCTAAAGGTTTCAAGAACCATGGGAAATGCCAACAAGTCTTATAAGAAGCCTTTGTTAGTGGTTCACTAGGTTTAGAAACCATAGAAAATGCTAACACTTATAAAAGGAACTTTGAAAAGAACTCTATCAGGATTTTTGGAGGTTCTAAGAACCACAGAAAGTGCCAACAAGTTCTTTGAGGGATCAAAAAGCCTAACAAAGACTTAGAAAGACCTAGACTTTAAACCTTTTAGGATTTTTTGTGACTTCTAGCCTATGATAGGGACATGGGAGAAGGCAAGGAACGTATTTAGGTAGAAAATGACCCAGGGAAAGACTTTTAAAAGAATTATCAAATCAGTTATAAATGATGGGTAAAATATATCTAAGGCAACAAGGAGGGCACCAATCTCGGATAAATTTACATTTGTTAAACTAGGTCCCAACATTGGCACTAATTAGGAACATGTGCCTCTTGCAAGCATAGCGAGGATCCAAACAAAATCTTTGAGGGAAAACCACAATGCTAAAGGGAAGAACATGACCAAAATAAACCACAAAAAGAGAACAACAAGAAAGGACCCGGGACAATCACACCTCACTATGACCAATAGGAGTCACAATTACACAGATAAAACATATAGAAGGCACATTATGTACATGTCAAAAAACCTCATTACTCAAGAAAAGTAATGCTTGAGATGTTGTCCATGAACTAACAGCTCCATGAGATCTCTAGCTAAATTTTTAAGATGGTATACATTATGACCATACCCACCTGTAAATTTATATGGCCCAAGCCACAAGGGATCAAACTTCCCATGTTTTCCTTTGTCCTATAATCTAGCATTCCACATGAGAACTATGTCTTCAACTCAAAAATATCTCTGCAACACCTTCATATCAAATAAATGTTTCATCTTCTATTGTTGTGATAGGATCATGTCATGTGCAATTCTTCTATTTTCATCCATCTCTACCAAGTCAAACATTATTTTAGAAATTGCATTACATTCCTCTCATTCTACTTCATGCAATAACTTGTAAATAGTCAACTCTAAGTTTATTGGCATCTTAGCTTCTAATCCATAGATGAATTCAATGGGCTTCTGCCAATAGTTGTCCTATAAGTTATTATGTTAGCCCATAGTGCATATTTTAATTTGTCATCTCACCTCTTCTTATTAATATCCAATGTCCTTTTAATGATATTCATAAAGCTTTTGTTTCTAGATTCAACCTATCCATTACCTTGTTGATAATAAGGGGATGAGTGAAATAGATTGATCCTACAGTTATAACATAAATTTAAAATTTCATGGAATTTGCACATTGTATTATTAGCAATAATCCTTGCAAGAATACTAAACCTAGTTATTACATTGTTCAACAAGAATTCCACTACCACCTTAGATGTAGCATTATGAGTTGGAATTGCTTCAACCCACTTGGTGAAATAGCTAGAGGCTATAACAATCCATTTGTACCCATTACTTGACCTTTCCTAAATTTCATCTTTAAAGTGAATGCCCCATTTCTAAAATAGATCTTTAACCATCATGCATTCAAGGGGGAGAGCACCTGCCAACTTTAACTTGTTTGAGAATATCTGACAGCCATCACATTTTCTTACTACTTTGGCCACATCCTTAAACAACGTTGGCCACCAATATCATGCCCTAAGAATCTTATGTGCAATGGTCTTTACTTTGAAATTTCCACCACAGATGCCTTGATGGCATTCATTCATTACCTTGGCATAGTGTTCTTGGTTTAGACACTTGAGTAGTAATACATCAAGACTTCTCCACATCAAGTCACCATGAATCAACACGTATATTTAGGACTGCAACTTTAGTGTTCTTTGCTGACTATCATTCATTCCAAGAGGAAATTTCATGTTCTCTAAATAAAACACAACATCTCTATACCATGGATTATCCCTCAAATGATAAGAGGTGGACCCACAGTTAGAACTTACCTCATTAACTTTTGTTGCATCCAAATTTGCAAGTGTCATTAGTTTGGCTAGACTTTGGCCTCTAACCAACTTTTTATCTTATACCTCCATATCATATTCTTGGATTTTATTGATCCATCTGCACCTTTTACCAGACGCTTCCTGTTGAGTGAATATATCTTTCATAACTATATGCAACACATATGCAACAATCTTTGCACCTATCGGGTATGACAAAAAATTCTTAATAGCTTTGACAAGAGCATAATCATGTTTTTCCATAATTAAGTACTTCAATTTTGCACCTTGAAAAGACTTGCTAAAAATGCAATGGGCTACTCATACACATCCTTGTTCTTTTGAAGCGACATAGCAGCAATAGTGTAAAATGAAGCAAAGAGAAAAAGCTATAAAGGCTTATTGTGATCTAAACTTACCAAGACCTGTGCCCTTTTAAGAGCTTCCTTAATTTCCACAAATGCATCAAATGGTTCCTTTCTCCATATGAGTGAGTGCTCCTTCTTCAACATATTATAAATTTTCTTGCTCTTCTCAACAAAATTAGGGATAAACCAAGCCTAACAAATTTATTTGTCCAAAGAAAGATTGTAGACCTTTGAATGTTGTAGGTTGGGAGATGAGATAAATTGCTTTTACTCTTTTTGGATCTATCCCCACCCCATCCTTTGACACAATGTGTCCTATTAACTTACCTTCTTCAACACCAAACACATATTTCTTAGGATTCAAAGAAATCCCATACTCAAAGCATGTTTTAAAAATCAACTCCAAATGCTTGCAATGATCCTTTCTATCTTTTAAGTAGGTAGTCAAGTCATCTTGGTAAACCACCATTATTTCATAAATAAGACCTACAAAAGAAACATCCATTGCTTTTTGGAAGGTGGACCTTGCAATTTTAGTCCAGACATTCTCACATAAATATAAGTGCCCCAAGGAGTAGTAAATGCAGTATTGTTTAACTTTGACTCTTTGAACACCACCTAGTTGTATCCAGAACATCCATCCATCATGGACATCAATTCTGACCCAATTACTTTTTGTAGCAAGTGCTCCATGCTCAGAAGTGGGTAGTTTTCATTAAGAGATTTGATGTTTAGATTCCTAAAATATACACATAATTGTATCTCTCTATTTTTCTTCTTGAATAGAACAAAAAAGGTTTGAAACCCATTCAGAATGTTGGATAGACTTGATGATACATCCTTCCTTCAACTTTATCAACTCTTTTGGCATTTGGGGGATAACGTTGGATTTATTAGCCTTTTTTTTTGTTAGAAAGTTTTTGCATTAGCTTGGAGAGGAATTGTATGCTAAAACAAGTCCCCCTATAAGCTTTGAGTTCATCATAGGACCATGCAAAATAGTTCATAAATATTTTCAGCAATGTAATCAACATTTTCTTTTTAGTAGGTTTTAGTCTCTTGCCCATGTATATCATCCTAGGAACTACTTTAGTACCTAGGTTCACACCTTCAATGTCATCTTCATTAATTATCCTATTTTTGACCTTATAGAATTCTACACTATCAAACATTCTTTATAATGCTACTAAACCTTTAGGAATGGTGTTAGTCTTCAATTGCACTACTTCATTCCAAAAAAGCATTTCCTTGCCACCTTCTACTTCAACCATGGGTTGCCAATCAAGCAATTAGCCATCAAACTCATCTGTGAAATTTAAGAACCTGAAGATATGCTAAGTATCATCAAACACTTGCTATCTATACATATTATCTAGTATAGTTAGCCTTGCAAGGACTTCAGCACTATATTACCAATGAGTAGAAACCAATCCCAAGACAAACTTAGATGCTTAAATTGCCAAAGCATCAACTATAACATTCTCTGATATGTTGATCCATTCAATGCCAATTGCATCAAATAGTTCAATGGTGTCCCAAACTGCATTTTGATACATCTTTAGTCTTTTATCCTTTATTGTATAGATATCTTTTACCTGCATGATAACCAAATTCAAATATCCATGAATCAAATCCTAAAGCATTTGATTCCATGCTTGTGAGAAATATTTAATCCTAACATGAAGGCTTCTTACTTTACAATATTGTTGGTGCATTGGAAAGCAAACTTAAAGGAAAATATAGAAAGTTTGCTACTAGGTGAAACTAGGAAAATAGTGGCACCATCCTTTGAATATGCACTATCAAGAAACATAGTCCATAATTCATTTATATCACTAATAGGAACATATCAAAGGGTAGGATCAACAATTCCAAAATCTTATTCATCACAAAACCTTATGAAATGATCATGGCCAACATCCAAGTAAAGTACTTTGTTGATGGTCTTGTACCAGTCCTCAACAATGTGCAACATTTTCTTTTCCCTGTCTAACTTGACTTCTTCCCCGTGTAAGGGGAAGGTAGAATTTGACAAGTCCATTTGTGTACTACTTCCAATTGATTCTACCCACTTTTTGGATAACAACATGCTCCATTTGACAAGGAAATCAACAATGATTATATCAATTAGGAAAGACCTACCAAGATATGTAGCAAGTTGAACTTTCATATTATTTACAACTCCAAGAACATTCACCTTCTAGAAGTCCATGGTGAAGCATTTACCATAGGACTTGGAAACTTGTAGGCCTAACTCATTGATAACTTGGAGAGGCATGACATTGCTTGAGTCTAACATTCCTAAATATAACATACAATTGTGAACTAGCCATCCATTAATCAATAAAGTGGTATCGAAAGGGTCAACACTTAATTGGCTACTAATAAGGAAAGTCCCTAAGTAAACTTCAACTGCATCTTGGGTATCTTTATCAACTATATCATCATTGGGAACATTAACAAGTTGGCATGAATCATTTATAGTAGTGATGTAAGATAAAACTCTCTCCTTATGCTTGAAAAATCTAAGGACCTCCCCTATTGGTACTAAAATTCTAACCTGACTCATGACCTAAGCCACATCAATAGGGTTATAGTTGGGCAAAGAAGCATTTAGTGGAATGGTTAAATCTTTTTCACTCAGAATGAATGGCATAACTTGATTGCAAGAAGTTACATCCTTACCTATTGGTTCCCTTCTCTCTTCTTTGTCTTTACCTTTCTCTTTTAGCACCGGTTGAGATTGAACTTGCTTGGCTCTATCATCTAGATTCCCTAATTTAGGAGTATCTACAATGTCTGATGGTACAACTCATGATTTTTAGGTACATGCTTCTTTTTTATTACTTGTTGTCACACTAGGTTCTTCTTCTTTTCCATCACCTTCTTGGTGGAATTGTTCTTGATTTCAAATTATATCCTGTGCTTCTCATTTTCAAAATTTGTCTTGACTCTATTTGATCCTATAGTAGAAGTATCATTTCTCATAGGCACTCTCCTATTTCTTAGTTGATATCCACCTTGAACCTACATTACAACAAGGACCCTTATGTCTTCATTTGAACTTGCTTAGATATTTTGTATTTTTAATGCATGAGATCCCTTAGGTTCTCAAAATCATGAGCTAGTAACTCATACTAATTTGGACTAGTGCCATGATCATACTAAAAAAAACTGATCGACCTTATTAAGTCCATCATAATCATTTTCTTTGTCCATAAATTCAAATTCAAATGCATCAAGCGGATCAATGTCATATTCATAATATTTTGCATTACCTTCTTTGTTAGGGAATTCATCTATATTGATCATTGAGAGGGTAATTGCATACTTCAGTGGATCATGTTGGAGATAACAAGTGTCACACCCATAGTGACATTTCCTAGAGATTCACATGATCCATTTGCAAAGGATCTAGGGTTTCTTTGTCTTGTTGCATCAAATTTTGCTTCTAAGCCTATCATTTGTTATGGTCTCTTGGACCAATCAGTGTTATAAGGCCTATTATGCAACCACTAGCCTTCATTGAAATGTGTTGCAACATTATGAGGGCTTAAACCCTTCTCATTTATCTAATTTATCTTCAGTGATGAGAGGCTTTTTTGATATTCCTCTATCTAGTTATGAAATCTTCACATGTCTAACCTCTTGTTATGTTTTCCTAATGCCCTCATATTACTTTCAATGTTTATTGTTATGGCGTAGGCTTCTCTCAAAGTTTGTGGATTCTTGTCCTAGAGACAATATCTAATCTTGGCATCAAAAGAACCATAATAAAGGACTAAGCACATCAATTCATTTGGTCTAAGATTTGGTAGCACCTTCCTCATAGTCATGATAAACCTACTATTAAAATCCAACACCATTTTATTTATACTTTTTTGGTGATTGAAAGTTCATGCATAGAAAATTTGGTATCTATCCCATCCCCATATTGTAATCTAAAAACTCTTAAGAACTCCTAGGAATTGACACTACTACCCAAAAGGATTTTGTACCACTCTATAGCAATCTCCTCTAAAGAATCATCACATCCACATGGCTAATTTTATATTCATCGATGACATTAATGAAATGTCTCAAATGTTCTCTTATTACTATATTGTTACCCTAGAATATCAGTATCTTTCCTCTTATCTCATTTGGGATTGTATTGGGCTAATCTAGGATGCCAAAGAAATCCAATTGTTTAAATCTTTATACTCCCAAATGCTATCTAATAGGAGGGAATCTCTGAGCTTGTCTCTAGAATGCAGGCCTAATGTTAGGGATGTTGACAAACTAATAGTTAAATTGGTGATGCACGGCAAAGATTGATTTGGGATATGATGAGCATACTTTTGTTTTTTGTTTTGTGGTTGTGTTTCTTAAAACTATATCTAAGCTTGTTGAGCAAGTTAATCTTTTTGCAACTCAATCTATGCTTGAAGTTCTTGTTGCCTATGTCTGACATGATCTAACAAGTCCAACTCCTTATCAATGACCCTCTATCTCTAATCAATATCTGAATGTGTAGGCTCAGTGGCGTCATGGAATGTAGTATCATGTTCAATTTCATTTCTAGGTGACAAATTGGGAGAAGTGGGATGTTGTTCATTAACATGTGTTTCCATATTTTGATCTCGCATGCCAATGGTTTTCACATGTGCAATATGGGATCTATCCCCATTCCTTCTACTAATAAGCATATCATTTTTTGTACTTCATAATTATGCCTATGCATTCTTCTATGTGTCTTCAATATGTTATCCACTGAATCTTCAAAAGTATATTGGTATTGATCTCTTAAATCAGTAAATGCATCATTTCTACCTAATGTTCCTACTTGATATTGAAAATTTAGTCCAAGTGACTTACCAATGTTCTTATCTTGCCACGTGGTTTTTCATCTCCTTGTTTGATCTGATGTATCATCCTATCTTTGTTGATCTTTGAACTGTCTTCTCCTTTCCATCTTTAAATCGCTTGAGTTGTAAAGTGGTTTTAGGTTTGACTAAATATATTCACCACTCTCCACTTGGAAGAGACAAACTTTCCTTTATCATTAAATGTCTTCAAAATAATCAATCAACAATTTTTCTTTGGTAATGGTACCATTCTATTGGGTCCTAAAATTATAGCTCCACACTCCTAGAGAAATCAATCTACTTCAAGGCGAGGGAGTTATTTTCATGAAGCTAGATCAAGAAATCATCCATAAAATGTGTGATAGGTAAAGAATCAAGTTAATAAGATCAAGCATAGCCATGAAAACCTAACCCTACCATCATCAAAGAATCTAATCCAAATGAAATCAAAAGCATGCAATTCAAAGAACAATATCACCTAGATTGTATGATTCCTTGTTTATGATGTGGATTGCTTCTTCAACAATGAACAATTATGAAGATAAAAGTTGCCATGATGGATGGATGACAAAACTAATATGCTAGATGGATGCTAAAGTGCTCAATATGCTTAGGATGATAATGTAGACGCTATATGAATGTTGGATCTTTGTAGTATGAAATGAGAGGGTGTTTATATAGAACTCAACCAAAATCAATCAACGGTGGAGATTCGGTGGCTATGTGAATAACTAAGATTAAAGGATGATCATAGGTGAATGTGTAGATGACAAGTGGAAGGAAGATAAGGCTTATGTGTGCTTGTGTACATAAAAAGTAGTACATGTAAAAGATATTAAATAAAAGATGTAGTACCACTTATCTTTTTTAAATGAAAGAGGCACACATGTCGGCTCATAAGATAAATGATAAGAGAAATTAATTAAATAAATAAAATTTATTTAATTAATTAGAAAGTGGGTTTATGAAAGGAATTTTTAATTAAATAAATAAAATTTATTTAATTAAAAATAGATAGAAAGAAGATAATTAAATAATTAAAGATTGTTTAATTATAGCTTAGAGGAAATAGAAGAAATAGTTAATGAATTAATTAAATAAATATAAATTTATTTAATTAATAGAAGAAATAGATGTGTTAGGGATATTGCTCAAGTGTGTTAGGCAAATACAGATGATGGATAATGCGATGTTTGAATGCTAATGATAATGAGACAATTTTGGGTGTCTGCATTTTGCCCCTCTTTGATACAATGTTCTTTAGAGCATTGTGTCAAAGAAGATACGATATTTATTCGATAAACAAGGTTATGCCCTAGTGTAACTGGTAGGTGATGCCCCCTTGAGAGGGAAGCCAGGCTAACTAGGAAGGGCTGGGTTATATCGTGATAGAAGGAAAAGCTAGAAAACAAGGTTGATATGAAGAAAAAAGGAGTTGGGCAGGATGATGGTGCACTTGCTAGGGTGACAGGAGAGAGAGATGCAGCTAGGCAGAGCAAGAAGATGATGAGATTAGAGCGAGATACTACCATATAGCAGATGCAGGTGATGAGGGTGGAGAGAGATGGTCTGTGGATAGAGAGGGATATGACTGTGCAGCAGCTACAGGGGATGACTAGTGAGCGGGATAGAGTAGTGGCTGCATTGGGTACATATGGGGCTACGATATATTTGGCCACACAGTTGACATAGGTACAAGCAGAGCTGCAGAGAGTATAGGGTGAGGCAGAGTATTATAGAGGCTTATACTATGGGGTTATGCCAGTAGAGCAGAAGCAACCTAGCTTCAGGAGCAGATTAGGAGCTTTAGGTTCATGGAGGATAGGTGGATCTTGATCTGTAGCATCAGTGATGGGGCCACAGAGAGATAGGGGGATAGGTGCAAGATTTAAATGAAAGTTGTACTACCACACGAGTCAATTAAGAAGTGGACAAGTGTCAAAATATGGTGAGAGGTGAGGACTTAATTCAAATAAAATATTTGAATTAGTTGGGATATGAGTTGGAAAATTAATTAAATAAATAAGATTTATTTAATTAATTGGATAGTGGGATTAGGATATGATTGGGATATGATGTGGAAATTAATTAAATAAATAAAATTTATTTAATTAATTGGAAAGTGGGATAATGATAGGATTAAGATGGGATTTTAATTAAATAAATAAAATTTATTTAATTAATTGGCTAATGGATTAGTGGGGTTAAGAGTGGGTTTAGGACAAAATGTTACAAGATGTCTAGGATAATGTTTTTAACTAGGTGTTGCAAGACATGGACAATTTGGGGACAATTTTGGGTGTCTACCAAATGTGAGTGATTAGAGGCCAATTTCTGAGAGTGGGTGTGCTCTCCTTCACTTTGGGCTCAACTAACCTAGGAGGATATTCTTAGAGATATCCTCAATAGTACTAATGAAAAGGGATGAAGGGTAGTTATAAAATGTTGCAGTTGCGCCCAATATATGCTTGGCCCCAAGATTTGTCACTAGGCCAAAGACTAACTAACTACACATAAAACCTTTTTCTTAATCTAATGTAACATCATTCTTCAAGATAATGACTTATAGTTCACTTAAGATATTTCCCTAGGTATACCACCAAATCATGAAAGCATACAAATTACTATACTACTCCTAAATTATTGGTGAAATATGTTTTACTATTTAGGATTGTGATCGATCATCAACCTCCAAGACTAGTGCCTATTCCAATGGGTAATAGAGTCCTAGTGTATAAAGAGAAAAACAAACCTATAGATCACAACTAAAATAGATCTATGCATAGACATAGATCAAATATATGGTTCCATATAACTAAGCATACTTAATAATCCATCACCATAGTATAAAAATCCTTAAACAAAAAAGACATGACCATTACAAAAGATTTGTAATGACTTAAAATGTTGTCACATTCATCAAACCCCTATTACATTCATACCAGCAAATGTGGCAAGAGGAAATGCACAACTAGGTTCAAAGGTTAGAGCAAACTCATTCGGCCACTTTATTTCTCTGAATAACACCACCAAATCCAAATTCATGTTAGTGTTTGCTCACTTGTGTTAGTGTAGATATTCATAAAACACTCCCTAACTCCATTACTTTAAACTCTAAGTATGAAGTTGGACTCAGCCAATAATGTATGAAAATGTGACTACTTTTTTGTCAAAATTGTCTTAAAACAGGCCATTTAATATTTGAATGCAAAGCTCTGAAGAAAAAAATTTTGAAGTCCAAGGAGCTGGTGGAATAGGAAGTGGTGGAATAGGAAATGGATGCTGCCAAAGGGTATCCTTTCAAATATGATATTCTTAATATACTAAGTTCTCCCCACAAAGACCCTAGTGTCCCTGAGGAGACTGTATATAATAGGATTCAGGAGGGATTACCTTTGAAAGAAAATGTTAGTTTGGAAAGAACTAACAGCACAAGAATAGAGCTTGAACAACGGATGGACCAAGAGAAACCACATGAAGAAGAGCAGTCAAACCCTCCACTGAATAAGGATAAGGAGGAAGGGGAAATTCAGGAACCCCCAATTGGCCTAAAAGCTAATCCCCCTAAAGCTCTGGAAGAGACCTCTACAGAGAGGAGCCAAACTCCTACTATTGAGGACACAATTATTAAATCACCCCTAGAGAGAGAAAAGGGACTGTTGAAGAAGAACAGGTCATCATCTCCCAGAAAAGAATTTTCTCCGGCACCAGGAGTTGGACCAAGTACAAGGTGGAGCTCATGTCCCCAGGAGGGATGGATAACCCCAAAGAGAAAAGGGAAGGGGTATTTGAAGAAATTTGTAGATGTAGGAACTAATGCTAAATCAAGAAGGCCTACTTACTAGGAAACTAGGCAAAGAGAAGTAGCTAAAGAAATAGCAAGTGGTAGGAAATGTACCCTAGAGTTGGACTCCAAGAAAAAGAAATGAAGATCTTATCCTAGAACATACGAGGACTTAATAGTCCTCAAAAGTAGTTTTTGGTTAAAAACTGCATCTATGAAAACAAGATTGATATTCTGATACTCCAAGAAGTTAAAATGTCTAAAGACAATTTTAATTTGATTTCTAAGAACCTATTGTTGAGTTGTTTGTAGCTTCGATCAGATAAAATATTTATTATGATCATAATAAATATGAATATATAAGTAATATTAAATATTAATTATATATTCATACTTAATATATAAGGTATGTTAAGATAAATATCAATATAGCATGATCGAATGATATATTACCAAAGCATAAACATTGTCTGCATTCTAAACGGTAATTAGTAACTGTTAAAATCAGTGAAACCAATTACAATATAAACAGTGCCAAAGTCACACTTGTGATAGGTGTGACTCCTTGAGGAGTCACGTCTATCACAGATGTGACTCCTACCGTTACTCACATATTTATATCAATGTCTTTGCCCTGCAATACCATGGATCGACACAAAAATCAGAAGTGTATGAGAAGTGGAAATTGCATTTGAAATACAAAAGAAAGTAATAAGTTAAGTCTGCAATATAAATATCCAACTTTCAGAAAATATCCAAATCAGAGATTATAAGTTTGATTTGAATTTACATGGTATCAGAGCCAAGTTAACCAGAATCCGAGCAGAAAATCAAACTTGAGAAATTCAGATTTAATACATCTCAAATGGCAGCAGCAATCTGATTCGAAAATAGATTGGAAGGAAGAAATTGTTGATAACTGAGAGGGGGGGGTGAATCAGTTATCCTAATTATTTCTTCTTTTGAACTTTCTTATTAATCAAAGCATCATTGAATCAAACAAACAAACATTAACATGAAATGAGAAACACATGACACAGTATTTTTGACGTGGAAACCCAGTTAAGGGAGAAAACCACGGGGTGATTAACCCAAAGATTATTCTCTGTTAGAAGAATAAGGAATTACAAAAATGGCACTTGCCAATTAGGGCTCACTGCCCGAGCACACAGCTCACAAAGAGGCACACTGCCTACAAGGAGACACACTGTCTACAAAAGAATGTTTATAGAATACTTGAACTGATTGGAAGCATCTACATATGCTGGAGTTCAATTCTGGTTAGGCTCAGTATACTGATCTGCTGCACTTCATCTTCCCTCTACTCTTTATTCTGCTTTCCTTTCACATACCGGATCTTTCTTATTATTTCTGCTCTACTCTGCACTTATTCACATATATCATAACACAACACACCTTCTCACAACAAAATCCATCCTCTATTTATATCCGCACTAGTGATTTCATTATCTTTCTAGTCGGCACCCGGAATAGTCTATCTTCTCACAAACTCTGTTCTGTCGGCTGAATCCTTGCATATCAAGTAATGCGGATCAAGCATATACTTGTAGATGTCATTAATCATGTCGGCCAAACATGATTCATGCCTTCCTAACCTTTACCATCAACAATAGCACATCTGGAAAATAGTCTGATACTCTGTCAGTCAGTTCTTCCTCTGTTCTCACTGTCTTTCAGGAATCCGGTACTCAACTATTCATATCTTCTTCCTTGTCCATTATCAGAGGCTAAATCCTTGGAATATACTACTCAAGGTAGTCCTCTTGACTTCCCCAAATCCGTACTGCACCAAGACACTTCCTCTGAGAGATCCGGACCAATCTATCGGACCTTGCCACATGCTCTGTTCTTGTTCACTGGACCACAACAGTCTTCATTCTGACTTCCGGTAGAGACACACCATGACTTGCGGATATGTGGGATGACCTTTGTTGCCATCAATAACAACAACCATGAATCCATATAGTGTCTCTTGCCAACAATCTCCCCCTTTGGCATTGATGGCAACACTTAGTGAAAAATGACTAAGTGTTTACACTATGCTCCCCCTTGGCTGATGCTCTATCTTTATATACAATTTTTGGAACTCCCCCTTAGTTGGATTCCTCATTTTTCACTTCTCCTCACTCCCCCTTTGACATCAATGGCAAAGGGTAGGGTCCGTACAGCAAAATTTTCAAAAATTTAATATACATAGCCGCATATTTACATACTCACATAAACTGAAGAATGTCTGCAAAGGATGTCTTCAATTGGACCAGTTCTGTAGCCCAACTTTGCTTCATTCTGTCCAAAATTGAAATGTGACCACTTAACAAAAATGCAAAGGCTTCTGCCCTTTTGAGATATATCGGATCATTTGTTTGGGCAGTAGTCTGAGCATCACTGATGGCCTCATGCATAGTTTCTAACTTAGGGATTATAATCCTTCTAAGTTCTCCCATCCGGTTAGTTATATTCTTCCTTTCCTTCTCAAAGTTCTTTATTGCATTTGTGATTGCAATAGTTTGACATTCTTGATTTACTATGGAGGAAGAAAGAGGATCAAAACTTTGAGACAAACTTTGTAGTTTGTCCTGTTCTGCTTTTATTTTCTTATCAATTTCTATTGTTGCCTTTGACCAGGAGATACAAAATTTGTAAATGTCACCGCCATCCTTAAGAGCATTTTCTAAGCTCTTTATTCCAATACTCATATTTCTCCTATCATTAGAGATTAATCCTAGTACTTCTGAAAATCTTTAATCCAAAAATTCCTTCCGGACCTTTTCTTCAGCTGATTTTTCTAGAGAATCAAAATGTGTATCAACACTGCTGACTAAGGTTTTGAGTTTACCGGAAGAGGAGGCTGTTGGATCTATCTGGACTGATGGCATAATCTTTTCAAGCACTCCAGAAGCAGCCTCTATCAACTCACAGTCTTCCATATGAGACTTTAGGAGTTTTTCATTTGCCGTAGCATTTGCAAATGAAGCTATCTTCATTGTCTGTACCGGAGAGAGGGAGTCAAAGTTGAATGGACCTTTTAGAAGCTCCAGTTCATCAATCTCTATTGTTTCTTGGCTCAGAAACTTTTGAACAGTTTGTGTAGTGTCTCTTGCCGAAGATAGATGTTTCTTCTCTTCTGCAGTTTTGTCCTTTGGAGTCTTTTCTCCTTCCACATTCTTACCACTTTCAGTTGTGGTTTTCTCTATTGGAATCTTCTCTTTCTCTGCATCCTTGGTGCTGTCAACCTCTTTTTCTTTTACTGCTACTTCTTTCTCCTGTAATTTCTCTTCTTCTTGGGATCCGGAGACTGTAGGAGAAGCCGGAGGAGAGATGTTAGTTTGTTCAAGGGGCACTTCTTCTGGAGCAGATGATTCCAAGTCCACAGCTGTTTCTGCACCTAAGTCCTCTACAACAGGAAGATTAAACTTTTTGAAGGCCTTCCGGAGGATCTCTTCTATCTCTATGGCCACCTTGTCAGTCTCACCAAGCATGAGTTGATTCATTCTTGCTTTACTCCTAAACTCATCTTTGCAGTCTTTGAATATTATGTTCATTGTCTTGGGATCAATTTGAGGATATAGCTGAATAGCTATCTGCTCCCGGATCTCAAGATCTTTTGCCTGAGCATTATTCTTTCTTATTTCTAATTCCTTTTCTAGGCTTTTAGGAATTAGAGATATGATCTCAATGAAAGCCTTATTGTATATGTTCAGATACTTGACTGTGGCTTCCTGCAGAATCTTTTGGTCAGCCTCATTGTAGTCATCATAGAATTCAGTCATTGGTTGAAGGTTTCCATCCACCGTGACTGACTTGATTACACTCTCTAGAGACAGGGTGGGCTTTTCAACAAATACCTCTGCCATTTCTTCCTTGTCTTGGCCTGTGGAGGGTTTACCGGATCCTTTCTTCTTCTGCTTCTTTATTTCTTTTACTCCCTCATCTGACTCAGTTTCCTCTTCATCCTTTTGGCTTTCATAAGCCCTTGAGGCTTTTGTCTTAGATCTTTTACCGGATGCCTGGACTTCTGGTTTTGAGCTTTTGGTTCTGACAGGTGTAAATCCTTTTGATGATCTGGTCCGGGTTGAGGTTTCCACCGGAGCACTTTTCTTGCTTTTCTTTTCTGCCTGTTTCTTTTCTTCCTCATCCTTTCTTCTCTTTTCCCGGTTGGCATCAAGTGCCTCCTTTGGGATGCCTAGGACTTGAGCAATATGCTCTACTTCTTTTCTCACTTTCCTCTTTATCTCAGGTTCCTTGAGTTCCACATGGATCTTCACACTCAGCTCCTCAAAGGTTCTGAACCTTTCTGCCTTTGGATCTTTGGGCTGACTAAGCATGTGTTGAACATGCAGTTCTATAATCTGTTCATCAACCTCATACCCCATGGGCATGATCTAGACAGTCCTTGGCTCCACTGCCTCCATTAGGCACTGATCAGTATCCACCATAAAGCAAACTGAGTCTTTGTATTTTTCAATAAGAGACTGGGGAATTCTTTCTCTTGCTTGCATCGTGCTCTGGAAGTTTTTGAGGTATCCCCATAGGGCTGTATTTCTTGCTTTGGCATCCCCAAGCCCATGTAAATAATCTCTTATCTAGACTGCAACAGGTTTGTCATTCTGCCATGCCCATCCACTTGATCCGGGCAGCTCATTCATGAAGTAGAAAAATAGACATAATATAATAGTACCATACTTAAAAGAATTCTTTTTATCCTTCTTGATTTTCTGTATATTTTCCATTAATTGGCTTAAGAGAAGTTCACAGAGATCATAATCTGCATTCTTCCTTAGCATTTCATAGGCAGTATATATTGCAATTCCGGATACAGAATTCTCCCTGCTGGAGTGATAGATCTTGTATCCTATTATCATGGATGCATACTTGATATCCAGATCAGAAATATATTCAATGGTCATTGCCCTCTTATCAAATTTTGATCCGGTGGCCTCAGTTACAATGTTATTTTTGACAGATTTGAGGATAGGTATCCCTCCGGAAGAGTATAGATCAGTTACTGCCCTAATTGCCTCTTTTGTGATCTTGCAAGGTCTATCCAGCCATAGGAAGTTGTCATGCATCCTGCTCAATACATACCGGACCCATTCATCTTCTTCAAAGTAGGGGAAATGAATGAATTGATCAAACTGTTTCTTCTAGATACCCTTATACTCTGGTTTAAGCTCAAAAGCATTGTCTATCAGTTGTTTGTGATAGAGATCTCTCAATTTGAATTCCCTGAATTCCTCAATGCTTGCATGTATGTAAACCCTAACGTCTTCTGTGTGTAAAATGCCATGAGGAACACTAGAGAATGCTCCTAAGGGATCTACCTCCAATGACTTGTATGGATGTTTCTTAAATTCAGGTCGGGGCCTATCTGAGATTTTTACTATATTTGGAGTAGCCATTTCTCAAAAGATTTGTAGCAAGATATCAAAAATGGAAAATACCTTATGCGTCTTCGGTTACACAGAGTGGTTGGATTGATTTCTGTATGTAATGACTTCGGCAGGAGATCTTTGGTGAGCTTGATGAATCTTCTTGTAGAGCTCCACTTTTCGCTTCTTCTTGAGTGCAGAATGAGCAAGTGATTTTATGAGAAATCCCTTACATTGCTCTGCAAACCCTAATCTCTGATGGCAATAAATGCTCGACCTACATTATTCCAGTTTGCCTTATCCAGATAGCTTGGAGTACCGGATCAGTCCTGATCTATGAACATCATGCGGATCTTCCAATCATGAACAAATCAAGATGATACATTACAAGAATATCCCAAACACTCTGTCCAATCCACAGAATAAGACAATACACTTCCGGATCTCTCTGGACCCTTTTGTAATCCTCTGTCATTCTGGAGCATCTCCCGGAACAGGTCTTACTTGATCGATCATAACTTCTTTACATCTTCATGCGGACCTCTAAAATCTTATCTGGATCATCTCAAGACATATATCTTTAAACCCTTTACTCCGCATCTTGTGCCACATCCGGCACCACTTGATTGGCTGGGGGAACAGGATTTTCTTTGAGTCTCCCCCTGAGCCAGAGCTCACTTTTTAATTTCTGGAAGAAATATCAGCACCAGAGTCTAGTGCGGATCCAACCTCTACATTCTCTGAACTTTTCTTCACCCAAATCTTGTTCATCTGATTCCTAACTTCATCCACATTCATCTTTTGTTTACCCTTGTCTTGATTCTGATTATATACCGGACCTCTTTTGTCCTGATTCTTGCTTCTGCAGACTTTTGCATTATGACCGGACCTATTACAGATTTGGCAAATAATATTTCTTTGCATATTTGACTGATAACCTCTTGATCTACATTGATTAGCCATATGACCTTCTCTATTGCATGCAAAGCATCTACCATTGAATGATTTGTTTATTTGCATATTTCTACATTCATGAGACTTGTGTCCATACCTTTTGCAGTTAAAGCACTGTCCGAAGAAGGATGAATTAGTCTGATTTATTCTCTTCCTGCACTGATTAGCTTTGTGACCAAAGTGATTACAGTTGTGGCAGTATCCATTGAAGGATGGATATCTTTGAGCATTGGGCTATCTTACCGGAGGTCTTCTAGGCCTATTCCTTGGATTTTCTAATCCAAAATTCTTTTGACCGGATCCGAAGCTTTCTCCTTTCTCATATCCCAAACCATACTTGTCATCTGTCCTCTTTTGACTTCCAAGAAGTACTTCAAGTTGGGAAGAACTTATCTTGAATTTTTCTTTATATTCATTTGCTGTTTGAAGATCTCTTTTGAGAGAGACAATTTGATCCTCAAGTTTTTCTTCATTATCTTTGGCATCTTCAAGATCAGATTCAAGATGTCTGATAATCCTGTCCATCTGGTGGCTTTCTTCTAATTTCTCTTTAAGAGATTATCTTATATTGTCTTCAGCTTTTCTTTTTTTCTTCAATCTCTTGAGTAAACTTTATAGTTCCTGATTCCATTTCATGTCTTAACATAATGACTTCTTTTGATAACTTTTCACATAACTTGGTTTTCTCAGTCAATTCTTCATTTGTATTGCTTTCTTCACTTTGTCTTGCCAATTGTTGGAGCAGCTCCTTTCTCTTTTTCATAGAGAGACTTAATTTGTCCTTTAGTTCTCTCATGAATTCATCAGCCTGTTTGAGTCTTTCCTTTAATTCATTGACTTCAGAGTTTGACTATTCAAGATCCTCAAGGGCAGTCTTGAGTTGCTCCCTTAAACCATATGCATCCATTTGAACTCCCAGATCTTCCTCAAGTTGTTAGGCTCTATTAGGAGGAACTTAGCTCTGATACCAATTGTTGATAACTGAGAGGGGGGTGAATTAGTTATCCTAATTATTTCTTCTTTTGAACTTTCTTATTAATCAAAGCATCATTGACTCAAACAAACAAACATTACCATGAAATGAGAAACACATGACACAGTATTTTTGACATGGAAACCCGATTAAGGGAGAAAACCACGGGGTGATTAACCCAAAGATTATTCTCTGTTAGAAGAATAAGGAATTACAAAAATGGCACTTGCCAATTAGGGCTCACTGCCTGAGCACACTGCTCACAAAGAGGCACACTGCCTACAAGGAGACACACTGTCTACAAAAGAATGTTTATACAATACTTGAACTTATTGGAAGCATCTACATATGCTGGAGTTCAGTTCCGGTTAGGCTCAGTATACTGATCTGCTGCACTTCATCTTCCCTCTACTCTTTATTCTGCTTTCCTTTCACATACCGGATCTTTCTTATTATTTCTACTCTGCTCTGCACTTATTCACATATATCATAACACAACACACCTTCTCACAACAAAATCCATCCTCTATTTATATCCGCACTAGTGATTTCATTATCTTTCTAGTCGGCACCCGGAATAGTCTATCTTCTCACAAACTCTGTTCTGTTGGCTGAATCCTTGCATATCAAGTAATGCGGATCAAGCATATACTTGTAGATGTCATTAATCATGTTGGCCAAACATGATTCATGCCTTCCTAACCTTTACCATCAACAGTACCACATCCGGAAAATAGTCTGATACTCTGTCAGTCAGTTCTTCCTCTGTTCTCACTGTCTTTCAGGAATCCGGTACTCAACTATTCATATCTTCTTCCTTGTCCATTATCAGAGGCTAAATCCTTGGAATATACTACTCAAGGTAGTCCTCTTGACTTCCCCAAATTCGCACTGCACCAAGACACTTCCTCTGAGAGATCCGGACCAATCTGTCAGACCTTGCCACATGCTCTGCTCTTGTTCACTGGACCACAACAGTCTTCATTCTGACTTCTAGTAGAGACACACCATGAATTGCGGATATGTGGGATGACCTTTGTTGCCATCAATGACAACAACCATGAATCCATATAGTGTCTCTTGCCAACAGAAATAACTTCTCATCATGGAAATTTAGAATTATGATGATACTAAAAGAAAATAAAGTTGATTCATTTGTGAGAGAAAACAAAACGGAACCGGAGAATGATCCTGATAAAATGACATGGATTGAAGGAAATGACAAAGCCATGAAAATTATAGTTAATGGAGTTAGAGATCATATCGTTCCGATTCTGACAAAACATGAGACTGCATATCATATGTTTAAGTCACTTGAAAGCACTTATGAAATTAATAACTCCAGCAGAACCTTAGCCCTAAAGAGAGAAATAAATCATATAAGTATGAACAAAGGAGAATCTATCAATGCATACTTTATGAGAATATCTGCACTAAGGGATCAACTATCAACACTTGGGTACCAAATTGAAAACAAGGAACTAACACTTATTGCCCCAGATGGTCTCCCAAATTCCTGGGAGACATTTGTTCAAGGCATTAGTGCAAGGTCTAAATTTCCAAAATTTGACCACCTAAGATCCGACTATCTTCAAGAAGAATCTAAACAAACAAAGAAAGGGTCAAAACAGAAAAATATAGATGAAGATCTTCAAGTTCTAAATACAAACTCTCATAAGAAAGAGAAGAAGAAACACTTTAAGAAGAGGAAAAATTATCACGGGAAAGGTTCATTCAAGAAAGACATTTCTCGCATCCAACGTTTCAGATGCGACCAATATGGACACTATGCAGTCAGATATCCTGACAGAACCAAACAACAAGCATCTTATGCCAAAATAAAGAAGCATGAATCCGAGAAATATGTATTCTACTTTGCACTTTCAAACCAAGTATCAAATAAATCCAACACCTGGGTTATAGATAGTGGTTCATCAAGACACATCACAGGGTTCAGGGAACTAATAGACACCATGGTAGAAGAGACTGACGAAGAAGTAACAATTGGACATAACTCTGTACATCCAGTCAAGGGTGTTGGCACATGCACCTTCAAATTAAAGACTGGCATCTCCATCCAACTTAATGGAGTATTGTTTGGCCCAGGCATCAAAAGAAACCTAGTCTCCATATCTGCACTTGAAGATAATGGATATAGGGTGACCTTTATGGATAGCAAAGTATTCGCATGGCCAAAGAATTCTACTATTAAGAAAGCCAAAACCATAGGTCATAGACAAGGGTACTTGTACGAGTTATGTACGGAACCAAATCGAGCCCTAATTCATGAAATTGCAGACTCTAATGAAATATGGCATAGAAGACTAGGACACCTAAATTTTCGTGCCCTATCTTCCATGGAAAGACTAGTTACAAGGTTACCCAAACTCAAACAATGTAATTCAGGAGTATGCAAGGGGTGTGCCTTAGGGAAAAATACAAAGGGGTCCTTTCAAAATAGTTCTAGCAAAACAAATAAAGTATTATAACTAGTCCACTCATATTTATGTGGACCCATGTCTGTACCCTCCTTAGGTGGGTTTCTATACTATGTAATCTTCCTTGATGACTTCTCCAGAAAGACATGGATCTATTTTCTTAAATGTAAAGAATCACAAAAAATCCTTAAAAGATTTAAGGAATTCAAATCCATTACTAAAAACTCTTCTGGGAGAAAAATCAAAACCTTAAGAACAGATAATGGGAATGAATACACTTCAGACATTTTTAAAGACTTTTGTAAAAACACTGGGATTAAGAGGGAGTTCACCGTACCTTATAATCCTCAACAAAATGGAGTTGCAGAAAGAAAAAATAGAACCATTGTAGAAGCTGCTAGGGCTATGTTACTTGATCAGCATATAAACACTTCACTTTGGGCAGAAGCATCTAGTACTGCTGTCTATATACAGAATAGATGTCCTCACTCTCATAGTGATGACAAAACTCCTGACGAAGCCTTCACTGGCACAAAACCAGACATTTGTCATTTAAGGATATTTGGTTGTCCTGTTTACACTCATGTGCCCAAAGAGAAAAGAACTAAGCTAGAACCTTCTGGGAGAAAAGGCATCTTTGTAGGCTATAGTGAAACATCAAAAGCTTATAGAATATAGATACCTGGTCAAAGACAGATTGAACTAAGCAAAGATGTGATTTTTGAGGAAGACATAGCTTTCAAAAGAGCCAGAAATTATATTGAGTCAGAAATTCAAACTTCCAACTCAAGCATAGAAGAGGATCCTACACCTGAGTTTCAAAGGGAGTATCCTAAGGAAGAGGTAAAGACAACTCTGGGCCACCAAAACAATGGAAGAAGATAAAAATTATGCCACTCCATTAGGAACTTTTAGGGAAAGCACAAGACCTAAGAGATTCTCTAGTTATGTAGCTTTAATGAGTGAATTCATTAAATCAGAACCTTCTAGTGCTATAGAAGCTCTTAAGCACCAAGTATGGAAGGATGCCATGACAGAGGAGTATCAATCCATCCTGAAGAATGATGTGTGGGATATAGTACCTAAACCAAAAGGGAAATCTGTTGTTTCTTCAAAATGGCTATTTAAAATCAAACATGTTGCAGATGGCAATATAGGGAAATACAAAGCAAGATTTGTAGCCAGAGGATTTTCACAGAAGGAGAAGATCACCTTATTGATCAGTGTAAGAAAGATCTAGCTTTAGAATTTGACATGAAGGACTTAGGTCTATTACACTACTTCCTTGGACTAGAAGTATGGCAGAAATCAAACTGTATTATTCTAAACCAAGGGAAGTACACAATTGATATATTAAAAAGGTTTGGTATGATGGAATGTAGACCTATGTCTTCCCCCATGGAAACAAATCTTCATAAATTGAAGGAAGCAGCAGCAGATTCTCCGTTGGCAGATCCCACTCTTTACAGGCAGATAATTAGATCCTTAATGTATTTGGTCAATACCAAACCTGATATCTGCTATGTTGTAAATGCCTTAAGTCAGTTTATGTGTGAGCCCAAGGAGATACATCTTATGGCTGTGAAGCATATAATGAGATACCTTCAAGATACTCTAAATTATGGCTTAAAATATGAAAAGGTTGACTTAGATCTACATGGATTCACAGATTCAGATTGGGCTGGAAGTGTAACTGACCAGAAGAGCACCTCCGGATGTTGTTTCAGTTTAGGGTCATCAATGATATCGTGGATCAGCTAAAAACAGTCTTTAGTTGCTCAGAGTTCTACAGAAGCTAAATATATTGCAGCTTCTATGGCTGCTAGAGAGGCAGTATGGCTTAGAAAACTGCTTGTGGGATTTTTTGGTAAACCTCTGAAACCAACTATCATCGATTGCGATAATCAAAGCTGTATTAAGCTATCCGTGAATCCAGTATTCCATGATAGATCTAAACATATTGATATTCCTCATCACTATGTGTGTGATATGGTGGAAAGGAAATTGATTCAGTTGGAGTATATCAGTACAGGAGATCAAACTGCAGATCTTCTTACCAAACCACTCCTCAAGGTGAAAGTTAAATACTTCAGGAAAAATCTTGGTATGATTGAAATGTAAGACTCTAATTGATTTGTACTAATATATTAAAGATGTTTAATGTGTAAACTTCTTGTGTCATATGTGTGACTCTATGACATTATGGGCCTACCCATCCTGTGTTTATTTCTAAAAGTGATGACTTTTGGATAATCTACACTTGTACCTAACATTATAAGGTGACGATCTTATAATGTTCATTAGACTGATATCATGTGACTTGATATTGGTATGAATCATGGAGTTATCATGATTAAGTTATGGTAGACATTATGTGACTTAATGTCAGTGCACATACCATAACTGGGATATATATAAGGAGAATGTAATGTTCTCAAGTATAGTATATCCTTTAGTATCACGAGGTAGGTGATGCTACGTATCATGAGATAGGTGATACTATATATCATGAGTTATGTGATATTAAATTACTTTGAGTAATTCATTATAGATCAGATAATTGATATTCACAGAGATTATTGTGATATTGTTATCTTCCCGAGCTAAGAGGGAGTGTTGAGTTGTTTGTAGCTTTGATCAGATAACATATTTATTATGATCATAATAAATATGAATATATAAGTAATATTAAATATTAATTATATATTCATACTTAATATATAAGGTATGTTAAGATAAATATCAATATAGCATGATCGAATGATATATTACCAAAGCATAAACATCGTCTGCATTCTAAACGGTAATTAGTAACTGTTAAAATCAGTGAAACCAAATACAATATAAACAGTGACAAAGTCACACCTATGATAGGTGTGAGTCCTTGAGGAGTCAAGTCTATCACAGATGTGACTCCTACCGTCACTCACATATTTATATCAATGTCTTTGCCTTGCAATACCATGGATCGACACAAAAATTGGAAGTGTATGAGAAGTGGAAATTGCATCTAAAATACAAAAGAAAGTAATAAGTTAAGTCTACAATATAAATATCCAACTTTCAGAAAATATCCAAATTAGAGATTATAATTTCGATTTGAATTTACGTCTGTGGCCCAATGTTGAGTTCTATGTCAACCAAGCCATAGGAGCCTCAGGGGGGGCTTGTCACTATGTCGAATAACAAGGTGTGTATAGATCTCATAGTAGGAGCATTCTGGAAGTGAAGTTTATATCCCAAAATAAGGATTGGACCCTCATAAATGTTTATGCTCCTAACACAAAAGTGGATAGAAAGGAAGTATGGGAGGAGTTGTCCTCACATATTTCAACCAATAAGGAATAATTATGGATGGTAGCAAGGGATTTCAGTACTCCTCTGTTCCCCTCAGAGAAGCTGGGAGGCATAATGGACTTCTCAGACAGCATGGGGGATCTAGCCAAATTTCTAAATAACATTGGTCTTATGGACATTGAGTTGAATGATCAATTGTTTACCTAGACCAATACAAGAAGGGGTGATCAGTTTTTAATCTCTTCTAACTGGGACATTTTAAGCTAGTCCAAGCTAGTTGCCATCCATAGAACAATCTCATATCATAACCCCCTTGTGTTCAGTTGGTAGGAAGGAAATCAAAAGGGTCCTTTCCTCTTTTGGTATGAAATAATGTGGGCCTCCCACCTGGATTTCAAAAAGTGCATTTAGGAATGGTGGAATATATCCATCTAGGGTTTAGTTATGTTTCGACTTGTCCAAAAACTCATCCATGTCAAGAACAAAGTTAAGGGGTCAAACAAATTTTGTTTTGGAAATGTTCTTGAACCAAAAATTATGGTCTCTGCAAAATTATTTGATATCTAGCATAAAATGGCCAAAGGAGATCTCACAGAAACCACTATCTCCTTGGAAAGCTCTTTAGTCTAGGAATGGAAAGACATTATGAAAAGGGAAGAGATATATTGGAAATAGAAATCTCGGGTTCAATGGTTGAAGGAAGGAGATAGGAACACAACTTTCTTTTATCAATCTGTCATGTGGCACAGGAAGAGAAATACCATTCTTAAGCTCATTAATGAGGAAGGCTTAGAGGTTAATTATGATGAGCAAATAGGTCAACTGGTAGCCAATTACTATCAATCTTTCCTATCAGCTCAGCCAATGACTACAAATGATGAAATGGTTGGGAAGTTGTTGGACAATATTCCTACTCTACTGACTAACAAGGATAATTTGAATCTCTTGACCCCCATAACAGAGGAGGAAGTTTGAGTTGTTGTGTTCTCTATGGGCGCTTTTAAGGTTCCTGGTCCTAATGGTTTCCCCCGGCCTTCTTTCAAGAATTTTGGGGTATTGTTGGTCTTGATGTTACTGTTGCGGTCAAAGACTTTTTCAAGACTGGTAAGTTGCTTAAATAGATGAACAGTACTTTCATTACTCTTGTTCCCAAAAAATAAATTTCCTGTGAATATGGGAGACTTCCACCCTATAAGCTTATGTAACACTATCTATAAGATAATCTATAGGATTATGGTGCATCGGTTGTAACCTTTTCTTGATGGTATGATTGTTGGTTGTCAAAAAGGATTTGTCCCTGGAAGGAAATTCCTAGATGTAGAAGTCTACACCCATGAAGTCATACACTCTATGGACAAAAATAACATGCCAGGGATGATCTTTAAGATTGACATTTCTAAAGCTTATGATAGGGTGGCTTGGGACTTTTCATTCAAGATCCTTGAAAAGATGGCTTTCTAGGATGGCTTCATGAATATGGTTAAGGAATGTGTTACAATTGTAAAGTTTTCAATGCTGGTGAATGGTATACCTAGGGGATTTTTTAAGTCTGGGAGAGGGATTAGATAGGGAAACCCTCTATCTCCTTACCTCTTTATCCTTATGGTTGAAGTTATGGGAAGAGGTATCATGAACCTCCTGAGATCTAGAGAGTTGAAGGGCATTAAAGCCACCTCTATAGTTGACCCCTCTGCTATACAATAATTTGTTGACGATACAATCCTTTTTGGTATAGCTTCAGTGGTGGAAGCAAGGAAATGGAAACAACTCCTTAATAATTATACTATGGTGTCTGGAAAGTGCATCAACTACAAAAAAAGTCAAATATATTTCTTCAATACAAATGTTGAGCTACAGCAAAAAATTAAAGGTATATTGGGCTACTCTTGTGCTACTCTTCCAAGTGTTTACCTTGGCCTCCCACTGACATTCAAGGAAGTAACCCCTTCCTTTTGGAAATCTATCCTTGAAAGGATTCAACGTAAGCTTGCAAGCTAGAAAGTCAAAATTCTCAGCCGAGCAAGGAAATTTCAACTCCTTAAAGCCTCCCTACAGGGGATCCCTATATACTTCTTGACTCTGATCAAAATACCAAAGGATATTGCTGAAAATTTTGAGAATTTTTTTATAGACTGGAGTTGAGGAAAAAAAATAATGGCTCTTGTTAGTTGGGACAAGGTTTTCTTACCCAAGGAGCAGGGGGGTCTTGGCATCAAAAAAGTTCATCTAATGAACAAATCCTTATTAGCTAAAATTGGATGGGGATTTATTAAGGACGGGAAGGATTGGGGTTCCATCATGAAAGATAATTACTTGCACAAAATAATTTATCTTATGTGTAGAGAGAATAATTTGAATTATGGACGTGCTCCCCATTTGGGAAGGGAGAGAAGGTTGTGCAATGCTGAGGTGGAGTCTAACACGATGAGTAAGCACAATGCTCACATGGAGATGGAGACCATCCATGTGGATAGGAAGTGAGGTGGAGGAGATATTTTGAGAGTTCGAGAAGCATGACTAAGAGTATGCCTGACGTCAAAATTTGTTGGAGCCAATGCAGCAACTCCTAGTGGTATGAGATGGAGAATAAGAGATTTTTTTAAATTTTTGATGGTGAATTTCATAAATGATCGTAGGCCAGACGAAAATCATTTTCTTGGTAACTGTTACATGAGCCATGGAGAGGGAATTGATAGTAATTCTAGCACCTTCAACTGTCTCAAGTGTGATTTTCATTATTATGAAAATCATTATATGAAACAATAGTTTTATGAATAGAGAACTTCTATTATCTCTTTCAAATCCTCCAATAGCTCGATCACTCTCAGCTTAGAATTATTTGTAAGTTGGTTTTCAAAATGGGTAGCAAAAGAGTTAGAATAGATCTGGTGTCGTGATGAATTCTGGAAGGATGAGATGCTTTGGAGTGTCTGTTATGAAGGAGGAATAACACCACTCATGAGATTCTTGAAAGGTTTTGATGAAAACCTATCGGTGCAATTTGCTATATCTTGGGATAATTGGCATGTGCAGATTGGTGGTATACAATTTGAAATAAGTGAGGACACTATTGCTCAAGCCACGGGTTTATCTAGTAAAGGGAAGAAGTTGAAGAAGCAAAGCAAGGTGTAGGATAAGGATAGAATGAAGATCCTCTTTAAAGAAGGTGAAACCCCGACCAAATTTTAAGGGGGTTTTGACAGGGAGGAGTTGATCAACCCTGGGACAAGTTATGCTATGTGTTAATGAAGTATGTGACTTTAGAGGGTCATTACAGGTGTCCTTTCACTACCATTTTTCTCTTCTCAATCACTTCCATCACAAAGCGATCATAAGTTTTTTGTTTTACTTATTGTCATCCTTAGAGTCTACTATGAAATCCACTAAGGATGCATTGGTCAAAAACCCTAATTCTAAAGTTGTTCCCCTCCACCAAGATTTAATCCTCTGCCTGTACCACTTCTATCTTTCCCTCTATCCACCTAAGCCCATCAAAGCCTGTTTGGTTCAGGATTCTCCACCTAATCCCACAGTGAGATCCTCTTCTAAGCAAAAAAAAAGTTGTCTCAAGAAGATTTTGAAACCCCCGTGGGTAGAAAGTCCAATCCTTTGGTTGCTTCTGGGTCCCAACCTCCCACTAAGAAAAAAAACAAGTCTCCATTGCTAAATAACCCCTAATGTTGTTGTCATGGAAGTTTTTCTTGAGGACCTTGGTGTCAACCCATCCCCACCCTGAATCCTCAAACCCTTAGCCCATTGCTCCTCTACCCATAAGGAGGTTGTGGAGGGGCTTTGTAACTTGAAGAATAGCCTAAGGGATCTCACAGATAGGGAGAGGGTGCCTACCAAAAGAAGCCTTGTAGGATCCAGTAAGAAACCTAAAACTAAAAAGACCAAAGTTGACCCTATGCAGTTTGAGGAGGGAGAGAGTAATTGTGTTGGAACTGCAGTTTTTATACCTAAGGGAAACCCAGGGTTGAGGACATCACTGAGGAGAATACTAAAGATGTTATCATTGTGAAAGAGGATGAAAAGGAAGGGAGGATTGGTAAGAGTAAGACTAGGGATTCCAAACTCAGGAGGTTAAGCATTAGATGCTCCAATAGGCTAGCGGGGATGCACACCCCTGAGCTTACTGAAATGGAGGACTTCAATGACACCTTTTCTGAGGATGAGGTTGACTTCAAAAAAGTGGTTGAGACCCCTAAAGTTGAGGAATTATAGGAGGGAGGAAGTTTGTTTAAAGAAATGAATGTTTCGTATTTGATATTGCCCCTTCTCAGAAGGATTGTACCAAATACGATCAGGTTGTGGAGGTCATGGAGCTGAAGGCAAAGTTGGCTACCCTAGAAGGAAACATGAAAGTAAAGGCTACTTTCAACACAAAGGTTATGCATAGGTCAACTACAATGCTATGAGTTCTCTAGGATTTGGAACTCAAAAGACATGGGTTGGATGCAAATACATTTGTTAATTATGAAGATATGTACAAGTTCCTCATAGAGGACTTAGGGAAGATGTTTGTCTCTAGTTTTTTTGTTGGTTATGCTACTTGTTTTTTTTTATGGTTTTTGTTTATTATCTAAACTTTATAGTGGATATCGGTTGTTAATGTGTTGTTCATCTGCTATCTGTGGCGTGTCTATGGCTTGGTTTTCTCTGCCCTAGTGGCTTTTTGTTAAAGGGATCACCACCCTTGTTTTCTGCTTACCATAATCAAAAACTAGGTTCAAAAGTTTCCCAAGAGATTCACAAACCTCCATGGAGACATTTAGTTACAAACGTCATTACCATATCAAAACCCCTTTGTGATTTACAAAATGTATTATTTTGTTAATAGAATAGACTTTTAGAAATTGAAACCCTAGACCACCTTTGACACTTACAGACCCTTGGAGGAAAAAGAATGATCAACCTTTCTTACATCTTGCATCCCTCTATTTATAGTATTAGGTTACAATGTATTTTGACATCTTGTTGAGATTTACAAAAATCTTCTACTAGCCAAAGCATTAACTGTGCTATCATTTTCTTCTTGGATAAAATCAGCCTTGAGTCTAGTGCATGATGATTTAGGATGACTAGAAGATCCTTTCTACACTTAGAGGATATCTTGGAACATGTTTGTAGCTAAGCAGCAACTAAGGCTTACATTTATGGCATTAAGGCACTCATACCCATTTTCAACTTTTTCATGCGGCCATGTACATGAATCCACACCTTTGATGAGATCAATGTGATTTTGGAAGGATCTCATGGAGTGTACTTCTCCATCACATGCATTTCAAACCATTAATGGTTCCCTAGGTCATGTAAGGAGATAGGTGAGGTGTTTGAATGTAGGAGCATCATGGACATTTGAATGTACAATGGTTACATATGGGCCTACAGGAGCCTTTTAATACTTTACATTTTATCTTGTGTTCATTGGCATTTTAGCCACTTTTAAAACCATGTTGGAACTTTTGAGAAACTTTGAACTCATTGACATTTTGTTTGCTTCTATCTTGTGAGAGGTTTGGAGCCTACTCAAAACTATGTCGGTGTTTTAGAAATTTTATGAACTATGTCAGCAGTTCAAGTGATTTTGAGAACCACTAAAATCATCGATGGAGCTTCCCATTGAACTTCTCCTCACTATTCATTAAGCCTTCAAATGTTATCGACATTATAGAATTTTTAAGAACATTGAAAAGTGCTAAAAAATCAATCCTTTATCCTTATCGGTGATTTCACAGGTTTTGAGAATCTTGAAAAATGAAAGCACTTGCTTTCTCTCTTTACAAAGATATCCACTTGTTTCTTTTTCCAATTTGGATCGGGGCTTTGATAAGGATAGTGCAAAAATAAGTGGCATCATACAAAGCACAGGCATGGGTCCAATAGTGTTGGAGATCCAGGAAGGCGAGGGCCCAACAAAGACTTCACTTAGGACTTGTTTTAGGTGTGTACAAGTAGGTCACCAAGCAGTTTAATGTTCAAATGGAACACAAGAGCAAGGTCACATAGAGAAGTATGTGAATGTCGCACAAGATGATGGAGAAGGCACATATGAAAGCAAAGCCTAAAGTGCAAACCTAAAGGTTAGGGAGAACCTAATGATGCACAAGGTTCTAATAAAACCTACATGCAAGGATAAGGAGCCATGGTTGACGAAGAGCCTCGAAAAACTATGTAAGTAGGGTGGGAAGTTCTACAAGCTAATTATTAATGGAGGCAGCACTGACAACTTAGTATCCATGAAAATAGTGCAAAAATTGGGGTTGAAAATAGTCACACACCTCACGTTCCATATAGACTCTATTGGTTGCAAAGAGGACAATAACTTAAAATGAGGGATCAATGTCAAGTTGCATTCCACATTAGAGGATACACATATGAGGTATGGTGCAATGTGATCTTGATGGACTCCTATTTTATTTGGAAGGTTGTGGCACTATGGTAATGTGCAATGCATAATGGGCACAAGAACATCTTTGCCATCAAGAAGGATGGTAAGTAGGATCCACCTCTCATGAAGGACGAGGAAGAAGATGCGTAAAAAGGGAAAAGTGGTGTAGTTAATAAAGGAGTTTCTCAAGGAGGTGAGAGACTTGAAAGACTACTATGTAGTAGTCAATCCCACACAAATGAAGTAGAAGTTGTTGGTTCTCCAACCAACTATTAGCTATTTCTAAGAGGTTTTCAATCCCTATTCTCAAAATAACTAAGATATTGAGCCAAAAATGAGAGATTTGGGTAATATCTCTCCTGTACTTCAAGCTCTACAAAACCTAGGTAGGTAGACCTAATAACAACATTTGATATTTGTAGAACAATGGGTTTATCACAGTGAAAAGAAGATAAATGGTTCATGCAAATACAAGGGTTTTAAAAATAATTTTGCAATATTAATTTCCTTGTACCTTTAATGGGTGGGCATGAACATAACACCTAAATTACTAGTATACAACACCATAGAGTGATTTTTTCATTTTTAAATATGTGGATGGATTGGGAATAAGATCAATGTCTGCTCCTTGGGAAAATAGATTCAAATATTGGTACACTATTTTATACTAACAAGATCTTAACTTTGAAGTTTTATAACAAATATCAATGCCTTACAATGATATAAACCCACAAATATGATCTACAAATACTGGATTCTACTTACTAATCTTTTGTAATCATTACACATCCCACTTGTTGTTTAGAAAGCTTTACCATTCCCCTTGAAAATGTACTAACCAAACATGCAAATCACACAACAAATGTATGAGCAAGAGTTTCTATCTCCCTTGAAAATGTACTACTCTCAAGAACATATAATGCAACAAAAGAGCCAATCCAGATCCAAACCCTCACTCATATAATTCAACAGAGAAATTTCATTAACATAAACAATATTAAGAACAATATTCAAAACCTCTATTATTCCTTTGGAAACTAATTACAAAAAATACCACAGAGTTTCTTCACAAGCCTTTTCTCCCAAATTTTCTGAATCCTTACAAATGATAAATCATTACATTATATAGTATTATCCTCAAAAAATCATGCCAACTATTACAATTTTAGAAAAATCATAAAATCACATTGCTGGAAATCTTCTACTTTCATCCTCCTTTTGATTTTGAAATTTGCCACTTTTTATTTTTCTTTTATGGGAACTTGAATGTTTGACTAGAAATGTGCAATGTAGCATAACTTCTGGGAGCCATAACTTTTCACCTGGGTGTCCATTTGAGCTCCCATGTTTTTCAAACTGAAGAGCTTGAAAAGTTGTGCTGCTTGAAAATTTTTGTGATTTTTGGATAGTTTTTGGAGCCAAATTCAATCACTTGAACCTTCAAAATTTAGCAATTTAGTACTTTCTTTTTGGAGTTTTAAAAAAAATATATATCTTGTTGTCTATGTATGATTTCTAGTTGAAATCGTTACTAAAGCATACCTATCATTCCTTGAGCTTTGGGTAAATTTTTAGGTCCATATGTGCTCAAATGCAAACTTTCTAAAAATAGAAAACTTACTATTTTTAGATATAAATAAAATTTGATTTTACCAAATCATTTTAGGGGACCTTTTATGCAAACATGACACTTTACAGGCTCAGGACTCTCAATATGGTCCAATATGATGTATACACAAAACTTTTTCTCTTGACCTAGTTTAGGCAAGCTAGAAACCAAAGGGGACTCAAATTGAGATGACACTTTCACATATTGGGTTGAAAATTTAACCATGAGCATAAAAATAGAAAACTAGACACAAGCTCCAATAGAATCCACACATCTCTAAGAAGCCAAAAGTTTCCAAGTTTCTTAAGGAGTATGCAAATGTGATTGGTACAAGAATGCTAGATGGAGCCACCAATGTGCAACATCAAACACTACATAGATCTAATTCTAAGTTCTCAATTACCTAACAATACACCACACTGAATGAGTCTTGAGATGAGTACAAAGTTGGACAAGTAGGTTGACTTACGATGAAGGGTTAGGAGAATAGAGGATGTGTACAAAATCCCATGCAATTAACAACATTACCATCAAGTATAAGTTTCCATTATCACCATGGATGTTGATGGATTTGCTTAAGTGGCATGTAATAATTTTCCAAGATAGACCTTAAGAGAAAATATCATCATTTCAAGATCTGAGAGGGGAATGAGTGGAAGACTACGTTCAAAATGAAGTAAGGCTAATATGAATGGTTGGTGATGCCATTTGGGCTCACAAATTCCCCAAGCACATTCATGAGGTTGATGAACAAGTTTCTTAAGTCATTTATTGGTAGATTTGTAGTCATATAAATTGATGATGTTTTGGTGTTAAACAAGACTAGGGAGAAGCATCTTGTGCACCTACAACTAAAAAGAGAAGGCATGTGCATCAACTTGAAGAAATGTATGTTTATGCATAAGGAACTTGCATACCTAGGTTATCATATCCTCAAACAGATTGAATATGGAACCAAAGAAGGTTTGCGTAATCGTAAAGTGACCAGAACCAAGGAATGCAACAGATGCCAAAAGTTTCCATAGTTTGATGAGATTCTATCAAAAGTTCATCAAAAACTTTAGTGGCATTTGTGCACCCTTGATGCACTACATATAGAATGGAGGGCTAGATTAATAGTTGTTTATACCAATCGACACACGCTCTTCAAGAAGGTCACAGAGGAGCTCATGCTAGTGGTCCCAAACTTTGGAAAGGTGTTCCAAATCAATTGTGATGCTAGTGGAACAACAATCGATGTTGTGTTGGGCCAAGATGGTAGACCAATAGCATATTTCAACAAGAAATTGAATGAGACTAAGCAATGATATTATGTTTATAACAAGGAATTATATGCCCTAGTGCAAGCTTTACAAAAGTGGAGACATTACTTGTTGTTGAAAGAGTTTGGTACATAGACTAACAAGCACTAAATTCCATCAAAACTCAGGAAAAGTTCAATCATAGACACATGAGATGGGTAGAGAATTTGTAGGGTTACTCTTTTTTTGAAGCCTCACACAAGAGAAACCAACAAGGTTGCAAATTCCTTCAATAGGAGGCAGTTGTTATCGTTTGAAATTATAATTAAACTAATGACTTGGAGGTGATGAAGGATTTCCATCACATATTTAGATTTTGTAGATGCATGATTCATAAATAAAGCCCTAAGCTAAAGATAGAAGCCCTTATGATGAGTACTTCATGCAAAAGGGATACTTGTTTAGAAGACAACAGTTTTGCATCCCACAGAGTTCAATGAGGGAGAACATTGTCAGAGTTACACTGAAGTGGACTCGGAGGACACTTTGGTGCAAACAAGACACAAGCCATGTTGCAAATGTATCACTAACTGAGCTTGCACAAAGATGTGGATAGATTTGAAGAGAGGTGTAGAATTCCCAAACAACAAAAGGAGTTGCACAAAACATTGGATTATACAAGCTATTATATGTGGCAAACAAATATTTGGAGGAATTGTCTATCAATTTTGTCCTTGGATTTCGATGCACATAGAAGGATAACAACTCTTATCTTTGTAGTGGCAAATAGATCTTTTAAAATGTGTATTTCATTCCTTGTTATAAGTTGAATAGCATGCCTAGGATAGTGGATTTATTTTTCAAGGAGATAGTGTGGTTGCATGGGTTATCATGGAGCATTTATGTTGGATTCAAATACAAAGTTCCTTAGCCATTTCAAGTGCACCTTGTGGAGAAAATTGGACACGCAACCCAATTATATATTGGCATATCATCTGTAGATAAGTAGAAAAATAAAGGTTGTCAATTAGAGTCTTGGAAATCTTCTCAAACATCTGGCGTGCATGAAGCTGACATAGTTGGACTTTATGTTGGCACAAGCAAAATTTGCATACAACTTAATGAACATATCATTAGGGAAGATGTCATTCCAAGTGGTGTATGGGACATCTCCATGAGGTGTTACATATATATTGGGAGTAGAAGATGGTAGTAGTATACGCACAAAGGTTGAAGACTTTGCATAGCACATGGGGGAGGTTCATGTGCAAATCAAGAGTTGAAGGGGAGCAGTACAAGGTACAAGTTGCATTCAAATGAGTGTCAAAGGGAGAATACTTACTTAGAGGGGGAATTAGCCATGGCACATATCAGAAAGGAGTGGTTCCCTAGAGGATCATACCAAGTAAAGCCTAAGAAGATCAGTGTGTGTTGCAACATGTGCATATTTTTTAGAATGCATATGAGATCAAGCTACCAAAAAGGTTAGACATCATATTGATACTCAATGTGTCTTATTTGTACTCCTACCATGCACCTAATTGGAGAAAGGAGATGCCAAAAAAGAAATTAGAAGGAATTGTACAAATCTTAGACGTGCATTGGCAAGAATAAATAGTCAAGTGAGTGCAAAGAATATCTTATTCGCTATAAGGGTAAAGAGCTTAAGGAAGACTCATGGGTTTCAAAATCTGAAGTAAGTTGACATGGGTGACCAAATCACTTGCTCGTGTAGTCCTGAATTTTTAACACCAAATCACAATCTTTTTACCAAGGGTGTTTGATGTAAGACCGTCTTTAGGTTAGTACAATCTTGCATCAACCAAAAATATATGTTATGTGATTTCTATTTCCTCATGTGCAAGCCTAACTTGTGTGTGTGTTATGTTCTGGTTAACTTGTGTGCATGTTTGTTTTATCTAGGAAATTTTGATGTCTAACACACCCTATGCATGTTAGAAAAACACTAGTTGGCACATGACTGTTCAAGAACATGTCATCCCATGTGCAAGCTTTCCCTTGTGTTAAGCCTTGCACCGACCTTGTTCAATCTCTTGTACATCCTCACATTACCCACATATCCCAATGCACTCAGATCTCACCCCAGCAACCTAATTACATGTGTGTACCTTGAAAATTTTGGTAGGAGTCAAAATGTCTAAACAAGTTAGTCGTTGTTAGAACATATTCTATTAGATGACAATGATTAGATTTTTTGATAGTTTGTCAAATTACAATCAATACTTCATGTGTATTACTTACAAAAAGTAATTACAAAGATTAAATAAGGTTGACAACTAATAAAGGAAAAATACATTCCTAATAACCCCCTAATTAATTCATGCTAATGTTTAAATATAATTTTATACCAATACCCCCCATAAGTGCAACTTAGGGAGGTTATGTTGGAAACTTGCAAGTGTTGTCATTGATATCAACTTCTAGCAGGTGGTTCACTTGGTTTCGAAGTGCTTTTGAGAAAATTTGAATAAAAAGGTGTGCAGTGTGACAGAGGTATGTTCAATGATCTACTCTACATTTCTTCATAGTTGAAGATATGATTGTATGATTTGGAAGTGTTAATCAGAGGTGTTCAAAGGTGTTATATCCAGAGTTTCAAGTTTTGGATTGTACGACAATGGATAATGTGTTTGACAAAGTGTTTGACTGTGAAGAATGTTGTCTGGGAGAAATGAGAATTCTCTGCATTTCTCCGTGTTAAGGGTTCTCATCTTGCAAATCTGGGAAAGTGCTTATATTGTCTGTATCTACCTTCCCTTGAAGTTTCTAGTGTTGGGGTGCTCTGCAAGATCATTTCTTGTGTTGGTGTTCAATAGCAGTGTATCCTAATGTGCAAATGAAGACATTATTTGTTTCAGGTGGTTGTGGCAGTGTTGCAGAAGATTTTGATGATGCTGAATGTTTTGGAAAGGTGTGTGGATGATTTGGAGTGTCTCTCTGTGGTCCACATGATGTTTTTGGACATGGAGAAGCATGGAGTGGTCGTTAGCTCAGGGATGGCCGACCTGGATTGCTAGCGCTATTTGCGGAGGTACCTCATGGATTGTGGATGTGATGAGTAGCTTGGTGATATAGATTTGAGTCCTAATTAACCCTTGACATGGTCCACTTTCACTTATTTCCACCGCGGAAGTGTTTAGTGCTGACCTATTTAGTGTTGCATGTTTGAGGTGCACACGCTTCATTAGGACTGACCTAATTGAGATTGTTTTAGGTTGTGGATGGTATAAAGGCAAGATGAAGTTGAATGGAGCAAAGTAGAGAAGATGATGCGAATGTGAATCAAGGGTAGTGAGTTGTGTGCAAGCTTAATGCTTATGACTCTGGAATGCAGTGAACAGAAGGTGTCTACATTTCAATGTACTTGAAGTTGCTGGAGGCAGTGAGCCAAAGGTTGAGAATGGCAAGAACTTGCAGTGGTGAGTTTCTCCTATTTCTTTGAGATAGTGAATCTCTCTGTTACAGTATTCTTCTATTCTTCTCTCTTTTGGACAATGAGTCCTTCTGGCAGTGAGCCTTTCTTTTGGCAATGAGCCTTTCTTTTGGGCAGTGAGCTATTCATATATATGTGAGCTAATCATTATCATGGTTTTTCCCTTCTTGGGTTTTCCACATAAATCTGGTGTTCTTATGTGTTTTCATTGATGCTCCATATGTTTACATTCTGCTAATGCATAATAAGAGGTTGATGTTTGGAATTACATTGAGGGTTTAATGTTTTAATACACCACTGATTCACCCCCTCCCTCTCAGTTATCCTATGCATTCTAACAAGTTACACACAAACTAAAAAGAAAGATGAAGATGGGTTATAGAAACAAGGCATAATGAGGTTCTCGTGTACAAAAAGTCTCAGAAATGGAGAAAATGAGAAAACCCAGTGGGACAAAACTCCTCTCCAAAAGAGAGAAAACAATAGGTATGTGTAAGTGATGTGAACTCAAAACCAAGTCCATGAAAAATACATAATAAATACCCTCATAAGAGAGAATGAATGAATGAGATGTGTCCCCTCCATAATGAAGTAGCTCCTATACCAATAATGAATTCCTAAAGATAAAAAACAAATTATTACTTGCAAACAACATTTCTTCCCTTGGGAAGAAACAAATCCATTGGTGTATGTAGAAGCAGCTCCCATAATATGGATGAATAGTGAACCCAAATTCAAATGTGTTTATGTGCCTCTAAATGCAACTCTGTTGTACTCATGCTGGAAAAAGATATCTCCTGCAAAATAGGAACTAAATGTCCATTCAAAGAAGTGGAACCAAGAGAGGACAAAATGTGAACTACATCTAGAAACATAGAAGATGATGTGATGACATCACTATCATCAAAGATGAAATGAATATCTTCCAATGTATCCTCCACATCAAAAATGTGAGACTTCAAAAACAAAGATGAAATGTCTAATAAGTAGAAACCCAATGAGGTGGATCTGGAAGACTACAAATGACCTACTACAAGGAATCACTAGAAGCTTTTGGAGAAGCAACACTGGAATCTATAGTAGCAACATGTGATGAAGATGTGTCTACAACTATTGGCTTAGAAGAATTTGGATACCTGATGCCATTGGAAATGTAAAGTTGTTTTAACTAATGAAGCTCATAGAATTGTTTTAATTCATCAAGTTGTTTTAGCATGTAATCATCTATAGTATGCCTTTTCTTCCCACAATATCACATTTTAATTTCCACAAATTTGAATACATGATTACACCAACAAGATTAAATGCAAAAAATAAGAAGCATAGATGAAGCCCACCTAAAAAATAAAACTCCTCCAATTTCCAGTATGTCCAAGTTATCAAATGGGAAGTGTAAAATTGACAAACTAAATAAACTTAAAATGGGGTTGAATCTAGAAAAATCACATGAATAAATATGTAGAGCTCCTCAATAGCTTTCCAACACCTATTTGATCTTGAAAATTAGAGATTCTGGGTGAAATTTATGATCTCAAAAGCCTGAAAAGACATATGGACTTCAACCTGCAATAAAAATGACCAACAACATAATCTAGAAAAATAACTAGCACCACTGGATAGAGCACAAAACTAGCTTTTCGACATCTATTTGTTTGCAGATTTTTGATATCGTATGCCAAGATATGGCTTTCAGAAAAAATAGGTACCTTAGTAATGCTAAATAGGAGTAGGAAGCCCTCTAGTAGCAATTTGGTGGTGCTTGGGTGCCTAGCCAATGGCATGACATTGCTATGATGGCCCAGTTGGCCTGATTGGTAGTGGTGGTTGTGGCTCCCTAGCGGAGCAACGATGGTTGCCTACTAGGGAATAGCCCCCACTGCTCAAAGTAACCAAGGGCTTAGCCCCAAATGACCATGGCTAGGAATTTAAACTCCCACCCAATTGATGCAAAAAACCATTGGTAAGTACAAATAACCACCGAATAATTTTTTGAGGCAAGCATTGTGGGTGTGATGATGCTAGATGATGTCATAGAAACCAATCAAATCATCAAATTTTTTATCATCGGATAATAGGTAAAATCCAGCTATTAAAGTTGATAACCAAAGAATATTCACCACGATTACTGGAAAAAAGATTTGTCTGCTAGAAAATGATGCAGATCTATCTGCTAGAAAATAATGCAAGAACTATGAAATAGGCATACAATCGAGTATGGAATCATATGGGTGTACAGATTCCATACAATGTACAAAATTTTCACAAAGACAAAATTCAAGACCCATCAAAAAATTGCCTAAATTTTTCTCAACTCCGATTTCAATGTTTGGACATGTGATCCTTAGGTTTTGACACCTTCTGAACTCATCTATGAAGTTTGTTTCACACTAGGATGCCCCAATTACAACCTCATGGATAAAATACTCTCAAATTTGAGAAGAAGTTGATAGCTTTATGCTCTGGTACCATGTTAGATTCCAATATCATCTACAGTATTTCTTCTACAAAGAGAGCTGCTTCAAAAAGCAAAAACTAGAGGATCAAATTGCAATCAATAATTCATGTGTATTACTTACAAAAAATAATTACAAAGATTAAATACATTTCCATTTGTCAAGAATAGACAAAGCTAAAAATCAGAAAGACAATCTTATCCTAAGTGATAAGATTGCCAACTAATAAAGGAAAAATGCATTCCTAATAACTCCTTAATTAACTTATGCTAATGTGTAAATATAATTTTACACTAACAAAGGTGGAGCAATTGTAGTGCATAATCTCTACACATATTTCTTAAGGGTTGGGTAGCATAGTGTTATCAATTTTCACATGTTGGTGACCCATTGTAATCCTTTCATTTATACAATTTAAATATGTTTTTTTATCTAGTTCAATCTCTATTTTCTTCCTTAAGGCTTCTATGTGTGCTTTGTGTGCCTATTCATCAATTGTTCATTTGACCCACATTCAATTGTTACACTAAAAAATAGTTAATTAAAGTTGTTAATAAAACAAAATAAGAAATAAATTGTAACACCAAATTATCTCCAATAAAAGAACCTAAAGCCTATAATAAGAACTATCCAGATACATGATGTCTTGATGAAGATACTATTGGTCACAAGCAAAGATGCAACTAGTGAACATGTGAAAGGAAGTTCCTAGCAAGGGTTGAATAGTGTTAAATGTGTAAAGGGACAAGTGAATATTTTCATAGAAACAATTAGCTTATTTATAATTGTGTTTTCTTTGCAAGAGGATTCGTGTACTTGTCATTAAGAAGGGGTCATAGTTCTATGGCAACTAAAGCATGTTCATGACCCCTTTGACCCTAAATTTTGACTTGCCTAAAGAAGATCTTGTTAAACTCCCACTATATTAAAGAATTTTCAATCTTCCTACTAATTTGTGAACATAAAAGATTTTCTCTAGGTATAGTAATTCATTAGGGAAGCTAGTGTGCTAACTTTGCAACCCATACAGCCTATGCAAAGATGTGGTTGTATGGATATGAGCTAGCCTCCCCACTATATGTGCTTAAATAGTTCCAAATGAGATATGTACGCCTAGGAAAAGGTTATGAGAATATCCTTATCCATTGTAATCTATGCCATAATCATGGTCATTTGGCAAGAGACTAACCTTTGGCTACTTTTGCAGACAAGTAGACTGATAACAAATGTTTTAGCATGGTTGAGGGTAAGAACAAGGGAAGCCAAAAAAAAGCAGGGGGGAATGAACCAAAGAAACAAAAATAGAGAAAAGATCCCTTATCCAGTAATGAATTCCATACTCTATCCTCAAATGTTGAATCTAAGATAGAACCAGTAGTGGAAGAGGCTCCTCCTTTGCTCAAACTATCATCTCCTCCCATTTCCTTGAAGTCTACTACCCCTCCTCTCCCTAACATTTCTAGATCTCAGCCCCATCCTCTCACTATACCTTATCATAACAACTTTTCAGGCCTTAGATACCTAAAGATCATGTAGGTGATAGGAAATCTACATTGAGAAAATCAAATAATAGAAAGAGACAATTGGATGTCAAATAATTATCCTAGGGAAGCAAACTAGAAATGGGTCTATTAAAATCTAAAATAGATGGTGCCTTGGAAAGGGCTAAGAGATATTGTGAAAAATGGAAATCTTTAAACAAAATATAAAGGACATGAATGCCCCTCTTAAGCAAATAATTTTGCATAGCCAATTCAAGATTCATAGAACAACTGTGGTGTTTATAAAAGAAACAAAGTATTTTAGAGAATAATGAATTTTGGGGTAAGTGGGCTTGGATATGCAATGGGAAGTAGTTGAAGTTGAAGGGAACTCTGAAGGTCTAATCACACTCTAGAAATTGAGAACCATCAACTACTCACTTATTGACAAGCAAAGGAGTTGGAGTATTAAGTTCCAATGCCTCACCAAGGATTGTTTCACCAACATCTATTTTGTACTATGGCAATAAGAGGAGAAGAATGTAGGAAGCCTTGACGAAATTGAGGGAGTCATGGAGGGGTACAATGGATTCAAGAAGGATATTATGAGTGTTGCCTAATACGTATTAAAAAGATAGACAGCTTGCTTTTAAAAAAGAACACTTAAGCTTGCAACCATATTCTCACTAAGAATTCTCTCAGTGTGGAACCAATTGAAGGAAACTTAACTTGATACAATAGGACTAGACATAATAGAATTATGGAGAGTTTGGATACACTTGATCTAGATTATTTGAGGCTTGACAACCACTAGATTATAGAGGTAAAAGTGTTGAAATGCTCCAATTCAGATCCTTGGTTTATCCTGCCTGAATTTATCAGTGAATCAATACCACAGAATGATGAAGGGGGTAAATCATAAAACACATAACAACAATAGAAATTGCACATAGAAAATATTGAAGTTCTTTTATTGATTTGGACAACAAATTACATTATAGGAGCTCAGTAAAATCAGACGATGAATCCTCTACTGGCTGCAACACATTACAGCTTTCCTAACCTCAAGACTCTGGAATCCTCAACCTTTTGTAACCCCAAATCAAGTAGGGTTTCTATTTATCACCTATTCTTGACTCTACACTTTCCCCTTAACTCTACTACCGCCCAGGGTTCCCAAAATAGTCATAAATAGCACCTTTTGGCGGCCTCCAACTAAATTTCAAAATTTGCATCTCCCTCCAAAAGTAGGTCAACTTTCGAGAAGCATAACTTTTGATCCAGGTGTCTGATTCAAGAACCGTTTTAAGCACCAGAAAGATCGCGATGTGAACTATCACGCTAGAAATCTATAAACTGATTTCCATTAACTTTTCAGAACATTATGGGAATTTTTAGTGCCTCATATCTCGTTTCAAAAAATTTTAGGGCCTTTTTGGAAAATAAAAACTTTAATATCTTTCATCTCACAAATGATCTTTTCCTGATTCCTTCGTAGAAGATCTTATATTTTAGTTATGAAGCTTTATGTAAGTTTTCGCTTCAATCTATGCCCAAATACAAACTTTCCTAAAATGGCAGTTAAACTTTCTAAAACTGGTCATTTGCTATTTTTAGCAATTTGGAAAAACTGAAAGTCCTACATCATTATTCAGGAGATTATGGAACCAGAAACACTAATTATGGAAAGAAATGAAAATAACTGCAATGATTTTGAATTAATTTATTTTTGGGTGATGCAAGATTGTCCTTACACCACTAGATGCTCTTGCATCAGACACCCAGGGTAATTTGAGAAGTGACCATGTCACGTCTCAGGTGTTTGTTTGAGGAAAACCCAAATGGTCAACCTCTACCTTAAACAGCCAAGAAGAATCTTCAATAGGCCTTCCTTTCCATTTCACTAGATATTCTTCATATTACTTGTTCCGAGTGCTTCTTCCCACACGGCTATCCAAGATCTCTTCTATCTCCTCCGTTGAAGTAGATGTCGAAATATTTCATTGTTCTTCTGTTGGTCCATCCTCTGTGCCACCTTCATGATATTCTGTTAAATCAGTAATGTTGAAAATTGGGAAAATATTGATCCCACTCGGCAGCTCTACCTCATATACATTTCCTGAATCATGCTTCTTCAAGATTCTACACGGTCCAAATTTCTTCATTTTCAACTTATTGTATGTTCCAATTGGAAACCTTTTTTTTCTCAAGTGAACCATGACTTCATCTCCTACCTAGAACTCCTTATATCTCCTCTTCTGATCTACCTTAGCCTTGTACTAAATATTCATCTTATTAATGTGCTTTCTCACCTCTTCATGCAAATTCCTCAGATATTCTGCAAAGTCTTTGACTTCAACACTTGTCTTTTCTCCTTTGTCCAGCTTCCTTAACTCAGAAGCATTTCTTGGGCTATTGCCATATACAATCTAGAATGTTGATTTACCAGTACTCCTATTGACATAATTGTTGTAAGCGAATTCTGCCTATCATAAATTCAAATATCATCTCTTGGGCTTATCTCCTACTAAGCATCCTAGCAGGTTACCCAAACTCCTATTCACCACTTCTGTCTATCCATCAATTTGTGGATGGTGTGCAGAACTGAACTTCAAATCTGTCTTCAACTTCTTCCACAATGTTCTCCATAAATAACCAACAAACTTGGTATCTTGATCTAAAACTATGCTCTTAGGTAGACCATGTAGTCTCACCACTTCCCTGAAAAATAACTCTACAATATGAACAGCATCATTAGTCTTCTTGCAAGGGATAAAATGTGCCATCTTCGAGTATCTATCCACCACCACGAAAATGGAATCATGCCCTCTATGTGTCCTTGGTAAACCAAGAACAAAATCCATACTAATATCATCCCATGGCTTCTCTGGTATAGGTAATGGCTGATACAACCCTATATTCTGACTTGTTCCCTTTGCCATCTGACACACTCTACAACTCTGCACAAATTTCCACACATCTTGTTGCAACTGTGGCCAATAATAATTTTCACCAAGAAATAGCAATGGTCTTATCTCGACCAAAGTGTTCAACCAATCATCCACTATGCTTCTCCTTAATCAGGTTCTCTCTCATGGAACTCCTCGGAATGCACAACTGGCTTCCTTTAAACAACATGCCAACTTGTATTATGAAATCCAACCATTTTATCCTGTCCAAAGTAACAAGTTTCAAATAAGCTTTCCAAGCCTCTAGAAAATTTGGATCTTCAGGATAAAAACTTTGAGCTCATCGAACCCAACAACCTCTATCTTCATTTCTGTCAACAAATTTTGCCTTCTACTCAAGGCATCTACAACTCTGTTGGACTTCCCACTCCTGTGCTTCAAAACAAAAGTATAGCTCTACAAAAACTCAACCCATTTTAAGTGCCTCTGGTTCAACTTTCCTTGACTATTAAGATATTGCAAAGCCTGATGATCAGTATATAAAACAAACTCCTTTGGCAACAAATAATGTCTGCATTTCTTCAAAGCCTGAACTATTGCATAAAACTCCTAATCATAAATAGAATACTTTTTCTTGGCACCATTAAACTTCTCACTAAAATAGGTAATGGGCTTACCTTCTTGGCTCAAAACAACTCCTATAGCACTGCCACTAGCATCACAATCTACCTGAAATACCTTATTAAAATCTGGAAGTGACAAAACAGGTTGCTCTGTGACTTTCTACTTCAATGTATCAAAGCTTTTGTCTGCTCCTTTAGTCCATCTAAACTCTTTTCTATCCCCTCTCATTGTCTCAGTTAGGGGTGCACAAATGCTACTAAAATTCCTGATAAACTTTCTATAAAAACTTGCCAAACCATGAATAGATCTTACCTTGTAGCACTTCTCAGTGTAGGCCATTCAATGATAGCCCTTACTTTTTATGGGTCCATCTTTAGACCTTCCTCTGAGACAACAAATCCCAAGTATACCAACTCCTTCCCACCAAAACTACATTTCATCAAATTAATCAACAATTTCTCCTCCCTCAGCTTCTCTAGAACTCTTCTGATATGCATCAGATGCTCATCGTAAGTCTTACTAAAAATTAAAATATCATCCAAATAAACAATAACAAAACTTCCCAAAAATTATTTTAGTACCTCATTCATGAGCCGCATGAATGTACTTGGTGCATTGGTTAGCCCAAATGGCATGACTAACCACTCATACAAACCCTCCTTTATCTTGAAAGTTGTCTTCCATTCATCTCCTTCTCCGATTTGGATCTAGTGATAGCCACTCTTCAGATCAACCTTCGTGAAGTACTTGGCTCCACTCAAACAATCCATTATGACATCCATTCTTGGCAATGGAAATATGTACTTGATCGTGATCTTATTTATGGCTCGAGAATCTGTACACATTCTCCACTCTCCATCTTTCTTTGGTGCTAGTATTGCAGGTACCGCAGGCTCTCCCTTATCAGTCCCTTAACAACTCGTGAACTTGTCTATTCAACTCTTCATTCTCTGCTAGAGTCATTCTGTGGGCTACCTTATTTGGCAAACTGGCTCCTGGTATCAAATCCATTTGATGACTTATCTTCCTCACTGGTGGTAAACCTTTTGGTACATTATCAGAGATAATGTCTTGAAATTTTTTGAACATATATGAAACTTCTGCTATTACATCGTCACATTTCTCTTGACTAATCTTAGGAATCAATGCAAAGCAATGACGCTCATGCTTCATACCCTCCAAAAATTTCCTACCATCTACCAAGCAAATTCTGGCAGTACTACATAACTTTTCTTCCACCTCCTTCAAGGGCTTCAACTTATGAGGAACTCCATCTTTTGTTAGGGAATATGTGTTTGCACGGCAATCATGGACAGTACTCCTATCATACTACCACGGCCTCCCCAATAGCATATGACATGCATCCATTGGTATGATATCACAGAGCAGATCATCATGGTAGAAACTAATCTTGAACTTCACTAAACATTGTTCATTAACCAAAGTTTTGTGGTTCTTCTACAACCATGCAATCCGATATGGATGTGGATGCTTTCTTCTTGTCAACTTCAACTTGTCAACCATCTCCTCTGAAACAAGATTGTCAGTACTTCTACTATCAATAATAATATCATAACACTTACCTTCACATTTGCACCTTGTGCGGAATAAACTCTTCTTCTAATTGGGTTCTTTCTCCTCATTCAACAAAGTTCTTCAAACAACTAGGGCTTCTCCCCTTTCAGCATCTTCAGAACGCTCAAAATGCATCTTCATCTACATGTGCAACTCGTGCATTACCTTCAAGTCTTCTATTTGTCCTTCCTTGATGTTGTGGACACTCATATGCTCGATGCCCTTCTTCTCCACATTGGAAACAGGTTCCTCTGAAACCTTCTCTTCTGGGTCCTTGCCCAAGTCGGCCCCTTCCTCTTCTTCTTTGCTCACCATTGTTCTGGTCACGAGGGTGGTAGAATTATCCCCTCTCTGATTTTGACTGGTGCCAGCTTCTTCACTTTTATTTTGATCTTCATTACGGCCTCCATAGGGTCTTCCACCAGTCCTTCTGCCTTGGCCTCTTCCCCTTTGCTTGCTATTGAACCTTTTATTTAGCTTATCTTCCACCTTCAGGGAAAATCGGTATGCATCTTCTATGGTGGACATTCTGACTAGGCTCAGCTCCTTTTGAATACTTGGCCTCAACCTATTAATGTAACGGGCTACCTTCTCCTTGTTGGCCTCTGCATGGCCTGTCCTAATAGTAATCTTATAAAATTGTTTTGTATACTCCTTAATAGACTTGTTACCTTGCTTCAGTCCTTGCAGCTTCTTCAGCAACTCCATCTCATAGTCCACAGGAATGAACTGCTTCTTCAATTTCTCCACCATCCGATCCCATCTAGTGATCTTTACTTTTCCTCTTCTGTTCCTCTCTAATTGGACCTCCTTCCACCAAATACTAGTGTGGCCCTTCAACTTTGTTTTTGCAAACTTGACGCGATCTGGGTCCTCCACATCTTTGTACTTGAAATACTCCTTCATCTCATTGATCCAATCAAAAAGTTGTTCTGGATTCAAATCTCTAGAATATGTAGAAACTTTGATCCTAGGTCTATTTTCAATTTTTAAAATGGCCCTCAACAACCTAACTTCAGTAGGATCTCTTGCAGCTTCTTGTTCTTCCTCAGATAGCTCTCCTTCAGCTTCATCTTCGCTTTCCTCTCTTGTTCTCGGCTCACACCCTCTTCGTAGCTCCTCTTGCAATGCATCGATTAGCCTTTGCAGGGCTCTAAAACCCTCTTCCATCAAGGCATTCCTCCCAATACGATTTCTTTGTGGAGGCATCTTGATCTCCACAGCAAACCCACAACCTCAGGTCCTGGTGCAAACTGTCTCATGGTCGGTAATCTCTCTACACACTCAAGAACCCTTGCTCTGATACCACCTGATGAAGGGGGTAAATCATAAAACACATAACAACACAAATTGTACAGAGAAAATAGAGATGTTCTTTTATTGATTTAGCCAACACATTACATTACAAAAACTTAGTACAATCAGAGGATGAATCCTCTACTAGCTGCAACACATTACAGCTTTCCTAACCTCAAGACTCTGGAATCTTCAGCCTTTTGCAACCCCAAATCAGCTAGGGTTTCTATTTTCCACCTATTCTTGACTCTACACTTTCCCCCTTAACTCTACTACCGCCCAGGGTTCCCAAAATAGTCATAAATAGCACTTTTTTGCAGCCTCCAGCTAAATTTCAAATTTTGCAATTCCCTCCAAAAGTAGGTCAACTTCTGAGAAGCATAACTTTTGATCCAGGTGTCCGATTCACAAACTGTTTTAAGTACCAGAAAGCTCGCAATGTGAACTATCACGCTGGAAATCCATAAATGGATTTCCATTAACTTTTTAGAATGTTATGGGATGTTTTAGTGCCTCATATCTCATTTCAAAAAAATTCAGGGGCTTTTCAGAAAACAAAAACTTTAATATCTTTCATCTCACAATGATCTTTTCCTAATTCCTTCGCATGTCTTACATTTTAGTTATGTAGCTTTCTGTAAGTTTTCGATTCAATCTATGCCCAAACACAAACTTTCCTAAAATGGTAGTTAAACTTTCCAAAACTGGTCATTTGCTATTTTTAGCAATTTGGAAAAACTGAAAGTCCTACATCATTATTCAGAAAATTATGGAACCAGAAACACTAATTATGGAAAGAAATAAAAATAACTACAATGATTTTGAATTAACTTCTTTTTAGGTGATGCAAGATTGCCCTTACACCACTGGATGCTCCTGCATCAGACACCCAAGGTAATTTGAGAAGTGACCATGTCACGTCTCAGGTGTTTGTTTGAGGAAAACCCAAACAGTCAACCTCTGCCTTAAACAGCTAAGAAGAATCTTTAATAGCCCTTCCTTTCCATTTCACCAAATATTCTTCATATTACTTGTTCCGAGTACTTCTTCCCACATGGCTATCCAAGATCTTTTCTATCTCCTCCGTTGAAATAGATGCCGAAATATTCCACTATTATTCTATTGGTCCATCCTCTGTGCCACCTTCATGATATTTTATTAAATCAGTAATGTTGAACACAAGGGAAATATTGATCCCACTCAGCAACTCTACATCATATGCATTTCCTAAATCATGCTTCTTCAAGATTCTGCACAATCCAAATTTCTTCATTTTAAACTTATTGTATGTTCCAATTGAGAACCTTTCTTTTCTCAAGTGAACCATGACTTCATCTCCTACCTGGAACTCCTTATATCTCCTCTTCTAATCTACCTTAGCCTTGTACTGAATATTCATCTTATTAATGTGCTTTCTCACCTCTTCATGAAAATTCCTCAAATGTTCTGCAAAGTCTTCGGCTTCAGCATTTGTCTTTTCTCCTTTGTCCAGTTTCCTTAACTCATAAGTATTTCTTGGGCTATTGCCATATACAATCTGGAGTGGTGATTTATCAGTACTCCTATTGACAGAATTGTTGTAAGCGAATTCTACTTGTGGTAAAATCAAATCCCATCCCTTGGGCTTATCTCCTACTAAGCATCGTAGCAGGTTACCCAAACTCCTATTCACCACTTCTGTCTGTCCATCAGTCTATGGATGGTGTGCAAAACTAAACTTCAAATCTATCTTCAACTTCTTCCACAATGTTCTCCAGAAATAATCAACAAACTTGGTATCTCGATCTGAAACTATGCTCTTAGGTAGACCATGTTCTCACCACTTCCCTAAAAAATAACTCTGCACTATGAACAGCATCATTAGTCTTCTTGCAAGGGATAAAATATGTCATCTTCAAGAATCTGTCCACCACCACGAAAAATAGAATCATATCCTCTCTATGTCTCTGGTAAACCAAGAACAAAATCCATACTAATATCATCCCATGGCTTCTCTGGTACAAGTAATGGTTGATACAACCCTGTATTTTGAGTTGTTCCCTTTACCATCTGACACACTTTGCAACTCTACACAAATTTCCTCACATCTTGTTGCAACTGTAGCCAATAAAATTTTTTGCCAACAATAGCAATGGACTTATCTCGACCAAAGTGTCCAGCCAATCCTCCACTATGCTTCTGCTTACTTATCTTCTCTCTCATGGAACTCCTCAAAATGCACAACCGGCTTCCTTTAAACAACATGCCATCTTGGATTATGAAATCCAACCATTTTGTCCTGTCCAAAGTAACAGGTTCCAAACAAGCTTTCCAAGCCTCTGAAAAATCTGGATCTTCAAGATAGAAACTTTTGAAATCATCAAACCCAACAATCTCTATCTTCATTTATGTCAACAAATTTTGCCTTCTGCTCAAGGCATCTGCAACTCTGTTGGACTTCCCACTCCTGTGCTTCAAAACAAAAGTATAGCTCTACAAAAACTCAACCCATTTTAAGTGCCTCTGGTTCAACTTTCCTTGACTATTAAGATACTGCAAAGCCTTATGATCAGTATATAAAACCAACTCCTTTGGCAACAAATAATGTCTCCATTTGTTCAAAGCCTGAACTATTGCATAAAACTCCTAATCATAAACAGAATACTTATTCTTGGCATCATTAAGCTTCTCACTAAAATAGGCAATGGGCTTACCTTCTTGACTCAAATCAACTCCTATAGCACTGCCATTAGCATCACAATGTACCTAAAATACCTTATTGAAATCTGGAAGTGCCAAAATAAGTTGCTCTATGAATTTCTGCTTCAATGTATCAAAGCTTTTGTCTGCTCCTTCAGTCCATCTAAACTCTTTTCTATCCCCTCTCATTGTCTCAGTTAGGGGTGCACAAATGCTACTAAAATTTCTATAAAAACTTGCCAAACCATGAAAAGATCTTACTTCTGTAGCACTTCTCGGTGTAGGCCATTCAATAATAGCCCTTACTTTTTCTGGGTCCATTTTAAGACCTTCCTCTGAGACAACAAATCCTAGGTATACCAACTCCTTCCTTGCAAAACTACATTTCTTCAAATTAATCAACAACTTCTCCTCCCTCGGCTTCTTTAGAACTCTTTTGATATGCATCAGATGCTCATCCCAACTATTTCTAAAAATCAAAATATCATCCAAACAAACAATAACAAAACTTCTAAAAAATTCTTTTAGTACCTCATTCATGAGTCGCATGAATGTGCTTGGTGCATTGGTTAGCCCAAATGGCATGACTAACCACTCATACAAACCCTCCTTTATCTTGAAGGCTATCTTCCATTCATCTCCTTCTTTGATTTGGATCTAGTGATACCTACTCTTCAGATCAACCTTCGTGAAGTACTTGGCTCCACTCAAACAATCCATTATGTCATCCATTCTTGGCAGTAGAAATCTATACTTGATTGTGATCTTATTTATGGCTCGAGAATCTGTACACATTCTCCACTCTCCATCTTTCTTTGGTGCTAGTACTGCAAGTACCGCACATGGACTCAGGCTCTCCCTTATCGGTGCCTTCCTTAACAACTCGTGAACTTGTCTGTTCAACTCCTCATTCTCTGCTAGAGTCATTATGTGGACTACCTTATTTCGAAAACTAGCTCCTTGTATCAAATACATTTGATGACTTATCTTCCTCACTGGTGGTAAACCTTCTGGTACATTATCAAAGATAATGTCCTGAAATTCTTCCAACATATCTGAAACTTTTGCTGGTACATCTTCACATTTCTCTTAACTAATCTTAGGAATCAATGCAAAGCAATGACGCTCATGTTTTATACCCTCCAAAAATTTTATACTATCTACCAAGCAAATGTTGGCAGTACTACATACCTTTTCTTCCACCTCCTTCAAGGGCTTCAACTTATGACGAACTCCATCCTTTGTTAGAGAATATGTGTTTGCACGGCCATCATGGACAGTGCTCCTATCATACTGCCATGGCCTTCATGGATGTGGATGCTTTCTTCTTGTCAACTTCAACTTGTCAACCATCTCCTCTGAAACAAGATTGTCAGTACTTCCACTATCAATAATATTATCACAACACTTACCTTCACATTTGCACCTTGTGTAGAATAAACTCTTCCTCTGATTGGGTTATATCTCCTCATTCAACAAAGTTTTTCAGACAACTAGGGTTTCACCCCTTTGAGTGTCTTCAGAACGCTCAGACTGTGCATCTTCATCTACATGTGCAACTCATGCATTACCTTCAGGTCTTCTATTTGTCCTTCCTTCATGTTGTGGACACTCATATGCTCGATGCCCTTCTTCTCCACATTGAAAATAGGTTCCTCTGAAACCTCCTCTTCCAGGTCCTTGCCCAGGTCGGTCCCTTCCTCTTCCTCTTTGCTCACCATTGTTCTAGTCACTAGGGTGGTAGGCATTATCCCTTCTCTGATTTCGACTGGTGCTAGCTTCTTCACTTTTCTTTTGATCTTCATTACGGCCTCCATAGGGTTTTCCACCAGTCCTTCTGCCTTGACCTCTTCCCCTTTGCTTGCTATCGAACCCTTTATTTATCTTCTCTTCCACCTTCAGGGAAAACTGGTACGCATCTTCTATGGTGGTCATTCTGACCAGGCTCAGCTCCTCTTGAATACTTGGCCTCAACTCACTAATGTAATGGGCTACCTTCTCCTTGTTGGCCTCTACATGGCCTATCCTAATAATAATCTTATAAAGCTCTTCTGTATTCTCCTTAACAGACTTGTTACCTTGCTTCAGTCCTTGCAGCTTCTTCTGCAACTCCATCTCATAGTCCATAGGAATGAACTACTTCTTCAATTTCTCCACCATCAAATCCCATCTAGTGATCTTTCCTTTCCTCTTCTATTCCTTTCTAATTGGACCTCCTTCCACCAAATACTAACATGGCCCTTCAACTTTATTTTTGCAAACTTGACCCGATCTAGGTCCTCCACATCTTCATACTCGAAATACTCCTCCATGTCATTGATCCAATCAATAAGGTGTTCCTGATTCAAATCTCCAGAATATGTAGAAACTTTGATCCTAGGTCTTTTTCTGATCTTAGAAATGGCCCTCAAGAACCTAACTTCTGCAGGATCTCCTGCAGCTTCTTGTTCTTCCTTAAATAGCTCTTCTTCAGCTTCATCTTCACTTTCTTCTCTTGTTCTCGGCTCAAACCCTCTTCGTAGCTCCTCTTGCAATGCATCAATTTGCATTTGCAGGTCTCTAAAACACTCTTCCATCAAAGCATTCCTCCCAATACAATTTCTTCATGGAGGCATCTTGATCTCCGCAGCAAACCCACAACCTCAGGTCCTGGTGCAAATTGTCTCACGGTCGGCAATCGGTCTACACACTCAGGAATCCTTGCTCTGATACCACTTGATGAAGGGGTAAATTATAAAACACATAACAACACAAATTGCACATAGAAAATAGAGATGTTATTTTATTGATTTGAACAACACATTACATTATAGAAGCTCAGTACAATCAGAGGGTGAATCTTCTACTGGCTGCAACATATTACAGCTTTCCTAACCTCAAGACTCTGGAATCTTCAGCCTTCTATAACCCCAAATCAACTAGGGTTTCTTTTTTCCACTTAGTCTTGACTCTACACATTCACCCTTAACTCTACTACCACCTAGGGTTACCAAAATAGTCATAAATAGCACTTTTTGGTGGCCTCTAGCTAAATTTCAAAATTTGCAACTCCCTCCAAATGTAGGTCAACTTCTAGGAAGCATAACTTTTGATCCGAGTGTCTGATTGATGAACTGTTTTAAGTGCCGGAAACCTCGCGATGTGAACTATCACACTAAAAATTCGTAAATAGATTTTTGTCAACTTTTTAGGACGTTATGGGATGTTTTAGTGCTTCATATCTTGTTTTAGAAATTTTTAGAGGCTTTTTAGAAAACAAAAACTTTAATATCTTTCAACTCACAAATGATCTTTTTCTGATTCCTTCACCAAAGATCTTATATTTCAATTATGAAGCTTTCTGTAAGTTTTTGTTTCAATCTATGCTTGAATGCAAACTTTCCTAAAATGGCAATTAAACTTTCTAAAACTAGTCATTTGCTATTTTTAGCAGTTTGGAAAAATAGAAAGTCCTACATCATTATTCAGGAGATTATGGAACCAAAAACACTAATTATGGAAAGAAATGAAAACAACTACAATGATTTTGAATTAACATATTTTTGAGTGATGCAAGATTGCCCTTACACCATTGGATGCTCCTGCATCAGACACCCAGGGTAATTTGAGAAGTGACCCTGTCACGTCTTAGGTGTTTGTTTGAGGAAAACCCAAACGGTCAACCTCTGCCTTAGACAGCCAAGAAGAATCTTCAATAGGACTTCCTTTCCATTTCACCAGATATTCTTCATATTGCCTATTTCGAGTACTTCTTCCCACACGGCTGTCCAAGATCTCTTCTATCTCCTTTGTTGAAGTAGATGTTGAAATATTCCATTGTTCTTCTATTGGTCCATCCTCTGTGCCACCTTCATGATATTCTATTAAATCAACAATGTTGAAAACAGGGGAAATATTGATTCCACTCAGTAGCTCTACCTCATATGTATTTCCTGAATCATGCTTCTTCAAGATTCTGCATGGTCCAAATTTCTTCATTTTTAACTTATTGTATGTTCCAATTGGAAACCTTTCTTTTCTCAAGTGAACCATGACTTCATCTCCTACCTGGAACTCCTTATATCTCCTCTTCTGATCTACCTTAGCCTTTTACTGAATATTCATCTTATTAATGTGCTTTCTCACCTCTTCATGCAAATTCCTCAAATGTTCTGCAAAGTCTTCGGCTTCAGCACTTGTCTTTTCTCCTTTGTCCAGCTTTCTTAACTCAGAAGCATTTCTTGGGCTATTTCCATATACAATCTGGAATGGTGATTTACCAGTACTCCTATTGATAGAATTTTTGTGAGCAAATTCCGCCTGTGGTAAAATCAAATCCCATCCCTTGGTCTTATCTCCTACTAAGCATGGTAGCAGGTTACCCAAACTCCTATTCACCACTTTTGTTTGTCCATCAGTCTATGGATGGTGTGCAAAACTAAACTTCAAATCTGTCTTCAACTTCTTCCACAATGTTCTCCAGAAATAACCAACAAACTTGGTATCTCAATTTGAAACTATGCTCTTAGGTAGACCATATAGTCTCACCACTTCCCTGAAAAATAACTCTGCAATATGAACAGCATCATTAGTCTTCTTGCAAGGGATAAAATGTGCCATCTTCGAGAATCTATCCACCACCAAGAAAATGGAATCATGCCCTCTCTATGTCCTTGGTAAACCAAGAACAAAATCCATACTAATATCATCCCATGGCTTCTCTGGTATAGGTAATTGTTGATACAACCTTGTATTCTGACTTGTTCCCTTTGCCATCTAACACACTCTGCAACTCTACACAAACTTCCTCACATCTTGTTTCAACTATGGCCAATAATAATTTTCACCAACAACAGCAATAGTCTTATCTCAACCAAAGTGTCTAGCCAATCCTCCACTATGTTTCTCCTTAATCAAGTTCTCTCTTATGAAACTCCTCGGAATGCACAATTGGCTTCCTTTAAACAACATGCCAACTTGGATTATCAAATCCAACCATTTTGTCCTATCCAAAGTAACGAGTTCCAAACAAGCTTTCCAAGCCTCTAAAAAATCTGGATCTTTAGGATATAAACTTTTGAGCTCATCTAACCCAACAACCTCTATCTTCATTTTTGTCAACAAATTTTGCCTTCTGCTCAAGGCATCTGCAACTCTGTTGGACTTCCCACTCCTGTGATTCAAAACAAAAGTATAGCTCTGTAAAAAATCAACCCATTTTGAGTGCCTCTGGTTCAACTTTCCTTGACAATTAAGATACCGCAAAGCTTGATGATCAGTATATAAAAACAACTCCTTTGGCAACAAATAATGTCTCCATTTCTTCTAAGCCTGAACTATTGCATAAAACTCCTAATCATAAATAGAATACTTTTTCTTGGCATCATTAAGCTTCTTACTAAAATAGGTAATGGGCTTGCCTTCTTGGCTCAAAATAGCTCCTATAACACTGCCACTAGCATCACAATCTACCTGAAATACTTTATTGAAATCTGGAAGTACCAAAACAAATTGCTCTGTGACTTTTTGCTTCAATGTATCAAAGCTTTTGTTTTCTCCTTTAGTCCATCTAAACTCTTTTCTATCCCCTCTCATTGTCTCAGTTAGGGGTGCACAAATGCTACTAAAATTCCTAATAAACTTTCTATAAAAACTTGCCAAACTATGAAAAGATCTTACCTCTATAGCACTTCTCGGTGTAGGCCATTCAATGGTATCCCTTACTTTTTATGGGTCCATCTTAAGACCTTCCTCTGAGACAACAAATCCCAGGTATACCAACTCCTTCCTTGCAAAACTACATTTCTTCAAATTAATCAACAACTTCTCCTCCCTCAGCTTCTTTAGAACTCTTCTGATATGCATCAGATGCTCATCCCAAGTCTTACTAAAAATAAAATATCATCCAATAAAACAATAACAAAACTTCCCAAAAATTCTTTCAATACCTCGTTCATAAGCTGCATGAATGTGCTCGGTACATTGGTTAGCCCAAATGGCATGACTAACCACTCATACAAACCCTCCTTTGCCTTGAAGGTTGTCTTCCATTCATCTCCTTCTTTGATTTAGATCTGGTGATACCTACTCTTCAGATCAACCTTCGTGAAGTACTTGGCTCCACTCAAACAATCTATTATGTCATCCATTATTGGCAATGGAAATTTGTACTTGATCGTGATCTTATTTATGGCTCGAGAATCTGTACACATTCTCCACTCTCCATCTTTCTTTGGTGCTAGTATTGTAGGTACCGCACATGGACTCAAGCTGCCTTATCAGTCCCTTCCTTAACAACTCGTGAACTTTTATGTTCAACTCTTCATTCTTTGCTGGAGTCATTATGTGGGCTATCTTATTTGGCAAACTGGCTCCTTGTATCAAATCCATTTGATGACTTATCTTCCTCACTGGTGGTAAACCTTCTGGTACATTATCAGAGATAATGTCCTTAAATTCTTCCAACATATCTAAAACTTTTGCTGGTACATCTTCACATTTCTCTTGACTAATCTTAGGAATCAATGCAAAGCAATGATGCTCATGCTTCATACCCTCCAAAAATTTCCTACCATATACCAAGCAAATTCTAGCAGTACTACATACCTTTTCTTCCACCTCCTTCAAGGGCTTCAACTTATGACAAACTCCATCCTTTCTTAGGGAATATGTGTTTGCACGACCATCATGGACAGCGCTCCTATCATATTGCCATGGCCTCCCCAATAGCATATGACATGCATCCATTGGTATGATATCACACAGCACCTCATCATGTAGTCCCCAATCTTGAACTTCACTAAACACTATTCATTGACCAAAGCTCTATGGTCCTTCTGCAGCCATGCAATCTGATATGGATGTGGATGCTTTCTTCTTGTCAACCATCTCCTCTGAAACAAGATTGGCAGTACTTCCATTGTCAATAATAATATCACAACACTTACCTTCACATTTGCACCTTGTGTGGAATAAACTCTTCCTCTGATTGGGTTATTTCTCCTCATTCAACAAAGTTCTTCAGACAACTAGGGTTTCTCCCCTTTCAGCATCTTCAGAATGCTCAGACTGCGCATCTTCATCTACATGTGCAACTTGTGCATTACCTTCAGGTCTTCTTTTTGTCATTCCTTGATGTTTTGGACACTTGTATGCTCGATGCCCTTCTTCTCCACATTAGAAATAGGTTCCTCTGAAACCTCCTCTTTTGGGTCCTTGCCCAGGTCGGCCCCTTCCTCTTTGCTCACCATTGTTCTGGTCACGAGGGTGGTAGGCATTATCCCCTCTCTGATTTCGACTGGTGCCAGCTTCTTCACTTTTCTTTTGATCTTCATTATGGCCTCCATAGGGTCTTTCACCAGTTCTTCCGCCTTGACCTCTTCCCCTTTGCTTGCTATTGAACCTTTTATTTAGCTTCTCTTCAACCTTCAGTGAAAACTGGTATACATCTTCTATGGTGGTCATTCTGACCAAGCTGAGCTCCTCTTGAATACTTGGTCTCAACCCATTAATGTAACGGGCTACCTTCTCCTTGTTGGCCTCTACATGGCCTGTCCTAATAGTAATCTTATAAAATTGTTCTGTATACTCCTTAACAGACTTGTTACCTTGCTTCAGTCCTTGCAACTTCTTCAGCAACTCCATCTCATAGTCCACAGGAATGAATTGCTTCTTTCGTTTCTCCACCATCCGATCCCATCTAGTGATCTTTCATTTTCCTCTTTTGTTCCTCTCTAATTGGACCTCCTTCCACCAAATACTAGCGTGGCCTTTCAACTTTGTTTTTGTAAACTTGACCCGATCTGGGTCCTCCACATCTTCATACTCGAAATACTCTTCCATGTCATTGATCCAATCAATAAACTGTTTCAGATTCAAATCTCTATAATATTTAGAAACTTCGATCCTAGGTCTCTTTCTGATCTTCGAAATGGCCCTCAACAACCTAACTTCTGCAGGATCTCTTGCATCTTCTTGTTCTTCCTCAGATAGCTCTTCTTCAGCTTCTTCACTTTCTTCTTTTGTTCTTGGCTCAAACCCTCTTCGTAGCTCATCTTGCAATGCATCGATTTATCTTTCCAGGGCTCTAAAACCCTCTTCCGTCAAAGCATTCCTCCAAATACGATTTCTTCGTGGAGGCATCTTGATCTTCGTAGCAAACCCACAACCTCAGGTCCTGGTGCAAACTGCCTCACAATCGGCGATCTATCTACACACTCAAGAACCCTTGCTCTGATACCACTTGATGAAGGGGGTAAATCATAAAACACATAACAATAGAAATTGCACATAGAAAATAGAGATGTTCTTTTATTGATTTGGACAACACATTACATTACAGAAGCTCAGTACAATCAGAGGATGAATCCTCTCTTGCTGCAACACATTACAGCTTTCCTAAGCTCAAGACTCTGGAATCTTCAGCCTTTTGTAACCTCAAATCAGCTAGGGTTTCTATTTTCCACCTATTCTTGACTCTACACTTTCCCCCTTAACTCTACTACCGCCCAGGGTTCCCAAAATAGTCATAAATAGTACTTTTTGGCGGCCTCTAGCTAAATTTTAAAATTTGCAACTCCCTCCAAAACTAGGTCAACTTCTAGGAAGCATAACTTTTGATTCGGATGTCCGATTGACTAACCGTTTTAAGCGCCAGAAAGCTCACGATGTGAACTATCACACTAGAAAATTGTAAATGGATTTCTATCATCTTTTTAGGATGTTATGAGATGTTTTAGTGCCTCATATCTCATTTCAGAAATTTTCAGGGGTTTTTTAGAAAATAAAAACTTTAATATCTTTCATCTCACAAATGATCTTTTCCTGATTCCTTTGCCAAAGGTCTTATATTTCAGTTATGAAGCTTTCTATAATTTTTCACTTCAATCCATGCCCAAATGCAAACTTTCCTAAAATGGCAGTTAAACTTTCTAAAACTAGCAGTTTGCTATTTTTAGCAGTTTGGAAAAATTGAAAGTCCTACATCATTATTCAGGAGATTATGGATAAAGAAACACTAATTATGGAAAGAAATGAAAACAACTACAATGATTTTAAATTAACTTCTTTTTAGGTGATGCAAGATTGCCCTTACACCACTGGATGCTCCTGCATCACAGGAGTACCGATTTAAAATCAAGAATATGCAACTCCAACAACCTAACTATAGAGAAGGGATCTACTAATATGTAGGGCACTAAAATGTACCTACATGTTCAAAGCTAAAGATTGTGAAGTAGGAAATCAAAAAGTGGAATAAGGACATGTTTGGGAACCTCTTCTAAAGGAAACAAATGTTGGAAAAAGAGAGGAGTTAAATATGATAAATTGTAAAAGATGGTATAAAGGAGTTGTTACAAAAAGCTGAAAAACTAATTAGGAACTTGAGCAACTCCTCCAATAGGAAGAGACATTCTAGAAGCAAAATCCAAAATCATATGGCTAAAAAGGGAGAAAAGAACACAAAGTTTTTCCATGAGTGTCATAGAAAACAAAAATGTTGATACAATTAGATCAATACTCTCTCCAAATTGTACAATCAAGGAGATCCCATCATAAATCTAAATGGATGTAGTATTTTTTTCAAAAAGCTACTAGATGAACAAAGACACAAATTGAGAAGATTCCCAAAGGAATCACTCCTTACAAACAAAGCCAACTATTAACTAGTATTGAGAACAACGAGTTCCTAATGGATCCAACCTCAAAAGAAGAGGTCAAAAGTGTTGTTTTCAGAACGAGTAGAGATAAGACTCCAAGGCCTAGTGGTTTCCCTACTAGCACTTGCCTACATTTTTAGGAAGTGGTGGAGGAAGATGTTTGGAATGTTGTTGAGGAATCAAGGCATTCAAGGAAGATCCTTGAGGAAATGTGTTGGGGATTTTAACCCCTAATGTAAATGACTAATAGACTAGGATGATGAAAACTTAAGATTATGTGTTCAGTTAATAGTCAACAGCATTTGCAAATCTACCTAACAACATATGCAAAAGTAAATGGAATAGTATGCATCCATAAGATTATACAAGACACAAATATTTTTACATTGAAACCCTTTCGAAAGAAAACCCACCATCAAAATACATTCACAGTTATATTATTTAGAATCAACACTGATTCAATACAACAAGGTCTTTAGAAACCTTTTATAGAGTCTCAATATACAACATACCCTTCTTTTGTAATCACTCTAATTATCACATACTGATAATCTACAAATGTATTCAATGTCTAACACATGAATGATCGAGTTCATAACTTTGCACATTCACACAAGCTGATATATATAGACATATTTATGGGAATACCAACCATCTAACTGTTGAACCAACTCGTAGAACACCAAGAGTCATGCAACTATATTCCGACTATACATGATAGCAACATACCACAAATAACACCAAGTATGACACCTCCACATGGATAATAACCTTGTATACTCTATCATTGTCGTACACTATGAATCAGTAGTTACAACCATAACATTGTTGGTATAAATACATGTTTTTGATATAGCCACCACTAGTAGCTCCTCACTTGCAGTAGCTCACACCAACATAACACTGTTATATAGTACCATCTTCCAAAACATTATTCTACCCTCAAATCATGTTGCATGAACCCCAATGATGTCACTTGTGCTCCTGCATCACCATTCATACTCCATCAAATTAAATACATAGGTTGTTGTGAGTTCTTCTTCAAATGCCTTACAGTTGCTACCATAGCATCATAGCATATGAACCAACATACATGATGTACCACAGCACCTGCAACATCATTATAATATGTAAATCACTATGCCTATTTTACCGCAACATTTGTAACTTCACCACATATCACTACAACTGAATATGTAGAAAAACTCATCTTACAAAGAATTTTAGCAAGTGAATATCACCTTAGTCCAAACATTCTCCCACTTGATATTTACCACAAGGGAGTGTGCAATATACAACCTCGGAAATTAACCTCATGCTTGGGAATCAAATAACCCCATCTCATCCCTACAACATATGAACTTTAAAATACTTATAGGTTTTGTCAAAAAATCTATAGCATTTACCTAAGTATCAATTTTCTCCATCTAGACCTTCCTACTCTCAACCATCTCCCTTGCAAAATGATACTATACATCAATATGCTTGGTTCTTACATGGTAAACAAGATTCTTAGCCATATAAATTGCACTCTATGAATCACACTTCACCATTGTTTAACTCTCAAAATCAATATTGTTAATCTCTTCAGCCACATGACTTCCACACAAGCATGTGTTGAGGCCATGTATTTTGTGTCACTAGTTGACAAGGCAACTGTTTGTTGCCTCTTGCTCATCCAACTCACTACTCCAAACAGAATTAATACATATCCACTTGTAGATCTTTAATTGTCAAGATCTCCATCCTAATCTGAATCAACAAATCCCTACACATCATTAGTACCACGATAAGTCAACCAATAATCCAGAGTTCCCTTCAAGTACCTAAACACCCTTTCCACATGTGTCCAACATTTTTTATCTAAATGTGCCATGAACTTACTTAGAATTCCCATTACTTGGGCAATGTCTAGTCATATGCAAACCATTGCATACATGATACTTCCTACTACACTTGCATAAGGAACTCTCCTCATGTCCTCCAAATCCTCCATAGATTTAGGACATTGTTCCTTACTCGGCTCTGTGCCAACTGGTAGGAGTGAACTTACTAGTTTATTGTCCTACATTCCAAACCTCTGCAATACTAGCTCAAGGTATTTCCTCTAATTTAGCCATGTTCTATGTTTGTTCTACCTCTACATATCTCCATGCCAAGAATGTATCTAGCAACTCCTTTGTCCTTCATATCAAACTTACTTGAAAACTAAGTTTTAAGTTCTTGAATTAACATTTTATTGTCTCCAATGATATGAATATCATCAACATAAAAAATAATAATCAGAACTTGTGACCATTTAATTGTTTGTAATACACACAATAATCAACATCACTTCTTACAAAACACAATTCTAGCAAGTGTATCAAACTTTTGGTTCCACATCCATGGGGACTATCTTAACCCATACAAAGATTTATTCAACTTACAAACTAGTTTCTCCTTACCTTCACCTTGTACCCCTCGGGTTGTTCCATGAATATTTTCTCCTCTAAGTCTCCATGTAAGAATGTTGTCTTCACATCCATTTGTTCAATTTACAAATCAAGTGCCACAACAATAGATAACAACAACCTAATGGAACTCAACTTAACAACAAGAAAAAACATCTCACAAAAGTCTATTCCCTCAACTTGGGAATATCCCTTTGCCACCAACTATGCCTTGTACCACTTAAGTGATCCATCTACACTAAACTTCTTAAAAACCCAATTGCATCCAATGGGCTTCCTATCCTTAGGTAAATCAGCCAAATTCCAAATCATACACTGCTTCAATGCCATCATCTCCTCATCCACGACATTCTTCCAAGATTTAAAATTTTCTTTGGGAATGAGAGCCTCTTCCATAGGACTTGGTTCACTGTCAGAACAAATTAGAGCAAATACACAATAGAAATCTGGTGGACTATACATGTCAAGTGAACTCCACTACCTTGTAAACCTTCTCATAGCTATTGTTGCATCTACACTCTGTTTGTCTTCAAATCTATCGCCTAATGTGTTAACATCTTCTTCTCCCAAACTATCTTGTCTACTATGTTGTTCAATTTAAGAAGCATCTTGTTGCTCCAATTTTATTTCAAAATGTATCTTCTCCCTCTTATTCTCCTTTAATTGTTCAACTTTGGTCAATACACCAAGTTCACTGCATGTAACATCTCTTGAGTAGAGAACCTTCAAAGTTTTTAGATTCCAAATCTTGTAGCCTTTCGCATTTTCACCATAACCAATGTAAATACACCTTTTGGATTTGAGATCCAACTTGGATCATCACTCATTAGGCACCTAAGCAAATATCTTATGGCCAAATACTAGAAAGTGTGTCACCACTAGTTTTCTTTCATTCCACACTTCATATGGCATCTTATTTTTCAACATAGAAGTAGGAGACATGTTATTCAAGTAGTATGAGGTGCCCACCACCTCCACCCAAAACTCATGTCAACAAGGTTGTATTCAACCTTTATGCCACCATGTGTTGTTGCAATGTGTATGGAGTAGTCCTTTCCTTCACAATCCCAACATGGTTACAAAATACATCAAACTCTTTAGATTAGAATTCACCACCATTATCTATCCTGAGCACCTTTATTTTCTTACCAATCTAATTCTCAAAAAGAGATTTGAACTCCTTAAACTTGAGAAACACATCAAACTTGTTCCTAAGAAAATATATCAAAAAGTACCTAGAATAATCATCAATCAATGACAAATAGTACAGAGACTTACGAATGCATGGGATATCTACAGGACCAAACACATTGTTGTGTATCACCTCGAAAAATCTCCTTTGCTCAAGTGCTTCCAAAGTTGAACCACATTCTATTGTGTTTACCCAACACACAATGCTCACAAAATTCAATACCAATAGAACAATCAACAAGACCATCTATCATATCCTTACTCACCAAGGTTTTTAAAATTTTAAGCCTTTTTCACCCAACCACAGATGCCATTAAATCTCTAATTTAAACGTAGTGGCATTAGTACAACCGGATAAATTTAACGCTTTAATCATATAAAGAAGCACCATGCTACACTCCTTTTACAAGCACCAAATTACCTCTAGCTAATCTACACCCTTTTTCATCAAAAGTGACATGAGTTCCTAAGAGCCACTTTAGACACAAACTTTAGGTTTCTTGCCAAACATGGTATATGCAATATATTTGAGAGTGTTTGTACTCTACCATGCATGAAGGCAACCCTAACATTTCCCTGACAATAATCTGCAAAGAGTTGTTGTCACTGAGAAACCCCTGCCCTTCATCAATCTTGGTATATTCTAAGTACCACTCCCTGTGAGGTGTCATATGAAAAGAAGAACCTAAGTAAATAAACCAGGAACCATCACTAGCAATGTTATCAAACACAAAATCATCACTACTATACTCATTAGTGCCAAAGGACTTATAAAAGGAATCATCCTTCTTCTTAGAATTACTCTTTCTTTATGTGACCCTTCTTGCCAAAATTCTAGCATTTTACCTTAGACTTACCTAGAGATTTAGACCCATCTTTTCCCTTATACTTCTTATCTAATGTCTTCTTCCTACCTTTCTTCTCCTTTGACCTGCCTCTTACAACAAGGGCATCAAAAGATTTATCATCCATGGACCTTTTCCTAGTTTCTTTACTTAACAAAATGCTAATAACATTTTCTAGTTTAAGTGTTGTATCATTACTACTTATAGACATCACAAGGTTATCCCATGAATCTAGTAAGGAACAAAGTAACACAATGCATTTGTCCTCTTCATCCATCTTGACTCCTATTGATGCAAGTTGACTTAATATCATATTAAATATATTCAAGTGATCAACTACACAACTTCCCTCCATAAATTTCAAAGAATATAACTTCTTCAAAATAAGTTTATTAACCAAGTTATTGGGTTGACCCCCCCCCCTGATACTAGATGGTACAAGTTAAATTTTGACGGATCTTCTAAGGGTAACCCAGGTCAGGCAGGTGGGGGTGGCATTATAAGAGATAATAAGGGTCATATTATTGGAGCTTATGCTAAGAGTTTAGGCATCCAGACAAGTAATTTTGTTGAAGCTAATGCATCTTTGCAAGGCATAATGATGGTTGTTAATAAAGGCATAAAGGACCTAATAATAGAAGGTGACTCCAAGAACATGTTGGATATGTTAAACTCTAGAGATACCCCCAGTTGGTCTTACCTAGACATTATAGAAGAAATTAAGAGAACTTTGGAAAAGTTTGAGAAAATCAAAAATCAACACATCTTTAGAGAGGGAGATAGCTCGGTCGATTCCCTGACACTATGGTACCACTTCTGAAGGTATCACTACTTGGAATGATTTTGAATCACTTCCAAGTCATATCACTTCCATCATCAAAAATGAAGCACCTCACAATAAATAATCAGATGCATTAAGTTGTCCTTGGGATGATGATTCACACAAGTATAAGAACTCACTAGAAGAAGGTTCATAATGGTAAGGAAGGGTTTTCCTCTCCTGCCATTATCTACATATTGTCTAATAGAAAGTTCTTGAGAGCCTAGCAGTATTGCCTGTTTCACAGATTATCTCTCGATTGTTCCTATCCACTTCACCATGGGAGGAGACCTAAGTCAAACTGAGCCTACTAGTTGTGATAATCTTATGATCGATACAGAGCTTTGGAGTATTCTTCAGAGGGACCATCTTGCGTCTTACTGTGAAGTTATTAATGGGTTTGACATCATGATTTCAAGAGAGCTTTCCAGCTCTTGGAAGGCGGCGGTTGTTTATGTCCACGGCATATCATTCAAGGTGATTGAAGAATTGATCACTACTGCGATGAGCCTTAAGATGGATGGGAATCGGCTTCCCAAAAAGGTGAAAGGTCACTACCAAGATGCTTTGCAGAAATTCTTGAAGAAGGGTGAGAATGTCAGTAGATTACAAAACAGCTTCAATAGGGAGGATCTCCTAGGCATTTGGAAATGGGTGGCAGAGGCCCTCATGAGGTACATAACCCTAGAGGGGCATTACAAACAGTTCCATGCATATTTATTTCCCATGCTTAATTATTTTCATCACAAATTACTTTGGATTTTGCTCTCTAGTTGTTCACTTCCCTTGAGGAGTCAGTTCACAAAGTTCTGATTGGTGAGAGAGATCTTCCTTTGCACCAAGGGCTTATATACACCCTGTATCATTTTGAGTTTGCCCTTACCCTACCCCTCCCTTTTAGGCCACACATTTATAACCCCTCTATGGTGGAACAACACTCCTTTGAGGAGCCTCCTACAAAGAAACCTAATTTGGGGAAGCCTTCATCCTCTACCACTAAAAACCCTCTTGTGGAAGCTACCGAGATTTCTGCCCCTCTCCTCTGGTAAGAAGAAGCTCAAGGTCACTTTTAGTGAACCCCTGGTTGATTCCCTGTTGATCATGCCCTGAGTGATTTTGTGCATACCCCTGGACCCTCTACCTTAAAAGGCAACACCAAGCTACAGAGGAATCCCTCGGTGACCACCCCTTCCTCCTAGCCTAGGTCCTCAACTGAGTCAATTGACCCTTCGACCAGCTTCAAAGTGAACTAGTCTATCCCCCCTTGCAACTGTTCCCTCAGTGGTCATTCCCCTATTCAACAGAGCACCCCCTAGGGAACTAGCAGATGCAACTCCTGTAATCATTTGGAAGAGAAGGTTGTCACCCTGTATAAAGCCATGGACCTCAAAAATTAGGTCCTAAAGTGGCAATTAGCTCAACTCCATAATGCCAAAAAGAAAATACAACATTTGTAGATAGTGACTCATTTTGAGTCTTCCAAGTGGCCCAATGTGAATGTGCATGAGGACTTGTGGAAGGAAGTTGAAAATTTTGCTAATACCTTTGAGAAATGGGAGTATCCGGAACAAGAAATGGAAAGAATGAAAAAAAATCAAGATGACATAAAAAGAAATATGGAGGAAATCATAGCTTTTGGTAGAGAGATAGTGAAGAACTCTACCATGACCCTTTATGTGTTTCAGTTTAAGCTAGAAAAATAGAAGGCGGCTAAGAATTAGAGTCCTTGCACTCCTGCTACTGGCCATACCAATCAACAAATTACTCATTCTGGACCTACCAACAGAACCAAGGCTAAAAGCCAAAAGGCCAAAGGTAAGGATGTTGATGCCAGAGATACTACTAATGCTCAGGTCAACAGCTCCATGGAGACCTCTTTTAAAGACAAGCTGGAATTCTTGAATCATGAATGACAGGCCATAAGTGGCGTAAATCACCTCTTGAAGTAGTAGCTACTCCTCTATTTGTCTTTTGTTGGTTTCTCTGTTCAGTGTTGGTCTTTCATGTTTAGCTTGTTCTAGCTCTTTTTTCGGTTGTTCTCAATTTCACTGCTTGTGAAACTCTCTTTATTCATCTTTTTGGCTTCTGTGTATGGGTTCGGGCCCTTCTTGTTGTTATTTTAATCAAAACCAAGCTATTGGACTAATATAATATGCCTAACTTCTTCCACAATGAATTTGTTGTTTGCTCCTAAGACACATTCATTAACATAGAATTTGATAGACATAACCAAATTGTACATCTATCTTTCTTATCCATTTTTACCCAATCTTCATCAGACATACTGGAGGGTTTAGTCGAAGAAGATACTACAATCCATTGATCTATCTCCACCAGAAGATCCTCCATCTTCAACTTCCATAACTCTAAATTGTGACCATTGAATTTATCAATTTCAGATCTTGGCATCTTAGCCATAGATTTAATATTGTTCTATCTTTTTCACAAAATCTCTCAAAGTCTTCATTTCCAATTATACACGAACTGCAACAAACCAACCGATGTTAGAGTTTACTACCACACACACTAGGGTTTGCACTCTAATGAAATAGTAAACATCCAAACACCCTTGCACTCTGATACCAAATGTTGGGAAATTTAACCCCTATTGTGGACAATAGATAGACTGGGATGATGAAAACTTAAGATTGTGTTTAGTTAACAACCAATAACACTTGCAAAATCTAACAACATATATAGAAGTAAATGGAACAATATGCATCCACAAAATTACACAAGACAGATTTTTGCATGGGAAATCCTTTCGAAAGAAAACCCACCACCAATAGATGTTCAAAATTATATTATTCATAATCAACACTGATTCAATACAATAAGGTCTTTGGAGACCTTTTACAAAGTCTCAATCTACAGCATACCCTTTTTCAGCAATTGCTCTAATTATCACATACCTACAATGTACAAATGTCTTCAATGTCGAACATGAGTGACCAAGTTTGTAACCTTGGCATATTCACACAAACTGATATATAGACATATTCAAGGGAATAACAACTATCTAACTGTCCAACTTGTGGAATACCAAGAGTCATGCAACTATATTTTGAACATACATGACATCAACATCCTACAAATAACACCAAGTATGACACCTCCACGGGGATAATCACATTGTATACTGTCATTATCGCACACTGTGAATCAATAGTTACAACCATAACACTGTCAGTATGAATACATGTTTTCGATATAGCCACCACTACCGCCTCCTCGCTTGTAGTAGCTCACAACATAGCACTACTCTAGATTGTTTACAGTATCTAGTGCCATCTTCTAGAACATTATTCTACACGTAGATCATGTTGCATGAACCCCGATACTACCGCATGTGCTCTTGCATCAACATTCATACTCTAGCAACATTAAATACATATGCAGTTGTGAATTCTTCAAATGCCTTGTGGTTGCTAACATAGCATCACCGCATGTGAACCAACATACATGATGTACTGCAACACCTGCAACATCATTATCATATGTAAATCCCTATGCCTATTGTACCACAACATTTGTAACTTCACCGCAACTAAGTATCTAGACAAACTCTTCCTACAAGGGCTTTCTACAAGTGAATACCATCCAAGCAACAAAATGAGTGTATCCTTCTTGGTTCTCATCCCTAAAAGCAAAGAGGGTAGGTATTTTGATTCTTCCAAACCTATGTACTTGTGTAACACCATCTATAAGATAATTTCCAAAGGGATTGCAAATAGGTTTAAACAATTGATTGGTAAAATTATTTTGGACAAGCAAAGCAAGTTTGTGAACAATCGTCAAATTATAGAAATTTTTATACTAATATACAAAGTTATCCTTTACATAGTTAAGTAGAAGACCTGACATGGTCCTTAAGCTTGACATGGAAAAAGCTGATGAAAAGACAAATTGGACTTCTCTAGATTGATTTTTTCAACAGTTTGGGTTTTGTCCCGTTTGAAGATCTTGGGTCACAAGCAAAGCAATAAATATTAATTCTCAGTGCTTATTAACGGTAATCCAATCCTTATCAATAGTATTCCCATAGGCCCTTTCTCAATAGAGCAATGTTTTAGACAAGGTGTCCCCCTCTCCCCTTTTTGTTTATGATTGTAGCTAACAAGATGGGCAGGAACCTTTTAGTGTTGAAATTGAAGAGTCTTATCAGGACTTATTGATCACCTCAAAAGTGTCTCTAACACATCTCCAATTTGGTGACAATACATCCTTAGCTAGCAGACCAATTATTCAAGGAGTTAGAAACCTCAAGGTTCTCAAAAACAAGCCAAATAGCTAATACACATAAATACCAAATCTTTTGTTTCAATGTCAACTTGCATTAGAAGGTAATGGTCCAAACATGCAAGTCACCAAGCTTTGGATTCCCTCCCAGCATCTTCAAATTTTCCACTTTCAAAGATTAATTAATTTCAATTTATGGATAGGACCGGTTGACCACTACGGTAAAAAGCTAGAAGGATGGAGAGGAAAATGGTTATCGGCATATAGGAAACTTCAAATGCTCAAAGATTGTCTTGAGTCCTCCAAGCCTTTTTGATATGTTGTCAATTAGTCCTTCAGATTCCTTCATAATTATATTATCAATATCAACGTATATTTTTTGGGTAGGGGTTTGAAGACTACCATCACTTCCCTTTGATTCCTTGGAAAACAATTTGTAATCCTAAGCAAGTTAGTGAATCTGAAGGGATCTCAAACATATGAACCAAGCATTGGGAGCGAAGACTATTTAGAGAATATATAAAGATAGCAATATATTGTGGAGCAAGACTATAAGACATAAGGATATGGGCAGCATGGACCCGACTAGGATTTTCACTATAGAGAACAGGTCATATGGCTAGCTACATGGAAATTTATTTTTAGTAGCAGGGACACAATATAAAGGCTCTTGAGATGGGATGTCACAGAACCAAAATTAAATTTTGGAGAGACCATTGACTTATTTTGATTCCTCTAAAAATAGGAATGAGTTTCGAGGTCTCAAGGAAATTCTTCAACCTCAATAGAGTAAGGATGAGATTACTGGACCAATAGAGAGCATGATCTATTGGTAAGGAGATGGAAGAATGTTAGCCAAAAAAGACCTCTACAAACAATGGATTAATCTTTGGAAACTTCTCCACCAACACAAAGAAGTGAGTAGATGGATAAAATGAAGTAAAATGGACAGTATAAGACATGACACTAGTCTATTAAGTATGGGTATATGCCTTTGTGATCAGAGGAAAGATAAGAATTTCTATCAGATGGTGACTTGGAGAGGAAAAGAATGGCCTGAGTCTAAATTCATTATGTAGCTTGCTTACCACAATCAAGAAAACCTTAAAATAAGAGGATAACTAGGCCCTTCTAGATAACATCTCTGTGAAGATAGGAGTGAATTAGTTGACCATCTCCTTACCTAATGCCCCCTACACTTGTGATTTATGGTGGAGACATTTCAAATACGTAAATCATATAGGGTGTATTCCAAGATAAAAGAACCTTTATAAACCAATAATAGTGGATAAAATGAAGTGTTGACCATCTCCTTACCCAATGCCCCTACACTTTTGATTTATGGTGGAGACACCTCAAATACCTAGGGTTTCTTCTATGATAAGAGAACCTTTATAAACCAATAATAGTAGATAAAATGGAAAATCATTAGATCAACTCTCTTTGGTTTCATCTTCCAAGATAAAAGAACCTTTATAAACCAATAATAGTCGATAAAATGAAGTGTTGACCATCTCCTTACCCAATGCCCCTACACTTTTGATTTATGGTGGAGACACCTCAAATACCTAGGGTTTCTTCTATGATAAGAGAACCTTTATAAACCAATAATAGTAGATAAAATGGAAAATCATTAGATCAACTCTCTTTGGTTTGTACGGAGAGAAAAATGAGTGAATCTTCAATGAGCGCAAAATAAGTAATAAGCAAATATGAAAGTTGCTTCAAGTAGCAACTGAAGAGACCTTTAAACTTTATTGTTATCTAGGAGAGAGGAGAAGAATCCCATAAAAAGGGACCAGATGCAATTGAAATGGATTCCTCCTGACCTGGGATGGCTATAAATGAAATTTGATGCTACATCTTATGTCCAAGTCTTGTTGGGGTAGCAACAATCTACTACAATAATAAAGGGAAGATGATGTATGGTTTACATAAACACTTGGGAGAAATCCAACAACCAAGCGTGAATGGAGACCCCTTTATTTGGCCTCAAACAGGCTTGGAGTAGAAAAGTTGACAAAATAGTGATTTAAAAAACTTTGAAATTGCTAATGGATGCAACTTGAAAGGGTAACATTTCAAATTGGATGCCACAAGCTAGTTTAGAGGAAGGTATCCTAACTTGCAATCAAAATTTAAACATTAAAAACTCTCATTTACCATAAGCAAAACAAGGTGGTTGATTTAATTGCCAATAAATACATGCAGATATAAGGTGTGGAGGGTTGGGCAAGAGTTCATCATTGATGCCAACAATAGTAGGTGCAAGCAACTACAAAACCTGTTGGAGGAAGATAAACCTATGGCATAACAAATACTATGAAAGGTGCAAGAACTTTGCAGCAGATTAAAGTGGCCCTTAATGTAAGCCTAGAGAAGGAACAGTTAATGTTGCAGGTAGTGGTTAACTAAGTAACAGTACTCAGCAATTTCCAACCAAAAACTTTGAAATTCACCAACATTAATACGTAACAAAAAAATGTTAAAATTCACCTTAAAAATTATCCATATTTCAATTTAATTTTAGAAAGATTTAAAATTTACAGATATTTCATCTTCCTACATACCAAACATTAGAATTTTCTTTCTTTTGTTTTACGGCTTAAGGCACTTGATAAATGTGATTTTAGGGCTTGCAATTTTCTATGATTAGAGTATCTCAAACCACCATTTTGTATGCCGTCAAATGATCATTCATCTTTTGATATGCCTTACACCACCACCATTTGTCTTCATACTTCTGTCCTATTGTTTTCTGCAGATTCATGATTTATTTGTTGTTTATTTGTTTGTCACCCTCCTTAAGCTCACAGATCTTCTCTGCTCGCTACTCATAGCTTGCAGCTCCGTACCCCCCACCCATTTGACCCAATGCGCCTTCGACTTCAATGTTCAATTAAGATTTTTAAAACTAACAATTAAGGCATTAAAAATTAAATTTTGATTTTAAGATTTAAGTTATACTCAAACAATAAATTTAACAAGTTAAAAATAAAAATTTAATATATTATTAAACATATTTAAATTTTTACAATGTTCTGATCATAGAAGCAAAAACTACAATTAATCACAAGTAATTAAGAACTGTTGGTTGAGTTTTGTTGGTTCAAACCAGCACACCATACTTTACAATTGACCAGAATTTTTGGTCAAAAACCCATGACATTTTGAATAACCCGCCAAAAAACTCAAGAGTTGTTCAATAACCCATGATTCTTTGGCAGGGTATTCAAAAAGCCTCTGCCCTCTTCTTACAAGTATGCAGTTTTTCATTTTTGCATCATTTTTTCAACCTCACTAGAGGAACAAAAGATTTCAGACTTAAGGGCAAAGGCAAATAGGTAAATAGAGGGATTAATGATTAACAATTAGGTCACGCCTTCGCCATTGCTAGTTTTCAATCTTTACATATGCCTTTGATTTATTTTCAAGCTACAACGTGAAATCCATAAGGCATGTAGGAATTTTTTTGGTTTAGTTTAGCTTTGCTAAGTTATTGTTAAGGTTTAAGTTTATGCTAAGATGCTTAACCTTTTTGATCTGAGGATTTAGAGTTGAAGAACTTTTAACCCTAAACCCTAACATAATCCCTAAGATCAAAAAACTCAAACTCAATTTAAACCCTAAGTTCTAACAATGAGCATAGAATATAATGCCATAAACCCTAACATAATATCTTATTTTAGTATTAGGTTTAGGGATTTTTTTTTTTTTTTTCTAAAGAGAACCTAAAGGTTGTTGCTATGTTGAACCTAACCCTAATCCTAAACTATTTTTTAGTTTAGGTTTAGGGTTAGTTTTTTAGAATTTAATAATATGTATTTACTAAATGTCCCATTCAAAGGTTAATATTCACTAAGAATGTTACAAGACAAGAAAAAATGGAAATCAGCGGTGTAGGGGTCAAGCTTAATTTTGTGGGTGCTTCCCATGGTAACCCATGTGCAGTGGGAGCAAGTCACATCTTTAGAGACATCTCGGGTGTTTTTTGCTAAGGGGATTCCCACAGTCTTGCTACCAAAACTAATAATGAAGTGGATTGGGAGGCACTACTAGGATTTGCTAATTGTTATTAATACCTTGAAAAAGGAACATTGCGCAAATTGGAATCTACACGCCATCTTGGAAGAAATCCTAATATGGATCAAGAATTTTGATTCTATTGAAATTTGCCATTGCCCTACAGAGCAAAACAAAGTAGCAAAACTATTAGCTAACCATGGGATAGACTTGACTAATGTTTCTTCTATGAAAAGTGGTGAAATGTCTAATTGGAAAGGGATTGCTAAGCTAAACCTAACCCCTATCCCTAATCAATAATTTAATTTTCTAGTTTAAGATTTTAGGTAGTTCAAGTTCAATCATATCAAATTTCTAGCATATATTAATAGGTCAAGAACTTATGCATTGCTAATCTCAAGTAGTGTTGAAGATGGTCAAGCAATTGATCTCGATGAGATTGACCCTAAATGGGAATGGATTGCAAGCGAGGAGGAGCAATTGATGAAGATGATTTGGTTGTCTTGAATAAGGCTTTGAATGATCATGATTGTAGTCATATGGAGGAGTTCAGGCATCCAGGGGCGTCAACTTCCACTTCCCATTCTTCAATCTAGGAGTCTTTGAGGCTAATTGTGTTTTCAAATTTTCTTTTGTACTCTTAGGTTTATGTTGTAATGGGTATATCGTACTTGGAAAATTGATATTTATCGAGAATCTAAGAGGAATTGGTGACATTGAATCCTTATTTATGTCTTATGTTTGAAGTTTGAAGTTTGTTTCTATTTCTATGCACTATATTTGGCATGAAATAACAATTGTAGTTATTTTTCTATTTTTTACAAGTATTTTAGCATTTTTTAATTTGCTAATTTTTTCATGTATTTTACCCATTTTAAACCTATGTTAATTAATTCCATTTACACTTTTTCTCTATTATGTCAATGTCATGTAAATGGAATGCTACTATGATATAGATTAGAATTTTAATATATTTAATTATTTATATTTTTAAAAAGACATGTTAAAGGGGCTTGCGTGGCAAATAGGATGTCCCATCAATAAGCCACAAGGGCAAAGAGTTGGAGTGATGATGAGGGTTGTGATGTTTGAACATTGAAGGCAATCTCAAATTGGAGATTACATGTATATCAAATGATTTTTTTCATAGGAGGTGGCACGTGTGATATAATCATACCATTCATTATTGCACACTCCTGGATGGCTTTAAGTATAGTGGTGGCAGAAGATATTTGTCATCTCCATTTCTTCTAGAATTATCTTATGTTTCTTAACAAATGGCGTCAAGCATTAAGGGTGGCAATGGCAAGAGAGTGTGAGAGGAAGAAACAGAAATGGAAGGCGTGTAAAGACCCTACTGTAGTTTGACTTAAAATTTTTGCCAATTTTTCTTCATAATAATAAGATCAACTATGAAAGCAATGTAACAAAATCCATGAACAATCAGATGCACCTCATCAAGGCTTTATTGAATCTTCCATTGATGAACAACATAATGTTTGTCGTTTCATATATCAGTCTGTCACTGTTTTTATATAAGACCATGTAAACATAATGAAATGCCAAGCAAACCCTATATCATCATTAACAATACTTGAAGAATGAATTTATATCTAATTGAACCTGGTATCAGCTTGACATGATCTCTATTATGCATAAAAATCTCTGAGTATCAGATCACAGGCTCTGCTATCCATGATATATTTGCCCAGCTGATTGATGTAACATATCAACTTCACAATTATCTCCTTGTAGGCCAAGCAATGGGTCTCTATGCTTGAACAATGACTGGAAGAGGGTCTCTAATTGCTGCAGAATGTCAAATGCTTCCAAAAGCTGCTTTTATCAGACCTGTAGGTGACTGAGACAAAATGTTATCTGCAGTAGCTTGCCCAGTTTGCATCCAAACTCCAATTTATCATCTCTTCATGCAATCGATGAACCTTCCAATGCATCAAAAGTCTTCACATATTGTCCCATGGTATGATGTAGATCATAAAACCCTGTAGACCATATATATCAGCTGGCTGTGATGAAAATTCAGATCATATCATGTTGTCAGAACTTTAATAATGATTACGAGATCCACGAATTGCTACCTTGGCTTGAATTCAATGTAACCAAGGGTTCCTAGTCAATAATCTTCACTCCAAACTCCTTATTAACCTGCAAACTGAAGCTCAATAGTGATTATCTGAATGATATCACTTCTAAATAACATATGGAGCCATCACCATATTAGCAAGGGGTCATCTCCTTGCATAAGATCACTAAAAATTATAAATTTCCAGTAATGAATGAATGAGCATAAGACATACCAGAGATTCCATTCTCATTGTTGGTAGAAAGCCTCTTTTTATCTTCCTCAGCTGGCCGATTCAATTAACTTTATTTTACTATTGATTTTGGTTCCACCAATGAGACGTTTTCCTTCTCCCTAGCTGAGTGTTGAATCTACATCAGCAACCATAATTCTAATGACAATTATCCTTGGGCGAATCCTCTAAATGTTTGAAAATACATCTTTATGTAGCTTCCAGGCAGCCGTTGGTTCTTGTTTCCAGATGCTAGCATTATTTTATTGTTATTTTGAATCAGCTCCTTCCAGGTGGTGCGTGGAATAGCATTTTTCCTTGATCGGTGGTCTCCACAACACATGATCCAATGTACCGTGTACACTTTTTCCCCTTGGACGTTTAAGCTGGGTCGTATCTCCTTGGCCGATCACTTCTCCTAGCCGTTGGCGCTCATGGAAATGAGGATATGCGTTACACAAGTCTCAATCGATTTGCATGCTAATTTCACATGTTTTTACATGCATCGATTCTCTTATTAGCTGTTAACTCTTCACAAAGAAATATTATATTTGCTTATCACATGATCCAAGGCATTATCCTCACCATGTATAATTTATCCCTTGGCGCTAATGCTTCCAATGAATCATTCCCTTAACAAAATATTAGCCTACGGGAATGAATGATAGGCTAACCATCAACTCCATATGGAAGCATTCCGGAAATGGGGACATGACAAGGCGTTCTGGGTACTAGTAGGTTGAACGTAGACAAGACTTTGGACCATTGTGTAGACTACATATCAAGGGAGCTCATCAACGCAAAGCTAAGATTCTAGATGCTTAGGTTATGGGACCCATAAAGGAGATTGACATGGATGAGAGTGTGGCGATCAAGGAGGCCATGGTGCATATGTTGATCGACCTCATATAGTTGATTGGTAGAATGAATATATTTGATATTGCACAGTTGTCTTGCATGACTATGTTGTCCCTAGCGGCCGACACCCTATGTTACCGGGTTCTTGGGGTTGAGGGGCTGGTCCCGTACCGCCCGGGAGCAGGTCCTGGAGCGGCAACGGAGCGGACAAGGAGCTCCCCGCCCGCCCCGGGTTCTCTGTGGGTTTACTCCCGGGGTGGGCAGGGCACTCCCTATCCACTCCCGGGTGCTCCCGGGAGCAAAAACAATGTTTTTTAATATGTAAAAACAAAAGAACGTTTTTTATAAGTCATTTAAAAATGAAAAAAAAATGAAAAACGAAACCCTAAAAAGGTGCATATAACAAAAACGCCCCCATTCACTACTTTATTTTGCAACAACTCCTCCATTTGACGAGTTTTTCATCTTTTGTTCATTTTTGCATTGTGGAGGGCTGCGGCTATTCTTCCGAAGGGAATCGATTGCAAAGCACCAAGGAAGGATTGTAGCTTACACAAAGGTCATCTACTGGTCTAAGGTAAGTAGTTTAACCTATTCTTTCTAGTTTTTGTTGAATTTTTTCAAGTTTTTTATGGATTTTTAAATTTTTTCAAGTTTTTTACAAAAAAATCAACTTTTTTTTTTGACAAGAAAAAACAAGTTTTAACATTTTTTAAACCTATTTTATTGTTTCTCTTGAATGTTCAGGTGTTTTATTAGTGTGTAGGGTTGGAATTTTTTTTATTATATTTTATTATTTTAATTTAAATTTTGTAATTTCTTAAACAGCAATCTATTTGAAAGTGAAATGGCTACGCCTACTAGTTCAAGTTCGGTGGGTCTTGAGAAGAGTAAACAATTTAAATATGATGAAGGATCTCCTCTTTGGAGACATGTCAGCATGATTGAACAACTAGCAGGAGGTGGGGCTTTTGTTTGAGTTTGTAATGAGTGCAAGGTCACATATAAGAGCTCATATACTCGACTGAAAGCTCACTTATGTGCCATAAGTGGAAAAGGAATAAAAATATGTGAAGGGCCAAACAAGAAGGGGTTGCCAAAAGCACAAATTATGGCATACATTAAAGAACAAGAAGAAGCTGATGAAAAGAGTGCAAGAGCAAAATCAAGAGCTCATCCTTTAACAAAGAAAACATCAATGAATCCACCTACAGAAGCTCCTTTTTCCATGCCACAACATCCTTTCTTGGACTTGGAGGCAATCCAAGATGATGAACCCTCTTCTTCTTCCCGCAAAAGAGGTCCATTGGCAAAGGCATTTCAAAATGAAACGAGAGATATTGTAGATGAAAAAATTGCACGTTGCATTTATGCCAATGGTCTTCCTTTCAACTTGGTGAGATCACCATATTGGCAGGAAATGGTGGTAGCAATTAGTAATGCACCTTCTAGTTACACAGGTCCTGGTTATGAAAAGGTGCGAACCACCTTATTGGCAAAAGAAAAAATTATGTAGAGAAATCACTAAAACCAATTAGAGATTCATGGATTGAAACAGGAGTGTCCATTGTTTCTGATGGATGGAAAGATTGCAAAAACCAACCTTTAATAAATGTTATTGCTGTGTCCCCCAAAGGGGCAATGTTTTTGAAGTCGGTTGATTGTGAGGGGGAAATCAAGGATGCACAATTCATTTCCAAAATCCTCATTGAGTCCATAGAGATGGTGGGTGTTGATAATGTTGTCCAAGTCATTACGGACAATGCAAAAAATTGTAGGGCAGCAGGTGCTTTGGTTGAGGAAAGATACTCACACATATTTTGGACATGTACTGTACACTCCCTTAACTTGGTGATGCAAGCAATTGACACTCAAGTAGATTGGGTGAAAAATACATACAATGAGGGTGAGGAGATTCAAATGTTTGTGACAAACCATCATATGTCACAAGGCATCTTCAGGTCTGTTGTGACCAAATCACACATCACCCCATTAGGAATAGGGACCCCCTTTTCTTGAGCTCTGTGCTTTCAATGAGTTTTCAATGAAATTTTGATGATGTCCTGGCTCATCTTCCTCTACCGATCCGGTAGTGATTTCCCCTTTCTACGATCATTGGTTTATGATTAAGAGGTAGATGAACTTGCAATAATGAAGAATTGTGATCAAATCCCATCTAGATAATGAATTTTGAGATCAACCCTGAAGAATGTTTGAGACCCTGAAAAGACTAAGCCTGGAGCCTGAAATTCTGAAAATCCTGAAAAATGGCTAAGTCTAAAATCTAGTGAATCCTCCAAATTCTATATTTTGCATCTTAAATCCGGTGGATTCGGGACCTATCTCAAACATCCTGAAAGGTATATTGAAAAATATTTAAAGTATAAGAAATTCAATCTCTCAACTTATACTTGTTTGAGACCCTGAAAAGACTAAGCCTGGAGCCTGAAATTCTGAAAATCCTGAAAAATGGCTAAGTCTGAAATCTGGTGAATCCTCCAAATTCTATATTTTGCATCTTAAATCCGGTGGATTCGGGACCTATCTCAAACATCCTGAAAGGTATATTGAAAAATATTTAAAGTATAAGAAATTCAATCTCTCAACTTATAGTTAAATATATTTTTCAATATACCTTTACTCACGCGATCCTGAAAAATGCCTGACAATTCCAGAGGATTCAAAAGACTGATCTAGTGCGACTGGATGTCCAAGTGGCGCAAAATCACGAGGAAAAAGGCGCTTGAAGATGAGGATTTCCACTTGATGATCTAATGCGCCCATCTACAACCTTGATCTAATGCGAAAATGCTTGAGGATTTCGATCAGTGATCTACTGCGCCCAAACCAAAAGTATCATTTTGAAGGAGAAAATGAAGATTTCAATACCTTGAACTAGTGCGAAAATGAAAGGACAAGTCTTAGAACCAATCTTGGAGCAAATTAAAAATGATAAGTGTCAGAGGATTTGAAAAGCTCAACCAATGCGCTAGGAAGAAGGATGGATCCCAAAATCTAAAATTTTTTGAAGAGAAACTTGAGGATTTCAATCTCTCAACTGATGCGCCACCAAGAAGGAAGAGGGAGTCTTGAGGTTTTTTGACTTGAGAAGGATCTAGTTCAAAGAGGATTTCAAAAGCTTAAGTGATGCGCCAAAATTTGAGGATTTTTATCCTTCAACTGATGCGCTTCCCAAACATTCAATGCAAGTGTTAGAGTCAATTCACCAATGTGAGACCGGAGGATTTCCAAAAGCCTATCTAATGCGCTAGAAGCCAGAGGATTTCAATCCTTGATCTAATGCGCCTATCCAGTCAAGTCTCCAAGGCCAAGTTTAGAGGACTTCTAAAAGCTCATCTAATGCGACCTCATGAGGGGAAACTCCAGAGATTCTAAAAGGTTGATCTAATGCGCCCAAGTAGTTTCAAGGTGAAGTTTGAAGGATCCTTATCCAAAGCGCAATCTAGAGGATTCTCCATGCTTGATCTAATGCGCCCTACAAGGAGGAAGGTGAGATCCAAGGTTAAGCCTTCAAGGTTTGAGTTTAAAGGATTTTAAAGTCTTATCTCATGCGCCAACTTCATGAATACCTCTAAGTTTTCAAGCTTCCAACAAGGTCATCTAATGCGCAACATAAGGTAGAGTGAGATTTGTTTCTAGAGGATTCTCCAAGGTCATCTAATGCGCCAACACCATGCATGATCTATTTCAAGGTAAAGGCCATCTAATATACCAAAGGTTTGAAGATTTCAACCTAGTGAAGTGATGCGCCACTTCCAAGACCCGTTATCAAAGTGCTCAACAAGAAGAAATCAAAAGTGGCATCTAGTGCGCCAGTGTTCAACAAGAAGAAATCAAAAGTGGCATCTAGTGCGCCATACATGAAGAGAGAATAAAGTTTCATTTTTGAAGATCTCTAATTACCCATCTAGTGCGCCACACCAAAGGGGAGAATAAAGTTTGATTTTGAAGACTTCAAGTTACCTATCTAGTGCGCCATACATGAGAAGAACTCAAACTACCTATCCAATGCGCCAAAATCTAGAGGATTTCGATCCTTCAACCAATGCGCCACTCCCTTAAGCAAGTGAAAACTAAGTGCAAACTAAACCAATGTTGAGAGGAGTCTAAAACATCATCTAATGCGAAGTGTTGAGGGGAATCAAAAACTTCATCTAGTGCGAAATGATAAGAGGATTTAAAAACTTGATCCAAAGCGCCACACATGTCAAATGCTAGAAGGATTCCGATCCTTGATCTAATGCGCCTAGAGGGTTAAAAAGAAAGATCATGGTATTTCAAAGAAGAAGACTTCACCATACCCATCCAATGCGAAATGCAAGGAGAAGGTCAAACACAAATCCAAAGAAGATGAAGACCTCGAAGACGTTATCAAATGTGAAAGACAAGAGGATTTCAATCCTTGATCCAATGCGCTTGAGGGAGAAGGTAATTGCAATCTACAAGGAGATCATCAAGACCCCATCCAATGCGCTAATCAAAGGAAGTTATAAACATTTAATGATTTTTACCTTGAAAAACGTGAAAATTGCATTTATTAAATAAAGATCAATCTAAATTAAATGTTTTGCACTATAATAAAGGAGGTCGGCCTAGGTAAGAGGTAAAGTTTTAAAAGCAAATTATGTATATATACCTCATCTCCTTTTCATTTTTATCATTTTCCAAGAGCAGATTTGTCTTCAAGGAGCAGCAACAAGAAGTTTTTTTTAGAGAAGTACAAATTTGATTTTATCAAATTCAAGCAAGTGGTGGATCAAATTGCAAGGTATCAAATTCAAAGCAGCCTATCAAGTAAGTCTGATCTGAATATTTTCTGATCTGATTTTCTTCTTTTTCCTTCATTAGATGCATTAAAATTGTTCAAGTATTGGTAAAATTCAAGAAGGATAAGTGGATTTTCATAGATTCCTTGAATCTAGATAGCAATATTTCATAATTGTAAAGGAAAACTTCATAAATTTAATCCACTAAAGTAGCTGAAGCGAAGTCTAGATTGTGTTTGCAATTACTCATTCGCGTCAAGTCTGCAGGATCATGGCAATGACTTCTAAAGAGCGACAAGCGAAGATCCGGATGGATGCTAAGGGGAAGATTCCCGAATCAAAGCTCATCTCAAGGTGGACAAATGTAGGAGACACGAATATGGGCAACAGCAGCTTAGAAGATATCAAGTCAGTCCTTGAAGAACCCAACGGAGGTAGTCTTGCTCGAGCCATCATGAGGAGTGGAGCCATTGAAGCTGCTTGTTTTCCGCCAGCTTTGCCGTGTCCAGAGATGATCATCGAATGTGTCAAGAAATATGATGTAGATACAAGGCAAATTACAGCCAAAGATGGAACGATATTAGCTTATTTGCAAAAGGAGGCAGTTGAAGAAACTTTGAACATTCCAACTAAGGAGAGGATGATCAGTATCTCGATACAACAAGGTCAGCTGGATAGTATATTCACACTTGCATATCGTCTTGGAGAAAATAAGTCTTGGATAAATGACTGGGAGAAGACACTTGGCGTCTATGAGTCAGATGTAGCAGTGGCAGAAGGATCCATTAATGCAGCGACAAGTGTACCAATGGAGGAGATTGTTCAAATTGTGTCTAGATTCATTGTATCTCATAGTACTACTACATAGAGGGCACATGATGTGGCTTCCTTATCTTCTTGGAAAGCGTGCCTTTGTTCTCTCCTTCATAGCTTCTTTCATTTAATAAAGTGAGCCTCCTTCATTTAATAAAGGATAGTTTGTTACAACTACTTGTGATGTGGCTTGATCTGGTCCGCTGATTTGGCCAATCGATCTTGACCCTTCTTTCCTTTGAGGTCTATAAAAGAGCTCTCATTGCTCTCATTTGAAGAGGTTGGAAATTCTGAAATTGTTGTAAGAGCTCTCTGAGATAATAAAGGATTCATTGTTTTGGTGATTCTATTTATGTTTCCGAGTGTTGCATGGTTTCAATTTTCAAACGAAAATTAAGTTAAGTTATAAGTCTTCTTTAGGTTTAAGTTAGTTAATGAAAGGTTGCTTTATTGCTTTGTAGTGAAGTCTATAAGTTCATACCATTTGTAGTCTACGGCTTGTGGATTGCAGTGCATGGTTAGTCTGAACAATTGAACGTCAATTTGATCTTTATGCTTGTTGAACCTTTCATGAGCATAATTGATTTAAACATCTTGTACACCTTTGAAGATTGCACCTATCTTGTGTAGTTGTTTTATCTTGGCGAAACAGGATTTGGTTCGATTTCACTCCAAGTAGTAAACGTCCTTGCATTTAGGATTAGATTAGTGTTTCTAAACCCTACATCTTTTGCCTTTTTTTTATTATTCAGTTAGGATTAGAACCAAAGTACACCCATTGCTAAATCATACGCGTCAATTGCAGTACTTAGATTCTCTAGTATTTACTTCCATGGTCCTTGAAACAACAAGTTACTTGAACAATTGTGTAAGTCCCTTTGTTTGTTAACAGCAAAATCATATTTAATCGCTGAGCTGTCTCTTACCGAAAACATCATAAGGAACCTTGGAGTTATCTCATTTGATCACTTGGTTTAGCATCCGAGAGGCTTTGCTCAAGAGAGAGTCAGATACTCAGTATTTTACTCTAATTGTTGACTTGTCGAAAAACAACCATCAACAAGGTCTTTCTCGCATTTGGAGTTGAAGGTAAATTTAGTTTATTTTAATTTTAATTTATGCCATATTTTTATTTACTTGCATGATTCATTGATTTAGATTCTTGATTTAGATTTTAATTTTAATGTGTTATTAACTTGTTTTTTTACATAACATTAGGTTGCTGAGACCCGATTTGCATCACACACAATCGTTTTGAGACAACTTGTGAAGGTGAAAGAGGCATTAGGCTCCATGGTCACTAGCCACCAATGGAGTATATGGAAGACAGCTAATTCAGAGAGGGCTCAAAAGGTGAAGTCATTGATCCTAACTGATGAGTTCTGAGAACGTGTACAATATGTTTAGAGTTTCATGGAGCCTATCATGAGTATGCTTAGGTTTGTTGATACAGATCAACCATGTTTGGGGGAAATCTATGATGGCATTGACTCCATGGTAGAAAAAATAAAGAGCATAATAACACAAAAGGACAATGGCCCCAACGAAACATTTTTCCTGTGTCAAAAAAATCATTGATGACCGTTGGAACAAGATGAACACACCCTTGCACCTCCTTGCATATGCCTTGTCTCCCAAATATTATAGTACTGAGATACCTACTTTGCCGGGGAGAACCTCACCATATAGAGATAGAGAAGTTGCTTCCGGCTGCATAAAAGCATTTCGAAGAATCTACTCCGATCCAGAAATGGTGGATGGTGTTAGGAAAGAGTTTGGCAGGTTCATACAAAGACGAGAGCATAGTTTGTGTGCTATTAGAGACATGTACAAGGAAGATGCTCATACATGGTGGTACCTCCATGGGCAAGATTATGTTTTTCTCCAGCCTCTTGTAATCAAAATTCTATCACAAGTAAGCATGTTTTATTTTAACATTCTTAGTACTTACCATTTTTTGCATTTTAAAGTTGTATTGACTAGAGCTCTAATTTGAAATTTGAATAGGTTGCAAGTTCTTCGGCTTAACGGAATTGGAGTACATACTCCTTTATCCACTCAGTGAAGCGTAATTAATTGGCTGCTAAAAAAGCAGAAGACTTGGTCTATGTCCATTCCAACTTGTATCTTCTATCACATAAGCAAGTTGAGTACGAGGACGGGGAAGCAAAGAATTGGGATATAGCCCTTGAGTGTGCCAACTTGGATGCATCTATTACAGAGCTTGCTACAATCACTCTAGAGGATGAGAATTTTCTACATATTGTACCTAGTGGGAGTGGCACTCCATATGTTTGTGTTTCAAATGATTTGCAACCAATCGATGATGACTCAAATCTAGATCCTTTTGATGAAGATTGAAGAGCGAAAGATAGACTTTTGATTATAGACTTATAGTATTTTACTATTTTGAAATTTCAATTTTTGTAATAGAGTATTGACTACTGAGTATTTGTAATGATTTTCATTCGCCACAAAGATAATAAGAATGTGGGTGATTAAGTTGATATCCATATAGAATGTGTAATGGAGCATTTGCACAGAGTTCTACATAACTAGGAAATGTTGTACCAATGCATGAGAAAATCGGTGCAATTCTTCATGTGGATCTTCAGGGTAAAAAAGTGGAGGTCAACTACTAAGGATGGCGTAGAAGCAAACCATGCTCCATGATAATGTTGGGGCATGCATATATGCTTATAACTATGGTTGAAGCTTCTAAGTGTTATTGTTTCTTGTTTTTTGTCTTTTGGGTTGTAAGCTTGTACTCCCTAGCAGGTTGATATAATCCCTACTCTTGTAATTACTATTATCAAGCCAATAATATAGATGGTTGTTTTGTTGTTCTCATGAAGTTGCCGGATTTGGGGGTTCTTAGGTTTGTCCGTACAAAATACCATAAAAATGCATGTTAATGATGGCTCCACTCACACCCTCACCCGTCTCTACTTCTCGACTGTTACAAGCTGGTTTTTTGTCGCTTGCTGCCCTTGTTGGTGGCATGTTTGTTGCTACAAGACACAATCACCCTAAATGTACAATCTAAAAAGAGGAATCTCGGGCCTGAGATTCCACAAACCTTCTATTGTGATGAGAGAGATCTTCCATAGTCCATTGTGTTCCATCCCCAATCGTATCACAACCTTCCATATGGAGTTTCCCCACCTCCAATTTTTGACCATACCACTTCTTGAGTTTATCCACCAGATTGTAGCTTCCCAAGAAAATACCTCATGTCCATTCAAGTTCTTAGAACTATTCGAGTGCCCAACTATACCTATTATGCATCTTTCTCACCATTTTACATTTGCTAATCCTCCTAAACATAAAGCTTCCTTGCTTCCATGGAGCCTTTTGATGCAAAAAAATTGTCATGATTCCTCCAAACAAACTCCTCGCTTGGCTTTTCTTTTCTAGCGACCCAATGTTGGGACAAACCCCTACACATCTTAGCAATGGAGCAATCAAATTGTTTATGCCCCAAACAATTGCAGCAAAAGCACCTAAATAGGAACCCCTCAATATCTACATATTGCAGCCATTAACCCACCAAAGAAGAAATTTGAATAGAACGGAAGACCAACCTAGAGAGGTCCAAAAGCACACAATCTCTTACATAGCTCCCATGAAAGCCATTGCAGCCAGGATCCAATTTGATAAAAGACCTGATTCAATTTAGAATTAAATGAATCCCTTGCTCCAATCTACAAACCAAGGCCGAGATTTAAACTTTTAATTTATTAATAATTTGCGTTTTAGGTTTTAGCTTTAGCTTTATAGAATTTTCATTAAAAATTTATTTGAATTTTAAATATAATTTCAAATCTATTTAGTAAATTTTTACTAATTTGACAATATGGTGGATTTATATTTTAGGTTGAAAATAAAAATAATTATATGATATTTTATTTCAGGGTTTAACTGCGTAGTTTTTGAGTCAAACACATGACCCAAATTTCATGAGTAGAGGTTCACATGAACCCAACTCTCATGTAAATTATCAAAAATAGTTATAATAAATGCAAATTTATACTAGTCGAACTTAATCACAGTTTTTTTCATGAATTTTATTAGTTGACAAACTTGTTCTAGAGTTTTTTCCAGCCAAACTCGAACATGAAAACAATCCTTGTGACTTAAGTAATTAATATCCTTCTTGATCACATAAACAACAGTGTTGCAAGGTTGGGTAAACATGTTTTTTCCTACTTATCAAAAATAATTATAATAAATGCAAATTTATACTAGTCGAACTTAATCACAGTTTTTTTCATGAATTTTATTAGTTGACAAACTTGTTCTAATGTTTTTTCCAGCCAAACTCGAACATGAAAACAATCCTTGTGACTTAAGTAATTAATATCCTTCTTGATCACATAAACAACAGTGTTGCAAGGTTGGGTAAACATGTTGGTGCACAATCAGCCAACAAAGTAATTAACTTCTTGCATGAGATGGTTGGTGATCTGAAAAATGAGTCTCTCTTTTGACATCTAGACCATTGGGGTCATGTCATACTAGTTCATAGAATGTCATCAAGAAGCCTGATGGAGGAATTCATCATCACAACCAGTGTCACAAGGATGTTTCAAGGCAATGACCTACTTCTTTGACACTTGAGAAGGCTTGGGAATGGTAAGGACATCTTGGAATCTTCACTGGCAGATAAGACATCTTTTTGGGTTTGGTTCTGCTCAATGTTGGCCTCAATAGTTGTGTTGCAAGGGCAAAATCAATACAAAGATGGAATCAAAAGTTGAATATGATTACATATTTGAACTTCTCTCAAAAAGTTGAGCAACTTCAAAAAAAGGCACCTTGCTTTGAGTTTGTATGCAAAATGTATGGCTGCCAAAAAAAACTAGGTTAGAAAGGGTTGCTGAAGTGGCGAATGTGTGTTCTCCAATGGCAATTGCATTGTCGGTGGTAGACTCATCATGTGAAGTTGTGAACTCGCCATTCACTCTGGCAAATTCATTGGTAAACAGCGAATGCATCTCTGTGAGAGCAATGAGTTAGCATCTAGAATGTCAAGCATTTTAATTCCAATTTTGATGGTTGATCTTCTGTCTTCTCACCTTTGGGAAACTGTGGGTAGGTCTTAACTACCTTCTCTACTTCTTGGAGGGAGTTAGACACTCATGACAATGGCGGTAGAGCAATTACTGTAAGACAAGGCATCTGTATACAAGTCTATTGTAACAAGAGTGCTTGTTTAATATTGGAGCTTGTATGGACCAAGCCGGTTTTTGTAAAACATTCGTACTTTATTTTGCATAGTGAAATGGAGAGTAATTGCTCCTTAAGCTGGATATTTTCACCCAAATTAGGTTTTCTCCAGGTCAAATTTTGAGTTTGTTTGATTTGTGTATGTTGATGGGGTTAATTCCGCTTATATGAAAGTTAGAATCTCTTTCTATATGATTTGCACATATTCAAGTTGCAAGGATATCCATTGGTTTTTATTAAGATAAGCAGCAAACAAGGGTGCTGAATCCTTCTACACAGAGCCCCCAGGGCAGGAAAACAGGCCACAGACAGGCCAGCAACAGTACAAAAACAGCACACATATCCATTGTTGATTGGATTAAGTGCAAGTCATTTTTTTATTGAGGCCTTGTCATCAAGTAAATCCGTTAAGTGTGGCACAGCCACCCTGTTTATGTAGCAGTTGGCGAGCATTTCAGTGGCTACAATGGACATAGGGACTTGTGCCATGAGTGATCTGTTTATCAGCTCTGCTTCCCTCAATTCATTATGCTTCACTCTGATTTTATGTTTGCTTCCTCGATAGGTATACTTTTGTTTTTATGATAGGTGTTTGAATTTCATGTTTTTAGTTGGTGGCATCTCTGTTTTGTAATTTTATTAGTTCATTCTTGAACTCAAAGACAGAAGTTGTACATAGTGATAAAAGAGGGCCTGCAAACCTGGATTGGGAGACCACCAGAAGCGGGAGAGAGTGATGATACAGGGCTTGTAGACCTGAGCAATGTATATTTTTTTCTAAGAAATGCATATTAAACTTTTACTGATGAAAAAGAATTTGCAGAAAATAATTACAATTAATAATAAATACAATGTCAAAGACACACAGAATAAATGCACTGTATTCCTTATTTGAACAGAGATTTAACTTAAGCAAACCATTATAAAAAGAGAGCCAAATCTGATTTGGATCAATCCAGAATGAAGCTCTAATTCTGGTGACTGAGAAAAGCATTCAAAAATGGAAAATTTTGATACCATTGCAGACTACTGCCAAACATATAGCAGAAAATGCATACCATTGTCAATACAGAGAATACACTATTACTTCCTTCTGACTTTCACTTTTAAGAAAATATTTGTATTGCCATCCGCCAATGGAATCGCCTTTGGCAACCGCAAAGGCAATTCATACTCTCCACACATTGTTAGATTGGCTGGCATAATTAAATTCTCCTTTTCTAGACTCACTCGTAGCTGCCTCTTCACCTGATGCCATCCAGAAAGAAACTGAATCACAAACAATTGAAATAAAATTATGAATCATAATCAAAATTAACTGCAACAAAGTTTACATTATTGTCCAGTTGTGTTCCATGTGCATACGTAAAGGGTGCCCTAGACACGTTTCCATGTTTCCTATGAATCCTGCGACTTTAACATTTCTGCACTTAAATAGAAGCACGTCATAACTGCATGCAATTATGATTGAACTCTTGATCATAAATTTACAATTAATTCGAAAAGTTGTCATGGCAAAGAAACCATTTTCTCAAAATCCAGTGCCAACAAGAACATGCATTCAGATTATATGCCAATATGGGTGTGCACAATCTCTCATGCCTACACACATCATATGGCTCAAAGGGCACTGCTCTGGTGATGAGCTTGAGATTTGGTTTTTAAGAGACTCTCTTTCCAAGATAGTTTTTCCCTTGACTTAGTGTACCTCTCCTAGTTTGCTGCCTCATACAGTTTATATTTCCCTTAAGACTACAATTGCATTACATTACAAATTGCTTACTGAAACTCGCCCATACCAGCCCTGTCAGGAAACCATAAGTCATTTGAGGTGCTTTTTCAGGCACAATATGCAAGGCAACATAACATCGTTATCAAACAACCTTGTCAAGGGCATGCATGTTAGTTAAACATATAGTGGTTCACCTTACACATTCCAGCTGAGCATACAGTGACTCACTAGGTTACCTAATACTCTGGGTTACCCCTATCATATCCATATCTGTGTATCCAATATGTATCCCAATACAAATAATTCAGAGATGTATGTGATGCATCAAAACAATTTGAGCCACATTTGGGTGTGGCTTGTATGCGATAGTGTTGTTTTCAGGCTGTAGCAAAATAAGTAATCACATCTGGGCCATATCAACGTTGCATCTAATAACTAGTTTGGTGTTTCAAGGGAAGAGAATTAATAATTATTTCATCAAATCTAGTAACTAGACCAGTAAGTTTTTGTACAGTGGATGACGAATTGGCTAATTTGAGGTTTTGACCAAAACATTAATATCTTCCTAAACAGTCATTTTTAATATTTCTAATGACTGACATCCAAAGAAAGTGAGTGGAAAACCTGTTAAAACCTGTTCATCCAATTAAAAGAACTAATAAAACCAATACTAGAATGAGTTTAAAGCCCTTGCAATTTCAGAATTTTGCAGTGTATCAAATTATCAATGACACTAAGAAAATGTGACAGAAAGAAGGAAAGCACAATACCAATAAATTATATATAATAAAATTCTAAAAATGGCGCTGCAATCAGATAATACTTTCTTCTTGCAGACATCTATTTATAAAGTAATGATAAAATCTTAGAATTGTAAATTTGAACAGTATGCCAAGAAACAAACATATGAAGTTAAACATCTAGAGCATGTATATTTTTAATTTTCTTTCTAGTTGTGTGCAGACCTGTGCCTCTGCCTGTGTCTGTGTGTGTCAATGCATGCATGTGTCTGCAATGTGTCATATCCTGGGGTCTCATAAAACTGGCATATCCTAGTAACTTGGGTGGTTTAGATTTAAATTTTAAAACAGTGCATGTGAAATGATAAAAAGTACATAGCCAATATTGTCCATAACAGAAAGTCTAACTCAAAAAAAAAAATGACAAGCCTGCGAACAGCATGAATAGAAGTATCCAGAGGAGCCCAATAACAATATAGCAAATGCAGCAAAAAAACGAAACGTGCCTTTGTGGAATTCATGGACAAAATAGCGACTTAGTTTGGCTAAGAATCCATTTCCTTAGGAAATATATTACTTTTACAGATACCAAAACCCAACAAGAGATGCTTCCTGACCCAGCAGGTGGATTATTCAAATGCAATTCCAGTGACACCGCCAGCCCATTTTTGTAGCCTGCAGTAATGCTGACTCATGTTTAATGGTCTAGAGTCTAGAACACTCACCCGAGGTTCATGGTATTTCCAAGATCATTAATCCATCTCCACCGGATGTTGCACATGCTTTTGCAGTCGTGTAAGACAAACTGGTCAGATCAGAAAAGGTGATGTCAACACACGCATCAAAACTTGTGTGGTCTTCATCATCAGCTTTATCAGGGTTACAGACACCTATAAACCAAAACGCTAAAAGTCCACCCACAATACATTGGCACTGCTGAGTGCTGGTGTTGCAGGCCTTCATCCCAAAAAGGGTCACGTGGAAAATCAACCATTTTAACTTCCATGCCAGTTCTTTAGCCTTTATGGCTTTGTAACATTATGTATACATCTATATCATCAAATTTTATAACACAAGCATAGCATAGTCATAGCTTAGACATAGCTAGTGGAAGATAAACAGCCACATATCTCCCTGGGGAATATGCCGTGTACAGAATGCACAAAATGATAGAAAAAAATTGTTACTATTCTAATATCTCTCCTATGCATCTTGCTTCAGTTAATGCTCATCTCTGATTTATTATTAATACTGCCTCCACGCATCTAGCACATTGAGATTCTCACACTTATTGTTCCCCGTATATCTCTCTAAATTTGGATGAATTCCTCTTCTTGCCTGGATACAAGGGGAAGTACACAATCGTCCAGCTGAGGACTCTGCATTTGCGTTCCTTCCAGTTGAAAAAAATCAAAAATTGCACATAAAATATAAAACTTCAAATGCAAATTTATTCCATAGATAAAAACTGCGACCATTTTCTTTCAAAGTATGGCCCTGAGAAATTTCTCTCTAAACTATGATTTTTTAAGTTAAATTGAAAAGAAAACCATACAAAATATGAAACTGTATGGCACACAACAATTATACATAGAGAATACTAGAATTCTGAAATAAATTATATCATCCAACATTTTTATAAAATCTTAGACCTCAACAACTATCATGAATACAAATTGCAAAGGAATATTTGGAATACCGTGTCATGAAAGGTGTCCACTAAAGGCATGGTACTTGATAAAAATCTGGAAATCTAGAATCGAGACTATTTTTTCCATTCAAGATTTTACAATAATGTACTCAAAGATTTTAGATTTTCACAGTTAGACATAATATCATGTATCTGAAGACCACTGTGTAGTGTTCTTAATAATGTACTCTTGAAGCATTTTAGCATATGTAGCTTTAAAGTATAAAGGCAGCAGTTTTGTTAATAATTTTCCTTCATTAGGGAAAATACCAGTATTCCGCCCCTGGAGGTTTTAAGGCATTTCTTAACCAGGGATTGAGAGTGTGGACACGTTTTGGGGAAGGGGGGGCAGAGACAGAACGTCTGCATCCTATCCCCCTTTTCTATGTTTTCTAGGGATGTCCTAGGAACGCAAAAGTGTCCACTAAAGGCATGGTACTTGTTAAAAATCTCGATATCTAGAATCTGGACTATTTTTCCCATCCAACATATCCCAAGAGTAAAATTATAGACATGGTTAAAGATAATTAAGGGAACAATAATATAATCAAAGATTTAAGATTTCCACAGTTAGACATAATATCGTGTATCTGAAGACCATTGTGTAGTGTTATTAATAATGTACTCTTAAAGCATTTTAGCACATGTAGCTTTAAAGTATGAAGGCAGCAGTTCTGTTAATAATTTTCCTTTATTAGGCAAAATACCAGTATTCCATCCCCGGAGGTTTTAAGGCATTTCTGAATGGAGGAGTGTTTTAGGGACAGGGGGACAGAGACAGAATCTCCTCATCCCATCCCCTTTTTTTAATGTTTTCTAGGGATGTCCTAGGGACGCCCCCTCAGCATGGGGGACATCTCCCAGGAATGTTCCTCAAAGGTGGACTCCAAGGGGGGCCAAGGCATCCTGAGGACGTCCTGACGTCCCCATGGACTGTCATACTTTAACTCATTATAAAAAACAACTCGCTTTTAATTTCAATAACCCTAAACACTTGTAGGGACCCCACAAGGCCCCCCAACACACACACACAGAGATATATATATATATATATATATATAGATTACTTACCTTTAGCCCTAGCCCACTACCATTTTAGTGTTTCTATTTGCAATTTCAGTTTTTTGGTTTTACAAACAAGAATAGAATTCAACAAACTGAAAACTGAAGACAGATGAAGGAAAACGAAGGAGGAAGAACGAAGAGGAAAAGGAGGACGAAAAAGATATGTAATATATCCTTGTGTTCTTATGTTTTCTTTTATCATTTTTTGTTTTCTTTCTTTTTTTAGTTCAAATACTTGCAAATGCTTCCGAGTTTCATTGCCTTTCTTCCAAACCTTCAATACTGCTGTTACAAACTTACATACATCGTGTTGAAGTTTTTCAAACCTCCAAATCTTATAAACTTACAAATTTTAACTTGTTCAAACTTTCAAACCTAATTTTTTAAACTTGTTCAAACTTGTGAAGCTTCTGTTTCTTATTGTTTTTGGCATGCAAACACTAATTTTTTAAAAAAATCTGTTGTTTTTGGCATGCAAACACTCATGCAAAATCTGTTGTTTGTTTTTGATGAGATGTTTTAAAAAGTCTGTTGTTTTTTATTTTTATATTGTTATTTTTCGTTGTATCTATTTTCAGGGTCAAGATGGATTCATTCAGTGCCAATGATGAACTTGATTTGAGTGATGCAATTGAGGGTGAATCAGCTGAGGGCAACCATACCTCACCCACAGACACAAACAGTTCAATTGGGGTCGCATTGCAATTGGATTGCCCTTTCAAGTTGTCGGCGCCATATGCCAAAACCCCATTTAACAAGACAACTCTTTTGCACCAATTTGCAACATTGCTTGACACAAGAAGAGTAGCTAAGTGTAAGTCAGCATTGGAAATGCAATATTTGCCCAAAGGACTCAAAGGGCAACATTACGAGGGTTAGTACACACTTTTTACATACCCTTGGTAAAGGGGTTGGGCCTTGTGGCAAACTCACACTTGAAGAGAAGGCTAAGATGATCAGATTATTTCAAGGGGACATCACTACACAAACAATTTCTTGTACACCATGAGGTTCAGGTAAACCACTTTCACTACCATCATCTGAAGTGAGTGTAATGGAATCAAGGGGAAAACGAAAAGCCACAAGTTCATCACCACCAAACCCAATCACAATTATGTTCAATGTGCAAGCAAAGGGAGGTTGCAGATGAGGCCATTGCCAATTTTGGTGATGGCATACCTTTCCATGTTGCTCAATTTTCTTTTTACAAGGAAGCTTATCAACAAAGTAGGCAAAGCTAGTCCCAGTTATGTGGGTCTTACCAAGACTAGATTGAGAACCACTCTCTTGGAAAAAAAGGTATTCCAAGATTAACCTATTCATGGAGGAGAAGGTCAAATGGATAAAACATGGCTGCAACATAATCATGGATGAGTGGATGGATATTAGACACCACCCACTCATCAACATTATAATTTCATGCATTGATGGACCTTACTTCTTGCATGCAATTAATTGCTTAGAAAAATGCAAAGATGTTTTCTTTCAATTTCAGATCCTAAGAGAAGCCATAGAGGAGGTCAATCCTCCAAACATAGAGTAGGTGATTATTGATGCAACATATATTTGCAATGCAACAGGTAGATTGATTCAATCTACATACAGGGACATCTATTGGATCCCTTGTGTGCATGCTGTGAACAATGCACTCAAACACATTTGGAAAGATAAGAGTGGATGAAACAAGTGGTGGTGGATGAAAGGGAGGTGCAAATGTTCATTTGCAACCACCACACCTCATTGTGATTGTTTCAGACTTTGCAAGAAAGTAATTCCTCATACTAGTTTTGACTAGATTTGCTTTCTGTTTCATTCTACTACAAAGCATGCTTGAGTTGTAAGAGCCATTATCTCCTTGTCCACCCATTACCCAATATTAACTAGTATTGCCAGCTAATTACCGGATTCCAATAAACCAAACAAGACCTCAAAGGAGTCCACAACCTTGGGGGAGTCAAATACCTTTGGAGTGAGACTTAACGTGCTCCCCATGCATTGGCGTGGCAAAAGACACATCAACAATCTTGGCACTAGGAGGGCCAAGCTAGAAAAATCTAGCATTCTCACACAAACATGGTTTGCATCTAGAGATTTTTAGTTTGTTTGCCTTGAACACCATAGAAAGCCCTTGTCAAAATAGAGGTATGCCTACGAAAGTTAAAGTCCGAGAATAATTCTCCCACAAGATCCTTGTTGGTGTTAACCTCATTTGCAAATACTGTGAATCCGACCGTCAGTTTTAATTTCTCAAACACAGTTGCACCCTGGTTAACTGGTAGCATTCCTATTAACATAGAAGGGATTGCCCATCATATTCCAAGAAACGCTAAAAAAATCTCCAAGGTATAGACATGATGGTTATCAATCCACCAAGGAACATATGCAAGCGTTTAAAGACCATTATCCTTATGAGGATTAAATAGAAGGATGTCACCGACCAACTCTTCCCATTCACCCTTGATGAGCTTACATATGATTTGTATCTACACTTACCAACCGGGCCTATTACAACTTGAGGCAGCCTTTCTTGGCCACTTTTGGATTGTCGTAGACCCAAGTATAGTCTATCACCAATTTGTTGTTGTGCAAAGAGAGCTAAATGAAACCATCCGCATCTTCAACATTTGATTTTAGAAAACATATGGTAGGACGTCAAACCCCTCGAGACCCAAAGAGGCTGTTGCGATTCAAATTTACCTACAAGCACTAGACCCCATGACCTTGCTAGGTGAACAATTGGTTTAGCAAATCTCTAAAATGTGTACGTAGATGTAGTCAATGGAGACTAACAACCCATCCCTCAAGGTTTTGGAGTTGGCCACCCACCTTTGATGAACTAACCTACATTTAAGTTTTAACCAAGTCTACACACTCAACCATGCTTTGATGAATCAAACACCCTTGTTAAACCCAATTCCATACCAAGCTCCAAGCTATATCAAAGCACCAAGCTCCACGGTTTCCCAAAACTAAATGACGCTTGTGGGACCCGCAACAACTAACCAACAGATTACTCCTACCTTCCTAAATACCTAGATCACCATTCTTAGCCTAAGTAGACAAGTAAATCCAACCCAACCTACTATTCCCAACCCCCAAAAAACTAATATCTAGAGGATGATTTAGAAGTTGAGTATTGATTTGCTGAACTTGCAACACCGAATGTTCGCTAATTCCAAGAATAACCACAGCGGGAATTTCAATTTCCAACGATCAAACTAACCCTAGAATATGCGACTAGACAATGGTAATGACTCCTCTCCTACAGCTAACCCAAATAGGGCTTCAATTAGTCAAGGTTCCTCGATAAACCTTGCAAATATTGCTCTCTCTAACTAGTGTCAAGTTCACTCGACCTCTCAACACAAAAAGAAGGAATGCCCAAAGTTCAACACAATCATGGATGTATTGCATAAAGAAATGGACAATATGAAATCGGTCCCAAACAATGATAACCTTAGGTCACATCTTGATAGAAATCCCAGGACTACTCTAGTAATTGAAACTTATGAATTCTCAAGTGAGGATGATAATGAACCTGAGGAAAGTCTGAAATAGATGCATTCATTCCAAGAGTTTCAGCAAAGCAATTACACTCTCAAAACACAAGGAAAGCCACCTCTCACCACCTCAACACCCCCCCCCTCCTCCCCCTACAACACAATCTTCACACCCCCAAATCCTAATGCAAATAAAAATCCTACTCCTCCAAGAAAACCTTCCTCATCTCAGACAAGTTCTTTTGTCTCAAGAGCTTCAACTCAAACCAATTCATCTACTCAAACATATTTAGAAGAAAACAAGGCAAACATAACCTTATATGAGTTAGCACAATTAACTGAACAAAAAGACCACCTACTTGAAACTTTGTCTACTTGAGAAGATAAGGAGAAGCAAAAAATTGCTCATACTAAAGTGGTTATCTACAAGGAAAAAGTGAAGTGTCGCCCTTTTTGTTAATTATGCATTTTCAGCAAAAACTTACATAATTGCCTTGTTGATTCAAGTGTGTCAAGGAATGTCATGCCATACTTAGTCAGTCAAAGGCTAGGTTTGATGCCTGTAAAATCCAATCACAAAGTTGTCTAGTTAGATAAAACCAAGGTTAATGTGGTCAGGGAAATGAACCACATTCATTTGCATCTAGCCTCCAACCCCAAAATCCAACAATTTATAATATCCAAGTTTTAAATATATTGGATGCTATGATGTTTTATTGAGATTCAACTATGTAGTTTTTGAGTCAATCTTTATCAATCCAAGTTTTGTGAGTAGTGGTTCACAAGTGCCCATTTCTAATGCGCATAAATGGTCCACTTAGCACTCATTGCTTCTAGGTGAAGCATTGAGACTTCTCAAGAGGTCACCCATCCCAGTACTAATCCAACTCAAGGCGCTTAAACATGGAATTTCCCTCAACATCAATCCCACTTAGCTTTCTACCCCATTTGCAAAACCTTTAGTGAGTCTGGTGCCTTATGAACCATTTATTCTAGAGCTCCCTAGCTCATTCATTTAAATTTAGGTGGTGTTTTTGTAGTGTACCAAATTATATGATGTTTTTTGGGATTCAACTTTGTAGTTTAAATGAATGAGCTAGGAAGCTCTATAATGAATGGTTCATAAGGCACAAAACTTGCTAAAGGTTTGCAAATGGGGTAGAAAGCTAAACAAGCTTGATCTTGGGGGAAACTCTATGGTTAAGCATGCTTGAGTTGGAGAAGTACTAGGATGGGTGACCTTTCGGAAAGTCTTGGTACACTACAAAAAGGAGGGAGAGAAAGAAATGGGCAGTCTCTGGAAAAGAGAAAGTAAAGTCCATAATTGCAGAAGTAACTAAGACCAAAACCAAAGATTAAACTAAACCAGCAACATCTGAGGGAGATCGAGTCCCAACTCCTGGATATAAACTTATTCCATTTTTAGAGTTTAGTGATCAAGAGGAACCTATCACTGATAATGAAGATGATTCAGAAAACTGATCACAGAAAGTGATGATCATTTTGTATTGCAATCTATCACAGGAAGTGATAGAAATTTTGTAATTACCTATCACAGGGAGTGATAGTCTTTCTTTTATAAATGAAAAATTTTGTACCATTTGCACTTAATATGAGTTTCAAATGATTATTTTTATTATGCAAAGGAAGATTCCTTAAATACAGTGGAAAACTATTGAATAACAATAACTCACAACCCAAAAACTAATTAAAAACTCTTAAATTTCTTCAGGAACTTCATTGGAATGGAATATTCCAGAAATGAGTTTAGAGAAGATCAGAACAATGGCCCCATGGATAAACTGGATCAACTTTTGAACATGATGAAAACAACTCAGGACAGATTAGCCCACCTAGAAAGAAGGGTAGAAGGGCAATCTGAGACAAGAGAAGAAGGATCTAAAAACCATAGTGACCGGCATGAAGATAACTTGAAAACCTTAAGTTTAGGACTCAAGAGGAGCAGATTGGCTGATGAGTTAGCCAAGGATATGAAAAAGATAAAACCTCCTAAATTCGAAGGTTCTACTTCGGGAGATGCCGTGGAAGCCTGGCTAACAGAAATGGAGAAGTACTTTTAACTTCGGGACTATTTTGATAACTCTAAAGCAGCATGGGCAGCTTACCAATTGGCAGGAGAAGCTGCCACATGGCGGGAAAACAAGAGGGCCGAAATGGGATTGGCAGTAGCTGATGTTTCTTGGGAGCAATTTGTGAAGATATTCCGCCAAAGATGGCTGCCCCAGTTATTTTATGATCAAAAACTGTTGGATTTTGAAAACCTCAGGCAGGGACTCCTAACTATCAATGAGTACTGGGAGAAATATACTCGACTACTCAAATATGTCCCACAGTACCGACAAGATGAAAGCTTTCGAGTACGAAAGTTCATTATGGGGTTAAACAATCGTATTGGAGGGCCAGTGGATGTTTTAGCACCCCGAACTATGGATGAAGCTTATGAGAAAGTTGTTCGACAAGAACAGAGGTTAAAGAAAGATGATTCCTTCAGGGACAGAAAGCACAACAAGGGTAAGTGGGACCAGAATCAACAGAATTTCAAGAAGAGGGGATACAAGAATAACCAATTCAAAAAGAACAATAACAATCCTCAAAAGGATGAAAACTTCACTAATAAAAGCACTGAAAAAAAGGACCACCAGGAGGATGTTTTAATTGTGGAGAACACTATGCAAATCAGTGCCCCTCTAAGAGTCAACAAGGACAGCAACAACGAAAACCCCTACCACCTCAACAGACCGTATTTCAACAAAGAATTCATGTAGCAGTTGACAATAGACAAGCAGAGTCCCAGGTTGCTCCTATAGAAACTCCAGGTATGCTTTATGGAAACCCAATAACTATTTTAATAGATACAGGAGCCACTGAATGTTTTATATCACCTAAGTTACTGGGAAGGTTCCCTAAAAGAACTGGGTTTATGGCTAAATCATGGATGGTTGAATATGCTAATCAGACGAGAGCTTGGGTAGAGCAGTGTCTGTTTGAAGCAAAGATTGAATTTCCAAACTTAACTACAGAGGTCAACCTTTACGTAGCACCTCTAGGGTCCTATGATGTGATCATTGGAATGAATTGGTTAAAAGAACATAGGGCTAAGGTCGACTGTTATGCTAAGATAGTAGAATGCATAGATGATTTAGGGAATCCGGTGCGGATTCAAGGGAAATAACGAGAAGTTAAGGTGCGGCAAATTTCGGCTATGCAGCTGAAAAGAAATAGAAGGAAGGGATGCAAATTGTTTGTGGTCAAGATGGAAGCGGTCAGTGAAGGGACAGAGCATTCCCAGAATAGGAAGAGTAAATTGGGAATCGAAGATGAGAAAGAAATCTTCGCTGAAAAATACCCATATCTCCAGGAATATCAAGATGTATTTCCCGAGGAACTACCTGGGTTACCACCAAGAAGAATTTTTGATTTTGCTATTGACCTTGTACCAGGGGGCGAACCTTTTCAAAAGTACCTTACCGTATGACCACACTAGAGCTGGTAGAGTTAAAAGCACAATTACAGGAATTAATGGATAAAGGTTTGATTCAGCCAAGTGTTTCAACCTCTGGCCCTACCTTTCTCCCTTCTTCTCTTGTCTCTCCGCTCTTCTCCCTCCTTTGACTTGGTAACCCTTTCTCCTCCTTCCCTCTCCTCTACCGGTTAGCTCTCTAGTTTTTAGTCCTTAGTTCCCTTCGCTTGTTTCCTCTTTCAATCCCTCGTCCACTTTCCTCCTTGGTCGTTTCCTTTCCCTCCCCTCCTCTCCTTGCTTGCTCTTTCCCTTGACCTCCTCTGCCCACACATGATACACACACACACACACACGCAAGCAACACCCTCGGTTCCTTGCTTCCTCCTCTAGCTTGAGATTGCCTTTTCACTCCTTTTGTTGATTTGATTCCTTGTCCCTTCTCCTTTGTAATTTTGGATCTTTGTGTTTTGTCTATTCTTTAGATTGCCCGCTTTGGTTTCTTTTAACTTTTTTCGCCTATTTGTTTTCTATATATACATATTCCTATAATATATATATTCCCTCTTGCTCAAGTTATCTTTTTGTTTTCTTGCTTTGCGGGTCCTCTTTGTATATAATATTTAATGTTATTTCCCTCTTCTTGTTATATTTATATATAGGTGCATGTGTGCCCCTAGTATATTTTATTATATATATATATACCTATTTTTTGGTGTGTTGTCTTCTTTATAGATTTTTTGGTTGATATATATCTGTGGATGTGTGTGTGTGTGTGTTGGTTTCTGTTTAATTTGTAGGTTTCATTTTCTTTCGCTGGTCTTGGTCATATAATCGTGTGGTTGTATATATATATCTGTGGATGTGTGTGTGTGTGTGTTGGTTTCTGTTTACTTTGTTGGTTTCTGTTTAATTTGTAGGTTTCTGTTTCTTTCGCTGGTCTTGGTCGTATAATCGTGTGGTTGGTTTCTGTTTACTTTCTTCATTCTTTCATTCTTGTATGTTATCTGTGTAGTAATAATTGGTCTTTTGTTTTCCTTTTTCCTTCATTCGCCTTTTTATTGGTTATCTAGGTAAGTAAAATGGCTTATATATATATATATATATATATATATAGTGTCATTCTTAATGAGTTTGATTTTTCTTTCTTCTCTGTCTTTTTCAGTTCATTGTATGTATTTTTTTTTGTATATGCCTTCTTTCTATTATCCGTTTCTTTTGTTTCCTTTGCCTACCTTCTTGGCTTTTTATGTTTACTTTGTTTTATAGTTATCTTTGTTTGCATTGTATTTATATCCCCCCTTCTTTTATATATATATTTATGTGGGTGTCTTCCTTGGCATTTAATTGCTTGTAATTTCTTTGTTTTCTTGAGGCTTTTAAATGTTCGTATATATATTTCTCTTCCTTATATATATGTTAGGCATTTAATAGTTGGTTTATTGTATTCCTTAGGCATTTAAGTGTTTGTATATATATACATTGCTTAGTTTATACATTCATTTTCTAACTTATTTTTGTGTCCTTCCTATGTCTTCTTCGTAATTGTTTTTTGTTTATCTGCTGTCTAGTTGCTCTATTTTCTCTTATTTATTTTTGTTTTCTAAGTTGATCAAATGGTTCATATATATATTCTCTTTCTTATTTGGTTCTCTTCTTAAGTTTGCCTATGTTTATCTGCGGGGCGCTGAAATACATATAATACTTGAAAAATTAGTTATAAAAAGACGTATAACTGTAGAAGCCCAAAGAATAAGTAAAGTTTAGAGTTTTAACACATTGCAATGATTTCATTGAACTAGTGAACATTGAAAATCAAAATATACGTAACTTAATAGACATTGGAACGAGAACTAGATGTTTCATAATTTGAATTTCATAATCATTGTTCATAATTACAATCAAGTTTCAACAATGTTCAAAATAGTAAATAGTAATACTAAATACTAAAAACGCCTCAGAATCACCTTAGGCTTATTCCCAATCGATCGACACAACAGAACTCCGCCCGGCCGTAAAAAACAATGAAATAAAGAAAAAAATAGGTCAAACATAAACTATTAAAGTTAGAGGCGTTTTAGGTTTTAGTTTCCTTGAAAAAAATTTTAAAAAAATGATTAAAAAATGTTTTTTCATGGGGACTCGGGGACGTCCAGACGTCTCCCCAAAGAGAGACAGCAGGGGGGCGTTTCGCCGGCGTCTCCCCGTCCCGAGGACGTCCCCCCCGAGGGACGGCTGGTTTTTTGGGGGGGATGCGTCCCCGTGGAACTATGTTTTTTTCTAACTGGTCCTTTCTCTTAGTTTGATTTGTAGCTTCCCTTCTCCCTCTGGGTTTCTTGGTTTCCGCATTCATCACTCCCATTTCCTCCCTCTTTTTAAGTAATCTCAAGTCTGCAAGTTATCATTTTGCTTCTCTTCTCTTGCTCTCTTTCTCCTGATGATGGCCACTGAGTGTGATTCGAAACGTTTAGAGAAAAATAATCAACACAGTCAAATCCAGAAGCACGATCATTTCAACATCATGGACTGTGGAAATTAATGACTTCCAAGGATTCATATCTTTGTGTATCCTCTGCTTCTACACTCCATGCTTCTTTAAAAAAGAAAAACAAAAAGAAAATCCTTGTGTCTTGAGCCCATGCATAATTTAAAATTTGATAACATATGGTAACCATTAATTTCATTTCTTGCAGTGTCACTATGAGTTCTACTTCTCACAACATGTGTGATGAGGAGGGTGAGCAAGAGCCTATGGGTGTTGAATCTGAGACTCCGAGTACAAATGTGGGGGGTGTGAGGCAACTAGTTATATTGGTAGTGTTGCTTATGATTGTCCTTCCAAGTTATTAGAAGACTTTGCCAAGGGTCCCTTGGATAAGAAGTCCCCTTTAAGGCAATTTGCAACCGAAGTACTAGCAAAACCTGAGTCAATAGGGGGCACTAGGTAGTGGAGATGTCATTTTTGTCTACTTGAATTTCAAGGCAGCATTACAAGAGTTAATGCATACCTTCTTCATATCCCAGGCAAAGGCGTAGGAGTATGTAAGGCATTGTCACTTGAAAAAGAGTTGAAATAAATAGATTGTGGGGTTGTAGTGATGACCAAACGCTTGTACCTGCTACTCTACCATCAAGGGGTCCCACTCTTACTAGTTCTAGGACTGCCCGAGATCCACAAGTTTCAGTTCATTCTACTTCTACTTTTCCATCTAGTTTAGGAGCAGCAGAGGCAGCAGAGCCTAAGGCTAAACGTAGAATGACTACTGGTGATGTTGCAAACACGATGGTAGAATTATTCAATGTGCAAATTAAGGATGAGGCTATTCATCCCATTAGCAAATTCTTCTTTGCCAATGGCATTCCATTTCATGTGGCTCACTCTCCTTATTAGGGAGGTTGTGGCAAAAATAATAAGAGTAGTGTTGATGATTGTTTTTCGACAAGTCAACAATAGAGTAAAAAATTGTTTTCGACAAGTCAACAATAGAGTAAAACACTAGAGTATCCCACTCTCTTGAATAAAGCTCTTCAAAGGCTGAACTATGTCATCCAGTGAAGTAACTCCAAGGTTCCGTATTTATGATTCATGATGGGTTAACTCAATGATTACATGTGATCTTGCTGATAATCACAAAGGGACTTACATTAGACTTCTTCATCATTCACTTAGCTTATTCCTCCTTCAGTGTGGATGATGTATCAATAATAAAGAAAAGCAAAAGATAAGGGTTCAGAAGGCTAATCTAAGGTCAATGAAGCAATGATAGGAGTTGATCAAATATTCAATACAACATACATTACACCAATGAGCTCTAATCTACTTCTAACCTACTTTGAAACATCTCTCCACTTCATCAAAGTACAAGAAACCATGTGATTCCACAAGATAAAATTCAACACCAAACAAGCTCCAATGTCTTTGCATTAATCTTGAGAAATATTTACTACAATTTCAAGTCCTCTCAGAGAATTTCAAGAGTCTCTTCCTACTCTACTCCTACAAACTAATGACTGATGACTACTCCTTTACAAATGAGGCAACAAGGCCTTTATATAGAGGTCCAGAATACAACAAATGGCTAGGATCATTTCATGTAGCCAAGGGCTCAGATCATGCCACCTCAGTAGGTAGTTACAACAACTTGCTATTGTTAGTACATATGGGAGGCAATGAAGGCACGCTTTTCAGAAGATAAGGATAAGATGGAATCTTTTAGAGCATCTTCCACATAGGTGTCCTCTTTGGCTTCTTGTTTGTTGTAGATACATTGAATGCATTTGAAATGATGTGGTTGATTATGATTGGAAGATGATAGTGTGTACTTGCCACATAGGTGCCATCTCAGCAAACTTGTGGATTTCAACTATTTATTAAATATGCCCTATGGGCATATTCCCAAATTGCATCATCTTTGTGATGTCTTTGATATGATTGCTTGAACTTGTATGCTTGGGAATGTGTCTTCAATGATCTTGCCTTGTTCATTCTTCTTGTAAACTGGATGAGTATGATACATGTTGCTCATTCATCTAACACTGTGACATTTCTTCTTGCAGGTAGGTTGATGTTGATCTTCTTCGATGCTTCTTCATAGAGAGAAGTATAGTAGGAGATGATGATGATCCTTCCTTCATGTAAGAGTAGATATCAATGATAACATGAAGTAGAGTAGATGATGATGCTTGATTGAGTAGGAGACTCTTCTCAAAGACTTGAAGATGAAAGAACTTGAAGTATGGTAGATGGATGTCTTCAAACATGATGCAACTTAATGATGAATGTTGAACTTGATATGACCTTTTAGAGTGGTGTTTCTTCTGCAACTTGAAGGTGACTCAGGTGCTTGTCCTTCAGATGATTCCTTGGCTTCACCAACACTCCTCTCAATGATGCAACTTGATGATGATCTTGAAGTGATCTCCAAAAGTGGCTAGCATGATGCTTCTTCTTGCAATGACAATTTCTTGACTTCACTCCTTGGATGAAGGTGACTCCAGGCACTTGCTCCTTAGGTTTGTTGATGTTCCTACAAGACAAGAGAAACAATATTAATCACTTTATAATTAAGGAAACACTTTAAACATGTAAATAACCCTTCTTCAAGTCTAGGCGCATATATAGGTAAAAAGAGGAACAAAGGGCGCCTATCATAAGTTAGTTCCATAGTTGTCTTTTTCTATGATCTCAAACAGTTGTAATAGCTTAAAATGATCCCTCCTCTCAAGGCGCCCACTTCAAAATGTGAATTGATGTGATTCTTCCCAGGGCGTTCATTGAGGTCTACATGGAGGTGAAAGGGCGCCTTACCCTTTTGGCTTTAATTTTGTCATTTCAAGCTCAAATTGATGATTATGACTTTCCACTTTGACAAGGTGAAGTCCTTTAGACTTGATTCTTGCCTTTACAAGGCTAGGCACCAATTTAGAGTTGCAAAAACAGGGAAATGCGCCTAGGTTTAATTGGACTCTTCTTGCTATTTTTGTGACTCCAAACACTTAATCTTTGACCTAGAATGGTTAGGCGCTCACTCAATGATGTCCTTAGATGCAACCTCTCCAAGGCGCTCATGGAGGTGGGAAATTACAAGCAAAGGCGCCTAACATACTTGGCCTATTTCCTTGGATTTTTTGATGACATTAATACTTGAAGAACCTCCAATTTCATGTCCTCAAGAATTCTACTTACAAGGCGCCAAAATGGGCAAATTTGAAGGCAAAGGGCGCCTTGAGTTTGGAAGATGCTTGCTTCATTCCTCATGGATCTAAACACTAGTGAAAGTTCAACAAAGGCATCCTAAGATTTAAACTCCTTCAAATTGCTTGATGAATGCCCCTTTGAGTTTTAGGCGCTCAAACTCATATCCCCAAGCATTCTACTTCCTAGGCGGAATTTGATGATCAAAACTACTAGAAGTGGCGCCTAACACAGATGAAGGATTGAAAATGCTCTAAGGCGCACATTGTTGATGCTCAAGGTGTGAATTGGCGCCTAAGGTTGAAGATAGGTTTTTGACATTTCAAATGATTTCTACTTATGTTTGGACTTCACAGAGACTTCATTCTCATCTCTAGGCGCTAATGATGGTTTGTGCAAGTAGGAATGGGCGCCTAACCTACTTGATTTAACTTCTTGGTTTATCTAACACCCTCAATCACCTTTTTCAGTTCTTAAGAGGTCATCTCATCCTTCATACGCCATACTTCAAGGTTTTAATGCTCTCACACTTGAGGCGCTAGATCTCATCCTTACAAACCTTCTACATTCAAGGCACCAAACTTGATCCCTAGAGGTAGAAATTGTGCCTAACCTCAATTACTTTGTTTTTTGGGGCATCTTAAAAGTTTCAATCCAATGTATAGGTGTCTAAAGGAATTCTTACCTCAAAAGGTCACCAAATTTCATAGTTTTAGATCCTTCCTTTGCAAGGCGCAATTTTGATAGGTTGAAACCCTTATCTCATGCCTAGGTGCCCAAAGGTGATTCTTACAAGTGCAACTAGCGCCTAACTCACAATGATAAATCATGTTCAACTTGAGGCGCAATTTGTTAATGGTTTGAACATGCAAAGGCGCCCAACCTCATTGAACACTTTCTTGTCGGATTTTCAATGTTTAAGGCCGGATTTTCAATGTTTAAGGCCTTCCATCTTCAATTCCAATCAAGGCGCCTTAGTTTTAATATCCCCTTGTTCAAGGCGCACATTTGGGTTGCTACCTTAGGCGCACAATTTGAGTTTGCTGAGGTGAGAAATGTGCCTAACTTCTTAGAATGAATTTGTGCCTAGAAGTAGAAGTCCCAGAGAGTAAGGTATATTGAAAAATATATTTAAGTATAAGTTGAGATAGGTCTTTAAATATTTGAGATAGGTCTTGGATCCACCGGATTTAACATGCCGATTATAGAATTTGGAGGATCCACCAGATTTCAGACTTAGCCATTTTCAGGGTTTTCAGGATCAGGATACCAGACTTAGTTATTTTCAGGATCTCAAACATCAAGATCAGGTCATCAGGGGACTATAGGACTCAAAACACCACTGACTTCATCATTTGCTAAACTAAAGACATCATCAAAACTTCATGCAAAGCATCAGAGCTCAAAAAAAAGGGGGTCCTCATTTGCAATGGGGCGATGTGTGATTAGGTCACAACACGATGGTAGAATTATTCAATGTGCAAAATAAGGAGGCTATTCATCCCATTAGCAAATTCTTCTTTGCCAATGGCATTCCATTTCATGTGGCTCGCTCTCCTTATTACAAGGAGGTTGTGGCAAAAATAATAAGAGTAGGACCATCATATGTGCCACCATGGGAAATAAAATTGAGGACAACAATCTTGGATAAGAACTATTCCAAGATTAATATTCTAATGGAGAAAGTGAAGGCTACCTAGGTCACTATTGGATGCAGCATAATCATGGATGGGTGGAAGGAAATCAACCATCATCCACTCATCAACATCATGGTCACATGTATAGAGGGCCCTTACTTCCTTAGGGCTATTGATTGTTCAGCGCACGACAAGGATGCTAATTTTCAATTCCAAATCCTTAGAGATACTATTGAGAAGGTTGGGCCAAAGAATGTGGTGCAAATGGTGACAAATGCCGCATATGTGTGCAAAGGTGTAGGGAAATTGATTTCGCCAATCTACAAGCATATTTAGTGAATTTCTTGTGTGCATGCCATAAATAACACACTCAAGGACATGGACAAAATCAATTGGATCAAATAGGTCGTTAATGATGCTAAAGATGTGCGGATGTTTATATGCAACCACCATACTCCACATGCAATCTTCCAAACCTTCTCTAAGAAGGAGTTTTTGAAACCTATAGCGACTAGATATGCATCATACTTCATTCTCTTGGAGAGGATGCTTGAGTTGCGAGAGGCATTACAACAAATGGTCATGACAACAGAGTGGAATCGGTGGCCCGATTCTAAGTCAAAGCAAGGGAGGAGGGTGAAGGAGGTGGTGAAGAGTGACACTTTTTGGGCTGATGCAAGATACATTGTTGCCATCATTACTCCAATCTTCAAAGTTATTAGATATGGGGATGCTAATGCACCTAGCCTTGGAAAGGTGTATGAGTGCATTGACAATATGCTTGGCCAAATGAAGGTCATTGTACAAGAGAAAGACCCCACATTGCAATTCTACAATGAACATATTCATTCAATCATTCATCGTCGATGGGAGAAGCTCAACACTCCCTTGCACATGGCTGCCTATGCATTGAATCTAAAGTAGTATGTGCAAAGGTCTGGCAAAGTTAGCCCTATACAAAATGCTAAGGTGAAGGCGGGCTCATGAAGGCCATTTAGAAGATGTATGATTCTACACAAGCCAACATCATTTGTACTAACTAGACATAATTTGCATCTTAGGGGATATCCAAAAGAGGCCAATATGGATAGAGACTATGGCACAAGAGTATCCAATTCTATGGTGGACTATGCATGGGCCTAATTCTTTGACAACCACATTAGCCATTTGTCTGTTGTTCTAGGTTTCTAGTTCTTTTGTTTCTGAGACTATTAAAAGGAACCGACTTATCTCTAGGAGGGTGGAGAAGCTTGTAGTTGTACATAGCACCTTGTGTCTCATTAACTGCAACATGCTTACATACAAGGCTAGATGGGATGTAGAGCCAAAGGACCCAAGACAGGTTGATGATGATGCAACACAGACAAGGTTGGTTGGTATTGGTTTGGAGGAGCTTGACCTTGAGGAGTCCAGCAATTTGAGTGATGAGTTTGGCATAGACTTTGGGGAAGAATGATGATTAAAGGCATCGGGCCATTGGCCAATTGTATTTGAATTTTGATTTTTGTATGTAATCATCATTTTGAATATAACATAAATATAATGATATTCAAAATTTTCATTGTTCAATGCAATATGTTTGAGTATATCAAAGTTTCATTTGTTATTCGTTATACATTTTTTATAGCTATTTTAAAAGTTCTATATATTTATTTGCCCTGTCATCCCCAAATCTAGGAATAAATATATAGAACTTTTAAAATAGCTATAAAAAATGTATAACGAATAACAAATGAAACTTTGATATACTCAAACATATTGCATTGAACAATGAAAATTTTGAATATCATTATATTTATGTTATATTCAAAATGATGATTACATACAAAAATCAAAATTCAAATACAATTGGCCAATGGCCCGATGCCTTTAATCATCATTCTTCCCCAAAGTCTATGCCAAACTCATCACTCAAATTGCTGGACTCCTCAAAGTCAAGCTCCTCCAAACCAATACCAACCAACCTTGTCTGTGTTGCATCATCATCAACCTGTCTTGGGTCCTTTGGCTCTACATCCCATCTAGCCTTGTATGTAAGCATGTTGCAGTTAATGAGACACAAGGTGCTATGTACAACTACAAGCTTCTCCACCCTCCTAGAGATAAGTCAGTTCCTTTTAATAGTCTCAGAAACAAAAGAACTAGAGACCTAGAACAACAGACAAATGGCTAATGTGGTTGTCAAAGAATTTGGCCCATGGATAGTCCACCATAGAATTGGATACTCTTGTGCCATAGTCTCTATCCATATTGGCCTCATCCTCGAGACTCGTTGAACATAGCAAAGAAATGGTCACAAGTTTTGGCCCCTTGATCTTGGAGAAGGAAATTGATGCAGTTCTCGCAGTAGGAGGCAAACACGAGATTTATCAACCTAAGAAAGGTTCGAACCAATGCATGCCAACTTTTAACGAATCTTTGGTCATCAATATTGAAGTTCTAGAATTCCAAAAGAATGTATCTACTATGCATGGAAGGAGTTTCATCTATAGATTCCTAGGCACCCAAATATCCCTCAAGGATCTATACTTTTGGGCTCAAAAGAATTGGAAAACTAATGGAGACTACGAATTAAGAGCATGTGCCAAAAGATACTTCATTGCCATTTTTGCTAAGGAATCTGACAAGGATTGTGTCTTTGACAAAGGTCCCAATTTCTACTAAAATGTTGGTCTATTCATGAAATGCTAGCATGTGGGTTTCAAATACTCAAAGGAAATGCCTTCTACGACACCAATATGGATACGCATGTACACCCTTCCTTAGGAGTTTCGGTCCCTATATGTTTTTGAGATGATTGCCAAGTTTTAGGGATGGCTTTGACATTTCTAGGCCTTTCCATGTTAAGGATTTCTCTATCTTTACCAAAATGTGTAGAGGTCAATCTCATGTCTCCCCTTCCTCAAAGCATTACCTTTAAAACAGGATAAGTGGAATGGGTCCAATCACTGGATTATGAAAGCTTGCCTTTCAGATGTTGTGGGTGCCATGAGTATGGTCATCCAATAAGAGAAGGCCCAAACCTACATGAGAAAATACAATCAAGAAGAAATCCAAAGGAACCCAACAAAGATATGGAAGGTTTTGTCAAACCCAAGTAAAAGCATATGACTAGGAACAAAATTCTAGAAAATAAATAGAAAAAATGGGGAACCAAGGGACCTCACATCAGAAAGGAGTGGGGATTGTCAAGGGAACTCAATTCCAAACATCAGATACAAACAAAAATGAAGGCCTGATGGAGGATTACAATTTCAAAGAAGCCCAAGAGAAGCTATTGGAGGATCTTGGAATTGGTAAAGAAAGGATGGCTTTAAAGAAGGGTGTTAATAGACTTAGTCCTATAGGGAACCCCTCCATTAAGGGAACACATCCTAAAAAAAGTATCAAGAGTATCAAGGAGGATCCATCTCTAAATAGGAAGGCTACAATAAACCCACTCCTCACAAACACTTAAAGAAAATGACAAGCAACTTTGGAAGCTCTAAGGCTACCAGACCTAATTGGTGTGTTGCCTTACAATCAATAGACTTGGCAGATAACCAATCCCAATTGGCAGATGTCTTGGCAAGCACCAAGAGGTCAAAGGTTACTCGATTATCCTATTCTAGAATATCAAGGGATTGAATTACCCCTCCAAGGAAAGGATTCTTTGGAGATTCTTGGAGAAATTTAATCTAGATATTGTCTTGATCCAAGAAATTAAGATCAATTCTAAGCAAGAGATTCAAAACTTCTAACCGTTCTAGGAGAAATGAGGGATAACCAATAAATTGGCCAAAGGCTCTTCTGGAGGCTTGGCTATCACTTGGAACTACCAAGAGATCACTTTATAGGAGACTCCTTCCACGGACTTCTAGATAGCTGATCAATTACATGGTAATACTTCCACTCTTGGTTTCCCCATAGACAATGTTTATGCTCCCTAGACCATCCAAGATAAGGAAATATGTTGGAACCAAATCAAGGATTTCATGAAGGTTGGGGAAAAGCCAAAGTGGATTGTGGTGGGGGATTTCCATGCCAAAATTTATTCTTTTGAAAAGCAAGGAGGCTCCCAAAACCTGAGCGACAATGTTGGTTTCCTATCCTTCCTCAAGGATTTTGATCTTTGGGATACCAGTGTCCAAAAGAGTTGGTTCACCTGGACCAATAGAAGAAAAGGAAGAGATCAAATCCTAGCCTGATTGATATATTCTTAGCCTCTATTTCATGGATGGAGGCTAAGATGTCTTCAAATCTGAGGTCCTAACTGAAGTTGGATATGATCATTGGCCCATATCACTGATAATTGACAAGGATAATTTCCCTCAAAGAGTTTCCTTTAGATTTAAAAAGATGTGGCTGGAGAATCCTGATTTTGAACATGTAGTCTCTACCTTTTGGAAAGATCAGCATGCTTACTTCGGTACTAAGATGTATGTCTTCAGCAGGAAGCTAAAAGCTCTTAAACTAAGACTTGAGGAATGGAAATGCAATGATTCCAAAAATCTGTTCCAAAAAAAGGCTAGTTTGGAGAGCAGAATAGCTGTAATTCAAACTCTCCTCAACAATGTAAGTCTTGATTCTCTCATGGAAGAAGAAAAGGAGGTAGACACCCAATTGGATGAAATTTACAAATGTGAAAAGATCTTCCGAAAACAGCCACCTTGCCTATAAAATGAGAAGACATAGAAACTACATCTCAAAGATTGAAATAGTTGATGGCAATATCACCAAGGATCCTAAAATTCTCAAGGCCTCTTTGGTCTCTTTCTGGGAAAACATGTTGACCCAGGTAAATGAAGAAAGGAATGAAAAACGGGATCTCTTCCGTAGACCGATACCCTCTCTTGTTGGAACCACAGCGAATGGGAAGCTCATGTAGGATATCTCAAAAGAAGTAGTCAAGGTTGCTCTATTTGATATGGCTCAAGATTGTGCCACAGGTCCTGATGGACCCTCTTTTTTTCCAAAAGTTTTGGGATATCTTGGGTAATGATCATTGGAGAATTGTTCAAGAATCCAAAGACTTCAAATCAGTTCTGAAGTCTCTTAATGTTGCCTTTCTACTCTCATCCCGAAGAAGAAGGAAGCCTTGACGTTGCAAGATTTCAGACCTATCACTTTGTGCAATACTATTTACAAAACCATATCTAAAGTAATTGCCAACAAGTTAAAACACTTCTAACTACCCTTATCTTGAAGGAGCAAGGGGGATTTATGAAAGGGAAACAAACTACAGACACGAGCTGTGTTGGAGCCTTTTTCTGTGCTTTTCTTCATGTAGGGGTTTCCTTTTACTAGCTAGGGTTTAGGGTTTATCTCTAGCTAGGGTTTGAGTTTTATCAAAAATGGTTATTAGTTCCCTAGGCTTATTCTTCGCAGGGTTTCTTTTCCTCCGTTGACTGGTTAACCCAGTCGCTTCACTTAAAGGTCACCGATTGGTCCCCTCGAGTCCCGTTGAAGTAACTAGCCCATTTTGTTTGTCACCGCTTATAGTCGAGCCTGCATCTAAAAGACTTAAGCCATGGCCGTATGGTGCCCAAGCACTATCATAATGTTTGAGCTATGATACGTGGCACATGCTTATTGCATCGCACACTTCCTTCCCATCACAATTTCCATTATGGGCCCCAATTCCAAATTTGTGCAATGTGATATTGCACCAAGTGTCCTACAATCAGTCGACTTTTCCTCCAAGTTGTCACTACCCTGTCCAAGTTGGCGTGATGTCAATAGTTTATTATTTCCCCCTTGTCTACCACGTCAATCGTCTTGCAAAAGAATGAACGAGTGCTCGGGGTAACATCATCAAATAGTTCAAGTGGCAATGTTTCATTGCATTGCATGGGCCTTTCACATCGCAAGTATGGTGGTAGGCAATCGTCTTGCAAAAGAATGAACGAGTGCTCGGGGTAACATCATCAAATAGTTCAAGTGGCAATGTTTCATTGCATTGCATGGGCCTTTCACATCGCAAGTATGGTGGTAGGCCCGCTCTCACCTCTGCGATATGTGATGACCATAGATCATCAACTACCCAAATCCAACAGTTGTAATATTTTCAAGCGTCAAGGGATCCAAGTCTTGGAGTATCTACTGAATTGGAGCCTGATCACGGTGCCAACTGTCTTCCAAAACATATAAAAGCTCACATTTCATTGGCCCGTGTTAGCAGTGAGATTGCCTGTGTCGGACACAAATAGGTGACATCACTAAGTCATTTAAGTGGCAAGATTTCACTGCATCGCATCGGTTCTTCACATCACAATTTCAATGATGGTCCCACTCTCATCCCTACGATGTGCAATAACCATTGATCTTAAGTGCTTGGATCCAATGGTGATGATCTTTTCAAATGCCAAAAGTGGCCAGGTGTCAAGACATCTCCCAAGGTGAGGCTGTATTGCTGCACCAGTTGTGTTCCGAAGTGTATAAAGGCACATAATATATTGGTCCACGTCATGCACGAGGTTTCTCCTATCAAATCTAAATGGGTGGCATTGTAAGCAAAGCATGTGGCAGTATTTCATTGCAATGCGGTCGCCCTTAGCATTGCAATTGTTTTTTATATTGAATCTTAAAGGCAATGCAACTTCAAAAGGTGCGATGCATAATAGCCGTTGATCTTTTCTCTTATCATATCAACGGTCAGGTTTTAAAAGGGATTTGAAGATTTTAACATCTTCCTAGGGCGCCATGTTTTCAAACGCAGGTATCATAGGCTAAACACCATAATTCCAAACACATTTCACAAAGCCACACCTTGATTACACTCCATAATTTAATATGCTGCAGTAAGTCAAATTCTTGCCAATGATCAAAAGGATAAGTTCCAGCACTGCATAGGCAAATTTGTTCCCTGGTAAACCATTTTCACCTTAGAGGTAAAATGTACATATGAACATCTCCAAAAACATGGAAAACGAACTTCCATTGCAAAGGAGGGAGAGTTTAAAGATCCTTTGGCATACTCTTTTATGCCTGTGTGCAGTTGCAAATTGAGGTTTTCAGCTTGTGCCATGTGTCACTCACGTTTTCAATCTGAGTCTCTCTTTGTCTCTTTAAATATGAACTTTTGGGCATTGCAAAAGGGGTTGGGAGTTCTGGGTAGTGCATTTAGGCTGCTTTTGGAATTTCCAGACCAATTATGGGTCTATACTCTATATGTAGTTAACATCTGGGATTTGTTGTGTAGAGATCCATACTCTAAATAATGAAATAGGGTTTGATTTTCAGTATACTTTATGCAAATTACATTGTAATGTCTGCTTGGTAAATCCATATAAGACCACATTCTTGTCATTATGCTCAGATACTGTGTTTGGCCATACCCCAAAAAAACATTTTTTTAACCACACCGGATACACACAAATAGGGCATTCTCATGATATTTGTGTCGTATCCCAAAAATATTAACCCTAAAATGTTAAAAGTCATGCGGCCCTCAACTTCTCACTGATAGCCAGAGATATGGATGAAAGATGCAGCCAGATTCCTATCATTTGAGCCTAGTCATTCAAGCCCCATTATAGAGAGGCCAATGAGATGAGTCTGGTCATTCCTTTATCCACCACTTCAAGGGCTTTGGCGATTCCTTCATTCGATGTCCCAAAATCGATCCAACCTCCAGTGATTCCTTCACTAGTTTAATAGCTTTGAACTCTAGTGATTAGACCTGTGATTGATCTAACCTGATCAGAGAAGCTTGATCGCATCTTAGATTCTCACGGCTAGCCATAAAAATTGTTGCAGATTGCTCCATGTTCGATTTTTCTAATTTTTTATATTTTTGTTTTACTTACGCATTTCAACTTTTATTTATTTACGAAGTTTAAAACAATTTAACTTTTAATTTAAGTTTAATTTATTAAAATTTTATTAAGTTTAATATTATTTATTATTAGACTTACAATTTTTTTATTAAGTTTATAGTTTATTAAGCTTAATTTATTGATATATAATATTTTTGTTAAATTGGAACTGATGTTTCAACAATATATAACCAAATTAAGGCTATGTCTATTAAGGGCACCGGCAAGAAAGGGGCTTTAAATCTTGACTCTCAACCTCTCAAGCCTGCTGCTAATTTGGACAATTTTAGATTCAATGTGGCGAATTACGTGGAACAGCTGCACCATTGTATCTATGACATATGCAGCCAGGGTCCACATACTGTGGAAAACTTGCACAATCTTCATAATGGCTGGTTACCAAACCATACACCGAGGAGAAGGTGTCTAACCAAAGCCCATGGCTGGTTGGAGAAGTTGGTTACAAATATTGGTGGAGATAAGTATGCAGCATAGTTAGAGATCATCCTTTAACCACTGCATTTGGCTTCCAAGTAAATTTATGTTTTATGTTTTGGATGCAGTTTCCTTTTGCACGGGGGTGTGCCACACAATGATACATATTTACTATGAATTTTATAAACAGTTTGACTAGCAGTTTCTTTGAGCTGAATAGTTAGTCCAACTAAGCAGTTTCATTGACCTGAGTAGTCTTATTAGGCAATGCAATTTCCTTTTGCAAGGGAATATGCCCCCAATGACCCATGCTTTACCATGAACTTTATAGACAGTTCGCCTAGCAGTTTTTTTGACCTGAATACTCTTGTTAGGCAGTTTCTTTGACAGATTAACTAGCTACTATCAATTATATTTTGATTCAGGTGCTAGGAAAAAAAGCATCCTGTTCCAGCTACTTGGGTTTTGCTAAAAACCCAAATCCATGTTTCTGCTGCCTGTTGGAAGGCATCGAGATTGTTATTATGTTAATTTTGGTGATTTCTTTATGAATGAATAGATCCTACTTTTCACTCTTCTTCCAAAATAAAAGAAGTAATGATACTCCTAGGCCATTCAAGAAAAACTAGTACAGAAACAATCTGAAACACATGCTGCAATCAACATTTGAATAAACAACAATGTCCATGGATATAATGAAAAATAAAACATTTAGGAGCTTCCCAAAAAATCATTGATTAATAAGTTTAGGTATTTTATTCTTACCTCATCCAAAACTTCTTCCTTTGTCACAGGATAACGTAACTCTTTTCCATAATTTAGAACAAGTCTACGTAGCCCCTGCAGAAAAGCACTCATAAGCAAACTTACATTCAAACAAAACTAAACAACTATGTAAGACAAGAAGCTGTCAATGTAGGATCTGGAAGTCATACCACCAAAACTTCTAGTGTTAAGTCAATCCTCAGAGATAGCTTCTTGACTTGGTAACAATTCACAGGAACAGCACCTTTGATACCTTATATAGATAAGTGGGAAGGAATTTCCCTAGCATAGTAGCATAAAGTATACACAGCATGGCTAATACATAACTGTTTACGAATTACCTGGGTTTGAACATGAAAAACTAGGGAAAAACTTAAAAAACAAAATTATATTCAAAAAAACAGCAAACAAATTGCAGTCTCTTTGTGCTATGATTTTTTTTGTCCCATAAGTGTAAAACAGGCCAAAAAACAAAGCAGAACATTTTTTTTTTAAATAGGCAGAATAATTGAAAAATTAGTCACCCTGCATATATTTAAAACTTTGGGTGGATAGGACAAGAATCTATTGAAACATGTAATTAGCGACTGATTCCTAGGAGACTAAATGTACAAGCCACTAAAGGCCTATGCCTAGATGGGACTGGAGTGACTGGCATAACCTTATAAGTAATAGTGGACACCATACTTCACAATTCTAACGAATGGTTTCAAACACATGTGAGAACAACAAGTGTAGTGCAATTTCTCAATTCTCAATGATCTGGAAGTCAAACCACCGAAACTATTAGTGTTAAGTCATCCTCATAGAAAGCTTCTTGACTTAGTAATGATTAACTGGAACAGGCACCTTTGATATCTTATAGAAATAAGTGGAAGGGAGCATAGTAGCATAATATTTACACAGCACAGCAAAAGCATGTGTTAATCAATTACCCAGATTTAGAACAGGAAAAACTTGGCGAAAACTAAAAAAAATGATTATTATATTCATAAAACAGCAAACAAATTGCAGTCTCTTTGTCCCTCAAATGTGAAACGAGCAGAATAATTGAAGATTGCAGCCACCCATGCATATATTCAAACTTTAGGTGGAAAGAAGAAATTTTCACTGAAACAAGTGACTGATTCCTAGGAGATTACTCATATAAGCCCCCAAAGGCCTAATCCTAAATGAGACTGGAGTGACTGACATAACATTACAAATCCTGGTGTACACGATACTTTACAATTCTAAGAGATTTTTTCCAGCACATGAGAGAACAACAATTATAGTGCAATTTCTCAACATTTAATCTTTGGCATAGGCTCCAATACACAACATAGATTTTCCAAATTACCTTATAATTTGTGCTCTAGGTATTTGATTAGTTCAATCCAGCTAATTATTCCTGAATTGGGTCAGAAATGTCTTAAACACTCCTTAATCACTGTTTTGAGCATATGTTGCTTATTGCCCATATGTTGTGCATACTATTAAATAACATGGAAACAAAAACTGGAAACCTGGCCATTCAACCTATGCCATGCATACTATTAAATGACATGGAAACAAAAACTGGAAACCTGGCCCATTCAACCTATGCCATAAATGGCAAATATTAAAGTATCAAGGTAGTAGGTATTCAAATTTTTTTATATATTGAACAGCCTCATTAATATCAAAACCACTCAAATTTCAAAATTATCCCAAGGATTATATGAGACATGAAGCTCTAAAAGTCTATACTGGAATATTCATGTCACTAGACTGAAAAACAAAAGTTTTTCTGTTTACCCTGCAATCCTTACACATTCACATGAGAAATAAATTATAAATATGCAAAGCTAGTCAAAGATCAGGAGCTAAGATACTGAACTGGCCTGGAAACTGCTCAGGTACGGGTACGATTCATTTTGAGTACGGGTACCCACACTTGTTCAAAATTTTAACATGTTGTGATTGATTGGTGAGGCAGATGGCACCAGAGCCGACTGAAGGATTTCCGATGCACTACAGGGTGGAGGTGTTTGTAGTCCATAAAATTAATTTATTATGTTCTGTTAGCATGTTTGTGCCCAACTATGTGTTAATCACCTGTTGGCTTGTGGGTTGTAGTTAGGAATTGGTTGCAAGTGGTTGTCAACGGTTGTTTTCTATTTGGCAACTGCCGAGCACTTTAGATAGGCTTCTCGTAGTCTAGGACAGCAGTTTGATTTGGTACACAATCCTCCCTAATCTACATGTACGTACATGAATGTTATTGAATACATCTTCTATTGAATTATATTTTGTTCCTTTATCTAGGAGTTCTGTTAGTTTCTATTATTGTATGCAAATAATAAATTCACTAGATAAGAGTTAACATTGACGTCATTGGCCATAATGAAATTGGGTCCAATTCTTCAAGAAACAACGTCAATCACTACTTATTAATGTCATTAAGCTTGAGTAAAGGCAAGAGAAGATTAGAGTGTAATCAGGGGGAACATGAATCAAACGATTCCTCTAACTAGTGGAACAACAAGAACAATGAAGGAGGTCATCGGAAGCAATCGACTCTAGAAATCCATCAATTCGAAGCAAAAGCTAAAGCAGAAGTCAGTCAAAGCATAATTCAGAGCCATAGTTGAGAGCGCAGACATCATAACATTCAATTGACTACAAACAACTACCTGCAGCATACAAAGGAAGAGTGCGTCGAGATCACTAGACATCTTCCTCTTCTTGAAGAAGGGTGCACTAGTCTTGCAAATCAAGTTCAGTTAGAGGAACTGACAAAGCCTCCTCTATACCAAGAAAGTCTTTGTCTGGAGATGAGTCTAAGGACTTCTTCACATACAAAGAGAGAGAGGCATACGAAAGCAATCTTTGTGGTATCAACGAGTTGTTAATCAAAGAAGAAACTGAACCAAAAACACCAAGGCAAAGAATTGAAGTAGAGAAAAGAGAACCTAAGGGCTATACAAGTGTACAGAACATTGAAGTCTCTGGAAAAGTTGAGGATTCTCATATGTCTCCAATTGCGGTGAGAGCACTGGAATGTCCAAATCAGAGCTTCTTGCAGAGAAGGTTCCGGTCGTTGAATTTGCATCAAGGACAAGCCATGGTGACTCCACCATCAAGTCTGAGTGTAGAGAGGCAGAAGTTGCATAAGTTCACCAAAGATGGATTTGAAGATCCAATGAGACATTACAAAACTTGTGAAAGCATGTGGGCAGCAAATGTATAGAAGGATAAAAATGATTGGCTATGATAATTTCCAATGACCCTCAGAGGTGTTGCAATTGACTAGTACACAGAGATTGAGCCAACGAGTTGAAATACGTGGAGAAATTATGGAAGGCTTTTGAAGAAGAATTTAGATTTCTCCCGAACAACAATGAAATCATTGCCGAAATTTACAAATTTCAGTAAATAAAACGTGAGAGCGTGAGAGATTACAATCAAAGACTCAAGGAATTATTAGTCAATTTGGAAAAAGAACCAGTCAATGGATTGAAAAAAAGATGGTTCATTGAAGGTCTCATTCCTTCATTGTAGAAAAAAATGAAAACAATACTACCTTCATCATGCGTAGAAACAAACAATAGAGCTATGGATATAGAAAATGAGGATAAGATGTCTTCACATTCAGAAAGAAAAATTGATGAAGACGGTGACTCGGACGCAAGCAATGATAGTGAACCAAGATAGTGCAAGCAGTACAAAGAGACATGCTCGATATTATTAAGGAATTAAAAGCAGACAAAGAATCTAGCAAGAAGCCTAAAGATTTATGGTGCATGGATTGTAGAGCAGAGGACCACACCAAAACAAATTGCCCTAAGAAGATGTTCTGAGATATTTGTTAGATAATAAGCCATTCAACTAAAGAATGCCAATATAATTTGAAATGCAAGAGCATACAAGTACTATTTACGCAAGGTGAGCAGTCTACTCCACCCAACGCACCACTGAAGCCACAAGACAACAAGAATACATCTCCTAGCAGCTATTAGAATCCAAGACGCAGTAATATATTCAATAATAGTAGAGGGGAAGGCAGGAGTCGAATATGATATGGCTGCAGAGGTTTGCCTATTATACAATGTTAAGAGTGTAGTGAATGGGGCTACTTCACAAGGGACCTCTTGAGAAGTCAAGACCGGTATGAGACTACTATGTAGATGGTGTGGACCTAGTGATCATGACGATGTTGAGTGTTCAAAGCAAAAGGCGAGCACCAACATGACTAATGTAACTAGGAATGAAGAGTTGGCAGTCACACAAGCCTAGGTAAAGAAAGTTGCATATTTGGATCAATGAATAAAAAAAGAAAGACTTTGCAAAGCAAGAGTCAAGGTGAAGCATTCTATGAATACTAAACATCAGCACTCAAATGCAGGTGCAAGTACAGTAACAATTCAATTGGAGTCCGATAAAATGATTGCAAGGCAAGTACTTCAAATCACCATGCCAATTAAAGTGGTGGATTTATTGCAAAGTATTCCCTAATTAAGAAATGTTATAACTAATATTGTACTTGAGAGGGATGAGACAATGCATGCTACCACCCATTTAGAATCTGGAATTGGGAATAATGAAGACCCGATTATTGAAGCTCCATTGTCAAGAGATTAGGTAATTGATCGCATGCTTCCTATGGTGAATTTGTAAGAAGACCGACAGTGGTACATATGGAGATTCCCAGAAAGAACCTAACAAATACAATATTGATAGCAGGTTCAACGTGAATGTACTTCCAAAGGATACTTGGCGAAGTCTAGGTAAGTTGACCATTTGGACATTGTTGATGAGTGTTTTATGACTGCAACAAACATTAGAATAAAACACAGAGTATTCTATCCTCTCTTGAATAAAGCTTCTCAGACGCTGAACTACGTGATTGAATGAGATTGCTCCAAGGTTCCTTTTGTGTCAGGTCTTGATGTGCATGGGGATAGACTCAGTGAAATGATGTGACTTGCTGGTAATCACAAGGGGGACTTACGTATCAGACTTAATGTTTCAGTGCTCAAGGAAGAAAGTCAGGGGTTTTAGTGGATTCTAGAGTCTTGGACATGGATTCCTCTTTTTTCCTGGACTAGATTGTCAACTTATGGAGGAAAAGATCTAAGTTCAACCAGACTAACCTACGCGGGTAACGAATGATTTTGCAATAGGCTCTTCTATGATCTACTCCTAAGAAAATTCAAAAAAAATGAAAAAGATAGGGATAGTGGATGAGAGTTCAGGGATCTAGATGATGGGAAAGACTACTGCTGAAGATTGATGCTGGAACCACGCTTCTGCTTCATCATGAGACAACAGCTAGGCAGAGATGGTGCGATCTTCTGGGATAGCGACAGGGATTTTCACACTGTCCTAACATGGAACATGAGACTGATCATTCAGGAGCAGTCGAAGTTAAGCTTGGGATTAGTTCAGACTAACCAAACAAAGTGATTTGCAAGCCACAGATCACAAATGGTATGAACAAATTAGCATTCAATCATTCAACAATAGCATTTTCCATCGTATTAACTAACAAAGCTTGAAATAAAGGAAATAACTTGAATAACTTTTAGATTTGCTTCAAGGAATCAATAAGACCGTGTCAAACATCTAAAGAATCATATGAACACCAATATTCAATGCTTATATTCTTGCTTCAAAAGTCTGTATTACAACAATCCAACTGATCCTTGGAGTTTCAGCTCAAAAATAGTGCAGAAATGAAAACTAGCTACTAGGGTGCTCTAGGAGCATCAAAATGATGGAAATGAGAGAGAGAGAGAAATGAGGCGCCCCCCAGCCTTAATAGAGGCAACCAAAAATACATTAGGTCAAAAGGAAATCAGATTTCCTTGAAATGTGTACCATGGGTCAGAAACCCTAGGAAAAGTAGGTGGGGTCGTCAGATTCCTCATGTAGGTGACTGCGACTTGTCCTGGACGTCAGAAGGTAAAAGGATGACCACCATCTGTCCTGGGTGTCAGAAGGTGAAAGGATGACCGCCATCTGTCCTGGGTGTCCCAGTTGACTAGGACTCCTGGGCAGGCTGTCTTGCCTGTTTGGAACTTCCTCCTGCTCCTTAGTCTCTGCCTCCAAGAACCTGGTCAGGACAACTTCCAACTCCTCCATAGGAATATTGGACATGTTATCAATCCGGAACTCCATGACGAACGTGGTGGTGGTACAGGCGACAAGGATATTTTCCCAATCCGCCCTCAGCTCCTGGATATTGTTAATGAAGATCAGGAATGAGGACACATCCTCAAGATGGGATTCCTGGGTAGGATAAGCAGCTTTGAAGTATATGCTCCGCATCTTGCCTTTCAACCCCTCTAAGTCAATGACTCCATCCGTTGCTACCTCCAGATCAAACCAGGCCTCCAAGGATACAAGGATTTTGTCCTGGATTTCCTTCAACATGGCGTGGGCCTGGGAAGTGTCGCCTTCGATCTTCTCAAGGTCATCTCTCTTCATGACCAAGGCGGAATACCAGCTGAGGAAATCATATACTGAATTTGCATGTATTACTTTGTTCCTCACCAAGTCCGACTTCGGAGTGTTCATCAGTGCCTTCAGTCTAGGGATGGTTTCCTCCCGGACGACTATGAATTGCTGACATGCATCCAAAATTGCTTGAACTCTATCCATGAGTGTTGTAACTCTCCTGTTCACCTAGACGAGGTCTTCTATGAACTTATGGGCTCTATCCGAGACCCTCTCTATCCAACCTCTTGCTATATGGCCGGCTGTCCTCAAAACTTCAACCTCAGCTAATGAATCCTTAGTTATGCTTAGAGGTTGAGCCGTTGCTCCTTGGGCGGACTGCAATGGGCCCATGAGTTGTTGGATGTGCTGCCCCAGTTCCTCATTCTCTTGCTTCAACTGGTTCTTCTTTTCTTCTTCCTTCCTCAACCTTTCTCAGATGGCGGCAACGGAATCCTCTAGCTCCTCCATTTCTTGATCCTTCGTGGTTGGTCCAAGGTCGACCTTCAAGATGTCAAAATCCTCAGGACTAATGTCCTCCTTCGCCTCGCTTACCCTGGGAATTGCTACCTCTACTCGGCGGGATCCTGATTCATCCCTTGTGATCCGGGAAAACTTCTTCGCCTTCTTTGGATCTGCGGATTTCCCTATCCTGGCCAAAAAATCACCACGTTCGGTGGAAGGATCATTCTTCCTGATTGTCTTCTTCTGCAAATTGTCCTGTAACCAATTGGGTTTTGTGGATGGATTGACTTCCTTCTGTGGTTCCTAAGGATCTTGACCAACTTGTGGTGTGGATGTCGGTACTTCACCGGAATTGAACTCCTCATCGAGGAATTCCAAATCAGGGTGATGGCGCATGTCCTCAAGTCGGACCTCCCCTGGATTCCGTGATGAAAGGTTAGGCTGATTTCCTATCACCAGGCTGGGTCAGGAGTGCACTGCAGTCATGTTATCCAGGAGCACAAATTCCCTGAGGAAGTGGATTTTGCGCTTAGGACAAAAAAATCCTCCTGGAGCGCATAATCCACCTGGTCATGGATAGTGCGACCAGGGACAAATTCCTTCTAGGTTTTCCTCTCTCTCAAACTTACTTTCAAGTTCTTTTGTCAGAATTTTGCCAAGTTTTGGAAATCTTCTCCTGCAGGATCTCATGAAGGTTAACATTCATTTTGGACAGGAATCATTTGCAGAGGGAACTGGACTCCTTCTGTCTAGGAGCGCAAATTCCCTGAGGAAGTGGATTTTGCGCCCTGGTCAAAAAACTCTCCAAGAGCGCAAATTCCCTGATGTAGTGGATTTTGCGCCCTAGTCAAAAAACTCTCCAAGAGCACAAATTCCCTGAGGTAGTGGATTTTGCGCCCTAGTCCTTGTATGTTCAGTTTTCAGGATTTTGGCTAAGGACTTATCCTTCCTTTCAATTTATTGTTTGAGTGAGGTTTCAGTTTTGCAGAAGGTGAACTTTAGCTGCTTTATGGAGGTTCAATCATCGACATGGGATCCGGAACAAGGAGTTTTCCTCTATCCCCTCAAGGAATTTCAATTTTCATGGTGAAATCTTCTAGACCAACAGTGAAGTCTTCATTCTGGTACCCATGGACTGGAGTTGGAATGATTTCCTGATAAGTTGTAAAATCCAGTTAGGACAGGAACTGAACAGGACAATCCTGATCCTAGGGTGCATAATCCTGTTGGCACTGGATTATGCGACCAGGATGAAAAACCATCCCTAGGCGCATAATCCAGTACCTACTGGATTATGCCACCAAGGATAAAAATCCTTCCCTGGGCGCATATTCCAGCAGGTACTGGATTATGCGCCCAGGAACATTCCTGTGGCACAGTTCATCAGTCATCGGGAGGGGTATTTGAACATTGATTGTTTTGAAATTTGCTCTAAGTCCTTGAAAACTCTATTGATTTGAGAATCCTTCAATTTTATGATCTGAGATTGAGTGAGTCCTGGATTGGGATCAGAAGGACATCCCTTGGATTGAACTTCCGAACTGGAGTCCAAATTGGACTTCTGGATCGAGACTGGGGTCTAGAACAAGATTAGACTTGAGTTCCATGCCGAGAGTGGAGTGGGCTCACTTCTTTAAGATGGAAAGATAAACTCCTTCCCGAGGATTGTCCAGGACAGGCAGTTAGGGTTTTACATCCATTCAGGAGGGATTCTCCGCGTTCACATCTTTGAGCATCCATGATCCATCTTGACTAGTAACATCATCTGCTGTCATGAGGACAGGCCAGAAAGTCCGGGATCAGAGCAAGAATCCGGGCTAAGTCAAAAAAGAGGGGGAACCAATTTGCAATTGGGGTTGATGTTGTAAAAGGTCACAACAGACACCAACTTTCTAGTTGGTAGGAGTGAATAAACAATGAATATAAGTGCTTAGAGTCCTCATGGAGCAAAAGGTAATTATTAGTACTCAAGCATTTTTACTTAACTTCATTGTCATCTCATTACGCATTGTTGGGTCAAGGTCGATTGATAGCAGTCAAAGCTAGCCACAATTGGAAAAAGAACATAATATCCATTGAAAATAAAGGCCAAAAATATAATCTAAAGAATTAGGTAGTGAGTGAAGAAGCAACTTCCTCAAATTCTTTAGATTTTGACTCCCGAGAAGAGTGGACAAAGAAGCATGATCAGGGTCCCCTGGAGCCTAATACCAAATGAATCTTGGAATTGCAGTCATGTTCGGAAGATGAAACAAATTCCCTTCATGGCTTGTTTCACTGGCAAAAGGAGGACTATGAAGTATTTATGCCGAACTACAATTTTATTGAAGCTACAAAGATTAATGAAGATGAACAAGTATTACAAGATGACAAGAAGCAAATGAAGGAACCATTTAGAGCTAAGGAAATTCAGGAGAACAATTTGGAAAAGTTGAATAGTACAAGTGTGAAAGACAATGTACATGGTTTGTAGTTAACAATTTATTCTCAAGGGCCGAAAGCTATCGATTACCTGGACTCCACGAAATTGTCTAAAATAAACTCAATGGACAATAGTATGAGCAAAAAAGTTAAAAGTTATCAAAAAAAATTGGTCTCCAATCAATTAATACATGTTGTGCTAAGTTGCTAACCACTATTATAAGGGATGCTACCCATGTTGCATAAATCAACAAATACAACTTAATGATGTTGGAAAGGGAAACAAAACATGGATCCCACATGAAAAATAAAATAAAATATAAGGTATTACTGTACAATGGGTAGAAAAGGGTTTTTTTTTTTTTAAATATGAAGTTCCTCATTTCTCAACCATATGACCATTCATTAATATTATTTCAGCCATACAACCAAAAAAGGGTCTTTGGCATTCAAAGTTTGTCGCCCAACATGTATTCCCTGCTACTTCATCTTCCATATGGCCCTTCTCCTATAATGTTGAAGCTTCTCCCACTATATGACACTCTGTTGAATACTTGTATTTGATACGATCTACACAAGCAAGTGGAAGTTTGACTAGCACCGTACCATACTCTGTGCTCCATTTTTTTCAACCATACAATCTTATATACTAATTTCCCCTCCATTGTATGGTCGTCTATAGTCTCCCATTCCACCATACACTCAAACATTGATCATCTATCTACTATATGGTTTGATCAATTAGGTGTTGTACAATCTAATAACTTTGTTGCTACAGTTGTACAGTCCGATAAATTAGTTATTGTATGGCCAATTTCAAGAATTTGCGAATTTTCTTTCTATGAGGTTGCAATCACATCCAAAGGGGATTCCCAGATGCATCTATCATTTGAAGTTCAATATCCATCTTGTTATTCTTTGCATACAACGTTAGTTGAGATGATGGGCTGATGGAAGCTAATCAATGTAAATTGCAAGGCAATAACCTTCAAAAGATTAAGTATGTTGGTCGAGCCCCATCACCTGCTTCTTCCACCTTACAATCTTTTTTTATACACCTTGTTTCCACTATACACCATGTCTACCAGCCTACTGTACACCCTTCGTGCAGGTTGTTTGTCGTATGGGTTTCTGATGGAAGTTCTCTAGTACATCCTCAATGTTCATCTATCTCCATACCACATGAAGACCCTCATCACTTCCAACTTTCTCTGCCACCATACACCATCATCCAGAAAAAAGTGAACTTGCGAAAGCATTTTTCAAATCAAGTATGCATTCAGATTTGACAATTTGTCAGTACAGTCTAACACAATTCCTTAAGTCGTATGGCCATTGGTGCGTACACTCTCCATACCGTGAATGACATTCTACTTCTAGGTGAAGAGCCTATTGCAGATTTCAAGTTGGTTGTGCCAGAAACTCAATATTCCAAGGCTCTCCCATCAGTTATTTGTTGTGGAACGTTTAGGTTAGGATTCTGTTGTCCTGACTAAACAAGCAAAACATCAGCAAGTAGAATATTTCTCCTCTGGCACCAAAAGTTTAGAAACTTTCCCTAATATTATGTGATCTATATTATTTTTGTTCTCTACTTGTTGGCTAGGAATCCGACTTTTCTTTTTTTTTGAGGGGGTGATGTCACCCATAAAATTAACTTATTATGTTTTATTAGTATGTTTGTGCCCAACTATGTGTCAATCACTTGTTGACTCGTGGGTAGTTGTTAGGAGTTGGTTGCAAGTGGTTGTCGATGGTTGTGTTCTATTTGGCAACCATCGAGCACTTTAAATAGGCTTCTCATAGTTTGGGACATCAATCTAATTTAGTACACAATCCTTGTCATGTGCCAAAGTAGGGTTTGAACCGCAAATTTGAATTTTGCCAATTTCACAAAGAAACTATATGACTGGAATCTGATTTCTACTTGCACATTTATGTTATAAATATGCCAATCATATGAATTAACAAATACAAATCGACGATGACAGCCCTTCAATGGGAATTACAAGATGAAATTTGCAAATTACAATGACAACAATGAACATATAACTGATTCAGATCAGGCTGTTACAATCAGACTTGCAAATCTCTAATTACATCAATAGTTTGTGGCTCAATGACAGCCTATATCATATATCAACTGCCGATACAGAAATCAGAGAGAAGACATATGCGACATACCAATTCAATGATGAACCTTACAAGTTTCTAGAACTCCAAATCGCTGTAGCAAATGAGTCTTTGAAGACGATGACACAGCAGTGTGAGTCTCCAATGCTGATCAGCCTCTTTATAGAGATGAGCGCTCAGGCTTGTATGTTATTCGCTGCCTTTGGATGCATGAGTCGCTGACATATAGAGGATCCCTGATGAAATGCAAATACTGGTCACTATTGAAATGATGATTCACTGTCCCAAAGAGGTGCCTAACAAACACGACCTCCCTTATGCTATTTGCTTGCCACCTAGATAGATTCGCTGGCAAATATAGAGTAAGTCCACCTTCCTGAGGCTGCGACCACCCTGCAACAACAGTCCGCTGCCCTTGAATGGATACTTGCTGTTATGAGCTGTTTCGAAGTGCAGATCTGAATTAGAATCAGCGCTTAAACAGGAGGACCTCAAATCGGCGCCAAAGGGATATATGTGATCAAATATCTTCAACAATGCAAGTCTTCAATCTTCAAATCGAACTCAAAGGTCTCCGACCAAATATCTAATGATGGATCTTTGAAGCTCAAACAAAATCTTCTATGAAGCACAATTGCGAACTCCATATGAATCCGCCTCAAGGATGCAAATTGGGTCTTCGACGTTCGTCCAATTCCACCGCAGCAATGAAATGCCAAGCAAAAATGCCAAAGTATGCAAAAGATTTGTGATGCCGAAAATGAGCCTTCAAGCCTTCTTTTATACCAATTCAAATTAAAGATTTGAATTTTCATTTCCCTCCTTTCAATTTTGAAATATTTACTCCTCCAAGGCGATGCACAACATCCAATGCCTTATTTTATTATTTTATTTGAATCTCTCCTTCCAATGATGAGCGCCAACTTCTGGTCAAAGCTGGCCCAAAGAAAATCTCTGAGAAGTTTTGCCAACTTGTGATAAGATGCCTTGGAAGGCACCCAACAAGAAGAATAATACACAAGTGGCATCTAAAACTTTGGAGCAAACTTGGAACTTAACAACCGGAGAAAGAGGTTTAGTAGTCCAATAGGATAACTTCTTCTCCACTCTGTCAACAACATACTGCCAAAGAGTAGAAGGGCAAGCCTGCAAAGCAAAAGGAATCCCCAAAAACTTAAAATTTTCTCGATGATCAATCCATCTCCAGCCAAAGGCTTGAAGCCACGCAAGAGGAGAAAAGGATTGTCTATAGCACTGGGTTTTGCACCACTAAATACTGGAATCAGAAGCCAAATAAAAAGTATTGAAACACCTCAAGGCTTGAGTGATGTCATCTTCATCTTCAATCAAAGTGAGTTAGGAATCATCAACAAAGTGGTCATTGACAAGCTGTTGTGAGTTATTGCCTAGAAATGAGTTACCACTAACCAATTTCTGAGAAATGGCATTGGCAAGAAGGTAACCAAATCCTTCAGCAACCAACACAAAATAATCGTGCTAGAGGACATCCTTGCCTAATTGACCTAAAAAATCCCAGATTGCTCAAATTGGATGCCATTAATAGTAAGAAAGCAAAGGCCAATAAAGAAAGCAAATAACAATCTCGTAGATTGAAGAAAGTTATTTCCAAAACCAAGAACATGGAGCATGCCAAGAATAAAAGGCCATTTGATCCTGTCGTTAACTTTTTTAAAGTCAATTTTGAGGAAGATAGCCTGCTGGTCAGACTTCCAAGCAATCTTCCCACATAGCAATATTGTTAGCTAAAATAACTTTGCTTATGATGAAGATAGTTTGTTCAGGGCAAACCACGTGAGGGAGCAAGTGATGAATGCGTAGAGCCAGGGCTTTGGCAATGATCTTATAAGAGACATTGACAGAGTGATAGGTCTCCAATTGCAAATCAACTCCAGATTACTACTCTTAGGTATGAATTTGATATTGTCTTTGTTGATGATTTTCCCTAAAGTGTCGATTTGAAAGGCTTCCAAATAAACGTTGTGCAAATCAGGACCAACAGCCTCCCAAAGAGTTTTATAAAACTCACAAGGGAAGCCATCATGACCAAGAGCCTTATCATTGGCCATGCTAGCCACAAACTTCATGTAGATCTTCCAAGGAGAGAAGCCTATCACAAGATACCTTTTGATTGTCAGAGAGACAACAGGGCTGAGGGAACATCTACGCATTGCTTAAGGCCTTCTTCCTGCTCTTGGACTTTGAAGATATTCTTATAGTATTGAACAAAAGCATTCAACACATCAGAAAGCTCTAAGAAATGTGTATCCGCTTCCCGAATGGCCTTGATATTTTAAACTGCATTCTGGGCCCTCGAGACTTGAAAAAATTCTTTGGAAACTCTGTTTCCAACCTTCAGCCAATGAAGTTTGGCTTTGATTTGAGATCCTCGAGCACTATAAGCATCGGCAATTTGCACTTGGCCACTTGTAGTTATTGATGCTTGTGAAAGGGCATAGCTTTGAACTGAGCGGTGACACAGCTGAGCTTCAAAGTAATGGCCACAAAGGAATTTCAATGGATGCACACCAATTGGAGGCCATGGATCAGCAAAAAAGAGGCAATGCAAGCAGTGGCACCTGACCACCAAGCAATCCAGCCAACATCACCTCTTGGACGTGGCACAAGGTTTCAGACACGTTGGATATGAAACAAGGTAGGCCTATGCTAAAGAAGTGGCATGTTTAAGCTAAACTGCATTTTTCAGTCTTGGGCTTATGGAGACCACTCAATCCGAAAACGGATTGGAGAGTAGTCAGAAAGCACAATATCCAGCAGGGGTTCTGTCGGAAGTGAAAAACAGTTGGCTCTAGAAAAATAGGGATGGACAAAAATCATAGCAGGATCAAGCCTCTCAATGAGCCTTTCCAAACCACATGTTTTTCAAATTTGAAATGGATATATCTCAATAAAGTTTAAACTGTGGGTTTGACCAATTTTCACTAGTTTGCTTGTCATTTCTTATTGCGAGTTTAAATGGCAAAGGAAAAATTGGTTGCACATTTCCACACATTTTTTCCATTTTGATAGCATATCTTGCTATTGTGGTCACTTGGTGTATAGACTGCTGCCATACACACTCGAAGAACGATAAAAGGGGTTTTTTAAGTAAAAAAATGACCATTTATTTACAGAAAGGAAAAAGATTTCAGTCTTTTCACTTTTCAGATAGAAGATTTTAAACCATGGAATGCAAGAAAAACTATCAAATGCTCTTTACGGGATGTGATATAATGATCAACCAGTATATTCTTTAGAGATTGACCCAGGCTCAAACTCCCATGTCACATAAAGCAGCCCATAACTATGCTCTCCGGGGACACATCCCCTGCCCAAAATGACCCCGTCCCCCGTAGGGCACGTTTCGGGGATGCAAGGACAGGTAGGAAACGTCCCCTTCCCTTCCCCTTTTTTTGAAAAAATAGGAAATGTTCTTAGGATGGCAAATTTTTTTTAGGGGATACCGGGGTACCTAGGCATGTTTTTTAGTCGTTTAAAAAAAACACACACAAATTTGAAAATAAAAAGGGGCGGATAGGGGGGCCAACAAGGTTTGTGTGGTTTCAAAGGTTTTAATTTAGGTTTGGTGGCAGGGGCTCCACCCCTCAACCCTGCCCTGTATCGTGACAGTGAGAGCGACAAGAGCGCTGCCCCTAGACCCCACGAGGGGTGCTATCCCTCAACCCTGCCCTGTATTGTGACAGGGAGAGCGAAAAGAGTGCTGCCCCTAGACCCCACGCGGAGTGCTACCCCTCGACCCCGCTAGGGGCGCTGCCCCAAAACCCCCGCGACGGGCACTGCCCCTTGACCCTGCTTACAACTTCATATAGTCAATGAAGAGGAATAGGCTTACCTCTTGAAATTGGAGAAGTTGGTGGTTGTGCATGGTGCCTTGCAAGAGGCACAGGGGGGATTGGTTGGGGTTCCACTGGATGAGGCAACCCCTCGTGGTGGCAATGACTCGGACTTAGACTCCGATTTTGATGCAGTAGCAGAGACAGATGCTAATTAAGGACAGCCATATATTTTCTATGTTTTTGTCATTTTGTAGTTGAAACTTGCAGCCTTTGAGCATTTTGTTGTAATTTTGATATAATATATGTGCACATTGTAAATGAAAACAATTAAATTATGTTAATTTGTTTGTCAATTCTCATGTGAAAAGTTGAAAACTCAATTCAAGACTAATGTTATTGTTATGTATTTATTTTTTTGGTTCTATAATGTCTATGATGAATGTCTTATCAATGTTATCATCTAAATATTTGAAACTTCCTTATATTTAAAAATTTTCCTTTTTTTTTAATAGCTGGCCCCTGATGTCCCCTAGAAATGGAGAAAAAAAAAACACCACCACGTTCCCCCATTCCCTGCTATCCCTGTCATGGAAACTTGGGGGAGCATAGGCCCATAATTCAGAGGCCATATAATGTCAGGTATAACCGGAACAAGATATTATGGGGGATGTAGAGTATTAAAATATGTTATATGAGGCTGTGGAGTATTTATAAATAAAATAAATCATTGTCCAAGCGTACGAAAACAAAAACAAGACAAAAAAAACATACCAAACGTCCATTGCACAAACGCCTTGCTGCAGTTTTATACTCATCCATCTGTTGTTCTTCTGTTCTCTGAACTACCTCCACTTTATTCTCTTCTTTTGGACGCTGATAAATCTGATAATACGAAAGAACTCTCAAATTTACGAGCAAGTCATGCATATAGATAAATCGGAATATACTGTCATGTTTGAATACGCTCATGGTGTGTCCGTATAGAGGGCAAAGAGTGTACTAACTTACCTTGCTTTGCTCTGTAATGAGATGGGCATATTTACTAAGGTTTGGTAAAGCAAGCGATTTGGGCATCAAATGATTTCGAAAATAACCGGGGGCAACTTTCACGGTCTCCCCTGCCTTTCCAACTTTATCAATGTCCTGTGTGGTATAATGAGAAACCGCTGTCAATAAAATGTAATGGGTATATTAATCTTCCACTTCGACATAATGGGTGCGTTCATTTTCATCCAATAAAAAGAAACGGGTGCATTCATTTTCCACCATTTCAACCAAAATGAAATGGCTGTATTCTTTTTCATTCACTTACAGAAGTAAGAATGCATTCCAGCTTCTTCTTGGCCTTACTATACTGTCTGACTGTAAGATCACATGGAAGCCGAAGAAGTTCTGTCTGTGTTTGCCCTAAAGACACGCACAAGCCTCTGCTTCTACTGCTACTGCTTGCATACTTGGTGAGATGGTGAAGCAACAAGCTGCGTCCCATTGTCTACTGCTGTTATTCCAGACAAACATGAATATCGATTTAAACGAGATGTTATGCCCTGCTCTTTAGGTTCCTTCTACAAAATGATGCCATGCAGAGACGAAGTCGCAACGCCAACAACAACAAAAAAAAAATTCCCTGATTTTTCCCTAATGTAGTTTTTTCCAATGTCTAGATTATGGTAATTGTTTTATTTTTATTTTTTTGGGGTTTTGTTTTAAAATTGAAAATCGTCTTCTTGTAATGGTGAAATTTGTATGGATATATTGATAAATGATATAATTGTGTAAAGATGCATCCTTGCTTTATGTTGTTTATTACTTTTTACATGCATTCTTATACATTTAGTCTTTATCTTATTTACATATTCATATATTCGTATATATTTATTTTATATTTATGGCATCCATTATATGCATACACTTCCATGTATGTGTTACTCATGTTGATTTGGCCTCTTTTTATGACTTAGGTCATTTCCATAGTCGCAGGGTTGACCTCGTGGTCCTGAACTTGCCCCTTTCAAATTCAAATTAATCGACTCCCACCTATACCCTTCTTGCCTAGGGTCAACTAAACATAAATTTACATGATTTATTGATATGTCCTTGTACTTAAAGGTATTTAAAGCATTTGTTTAATCATTTGATATCTCTAAGCATTCTGAAGCATATCATTCATAATCTACACTTTGATTGGTGCGCTAAAAAGAAACTAGCTCTACACGAGCATTTTAGGAGCATATGCATGATTGAAGAGTGTTGTTTTCAATCATTCATACACGTCTTTTGCGAGTTGACCTTAGAGGACATATCCCCTTGTGACATTATGATAGCATTGTGAAGGTATTTACAAAACCGCCAACCCTCAGATATCAAAAGACATAAAAGAAACTAATGCAAATCAATCATATTAAAGAACAAAAATCTACATATTACAAGTACAAGTCTACAAGTGCACGACATTTTTGCAATCACAAACTAGTTCATGATCCCTAGATTCATCCCTACATACAGTGAAAGAGACATGTGGATTCCAAGGTGAATACAAGATTGTCATTAAACATTTCAAATCCTGAAGTGTTTATATTTATGTGTCATTCTAGATTACGTATATTCTTCAGTCACACAGCTAAGTGTTCATTATTTATTACACTTACTTCCTAAAATAATTATTTCAAGTTATCATAGTTAGTAGTCCTAACTACCATTAATTAGTCTAAGTTATGTGTGTCCATTTATATACATCTTATTAGATTGGCTTAAACTACACTTAAGGAAAGATTATTTTCCTTTACATGGTGAACCCGTCCAATCCTACATGACCTAGCTTTCTTTCTAAGGTTTCTCATTACATTAGGGTTTTCAAATCTTTAACTTTTTTGAGTTTACATTTTATTTTTAGATTTGAAACTTCCTTTCACATACTTATGTTTCGTTGATGTATCTTTCTTCTAGCGTTTGGTGCTTAATTGATACTTCCTATCTATCAACAACCCTACCCATCCTTGTCTTGGCTCCGCGGTTTATAATTTACACTTGTTTCATGTCTAATTTAAGACTAGTTTTCAAATATCTAGTGGATTGTACATTATTTCCACATTATTTGATTATGCTTGTTCCTAGGGTTTTACATATTTATTGCATACTCTTGTGAACCTTACATCCTTCAATAGACCTTTGTTTCTACATTATGGATTCTCATGGTCCCTTATCCTTGGATTCCATTCATGCTTCCATCATTAATTTTGACATGTATATACACTTTGTGACATGTGATCCTCATATTCTTGATACACTCAACATTTTATCATACAAAGAGGATCACATTGTACATGGAAGCATTGTACTATCACATATGTTCATTTTCTTCATTTAGGGATTTGATCGTCACTTTCCCTTCTCTATTATATAATATTACTTCACTCCTCCATGGGTATCATTTGTTGCATGTTTCTTCTATGGAGAGTGATAGTAATGTGCTTGATTCTAATTGCATTCTACCTTTGAGTACTTTTCCTTCACACAATCCACTTTCATGCTACATCTTTTGTAAAAGAAACACATGATATACATATACCTTCCATTCTTATAGATGACATGTTATTGATGAAGTTACATCTCATGACATAATTGAAACTTAAGACTTTCAACATGTCATGATGTTTATATGCCCATAGAGCCACATTCTTCTAATGTTTTACTTTCTTTTATACATGATGTTTCTATGCCCATAGAGCCATGTTCTTGTGATGTTCTATCTTATTTTATACATTATGGTATATTTTATGATGATCATTATTTTACACCTCATGTGAACCCTATGGATAGTCATGGTAGTCTTTCACATAGTGATACCTCTCATGATGGAGGCATACATGTTGATGATATTTTATTAGTTTCTCGTATAGGCACTATTCATGCTTCATTACCTTTTCGTGCATTACATGGTGATATTACGAGCCTTAGCGAGGAGTTATTACATCATGATTATGATGTTTCTACAAATGCCTCTTTGTTTGTGAAATCATTTCTACTCACTAATTATGAACATTTAGATTAAATAACATCTTGCTTATTAGTGAGTTTAGATTATAAGTTTGAGTGGCAAAGCTTTGCAGCATTTGGTTTAATGCATCTTGTTCACTTGGCACTTCCTTCACAAATTTAGTTCATGCTTTCATTGACTATTTCTCTATCCCTAGTTCACATAAGGATAGTGTGGACTTGGTGATGTTCTCTCATGATTTGTCTTTCAATTCTTGTTCTACTACTATCTATATGGCTCATACATGTACTAAACCTACTTCTCATCGTACATATGGATATTCTAAGCATAGAGGCATTGCGTTCCAACATAAATTTTGAGAATTTATTGACAAAGGGAAGATAAACATTAAACATCCTCGTGAATACAAAATTGCCTCACTTGATAAGATTAATCATGGGAAAACAAATCATGTATGTCAAGAAGTTAGTCGTGTTCACTATAACACACCCTATAATGAGGTTACACATGACATAAAAGAGAAGCCACCTTATATGAGAGATGAATTTGGTGCTTACATGTCCTTATTCATTACTTTTAGTACTAGCCACATTTTGTGATTTTTGCTTTCCCTTTTTGGGTTTATGTTTTCACATCTATGTTTGTAGTTCACACGTGGATGACATAAAGATACCTTTTGATTCAGTCTAGATTAGGGATTCCACTAAAGGATAGCCCAATCTACCAGCCTACATACACATCCCTCAAAAACCCATGCATAATGAAAGCATTTAATTAAAAAATAAGTTTTATTTAACTTCCTATAACTAGTTACAACATGCTTACAAAAATAATATCCTGCTATAAAAGCATTATGTACTTCCTATAGCCTGCTACCTCAATCTATCATTAACAATGCATCTTTGCACAACTATTTTCCCAAATTATATCCCCTCTTCTCTTTTAGGGATCTTCTTTCCTCTAAATGTTGCTTCCTCTTTGCATTATTTACGCAACAAAGAAAAATCTCTCCAAACTCTACCTATGGAGGGAGTCTCTTAAAAATTCCATCTACCCATGGGAGCCTCTCTAAATTCTATCAATTGAGAGCTCCCTTATTTTAAAAAAAAAAACAATAAACAACTTGTTTATTTGGCCTTGAAAGTGACTAGAATGAACTATCATGAAAGAAAAGCCATGCGACCAAGAAACCATTGATATTCTTCCTACAAGACTAGTTGCTAAAGCCTCATGTGTCAAAGCTTCCAAAATGATTTGTAATGGCCAAGAGCAGTGCAAAGAACACCTAAATGACCAAGGATCATCAACATCAACCGTCAAGATTGATCAATAGCATTAATAGTCACAAGTAGAAAAATGACCTTCTATGAGGAATAAAAAGCAACATCATATGGAAAAGTTTCATGTGGCCCTAGTAAGATTCAAATGGCCTAGGGGTAGGAAAAAGATCTCTACATTGTCATAAAGTCAACAACAAATAAATAAGATAAACAACCGAACAAGAAAAGGAAAAATCTATCCATGTAGGCCAAATGTCATTCAATCAAGATCACCACCAATAAGGAATGTGAAAAGGCATGGTGGGGGGGATATCAAGCTACATAAAATTAGTCACCACATGTAATAAAATATTGCATAAGTCTCTCTATAATAATCAGACTATTGAAGGAAACTACAATTTATTTGATAGATTGATCCATGCCACCAAGTTGTAAATTGAATGTTATAGTTGGTGAGGAAGGCAAATGGCTTCAAGATATAAAGAACGTTTTAATATATGATTATTTATTACATGAAGCAATAATAATCGATTTCAAATAAACTCCATTAACATTAATACCAAAAGTAGTTCTTTAATATATTTCTTGTGACAATGCAAACTCTGAGAGATAAAGACTTAAATGTAGCCCTACTATAGCAGTTTTGAAGTAGTTTGATTAAAATAATCCTAAAGGATCTTTTAAACACATGAATTTATCTTGTAATAGCTCGTCAGAGTTCAAAAGCAACTTATAATTTAATTTGAAGCATGTCTACAAGTCTAAAATAAATAAATAAATTAGCAATCTTCATGTAGCAACCTTAAAGAAGCAAGTTGACACAAACTATGAAGCAACAACACACCCAAAATGAAAGCGAAAAACTGAAAACATAACTTGCAATTTTCTTGGAGATGGGGGATTACATGTGGAGCTAGATGCTCTTGCATCACCTTTAGTGGTGCATATCAACACAAGTAATTTTGAACATGTGTTTCATTGTTCATGTCGCTTCTTCCTTGCATTTTGCATCATTTCTATTTGAGCCTTTTTGTTTATGCCATGTATGTTGTGATCCCCCTCACCTATTCTTCCATTTACCTTGTGTGTCCTTACATTTTGGGTATTTTTAATACACCTTATTTGTTGTGTTTTTCATACTCAATTCACCTTCTATCGTTGGTTTCATGCTTATCTTCCCCACTTGGGGAGTCATTTTGGTTTCTATTTTCCTTGCTTTACATATTTCCTCCTATTATTGTTTACATTCTCTTTATTCGTATATTTTTGCCTCTATTTCCCACTTGGGTTTATCTTTCACCTCTTGTTTTCTTATTTTACCTTTCGTATCCTCATGCTTATTGATCTTTGAAGCCCTTGGGTTACCATTTTAATTTCTCATGTGGCCTTATTATTTATTACCATATTGCTTGGCATACATTCTCATGCCTACTATGATACTTTGCTTATGATTTTCCACATTTATTATCATCCCTATGTTTACGACACTTTACCATATTGTAATAATAGAAATTATATATACCCTACAACTTTTATCATGTTTTGTACTTATTTTAGGTGTTCCCATTTGCATGTTTGGTTTACCCCTTGTTTATCCCTTATTCACACCTAGGCTATGAAAATTAGGGTGAAAATCTAGAGTTGTGTCCCACTTTGGGCCAACAATATAGTTTTAGACAAAACAATTTCGCTTGAAAACTTTTCGGGTGAAAGAATTTTGAGAAAATGATGTGGCACCTATAGGCACAAAGCATTTCAACCAAAACTATGTGGCACCTACATGGCACAAAGGGTTTTGACTGAAACTCTTTCACTCGAAAACTTTTTGAGCGAAAGAGTTTCAACTACAACTCATTCAAATATAAACAAATGAAGATCACCATTTCCAATTTCACCTAAATCAACTTTTCCCCAACAAGTTTTGCTTTCTCCAGCCAACTTTCAAGTTCTTGTCAAGACTTCTCTGAGCTTCTACGCCCCTAATTTGTGGTAAGTTTTGAAGGTTCTTCAGTTCAACATATGTTTTTTCTAATATAAAAAATATTTGTACTTAAAATTTTAATATTTATATGCAAGAATTACAATTTTTAAAATATATATGTATGTGTGTATACATGAAACCAGAATTTGATTTCAATGTAAACCCTAAACCCTAAATCTAAAATGAAAACCCTAATTTGATTTCAATATAAATCCTAAACTAACCCTAAACTATAAATATAAAATGAAAACCCTACTCTATTTTCAATATAAACCTTAAACTTGTTAGAAATGAAAGCAACACTACTTGAATGGAAATATGATTCAAGATGAATTTCAGCAATCTTTAACTGTGTGTTATTAATGGAGATTGTAACACAGAAACAAAACTATGCTTCACAGAAATGTAAACTTAGAAATATGAACACATAACACAATGTTTAACGCGGAGAAAACCCTTTCAGGTAAAAAACTCCACACAGGAAAGAGGCCCAATGTTTGTATTAATCTAAAAATGATTTACAATACAACAACACTTAAACTCTCTCTACCAATCTTCAATCTGACAATTCTAGCAACACCCGAGTACCTAAAATCTGTATTGCAACAACAAATACATGGAAAATACTTATAGAAATATTTTCCAACTCATATTAGGCGTTCACCTTCTCTCTCCTAAGATTCTCCAACCTATAGACATTAATTACCATCTTACAAGCATCTTACACTTGTCCAAAAATAGCCATGCAATGGTTGGAAGCCCAAGACTAAATCTAGCCTCTTACAGCATCTTATGACTCATCATAACCATCATAGATTCCATAAAAGAGTATCTTTCCAAGATAGGAACCTTGGGCTAAATATAGCAAACATACAACTAACATATCCGTCATATGCATCATAGAATCTCAGAATCTTATGACAACTTGCAGCTATCATAGATTCACTCACCAAACATTATGACAGTTGTCATACATGCCAAAAATAGTATATTCCTCAAGGGAGCACGTCTATCCTCATTTACCATGAGTTTTTACATTTTCCAATAGTAAAAGTCACTTCGTAATAACTTCTGGTGACTCTGAAACTACCCCTGCCCGTGAAACTAGTACATCTCCTCATGGATAATTACAAATTACATATAATAAATACAATATTGGGATTTACAAGGTTAAAGGCACCTTATCCCAACATTCTCCCACTTGACATTATACATTGTAAATCAACCCATAGGAAATCAAATGAAAATAATCAAGCACTAGAAACAAGGCCCATGGCCTCTCTGCACCACATGAACTTCTCTGTGCTCACAGGCTTAGTCAATGAATCTGCAACATTTTCCTGATTGTCTATCTTCTTTAGCTAAATCTCTCCATTTGCAACCAACTCTCGAACAAAGTGATACTAAACATCAACATGCTTAGTCCAAGCATGATACATAGGATTCTTGGCCAAACAGATAGCACTCTGGCTATCACAACCAATCTGAATGATCCTGCAATCAAATCCAATACATGTACATAGTCTCCTCAACCAAACTACCTCTTTAGAGACATGAGTAGCAGCCATATACTCTACTTCTATGGTGGACAAAGCAACTGTGGGCTGCCTCTTACTCATCCAACTGACTACACCTCCAAACAAAGTAAACACATAGCCACTAGTGGACCTTCGACTATCCAAGTCACCTGCCCAATCGACATCAACAAAACCTTGTATGTCTAAAGATTTATCAGCACTATCAGTACCAGAATAAACCAAACAATGATTAGGAGTACCTGCAAGATATTTAAATACCCTCTTCACATAGTTCCAATGCTGTCTACCAGGGTTAGAAATAAATCTGCTCAAAACTCCCACTACTTGGGTAATATCTGGTCTAGTGCAAACCATTGCATACATCAAACTCCCTACAACACTAACATATGGCACATTAGACATATCCTCAAGATCATCTTCAGTCTTTGGACACATATCTAATGAAAGCTTAGTACCAAACTCTAACTAGGTTACAGTCATGCAAACTAAATCTCTGCACAATAGTATTCACATACTTACTTTGTGACAACCAAAGCTTTCTGTTAACTCTGTCCCTCCTGATCTCTATCCCCAAAATATACCTTGCAGCACCAAGATCCTTCATCTCAAATGCACCTGAAAGTTGGGCTTTAAGCTCACTGACCATACCCTTAGTATTGTTGAAAAACAACATGTCATCAACATACAAAGCAATAATCAGTATAGAATCATCAACACAATGAATGTAAACACAATGATCCTCCTTGCTTCTAACAAAACCCAATTTCAAAACAAATGAATCAAACTTTTGATACCACATTCTGGGGGCTATTTTAGACCATAAAGAGACCTCTTTAACCTGCAAACCCAATGTTCTTTTCCTTTTACCTCAAAACTTGTAGGTTGTTGCATATAAATTTCTTCTTCAAGACCTCCATGCAAGAATGAAGTATTAACATCCATTTGCTCAATCTCCCAATCATAAGCTATGGCAATGGATAAGAGAAATCTAATAGAAGTCAATTTAGCAACAGGAGAGAATATCTCACCAAAATCAACTCCCTCTCTCTGGGAGTAGCCCTTGGCTACCAGTCTAGCCTTGTACTTCTCCAATGACCCGTCTGCTCCAAACTTCTTCTTGAAGACCCACTTACATCCTATAGCCTTTCTTCCTTTGGGCAAACGAACAAGATCCCAAGTGTTACAAGAGTCTAAAGCCATCATCTCCTCCTACATGGCTAGTTGCCAAGACTCACTATCATCTGCAGAAATAGCTTCCCTGTAGGATCTAGGTTCATCGTTAGTACTCAATAAAGCATATACACAACAGAAATCTGGTGGGCTATACCTATCAACTAGATTCCGTTGTCTCGTGGATCTCCTCAAGGATGGAGTAAGAGACTTTACTCGTTCTTCTACATGATCATCTGCACCAACTTCTTCTGTAATAATAGACTCATCTTCATAAGAACTACTCGAATCTTCTTCTTCTTCTTCACCCCCAATCTATCATTTTGTTCTTCCTGAGGCGCATCTTGCTGCTCTAAATCAAAGTGCACCTTCTTTACCTTTTCTTCTTTTTATTTTGGTTGCTCAGGTTCAGAAATAGCTCTAAGTTCCCTGAAAATAACATCTTTAGAAAAGATAATCTTTCGGGTTAGTGGATTCCAAAGTTTATAACCTTTGACATTATCACCATATCCAATGAATGTACACTTTTCAGCCTTTGGATCCAACTTAGATCACTTTTCCTTAGGCACATGAACAAAAGCCTCACAACCAAAAACCCTTAAATGTGAAATAGAAGGTTTCTTACCTATCCACTCTTCATAAGGTGTCGAATCAAGAGCCTTACAAGGAGATCTATTTATCAAGTAGCAAGCAGTACACCCAGCCTTTGCCCAAAAGCATTTATCCAACTATTCATCACTCAACATACTTCTGGCCCTTTCCATAATTGTCCGGTTCATCCTTTTTGCCACCATTCTGCTGTGGTGTATACAGAGTTGTCTTTTGTCTGATTATACCTGCATGCTTGCAAAACTCATCAAATTCCTTAAAGCAATATTCCCCTCCATTATCAGGTCTTAATATTTTTATCTTTAAACCTTATTGGTTCTCTACTAAGACTTTGAATTCCTTAAACTTAGTGAAAACTTTAGATTTATGCTTCATAAAATAAATCCATGTAAATTTGGATACATCATCAATGAAGGTTACAAAATAAAGAGATTTTCTGATAGATTCATTATCCACAGGTCCAAACACATCCGTATGAATAATTTCTAACTTCTCTTTTGCTCTATTGCTTCCTGAAGGAAATATTTTTTTATTTTGTTTACCAAACACACAATGCTCACAGAAATCAAAGTGCTCATCAGAATAAGAGAAACCGTCCAACAATTCTTTATTCTTAATAGTTTTCAATACATTATTACTTGTGTGGCCCAATCTATGGTGCCACAACATACATGTATTTTCAATAGTAGCCTCAGATACATAGGAGGCATTACAAACTATAGTGGCTTCAAGCTTGAACAGGTTTCCCAATCTCTTTCCCTTCGCTACCACCAAGTTCCCTCTCACCAATCTGCAACCATGCTTGTCAAATGTCACATGCATTCCCAAATCATTCAACTTCGAAACTGAAATAAGATTTCTAGCTAATCTAGGAACATGCAAAACACCAAGGAGGGTTTTAATCCTCCCATCACTAAAACACAAAAATACCTTTCCTTTCCCGACAATTGGATATGTAGAGTTGTCACCAAGGTAGATATTACCTCCATCATATTCTTCATATGTGGAGAACCATTCCTTATACGAGGTCATATGAAACGAGCATCCTGAGTCAACCAACCAGTTTTCATCAAAAACAACATTACATTGAAAAAGTAAAACATCTTCACTTGCATTCGAGGACTTATCCGAAGCACTCTCCCACTGTTTCTTGGGGTTTCTGCACTCCTTCACATGTCCCCTTTTACCGCAGTTCCAACACTTAACTCTATTATTTTTATCAGGAGTCTTAGACTGGCCTTTGGACTTGTCCTTAGCTCCTTTCTGATCTCCTTTAGGTCCTCTTTCCTTAGACCTTCCCTTGACATTGAGAGCATCCCCTGAACTATCTGAACTCTTCTTCCTCAATTCCTATGACAGTAGCACTAAAACAAGAGCATCCAACCTCAGATCTGCGAGGTTAGCAGTGATAGCAAGGATAACATTCTCCCAAGACTCGGTTAAAGAACAAAGAAGTAAGATACATTTATCTTCCTCACTAACCTCAACATCTACTGAATCAAGTTGACTCACTAACAAATTAAAAGAATTTAAATGCTCTGCAACTGATTCACCTTCTTGCATTTTCATGGAAAACAATTTTCTTTTTAAATAAAGTGTATTTACCATACTCTCAGCTTGATAGATCTCACCCAATCGTTTCCACAACTTGTATGCAGTCTCTTCCTTTGCGACATTCAACATGACAGAGTCTAAAAGACACAATTGGGTGGTTCCCCGTGCCTTCTTATCTAGTCTAGATCCCACTCATCTTGAGAGACATTGTCAGGTTTCTTCTCTTTTTGGATAGCCAAGCATTGGTTTCTTTCTTCCAACAAATCTTCCATTTTCATCTTCCACAACTCATACCCCGTTCCATTGAACTTCTCAATGTCCAATCAAGAGGTTGATTCAACAGTGGATGTAGCCATAATAACAACATAAGATCTGCAAAACAAATGCAACCAAATCTCCCACTGCAGCTACAGCTTCCACACTACCACCCAAGAGTCAAAGCTAGTCAGGCTCTGATACCAAATGTTAGAAATGAAAGCAACACTACTTGAATGGAAATCTAATTCAAGATAAATTTCAGCAATCTTTAACTATGTATTATTAATGGAGATTGTAACACAAAAACAAAACTATGCTTCACAGAAATGCAAAATCAGAAATATGAACACATAACACAATGTTTAACATGGAGAAAACCCTTTCGGGTAAAAAACTCCACACAGGAAAGAGGCCCAGTGTTTGTATTAATCTGAAAATGATTTACAATACAACAACATTTAAACTCTCTCTACCAGTCTTCAATCTGACAGCATTCCGGTAGCACCTGAGTACCTAAAATCTGTATTGCAGCAACAAATACATGGCAAATACTTATAGAAACATTTTCCAACTCATCTTAGGCGTTCACCTTCTCTCTCCTAAGATTCTCCAACCTGTAAACAATAATTACCATCTTACAAGCATCTTATACTTGTCTGAAAATAGCCATGCAAAAGTTGGAAGCCCAAGACTAAATCTGGCCTCTTACAACATCTTATGACGTGTCATAACCATCATAGATTCCATAAAAGAGTATCTTTCCAAGATAGGAACCTTGGGCTAAATATAGCAAATATACAACTAACATATCTGTCATATGCGTCATAGAATCTCAGAATCTTATGACAACTTGCAGCTGTCATATATTCACTCACCAAACATTATGACAGTTGTCATACATGCCAAAAATAGTATATTCCTCAAGGGAGCACGCCTATCCTCATTTACCATGAGTTTTTACATTTGCCAATAGTAAAAGTCACTCCGTAATAACTTCTGGTGACTCCGAAATTACCCCTACCAGTGAAACTAGTACATCTCCTCATGGATAATTACAAATTACATATAATAAAATAGAATAAATACAATATTGGGATTTACAAGGTTAATGGAACCTTATCCCAACAAAACTAACCCTAAACTCTAAATCTAAAAAGAGAACCCTAACCTGATTTCAATATAAACCCTAAACTAATCCTAGACCCTAAATGTCAAACCCTAAAACCTAAACTAAAAAATTCAACCAAACAAGCTAAATCGACTACACATCAATTTATTTCAATCATTTTGATATCAATGTGAATTGAATTGATATCAAATTTGAAATCGATATGAAAATTGACAATTGATATGTCAAAATTGATATTTTGAAATTATATGAAAATTGGCAATGGATATGTTAAAATTGATTTTTGATATCAATTATCAATTTTCATATCAATTATCAATTTTCATATCAATTCAATTGAATTGATATATAAATTCAATTGAATTGATATATAAATTCATAAACATTTCAATGATATCAAGATCAATTGAATTGATATCAAATTTGATATTGATATCAAAGTTGACACCAATATCAAATTCAATTTTGATATCCATAGTTAAATCAATTTTCATATATAATAATTTCAATTTTGATATCAATTCAATTGAATTGATATATAAATTCATGTAAGAATTTTGATATCAAATTTGATATTCATATCAATATCAATTTTGATATCCAAGTTAAATCAATTTTCATATCAATTCAATTGATTTGATATCAAAATTCATAAACATTTTGATATCAATTTATCAACTCAATTGATATTAAAACTGAAATTAATATGAGAATTGAAATTGAAATCAAAATTAATTAAATTGATAGATCAAAATTGAAATTGATATTGAAACTGAAATTAATATGAAAATGGAAATTGATATGAAAATTAATTGAATTGATAGATCAAAATTGAAATTGGTAGCAAATTTGATATTGATATATCAATTTTAATATATGAATATCAAAATTGATATCAATTCAATTGATAGATTGATATCAAAATGTTTATGAATTTTGATATCAATTCAATTGAATTAATATGAAAATCGATTTAACCTAGATGTCAAAATTGAAATTGATATCAAATTTTATTTCAACTTTGATATCAATTTCTTGATTTTGATATCAATTCAATTGAATTGCTATATAGATTCATAAACAAATTTTGACATCACTATTAATTGTTCATAGATATATCAAATTTGATATTCATATCAAAATTAATATTAATATAAAAAATTGATATCAGTTTAGTAAATTGATAACCATTAATTAAATTAATTTTCATATATCAATTTCATTTTTGATATTATTAGTTCAATTGAATTACAATATATATAATTTTGATTAAGTTACATTTTGATATCAATATCAAATTTAATAGTCATATCAAATTTAATATCAAATTCAATTTTGATATCCATTAAATAATTAAATTCATGTCAATTTCAGTTTTCATATCAATTCAATTGAATTGATATATAAATTCGTATACATTTTACTATCAATATCAATTGTATTGCTATTCATATCAAATTTGATATCCATGAAATTAATAATTTGTTATCTATGAAATTAATAATTTTCATATATTAATTTCAATTTTAATATCTGTTATATTTTCATATATCAATTTCAATTTTGATATATGATTAGTGTTGGAAAATTAGGTGTCTCAAACTTGCAAAATTTTCAGTTATTATTTTATATTTGTCATTTAATATTTTCCCACAATTGGTTATTATTTTATTTAGCTCCAGCATAAAAGAAGGGTGTTTAAATTTTTAATTGGCACTTGTGCCACATGTCGGTGCCTTGAAAATTATTTATTAGTTGTCAAAAGATGCCCACTTAGTAGTATATTAAGGAAGGGTCATTTTTAGTGATATTATGATAGTTTCTATGACAACTGTAAGGGTCAAAAATAGGGGAGAATATTTTGGACGTGAGCTTAATTTTAGCTTGGAATCTTGCCTATCTTGGGCACCACACCTCATGGGAGTTTTAGCAAATGGTTTTCCAAGTTGGAAGAAGCCTATAAACTGAAGGCTTGAGGAGGAGTTTTGAAATGAGTTTTGTTTACAAGTCAGTATGCAGCCGGAATGCTGCCGAAATTTCTCCAAGATTGAGTTGAGGTGGAAACTCCTGTAAGAACTTGCATTGCAAGTGTGTTGTAATCTCTTTCTGGATTTGATAATACATTGTGTAGGATTTGGAGTGTGGGGTTTTTCTCCTGAAAGGGTTTTCCCCACGTATATCTCTGTGTTATGGTTTTATTGTTCTTTTGTTTATGCTATTTCATGTGTTTCTTGAAATCTCTGTAATAGTTGTAATGAAATTTGCATAATCACCTCTCAAGATTACCGTAGGAAGCATTTCCTCACACCTTTGCTTCCTTACAAGTGGTATCAGAGCCTGGCCAATTTTGGTTCTATTTGTTGGGTATAGGGTTTTTTGAGCTAATCGTGGTTTGAGTGGGATCTTGTGCAGAGTATTTCATGTTATGTATTGTAGGATAGTAGAGATGGTGAGCACATCTGGGAAGATTGAGGTAGAGAAGTTTTCTGGCACGAACTTTGAAATGTGGAAGCTAAGATGGAAGATTTGTTGATTGATCGAGATCTATGTGATCCAATGGATGAAAAAGTATAGAAACCTACGGATCCAACTTTGGCTGCACAATACGATGTAATGGATAGAAAAGCTAAAGGTCTCATAAGACTATGCCTTATAGGCTTGATTCTGATAAATGTCCACGAAGAACCCACTTTGAAGAAGCTTTGGAAGAAGTTGAGTGAGATATACCAAGCCAAATCTCTAGTAAATAAGATTTTCTTGAGGAAGAAGTTGTATTCCTTGAGAATGGAAGAAAGTGGATGAATTTTTGAGCATCTGGAAACATTCAATATGTTGGTGACTCAATTGACCTCAGTTGGGGTTAAGATGGACGAAGAAGAAAAGTGCCAATTTTTGTTGTGTTCACTGCCAGACTCATGGGATGGCCTAGTCATGGCCATTGGGAGCACTTCAGTCATCTTGAAGATGGAGGTTGTTGTTGGTTCTCTACTCTCTGAAGAGATGAGAAGGAAGGTCTCTTTGAATGCCAAAGAGGCTTTGAGTGTTTGAGGAAGACCAAAAGAATGAGGAAAAGATGAAAAGCAACGTGTGCGTTCTAAGTCCAAGAATAAGGGGAGATCAAAATCTCCTGTTAAGTCCAAGGTGAAATGCTAGAACTGTGGCAAAAATGGACACTTTCAAAAGGACTGTAAAGAAGAGAAGAAAAAGAAGAAGAAGAAGCAAGATTTTGATTCTGAGTTTGAGAAAGAAGATGGAGATGTCTTTATTGCAGCCTTGGCCACTCATGCAGGTGATAATGCAAGGTTGATAGACTCAGGTGCATATTTCCACATGACTCCTAATAGAAATTGGTTTAGTAAGTATGAAAAATTTGATGGTGGTAAGGTGTATTTGGGTGACAATTCTTTCCTTGACATTGTTGGTCATGGAAGTATTCATGTGAAATTTTTTGATGGTAGAGTTTGACGATTTGATGGTGTCTTGCATATCCCAGGACTAGTAAGAAACTTATTATCTATTAGCAAGATAATAGATGCAGGTGTGCATGTATGATTTTTTAAAGTAGGTGTGAAAATGGTGAGAGGTGCTATGATGATAACAAGAGGAAGTAGATTGGATACATTGTACCAGATCGATGCATGCACTTGGTTGAGTACAATAGTACTTCTGATGAGATTAAGCGAAAGACTACATCACTGAAAAAAGAGATGGTTTCCTCTTCTACGGATGGTCGTGGCTTCTGGGTACCCAAGGGCGCTCTGTCTACTGAATCAAAGTTACCTACAGAGAAGACCATGTTATGGTACTAGAGACTTGGCCACATAGGAGAGAAGGGTCTACGGACCTTAAAAAATAAAAACATTGTTGAGGGTTTGAATGATTGCAATTTAGAGCTTGATTTACGTGAACACTGTATCTATGGTAAACAAAATCATGTTCAGTTTTACTCATCTTCTCATAAGTCTTCATGTATCTTGGATCTAATCCATTCAGATGTATTTGGTCATGTTAATGTTGCTTCTATTGGTAAATCGGTTTATTATGTAACTTTCATTGATGATTTCAGTAGGAGAACATGGGTATATTTTTTAAAGAGTAAATTTGAAGTTTTCAATCATTTTAAGGAGTTCAAGGCTAGAGTAGAAACTCAAACTGGAAAGAAAATTAAATGTTTAAGGACTGGCAATGACGGTGAATACTATTTTGCAGATTTTGATAGATTCTGTACAAATTACAAGATTAAAAGACAAAAGACAACTTCGTATTCTCCTCAGCAAAATGGAGTTGCAGAAAGAATAACATAACGTTGATGGAGAAGGCTAGGAGCATGTTGAGTGGAGATGGTCTAGAACAAAAGTTTTAGGCTAAAACTGTTTCCACTACTTGTTATTTGATAAATAGATCTCCTATTTCAACGCTTGTTGATAAAATGCCAATAGAGGTGTGGTCAGGGAGAAAGCCTTCACTTAAACATCTGAGAGTTTTTGGTTGTGAGGCATATGCACATGTGCATAAGGAGAAGAGAATAAACTTGGATTCTAAGGCTGTCAAATGTATCTTCATCGGGTATAGCTATGGTGTGAAAGAATACAAGCTTTGGGACCCTGTTGCACATAAGGCAATTTATTCTAGAAGTGTTATTTTTAGAGAGACTAAATCTTCTCCTATTAATTTTTAGCTAGAATAGATTAAAGTAACTAAATAGAAAAAATATGTGATTCAACTTCCTTCTATGCCTAAGAAAGTTGAATAGAGGCCCCAAGATAAACAAGAAGTTGAGGGGAGCTCATCAAGCTCTGAATCTTCAGAAGAGGAAGAAGTGGAAGAACCTCCACCTCAGCTTGTTCGAAGGTCTACTAGGCATAGGCAACCACTAGAAAGGTATGGGTATTCACCTAATGATTGGAGATGTATATTTTATTTGAATGCTAATGTTGATGAACCTTTATCTATAGAAGAGGTTCTTGGTATGAATGATGCAGAGTCCTGGAAAATAACCATGGATGAAGAGATGGCAGTTCTTAAAAGGAATGATACATGGGACCTCGTACCATTTCCTGAAGGATGGAAGCATGTTGGTTGCAAATGGGTGTTCAAAAAGAAAATGGGTTCAAATGAGAACTTTGAGAAGTATAAAGTATGGTTGGTTGCGAAGGGTTACTCCCAAGTTCAGGGAGTTGATTATGGTGAGATATTTTCTCCTATAGCTAAAATGGCATCCATTCATTTTTTACTTTCTATTGCAGCAACATATAATCTAGAGATCGAACAAATGGATGTGAAAACAACATTCCTTCATGGTAATTTGGAGGAATAAATTTATATGATACAACTAGAGCACTATGTGGTGAAAGGTAAAAGTCATACGGTCTGTAAGTTAAAAAATTCCTTGTATGGTTTAAAACAAAGTCCTAGGATGTGGTACCAAAAGTTTGATACATATGTGTTGAGTTTGGGATTTATGCAGTCTAAATCTGATCACTGTGTGTATTTTAAATTTGATGGTGATCGTTTCTTGGTTATTTCCTTATATGTTGATGACATGTTGTATTGGCAAAGGAAAGGGTTTAATTGCAAAATTAAAATCTCAGCTCTTAGCAAAGTTTGAAATGAAGAACCTTGGTGTAGCAAGACACATTCTGGGGATGGAGATTAGAAGGGACAGACAAAACAAAAAGCTTTGGTTAGGCTAGAGTAAGTACGTGGATACTATTCTAAGAAGATTCAATATGCAAGATGTTAGACCATTGTGTGTTCCTATTACTATGGGAATGAAGCTTTCCATCTCGCATGGTCCTACATCCCCATCAGAGATGGAATACATGAGCCAAGTACCATACTAGAGTGCAGTTGGCAGCTTAATGTATGCTATGGTTTGTACAAGACCAGACATTGCCCAAGCAACTTGGGAGTTCTTTCCCATTACGTGTCTAATCCAGGAAGAGCATATTGGGATGTAGTAAAGAGAGTCTTTAGATACTTGCGGGGTACCTCATAGTACTCTATATGTTTTCATGGAACAAGAGACCAACATTCTTTGGATATTAGAGGCTATGCAGATTTAGACTGGGCTGGTGATGTTGATAGCAGAAGATCCACCAGTGCCTATGTGTTTACATTATTTGGTGGTGCAATCAGTTAGATGAGCAAATGGTAGGCTGTGGTCGCTTTGTCCACTACAGAGGCAAAGTATATGGTAGCTACTCATGCCTATAAAGAAGCCACTTGGCTTAAAAGACTATGTTTAGATATAGAGTTCAAACAAGTTTTAGTGACGGTATATTGTGATAGTTAGAGTGCAATCTGCCTAGCAATGAACCTGACATTTCATGCCAGGACCAAGCACATTGATGTGTAGTATCACTTTGTGAGGGATATGGTTGAGGATGATAGGGTAAAGGTGGAGAAGGTAGAAGCTTTGGTGAATGTTGCGGATTCATTAACTAAGCCCGTGAGCATAGAGAAGTTTAGATGGTGTTCGGAGTCTATGGGCCTCTTGACCCCTAGCAGTTGAGTTCGTGATGATATAGATCCCTGAACTCTTGCAAGGTATTCAACAAGTGGGAGAATGTTGGAAAATTACTTGTGTCTCAACCTTGCAAAATTTTCTGTTATTATTTTATATTTGTCATTTAATATTTTCCCACAGTTGGTTATTATTTTATTTAGCTCTAACATAAAAGAGGGGCATTTGAATTTTTAATTAGCACTTGTGTCACATGCCGGTGCCTTGAAAACCATTTATTAGTTGTCAAAAGATGTCCACTTAGTAGTATATTAAGGAAGGTTATTTTTAGTGATATTATGACAGTTTCTATGACAACTGTAAGGGTCAAAAATAAGGGAGAATATTTTGGACGTGAGAGCCTAATTTTTTGCCTATCTTGGGCACCACACCTCATGGGAGTTTTAGCAAATGGTTTTGTAAATCACAAATGGTTTTCTAGGTTGGAAGAAGTCTATAAATTGAAGGCTCGAGGAGGAGTTTTGTAATGAGTTTTGTTTGCAAGTCAGTATGTTGTCGGAATGCTGCCGAAATTTCTCCAAGATTGAGTTGAGGTGGAAACTCCTGTAAGAACTTGCATTACAAGTGTGTTGTAATCTCTTTTTGGATTTGATAATACATTGTGCAGGTTTTGGAGTGTGGGGTTTTTCTCCCGAAAGGGTTTTCCCCACGTATATCACTGTGTTATGGTTTTATTGTATTCTGTTTATGCTATTTCATGTGTTTCTTGAAATATCTGTAATAGTTGTAATGAAATTTGCATAATCACCTCTCAATATTAGCGTAGGAAGCATTTCTGCACACCTTTGCTTCCTTACAATTAGTTCAATTGAATTCCAATATATATAGATTCATAAGTTGCATCTTGATATCAATATCAAATTTGATATCAAATTAAATTTTGATATCCATTAAATGAATAAATTCATGTCAGTTTTAATTTTCATATCAGTTCAATTAAATTGATATATAAATTTGTAAACATTTTACTATCAATCTCAAATGAATTGACATCAAATTTGATATTCAAATCAAAATTGATATTAAATTTGCTATTAATTTCAAATTTGATATATCCACATGAAATCATTTTTCATATATAAATTTCAATTTTGATATCCATTAAATTAATTTTGATATCAATTTCAATTTTGATATGATTAGTTCAGTTGAATTCCAATATATATAAATTTATAAACTTTACATTTTGATATCAATATCAAATTCGATATTCATATCAAAATTGATATCAATTTAATTAAATTGATATATAAATTCATAAACATTTTACTATCAGTCTCAGTTAATTGATATCAAATTTGATATTCATATTGAAATTGATATCAATTTATCAAATTTGATAAATTCATATCAATATTAAATTTGATATCCATGAAATTATTTTTCATATGAATTTCAATTTTGATATCCATTAAATCAATTTTTATATCAATTCAATTTTGACGTCATATGATCAATTCAATTGAATTAATATATATAAATTCATTTAAGTTACATTTTCATTGTAGACATGATGTTTCCACAGTCCATGATATGAGAGTGTAGAGCTTCTAGATAAAACTGTGTATTGCTTTTTCAGATCGACGTTTCGGATCACACTCTATGATCCATCATCAAAATCACGGAGTGTGATCCGAAACGTCAATTAAAAAAGTAATACACAGTTTTATTTAGAAGCTCTACACTCTCTTACATTTTCATATTAATATTAGTTTGTAAATTTTCATATGGACTATTAAATTAATTTCATATGGACACGCGCACACACATCAATTTAATTGAATCTATCAAATTTGATATCCATATCAAAATGATAGATCAATATCAAATTTATATCAATTTCAATTTTTATATCCAAGAAATCAATTTTTATATATTAATTTTTCAATTTTGATATCCATTAAATCAATTTTTGTATCAATTTCAAATTTAATATCAATTCAATTGAATTGATTATTTAAATTCATAAATATTTTGCTATCAATATGAAATTTCAATTTTCATATCCATGAAATCAATAAATTCATATAGCAATTTCAATTTTGATATCAATGTGAAATCAATTTGTATGTACCAATTTCGATATCAATTCAATTAGTTAAATTCATAAACACTTTGCTATCAATATCAAATTTGATATCAATTTCAAATTTCATATCCATTAAATATCAAGTACATTTAATTTTGTATACATTTAATTTCAAGTACATGATGTAATTTAGTACATTTAATTTTGTATATATTTAATTTCAATTTAAATTATGTATCTATATTGTAGCTTTCATTTTGTATGTACATTTAATTTCAAGTACATGTGTATCGATGATGTAATTTTGTATATGCTTTTGTACATACACTTAATTTTATAAATTTAATTTAATTTTGCATACAATTTTGTACATACACTTAATTTTATAAATTTAATTTAATTTTGTATACATTTAATTTCAATTTAAATTGTGTATCTAGATGTGTGCTTTTGTACATAATATTTTAATTTACTAGCATACCTATCTTTAGAAAAATCTATGTAAAGTTTTATGAAAACAAATAATTTTATATTATTTTATTTCTTAAAATACACAACCTTTTCTATTACTTTATTTTTACTTGAAGAGTTATTTTTTATATAGTTTTGAAAAAGTTAAATATAAACAAAACAAATTATTTACTTCATAGGTTTAGCTACTTTTTAAAATAAGAGATTTATTAGTTTCTGCCAAGAAAACTATAGGCCAGGCCTGTTCCTAACTAGTTATTAATAATTCTTTTTGCAACCAATGAGAACGAAATAATTTTTCTATTTAAAAAATATTTACTTATTGCTATTGTATAGATGCAAATATTTTAACAAAACATATTTGAAAAATTATTTTTCTGCAATCTAATTGGCTGAAAACTTTCACCCAATATGGGCGATTATTGCGGATCATCAAGGTTTAAATTATAAAGTTTTGTGATAGATAATATCCTTAATCTATGATAATAATATACTAATACTTAAAACTATTATGTTTCTAGTTTGAGACTTTATGGGTAAAATATTATACAGTAAAGATTTTTTAGCATCTCACTATTAACCAATTTAAATATATTATAACTAAAATAAAAATAATAAAAATATTAAGAAACATGTATTTAAATTCCTATTAGTATTAATATTGATAATATTATTAGACAATAAAAATATTATAGTTATATAAGATTCCTATTACTAATCAATATTAATACTAATAGGAATTTAAATACAAATATAATTTATAAGTTTATCCCAAGTTTATATACATGCCTTTAATAATTAATAATAATAATAATATATCATTTACATAGATAATATCCTTAATCTATGATAATAATATACTAATACATCAAAATTTTAAAATATATTAATGCATAGAGGGAAAAATTGACCATGATCAATTCCATAAGTCCTCCCTTCACATGAAATTTAATTAATTTTAATTAATTAATTAAATTTCCCTTAATCCGCGAGGCCTGTTCCTAACTAGTTATTAATAATTCTTTTGCAACCAATGAGAACGAAATAATTTTTCTATTTAAAAAATATTTACTTATTGCTATTGTATAGATGCAAATATTTTAACAAAATATATTTGAAAAATTATTTTTCTGCAATCTAATTGGCTGAAATTATAAAGTTTTGTGATAGATAATATCCTTAATCTATGATAATAATATACTAATACTTAAAACTATTATGTTTCTAGTTTGAGACTTTATGGGTAAAATATTATACAGTAAAGATTTTTTAGCATCTCACTATTAACCAATTTAAATATATTATAACTAAAATAAAAATAATAAAAATATTAAGAAACATGTATTTAAATTCCTATTAGTATTAATATTGATAATATTATTAGACAATAAAAATATTATAGTTATATAAGATTCCTATTACTAATCAATATTAATACTAATAGGAATTTAAATACAAATATAATTTATAAGTTTATCCCAAGTTTATATACATGCCTTTAATAATTATTAATAATAATAATATATCATTTACATAGATAATATCCTTAATCTATGATAATAATATACTAATACATCAAAATTTTAAAATATATTAATGCGTAGAGGGAAAAATTGACCACTGATCAATTCCATAAGTCCTCCCTTCACATGAAATTTAATTAATTTTAATTAATTAATTAAATTTCCCTTAATCCGCCAGACCTGTTCCTAACTAGTTATTAATAATTCTTTTTGCAACCAATGAGAACGAAATAAATTTTCTATTTAAAAAATATTTACTTATTGCTATTGTATAGATGCAAATATTAAAACATATTTGAAAAATTATTTTTCTTCAATCTAATTGGTTGAAAACTTTCACCCGATATGGGCGATTATTGCGGATCATCAAGGTTTAAATTATAAAGTTTTGTGATAGATAATATCCTTAATCTATGATAATAATATACTAATACTTAAAACTATTATATTTCTAGTTTGAGACTTTATGGGTAAAATATTATACAGTAAAGATTTTTTAGCATCTCACTATTAACCAATTTAAATATATTATAACTAAAATAAAAATAATAAAAATATTAAGAAACATGTATTTAAATTCCTATTAGTATTAATATTGATAATATTATTAGACAATAAAAATATTATAGTTATATAAGATTCCTATTACTAATCAATATTAATACTAATAGGAATTTAAATGCAAATATAATTTATAAGTTTATCCCAAGTTTATATACATGCCTTTAATAATTATTAATAATAATAATATATCATTTACATAGATAATATCCTTAATCTATGATAATAATATACTAATACATCAAAATTTTAAAATATATTAATGCATAGAGGGAAAAATTGACCACTGATCAATTCCATAAGTCCTCCCTTCACATGAAATTTAATTAATTTTAATTAATTAATTAAATTTCCCTTAATCCCTAATCTACCTTTAATCATAAGATTTAATTAATTTTAATTAATTAATTAAATAAATAATAAATTAAAATTAAGGAATTTAATTTATTATTTACAAACCTAAAAACCTAAATCAAAACTTATTAGTAACAAATTGAAAATATTAAAAACCTGTCTAACTATTACAGTTCAACTACCCAAACCGTTTTTACGCCAAAATTTTATAAATACCCTACATTTCTTAAATCAAATTTATGATAGAACAATCTACCCAGTTATGCAAGTTTTGGTACATTTCTGATCTCGGTTTCGAGGTGTTACAAGACTAGAAAAATTTGATTTTTTTTTTAAATTATTTTTTGTTCGGACCTTTTAGTCCCTTTATTCAATTGATTTGGGTTCTTACAGTAGTTGCCATTTATTTCATTGGCTCAACAGTTTCTTGATCTGTGTTGTTTATTTTAAAATATCAAACTTTAATATTTGACAGCAATGGTTGTTACTTTGTGCTAAATGCTTCAAATAACAAATCCTAAGTGCTTTGAAAATTTTCTCATCCCTGAGCTTTTATATGGAAGCATTATAGTGCTAGAATTATCTCACGCCCTAAAAAAAATTTAGGCAGAGTTTTTTCCTACACAAAATGGTCCGGCAAAAATTATCTCACGCCAGGAAATTTTCTTTGAACTCATTGATTCTTTTCTATTGACATATTCTTTGAACTCATTGCTTTTATCTATAGGCATATTCCTGGAACTCAGCGCATTCCTTGAACCTATGGAACCCTAAAATTACACCTCTTCAAATTGAAAACATGGCTGCTCCTACTTAAATCCCGATCCCATCACACAGTGAAAACGACTTTATGCTGCGAAATTTTCTAAACTCAATCCCGATCCCATCACACAGTGAAAACAACTTTATGCTACGAAATTTTCTAAACTCGTTGGTTGTTCTTATTGTTTTTAATGAACCTCTTATTGGTGCAAGTGCTAGTTATATGGTAGAACTAATTTTAGGGTTTCACTTGTCCCTCACTATAAGCTATAACTTCAAATCTTTAAAATAATGATGTTAAGTGATTTTTATAGCACTCACAACTCTTTGTATTCATGATGTTAAGTGATTTTTATAGCACTAACAACTCTTTGTATTGCAGCTTAAGTGCAAACTGTTGAAGGCTAGTGTATTTATCGCCTTCTATATTTGTCTCTTGTCAGACCATCAAGAACCAAGTTTTAATTGCCAGGGTGTCCATTTCTAGCCTTAGGAGGCTGTATCAATCAAATAATCCATTTTGTCAAGTTCATCATAAATTTTGAAGTATAATAATAAATCTTTAGGTATAATAAAAAATCACTTACTTTGCAACTTCCATTTTACGCAATCTAATTATTAAATGTAGAATCTCAAAGTTCTTCAATTTTCAACATTCAGTGTAAATATTACAAAAATATCAACTCTAACTTAAATCAAAAAATTCACAAATTTCAAGATTATTATAAAGTTATTATATTATCAACATTGTTGCTAAAACTAAACAAACACAACAAATTAAAACAAAACAAGACTATTCATGAATATTTTGGCAGAAACTTGGCTGCTTTGCAGCTCTTGTTAATTTAAACTACTCTAAATACACAAATAGATTACTATTTCTATAGTGTTGAAAAAGTTAAAATGAAAACAATAAATTATTTACTTCATATGTTTGGCTATTTTTTAAAATAAGAGATTTATTAATTTAAACTACTACAAATATACAAATAGATTACTAAATAAATGAAAAAAATACAAAGGGTAAAATCATTATCAAAGAAGAATATTTCAATTTAAACCCTAACTTGTAATTATAATCAAATAAACAATGATTTTTTTCTCCACTCATTCTATATTCTTTTCATTATTTTTTCTAACCATAATGAACCACTTTTTTTTATAAACATAGGTAAATGGTTGTCAAATATAAGGTAAAAGGTAAGAGTTTTTATTAACATGCTCACGCCATTACACTCCACCCTTTGCTGTCATTGTGAATGCCTTTCAACATAATAAATTTTGTGTATTAAAGTTTATTATTTTAATCTATAATTTATAAATTTTAAATATTTTTATGTTATTTATAATTTAGTTCAATGTAATTTTTGTAATGCACATCTATATTTACAAATTTGCATGGCTAATTAGACTCCTAATCAACATAATGAGTCTAATTAGCATGTTGAATTTTATGCCACAATCATTGATAGACTTAATAATGATTTGACATATTTAGATCAAACAATTCATAATTTCCCAAACCTAACTATTTGTAGGATACTTGGCATAGAACAAAGCCGACCGGAGGAGACTACACACTATGTGGAGGCACTCATCCCTAGGTCTATAATAGATATAGTATATATATAGAGATAGGAGATAGTAGAATATGAGCAAGTATGATAGAGAATAGGAGTATGTTCTGATGTAAACAATGACATAGAAGTCATGTATGTAACTGGTGATGCAGAGACTCAGACCTACCGGAGGATGGACATATGATGTGTACACTTGATTACTATTAATATATATGGAGGTCTGCTGGTATCGGGTAACTGTGTGTGTTATCTTATTTTGATGTATATGTGATGCTCTATTTGGTTATTTTTTATGTTTTTCTTTCAATCTCTAGTTACCTGACCGGGGTATAAATTGACTACAAAGACTTGCTAAGGACTAGTATCTCCTCTACATTTTTTGCTAACATTTGGTTCCATTGCCGGGACCCTAGAAGAGGGTGGTTAAAGATTGAAAGGGCAAAACATCTGAAGAAGTAGCGTAGAATTCTAGAAAAAAGAAAAGGCGAGGTTGGAAATTTTTTCAAAGTGCAGAGGAATTCAAATCTCCTTACATTTCTACCTCTATGAGAGGGGGGCAAACACTTAAGGGGATGGCAAGTGGCAAGGGGGTAGGGTCCACAGGGACCTTTCAAACAACGTGACTCTTCAAATAAGGATTCAATGGGCTATAAGAGGACTAATGGAACACTGAATCAAACAAACCCATGGCGAAAGGGGAGAAACAGAAGAAAAAGAGGATTGATGAAGAAATCAAGACCAGCATGGAGATAAGCAAAGAAGAGAGATTAAAGCAAACTTAGGAAAGACAAGAATGTTACCTCAAAATAATGGAAAGGGCACAAATGATGGAGGAAGGAGGAATAATAGAAGGTGCAGAAGAAAATTCAAAAGAATTTCAAGAGTGTGCCACTAAGGGTGTTGCCGGAAGGAAGGAAGAAGACAAGCGTGTCATGAAGGATGCTACTGAGTGCACCAAGGAGGGTGCTGCCAGAGAAAGGAGGGCAGGAGAAGACATAGAGGGTGTTACGGAGAATGCTAATGAGTGCGCCACTGTGGGTGCTATCGGAGAAGAATGCGAAAGGGAAAGAGAAGAAACAGGTGAACTAGGGTTTATGCCACAGACTATCGGAACATATGAGTTAACACCAGAGATTTTGAAGATGGATGAGGAATATATAGAGGAGTTAATTTGATGAAGCATAAAGGAGGTAAGAGAAGGAGGAGAAGATGTGGTAAACATTGAGAGGAGTTTTGAGGGTTTTGGAAGGTTATTTGAATCACCATTGGATGCCGACATGATGTCATTTACAAAGAAAAGAGAATACCCTAATTTGAAGACACTACGAAGAGACACAACCCTTGGACCATAAGCCACCTCAAGTGCCATATAAAGTCAAGAGAATTTTAGTAAAGAAGGAAGATATTCAAGCAAACAAAGAAGTAGAGAGAATAGCATATATCTAGAGCAATTTTGTAGAGGTTTTAGGAGAGGAGTACTTTGAGATCTGACTACAAAGAGATGCTTAGGGAAGAGAAGGGAAGCAAGTTGATAGAAGACAACATAACTGGAGGAGCAGACTAGAATAAACACACCATAGAGTACCGGAGATTGTGATAAAACCAATCATGGATACACTTATTAAGTTACATGTATTTGAGAAGGACACTACTATAGCAACCAAACACAATTTTGTACTAGAGTCAATTTAGAATTGGAAGGGAGTAACAAGAGATGAAATCAAGCTATATTTGACTTCATAGGCCCCTTGCAGAATGAAGCATTAAAGTGGTATAGGAAGACATACCCAAACAATGATAAGGAGTAGGAGGAGATCAAGAAAGCATTTTTGGAGAATTTTGGAGTTTCAGATGTCCCAACAAAAGGGGTAAGTAAGATGAGAGATTTTATGCAATTGGAGAAAGAATCAATAAAAGACTTTGATAAAAGATTCAAGGAGACAACTAGGAGATTGGAGGAACCACTAACTGGAAAGCAAAAGATAGAATGGTTTATTTCTAAAATAAGCCTTGAAATAAGGTTAGCCCTAGATGGAAGAATATTTGAGACATATGCAGAAGCAGTGACACTAGCCTAATGGATAGAGTCTCAATCTTGGCAAGATAAGATGAAAGAAAATCTAAAATTGGAGAAGTTGAAATTGGAATTAGAACAATTAAAGTTGAGGCAGGAGATATTGGTTAAACAAGAGGAGTTCATACACAGAATCAAAGACCTAATAATTGGTGCTCATATTGTACAAGAGAACACCACTTGAGAAATGAATGTCCTAGGATGAAAGGTGAAAGACAAGTTGCTACAATAAAAGCAGACACCAAAGCAATAATGAAAATAGTCAATTCAGTATATTATGGATTATGCAGAGAATGGGATGACCATGAAACACTGGATTGCCCTTCACAAAACTTCTAGAGGAAAAGAGACTTTGTTGATGAAGAAGATGAAGCATGGTATGGTGGAAATACTACAAACTCTGTGGAGAGCAGTAACATGACATATATGAAAGAAAGAAACTCAAATGATCATGACTACGAGCAACCAAGTTGGAGAAATTAGAGGAATGTCAATGCAATACAAAATTCAAATTCTAGTGGTCCATCATATGGAAATAGCTATAATAATGATAACAAATAATAGTTTGGAGCCTACATAGGAGATAGAGGCCATGGAAGAAGTCAAAGGAGGGAGGATGCAACATGCTTCAATTGTAGTAAGTTAGGACACTTTGCTAATGAATGTTGGGCTGGAAGGAAAACACAGTGTTCATTTTGTAACAACATAAAACATGATTTATTCTCTTGTGAGAAAGCATAGCAATACTTTCAGAATGCACAACCCCATTCTAAGAGTGATGAGCTACAAAACCTGAATAACCAAAAAGGAGCAAGGATCATAAGAAGGGCACCAAAAGATCAAGGATCAAGAACTTGTCAGAAGAACAACAGAGAGGAGATAGACATATCTTGAACTAAATCCATAGAAGAAAAAGATTACTACCGGAGAAGCACACCAAAACATATCAAAAAATAGAGAAGGAAAAGGAAGGAGAAAGTTCCAGTAGTGACAAGACAAGGAACAAATATCGGAAGACATTATATCATTGAGACTGAAGAGGAAGACAATGAGGAGGATGAAGAATTTGTCCCTACTAAGAAACAACATGAAGAAGTGGTGAAGGAAGCCAAACAAACTATAAGGAAAGAACAAGAAAAGGAAAATCAATACAAGCAATTTTTTCTCCAAAGGAGAAGTGGATGCTCTCAAGTAGTTAGCCCAATTGACACAACAACACAGACTCATTAAGAAACTGAAGCAATTCTCTAAGTATTGGAATAAGGAACAAAATCAAAAGAGTCAACTCCAAAGGATGGGAAGGACAAATAGAGAATGGAAGACAAAACCATTGATGGTGGATGTTCACATCAATCACAAAAAGGTCCAGAATGTCATGATAGATTTGGGAGTAGATGTCAACATGATAACAAAGAAACTATGGGAATAGTTAGGAAGACCTAAGATGTCATAAACAACTTACAATATAATCTTAGCGGATGGATCAAACATGCAAACAATGGGAACATGGAAGCAAGCGGAAGTTAATCTAATGGGGATCAAACATGTCTTAGATTTCACTGTGGTAGCCATGAAGGATCAAGGAGAATCTTTCAATGCACTTTTGGGCTTGAGATGGTTTGTAGATGCAATCAATGTCATAGACTCTCAGAGAGAAGAGTTATCATTTGCTAATGAGAACAAAGTTGTCAATATCCCTTTGGGATCATCAATGGAGGAAGCATGTATAGAAGAAACCAATCAGGATTAATACAGTGATAAGGATGCAATGAATCTCTATACAATTACAAGGTTGGATGCAAAGGAGACAACAAAAGAGCCTAATTCTGAGGGAGAAGTGGAGATAGAGGATGATCACTATAGTACATATAGTGAGGAGGTTTTAGAAGCTTGGATGAGAGAAGAACCGGAATTAAAAACAAGAAAAATGTTGGGCTACTGGAGCATATGCATGATAAGGACTGGCAAGGAAAACACATCACAACCCTCCGTAGTTCATCAAAACCTACTGCAGACCACTGGCGGCACAATAGGGACTGATCAAAAGCTTATATCTCAAAAAGATCACCAATTGGAGCAAAGAAAACAGAGAAATCAACATACCAAGATGACTGGGTTACCAAAGACACACACAAAACAATCACAACTGAAGAGGAAGAATAAAGGGAAAAAGAATGCAAGAAAATCATTGGGGAGAGCTTAGGATATCAAATCACCAGATCATCTATCTCTGGAAGAAAGAAATCGTTGCGGAAAGATTCTGCCATGACAACACACTGCATCAAAGCCTAACTACTAACGAGGAGCAGAACTTAAGTCATAAGGAGAAAATAAATAAAGTAATGAAGTAAAAGAATAAAAAGATAAGTGGGAAAATTAAGGCAAAACATAAAGGTATTTAACCCTAATCTCACCAAAAGAACTTCACTTTGCATTCATAGTTTGACAAAATTAGAGCTCCGAGAGAAGAAGCAAGTGGTGCATTTAGCAGTGAAGAGAAGAAGCACATAGGTAACCAACAAATACACAATGGTAACTCCTAAGTTGATTGACATTACCTACAAGCCTTGACCGAAGTTCAAGAAATATCCTTGGAAAGCCCTAGAGGTGGATTAAGACGATGCATTTTTTAATGTACCAGCAAATGTGGTATATACGGAGGATGTAAGGAAATATAAATATCATAATTTATTCTTAATAGAAGGGAAACAAATACATTAATTTGGGTTCATTACATGTATGGATAACCATTGTTGTAGAAGGAAACTGAATCTTACTATACTATATTTGAGATTACAATGTGTATTTGTATCAAATAGTTCTACAAAAATCAAATAGAATAATTTTCCCACACCATAGAACTTTCGTGCACTTGTTGATAGAGTTTATCCACATATAGAAAGATAGATAACTTGTGGCCAAGCAATCATATGGGATTAAGAATTGGTGAGAGATAAGAATTGGTCAATTGTAGTGATATGAGGTATCATGTTCCAACTGGGAAAATGTTCAAGAAGGATAGTGGGAAAAATAAGACTAAAGTGTGTCCAATTGAAGGTCCTTATAGGTTAAATATGTAATAGAGGACATATGTCAATTGTATATCTTACAACTATAGAAGACTTGAATCCCTTCTTCAATGCTATTTGTCTCTTACTGAAATTCCAAGACATGGTAGGAACTAAGATTATGACAATGTTATAAAATGTCATATAAAGGATCACTTAAGGATAGAGATGGGTACTTGTACTAACAATTTAATTCCAAGAGAGAGATCTCCAAGAATTTCAAATCATCCATGAAACCATGTTGTAGATTAGATGTTTATGTTGTATTAAATACTATTCCATAGAGGAGATCTTATATAACTTGTGTCAACCTTAACTAGGTCATTGGGATTGTTAGGTCTCAAAAATGTAGGTTGTTAACCTTAAGAGGATGCCAAGCTCTCTTATGCTTTTGGATAACGAAATAGGGCTGATATGATTAAAAGCCCCTTTCTCTTTAGGTTCTGCTAGACCTAGGCGGGTGTACCTTGATAGTTAATGCAGATTTGTATGACCTTAGTGATCTACTCATAGTGGCATGTAAGTGTGAGATGGATATGAGGCTAAAAGTTATTCCTAATGCTAATGTTTGAAGTTTGAAAATGTGAATAAGGTTTTGAAATGTTATTTTGTAATGACCAGTGTCTAATTCTATTGGGTAAATGGGGTCAAGATTTGTATGATTTGCAAATCTATTTACTTGGTTTAGCTCTTACTATTTGACAACTTTTGAATGTTTACACTTTGTGTAAATGTGCAAGAATGTTGGTTATTAGACTCTTCTTTAAAAATCCAATTGATATTTCTCCAAATTACTGTGATTGTCTGAAAGGATTTAATTCTACTTTAAAGGAAGCTAACTAAGATTATTTATTTAGAGGATTTTAACTCGGGGCAGGGACCAATAAATGTGAATCATTTAGATGGACTTAAATCAACTTCATATAGAAACCAGCCAAGCATACCACACAGAGATAGCAAATGTGCCTTGAGAAATCTTATTGATTTAAATAACTGGAAAAATTCAATGTGGAGACAATCAAACAACTCATAAGATTGAATATTAACAGAATAGTAGGACATCACAGATATATCCATAGATTTAAACCATCTTGCCCATTATATTATTAAAATACCATGAAAGTTTTGTAGCTTGCTTCTAAAATATGATTGAAAGAGATATTATAGTATATAATAATTGTCTTGTGAATGATGATAAACATAGGCCTTGGTTTCCCTTATATATATGGGAAGCAACAAGCTTCAGGCCAAAACAACATGACTATTCATGAATTACACCCTTTGACATAACTAAAACATAATTAAGAAATAGATAATGTGGGCATAAACATTCGACCAAGATCTTAATCGATTAATCATCGTGGAGCACCCGTGACCACTGGTCTTGCAAGGTCCTCCTCTCCAATGCTGCAGTATCTGTCAAATATGCTTTGCCCGTTATTATTACTAGAAGCAATACATTGCAAAATATTGACAAAATTTTATTTTGTTTTCCCTGACCCCTTCATGCTGCTATGGCAATAAACAGATTTATCCTAGAGATGTGATCAATGTACTCATGAGCGGTGTAAGTATCTGCAGAGATTATATCACTCATGATTGATTCCAGAGTGAAGATCTTGTTAAGGCATATATGTGTGTTTTCCACTACTCTATCTTCATTATTTATCTTCTCAAGAGCTCCTAGTAATAATTGAGTCAATTCATCTTTCCAACTATCCTTCTCCTATAAATTGCCTTCAGAGTCGAAGAAACTAGGAAATGCCATATCCAGATGTTGATCAAAATCACCTAAATATTCTGCTAATAGAGCATTGAATCTTTCATGCTCACTGATTAGGTTATCATATTCTTTAAACACTTGTTCCTCAACATTTGTTTTGGCTTTTAACTCCTCCTTCTCCAGCATTCTAAGGTGCATTCTCTTATGCTCTTGGTAAGCATTGTGCATCCTTTTATGCAATTCCCATATCTTGCCACTATTTCCCATCATTTTCTCAAACCTCTTCTTGACTAGTTCTGAAGCTATGTTATATTTAGCAGCTTTCATCTCAGTCACCAATTGGCCACTCTTCTTTTGGAAATTTTCTGCTTTGATCTTCCAATAGTTGGCATCAGCTCTTGCCTCTACCACTTTTTTTATCATCTTCTAAATAAGGTGAATAGCTACTTGATAATGCTGGCAATTTATCTTTATAAGTGGCAACCTCTTGCCTTAACTTTGTATTTGCTACCATGTATGCATTATTCTTTCTCACCAATTGCTCAATTTGAGCCTTTGTAAATTTGGCAACATTCACATTCAAGTCAGCAGTCTCAAGAGGATATGTATCCTCAACTTGTTGGATCATGAGATGACCAAACACTTCATTTGGATTATCAATGATTTGAGGTCTCTTATTTGGGGGATATAGTGCCCATATTAGCAATGTTGCTTTGTCAGGATCATATCTAGACCCTGTTTTGATCTTATCCAGACCTTCAATACTTAGTTATAATTTTTTATCTTGATTTCTTCTGAAAGTATAAAAAACAATGGAAGATGTCATATCCCATCTCGAGACTAGAATTACCCCTGCTTCTTCAAGCAATTCTCTCCCCTTTCTTGGAGTCATGGTCTCCATTGCTCTATCAATTTCTATTTGAAGTTCCTGCAACACCTCAACTTGTACTTTTGAAGTAATATCTTTCATCTTTTCTCTACCCTATTTGCCTTTATACTCATACATGAAGGCTTTGAATTTAGGGGTTTTGATAAAGTCATCATCTGAAACAAATTTCTGACTTGCCATGTATCTTATGTCTTCTGACAACTCATCAGGGGTTTCCATGTTGACCCTTTCTTTGTCCTCAGGAGGTTCATAATTTTGAATTAGAGGCTCATAGCTTTGCACATCTTCTTCTCCTATATCAAATTCATCATCCTCTACATTAGTAGTATCAATAAAGAAACTTCAATGTCTGGTGTAGGTTGTGGGGAAACATGACCCAATGGTACCTCACACTCAGCTTGTGTTTCTTTGACAAATTTTCTTTTTCTCTCAAAAACACGAGGAGGAACATTCATGGTCAAATCTGATGCATGTGCAATTAGCATGTCCAACCTTTCAATAGGATCATCAATATTTAGAAAAGCTCCTGTATAATTGGGGTTTTTGGCTATCCTCCAAGCCTCAGCCAACATTATTTTATGATACAAACTTCTTCTTTCAACTAATGTGTTCTCATCACAATTTCTGATCAAATCATCATCAACAAATAGAACATGGTAATATATTTTCAAATTTTTACTTACTTTGACACCATTTATGAAATATTCTGGGTCAAAGTTTTCTCTTGCATTGCCTGATGGCAATATGAAATGTTCTAGCTTGTTATCGATCATTTGATATCCTTTATTAGAAAGAACTGTAAAATCTCTAAAACACAGAGTACCAAGCATAAATGACTACTTATTATGACTCTTAAGGTGCATAAAATCAGAGTAAGCTAATTGCCTGGCAATCTCTAAATGTGCAACCTTATCTGGACATGTTTTTGGCAACAAAAAAGGTGGTCCTTCATACCCAAACACTCTTATCTTTGTGCAATCATTATAAACATACCAGTCACCCCAATTGTGACTAAACTTTCCCTTTTCATTTTTATCCTTTGGCCTTAGAAACCTTTGTATTTCTATTGACAAATTGTGATCACATGGATGACCTAGCCGTTTATATATAGGTTTCACAAAATACTCTTCAAAATAGAGGTAGTGGGATCTCTCACACATGCTATCCCATATAGCAGTCCACATCTGTACAGGTTTAATATCTCCATTTTTGTCCAAATCCCTTACTCTCAAACACTCATTCCACAAACACATGTTTTGTCCCTCATACAAGATAAGGTGCATAAGCAAAGAGTGATGTCAGAATTTGCTACCCCCATTTTTTATAGTAATTAATTCATTGTGAAGGTCATTGGCAAGGTACTCTGCATAGTCCAGGTATCGTGCATCTTAGCTCTGCACATCTATAGTCAGGACCATTGGTGCAACCTCCATGAATAGAGAGGCTTCCACACCAAGCAATTGACACACAGAATAATAGGTGCATTTGAAATATTCCTCAAACAACTCTATAGAGTAAGGTGGATCCTCAACCCCTAAAAACACCTTGAGCCTATTCCCCTCATCTTGAGGCCTATGCAAATGCAATCTTCATCTTTTGTAGTTATTACTCATTGTAATATTCATTCAATAAGTCCCTGATTCTGAATTTCACATCAAAACTAGTGTCCAACTGGAATACCATTGATATATAATCTCTGGTAATAGGGACAAAACTACACCCATTATTCAATTCAACCAAGCAAGTCTGTAAATTGTAGTTTTTGGCCACTACTTTCAACAATTCCACATTAACAAACACATTCGACACTATAAGCTTTCCTAGGTTTAGTCTCCATGGATTTGAGATAGGTTTATGCCTATGCATTTTCCTATAATGATATAGAAAAAGATCATATCCCCTCATTGGAGTCCATATATCCCCTACTTGTTTCTATATATCTTCTAATTTTTCTGCTTGGGGATTTAATTGGGCATTTCTCCTAGATCTCTGTCCTGACTTTGGGCATTGATCTATTAAATCTTGGTTTAGGTGCCTTTCATCTAGTTTTTGCCTTTTGCCCTTGGGGTTTTCAGCCGTTTCTTCCATGATATAATCTTATGCAAGAGAATTCCTACTTTTGTCAATGCAATTTGAACCAGTAAGCTGTAAATTTCAAGCTCAGAATACTTACTTGGATATCTTCTTCTGGTTTTTGAATTACAACTTTCACTGCGTCTTGCCCTTGCTCACCGTGTTTACTTAATGGTTAAAATTCTCTGAGGATTTGCCTTGATATACCTGGCTATGTGCATTAATGGTTTTTCATGGCAATTTTCATGTCATCGAAGGGACATTTAATTTTTTGAATAAGGGTCTGATGGGCTGAATTATTGACCTCTTTTTATGTTGTTTTATATGTTTTTAAGAACTTTTCTATATGATCCTCCAGACACTTTACCAACATCACCATCATTATATGTTGTCTTTTTATATAATTTGCAAGACTTTGAAGCTATGATATTAATATGGAAAATGGTGATGATGTTATCAATTGAATGATTTAAATATGAGTATGCATGCAATATAAATGGAATCCTATGGTTTAGTCATGAAGGTTATTTGTGTGCATATGTTTTGTGAATTAACCCCTGTGCAACAAGAATGTGTCATCAAGGAAATGAGCATTTGCAGCAAAGCTGAAGACATGAGAATTAAAGGAAGTGAAGTTGGACACCAAACGTGCAGGCAGCTGGAGGAGGAATGTGAACCATCATGGATAGAAATAAATGTAGGAGAAGAAGAAGACTTGTTTCAAATGCAACTTATGTGTGTTCTTCATGAGATCCATTGCATAGGAATTCTTGTTTGGATAGGACTCTGCTTCCTCTATTTAGTTAGATTAATAAATTGATCTCAAACCTGTATCCTAGTATCTAGGAATGGATTGATGGTTGAATTCAGTTAGTAGTTGAATAAATCTCTCCTTTTTTTGTATAAGTTAGAAGGGATGAGTTAGATATAGAGTTAGTTATTTCTTATTTCCAGTTACTCAGTTGTTACTCTGTTTTCTATGTAGACATATTTTATTAGGAAATATCATTATTGAATACAATCTGAAAGAGATTTTGTTTTATGATATGAAGTGAATGAACTATGTGTTATGAAGATGCATAGAAATCTAAACTAGATTTGATTCTCAGTTAAGTGAGTCAATCCCCTGAGCCGGCCACTCAAGGTATTGATCCTCACTTCATTTATTTACTTGTTCTTTTATGCATTCATTGTTAAATCTATTTTTCATTTGCATATAGATAAATCATGAGTCACTTAGATTTCTTTGGTTGTCGAATTACAAGTAGTATGGTTCATGAACAAGTGCATGCTTTATCCACTTTAAGTCCTTTGGAGGTTAGCATTAGTTCTTTTATCATTTTGGATGTTTTGAGTTAATTCTATAATTTCCTGTTGATAATAGTTATCTATAGCTTATGCTATAGGTACCCGTAGCCACTAGATTCTGTAGTTGTTTTTACTGTTCTTACATTTCTGAGAATTCTCGCATAGTAGAATAGCTTGAATAGGTTTGGATAAGATAGTTTAGGAGAAATATGAGCCCTGAAGGCAAATACAGTGCAGTGCCATCATAAGCTTATGCTCCTTGGTTGATAATTTAATGTAGGAATGCAATGATAGATTGGACTGTTTAGATAGGTTTACCCCTGAATTATGTTAAGTCTACAATGCATTAGTTTTCCTCTACAGGGTCATTTGATCATCGCTAAGTATGTCTTGTCATTATTTTATCGGGATGATTAATTTCATTAAGACATATTTGATTTTTTATTACCTTCGAGATTTCAGAATGACCTTGGATGGTGTCACGCTGAAATCCACTCCTATAAAAGTCTCTTCGATATTTATATGTCTCTTCAATATCCCTTTACTCATTATGTGGTTCATCTTTTCGAAGGGACTAGAGATCCTCTCTCTTCGATATCCCGAAGTCATCTCGAAACATCTTTAATGTTTTTCTTTTATTCATAATCGCTGGCGGCTTATCGGTGGGACTGAGAATTTAGTCACCCCGATACTCTGAAGTTTCTTTTCGAAATGTTTAATTTAATCTTCATCATTTTATTAGTGGGACACATTTCGGTGTCACACCGATATTCATCGATCCCCTTGATATGCCTTTTATGTCTACGGAATATCGAAGGGACTCTGAAAGACTCACTCTGACACTCTGATCTATCAGTCCCTTCAACCTTTTGATATCAACCCAATATATCGCCGAGTTATATATTTTTGCCCTTTTGATCATTCGGATTATCGAAGAGACTACAAAGTGAGTCTCCCCGATCCCTCGATACTTTACTTTTTGCTTTATGGAAAGAGATCCTAAGGGGAACCTAATGACACAGAAGACTTTTTAATATGATTTTTTGTTTTTAGGGCTAAAATGATAAAATATGAACTTATTAGGGCTGAGCGGGGAAATTTGAAATGGTATGTTGGAGATAACATGATGGTGGGAAATGGATTTTTATTAAATTTTTTAGGGTTAAAAATTTGTTCCAACAGGGATCAACCTTCAAAGCACATATGGAAAAAAATCCCCCACCTCAGAAATACTTAGGACTATACACCATGATTAAAATTATTTGTCATTGAGGGAAACATTCGTGAGAGTTGCTTTCTTGAGCCCAAGACTACCCAAATCCTTTATCTAGAAGGTTGAATCTCATGCTAGTAGACATAATTTAATGAATTGATCAATGTGATCTCTTGTTGATGAGGATGAGTTTTGGATATGAATGGTCTAAAATAATTTATAGATTTACATAGAGATTTAAGAATCAATTGCATTAAAGGTCATGTACACATTTAAACAAATCTCTATTGGTCCAAGAAAATAGTTTCTTGGAAATTCTTTCCATGAGAATTTTCTAACATGTTCTGCACATTTTATCTATAATGATTGAAGGAATCATGTAGGTGAAGGCTATTCTTAAATATCATCCACTTCCATAGTCAAAGGTTAATTTGAACCAATAAAAATAGGACAAATATTTACCACTTTTTATTGTGAATGAGATGTAAAACTACTATTGAGTGTTTGACCATTGAAATGGATGATATTTACGTAGAGTGGTAGGTGAAGGGTAAAACATCCACACTAAAGTGAAGGATCATTCAAAGAGGATATTGCAAGAGTGGGATGAAATTGAGAAATCACATCTTAGATTTCTCAAGGTTGAAGATTAGCCTCAATTCCTAACTATATGGATAAAAAAATATTTTTAAAATCCAATTTTTCTAATTTGTATAATTTGCAAAAGCATGAGAGAAAAATTAAAGATGTGTTTGGTACTCATTAAAATAAATAAATTTGAAACTAAAATTTGAAATTTGTTGGGATTCTTAAACCTTATTTTTATATTATTCTTATGTTGTGATTTCATTTTAATAAAATCCTGTAAATTTGAGTCAATTAATAGAAGAGATCAAAAAGTAACTTCCTAATTGTATACCAATAAACAATAAACTACAAAATATCTAATTTTTTTTAGAGTTATAGCTTTGTCAAACTCGCTCTAATACTCTTAAAGAAACAAGTAGATATGTGCACGCTCTAGTGGATCCACTTGGATGGCATCCTTTCTCATGATTAAGAGTCCAACATCCAAAACCACATGAACAAGCCATATATGAGTTAAACAAGTATCATTCCCCTCTAAATATTTATAATTGATTTGTTCTTGGAAAAACAAATTTCTATTTACAAACGTAATCATATATTAAGGAAAATTTAATGATAATATATTTAAACTTCACAAGATTGAAAGCTGCGTCGTTTTGAAGGTCATTCTTACCTTGTATAACTTGGAAGACACTTCAAAAAAAGTAGTTAATAGATCTCAAAGTTTTAATCGGCAGCAGAGGGAAATGGAATGTTAAACACCAGATAAGAAGAATGGGCAAAGTAGAGGAAATGAGCTTCGATTTTGAAGGTACAGTTGGTGAAGCACAGAATGCACAGGCCGTAGATCCCAGTGCTAGAAGGCCAAGAAGATATAAGGAGGTTGTATGCAGATTATGGTTGAAGAATCAATGTCCTTTTGAGGACTCTCTCTGTAATTTTCTCCATCGTCTTGAAGAATCTAAGATGCCCATCTGCACTTATTTTTCTAGATATGGAGAGTGCCGACGCCAGAATTGCATTTATAAACATAAACTTGAAGATGTTAAGGAGTGCATTTCGTGAGTATACAACTTAGTGATTAGTACTTATCATAAACACTTGGAAAAGGATTTCTAAAAATGTTAATTTAAGTTAAATAGTTTAAATAATTCTAAGGAGGTACAAATTTTATGAAAAATAGTTTAAATAATTCTAAGGAGGTACAAATAATCCTTTGATCTGAGAAATTATGACCACATAAAGTATATTTTAGTTTCAACCTGCCAGCATTAGATTAGATTGGATTTCTGAAGAAGAAGAAATCTGTTTAAAAAACATTAGACTGCAGTTTATATATCCTACAAATAGGATTGTTGGTAACTGAATTGATGGCAACATCATCCTGTGTCATAGCTCCGTATATTTTGAAGCTGAAAAAAGATGCAAACAAAAGACCTCAAGAGCATGCTTAAATAGAAAATATAATTCTGAAATTGAAACACCATTTCAGAGGGTTTTCTTTGCTTTAAACAAAAAAAAACCAGGAATGAACAACCTACCTCATCAAATCAAGTTCCCATTTTGAAACATAGAGTCAAACCCAAAATCTATACAAATGCACAGAAGAATGCATTGCTATGGGAAAATGACATGCCAAAATCAATTCATGGAATGGAATCTTTTTATAGTCTATAATGTCGGGGGACTTGATTTTGGGTCTATACGTGGCTTATAACATATGAGACTACCTAACTGTGCTTCTAATATGAGGCATACATGCCCTACCCCCTAAAGGATTCATGAAATGCTAAAAGAAGCTTTGAAACTTGTTTTGACTATTTGTAATCAAATTGGAAAGTTTCTATAATATCTTCCCACATTTGCAAACCAATAATCTATCCCAAACTCATTTAAAACTGAACTTCACAAGGAAGCATCGCCTGAACCTAAAACAAATAAAAACAAATATGATAGTGTGAAATTAACAAATTAATAAATATGATAGTGTGAAATTAATAAATTAAAAACCCCAACATAATGTTTTGGTTCATCTTAGACCTACAAAATATATACAATTTAAACAATATTTGATGTTGGATAGAAATTTAAAATCATAAATACCATATAGTTTAAATATTTCATCTAATAACTTTGGAAGGGGAAGCATCAAAAGAGTTAGTAAGCTCATCAATCTTATAATATTATTTAATTTGTTGATAAAGTACAAGTATAGATTTTGTCCAAGGAAGCATCAAAAGAGTTTGTAAGTTCACCAATATAATATTATAATTTAATTTGAATTGAATTTGTTGATAAAGGTACAAGTATGGATTTTGTCCAAATGGATCTTGGTGTCGCTTCATACATAAAAAGCTTCCTGGTCCAGCACCACCTTTAAAAGAACTTGTCACAAAACTAAGGCAATTTGAAGAAGCCAAAAATAAATCCATCATGAATGAGTATGATGTTCATGCACAAGTTAATCATAGAAGAGGGAAATTTTATGCTCCTAGGCATCTTCAAGGAATCTCAAGGTTTGCATAACTAAACTAGTTCTAGTTTTAAAGTTGTATATAACACTAAATATAAGTGTAATGTAAATTTTTAATACCACAATTGAATTTAGATATTTTATTATAAAGAGCGATAACATGGAAAATTTGGAATTCTCAATTGAACGAGGGATGTGGGCTACTACGCAAAAAAATGAAGATCTTCTCAATGATTCTTTTGCTTCATCTGATAATATTATTCTTATTTTCTCTGTCAATGGAACTGGTCATTTTCAGGTAAATAAATGTAGGTATTATATAATTGTTATGTTATTTTTGTTGAATCATTTGAAGGATGTTTATAAAACATTATATGTTTGTAGAATCTAAAAAATTAACTTGGAACCTTCTTGTATTTTAAGAATTTTTCAATATAAACTATTTAAAAAAATTAAAGTAGCATTAATTTGCTCTAATATTAAAATTCTTAATTAATCGTTACAATCATTTTTTTGGTGATAGTAATGTTTCTTACATTTTTTAATATTACAACATTTATTGCTTTAGTTTTATGCTTATTTATGGTTCCTATCATAAATGTTTCTAATATTAACATTTATGTTTTTTTGTTTTGGTACACCTCATCAATCCAAACAAGTGCCGACTTTAACATATATGCAAAATTTTAATAGTACATCATACAAAACCTTTTATTCTTGATTTTTATTTGCTTCCAAAGTAAATATGGATGTTTTTCTAAATTTAGGTTTTGCAATCTTTATAAATTACCAATGTTTGGCTTAATTGCACTTGTTGATCTAAGATAATGATTCTCCTCTTAGTAACTTAACTAAACATGCTAATAATAGGGTAAATATTTTGTATTTTTGCTAGTTTTTCTTTAAAATTAGTTCTTGAATTGTAGGGATGTGCAAAGATGAAAAACTTTGTTGGTGTAGTCAATGGTCGAATGGAAGTGGAATGGAATGGAAGAGATGGGAGACCTAAGATTCTTGGAAAAAACTTCTACCTACATTGGATAAAGGTATTGGATAAATCATTAAGTAACAAGTGATTCTTGTCAAATTTTTTAAATATGATAGTACATTGGATAAGGGTATTGGATAAATCATTGAGTAACAAGTGATTCATGTCAATTTTTTTTTTAAATATGATAGTTTGAAGTTTTTTATGCAGTCATGCGAATTATCATTTCAAAAGACAAGGCATCTTAGAAATCCATACAATGAAAATAACCCTGTACAAGTATGTATTGCATAAAATTTGTCAATAACAATTTGAGTAATATGTGTGACTATTATAGCTCTACTTAAATTTAATATTTCTGACACAGATAAGTCGAGATTGTCAAGAAGTGGAGCCTAGTGTGGGATACCAGTTGGTTTCTTTAATTTTACAACAACCTAATCATCCAAGGCTCTTGCTCAAGAACGATAATGTTGATTGGGACATGGAAATTTATGAACATGTTATATATGGTCTTTAAATATAATGTATAGAAGGTGAGTGTTTAATTCTAGGATGCATTGATGTCCCTCCATTTTATATGAAAATTGACCATATAGTTTATTCATTAGTCATATGCTTAAAGAAACTATTTTATAATCCTTCTTCAAGAGTGACCAAATTTTAAAGGATTTGGAAAAATATGTTTTAATTTGTTCATATTAATTTTAAATATTTATAATTGATAAGATAATATTATTTTTAGTTTTTCAATCACTACACTATACTATTCCACATTTATTAATAAATACAAATTTTAATATTTTTAATATGTATAACAATAGTATAGATTCATTATAATTATTTAGAATTAATTTACAATATTTTCACTCCTTCAAAAATACCTTTTCCATTTTGCACAAAATCCTCACACAAAAATCATAATGAGAGAAATTTAAGCTTCAAATGATAATATAACAAAATTATTTAAATAATCTAACCATTCATGATGGCATCTTCATTATATACAAAAATATGTAAACATATACATATAATAAGAGCTTGTTTGTTTAAATTATATGGTGGAAAACATTGTCCAATTTTTAAAGGAAAATATAGAACTTTGTATAAATACCATTGACACATAAAATTTCATTTAATTTATATTTTTAGGTTTTACAAAACACTATTGCTTATACAAATTAATTAGATTATATTTATTTTGTACAAATCCATTAAACTTTTATTAAATCATCAACCATAATGATATATATTTCCAATAAACAAGATGATAATGTAAATGTTGGACACACAAAATTTAAGAGCATTCTTTATAAAATATTAATCATTATAACAATTTTAAATAGATTATATTTAAATTTGAACATGCACCAAAAAATCATGTTTATAAACTATAGATTAATTACTCTATATTAGTTAGTGCATAATCACATAGTTACTTGAAAACTTGAAACTTGTGTTTAAGTAGAACATTTATTATTGTTTTAATATTATAAATAATTATTATTTTCAAATCTTATGTTTAGTAGATTTATATAATCTTATGTTTAGTAGATGTATATGTGGAGTTACTTGTACATAACAATGCATTGAAAAAACTAGTGATGGTTATGTTTATCTTAAGTAAGCTCGATAATTTTGAGAAAAAAATCTAATATGTTTCATATTTACATGTTGCTTAGCTTATTTTGTCTAGTAAGCATTGTTCACTTTTTTAAGAAGTCATTTGTGGAGCTAGTGGTCCCTTGAATATTTTATTTTTCTAGTTATCTTAAATTATAGTGTTTTACAATATAAATTTTAAAAAACAACAAACTATTAGTATTATGGTTTCATCACTATTATAGAGTTGATTTTAGGACTAAATAAGTCTTACTATTTATTTAGTTATATTAACTTAAGTTTTAATTGTCATCATGTGTTCTTTGGTTATCAAATTAGCAATGCAAATTTTTTTAGAAAATTGATGGCATCACTCTCCTTGTAGCACCAAGGATTGATAAACTTTGCTTGTGGCACTCAAAAGCTATCCTTTTCAACCCAACTACATGCTCTCATTCAATGAGAGTAGTTAGATATTGCATGTAATTTTCTATAGACTATTCTTACTTTCTTCTTTGTTGTAGGTTACACTGCAATCACTCAACTAGTTTTCTTTGTACTCACACCCAACACTAGAGTTGCTATAGGTAGTCTTCCCATATTTTTCTCACTCCTACACACTCATGCATGTGCGTGCACACACACACACACACATAATGGCTCACACAAATAACACATACATGCTTATGTCTAGCAGAGATGGAGATACACCACACATGCCATAATGAGAAACATTAATTAAATATATTTTTTCTTTCATATTGATCAAAATAATAAAATTATAACTACAAGTAGGGATTGAGGCCTTTCCCTATTTTATCTTGAACATAATCTCATTTTCCCCAATTTTTGTAGTCACATAACTATAAGACAAGGTGTTCTCTTTTCTCTTCTTGAAATCTACCTCCTTAATCCCACATAGTCTATAATCTATTCTAAAACTCTCATTTGATAGGTGGTGAGTAGGATGCTAGAAAATGGTTGTGGGACTCAACTTTACACTCATTTATTGCATTTTCTTGAAAGTTTCTAATGCTTTTTAAATAGATTTTTTTGTGGATATCCTGCAAACATAGCGGCCAATGAGATGTAATCTCTTTTGAAAGCTTTTAACAAATCCATTTTATGTATATCCGAGTAGTTCACACATCATGTCTACATTTCCACAATTTGCATACATATCAACCAAGACATTGCAAATACAAGATTCGACAGAGTTCCTCCATCTTGTACGCCTTTAATGGGCATTCAAAACCTACCCCAAAGGTTCCATTTACATCCAAGCCATGCCCTTCTATTTTTAATTGCCATTCTAGGGAAGAAACATAGAAGTAAACTTACCATTTCACTGTGTCGGCAGTTTGGCAAATTCTTGCATTGTGGAAATAGCTGATAATAATGCATTTCGATAATTTGGAAGTTTAATGAACTGTTAAAGTGTTGAAAAAAGCAATTAGGGAAAAGAATAGAGCAAGGAAAAGGATTGGAAGACCAGGTTTGGTGGATACTCATTAAGGTGAAGCTTCTTTTTTACCATCTAACGACATGCAAATTAAAGGTGTTAATGTTGAATATAATGAAATGTTAGATAAGAATGAAATTGACCATGATATGGAAAATGGAAATGTTGCAAAATGTTATGAAACACCTATTGATAAGAGCAATATCATGGACAAATAAGAAGAAAAACATAGACATTTTTTTTGAAGATTGTGGATATGAACCTCATGATGTTGAATTTGCACTCAATCCATTTGTTGATAAAATTGACAAGGTTGATAACATGGATGAAATAATGAAAATCAATGTATCTTCAAATTACATAAGAAGAGTGGATGTTTGTCAAGAAGAGAATGAGCATGATGAAATTGTAAAACATCCAAGAACCTCAAAATGGTTACTTGAAATCGATGAGAACATAATAGAAAAACTTGAAGGCAAGAGGTCGTCATGAACGGTTCGGTTGTGGGCTTCAAAACTTTTCAAAGAATACTTTGAGAATAAAATATTAACCAAACAATGCCAACTTTTTGTGCAATTACTAAAGATGTACAAAATGAGACCTTTACTAAAGAAATTAAAGATTTGGGTAAACAAAGTGTCTGATCGGAATAAAATTATTGTTAGAAGCCTTTTCAATGCACTCAATTCTATTGGAAAGACTAGCAAAGAGAAAGATAAAAGGATTGCTCATTGGAAGGTGCGCTTTGGAAGGGTGTAGTTTAAGGTCTCTGAAGAGTCCATAGCTAAATCCATGGGCCTGCATCATGTGGGCAAAAGATTGAACAAGCAGATGAAGGTACATGATTCGGAGGGGTTGAAACAATTCTTCTATGAAGGTGAGAAGCAGGTCAGATTGCAAGGTGGATTTGAGTGTGAGAGCTTGGTAAATCCTTGGGACTGTGTTTATTATCTTATTATGAAGTTTATTACTCTTGAGGGTCGCTATAGATGTTTCTACCATTATCATTTCACCTTGTTGAACCATTTTAGAGATAAAATCCTGGTTAACTTTCCATTCTATGTGCTCTCTTCCCTTGAGTCTTTTGTCAAATTGACTAGGAAAACCTAGGAGGGTAATCCGGCGGTGGTGGCTATCCCCCTGCACCAGGGTTTGATTTTTTGCATTTATCACTTTCATTTGGTCCTTTACCCTGCAAAACCTCTTAAGGCCAGTCTAATTGAAGAAAATGTGGAAGAAGATTTGGATGATAATATCACGTTAAGTGTTAAATATGGCAGTCCTACCAATAATAAAGCCCTACCCCATGTTGATGTCGATCCTCCAAATCCTGTTGGTCCCCCTAACTCTCTTGCCTTCCCTAATCCTAGACCCCACAAGAAGGATTCCACTTCCCCTAGGGCCCATCAAACTGGTCGGACCCCTGTTGTTTCTAATTCTAGGGGTGTTGATGGGTCCTAGAGCCAAGCTCACAAAGATGCTACAGAAGGTCTTTGTGGGCTAAATAATTGCCCTTCTCCCTCTGGAGGAAAGAAATGCAAAGGTCAGCATGTCCGCCCCAGTTTTGGTAAAGGGGGGAAGAAGAAAAACAAGAAAGGTGAAGTGGGTACAAGTAATGTGGAACTGGAGATTGAGAAAGGCTAGGACAAACCCCTAGAGTAGAAAGAAGATGAGACAACTAATGTCAAGGAGACAGTTGTGGGCAAGGAGACTATAGTGAGAAGACCTAACATTCACAGGTTGACTAGGCTGACAAGGGGGAAGCCCCCAGTATTAAAAATTATTGATTACTCCTTCGCTTCTAACCCTGATGACCTAGAGAATGAGATTGAAATTAAGGAAGTTAAGACTACCCCTGTGCAGGATCAAGAGGGAGCGAGCCACTTTAACTCTACGAATAATTTGTATTATGATACTGAACAGGATGATGTTGAGATTTTGGAGACTCTAGAAAAAGAAGAGGAAAGTGCCAGGGAGGGTGAACCTAACAAGAAACTCATGCAAGAGCTTGGGGAGGTTAAGACTCGTCTCTCAGCTATGGAAGCATCTGGAAATTCAGTTCATCCCAAAATGAGCATCTGATATTAGTAAGTGTCTGTAGTAACAGTCATTCTCTCTGATTGCCTCAAAACACATATTACTATGCCATAAAGCAGAATCAGACATAGTTCATTTCCCACATTAACCCTTATAGGAAAGGGATTGCAATTTAAACCAATTTCAAAACATACATTAAATAGATTTAATGAACAAAACCACTAAACATGAAAGATAGAGAAGACAAGAATATAAAGACTTACGTGGGGAAAACCCTTTCGAGTAAAAAACCCCACACTCTAAAACATAGAGCCATTGTATTATTCAACAACAAGAGTACATGTTACAATACAATATCAAGCTCATAGCCTATACTGGAGATTTACATCCTGTTCCATCTCTGGAGAAAAATATGGCAGCATTACAATTCCATCTCAATCTGTTCAATCAAACAACTCCCCTCTAATTACAGAATGTTCAATGTTCTTTTAACATACATTCTTAATTAGTTGTTACAACTTCCCACAGTCGAATGGCCACAAACGGTTCAACTGTCAAAGACACATTGAACCATTGGAGAGACACCAACTACACTCTCTCCAAACTCTCAAAGTCCCTTCGACACACATTAGTCACCAAGTCATTCAATCTTCAACTCTCAACCAATAGCGTACTCACGCAAGACATTGATTGGGCCCCACCATGGAGCCTGCGGGATGGCAGAGTTAAACGTTTCGCTATATCAAGGGGACTACATACCGACTCCTACCGAAATGAAGACATCTTACCAATGTAGCTTACACCCACCACCATGGTCCCCACTACTAGCTAGACACCCACATCACCACCGCATGGCATTCCCCGCACTTCCGCAGTCAACCAAACAAAGTCCTGAAGTTGCTAAAAAACTAAACTTGAGAACCTCTTGGTTGGAGGTTATGAAGTTTTGAAAACCCATGACTAGTCAACAACAAGGAGACTAAGTTGGGAGGTTACAAAACTTTAGAACCACGCGACGTAGGTTTTCAAAACTTAGAATCCCGTGACTTAGGTTATGATCGAGGAGACATCATTCCAAGTCCCGCCGAAATCTAAATGTTAGACCAATGAAGGAGTTTAAACATAACCAATAGGAAAATTACCAGGCCAGTAAATTTGAGACACATTTTCCAACATTCTCCCACTTGACAAAGAACTTACTGGCTCCCTCCCAATGCGAAGTCACTGAATCACACCATCGCAACCATACATGCAATCTCAAGAATCTTAAACAATGCTTTTGTGCTCCAACCAAGACATCTACTACAACATCCAATATGTCCACCATCTTAGGCAATAGTTCTAGCCATCTACCGAAGGAAAAGAAACGAGCCAAGGCATACATGCACCAGTCTAAAGAACTCAAGCATTAGATCCAACTGATAGCAAAGGCTACAGAATGCTGCCACCACTCCACTGTGCTCACAAGCTATACAAAAGCATCAACAACATCAACTTCAAAGCTTCAACTTGAACACAACTGTGAAGTCATCCTCCAGAAAACAAGATAGAACATCAACTAGAACAACAACCAGGAAAATGACTACTCTCATTCTACTAATTAACCCATGCGACTAAAAATAACACACACAACAAGTGCTAATCCATCCAATCACCCATACCTCATGTTAGCTTTAGGACAGGCAACTAAGAGGGGGGGTGAATCAGTTGTCTCAAAACTTTCTATTCTTTAAACACTTAAATCCTTCTTGTAATTCAACATCATTATAATAAATTAATCATGGAAGCACAATGCAATAATTCAAGAGCAGAGACGCATTAACACATATGACACCAAGATTTTAACGTGGAAAACATGGTTAAGGGAAAAACCACGGGGTGAATAACCCAAGATTGTATTCTCTGTTAAAAGAATAAGAAGAACAAAGTGGCACATGCCAATTGGGGCTCACTGCCTGAGCACACTGCTCACAAGAGGCCCACTGCCTACAGGAGACACACTGTCTACAGAATAATAAATATTACATACTTGAACTGAAGATTAGCATCTTCACCATGCTTGAGTCAGTTCCATTTAAGCTCAATACTTTTGCTTTGCTCTTTGCTCTTCTCCTTTCTACCACACTCTCATCTCTACCATGATCCTTTGAAATGACTTCACAACTCTCATTTATACAAGAGATCAACTTTGGGATAATCATCAAAGTCGGCACAATACATACTTTATTTTATTATAGAGCAAATACACAAATACAACTTGATTTATTACAAAAGACTTCATGCGAATCACTACACTATCGGCCACACATATCTGGGACTTCAATCTTCTTTGAGGAACACGCCATCCTTCGCAGAATATCTTCAAGATCATCCTGTCGACTAAGTTTAGGAACATCATCATTCGGAAGTAATTCTTCAATTACGAGCTCAATCTTCAATGCGGACCACCAACATGAACTGGACACAATCTAGAGACCCCCATAAGCTTGCTTGAATCACCCAGAACATCCACACCACTTCTGCTTACTGAAATCATTCTCTTCTTCATCCAGAACCTCAAGAACACAGTCTATCATCACTATCACATTGGAATAAATGCTTGCAAACCTCCAGACCACGAACCAATTGAGTTGTCAATTCACATTGACTTCCTAAACACTCCACCAAATCCACAGAACAAGATATTGCATTTCTGGATCTCACCGGACCTATTTGTGTCACTCTGTCACCTCTAAACATTTGCCAGAACTGGTTTTACTCATATGGCCATAACTTCTTCAAATCTTCATGCGGACCTCTCAAATCTTTATTGGATCACCTTTAGACACATATCTACAAACCCTTTGATGCGCATCCTCTGATCTTCATCTTAGCTGGGATCTTCACTTCATAGAGCTTCACTGTCTTCACTATTCTTCTCTGTTTCTGAGACTAATTTTCTCAATATCCTTAGCACACAGCTCATCCAATCCTTGACATCAATGCAATAGGAGTATCTTGACATCAATGACAACACCGGTTAGGCCCATACTTGCAACAACCTCCAAGGTATACAAAACATAGTAAACTCATGCCATAAATATATATACACCCATAAACTGCAATTATAAACTCCATGTGCAAACCTGTCAAAGAATGACATACACATCCAAGAGCTCCCACTGCATGGGTACTACAAATCTAAAAATGATCAAGGCATACTAAGTCTACCAATAGCATCATATAGAGAGTCTAAACAACAACATGTAGTACCAAAGAACCATCCACAATTATATGCAAAACCTGTAAGAACAATAACCTGTAAGAACAACTCTCACCACAAGTCTCCATTGCTCTCCCAAGTTCTCCACACTTAGAAAAGGAAAGAGATAAAGAAACCTCCATGTTATCACCCAAGAACATAAGTGAAAACACATGACCACAAGCTAGTGATCACAATAGCTCCAACCAAAACTTAAACCAATGTAATGTAAAACCATCCATCCAGGAAGATAACTGAGACAAAGAGAGAAACTCTACACATCATATACCTATAGAAAATCCTCCTACATACACTGCTAAGTGCCGACTATGTCAAGTATGATCTCCTCCATAAAACCCCAAAGAGAACAACATAACAACACCCAAAATCGTTCAATCTCAAGAGATCAAACACAACATATATATCATGTAACTACATGGATGTAAGCTTTTCAAAGAAGATCAAACTACTCCATTTCCCATCTTAGGAAATCAGCCCATAAACCATCTCCTAACAATCCTCATCAATGAATGATATCTCAAACTCAAATGCACAAGGAGATAGCCATTCCAAACATCCCTCAAATGAATTCTCTAGAACTAACTACATAGCTCAAGATCCATATCTATGAAAGATACAACATATAGACTCATTGTAAACCATCCTCAAATGAGTCTCCATAATCAATCACCATGAATCAACTCAATCCCATGAGAACCAAAGCACGAAACATAACACATCTGAAAGATATAATGGGCAAATACCTCTGAAATAATAAACTGTCGAGTAGACCAAGAGTGGGGAATGAGAATGCTTCTCCAAGATATGCAGGCCGTCATGACTCCTCCAAAACCAATCTCCTCATAGGTCTCTATTGAACTCACGTCCAACCAAGGTGTAGGCTCTTCGGAATTTCTATTGAAATCTCATCAAGAGTAACCATCTTAACAACACTTCTCTCATCTTAAGAGAAATACAACCTCACCTCATTCTCCATGTATCCATGAGCACCTGCAAACAATCATCTCATGCTAAACTCCAAATGCATCACTGCACCATCATAAAGTTCTCAAGCATATGACCAATGCACCCAAAATACAGAGAATCACTATACCATTGTCAAAGCTCTAATCATCTGAATCAGGAACTTATCATGACATCATGATCTTACCATCCCCCTTAGGAGATTCCATGCTCCAAGTGAACATAAGATGGTCTCAAACGAAACTCTAATGCATAGACAAGAGTATACCATGACATAAAACAGACAAACTCTAAACCAACATCACCTGTCAAGCATCACTTACACCTCAATCAAAGACTCCACGAGTCCTCCATGGCTCCAAGATGTTACACATCTTTAATATCATGAAGATGACTCATCTCCAAATAGTGTCCATGCGAATACAAAAGAACCCTTATGCAACAACAAGATCTAAAAGCTCCTCCTAGTAACATCTACTACACTAAAGAAGATCATCCATCACCAAGTGATGAATTCACATCACTACCAGAGCTCCCACTGAAACTATGATACCAAGCTTATCAAGGCATCATGATAATCCATGGCTCTAATAGAATCAAATACTTCACTTGCAATATCAGCATTTCAAAAGAATAAAGTAGAACCAAGATCTCCAAGTCAAGAAGATAAAACCATCACTATCAAAAGCTCACACTAAACTGTGTAGCCAAGCTATTCATGACATCATGATAAACATGCTACAAGTCCCCAATAATTAACTATCTAGGCACTCAAATCATCCATCCTCTCATCCCAACATATCAATGCACAAATGACCACATACAAGGCCAACTAACAAAGTCTGCATAAACACTAAATCGATCTTGTGGATATAGATAGTCCACATCCGAGTCATCCCACTGCAATCAAATAGGTGATCAGTCCACAAAACTGCATAACTCGTAGATCCAAACATAAACATGCAAACTCATCATCACATTAGTAACTTGTAAATTGAGATAACAAGAAGATAACATGTAGACCACAAGACTCAAACATCAAATTAACTACAGATATGATTTGCCAAACTAGTCCACATATGAGTAACCATAGTCAAGGAACCCATCAAGCAAATACTATAGAAATTATGAGTGACTAATCACATACCAACATCTCCACACTGAGAAAGCTACAAACCTCCTCACACCATGCACGAAGCATACATGTAAACCTGCAACTATCTTACATCTAGAACACTCCCAAGGAATCATAATCTAAAAAATAGTTTATCTACAAATCTACAACTCCACAAGTTTTGATTAACCATGTAAAATGTACAAAACCACCATGTCATTGACATACATGCAAATCCATATCCACTTATCACCTGGAAGACCCACAAGTCTGAAAAATTACCATAACAGCTAAACCAGAACAATGCAATAACAAAACTAGAACAATGCAATAACATAGAGAAGCATAACCATAGATTTTGAACAGAAAATCTATAAAACCCTCAGATCCAAGAAACGTGAATCCGAGCCATGCAAGTACAACCAACCAAAAGAAAGTAGAGGTCTAGGAACTCCAAGCCCACTTGTAGGCCAACTCCATAACCACCAACATGCACATGCATCCGAGGGAGGCATGCTATTACAAAAGCTTCCAGATCATCCAATGATCAATTCCATAGCCTATATGTAATCAGGGTACCAAAATAGTGCCTTCTAATACCAAGAATAAACACCGGGCATAAGCACATTACTCCATAGCTAAAAAACAACACAAGGTTCTCCACATCACTAGGGAGCCTCTCACACAGACACCCAATATGAAATCTTTTCTGCAACACAACCACAAAGCAAAAAATGCCACCCCATGTATCAAGATTATTCCACTACCTATCAGGAGCTCCAGATCAACATCGTTTCAAAGTGACCAACTCCATTTTCTCCTTCTTCACCATCCTTCAAATGCCTACTATAACCTGAAAACAAGATCAACTGTAAGACTTCCACTCAAACAAGGATTCATAATCAGCCAATTCCTTCCTACAGATTCCCTCAAGCTTTCCAGGCTAAGAAATCATAACAGAAGAAATACCCAAAACCTTAAACACCATGGAACCAACACATGCAATCTCATGCAAACATGGAACCATTGTAGCTCTGATACCACTTGTAGGGAAATTCGGTTCATCCTAGAATGAGCATCTGAGATCAGTAAGTGTCTGCAGTAACAATCATTCTCTTTGATTGCCTCAAAACACATACTACTATGCCATAAAGTAGAATTAGACATAGTTCATTTCCCACATTAACCCTTATAGGAAAGCGATTGCAATTTATACCAGTTTCAACAACATACATTAAACAGATTCAATGAACATAATTATTAAACATGAAAGATAGAACATAAGACAAGAACACAAATATTTATGTGGGAAAAACCCTTTCGGGTAAAAAACCCCACACTTTGAAACATAGAGCCATTGTATTATTCAGCAACAAGAGTATAGGTTACAATACAATATCAGGCTCATAACCTTTATTGGAGATTTACATCCTATTCCATCTCTGGAGAAAAATATTACAACATTACAATTCCATCTCAATCTATTTAATCGAACAACTCCCCTCTAATTACAGAATGTTCAATGTTCTTTTAACATACATTCTTAATCAGGTGTTACAACTTCCCACAGTCGAACAACCACAAATAGTTTAACTGTCAAAGACATGTCAAACCATCAAAGAGACACCAACTACACTCTCTCCAAACTCTCAAAGTCCCTTTGACACACATTAGTCACCAAGTCATTCAATCTTCAACTCTTAGCCAATAGCATACTCACGCAACACATTGACTGGGCCCCACCATGGAGCCTGTGAGCTGGCAGAGTCAAACGTTTCGCCATATCGGGGGGGGGGGGGGCTATATATCAACTCCTACTAAAATGAAGACATCTTACCAATGTAGCTTACATCCACCACCGTGGTCCCCACTGCCAGCTAGACACCCATGTCACCACCACTTGGCATTCCCCGCACTGCCGTAGTCAACCAAACAAAGTTGCGAAGTCGCTAAAAAAATGAACTCGAGAACCTCTTGGTCAGAGGTTATGAAGTTTTGAAAACCCGCAACTAACTGACAACAAGGAGACTAAGTCGGGAGGTCGGGAGGTTACAAAACTTTAGAATGACACGACTTAGGTTTTCAAAACTTGGAATCCTGTGACTTAGGTTATGATCGAGGAGACATCATTCCAAGTCCCGCTGAAATGTAACTATCAGACTGATGAAGGAGTTTAAACATAACCAACAGGGAAATTACTAGGCCAGTAAATTTGAGACACATTTTCCAACACTGTGTAGGATCAAGAGGGAGTGAGCCACTTTGACTCTATGAATAATTCATATTATGATACTGAGCAGGATGATGTTGAGATTCTGGAGACTCAAAAAAAAAAAGTGGAAAGTGCCAAGGAGGGTGAATCTAACAAGAAACTCATGCAAGAGCTTGGGGAGGTTAAGACTTGTCTCTCTACTATGGAAGCCAAGGTCAAGGTGTTGGCGACCATTTGTCTGAAAGTCATCCACCGGGCGACCACTACTTTCACCACTCTGCAGGAAGAACACAATGTTGATAAGGATGTGAAAACTAAGAACAAGGAGCTGCTGAAATTTATGAATGATGATTGGAAAGATCTATTTAACTAGTTTTTATTTCTGTTCTATTATCTGGACTTTGTTTTATTTTTATACTGTTATGAACTTTTGCTGCTAGTCAGCTATTTTTTTGTTGTTCGTGGCCTTGGGCCTGTTTCGCTTCTCTTTGGGTTTTTGTTATTGGGATCTACACCTGTGTTTGCAGCTTATTAATATCAAAAACAACCTCAATAGTGAGCAAACAATTAAGAAAGGCTTGATTAATGAGGAAAACTTGTGTTGACTTAAGCTTGAATCGTAAAACATGGTCAATAGCACTAACATTAAGATTAAGACTATATAGTCCTCCTAGAAATGATACTTGGGCTTTTAATGGTAGGCTTCCATGAGTTGATAAGAAGCTAATCAATAGCACAAAGGATGAAATTGAACGATTTTGGCACATTAATTCTAAGGTATCACCAAATGTAGAAGATGTTTTAAAGTTAAGAATTGGTGATAAAGAACACACACCACATCCTAACCATTACTTGGAATGTAGCCAAACAACAATGTACAAACAATATTGTGAAACACACCCATGTATGACAATCTCACAAAGATCATTTAAATCTTGTAAGCCATTTTATTGTGTTCCTCTTAAAATTTGTAATACATGTTACAAATACCATGTAGAGTTTTCTATGTATCATGAATTATTATGCAATATTTGTTCTAATTTGTATAGTAACGAAATGTATTCATAAGGGCAACGAGCATGATTTTAGAAAGCAAATGGTTGAGAAAAAGAGATATGAGACAATGAAATACAATATAAAAAGTGAAGGTGAAGGTTCTAGATGTGAGTTGATTGCAAGAGAAGTAAGTATTGTTGATTTTAAGAAAAATATTTTTTACAAGTATGCCAGACATAGCCATAGGTCTCGATGGTTAGATCAACAGCTCAAGATGTGTAAAGACTTTTTCCCGATTGGAACTATTGTCTTTATGGTTGATTTTATAGAAAACTACATGTTACAACGACAACATGAAGTGTAATACTAGTACTACAATTCTATTCAGATTGCTATTTTTGTTCACATCACATATAGACATGCCCCTGAGAGTACAGAAGAGAATAGGGAGATTGTTAGAGAATACCATTTTTACATGAGTGATGATCGATCTCATTCATCAGAGTATGTGCAATATTGTTTTCAACAATTTTATTGGTTCTTGCAATAAAAATATATTAGAATGGATCAACATCTCATTTGGTCAGATAATTGCAGTGATCAATTCAAGAATACTCATATGTTGTATTGGTTGAGCAGAATGCATATAGAGAAGGGTATATCTCATATTTAGAATTTTTTTGAAGCTAGGCATGGAAAAGGGGAACATGATGGAGTGGGTGCATGCATGAAGAGAGCTCTTTTTAAAGAACAACTAAAGATTAGAGGTGGTGCTACATTCAATGATGCAGATTCTATCAATTGTTAAGTGGTGTAACTATGCATTCTCACAAGGGGTGGCTCTTGACTCAGAAGTGCACAGGTTCTTTTGGTTGGTTGATGAGGAGATAGTGAGAGAGAAATTGGATTGTCAGAGAATCAATGAATCATCAAAGATGCATTCATTTTGAAGCTCAAATGCAAGTGCATGGACTATTTGGACAAGAGAATTAGCTTGTTTTTGTCAGAGTTTTATTAAATGTGATTGGGATAATTGCGAGTCAAGTGAGTGGGTAGATACATGGATTCCATGATATTTAACCCCTTTATCTCAAGCTCATTCATGTTTACTCAATGACATGGAGAGATCATTTGACTATGAACATCTTTCGGACCTTGTACAACTAGGTCATGTTTATGCAGTTGTTGCACCACATGGAAATGAATAGAGATCAGACTATTGGTTGGCACGATGTGTATAGGAAAAAGAAAAGCTAACATGACCTACAATAGATGATGTTGGGTTTACATATCCTACAAGATCAATTGTTATTGTTGGGACTTGGTTACGAACATATATGATTAGAAAGAATGGTATCCCTGCATTTGAAGACTTTGAGAAACACAAAACCATATTCGTGTATTCACACCTAGTTGTAGCAACAAATGTTAAGTTATTAAAGCATCATGCAAAACCAAAAATAAAACAACTATGGACAATTAGTAATGCTGATCATGAAGCAATATTAGATACTCTGAAGGTAAGAGATGACCCCTCAGGTATGCTTGACTAGCATGTAAACTTCTAGATGAGACATGTATAACAATTTTTATCTTAGTTTTCTTGTTTTCTCTATTTTTTATAATTGTTTTATTAAAAATCTCGTTTCTTTAATTATAATGCATACTTTTGACTATACATGACTATGAATGAGGTTATCTACCATGGCATCATAGACACGAGGTACAATTTTTAGTGTGCATTTGTGTTTCTTAATATTTTGCTTTCTAGCTTTTTGTACATACTAATTTCTAAATAAAAGAGAGATTGTTTTTTATTTTGAGACATTTAAGAGTAGGTTTAAGATTTATTTTTGTTTGAAAGAGTCCCTAACATCACCCTCATGGACTTATGTTCATCTTATGGCCCCTTGTAATGAGATTAGTTACCATAACCAACATGTGCTAGTATAATAGTTTGAATGTTCTAGATGCTCTAGTTGTCTATTTTACAGATCTAGGTGTTAAATTTTGGTTTGGATGGCTTCATGAGGGTTTTGAGGAGGAATTTATATAGATGACTTCCTGTGTAAAAAAAAACCTCGCTATTGGATTCAGGAGGCATGAGAGGCGAAGAAAAACATATTATTTGCCCTATTTTGGCCACAAGGCTTGGAAGGAGAAAAAAATGCCCCCCAAGTACGTGGTACAACTATACGACCATCACAGGGACGCTCTGTAAAATAATTTTTTTTCCTATGGATGGGTTAATTTTTCTATTGTTTGAAAGTGAAATTAAAAATTAAAACAAGATATAGAAAGATTAAAATTAGGATATTAAAAAAAAATTATCTTTGGGGCGGGAGTCTATAGACCCCCATACCCCGTACTGGTAGCACAACAGGGGCTAGACAGCAGCCACATGCTTATTGTTGATCGCTTGTCCCATAGGCAGGCTGACAGGCTCAGCCACTGGTCTGGTAGGAGTGTCATCAGTGGGCAGTAGCCCTCCATGGGGATTAAATAAATGACAACGTTAAAAACACAATATTTAATTCGGACCTAAAATTAAAATCTTATTTATATTGCCCGGGGTTCGTGATTTAAAACAAACAATTTTAAAACTTTCTTGGAGTTTGCCACATCATCCAATGATGCCAGACCAACCCAGTATGCCACGTCAGCATAGTGGACCCCACCTTTGCCCAGTCAGCGATGATGTTAGCAGTATGGATAGGGTCCCGCCAGGGGTCCCCTTTTAGCCCTTGGAGGGCATTTTCTTCTGGGAGGCATAACTTTTGCCCATGGTATCGGATTTTCAACTTCTTATAAGCGTCAGAAAGGTCTCTTCAAGCACTATGATGTGGTATAGGTTTCATGATCAGATTTTTCTGTTTATATTAGAATTTGGTGCCTAAATCTAGGCATTGCTTAAGGATAATTTTATGCTCATAACTTTTGCATACGGAATCAGATTTTCAATTTCAAACAAGAATTGGAGAGTTATTGCAGTGTACTACATTTTAGATCATGTGGATTTTCAGTTTGGTGTGCAAAGAGAGATTGGTACTTCTTTGATCACTTGTAGGAGCCTAAGATTCAGTGTGCGATTGTGAGTGCATTCATATGGATTTTTGGGCACAAACTTGTGGGAGTGCATGTTGTTATGAGACCAATAGTATAGCAAGTTTTCAGATTTGGTGCTTCTAGATACATGTTTATAGGTGTTTTCAAAGTTTGGACTTTGATGGAGATAGGTACACAGGTTGTCTTTTGGTTTGAGGACATGGTTGATACATGTGTGAGACTTGGAGTCTTGTTTTAGTGGGAGTTGAGTACAGGTACAATGATGATGATGATTATAGTGTCATGGATATGCAAGTACACTTTTGCATTGGCACTACATGATCATGTATGTGATTGACATGTATGGGCTATGATGTTTGATTCATGATTACAGGTGGTGTTGTGGTGTTGTGTAAAGGGATTGTTCTTATCTCCTAGATGCTTGATTAGTTCCTTGACTATGGTTACTCATTTGTGAACTTGTTGGCAAATCGAATCTAGTGTTGATTTGGTGTTTGAGTCTTGGAGTTTATAGGTTATCTTTTTTTATATCACAATTTATATGTTACTAGTGTGATGATGATTTTGCATGTTACATTTGTTTTGGATCTATGAGTTATGTAGTTTTGTAGATTAGCTACCCCTTGGCTACAACAGAATGACTCGGATATGGACTATCTTTATCCATGAGATTGATTCAATGTTTATGCAGACTTTGTTAGTTGGCCTTATTTGTGGTCATTTGTACATTGGTATGTTACATTGGGATGAGAGGATGGATGATTAGAGTGCCTGGATAGTCAGTTGTTGGGATTTATAGCATATTTATCAAGATGTCATGAATAGCTTGCATACATGGGTTTATGTGAGCTTTTAACAGTGATGGTTTTATCTTCTTGTTTTGGAGATCATGGTTTACTCTACTTTTGGAAGCTGTTGATGTTACAACGAGATTCCTTGATTGTGTTGGGGCCATGGATAATCTTCATTTAGGAGATGGTTACTTTGTTGTCATGTCTAGCTTGGTATGACACTTCAGTGGGAGCTTTGGCAGGATATGGTTATCTTAATGTGATTGGAGGTGTTGACATCTTGGTTTACTGTGGAGGACTTTTTTGAGTCTTTGGTTGAGGTGTCGCTTTATGACTTGTTAGTTCAACATGTTGATCCTTTGTTTAGAGATGTTGATATTGTGTCTTGATGGACTCTTGATTCTAGATTAGAGTTTTGACAAGATACATGTTCTCTTGAGATAGGATGTGAGCATCAGTGCATGTGATCTCCTAGGAGGAGATGGTTACATCATGATGTCATGATGGGTTCCTTGATTATGCAAACATGCAGAGGGAGAATTGACAATGATCTTGTTGGTTCTCTTGGTATTGAGTACATTGGTCATTTTCTTGAGAGCTTCATGATAGTGTGATGTTGCATTTGGAGTTTTAGCATGGATTGATCATGGAGGTGCTCATGGATACTTGGAAACTTAGGTGAGGTTGGAGTTCTCTTGGGATTAGAGACACTTGTTGAGACAATTACTCATTGGAGGTTTCAGCAGATAGATCGAGGAGCCTTACACCTATATATGGATGTGAGTTCATTATGGACCTAGAGGAGATTGTGCTTAGAGAGAGTCATTGTGGCTTAGTGTATCCTGAAGGAGCATTCTCATTCCCCACTCTTGGTCTACCCAGCAGTTTATCATCTATGAGGTATTGCCCATCCTTTTAGATGCATTTTGCTTTATGCTTTATCTTCTGATAGATATGGATCTTGAGCTATGGTTATTGGTTCTGGAGGGTTCATTTGAGGGATGTTAGCATGGTTATCTCCTTGTTCATATAGTTTGGTTTATGATGTTCATTATGAGTGTTATAAATGAAGGTGTGCAAACAACACAATGAAAATCTAATTCAAACCTTATTTATGCCCTTTAAACAATGTAGAATCAATGGAGATTACAATAGAAACAAAACCTACTACACAGAAATAACAAGCATTAAGAACCAAACACATAACATAGTATTTAACGTGGAGAAAACCCTTTTGGGTAAAAACCTCCACTGAGAAAAGAGGCTCCAAGTTGTATTATCTTCAAATATATGAGATTACAATACATGCACTCCCTCTGTTTCTGCGGTTTTCAATCCAACAACACCTGTTACTCTCAACTCTGATAAAAATGTAGTACAAATATCCTTATAAAAGGGGGTTTCCTTCTAGGGCAAGAGAACCGACATAACATCATCCGTCAGATCTGTGACCTAATGATGAACAGTCCAGATTTACAATGATAAAATATAAATAAAATGTGGTTTCGGAGGTGCTGCCCTTGAACCCCCACTGAGGTGCGTGGCCCTTAGACTCCCCATTGAGGGGATGATCCCCTTGCGACCCCCCATCGTGAATGAATGAGCATTAAGGACCGGATATAAACATGTACCTGAAACAAGACCACTACTAGTGAAACATTTCATCCCTTATGGGTGATTTACAAACAATATTAGGAGTAATTAATTACATAGGATTTACAAGGTTGATGGCACCTTAATCCTAATATTCTCCCACTTAACATCATACATTGTAAATACCCATAGAAAAACCATAAAATAATCATGCACTAGAAGCAAGGCCCATGGCCTCTCTGCACCAAACAAATTTCTCTGTGCTCAAATGCTTAGTCAAAGCATCTACAAAATTCTCTTGAGTGTCTACCTTCTTTAGCTCAATCTGTCCATTTGCAACCATTTCTTGGACAAAGTGATATTGTACATCAACAAGCTTAGTTTGAGCATGATACATAGGATTCTTGGCCAAACAAATAGCACTTTGGCTATCACAACCAATTTGAATGATCCTGCAATCAAAACTAATACATGTACACAATCTCCTCAACTAAATTACCTCCTTAGAGACATGGGTAGCATCCATATACTTTGCTTCAATGGAGGACAAAGCAACCGTTGGGTTCCTTTTTCTCATCCAACTTACTGCTCCGCCAAACAAAGTAAACACATAGCCACTAGTGGACCTTTGACTATCCAAGTAACCTGTCCAATCTGCATCAACAAATCCCTGTATGTCCAAAGTTTTATCAGCACTGTCAGTACCAAAATAAACCAAACAATAATCATGAGTACCTGCTAAATATCTAAATACCCTCTTCGCATAATTCCAATGCTGTCTACCATGGTTAGACATAAATCCACTCAAAACTCACACTCCTTGAGCAATATCTGGTCTAGTGCAAACCATTGCATACATCAAACTGCATACAACACTAGCATATGACACATTAGACATATCCTCTAAATCATCCTCATTCTTTGGACACATATATAATGAAGGCTTAGTACCAATGGACAAAGGAACTCTAACTGGGTTACATTCTTGCATACTACATCTCAGCAAAATGGTGTTCACATACTTACTTTGAGATAACCAAAGTTTTATGTTACCTCTATCCCTTTTGATCTCTATCCCCAAAATATACATGGTAGCTCCAAGATCATTCATTTCGAATGCACCTGAAAGTTGGGCTTTCAACTAACTGATCATACCCTTAGTATTGCTAAAAAATAATATGTCATCAACATACAATGCAATGATAAGAATAGAATCATCAATACAATGAATGTAAACACAATGATCCTCCTCACTTCTAACAAAACCCAATTTCAAGACAAATGAATCAAATTTTTGGTACCACATTCTGGGGGACTGTTTCAGACCATAAAATGACCTCTTCAATCTACAAACCCATTATTCTTTCCCTTTTACCTCAAAACCTGTAGGATGTTGCATGTAAATTTCTTCCTCAAGATTTCCATGCAAGAATGTAGTCTTAACATCCATTTTCTCTATTTCCCAATCAAGAGTTGTAGCAATGGATAAGAGAAATCTAATATCTAAGTTAATTTAGCAACAGGAGAGAAAATTTCACCAAAATCGATTCCCTCTCTGGGAGTAGCCCTTGGCTACCAGTCTAGCCTAGTACTTCTCCAATGAACCGTCAGCTCTAAACTTCTTCTTGAAGATCCACTTGCAACCTATGGCCTTTCTTCCTTTGGGAAAATGAACAAGATCCCAGGTGTTGCAAGAGTCTAAAGCCATCATCTCCTCTTACATGGCTAACTACCAAGACTCACTATCATCTACATGAATAGCTTCCTCGTAGGTTCTAGGCTCATCGTCAATACTCAATAAAGCAAATACACAACATAAATTTGGTGGGCTATACCTGTCAACTAGGTTCTGTTGTATTGTGGATCTTCTCAGAGGTGGAGTAATAGACTCTTCAGGTTCTTCTGCATTCTCATCTGTACCAACTTCTTTTGTCACAACAGATTCTTCCTCATCAGAACTTTTACTCGAGTCTTCTTTTGCTTCTTCACCCCCCAATCCATCATTATGTTCTTCCTAAGGTGCATCTTCATGCTCTAATTCAAAATGCACTCTCTTCACCTTTTCTTCTTTTTCCTTTGGCTATTTAGGTTCTGAAATAACACTAAGTTCCCTGAAAATAACATCTCTAGAATAGATTATCTTTTGGGTTACAGGATTCCAAACACTAGTAGAAATATGGCAAATAAATGACCAGGTGACTAAAAGTTTTAGTCACGTGGCTAAAATGTTTTGCAACACATCTATAAATGACTAAATAAATGACTAATTTGGTCATTGGGCAAAAAACACAACTAAATAATTGGTCAAAAAAATAAAAATGACTAAATAAATGACTGTTACTCCTCTATTATTTTTTCTTTCCAATTTGATCATAATCCATGAATTCAAAGACAATACAAGGCAAGGCAATAAATGTCTGCTTAGACCAATAGGCTTTTATACGTGAGCATTATAGTGCTCAGAATTGTCTCACACCAGAATTACGCCATAAAAAAATTAATGCCAGAATTTTTTTGAAACTCATCGATTGCCCCTATCGGCATATTCCTTGAACCTCCAATGGGTGAAAGTGCTAATTTATAAAACTATTTCATTATTATTATTTTTTAAAAATTTTTTTCCCTTATATCTAAAATTATTTCTACTATTTTTACTCTCCTAGATCTTTAAATGGAATGGTCCTTACATCCTTCTCCCTTATTATAAATCCCAAACTTTATCCCATTGGCTAGTGCCTCCACCTTGTCAATCCAACAAAAGGGCCCTCAGCCAAAAGGCACAAGTAACAAGAGAAGATGATCAAGTCATGTATGTAAACATCACTATTCCAATGAATGAAATATAGCCACAAAATCTTCCTAGATACCTCAAAGAAAGAAACACAATATTTTTCTACTGCTCAAGAGGTTTTTTATGAGGAAGAGGAGATTAGGGTTCGTGAGAAGAGGGGAGGAAGATGGGAAAAAGTCACATGAGGGATGGGGGGAAAGGACCACCTCTTTTCAGAGCACAAACATTGGATTGAAAAACAACTGATGGACATATGATGCTCTTCCCCTTTCCTGCTTAGCCAACTTCAGAATCTCTAACCAGTGTTTTACTACTCCGATTCCCATGCTCTGCAAAAAATCATGGCTGAAGAAGCTCATATCTTCTTCCTCCACCTCATTCTGCGCAAACAAAAGCCCATATTCATACATGAGAGAGGGCTTTCAAATCTGTTTGGGATAACTAGGTAAACCAGTCCATTTCCATAGCAATTTTTCACAAATGCAATGTATTTGAGGTCAAAGAGAGAAATGCTGCACAACTCTAGTTTCTCGCTCCTAATTGTTTTTTTTGGGAGATCGAGAGGAGGGTGTTCGAAAAGGGGGAGAGAGGACGAGAAGGGCAGTAAGGAACTACTGAGGGTGCCAGGAATTCAAGGGTGAAATATGTAGAAGCTGCGGAACTGAGGGCATCATATGGAATGCAAGATGGGAGGTGAGGTGAAGGGGAGTGCGAACAGAAAACAACACAATCGCCTTCGCAGGTGTGTTTCAGGCCGTGGAGGAAATCCTTGAAAAAGAAGGTATTTGCTTCATTTACTTGTTTTTCTAGCACAAAAACTAAAATCTATTTGATGCAATTTCTTTAACCACAAAAAAAAACAAGAGAAATTGAAACCCCATTTCTACACCTTAAAAAATATGCCAAAATTTATTTCGATGCAAGATATATACATTGCCTCTTTCTTTGAACTTTTTTTACTAGCAACTATTTCCTTAATTCTTTAGATGAAAGGGTTTTCAACGAAAGATCATGTGGTTTCTGATTTATAATTTTTAGGCAAAACGAGGGTTCAATCTTATAGAAGATATAACAAGGCAGCCATATAAAACAAAACTGGGATGCAATGATAGAGTTGAAGGGATTTAGGTCCCATGGAACCCTTTTGTTATACGATGACTTCTATGCAGAAATTTTCATTACAACTCTTCTTAAAAAAAAATTGAGTGCCCGTTTGTTTTGGTCATTATGGTCAATTTCTGCTTAAGCCAGCCTTGTGGAAACTGTAGTCTTTGAGTTAAAAAAGTTATGGCACGAAAATACCTTAGATACATCGATCTGTGGTTGTGCATTGAAATTTGATCACATTTTTGTATTTAAAAAACATTTTGTGTTTTTGGTGAGTTACATGTAGTGTTCTTGAGACACTTCCCCTCCCCTTTTGTGGTTGTCCTAAATTCTTTGGGGATGTAGATGGCACACTCACCATGTTCCCCATTTGTGCTGAAACTTTTCTCATCTCCAGGGGACATTTTAGTATATATGGGGGTTAGACAGTTGATGAATGGGTCAAATTTGACAAAGAGTTTGCACCATATGCAACCTAACAAATCCACCCACCACTCAGCCTTCCAACCCAACAATAATCTACTATATAACTACCATCTCTATTGTTTTACCTACCCCCACACATTACTATCAAATTTGGTCTATGACTGGGGTCTGGTATATTCCTTTCATTCTTAGATATGGACTGGGCATAGAATTAGGCTTAAGGGGGTGCTCAAAATTCTTCATTCTTTGGAACCCAATTCATTATTTATCGAATACTTGAGCCATGATTGGATTTGAAGGTGGGTATGTCAAAAACCTTGGTGGGTCAGTTCGAAGCCCACAGTAAACACCCACTATTTTCTAAAGTTTTTTGAATGTTTTTGGGAGATCCAAGCTTGTGGGGTGTACAGATAGGTTATTTTTAGCATTGGATTGTGCAAGGATTCGTCTTTTCTGATTGAGTTTTTTGTTTTTTTTGTGTTTCTGTTAAAGACAACACAGGTCAACTTGCAGTATGCTTCTAAATCCAAATTTTTCTCACTTTCTAAGGTGTTTGAGCACAACAATAGTAGAGATTGCTGGCTTCTTATTGACAAAAAGGTATGCATATTGGATCTGAGTTGTATGCTAATGTAAATATAGCAATCAGTAATAAATACTCCCTACATGCTAAGAGAAAACAACATGGTGCTCAGATGGAATTGAGGTTTGGATTATTGTGTGAAAGGTTTGATTGCTGATGATTACTCCACTTAACTGCAATATGTTATGTTGAGTTTATCATTGTTGTTATATCTAATTTTTCTTGATAAAATTTGGGGTGAGATTTTGGGGTACTTTGAACTAAGTGTGGAGTAAGCTTGGATCGTATTCTTAAGATTTATGATCATGGGTTAGGTTTGAATGTGTGGGATAATAGGTATACTGCAGTCTTTGGCTACAGTTTCAAGATTTCTAAACACAGTTCACACTCACATGTCCCCCCTTATCTTGACATTACCCTCACTGCATGTCCGCCAGAATTATGAGCTGCCATATAGTGATGAGGAGAATGTAAACCAGAATTGTGACCTTTACAAATTCCCCCTGTTACTGGTACACCTCTACCCCTTGGAAATACTATTAGCTGATTTCTGTCATAGATTATTGTATTAGGGTTATTTTCAATTTGCCTTTTCTAGCATTTTAGAGGAAATCTGCTTAGGTATGGAGTTTTGGGGCATTACACATAACTCTATATTGATAAGGATGATCTCTTATTTATGAACTATTTCTATGCCTATTTTTTTAATTAAATTAATATTAGGTTAGGGAGGCTGATGGCTCATGGCTTAAAGATCAATCCACTCGCATTAGGATGCCTGAGATCATTACTTGGTTGTGGAAAAAATCTCCTGGAGGCCATACAACTTTGATTTGAGGTAGGCAATCCCAAGGATTTGGGGAGTTACACCTTATAATATGAGGAATCATCTAGGCATGCCAATTGTCTAATCCCTATAGTTCCACAATGTGTTCTCTGCTTCAGGCTAAACCTTGCTTGCCATGAGTTTTTGCCTCATTTGATGTCTAGAAGAAATAATTCTGAGCCTTAAAAATGCCTGTTCTATATTTACAGTCCTTGATTACTTCTTATCTAAGATAAATCATAAATATAATAGATCAGTTGTTATTTGTAACAAAGTAATGACTATAGCCATTTGGCCTTGAACCTACAAACCAATACCAATCATTGTACCTTGAATTTTTTCTGTGTACATTTCATGAATATAAGTATAAGCAAGCTTGTGTAAACTAAAGCATCAAATCATGTCAAGTTAAAACCAAGCCAATCTGATTGAAGTCAAGACATAGCCCTCCTTCACCTAATCCTTGTTGATTAAATTCTAATGGGATTTATTTTCTATAGGGATGATACTTGTAATATGCAAACAAGTAATGCAACATAAGGCAAGTAAAAAACCTTGCTCAATGTATTGCAAAAACTGTGTTGCTTGTTGACTGAAATTCACAACCCCAATTACCATGGAGAACATTTATAGCATCACCTTGAATATGTATTGTCCCTTTTTAGGATATTCCTGATTTCTTTACCTGCATACAATAATAACTACTAGAAAAGGACATTAGAAATATTAAAGATTAATAAATTAATATAATATTCAGTTCATAGCATTATTCATATTAAATTCATCTATCATAGCATAATTAATAATGAGATCAATACTTCATAACATAAATAATGAGATATAATCAGTATTTAGTTCAATCCATCATAACACCATTTCTCAAGCCAATCACATATTGAATCTCTCAGGAGTGTTAATAAGTAACAATATTGTTGAGAGCATGCAATGGGGACCATCCTTACATCTCCCAGTCCAACTTGGACATTGGTCATCCTCCTTGATCAAGCCTGGGAGCACTTAGTTGTCTCCCAACCCACTAGTGTCTCATCTTGGGGTGGCGTGCTTGATAATGAAAATAACATTTCCTATGTGCAAGGTAGCCTAATCAATTAAATGCATACAACTTGGCATAAATTAACCTAGATTAATTAGTCAATTTTCTATGAAAACTTATACACACACATGGTTGTAGAGATAAATAATACATATATTAAATATATTAATATAGATGAGAGCTATACATACTTCAATCACATGAGTAACCCTTATAGCATACAGCTACAGTTGATTGTTATGTGTGCATGGTTGACCTTGACAATGCTCGCTATCTTGAGGACACCCTAAACTTTATCATTGAGATGCCAATTAAACCTGTGGTGGTTGTGTGGATGTGTTTTCTTGGTGCCTGTAGATCACATATGAATATAGGATTAGGAGTATTTACAACAACACTGCTTTTTTATTTGGATCCTAAAAACACTACAGGACTTATGTTCTTCTCTCAAACATCTATGCAGAAGTGGGCAGGTGTGGCGAGGTTCAAATGGTAAGGAGATTGATGAAAGATAGAGGAATTAAAAAGATCCCTGGATGTAGTTGGATTTAAGGCCATAAAATGGTACACGCTTTTCATGTAGGAGACAGATCACATCTATAGACACATGAGATCTATGCAAAGTTGTTGGAGAAATTGGCTTGGAAGATGAAGGCAAGAGGGTATTTTCTAGATTCAAGACATCTACTTGATGTTGTGGAAGAGGAGGAAAAATAATTATTTCTCTGTAGACTGCCATCATAGTGAAAAGCTGGCAATTGCATTTGGTTTGTTAAACATGCCCCATAACTATTAGAGTTGCTAAGAACCTTCGAGTATGTGTTGATTGCCACATTGCAACAAAACTTATCTCCAAGATTGTTTCAAGAGAAATTGTTGTGAGAGATGTGAACCATTTCCATCATTTTAAATAGGGACAATTTTCTTGTGGAGATTATTGGTGATGCTAAATGAAGCAATCTAAAAAATAGGTTTGCACTATAATAATGTGCACAATATCAGATCTCTAGTAATAATGAAGGGACATCCATCAAAGCATAATGGAAGGGGAATTTTTTTTCAGATGTTGTAGTTGCAAGTGCCATGGTAGCCATGCATGCATGTCAACTATTTCACAAGATTCCTAAAAGAAATGTGGTCTCATAGAATGCCATGATTGCAGAAGCAAATGCAACTGGCAGGTGCAAAGACCAACTCCTCAACCTTTACTAGCATCCTACCTGCCTGTGCACAAATTGAGTACTATTGTATTGTGTATATAGATATATTGTTATATTGAGTATTATTGTATTGTATATAATGTACATAGATATATAAACAATACAATAATACTCAAAATGACTATAATATATATGTGTGTACCCATTCCCGTCCCCAAACTGGTGACCTAGCATTTAATTGATTAGGCTAGATTGCACATAGGAAAATTTTATTTTCTTCTACAAGCATATATTAGTAAACCTACATGGTTGCATGCACCTAGAACACAAGAAAAGCTTACAATGTTAGGATGTGTTCTAGAGTGCTACAAAATCCATTTTGCACATATCCTGCAATCATTGTATTTTGTCAGATGACATCTCTTTGAGGCATTCTGTCAACAGTTCACGTGCTTTGTCTATGATTCCACATTTTGCATACATATCTACCAGAGCATTTCCAATCGTAATATCTGACAAAGATCCCCTTACCATTATGCTTTGATGGATGTCCATACCCTATTCGAAAGATCCCATTTTGGCACAGGCAGGGGGGATGCTGGCAAAGGTTGTGGAATTTAACTTTACAACTGCCAATTTTATCTGCTTGAAAATTTCTCAAGACAACAAATCCATTTTATGCATATCCTGTGATCATTGCAGTCCATGAGACTACACTTCTTTCAAGGATTTTGTCAAACAATTCACATGCCTTGTCTATGCTTCCACATCTCTCTCTCTCTATATATATATACATATCCAATTGCATTTGTTTGAAAGTTTCTATAGCCTTTCCGTCAACAAATCCATTTTGTGCATATCCTGCAATCATTGCAGTCCATGAGACCACATTTCATTCAGGGATTTGTCAAACAGTTCACGTGCCTTGTCTATGCTTCCACATACACATCTCTTTGTGAGAGTATGTGTGAGAGAGAGGGGGGGATTAAAGAAGAAGCATCATGGACTAAATATATATTTACTATAGTCCTTTAGAATTTACGGTATGTAGAAAATTCTCCCATTTATTTGATATAGCCTTTAAAAAATTGATTTTATTTAATTTTTAAAAAAATCATACATAGCCATATGACTATCAAATTAAAACCCATGCATGGATGATGCACAATGGTGTACATATTCATCTAGTTGTTTTGTGTTTTTTGACTCTGGTTGACATTTAATCCCTTTATGCCCGGTAACTACTTTCCATTGAGTTTTTTCAATTTTTTTTTGATAACATTTGTTTCAGTTTAACTCTGTTATGATAACTGTGCAAGTATAGGGAGAAGCAGAGAAAAGAGGCCTCATGGTTTCAGACTATGAATAGGAAGCTCACTGCTATGAATAAGCTTTTAATGGAGGAGAAATGACTGCTTGTAGAAACAAGTTTCTCAACTTGTATACAAGAATGGTTATTTCAGGCAGCAGTTACAGAATGTGAATTTTTTTTAGAATTTCTAAAGCTTGTTGATCATTCTTAGGTTTAGGGGTTGTGCAGATGTACAATTTATGTGAGTTTTACTTATAATTTCTGAAGCTTATTCATCATTCTTGGGTTTAGGGGTTGTGCGGATGTACAATTTATCTGAGTTTTTCTTACAATTTCTTAATCTTATTGATCATTCTTGGGTTTAGGGGTTGTGCGGATGCACAATTTATGTGAGTTTTTCTTAGAATTTCTGAAGCTTATTCTTCATTCTTGGGTTTAGGGTTGTGCAGATGTACAATTTTTTTTAAAGGACAACTGAGTAAATTTTGGGGTCTATCATGAGTCGGGGTAGATTTATTTATTATCTTTGAGTGTATGGATACGGTTATTTTGTGGGTTCCTATGACTAATCTTTGTTTTTTAAGCATTCATGATTCTTGGTTCTATACAGATTTACCTATCTTTTATTTTAAGGACGGTTTGAACAGATATTGAGGGGTTACCATGGCTGATCTTTTTTCTAATTTTTTTGTTATTTTGTAGGCCTCCATAGTGACTACTGACAACAGATGTGAGTATGTAGTAACAAGCGGTCAACATCAACAATAAAACCATCTGACACTGCGGTAGCCCCTAAGAGATGCCAGCCCTGCAGGGTATGTATGCCTTGTCGTTAGCTAATGATTCTAACAGTTGGGTTGATAAATGTTACATAGGTTTTATTTTCATTTCCTTCCATAGATTCTATGGCTCTAGCATTTTCTGTGGTTTTCTGGTGTTTAACTTTTCACTCTGCATATAACTTGGCTGTTTGTGGTTTTTTGGCTTTCTTCTTCAGACTGCTAAGGGAAGTTCAAGAATGCCTCTGGTGCCACATTTTGTGAGAGAAGAAATGTTTCCAAGTGGATATTTGATTTGGCCCTGTGAAGGTGGCAGCTCTATAATTGATATCGTTGACTATATGGATATGGAGGTATGGGAGAACTTTTCTTGGAAATCTAGAATGAATGTATTTTTATAATTCATCCCACATATTCTGAAACTTTGGCTAATTTGTTTCCAATGAAAATGATTCAGCCATGGAGTGTCACAGAAGTACTCCGTCCATTGTATGAATCATTTGCTGCACTTGCACAAAGAACGACAATGGCGATAAAGTCTTAACCCATTGCCAATTCTCAGACATCACTGAAATTAATGCTTACAATTGATGCCAATTACATTTACTCGATGCCAAAACTTGTCACAATTCTATGAAGGTATCTAATTGGGAATTGTTCTTTATTTCAAAGTTCTAATCAATTATTCTTTCTCAATTAGACTTTGCGTCGACTATGCCAAGTAGCACAAGAGGTTTCAAATGATATGGTCCTTGGTTGGGAAAGGCAGCCCTCTGCATTAAGGATGTTTATCTAGAGATTGTGTAAGTGAGTATTCTCATCATGAGACATGCCTTTGCATTGTGCATGTGTTCATATTTCATTTGATTAACTGTTTCTTAGATGAGAGGGGCTTCAATGAGGCTATTAATGGCTTTGCAGATGATGGTTGGTCTTTGATGGGAAGTGATGAGGTAGATGATGTAACCATTCTCATCAATTATTCTCCAAGCAAACTTTTGGGTTCACATCTTTCTTCCCCTGATGGGCTTCCTGCTTTTGGAGGTTGTGTCCTCAGTGCCAAGTCATCCATGCTACTGCAGGTTCAATCCAATAACTGTTGTTTCCTTTTGACTATTTATACTCAAGAGATCAACTATAATTATGTCTTGATTGCTCACCTTGGATATGTAGAATGTACCTCCATTACTTGTTTGATTCTTGCGAGAGCATCGATCAGAATGGGCAGATAGTAATATTGATGCCTATTCTTCAACTGCTTTGAAGACAAGTCCTTGTGCTGTTCCTACTTCGTGAATAGGTGGTTTTGGAGGTGGTCAGGTCATCCTTCCCTTAGCTCATAACATGGAACATGAAGAGGTAAATGAATATTGATTGCTTGTGTTATTGTTTAATTTTAATGAACAATTTTGTGGTTATGATATATATAAATACTCCTACAAGTTGACTCAATTTTTTTGTTGGCTTGCATGTGCATGCAGTTTTTGGAGGTTATAAAGTTGGAGTGCAATGGCCTCACACAGGAAGAAGCATTTCTATCTAAAGATATGTTTCTTTTGCAGGTATTTTATTATTTTAGTGAAAAATTTCATCTAGTTATGGTGATATTTGGAATGGACACTTTTTAATTGACGAGCTTAACTTTTTTGAATTGGACAACTTTGCAATGGAATTGATGAAAATGTAGTTGGGGCTTATGTTGAACTTATATTTGCTCCAATCGATGCCTCTTTGACTGATAGTGCTCCTTTGCTGGCTTTGGGTTTCAGAGTCATTATCACTCTCAAATTGGCTCCATAAATTTGTAACCATGAGTTCATTTTTTTCAATCTCTAATATTTCTCTTGTTGCTTTTGGTTTTGATTATTTTTTAATGCCAGACTGTTGACTTGTGAAGCTTCTATTTGAATATTACTGCTCTTAGTAACACACAAACTGCCTATTGTCTCCCTCTGGGCATTTCCCATATAGATTGTTTGAACTGAAATTATGACCACTCTTTCTACTATCAACTTTTCCCTTGCCACCTTTTATTGAATGCCCAGTCTTTTTTTTGAACTTTGCCACATTGCTATCAATGTTAAGGTTGACCTTGGGTGGGCAATTGAAACCAAATGATGTAGCCACAACCTATGACCAAGTATTAGGAGTCAATGATTACACAGTTATATAATATTATTTAGACAAATGGTCATACAAAATGTAATCCTTTCATTATTCATTATATTAAATTATTTTTGAATAAATGAGGCATAATTTTCACATCTTTAGCTTGATCTTTCTTAGAGATTTAGCAGCAACTAGTGCTTCTTGACACATATGGTATGAATTATGAAATATAAATGTTCCTCCCATGTCTGGTTGAAAACCAAAAAGTCATCAAAGCACAATATTGAATAGGTATATGAATGGTCTAACATCATTAATCACTCTCATGAAAGTAGTGGGTGCATTATTCTGAATACAATCAACATGATTTGCCAGTTCTTGGACATTGTCTCAATTGTGGCATTATCCAGATACAATCTCTAATTTTATTTTTTAAAAAAAATTTAGGAGCATTCTCATCTCATTTAATCCATTTACTTGTTTTAAAAATTGCTCTTCTAATTTTCTTGTTCTAGTTCTATCTTTTTTCAAAACCAGCATGTAGGGAGAGTTCAAATCTTGGCTTGGGTGTGTACCTTAACTAAATAAGAGATGTCAAATTCTTTGGGTGGATCTAATATTGTTTATACAAACTCTTTGTTTGTGTATTTAATCAAACCTACATGTATATCACATGCTTAAGAAAATCAAACTAATGACAAAATTTACTATCTGTTTTCTTCTTCAATATTTTATGTCCCTGGATATTTTGGAAATTTTGTTGTTAAGAAGTTTACCAATTTGTATATCAAGAATCTGGAAAAAGATGTGGCAGACGAACTTTTGTCTTCGAAGCTCTTAACATTTGGTACCATTACTAATGTAGTTATCATGAAGGATGAAAATGTCAATTCAAAAGGTTTTGGTCTTGATAACTTCAAAAATCCAGATGATGCACAAAACATAGTAGAAAGTATGAATGGGTCAAAATTGGGTAAGTCTCTGGCTAATATTTCTCAATGTTGTATTTTCTTTTAGAGCATTCATTTTATTGTATTCCTTCAAACAGTTGCCCATAATGAATTCTGATTCCTCGCATTCATTCTAAGGTCAGCCTTTAAGGTGATATATGCAGGAAGGTCTCAAAAGAAGTAAGATCATGTGCAAATGCTAAGGCGGCAATTTGAAGAGAAACGCCAAGAACACATACTAAAATATCAGGTAAGTTCACATATCTTTCAGTCAGAAACTTGTCTTAAATGTTTTAAATGCTTCTGTTTGGGTTTGTCCTCCTACACATGTTCATTTTTAATTTTTATTGTCTCTAAAATTTTCCAACCTTTCTCGCCCTTATATTTTTATATATCTCATGTACATGGCTCAAATATATATGTTAAAAACATTGATGATATAGTTGATGATGAGGAAGCAAAAAGTATTTGGTCAATATTGCACAATAATTTCTTCAAAGATAATGCTGGATGAGAAAGGACACAACAAAGGCTTTGGATTTGTTTGCTTCTCAACTCAATTCCATTTGTCAATTGGTTTGTGAACATTAATATTCAAAACTTACATAAATGCAAATTGTGTTTGGATATTAGTCTTTATTCTTGACTCGCCCTTTAGGACTGTTGAACCTCCTATTTCATCAATTTCGTATTCAGGCACCTATAGTCCATTTATCAATTGGTTTGTTAACATTAATATTCAAAATTTACATACATGCAAATTGTGTTTGGATATTAATCTTTATTCTTGATTCACCCTTTAGTACTGCTAAACCTCCTCCATGCATTTTCCTTATATCTGATATAGCCCACTCAACATGATTAGCAGAACCTAAAAAACAAATAATAATTTTGGTGTTATTAATCAGTTGCACATAATCTCAACAACAAATGCAAACAACTAGAATTTAACACTATATCATTTCCTTCACACACTGCTTTTCATAGAGTGACTTACATTTTCCAAATCTACTTAAATGTGCACATCTATTTTTCCCCCATATTCTTCTCATGCTCTGTACTGGTAGCATTTGGCAAGGACTCCTGCTATTGCACAGCTCTTGTTTGAATATTGTCATTTGCTACTGCAGATAGATTAGTAATTACTGGTAAATTTCATATTGCTGTAGCATTATTTGTGTCAGTCAAACTTGAACATCAGTCCTCAATGTTGTTCAGTTGAAATTGTATATGACTGGGGGTTACCTTTGCATAGATCATACTGCGTTTCAATCAAATATGAATAAATGAACTATGGAGTTTGACTATCAGACTTGTATATGCATTTCTTCTTGAATACTTTCATAATATATGCCTATATTGCTATAAAATTCCATATCATCCCACTTTGTTTTTCATATTTCAAAGTTTCAAAAATCTTTTAAAAATATTAACAAATTTTGAGTTTTTTTATTGTGGACAGGTACAAAGCAAGGAGAAAATGCAAAACCAGTGCCTTCTAGATGCATTTACAGCCCACCCCATGTGCAACAATGGCATCACTGAAGACATGCATTCACACCAATGGATTTTTATTTTTAGTTTTAGTTTTTTTCAGTTTTAAAAGCATAATAAATCAGCAGTTTGCATACTGCAGAAAGATTCTGTCTTCAGAAATCTCTATATAGAGTTCTTTGTAACATATTTTATATATAGTTTGAATATACAGTGAATTATTTTCCAGCATTGTTGTTTCAATCCTTTGAGCAGATTTGTTGATAAATGAGTTCTTTGTAACATATTTTATATATAGTTTGAATATACAGTGAATTATTTTCCAGCATTGTTATTTCAATCCTTTGAGCAGATTTGTTGAAGTTTATCAACAAAAAATGGCATAGTTGATGTTTATCATGTACTAGTTGTTTATATATGACCAGTTGACAAAAAAATAATGATTAAAATGACCAAATATACTATCAATGGATGGAAATTAGTTAATACAAATGACTAAATATACTACCAATGGACAAAAATCAGTGACTAAATATACTACCAATTGACGGCAATTAATGATTACAATGATTAAATAAATGACTAAATAAATGACTAGTTAATCAATGACTAAATTAATGACTAAATATACTACCAAATTGATGACTAAATATACTACCAAATTAATGACTAAATATACTACCAAATTAATGACTAAAATTTGTTTGGTCATAAATTTGGTCATGAGATAAATGACTGGCAATAAACTACAAATGGTCCGTGACCAAACTAATGATCGCATGACCAATTTTTGGTAGTTTTTTTAGTCATTTATTTCTATTTTTCTACTAGTGAAAGCTTATAACCTTTCACATTTTCACCATATTCAATGAAAGTACACTTTTCATCTTTTGGATCCAACTTAGTTCATTTTTATTTAGGCACATGAACATAAGCCTCATAGCCAAATACCATTTAAATGTGAGAAAAAAGATTTCTTACCTATCCACATTTCATAAGGAGTTGAAACAAGAGCCTTACACGGAGATCTGTTAATCAAGTAGTTTGCAGTACACACAGCTTCTACCCAAAAGCATTTATTCAACTGTGATTCACTTAACATACTTCTAGCTCTTTCCATTATTGTCAGATTCATCCTTTGTGCCACTCCATTCTGTTGTGGAGTATATAGAGTAGTTTTCTGTCTAACACTACCTGCATGCTTACAGAATTCATCAAATTACTTAGAACAGTATTCCCCTCCATTATCATATCTCAAAACCTTTATCTTATGATCTGATTACTTTTCAACTAAGGCTTTAAATTCCTTAAACTTAGTGAAAACTTTAGATTTGTGACGCATAAAATAAATCCAGGTAAACCTTGAGACATCATCAATGAAGGAAACAAAATATCTAGATTCTCTAATTGATTCAACATCCACTGGACCAAAAACATCTGAATGAATAATTTCTAATTTATCATTAGATTTATTACTACCTGAAGGAAATGGAGATCTATTCTGTTTTCCAAACACACAATGTTCACAAAATTTGAAACTCTCATCAGAATAGGATAAACTGTCTAACCATTTTTTATTTAAGATAGTCTTTAAATCAGATTGACTTATGTGGCCCAATCTACGGTGCCACAACATACATGTATTTTCAGTATTAGCCTCTAATATATAAGAGGCATTACAAATAGTAGTGGCTTCTAGCTTAAATAAAGTTCACAATATTTTCCCCTTCGCTACTCCCAAGTTTCCTCTCACCAATCCGCAGCCATGCTTATCAAATGTCACATGCATTCCCAAATCATTCATCTTTGAAACATAAATCAAATTTTTAGCCAATCCAGGAACATGAAAAACACCAGGGAGAGTTTTAATTCTCCCATCACTGAAACACAACATTACCTTCCCTTGTCCAACAATAGGATATGAAGAGTTGTCCCTGAAGTATACATTTCCTCCATCATACTTTTCGTATGTGGAAAACCATTCTTTATGCGGGGTCATGTGGCACGAGCATCCTAAGTCAACCAACCAATGATCATGAGAAACAACATTACATGTAGAAAGTAAAACCTCATCACCTGCATTCGAAGACTTATCAGTAGTAGAATCCCATTGTTTCTTCGGGTTTCTACATTCCTTTTTCACATGTCCTCTCTTTCTGTAGTTCCAACACTTGACTCTGTTCTTCTTTCCAAGAGTCTTAGAATGACCCTTAGACCTGTCTTTAGACCCCTTCTGATCTCCTTTTGGTCCTCTTTCCATAGACCTTCCCCTGACATTGAGAGCATCCCCTGAACTATCCAAACTTTTCTTCCTCAATTCATGTGACAGTAGAACTGAAACAAGAGCATCAAACTTTGGCTCTGTGAGGTTAGGAGTGATAGCTAAAATAACATTCTCTCATGACTAAGGCAAAGAATAGAGAAACAATATACATTTATCTTCCTTATTCACCTCCACATCTACAGATGCTAGTTGACTCAATAACAAATTAAATGAATTTAAATGTTTTGCAACTGATTCACCCTCTTTTATTTTCATGGAAAATAACTTACACTTTAAATAAAGTTTATTTACCATACTCTTGGCTTAGTAGATCTCACCCAGATGCTTCCACAAGCTATGTGCGGACTTCTCACTCGCAACATTTAGTAGAATAGGGTCTGCAAGACACAACCAGATTGTACCTCGTGCCTTTTTATCCAGTCTTTCCCACTCATCAGGAGCAACATCATCAGGTTTTTTTTCTTTTGTAATAGCCAACCATTGCTTTCTTTCTTCTAGCAAATCCTCCATTTTTAGCTTCCACAATTCATACCTCGTACCATTGAACTTTTCAATGTCCAACCGAGAGGTAGACATAATAGTGGATGAAGCCATGATATCTACACAAGGTCTGCAAACAAACAACAACCAAATCTCCCACTGTAGCTAAAAAACCTTCACACTACCACCCAAGAATCAAAACTGGCCAGGCTCTGTTACCAAATGTTATAAATAAAGGTGCAAACCACACAATAGAAATCTGATTCAAATATTATTTGTGCCCTCTAAACAATGTATAATCAATAGAGATTGCAACAAAAATAAAACCCACTACACAAAAATAACAAGCATTAAGAACCAAACACATAACACATTATGTAACGTAGAGAAAACACTTTCGAGTAAAAAACTCCACCAAGAAAAGAGGCTCCAAGTTGTATTATCTTCAAATATATGAGATTACAATACATGCACTTCCTCTGTTTCTATAGTCTTCAATCCAGCAACACCTGTTACTCTCAACTCTGATAAAAATGTAGTACAAATATCCTTATAAAAGGGGGTTGCCTTCTAGGGCAAGAGAACCAACATAATATCGATCGTCAGATCTGTGACCTAATGATGAATAGTCCAGATTTACAATGATAAAATATAAATAAAATATGGTTTCAGGGGCGTTGCCCTCGAACCCCCGCTGGGGTACACATCCCCCAAACCCCTTGTTGGGGGGATGATCCCCGTGTGACCACCCATTGCGGATGAATGAGTGTCGAGGATCGGATATAAACATGTAGCTAAAACAAGACTACTGCTGGTGAAACCATTCATCCCTTATGGGTGATTTACAAACAATATTAGGAGTAATTAATTACATAGGATTTACAAGGTTGATGGCACCTTAATCCTAACAATGAGGAGTTTAGGATATGTGATTGGGCTTATTCCTGGTTATGGAATGGTTATGAGTTTGATCTACCTTGGTTAGAGAGGCTTACATCCATGTTGGTTACATGATACATATGCTCTTTTGATCTATGAGATTTAATGGTTGGGTGTTATTAAGGATTTTTATTTGGGGTTGTAGAGGAGATCATACTTGACATAGTTTAGCACTTTGAGGTGTTTGTAGAAGGACATTATGATTTACAAGTTTTCTCTTTTTGTCTTATGGCTACTTCCCAGAGGATCATGTTGATATGGTATGACTTGGGAGAGTTATGGTGACATGTTGTAAGAGAGTATGTAGTGATTTATCATGCATATGTGGATCATTGTGATTGTTCTTGATGCTACATTAGCTTGTTGATTAGCCACACATTGGTTTGAGTGTTGATTGATAGACTACGTATGCCTTGGATCTGTTTTTAGATTTGACATTACCCATGTAGTGGGAGTTCCTGATGTATGTGTTCTTCATTGATAGGTTTTATACATGGAGCTTGTGATTGCGGCGGTATATGGGTTGAATATGTTATTGGCATGAGTTTATTGATGTTGTTGACACCTATGAGGTATGGATGGTTGGATGTATTAGCATATGCTATGGCTGCTATTTCCAGTCATATGGGTTTTTTTTACCTTTAACAATAGCTTGGAGCCTTTTGTTATCACTTGGATTTGATGCTTGTGTTCTTTGGATCGGTGCATCTTCACCTTGGCATGTTCCTTTTCTTCCATAGGTGGCACATTGGAAGATGAGAGGAGTTCTTGCTTGAGACGGTGGTCACTTTGATTTTGTTGTAGGCATCTTGATGGAGCATGAGAGCATGCTGGAGATTCATGTGATTTCATGTTTGCCTATGCTAATATATTTCATTGATTGACCCTTATGCAATGTATACAAGTAGGAGAATGTTGGAATAGGTGTTGTACACCTCACATAACATTATATTATTTTATTAATGTAAAATAAAAATTTATTTGTGGTGCATCTTAATTGATGTGTTTAACCACATTATATATTTATTTGGAGGCCACTTGTAAATGTTGTATGTAACATTGGGTTATTATTTGTATTATTTAATTGTTGGAAAAAAATGTAGTACCAATATTAAATAAGGGGGTCAATGGTTTTGTGTTACCCATGGTTTTGGGGCAGATGGTTTTCTCATTGTATTTGTGTGAGCTTGAATTATAAAAGCAAGCACAATGTTATTATTTGAGGTTGGCTAATTTTCATTGTTGGCGGACGGAGGTTTGTGAGAGGCTATCATTGTATTGAGCTCTCTCCTATAAGTGCATATTGTGAAGCATGGCATGGGATGTGTGGATTCGTGCTTGGGGATGCATTGGAGGTGCTTGATGGTTCAAAGGTATTCATGGAGACTCATGAGATGTATTGTAATATTTTGTTGCTGCATAATACGTATGAGTGGATGCTTTTGGAGTCTGGGTTTTTCCCTCTTAAGGGTTTTCCCAGGGTATATCTTGTGTTCTTTCTTATTTGTCATTTAATATTTGCATTATGGTTATTTGTTGCATCATTTTCTCCTTATGGGTTATGTGGAATTGGTTTTATTAGACTTACAAATTCCTAATAGTTGAGTTGGTCAAGACTGAAAGAGGTTATTGTGGAGGGACCTAACATCTAGCTGTAGGTCCAAATAGATCATTCATAGGTGTCACAAAGTTTGAGAACTACTCCATCAAAATTTGGCAATTTTTTGCTCTTGGGTCTCTTAAAAGACTTTATCGATATAGTGTAGTCTGATTTGATTGGGACACTTGGGGGATGGAACAGGGCCTCCACTAGCATAAACCCACCCACCTTGACCTATCAACGTTGTCAGTTAGGTCCCACAAGGTGAAGAATGCAAAATATGGCTCTTAGCACCTTTACACTAAATGCCACTAAGGTATTTTGCAAGAATGCATCTACCATTGGCACGGTCAAACGATGTTGAGTTGGTCAAAACTGAGAGAGGTTATTGTGGAGGGACCTGACATGTAGTTGTAGGCCCAAACATATCATTCCACTTTCTCTCTGTTCCTCTCTACCTCATTCCACTTTCTATGATCCATATAGAAGGTGAAATGAGGGTATAGTAGACCTATAGATAATGAAATGATGAAAGGAAAATCATGTTAAACAAATAGAAGGTGAAATGATGATACGTTATACATAAAGAAGGTGAAATGAGGATAAGCAAATCATGTCTAACATGTAGACGCGAGTAAAATGAGGATATGCAAAGTATGTAGACCATATAGAAGGTGAAATGAGGATATGAAAATCATGCCAAATGTACATCCCTCCCTATGTCTCTCTCTCTTCCTCTCTACTTCATTCTACTCTTTCCATAACCCACATAGAAGGTGAAATGAGGGTATACTAGACCATTAGACAATGAAATGATGATAGGAAAATCATGTTAAACATATAGAAGGTGAAATGAGGATACATTATACATAAAGAAGGTGAAATGAGGATAAGCAATTCATGTCAAACATGTATACATGAGGAAAATGAGGATATGTAAAGTATGTAGACCATATAGAAGGTGAAATGAGGATATGTAAATCATGCCAAATGTGCATCTCTCTCCCTATGTATCTCTCTCTTTATCTCTACCTCATTCCTCTCTTTCCATAACCCATATAGAAGGTGAAATGAGGGTATACTAGACCTATAGATGATGAAATGATGATAGTAAAATCATGTTAAACATATAGAAGGTGAAATGAGGGTAAGCAAATAATGTCAAACATATAGAAGGTGAAATGAGGATATGTTATACATGTAGAAGTTAAAATGAGGATACATTATATATATAGAAGGTGAAATGAGGATAAGAGAATCATGTCAAACATGTGGACCTATGAAATGAGGATATGCAAAGAATAGAGACCATATAGAAGGTGAAATGATGATATGCAAATCATGCCAAACATGTTTCTCCCTAGGTCTCTTTGTCTTCCTCTCTACCTCATTAGATGCTCTTTCCAGAACCCATATAGAAGGTGAAATGAGGGTATGATAGACCTACAGACCGTGAAATGAGGATATGATATTGAAAAATAGAGTATATGATATTGAAACATACTTCCATTTAAGATGTACACCTATTTACATTTCCAAATGCAATGATTGTTAAATTTGGGATGTGGATGACATTTCTTTGCATAAACAAGATAACAAAATGGGTAAACACACAAACATGTCTTTGCTCATTAATACAAAAATAACTATCTTGGATTTAATGAAAGACATCATAAGTTTTGTCATTTTTAACATGTATCTTGCATGTTTAACATGTAAGATGAGAAATTATTAATGATTATCATATCAAATCTAGTAGTTTCAATATCATGATTATTATGAGATGTATACAAAAAGAGTCTAGTACAACAAATATGTTAACTAACACTAAGCATCCATGTAATAATTCAGCATAAGCAAATTTTGAACAAGTATGTACTAATTTAGCAGAAATTAAAATGAAATGTTAAATATAGATTTCATACATGATATGCAATTATGCTTATTTTTTAATTAATTATTACTAATTAGGGTATTCATATGTAGAAATATATAGTAACTCATCTAACATCTACTTATGTACAAATCTTTGGTTTTATGCTAGAAATAAGATAGTCATAAGTATGAAAACAACAAGGTCATCTTAATGGTGTTTGGGCAATGCATTATCATTTGAAGGAAAAAAGGTCACATGTCATTCTAAGAAAATCCTATATCTAACTAAAACTACAATCATATGGCAATTACTATGAAGTTATGTATTGAGGTATGAAACTACATATATCATCTTTCTACCAAGAAAAAAATTATATATAACAAGAAATCAATCTATAACATGTTTTTTTGGTAACTCAGAGGTGTCCCCGTGACTCTACCCAGTGACCCCCCTCGCCTTACCTTGGACTTACAAACTACCAAGTGTTGGCAAGAGACACTGTGTGGCTTCATGAGTGTTGTCAATGATGGCAACAAAGTCCATCCCACACATCCACATCACATAGTATGTCTATACTAGAAGACAGACTGAAGAGTGTTTTGGTCTAGTGAGCAAGAACAGAGCATGCACCAAGGTCTGAAAATCAGGTCCGGATCTCTCAGATGGTGTAACTAGGCAAGTTGTAGACTTGGACAAGTCAAGAGGAGTACCATGACTACTACATTCTAGAGATTGAGCCTCTGGTGATGAATGAGTGAAAAGATATGAGCATCTAAGTGTTGGGTTCCTGACAAGCAGAGTAGACTAAGGAAGAACTAACTGGCAGAGCATCAGACTTTAATCTGGATGAGAAACTGATGGTGATCAAGATTTTTGAGGGATCATTCATGGTAGGCCAACATGATTGATGACTTCCAGGTCTATGTCTTTGATACACATCACATATTAAGCATGGATTCAGCCGACAGATCAGTGTTTAGTAAAAATCTTGAATATTCCAGTTGACTAGAAAGATGTTGAAATCCTTGATGCAGATATATATATACCATATTGATTTTGGTATGAGGTGGTGTGTTGAGTGATATAGTGTGCGAGAAAAGGCAGAAAGAAGTGTGGAAGCAACAATACAAGTCTGGTATGTGACAAAACAACAACACTAAAGCAGAGGAAAAATGAAGTGCAGTAGATTAGTATATTGAGCCTAACCAGAACTGAACCTTAGCATATGTGGATGCCTCTCTTTAGTTTAAACATTTGGTTACTTTCCATAACTTTGTAGATAGTGAGTCTCTTGTAAGCAGTGTGCCTCTTGTGAGCAGTGTGCTCGGGTAGTGAGTCGTAATTGGCAAGTGCCATTTTGTACTTCTTATTCTTTTAACAGAGAATACAATCTTGGGTTAGTCACCCCGTGGTTTTTCCCTTAACAGGGCTTTCCACGTAAAAATTCTTGTGTTATGTGTGTTGATTTTATTTCTACTCTCATGATTATGTATGCTCTTATGTTTTGATGTTGCACTAATATTAAAGTAGAAAAGAAAGTCAAAATATTTAAGATAACTGATTCACCCCCCCTCTCAGTTATCTATCTTGTTTCCAACAATTGGTATCAGAGCTAAGTTCCTCCAAATAGAGCCTAACAGCTTGAGGAAGATCTGGGAATCTCAATGGATATGTATGGTATGAGGGAACAACTTCAGTCTGCCCTAGATGATCTTGAGCAAACTCACTCTGAAGTCAATTACTTGAGGGAAAGACTCAAACAAGCTGATGATTTCATAAATGAACTAAAAGAAAAACTGAGTATCTCTGTGAAAAAGAGAACGGAACTACTTCAACAATTAGCAAGCCAAAGTGAAGCCAATGATACTAATGAAGATCTGAATGAGAAAAACAAGCTATGTGAGAAGCTATCAAAAGAGGTCATTATGGTAAGACATGAAATGGAATCAGGGGTTATGAGATTCACCCAAGAATTGAAGAGAAAAGAAAAATTGAAGATAATCTAAAACAATCTCTCAAGGAGAAGTTAGAAGACTGCCACAAAATGGATAGAATAATCAGGCATCTAGAATTTGATCTTGAAGAAGCTAGAGATAATGAGGAACAACTTGAGAATTAGATAGACACTCTTAAAAGGGATCTTCAAACAACAAATGAATACAAAGAGAAATTCAAGATAAGATTTGCTCAACTTGAAGTTCTTCTTGAAAGCCAAAAAAGGGTAGATGACAAGCATGGATTGGGATATGAGAAAGGTGAAAGATTTGGATCTGGTCAAAAGAACTCTGGATCAGGAAATCCAAGGAACAGGCCTAGAAGACCTCCGGTAAGGCAACCAAATGCTCAAAGATATCCATCCTTCAATGGATACTGCTACAATTGCAACAATTTCGGTCATAAAGCAACTCAGTGTAGAAGAAGAATGAATTAGACTAATTCATCTTTCTCTAGACAATGTTTCAACTACAAAAGGTATGGTCACAAATCTCATGAATGCAGAAATATGCAAATAAACAATTCATTCAATGGTAGGTGCTTTGCATGCAACAGAATGGGACATATGGCTAATCAATCTAGATCAAGAGGATATCAGTCAAATATGCAAAGGAATGTTGTTTGCTACAATTGCAATAGATCCAGTCTACAGAAGTAAAAACTAGGATAAAAAGGTCCGGTGCATCATAATCAAAATCAAGATAAAGGAAAAGGCAAAGTGAATGCGGATGAAGCTTGAAGGGAGATGAACAAGATTTGGGTGAAGAGGAATATAGAAAATATTGGGGATGGATCTGCACTAGAATTTGGTGCTAATATTTCTTCTAGAAACTAAACAGATGAGGTTTGGCTCAGGGGGAGTCACAAAGGAAAAATAAATTCCCCCAGCCAGTCAATTAGTGCCTAAATTTGGCACATGGAATGTTGCAGATTAAAGGGTTCTCAGAGAAATATCTAAATAACCCTTTGTAAAAATATGAAAGATCCACAAGAAGTTTTGAAGAGTTTAATCATCCAAGATTGATCTAGTTTGACAGCCATCTGGTGAAAGCAAGATTCTCATAGTTAGATCTGGTATGATTCAAACTGAAATATCTTGACCTACAGACAAATGGCATGATTGAAGGAAAGGAGATACATTGTCAATTATCACTAAATAGATTCCAAGTGCACATCAGTGATTTGGAAAGATCTCTCTCAAAACAAGGAAGAACAAGGGAACTGGAATAACTTAAGGCGTGCATTTATTGCAATATGAAATTAAGATTTGCACAGAAATATAAGGGTTCTTTTATTCATCATTTGCACATTTGCATTTCAAAAAGAAGAAAGGAAGAGCTCTGCAACAAGATTGTTTCAACTCTTTCAAAGATCAACCACAAAACCTGATTCAACCAGCGATCTTTTCTGGCTCATTTTGTAAACCCTAGAAGCGTAAAAAGGTATTTCCATTCTTGAATATCTCTCTCTAAATCTTTTGCAAGATGGCTACTCCAAATGTTGTTAATATCACTGATAGGCTGCACCCAAAGTTTAAGAAACACCCCTACAAATCCCTAGAAGTTGATCCCTTAGACGCCTTTTCTAGCATTCCGCATGGGGTTCTACATGTAGAAGATGTTAGGGTATACATCCATGCAAATATTTAGGAATTTGGAGAATCAAAGCTGATGGATATCTACCATAAACAACTAATAGATGAAACCTTTGAACTCAAACCTCAATACAAGGCCATCCGAGATAAGCATTTCGGACATTGCATCCACTTTCCCTATTTTAATGAAGATGAATGGGTCCGGTATGTTCTTAGCAGAATACATGACAACTTCATGTGGTTGATGAGGCCATTCAAGATAACAAAAGATGCCATTAGGGCAGTAATCGGTTTGCACTCATCTGGTGGGTTGCCTGCTCTCAAATCAGTCAAGAACCAAACAATGAGTGAGGCTACTGGATCAAAGTTTGACAAAAGAGCAATGACAATAGAAGATATCACAGATTCGGATATCAAATTTGCCTCTATGATAATTGGCTATAAAATATATCATTCCAGCGGGGAGAACTTTGTGTCTGGAACTGTAATTTATACTGCATATCAGATGCTAAGGGAAAATGCAGAATATGATCTATGTGAGCTTCTCCTGAGCTAACTGTTAGAAAACTTGCAAAAGATCAAGAAGGACAAGAAGAACTCATTCAAGTATGGTGGTTTAATACTGTGTTTATTCTTTTACTATATGAATGAGCTACTCGGATCAAGTAGTTGGGTATGGCAAAATGACAGACTAGTTGCCATACAAATAAGAGATTATATGTATGGGCTTGGTGATGCCAAGGCTCAAAGTACAGTACTCTAGGGATACTTCAAAAACTTCCAAAGTTTGATGCAGGCCAGAGAAAGAATTCCACAAACAATAGTTGAAAAATACAAAGATACAGTGTGTTTCATGGTAGACACTGATCAATGCCTAATGGAGGTAGTTAAGTCCAGAACAGTCTAGATTATGCCAATGGCCTATGAGGTAGATGAGAAAATCTTGGAGCTGCATGTCCAACACTTTCTTAGTTAGCCTAAGGACCCTAAGGCAGAAAGGTTTGGAACCTTTCAAGAATTAAGTGTAAAAATACATGTTGAACTAAGACAACCAGAGATGAAAAGAAAAGTGAGAAGGGAAGCAGAGGAAGTTGCCAAAAGATATGGCATTTCAAAAGAGACAGTTGATGCAAATAGAGAAAAAAATAGAAAGAGCTGAGAAAGAGAAACAAGAAGTAGAAAAGGAAAGTGTTTCGGTACAAGCCTCCTCCCGGACTAGATCCTCCAAGAGTTCTGCACCTGCCACCTCTAAGAACCCAAAAGCCTCAAAACTGGAAGCCAAGACATCTAGAAAGGGAGAGAAGAGAACAAAGACAAAGGCCACAAAGTCATACATAAGCCAAAAGGATGATGAAGAAATAGAGACTGATGAAGAAGTTAAGAAAATGAAGAAAAAGAAAACTTTTGGGGAATCCTCTGCTGGCAAAAACAAAGAAGAAGAGGCAAAAGAATTTGTAGAAAGGTCCACTCTTTCTATTGATGATATCATCAAGGCAGTCATAGTGGATGGGAACCTGCAACCAGTCACTAAATTTTATGATGATTACAGTGATACTGACAAAAGAATTTTGGAGGAAGCCACAGTTAAGTACCTAAAAATTTATAATAAAGAATTCATTGAAATCATTTCCTTAATTCCCAAAAGTCTAGAGAAGGTACTTGAACTCAGAAAGGAGAATGACAAGGAAAAGGATTTAGAGATCCGTGAACAGATTGCAATATAGCTCTATCCTTCCATTACTCCAAAATGAATGACCGTGATCTTTAAGGACTACAAGGATGAATTCCGGAGCAAAGCCAGAATGAACAAACTTATGCTTGGAGAGATTGATCAGGTGGCAAAAGAAATAGAAGACATCCTCCAGAATGCCTTCAAAAGATTCAATCTTTCTATCATAGAGGAAATAGATGAAGAACCTTCTGCCATGGATGTCGAAGGATTAAGTGCATCAAAAGAAGAATCTATTGAGGAAATTGCAGAAGAGTCAAAGGAGATAGGTGAGGAGAGGACTAAGGACTTGGATTCCTCTATTTCAGAAGAGGAAGTCCATGAAGATGTAAACATCTCTCTTCCGGATCCCCCTGCAAACTCCGAAACTGAAGGAGAAGGAAGAAAAGAGGAGAAATTGAGTCAAGTAGAGGAGGAAAAGGGAAGAGAAGAAGAACACACATAGAAGATCTCTGGTGACAGTTCTGAGGATGCAAAAGGAAAGAAGACTCTGTCTCTGGCAAGAGACACTACAGAAGCAGTGAAAAACTTCTTAACTAAAGAGATGATGGAAATAGATGAACCAGAACTATTTCAAGGACCACTCAATTTTGACTCCCTCTCTCCGGTCCAGACAATTAAGGTAGCATCTTTTGCTCAAGCTAAAGCAAAAGAAAAGCTCTGAAGTCTCACATGGAAGACTGTGAGCTGATAGAGATTGCATCTGGTGTGCTAGAGAAGATCATGCCATCCTTCTAAAAGGATCTTTCGGCCTCTTCATCTGGTAACTTGAAATCTCTAGTTAACTCTGTTAGCACCCATTTTAATTCTTTGGAGAAATCGGCAGAAGAGAAAGTCCAGAAAGATTTTTTGAGAAAAAGATTCACTGAAGTGTAGGGACTCATAACTAATGATAGGAGGACCCTGGATATTTGCATAAAGAGCCTAGAAAATGCTCTTAAAGATGGTGGAGAAATATATAAATTTTGTCTATCCTAGTCTAAAGTGACAGAGGATATTGAAAAGAAGGTAAAAGAACAAGAAGATAAACTATCAAGTTTATCTCAGAATTTTGATCCCCTCACCACATCTTTAATGAATCAAGAGTGCTAGGCCATCGCCATCATAAATGAAATAAAGATGCTTGAAAAAGAGAGGAAGAATATAATAAGCAGGATGAGTGAACTAAGAGGGATAATTATCCCCAAGTTAGAGGCCATGCATGAGGCCTTAACTGATGCTTAGACCACAGCCCAAACCAATGATCCGGCAGACTTAAGAAGGGGAGAAGCTTTTGCATTTTTGTTGAGTGGCCACATTTCAATTTTGGATAGGATGAAGCAGAGTTGGGCGATAGAAGTTGTACAGTTGAAGACTACCTTTGTGGATATAATTAAGTATATGTAAGTATAACATGTATATATATACTTATGCAGCCATGTATAGGATGATTTTTGCAAATTTTGGTGTGCAGATTTCACCCTTTTCCATTGATGTCAAAGGGGGAGTGAGGAGTAGTGAAAAATGTGGAATCCAGCTAAGGGGGAGCTCCAGTAAAAGTGTACATAAGATAGAGCATTAGAAAAGGGGGAGTTTGTTACGATACTTAGTCATTTTTCACTAAGTTTTACCATCAATGCCAAAGGGGGAGATTGTTGGCAAGAGACACTGTGTGGCTTCATGAGTGTTGTCATTGATGGAAACAAAGTCCATCCCACACATCCGTAGAACATAGTATGTCTATACCGAAAGACAGACTGAAGAGTGTTTTGGTTCGGTGAGCAAGAACAGAGCATGCAGCAAGGTTTGACAATCAAGTCCGGATCTCTCAGATGGTGTAACTAAGCAAGTTGCAGACTTGGACAAATCAAGTGGAGTACCATGACTACTACATTCCATAGATTGAGCTTCCGGTGATGAATGAGTGAAAAGATATGAGCATCTAAGTGTTGGGTTCCTGACAGGCAGAGTAGACTGAGGAAGAACTAATCGACAGAGCATCAGACTTTAATCCGGATGAGAAACTAATGGTGATCAAGCTTTTTGAGGGATCATTCATGGTAGGAAGACATGATTGATGACTTCCAGGTCTATGTCTTTGATACGCATCACATATTAAGCATGGATTCAGCCGACAGATCAGTGTTTAGTAAAAATCTTGAATATTCTGGTTGCTGACTAGAAAGATGTTGAAATCCTTGATGCGGATCTATATATACCAGATTGATTTTAGTATGAGGTGGTGTGTTGAGTGATATAGTGTGTGAGAAAAGGCAGAAAGAAGTGTGGAAGCAACAATACAAGTCCAGTATGTAACAGAACAACAACACTAAAGCAGAGGAAAAATGAAGTGCAGTAGATCAGTATATTGAGCCTAAACGGAACTGAACCTCAACATATGTGGATGCCTCTCTTCAGTTTAAACATCTGGTTACTTTCCATAACTTTGTAGACAATGAGTCTCTTGTAGGCAGTGTGCCTCTTGTGAGCGGTGTGCTCGGGCAGTGAGCCCTAATTGGCAAGTGCCATTTTATACTTCTTATTCTTTTAACAGAGAATACAATCTTGGGTTAGGCACCCTATGGTTTTTCCCTTAACAGGGCTTTCCACGCAAAAATCCTTGTGTTATGTGTGTTGATTTTATTTCTACTCTCATGATTATGTATGCTCTTATGTTTTGATGCTGCACTAATATTAAAGAAGAAAAGAAAGTCAAAATATTTAAGATAACTGATTCATCCCCCATCTCAGTTATCTACCTTGTTTCCAACACCAAGTTGGGGTCTGGAAGGGGGTGAGCAGAGGGGAGACTAGTCCTCTAGGGATGGATGTAACCACCCGCAAGCCACGCCCATCGGGTGAGCCTGGTGGGCTTCGAACTCGAAACCTTGAGGGAGCATACCCTAAGTCCGAGCCGTCACACCACCATGCGGGGCTTATCAATCTATAACATGTTATTGATCATAACTCAACCATTGTAAAGTGATTATACATTAAAGTTTTAAGTTTTGAAAAGTAGGAATACATACACAAAAGGAATTTAAATTATATTGTATATCAAGGTGTTTATATATATAAATCTAGTCCATAATGGTAGACATATACAAAAAATTGGCAAATATGCCAACTCAAAACATTTTTTAACAAAATGTGGCATATGCTATGGATATATGCAGGATCATGATGGGCCAAACAATACCTCAAAGTGGCAATGAAAATACTAAAAATCAGACTTAATCAAGTTCATGTGAAAATTTGAATGGATTATCTACACAATTTAAAAAATATGTAAGAACAAATTTTATAGAGAATTGAATCTAGTTTATGGGCTAATATCTTTAAAAAAAAACTAAATTACTTAGTGAAAAATGAATATTTCAATGAACAACTATTAAATTTTTCAGAAAAAAAGTGGGTGTCATTCCAGCCAACCTAACTATGAACAAAAAAAATATTTTTTTGAATCTTTCAAAATAAGTAAAGGACTCATGCCCATATGTGATGCATATTTCTTTAAAAAAAAATTTCCAATAAAATATTTAGTTATGATTTTTTTACTGTGACTTTTTTTAAATACTAAAAAGTAATTTTCTAGCAAACCTAACTTGATTAAAAAATTTGAAAGTTATGGATGTTTTTCAATTAGTGTGTCCATCAGGATTTCAGACACACACTATATAGAAAATTATTAATAATTATTTAATAATATGATAACCAAGAAAATCTTATATTTTTAGAAAGCTGACAATTTCTTCAATAAACCCTTTTCATTTTATCAATTTTGCATTAAAAAAGTCATCAGCACGAAGGGTGAAGTTCGAAGAGAGTGAAACTTGTAAAAACATTAGAATTTAGGGAAAGTCAACTATGACAGTCCCAAGCCTAAATACAAGGCAAAACTGAAGCAAAACAAATATCCGTTACTAACGAATATCCGTTAATAATGGATAATCCATTATTAACATAACAAATATCTATTTTGGGTAGCTATAAATGAATATTCATTCCTGGGAAACAAAGATGCATTTACTTTTTCTAGCCATAAGTTCCCTTCAATGAAAATCTATCTCTCCATCTCTAAATAGATTTTCACATGTTAAAATAAAGTGGTACAAGCTCCCAAGTGTGTTCATTCTCCTTTTGGATATGTTTCCATATAGCAAGGTCATCCTCATGTAATGTTAGTTATAGAATAACTTCCAAGGAAGCAAATCTTTATTTACAAGAATTAACTTATGTGGTATATCCTAGTAATCCCCCAAGAGCATAGGTCTCCAGCTCAAATGAAGATTTTTGTGTCAATCAACTTGAATGATCCCCAAATAAATCCTTCTCAACCCTAGGTGGCATATAGATAGAAGAGTCTCTCCATTAGGAAACCAAAATGCATGGTTTAGAATAGATCCACAACCTTCCAAAGTGGCTATAAAGCCTTCTTTTCACATCACCAAAGCATAAGTTGTAGTTGTTTCAATCTTTTATCTACAAGTAAGAATTGTAGCAACAACTCCTTATGTCGACCTATTGTCATATAGGCTATCTCCTTCATGGATGTGTAGATTAACCATCACCTTGTCAAAAGATCTCATGGCAACACCATCCTTATTAACTTCTTCAAGTTCAATCTTCACTTTAGAGGCAAAGTAGCTAGTCAAGAAGGGAATTTTATGACAATAGGAGAGGATTTTTATGTCAAATCAACAATCCATTTCATTCTTGGTGGTGACAATTCCACACCAAGCCTTCATGATCTCATGTATCTATCTCATGTAGCAACTTTAAGGAAGCAATCATGTTTAATTACCATGTAGTCCTAAAACCACAACAAAAAGCAATATCAAATTCTTCTAAATGAGGAAACCTATCAGTCCAAAAGCATTTATCTATAACAAGTTAATTCAACAACATTTTAGTCTTTAAAAGATACAAAGCATTATCATTGCCTTAAACCTACACCTATCCTTGTATATATCTAGAAGATCTTCACCTATGATGTTTAAGACTATAGAGATGTTCAAATCATAAGAGTAAATTACAATTCAATTCACCTAAGCATATAGAATGGATAAATTTCTCCTTTTGGATATATTTTTAGTCTCCCTCCAAGGAGGTGATTATCTTGGTAGACATCTTATTTACTTTTTTAGATCTACATGGCTCTTGAGGTGGTCCATATTCTCCAAGCAAAGCCTATTTTTTGTGGTATTCACACCAACAACCTTAGGGTTTAGAGATGATAGTCTTATAGTTGCATTTAGGTTTTGTGAATCTCCTTTTCATTCATGTCAAGTGGATAAGCATTTTGTAATCTTCTAAATGACCATCCTACTTGCATTGTTCCACATACTTCTTCTTTGGAATAGCTATAGCTCTCTTTGACTTGAGATAAATCACTCCTAGCACTAACCTACATACACATGGAAAGAAGAATATTTAAATTCCTTGAGCTAAAAGTGGATAATCATTCGTATGTTATGACTAAATTTAGCAACAAATCTTATGACATTAAATCAATTCTGAAAATCATTATCATACACAAATCAACTTTGGATAGATTATTTACACATTGCAAAAAAATCTCTCTCAAACTTAATTCACTCTTGACTACAAAATATTTTGAATTTTGGTAAGAAAAATCACCAATAGTATTCCATCCCCTTGTCCAAGGATTGACCTATGTGTGTCTTTCATGTATATACCCTACAACTTTATGAACTCCTGGAACACTTGTTTGAATTTATGGTTTGAGAGTACTTTGTGTCCTAATATGTAGATTTTTGTGTAGAAACCAGCTTTGAGACTAAAATGTGTGTATTTCTTTGATCTTGAGGTCAAATTAAAACTATTAATTCTAAACAATTGTATAAATCATGATAACCAAGTGCATGAATGCAAGGATATTATTGAGGAATCAAACCTTGTGGTATGTGTGTTTACTAATCATTGCAAACCTATGTAAAAACCCCAGATAGGTGTTTCCAAGCATGATAGGTAAAAGATAGGTGTTACTAGATCCTCATTTAGAGAGTTGTCCACTTGGATCCAACTTAAGACCTATATTAGTGGTATCAGAGTAGATCAACTTCATCTTGCATGACCTATCATATACGATTAGAGTATTTGACCCTTAGTATTAAACCTTGAGATCCATCAGACTACCTGTTGAATCATTTCAAAATAACCAAACCAACACAAGAGGAGATACATATGATGATCAAGAGTGAAATCAAAGAAGCACTTGTGGACCAATGAAATTTTTTGTTCAATTGATAAGATTATTAACATAGGAAAACATAACGGATAGCCATTTTACAGAATGAATATCCATGTTGTATAAGGGATATCTGTTACTAGATATTTGTTGCCTAAAGAATTGGGCTTTAGGTAATGGATATCTGTTATGTAAAAGCTAAAAAAGATAAAAGGAATGTTGTTGGTCCTAACAACCGTGCCCACAAACCCTCTGCTATTGAAAAACCTATGATCTCTGCCTATTATAGTAAAAAAAAAACTTTTATGCACTTTTGGACACACAATTTGCTTGTTACAATCATAAGGTTTTTGTTACCCTAATGGGGAGCAACAGTCGTCATAAAGCAAAAAGGAGGAAAGTTACATAGGAGGAAAGTTACATTGGAGGAAATTGAAGCAATTAGGGAAAAAGATAGAGCAAGGAAGAGGATTGGAAGATCAGGTTTGGTGGATGCTCATCAAGGTGAAGATTCTTCTTTACCATCTAATGACATGCAAATTGAAGGTGTTAATGTTTAATATAATGAAATGTTAGATAAGAATGAAATTGACCATGATATTGCAAATGAAAACGTTGCAAAATGTTATGAAACACCTATTTATAAGAGCAATATAATGGACAAAGAAGAAGAACGACATAGACATTTTCTTGAAGAAAATGGATATGAATCTCATGATGTTGAATTTGCACTCCATAATCTATTTATTGATAAAATTGATGAGGTTGATAACATAGATGTAACAATGAAAATCAATGTATCTCCAAATTACATAAGAAGAGAGGACGTTTGTCAAGAAGAGAATGAGCATGATGAAATTGTAAAACATCCAAGAACCCCAAATTGGTTACTTGAAATTGATGAGAACATAATGGAAAAACTTGAAGGCAAGAGGTCGTCACGAATGGTTAGGTTGTGGGCTTCAAAACTCTTCAGTGAATACTTTGAGAATAAAACATTAATTGAACAATGCCAACTTTTTGTGCAATTACTAAAGATGTACAAAATGAGACCTTTACTAAAGAAATTAAAGATTCAGTTAAACAAAGTGTCCGATCGGAATAAAATTATTGTTAGAAGCCTTTTCAATGCACTCAATTTTGTTGGAAAGACTAGTAGGGAGAAAGATAAAAGAGCTGCTCGTAGAGTAATAACAACCTCAATAGTTAGCAAACAATTAAGAAAGGCTCGATTAATGAGGCAAACTTGTGTTGACTTAATATTAAACTATAAAACATTGTCAAAAACACTAGCATTAAGATCAAGACTAGATAGTCCTCTTGGAAATGCTACTTGGGCTTTAAGTGGTAGGCTTCCACGAATTGATAAGAAGCTAATAAATAGCACAAAGGAAGAAATTGAATGATTTTGACACACTAACTCTAGGGTAACACCGAATGCAAAAGATGTTTTAAAGTTAAGAATTGGTGATAAAGACCGCACACCACATCCTAAACATTATTTGGAATGTAGCCAAACAACATTATACAAACAATATTGTGAAACATACCCATGTATGACAATTTCACAAAGAGCATTTGAATCTCTTAAGCCATTTTATTGTGTTCCTCTTAAAATTCATAATACATGTTTTGCAAATACCATGTAGAGTTTTCTATGTATCATGAATTATTATGCAATATTCATTCTACTTTGCACACTAACGAAATGTTATAGGAGTGTGGTGCAATTCAGCTACCAAAGTCATCTAGGGACTTATTGGATTTATTTTTATGTATTAGAGATGATGGTATTGCATTTTCTACAAGAATGATTGCTTAAATGAAAAGTGTTTACAATCTGGTGTGTTATCAAAGTTTATATCATGTTTTCATGAGGGTAGCGAGCATGATTTTGGAAAGAGAATGGTTGAGAAAAAGAGATATGAGACAGTGAAATTATACAATTTGAAAAGTGGAGGTGAAGGTTCTATATGTGAATTGATTGTAAGAGAGGTAAGTATTGCTGATTTTATTGATGATTTTAAGAAAAATATTTTCTACAAGTATGCCAGACATAGCCATAGGTCTTGATGGTTAGATCAACAGTTCAGGATGTTTAAAGACTTTTCCTTATTGGAACTATTGTCTCTATAGTTGATTTTACAAAAAACTACACGTTGCAACCCCAAAATGAAGTGTAATCCTAGTACTATAATTCTATTTAGGTTGCTATTTTTGTTCACATCACATATAGACATACCTTTGAGAGTACAGAAGAGAACATGAAGATTGTCAGAAAATACAATTTTTACATGAGTGATGATCAATCTCATTCATCAGAGTATGTGCAATATTATTTTCAACAATTTTATGGGTTCTTGCAAGAAAAAGATATTAGAATGGATCGACATCTCATTTGGTGAGACAATTGCACTGGTCAATTCAAGAATGCTCGTATATTCTATTGGTTGAGTAGAATGCATGTACAGAAGAGTATACCTCATATTTGGAATTCTTTTGAAGCTAGGCACAGAAAAGGGGAACATGATGGAGTGGGTGCATGTGTGAATAGAGCTTTTTTTAAAGAACAACTAAAGATTAGAGGTGGTGCTACATTCAATGATACAGATTCTATTGTTAAGTGGTGTAACTATGCATTATCACAAGGAGTGGCTCTTGATTTAGAATTGTGCAAGCTTTTTTGCTTGGTTGATGAGGGGATAACGAGAGAGAAATTGGATTGTTAGAGAATCAATGAATCGTCAAAGATGCATTCATTTCAAAGCTCAGATACAAGTGCATGGACTATTTGGACACAAGAATTAGCTTATTTTTGTTAGAGTTGTATTAAATGTGATTGGGATAATTGTGAGTCAAGTGAGTGGGTAGATGCATGGATTCCACGATATTTAACCCCTTTATCTCAAGGTCAATCATCTTTAGTCAATGACATGGAGAGCTCATTTAACTCTAAACATCTTTCAGACCTTGTACAACTAGGTCATGTTTATGCAGTTGTTGCACCACATGGAAATGAAGAGAGATTAGACAATCGGTTGGCACGATGTGTACAGGAAAAACAAAAGCTAACATGACCTATGACAGATGATGATGGGTTCACATATCCTACAAGATCAATTGTTATTGCTAGGACTTAGTTGTGAACATATATGATTAGAAAGAATGGCATCCCTGCATTTGAAGACTTTGAGAAGCATAAAACCATATTGATGTATTCGCACCTAGTTATAGCAACAAATGTTAAGTTACTAAATCATCATGCAAAAACAAAAACAAAACAACTATGGATAATTAGTAATGTTGATCATGAAGCAATATTGGATACTCTGAAGGTAAGAGATGACCCCTCAGGTACGTTTGACTAGCATTTAAACTTCTAGATGGATAGGTATGACAATTTTTATCTTAACTTGTTCTTGTTTTTTCTATTTTTTAGAATTGCTTTATTAAAAATCTTGTTTCTTTAACTATAACGCATGATTTTGACTATACAGGACTGCGAATGAGGTTATTTTGCATGGCATCGTAGATGTGAGGTATGATTTTTAGTGTTCATTTATATTTCTTAATATTTTGCTTTCTAGCTTTTTCTACATACTAATTTCTAAATTCATTTTGTGCATATCCTACAATCAAGGCATTCCATGAGATGACATGTATTTGATGTGTTCTGTCTAATAGTTCATGTGCCTTGTCTATGCTTTCACATTTTTGCATACATGTGTCATAGGGTAATTGCAACTACATTTGACAAAATTCTCATATCCTTAAAGTAACAAATCTATTTTGTGCATATCTTGCAATTATTGCATTCCATCAGACAACATCTCTTTGAGTTGTTTTGTCAAATAGTTCACATGGCTTGTCTATGCTTTCACACTTTGCTTTACACCCGCCAATTGCATTTGCTTGAAATTTTCTAAAGCAATAAATCCATTTTGTGCATATCTTGCAATCATTGCATTCCATCAAACAACTCCTCTAACAACATAGGTTCTTTAAGAATGCAATTTTCAAGGTGATGACTTGGTTAGTAAGGCATGTGCTGAACTTCTTCATACCCCATATGCCATGCCTACTTGCCATATGTCAAGCATAAATATCAAGATAACTAATTTTGTTATTAAGATTTCCCTTGTGCCATTAGGTTCTCATGTTTCAAGCATATATATTAATATGCAACTATACTATGTGTAGCTTTGGCATCATGACCTTCATGTGCAACTTCTTGTTTTCCATTTTCTCATCATTTCATCCACAAACAGACCTTCATCCATGTATTTCCATGAAATGATCAATCTAGACTGTAAGATCTTCATGACTGTCCTAGCTGAAAATGAACAACCACAAAGGTCTTAATATGATTTTATTTTGGTCTTAGGTCTCTTCACCATTCCTGTGTTTTATCTTTGCATGCTCTAAGATAGCCTCTTCAACCTTCTCCAGAGCTTAGGATAAAAATTCTTTAGGGACATCATGACCATGTTCATATGGACTAGTATAACAGTGAAGTTATGATAGTCCCTAGATGACTGCCTCCTATTGGCCCATCATTGATGTGGGAGTGATGTAGAATGACTTAATTAATACTTAGATCACAATGAGACCAAGACTATTCAATTACAATCAGCCAACCTCATCATAAAGGAACTCATTACTATTACCCTAAAATGTAAAAAAGTCCACATCTTCTCAGGTAGGCCTATGACACACTGTTGTCTTGAAAGGTCCACCATAGATTTCAAAGGAAGACATTTCATTCTGTCCTATTCACCACCATGCTCTCATAAAATAGTGCTTGCACAGAGATTATAATATTTCTTGCCACCCATGGACAAGATGTCAATATTCTAGGATTTCAACATGGACTAATCCCAAAAGGACAGGGGGAGAAAAGTGAGTTTATAACAATCTTAGAACTGATTTTATTAAAATTTTCTAAAGCAACAAATCTATTTCGTGTATATCTTACAAACATTGCATTCCATCAAACAACATCTCTTTGAGTTGTTTTGTCAAATAGTTCACGTGGCTTGTCTATGCTTCCACACTTTGTATACATGTATACCAAGGTAGTTGCAACTAGAACATCTGACAAAATTCCCATATCCTTTATGATTTGGTGGATGTCCATGTCATGTTCCAAACATCCCATTCACTGTCTACTGAGGCAGTTCCAAACATCCCATTGTGAAATTTGCCCTACTTTCTTGTTTTGGGATATTAAGAGGCTACCATGACTATCCCAACCCTTCATGATCATGTTGTCATATTAAGAGGCTACCATAATCCATTTAGGAACATTGTTTTATGTTATAAATTTAGGTTGTGGTCTTAGTAGGGTATCAAATTAGCATCATTCATGACTAACAGCTTCTAAGAGGACATTGTCAACATTCACATGATGATCATTTTGAATTTGAAGAAAGAGGGACCGTCACAATCAATATAGTAGTCCTACTTCTATTTCATGTCATTTCGTAGGACCATTATTCCAAGAAGAAGCACTCATCCATTTGTTAGAAAACTCATGGGTACTAGTTCCATTGTATCATTCATTTAAGATAATTTGAAGATACCATCAATTAGAGATAGAGAGGACAGTCCATGTTAAGGAGAATAAGATAATTTACATAAAGGGATTTAAGACTATTTTCTATTGTGAGTCATATACGATTTGTATCATGCCCATTATCTAAAAAATATCCATGAAAAAGAGGTTTAGGGGCTGTCTTAGGGTATATACAAGATGATACAAAGGGAGTTATAAGGAGATAAAACACTTAAAAGGAGGTTTTCAAGAGTTTAGGACAATCACAAGTCTATATAACAGTCCACTATCATAGTCATGATCAACATGAAGTTATTTTTAATGCATTATTTAAGATGTCTTTGATCTTTTGTCATGAGTATCTAGAAGGTATAGATAGATCAGTATTGCAACTTGCATAGTAAACAATAACCTTAGACATTGTCCTATGTTATTTTAGCTATAGCAGTCCCATTACTAGCTTTTGCAACATAGCAAGATCTTTATAATGTGAACAATGAATGGCATGGGTAGACAAGTTTGTGGTGAGGTCATGGTTCATTCTAGGACTGTTATAACAATGTATTTTATCCCTCTTCCAAGGCTAGGACTATTATAACAGGGTAGTAACAATGAAGCACAAATGCCCCTTGAACATTTTCACACATGTGAGGATCCAACCATGAGGTTTGAGTGTTGAATAAGGCTTTCCAATAGTTGTCTGCAAGGATAGGATTAGTCATGAAATGGGAAAAATAATAAATCCAATAACTTACACATTGCATTACATCCCGATCCGTACAAAGTATCAAGTGGGCCTAATATAAGTGAAGTTTGAGGTGATTTTTGTTCATATTTCCCCAAAATTGTCATGTTGTTTCAGACATGACAACAAGATTGAAGTTGACAGTAGCTATTTGGGCAATCATTTCACCCATGTGAAGGTACATACACTTCAAAAAGGTCAAAACAAGGCTAACAAAATTTATTTGAAGTCTTGATACTCAGTTTTGTGATTTTTAGGCCTAATTATGTGTTTTTGGCCTCAAACTAGGGCAAGAGGTTTAATTATGATTCCACTGGCCAAAATTCTCCAAAATTTGGATTCTTGATGCTTATAGGTGTATAGAAAAGTGTGCCAAGTTCTGTACCTACTTCACACGTGCAGGTGTCTTTTTCATCAAACACTTGGTCTATATGCTTCTACAGGGTAGTATGACTTTTTCAGTTTTCTTGTGTTTTTTGAGTGATAATTACAATATGAGTGTTTAGACATTTTAGATATGCCTATTTACACCTTCCATATAAATCTTATGACTTGATCAATCCATTTACCCTCTGCTGCTTCAAAACAGTCCTCAAAAGAGGCCTAATTTGACTGTAACAACCCAATTTTTACCCATTCCATACAAAACAACCCTACCTCATATTTCCTCAGATGTTACTTATTGCTTATGTATATTTCCTTAGGTGGCTTGATAGCTAAAATCATATTGCTTATGTATTTGAGATTTGGTCATGTATTGCTTAGTTAATACTAGGTTAAAGTTTTTTTTGCTTGACAAATTTTAATATATAAATGCAGGTGTTTTGGAGAATAGAGCTATTGCACATTCAAGGGACTGAAATTTGTGGTTAAAACATTTAGCTTTCATTTTGGAGACATTTGATATATTTCTTAAGGTGGCTTATAAGATATAATTCTAAACTTAGTGTTTCTTAATCTTCTATCAAACTTCTTATTACAAATTATTTTAAGTTAGTTGCAGTTGATAGTGTTTACTTTTCTTAACAATTTTTTAACACATTATAAATGCATGTATATTTCACACAAGGTTGGAGTACTTAGATCTACTTATGCGATTGGAAACAACATTTTGTGTATTCTACCTAGACCATGACTGTGTTTTGAGTATGATTCGTGATTACGATGGAAATACATCCACCATTGCTGAGTTAATAGTAGGTTAAAGTTTTTTTTGCTTGGTAGATTTTAATATATAAATGCAGGTGTTTTGGAGAATAGAGCTATTGTACATTCAAGGGATTGAGATTACTGGTTAAAGCATTTAGCTTTGATTTTGGAGACATTCGATATAATTCCTAAGGTGACATATAAGATATCTTTCATTAAACTTCTTATAAAAAATATTAAGTTAGTTGTAGTTGATGGTGTTTACTTTGCTTAACAATTTTTTAACTTATAAATGCAGACATTTTTTACTATAAATCTATCGTATTCAAGGGATTGAGATTAGTGGTTAAAGTATTTAGCTTCCATCATGGAGAAATTTTTATATTTTAGATTTGTATAATTGTATATTTTGTATATCCTATGAGGAGATTATGACCATAATATAATAATGTTTCCATCTTACATACCCTCCTAGTGTTTCTTCACATCTGGTGCTAATAATTGATAAACATTTCATGTGATTTTAGTAGTACACTCTTTAAGGTGTGTTTTTTCATTATGTTTAATGCTAAATTTGATGGTTATATATGTAATGATTTGATGTCATGAATATTTTAACAATAAACTAGAATCTCTCTTCAAATCAGTCTCAAAAACCTCTTAAAAATGGTCCCAAAACCTCTTAAAATCACATGTCTCCCCCTATGAAAATTAGGGTCTTTGCTGGTACATGTCTCCCCCTATGAAAATTAGGGTATTTTTTGGTACATGTCTCCCCCTATGAAAACTACTCCGTCAAAGTCTGGCAATTTTTGGCTCTTAGGTCTCTTAAGAGACTTTGCCAATACACTATAGCCCGATTTAATTGGGGCACCTAGAGAACAAAATAGGACCTCCAATAGCATAAACCCACCCACCACAACTTGTCAATGCTGTTGATTAGGTCCCATCAGGTTAAGAGCACAAAATATGGCTCTTGGCACCTTTACACTACGTGTCACTAAGGTATTTTTCAAGAATGCATCCGCTATTGGCACGGTCAAACGATGTTGAGTTAGTCAAAACAGAGAGAAGTTATTGTGGAGGGGCCTGACATTCAGTTGTAGGTCTGAATGGATCATTCTTAGGTGCCACAAAGTGCAACAACTACTCTGTCAAAGTCTACAATTTTTGGCTCTTAGGTCTCTTAAGAGACTTTGTCGGTACACTGTAGCCCGATTTGATTGGGACACCTAGGGAACAAAATAGGGCCTCCACTAGGATGAACCCACCCACCTGACCTGTTAGTGCCATCGGTTAGGTCACATGAGGTGAAGAGTGCAAAATATGGCTCTTTGCACCTTTATACTACATGTCACTAAGGCATTTTGCAAGAATGCATCTGTCGTTGGCATGGTCAAACGATGTTGATTTGGTCAAAACTGAGAGAGGTTACTGTACAGGGGCCTAACATCTAGTTGTAGGTCAGAACAAATCATTCTTAGGTGCCACAAAGTGTGAGAACTACTCCATCAAAATCTAGCAATTTTTGGCTCTTAGGTCTCTTAAGTGACTTTGCCGGTACACTGTAGCCCAATTCACTTGGGACACCTAGGGAAGGAAACAGGGCCTCCACTAGCATCAACTGACCCACCTTGACTTGTCAGCACCATCAGTTAGGTCCCATGGGGTGAAGAGCGCAAAATATGGCTCGTGGCATCTTTACACTACATGTCATTGAGGCATTTTGCAAGAATGCATCTGCCGTTAGCATGGTCAAACAATGTTGAGTTGGTTGAAACTGAGAGAGGTTATTGTGGAGGGGCTTGACATCTAGTTGTAGGTCTAAACAAATCATTCTTAGGTACCACGAAGTGCGAGAACTACTCTGTTAAAGTATGGCAATTTTTGGCTCTTAGGTCTCTTAAGAGACTTTGTCGGTACACTGTAGCCCGATTTGATTGGCACACCTGGGGAACAAAATAGGGCCTCCACTAGCATAAATCCACCCACCCCAACCTATCAACATCGTCGGTTAGGTACCATGGGGTGAAGAAAGTAAAATATGGCTCTTGGTACCTTTACACTACATGTCACTGATGCATTTTCAAGAATGCATCCGTTGTTGGCACGGTCAAATGATGTTGAGTTGGTCAAAAAGGAGAGAGGTTATTGTGGAGGGGCCTAACATCCAGCTATAGGTCTAAATGGATCATTCTTAGGTGCTATGAAGTGTGAGAACTACTCCGTCAAAGTCTGGCAAATTTTAGCTCTTAAGTCTCTTGAGAGACTTTACTGGTACACTATAGCCTAGTTCTATTGGCACACCTGGGGAATGAAACACGACCTACACTAGCATAGACCCACCCAACCCAACTTGTCAATGACATTGGCTAGGTCTCATAGGGTGAAGAATGCAAAATATGGCTCTTGGCACCTTTACACTACATGTCATTGAGGTATTTTTCAAGAATTCATCCGCTATTGGAATGGTCAAACGATGTTGAGTTGGCCAAAATAGAGAGAGGCTATTGTGGAAGGACCTAAAATCCAACTGTAGGTCTAAACATATCATTTGTAGTTGCCACGAAGTGAGAGAACTACTCCATCAAAGTCTGGCAATTTTTGGCTCTTAGGTCTCTTAAGAGACTTTGTTGGTACACTGTAGCCCGATTTGATTGGGACACATGGGGAATGAAACATGGCCTCCACTAGCATAAACCCACCCACCACTACTTGTTGACGCTATTGGTTAGGTCCCATGGGCTGAAGAATGCAAAATATGGCTCTTGGCACCTTTATACTACATGTCACTGAAGCATTTTTCAAGAATGCATCTGCCATTGGCACGGTCAAATGATGTTGAGTTGGTCAAAACAAAGAGAGGTTATTGTGGATGGGCCTAACATCCAGCTGTAGGTCCAAATAGGTTCCATGAAGTATGAGAACTACTCCGTCAAAGTCTGGCAATTTTTGGCTCTTATGTTTCTTAAGAGACTTTGCTGATACACTGTAGCCTGATTCGATTGGTACACTTGGGGAATGAAACAAGGCCTCCACTAGCATAAAACAACCCACCCTGACCTATCAGTACCATCGGTTAGGTCCAAATGTGAATCATGCCAAATGTATCTCTCTCCCTCTGCAGTCATTTCTTTGCATAAACTAGATAACAAAATGGGTAAACACACAAACATATATTTGCTCATTAATACAAAAATAACTATCTTGGATTGAATGAAAAATGTCACAAGTTTTGTCATTTTTATCATGTATCTTGCATGTTTAACATGTAAGATGAGAAATTATTAATGATTATCATATCAAATCTAGTAGTTTCTATATCAAATGTAGTGTTCTAAGAAAATCTAACATGTCAAAGCTAGTGATCTTGAATGAAAAAAACTCACATGTCAAATATTCTAATCTTAATGAGTGTGTTGTTGAAGTTGTATGGGTATTTCATTATGTTTCTAATCATGATTGTCAAGGTTCTTCATTCTTGACCATCTATCGAGCTTGTCATTACATTATGACACCATGATGGATCTTACCTAGCAAGTTATCCAATTATGTAGAAGATCACTATGACAACACCATGGAGTTGTAATCAACAATTAATGACCAAGTTGCATGTTTCTAAACCCTTAACTGTCACTATTAAAACACAAAAATAGTCAAGGGACTATCATACCAAAAGATTGTCCAAATAGCCATAGGGACTACCACATCATACACTTAGAAGACTATCATGAAATCCTAGGATGATCAAGGCATAGAGTGTAATGATTCCTTTGTTAATTAACTATCATTCAATCATAGATGGAATTGTTACTAGATTGTTCAAGAGCCCTAAAACTGCCACAAAACTATTAACTGTCATTATATAACTATGAGGAAATTTGGAAGTTGTCTTGGTCAGTTTTGAATAGTCATGCTTTGATCCATGACCATATCATCTTTCTCTAAACCCTAAAATAGTCATGGATCTCCTTGAATCAATATTTACATTATTAGACACTATGTAAGTTGAAAATCTATCCATGTGATTATGTTGTCAATGATTATATAATTGCCATCTCAAATAGTGCAGCCATGGAGACATGAGGTTGTCATGATATTCATCTTTAGTTAAGATCATTGGGGGTATCATATACATCATAAATTTTTGCATTGGGATAAATACACTAAATATGTAAGGAGATTTCCATTATGTGCTTTAGAAACCATGTAAACATTGTTTGAAAAAGATTGTTATAGTCAAAAGGAATTGTATAGTCATGATTAGGCAGGTTTAAAGCGTTGGAACTTGTGTCATAAACCTTAGGTCTTGGTGGAGTGAGAAGAGTGGGTATAGATTCAATGAAGGATATTCAATAGGAGTTTATATTTGTCAAAGGAAACATAAAAGTTGTAGAAGGGATGTTAGGACTGTCATGTCTCTAGGAATTTAGTCATGCATGTTGTTCTTGACTTTGTCATGCAACTAGAAGAGATCATTCAACAACTACAAAATGCATGTGGATGGGACAAGGGACTATCATCTAGTCAATCAACATTCCAACTTAACTAAACTGTCATGATCCTCATCACATTTGGACTACCACATAATTCATGGAGGGGATTGTTTGGACAATATAAGACTACCATCATATCTTATCATCAAGGATCAACTAAAGAGTCTAATACACTACTATTCTATTCAAGAGCACTATTGTAAATGAGATAAAGTGGACTATCACCATGTTGCTCTACTTTATCACACCTAGTTATGGAATTTGGCAATCAATAGGGTCTTGGGATAGTTTTTTAGAAGAATTAATCATTTTGTCAAGGTCTTGAGATAGAAAGAATTCACTTAAAAAATAAAACTCTTATAATCATATGATCTCTAAATGGTCTTTGACTATCCTAATATCTCACCACAATACACTCACCAAACATAGTTTTTTGTTGTCTCATATCATAGAACAATAAATCCTTAGACTGTATGCAACACTTTGAAAGGGTTTGGATCTTGTGAATGCTTTTGTGTCCTTATAGGATAGTCATAAAGAGTTTTATCCTACTACCACAATCCATAAAGCTACTTGCAATCCTTTGAGAAAGTCACCTACACCCTTGGAATTTCCATTTAGTATAAGGATCCCCATTTTATGCCTCATAAAGTTGGTCATAATAACAAGACACTATCATAAGGTTTGAAGGTGAATGTATGAGGTCCTAACATAATCAAAAGGTTGAAGGAATGATTGTCATATCAATGAAGAGTTGTCATAAATGATGGACATCCATGATTGTGGAGGTCTATTGCACTATAGTAGGGGTTATTAAAGGGAGAGATGACATGATTTTTGTGAACCTTAGTGGACTTTCAAATAAAACATTGAATCTATTTGATTAATTATTCTAAATTAGAATGGAGTGAGTTGAGATATCAAAAGACTCCTAGGACTATCACAACGGTCCATAAGTACACAAATAGACTGCCAAAACAATAAAGGCTACCTGCATAATACCTCATAAATAGATCACGAGAAATAATTTATAGTCAAGGGTAGGCTATACAAGTTAAGATTGGTCATGCATAAATGGTGAAGATCTAGTTGGCCAAGGAAAAATGATAAATTTGTGAAGTTTCCCAAAACAGCAAATTTGACAACATGGTTTGTGAGGCTAGAAACATTATGGAAACATCTAGAAACAAGGTAGAAACATGGTGGAAACTTCATGAAATGGAAAGATCTTCTTTTGTACCAACAAAATGAAAGCTAGAAGATGTCAATGAGTTTGAAGACAAACTCTAGGAGATGAAATGAAACAAGATTTTCCCATTTACCTGATTTTGAAAACCTTTTTGCACAGTGTTGTTGTGACAACATTTCAAACTCCTAATTTGCTATACCACCCATGAAACAACTTGATTTTTAGACCTATATCACTATTGTACCTACACAATCAAAGCTATAAATGGTCAAAGATGAATGAATCAAGGTCTTGGAGCTGAATGAAAATGAAGTTTATAATCTTATACCTGAATTGTAGCCTTCCATGAGGTACCAAATTGCTGTTCTAGATTGCAGATGTCCTAATTAAGACTAAAAATGGAGAAAACATGAAGAAAGGAGGCTAGAAATGAAGTTTTGATGGTGAAATTAGTCTACAACTACTTTTTGATGTTTGTACTTGAAAAATGAAGAGCTACAACTACATATGGAGGAGATAAAAGTTTTCTATAGCTCCGCACATGTGTGAACCATTCAAATTTGTTATTTCATGAAAATCCTATATCTAACTAAAACTACAATAACATGGCAGTTAAGATCAAGTTATGTATTCAGGTATGAAACTACATATATCATCTTTTTACCAAGAAAAACAATCATATATAACAAGAAATCAATCTATAACATGTTATTGATCATAACTCAACCATTGTAAATTGATTATACATTAAACTTTTAAGTTTCAAAGTAGGAATACATGCACATAAGGAATTTAAATTATATTGTATATCAAGGTGTATATATAAATATTAAAACCTAGTCCATAATGGTAGACATATACAAAAATTTAGCAAATATGCCAACTCAAAACATTTTTTACAAAATGTGGCATATGTCGTCTCAAAATCTATATACAATCTACATGCCGAATAGCTACATCAAATACCAAACGTCCACTTGACCCTATGTCTCTGGTGAATCTTCAATCTATGATGGATCCTCAAAAAGTGTCCACTTCGTGCCATGATGTCTAGTAGTTGATGGAGGCAAAGTTGACTGCATTAACAAGTAAAAAAACAAAAAAATTAATTAATCTCTTAAATGGTAAATATAAATAAGTTAGAGTTAGTAAATAGAATATTATCTACTACAATTTAGAACTTTCATTTATTAACATACATCTAAATCACTACAATCAACTATAAGACCTCTATAAACTATCAATTATTTAGAAAAATTCAATTCAATTACCTTGACTCTTTCTTATCATTCAGACAATCATTCTGCAAATGATTTTCTCTTAAGATGATCAGGTGTCCTACTGAAGTGTGATGACAAAGGTGGCACATCACTCACTTTCTCAAGAGACTGTAAAAGTAAAGTAACATTGAAATAAATTAATATATAATTATTAAGCAAAAAAAGAAATGCATACATTAAAAAAGGTTAGATGTGTTACACATAAACAATCTAGACTGCACTACACAAAAACTTATCTACTAGAAAACAAGCACATACCACCATCAAGGCCTCCTGCATCAATTGAGAAAGACTCATCAAGGATGAACTAACTAATATCTCTTGTATGAAAAATGACAAGAATGTAAGAGTCTATGTATACAAATAATTATAATAATTTTCAAAATTAATAGATCAATTTATCTATTCTCTATTTTATTATTTATCTAAATGACTATAATCAAATATTTAAGTTTTCTAAATTTTCAATTATAGTTCAATCAAATTACCTCCACCCTTTGTTGGCGTTCAAAAAGTCATTCCACGAATGATGGTCGCTTGGGTCGATCAAGAGTTCAATTAAAGACCATTGGCAAAGATGCCAAATCATTCACATTTTGGATTGACTATAAAAGTAAATTAACATGAAGATATAAATTAATATATGATTACTCACAAAGAATTAAATGCATACAATCAAAAAAGTTGATGTGTAGAAAAAATTATACCGACAAGTTGAAGCCAAATTGGATGGTAGACATAGTTCCATGATGAACTTCTTTCAACTCCTCCTTTGTCATCAACTATTATCCCCCTTAGATACATTAGTACTAATATTTGTTTATATTATTCAAATGGAATACACCATGAAATTTAACTTTAAATTTTACCTCTATAAAAGATTGGCCATGCTCTTCTCCTTCTCTACGGTCCACTGATGCTTGTGCTTCTGCTCTTGTCCCCGACCCCTCAACTTGAGTTCTAGACCCCACTGCCTCATCTCGTGAAGTGACATCATACTCTCAAGTGTTCAAGGGTGGATCACTACTCTCCATAAGAGAACGTAAGCACACATTATTGCAAAAAGTGCATTGATGGGGCACACAAACATGTGTGGACGAGGAGGGTCTAGTAATATTAGGTGATCTAATATCACCACCAACATCATGTGGTTGTGCAAACTGAGAGGTTTGTGTAATCAAGTGCTCGGTCAAAGAGTGTATGATAATGAGGCCCTACTGTGTTGCATTTGTAACAACATTTGGGTTTTGAATTGGGGGTGGAGAAGGGATAGCAGGAGGAATAAAAGGACCTTCCACTTGTCTCATTGCCCTAGGTCTATTTTGAGGCATTCCCTTACCTACTCTTCAGAACTCTCTAAAATCAAAATAATTCACATGGTGACCCATTACAAACTCTACATATAGTTTACGAAGGAAATACAAAGGTACATCTAAATTGTTGTTGGGTGGTTTATCAAAAACCATCCACCAACAATACCAAAATTTTTGACTAATACCCTCATGTGTACACCATTTGATTGAATACTTAGGCTTGCAAACATCAACATGCAATCCAGTTTTAGTATTGACAAAATATTGGGCTAACATAGCTTTGGTAATGTCTAACTCTTTCACTTGATCATATGATAAACCGTCAACATATCCTGCCTTCTTGTTTTCTCGCCATTGCCTAAATGATTCATGTTGGTTTGTGAGGGTTCAAATATGAGTAATAATCCCCTCTAAATTTGATATCATTGAAGACAATCGAGGGTGGTGGCGATACATTTCTACAATCCTACTTATTTGATCAATGTTTCTTTCAATTTTCTCTTTGATTGTTGGAGGGGGAGGGTTTGGGTTTTCATGTTGTTCATCCATTTTACCTATTTAAAATATAAAACATACCCATTTAGGATTAAAAATTAAAAAAAATTCTTGAATGTACAAAACAAACAAAAAAATACAAGAATCATACCTACTGGGATCAGATATCTGTTCTAGGAGACTCCGATATCCATTTTTTAAGAGGTCTACATTTTGCAAGCCATGGGTTTGCAAAATGCAGCCTCTTTCTTGACTTTTTATGGTCTCCAAAATGGATATCTATTTCAGTTTGGTATTCCAAACCAAAACATATATTCCTTACATGCCTAAGAAAGTCAAACTTGCCCAATTCATGATTTTGGCTAAGTAAAGATGTGATTTTTTTTCTATTGCCACCGTTTGGCCCGCAATGATTCTACACTCACCCCCATCTTAAAATCTATATACAATCCACATGCAGAATAGCTACATCAAATACTAAAGGTATACTAAAGGTCCACTTGACCCTATGTCTCTGGTGAATCCTCAACCTGTGATGGATCCTCAAAAAGTGTCCTCTTTGTGCCACGATGTCTAGTAGTTGATGGATGCAAAGTTGACTGCATTAACAAGTCAAACCACAAATTTGATTAATTAGTTCAATGGTAAATATAAATAAGTTAGAGTTAGTAAATATAATCTTATCTATTACTCTTAAGAGGTAAAAAGAGGAGAAGATGGAATGTGTAAGTACACTAGATCAAACCCTCCTTTCACTCTAACATTCAAGGACAAAGGAAGAGCAAAGCCACTACAAGATAGAAGAGGGCTCAACTACTGATCTTTGTGCTCTTGTTTGTCAAGGAAAGATAAGATTCAACCAAGCTTTTTATCAAACCCTAGGCTAAGTAGGAATGAAACCCAATTTATAAGATAATCAACTTGAAACAGATGATCAACAGCATAAATATGGAAACCAAAAGTACATAGAGGATTAGTAAGATGTTGGAACCTGTCTCCCAAAAGTAGAGGTGTCAGAGGACAAATTTGGCAACCGCCCAAGTCTAGAAGTAGGATTTTGCTAGAGGTCAAAACTGAGAAAAGGTTGCAAATGATGCTCAGAAACTAGATCTAAAAGCTTGAGGCCTTGCGGACTAAGGCGGCAACTGCCCAAGTCTATTCGAGGAGATAATCTAGAATTATTTTTTGATCTTGAAACTCTGATTCCTATACTACTTCCTTGTAGCTCCACTTTTCCCAAAAATTGTACCTGTAATTTGCACACAAGACAACAAGTGAGTGGTTTGGGGGTTGTGGTGTTTAGGATCTTGCCTCAGTCAATCCCTGGAAGGACATTCAAGTCTTCCAAAACTATTGTCAATGAGAGAGCGTGCCCTTGCAGGGTAGAGGCTAAAGATAATCCAAATGATGAAATGACTCAAATAGAAATGATGTCACCTCAGAGGTGAAGTCCTTAGGAGGATGAAATCTCTTCAACTCATAAGGAGATGAATGATTATGACATATCTACAATAAACACACAAATACAAACACAAATTTGTAAAAATAGCACAATGAATATTGTGAATGCTCTTTGCTCCAATATCATAAGTTTGCGTTATCCATCTAGGTGTAAAATGAAGTCAAAAACTAACTTATATATGCTTTCCTGCTATCATTTACAAATTCAAGTCACAAAATCTGACAAGGAGAAACATTTTGGAAGGGCCCAAGCTGATATACCAAAAGTTAGCCTAACCAATTAGGAGAGACTTGGTCAGTTGGTGCCCAAGTCTAGGGGTCTAAAATGGGTTAGGGTTAAGTTAAAGGAGGTCCCAAGGGTCCAAAATGTCATGGGTGTCAGGTAATTTCCTTCGGGATGATCAATTATAATGTATAAAGAAGCAAATAGGACCTAGGAGCTAAACTAGGAGGTAAAAAGGCATGAACTACTTTTTACTACATAACAACTACAATATAGAACTTTCATTTATTAACATACATCTAAATCACTACAATCAACTATAAGACCTTTCTAAAATATCAATTATTTAGAAAAATTCAACTCAATTACCTCAACTCTTTCTTGTCATTTAGAGAATCATTTGGTAAATGATTATCTTTTAAGACAATCAGGTGTCCTACTGAACCATGATGGCAAAAGTTCCACATCACTCACTTTTGCAATAGACTGTAATAGGTAAATAACATTGAAATAAATTAATATATAATTAATAACAAAAAGGAAATGGATACATTAAAAAGGTTAGATGTGTTACAAATAAACAATCTAGAATGCACTAAACAAAAACTTATCTACTAGAAAACAAGCACATACCACCAACAAGGCCTCCTGCATCGATTGAGAAGGACTCATCATGGATGAACCAAATAATATTTCCTATATGAAAAATGACAAGAATGCAAGACTCTATGTATACATATAATTTTAATAACTTTTAAATTAATAGATCAATTTAAACAAAACAAAAAAATGCTCACTAGCATTGGGGGAGAGGAGCTATTAGTCATTAGGGATAACTTTACGACCATGTAGAAGTTACATGGAATATTTTAGAACCTCTATTTTTTTAGAAATGTGATATGGACTCTTATCTATGTAGAAATAAGGTTTAGATGTGTGACTCATCATGCAACTCTCCACATACCACCAACGAGGCCTCCTCCATCGATTGAGAAGGACTCATCATGGATGAACCAAATAATATTTCCTATATGAAAAATGACAAGAATGCAAGACTCTATGTATACATATAATTTTAATAACTTTTAAATTAATAGATCAATTTAAACAAAACAAAAAAATGCTCACTAGCATTGGGGGAGAGGAGCTATTAGTCATTAGGGATAACTTTACGACCATGTAGAAGTTACATGGAATATTTTAGGACCTCTATTTTTTTAGAAATGTGATATGGACTCTTATCTATGTAGAAATAAGGTTTAGATGTGTGACTCATCATGCAACTCTCCACATTAGCGCATCTAGTGAGAAGTGTCCTTAAAATGAATTTTTAAAGATTCAACAAAAATGAGCTAGCATGGAATTTTTTTACAACCTCTTACATTTCATGAGAAAATACAAGGTATTTATTGTACTCACATTTTACATTTGTCATAGGATAAACATATAATATGAAGTATTCCAATGCATGTATATTGCCACCATAGTAATTATACACATAATAATAGTATTTGTCTACATGTTTGGAGTGTTTTTGATGCAGGAGCATCCATGGTTCAAGAGAAATCTTGCATCAACCAAAAACATTTGCATTTTAGTTTATTTTCTTTCATTTTCCCTATTCAGTTCAGTCAGTTCAGCCAGTGGCAGTTTTTGTATTTTGGTCCACATTCTATTGCAGTTTCATTTTAGACCTTGCAGAGTTGGACTTAGCATCTAGACACATTCATGCACATCATATCCAAAATTTAGATCATTTGGATCAGGTACCGGTAAAATATCACTATTAGAAGATCGACTGTTTTCTCAAAACAAAGCATCCTGACAGTCTCAGACAATTAGCTAAAGGAGAAGACTTACATAGCATTTCACAACTTGTAGAGCTAAATGACACATCATTCAATGTCTTTGGATTGTGGTTGACCTTCCTTGAGATAGGCACACCATTCCATTCATTTGCAGAGGATTTCTAAATGATTAGGTCCAACCTATCTGTGTACACACGTTACAACTCTTCATTGGAGTTTTTGATCTTCATCGACGCAGAGGAATATTATGTTCCAGAGATGATATATATTGATGTAATAGATGCCTAGGAAAGCAGTGATTGATAGTTCTAAGTTGGATGGTTTGAATTTCAGGGGAGGGAGCTTCAAAGGTATATCTTGTGCATATTCTGTAATTCTATGATCAGGCCTGTGAGCCCTAATTGTAAGCCCGCATGTTGCCGGCCAATTTTTATTTGAATTCTATGATATACTGAATGATTGAATCTGAATTTACTTTATATCTTTGAGTTGTTTCCGTGTTGTTTACTCTAGTTGCACGGTCTGGATAATTCACTTTGTGGACCCTCCTAACCGTGATTGCACCAAGTGGTATCAGAGCAAAGTTTGAATCGTTGCGAATGAATTGAGTGAAGTTGGTGAAGGAATTCTGTAAGATCTTGCTATGGATAGATCATCGAATCTAAGAGAGACTACCTGTGTTGTCAACCGATCACCGATTGTGAGGGAGTTATCACCTTGTAGCCCGATCACTGAATTTGAGGCAGTTACACTTGATGCTAGGAAGAGATGCCACCGAGGAGAATACCTGCTATTGGTACCATGGTTGGAAGAATGGATGAGATGATGAAAACAATGCAAGTTTTCTTGGATACTGTGGAAGAAGATCAGAGAAGAGGACTTACACCTCGACCTAATGTTGAAAGGGATGATGATGAAGAATTCCAATCTGTTGATCAAAATGAAGTAACCCTAGATGAAGAAGAAGAATCAGATCAAGTCAAAATGTTGTGATCTATTCCAAAGATTAGGAAAAGATCTAGAGTTGATGTATCAAATTACACTGGCCATTTGAATCCGGAGGAGCTAATTGATTCGATAAATGACCTAGAAGAATACTTTGAGTATGAAGAAATTGAAGATCTAGAGAAGGTGAAATTTGCAAAGAAAAAATTTAAGGGACATGCTGCTATATGGTGGAAAGAAGTTCAATTGGATAGAAATAGAAGAGGAAAAGAAAATATTACAAAGTGGGATAGAATGGTGACAAAGTTGAAGAATCAGTTTATACTTGATGACTATGAGTTGCAACTGTTGAAGAGATTACAAAACTTGAGATAAAAGGAGAAATTTGTGAAGGAGTCTATGGAAGAATTTCATAAGATGATCATATAGACATGACATGGTGAACCAAGCAAGGAGAAAGTAGCAAGATACATCAATGGACTGCGATTGAACATTCAAGAGGAATTGAGTTTAGTAAGGATGACATCTCTGGAAGAAGCATATCAGTTTGCCTTGAAAGTTGAAGAAAAGTTGAACAAGAGGCATGATCAAAGACAGATAGGTAGAGGAGGTAAATTTTAGAGAGGTAGAACATTTCTCAGAGGAGAGAGATCATATGCAGAGCAAAACAGACAAGATAACACATTCAAGAAGGAGGACAGAGATAATAATGCATACTGGAGAGATGATAGAACTTTCTACCACAAAGGAAACCCTAATTCATACCAGAGTGAAGAATATAGAAGAGAAAGAAGAGGACCTGATAGGAGAACATTCAGAGGAACCTTTTTAAGTGTGGAGGTGAAGGACATAGAACATTTGAATGCAATCAAGGAAGTACAAGAAAGAAGACAAAGAATAATGGAAGAATAACCTATATAGAAGAAGAACCTATTGGATCACCGAGTTCATTTGGTAAACCTGAGAAAGGAGAATCACTTGTCATGAGGAGAGCACTATTTCATGAAGAGACAAATGAGGAAGCACCATAGAGGAAAAGCTTGTTCCAGACTAGATGCAAATTAGGAGGTAAATGTTGTAAAGTTGTAATTGATAGTGGTAGTTCAGATAACCTAGTTTCAGCAGAGATGGTGACTAAGCTGAAGTTGGAAAGATTAAAACAACGTTAAGCCATATTAGATAGCATGGATTTAGGATGATCATAAGGTACTGGTGAGTGAACAATGTCTGGTGAAATTTCATATTTGATCTTATCATGATGAAGTATTGTGTGATATTATGCCTATAGATGCATGTCATATTTTGTTGGGTAGACCATGTCAGTATGATAGGAAAGCTATACATGATGGGAGAAAGAATACATACTCTATAACATCAAATGGAAAGAGAATTACTTTGATTCCTTTGGAAGATGATCCTAAGAGTGAAATATGTGGGAATACTAGAATCTGTTTGGTAGATGGAAGAAAATTTTTGGATGGTTTGAGACATGAGAATATGTGTTATGCTTTGATTCCTAAGAAGCCTAAAAACTTGAAGACTGAAGAATCACAACCGGAGGAGATAACTAAGTTGCTGATAGAGTATGAAGACATCATATCAGATCTTATATACCTGGAGCTAGTTTGTCTAACAAAGAAACACATAGAATGAGACTAGTAGAGAATGGAGAACTAAATAGACAGATACAAGAGTTGTTGAGGAAAGGTTTGATTAGAGAAAGTTTGAGTCCTTGTGCAGTACTTGCAGTGTTAGCACTGAAGAAAGATGGAGAATGGAGAATGTGTATAGACTCTAGAGCAATCAACAAGATCACAGTTAAGTATAGATTCCCTTTACATAGGATGGATGACATTATGGATTGTTTAAGTGGAGCAACATATTTCACAGAGATAGACTTGAAGAGTGGATAACATCAGATTAGAATCAGAGAAGGAGATGACTGGAAAATTGCTTTTAATCTACAATTGAAGGATTGTATGAGTGGTTAGTGATGCCTTTTGGATTGACAAATGCATCGAGTACTTTCATGAGATTGATGAATGAACTTTTGAAGAAATTCTTGGGTAAGTTTGTTATTGTATATTTGGGTGATATTTTCATCTTTAGTAAGACAAAAGAAGAACATTTGTGGCACCTGAGACAAGTATTGCAGAGGTTGAGAGAAGAGAAATTACTGATAAACATCAAGAAGTGTAGTTTCATGAAGGAAGAATTGGTATATTTGGGATTTGTGATTTCTGCGAAAGGATTGAAGATGGATCCTGAGAAGGTAAGAGCAATTGTTGAATGGCCTACATTGAAGAACATTGGAGAAGTCAGATCATTTCATGGATTGGCTAGTTTCTACCAGAAATCCATCAAAAAATTTAGTTCAGTATGTAACCCTATGACAGATATAATGAGAGGTGACATAAAAGACTTTACGTGGACATCAGGAGCAGATAAACATTTTGAATTGTTGAAATAGAAGGTGATAGAGCAACCTATTTTGGCATTACTAGATTTCAATAAGGCATTTCAAGTAGATTGTGATGCAAGTGGAAATGCAATAGGAGCAGTGTTAAGTCAAGAAAGTAGACTTGTAGCATATTTTAGTGAGAAGATGAATGATGCAAGAAGAAGATATTTAGTTTATGATTAGGAGTTCTATGCCATAATTCAAGCCTTGAAGAAGTGAAGACATTACTTGTTGCCTAAGGAGTTTGTGTTGTATAAAAATCATCAAGCTTTGTAATAGTTGAACAGTCAAGGAAAGTTGAATTAAAGACATATGAGATTGGTAGAGTTCATGTAGAGTTATACTTTTGTGTTGAAGCATAGGAGTGGAAAATCAAACAAGGTTGTAGATGCATTGAGTAAAAGAAGAAATTTGCTGACAGAGATGAGAATTGAAGTTTTGGGATTTGAAGAATTGAAGAACATGTATGAGGAAGATCCTAATTTTACAGAACCTTGGAAAGCATGTAAGGAACCTGTTGTGACAGATAGGAGTAAGTGGTTGGATTATTTCATTCAAGAAGATATGTTGTTCAAAGGAAATCGGTTATGCATACCTAGGAGTTCAATGAGATATAATTTGATCAAAGAGAAGCACAATGGTGGATTGGTAGGATATTTTGGCATCAGTATCTTTGGTAAGTGAAAATTACTTTTGGCCTCAGATATATAAGGATGTTAGGAAATTTGTGCAAAGTTGTAGAGTTTGTCAAGTTGCAAAAGGGAGTAATCACAATACTGGATTGTATAAACCTTTGATAGTACCAGAGAGACCTTGGGAAAACATAAGTATGGATTTCATAAGGGGATTATCGAAGACATAGAGAGGACATGATTCAATATTTGTAGTGTTGGACAAATTTTCAAAAATGACACATTTTATACCTTGTAAGAAGACAACTGATGCAGTGCATGTAGCTGACCTATTTTTCAAGGAGATTGTGAGATTGCATGGATTACCAAAGGGCATAATTTCAGACATAGATACAAGATTTCTTGGATGCTTTTGGAAGACACTTTGGAAGAGGATGAAGATAGATTTGAAGTTCAGTTCAACATTTCATCCATAGACTGATGGATAGACAGAGGTAGTGAATAGGAGTTTGGGAAACTTGTTGAGATGTTTGGTTAGAGAGAAGTCAGGAAATTGGGACTTGATTCTATCACAAGCATAGTTTGCATATAATAATTTAGTGAATAGGAGTACCGAAAGAACACCATTTGAGATTGTGACAGGAACTAACCCTAGAGGAGTAGTAGAGTTGAGAGACATCAATATGGAAGAGAAGAGTACATAAGCAGAAGAATTTGTAGGACACATGGAGACAATGCATAATCAGGTTAAGAAGCATTGGAGGAGATGACCAGTAAGTATAAGGAGCAAGCAGATGAGAAAAGGAGACACAAAGAATTTGTAGTTGGTGATGAAGTGATGGTATATCTGAGAAAAGAAAGATTTCCAGTTGGGACATATAACAAGTTGAAGATGAAGAAGCTTGGACCATGTAGGATACTTAGAAAATTTGATTTAGGAAATGCATATGAAGTGGAGTTACCAGAGACATTTGGGTATATCACCTATTTTCAACATTGCAGACCTATATCAGTATCATGAAGTAGAATTCAATGACAACATTGGAGATAATTTATAGAAGTAGTTACCACAACAAGTACGGGAGCATATTGAAGACATCTTGGACAACAGAATTGGATGTAGCACTAGAGGTAGACAATACAAAGAATATCTTGTGAAGTGGAAAGGTAGACCGAAAGAAGACTCATCTTGGATTTCTCAGGCTGAGGTGGACCATCTTGGTTTTCCTCTAGCCCCAACAAAGTGAGGGATTCACTTTTTTCAATAACCCCAAATGTCTGATGCAGGAGCATCCCTCATTCAAGAGCAATCTTGCATCAACCAAAAACATTTTCATTTCAGTTTGTTTTCTTTCATTTTCCCTGTTCAATTCGGTTAGTTTAGTCAATAGCAGTTTTTGTATTTTGGTTCTCATTCTTCCACAATTTCATTTTAGACCTTACAGAGCTGGACTTAGCATCTAGACACATTCATGCACATCATATCCAAAATTTAGATCATTTGGATTAGGTATCAGTAAGATATCTCTATCAGAAGATTGACTATTTTCTTAGAACAAGGCATCTTGATAGTCTCAAACAATCAGCTAAAGGAGAAGACTTACAGATCATTTCATGACTTTTTGAGCTAAATGACACATCATTCAATGTGTTTGGATTGTGGCCGACCTTCCTTGAGATCTACACACCATTCCATTCATTTGCGGAGGAGTTCTACATGATTAGGTCTAACCTATCCATGTACACACGTTATAGATCTTCATTGGAGTTTGTGATCTTCCTTGGCCAACGTGGAGGAATCTTATGTTTCAGAGATGATATATATTGATGTGACTGCACTAGTTTTCATTATAAGTGGATCCTCAAATAGTTCCTTATCTAGTAGGATGTTTCACTAAAACCTAGAATAGATAGGAGGCACCAAAAATCACCACTTAGGCCTTGGGAATTATATAGACCACCATTTTCCATTCAAGAATTTAGTAATGACGATGATGGAGATGAGACAATTAAAGTTGTAGTTGAGGATGATGTAGTGTCACAAATGCATAGATATTATTGGTAGAAGATGTGTCCCTACTATTATATCCATTAGATGTAGGTAGAGGAGTGGGTTCAAGAGTATCAAAATGAGGAGGAGGATTACAAGGAGCAATTGGAAAGATACGATGGGCAAATAGGTAGTGACAAGGCCATGAAGGTAGATAGAGGAGAGACAACATTAAATGTAGTCCCAATGCAACAAAGAGGAGGGGACTAGGGTGATGATATAGGCATGCAATATATAACATTTAAATTTCATTCCCTCACAAATTATAAATTATATGATATCTTAAGATAAATGACCTAACACATAGATCATGTTTAATATGTAGGTATCTTAGATGAGTGGTTGTATCGACCATAGACCATTTGACAAGTGGTGTTCCTATGATATTGACAAAGTGGATAGTGAAATAATATACATGTTCCAGTCAATTTTATCTACTATTCAATCTTATGAGCAAGGCTTATGGTAGCTTGGGAGGAGAGGAATGCAACCTGATAAAGACAGATGTGTCATTACTATAGCAAGACATTCTTTCTTGGAGCTAGAAAATGTACAAGTGAGGGTAGCCATGTCACCACATATAGGTATCATTATTGGCACAATGAAATTTTATAAGTTGATAGTAACACAAGAAAATTACAGAGTGTAACAAGTAGATTATAGTGACACAAGTAGATTACAAAATATGGATAGAGATTTATAACCTCTGAAAGGAGGTGGGTAGGTTATGAGGCATGATAGATTTTCACGAGCAAGTCTAAATCTAGGAGTAGAATTAGGAGTAGGAAAAATCACCTACAAGGTCTAGGTTGATAGCCAATGTTAGAAGTGAGATGGGGGAGTGACTCTCAATGCTACCTCCCCCCAATTGATATGTACCTGATCATGTTACGATTTTTGTTATATTGATGACATTTGGTATTGGAAACTTTGATATGTATGGTTGGTCTTCATATTTATTGGTTTATGGCATGGACATCTATATGATCTATATTTTTTAATGGAATTTTAGTTTCCTTGTATGTTTATGTGTTTTCTATATGTTGATGTGTATGTGAATGATATAGCATCAATTGATCAATACACACAATTATCTTGGTGATCAATGAACATTGTATGCCATAATGGAATCCTCATAAGATGAATCAATCAATGCACTAAAATGGATCACATAATCATTAGTTGAATCAATTGAAAAATCTATATGAATAAATGAATAATTGATGTGTTAGTAAAGGTCAAATCTATATGAATAATGGATAATACATGTTTCTTTCTTTCCCATTTTCATTCTTTTAACCATTATTTTATATGATAAAAAATGTAACAAACACCACGATTCTCTATTTTATTATTTATCTAAATGACTATAATCAAATATTTAAGTTTTCTAAATTATCAATTAAAGTATAATTCAATTGAATTACCTCCTCCCTTTGTTGGCATTCTGAGAGTCTTTCGACGAATGATGGTCCCTTGGGTCTATCAAGAGTTTAACTAAAGAATATTGGCAAAGGTGCCACATCATTCACATTTTGGATAGACTATAAAAGTAAAGTAACATCAAGATATAAATTAATATATAATTACTCACAAAAAATGAAATGCATACAATAAAAAAGTAAGATGTGTTGAAAAATTTATACTAGCAAGTCTAGGCCAAATTGGATGGCAGAAAGAGTTCCATGATGAATTTCTGTCAACTCCTCTTCTGTCATCAATTGTTATCCCCTTTAGATACATTAGTACTAATCTTTGTTTATAGAATATTCAAATGGAATACACCATGAAATCTAACTTTAAATTTTACCTCTAAGAAAGATTGGCTTTCCTCGTCTCCTTCTCTACCCCCTGATGCTTGTGCTTGTGCTCTTGTCCTCGACCCCTCAACTTGAGTTTTGGACCCCACTGCCTCAGATAATGAAGTAAATGTATGAGACATCATACTTTAAAGTGTTAAGGGTGGCTCACTACTCTCCCCAAGATGACCCAAGAATAATTGATTGGGAAAAATGTAATGATGAGGCACACAAACATGTGTGGATGAGGAGGGTCTAGTAACCTCAGGTGATCCAATATGACCACCAATATCATGTGGCTGTGTAAGCAAAGAGGTCTGTGTAATCAAGTGCTCAATCAAAGAGTGTATGGCAATGAGGCTCTGATGTGTTGCATTTGCAACAACGTTCAGGTGCTAAATTGGAAGTGGAGAAAGGATAGCAGGAGGGGGATTAAAAGGACATTGCACTTGTCTCATTACCCTAGGTATATCTTGAGGCATTCCTTTACCTACTCCCTGGAACTCTCTAAAATAAAAAGAAATTCACATGGTGACCCATTACAAACTCTTCATATAGTTCACGAAGAAAATATAAAGGTACATCAAAATTGTTGTTGGGTGGTTTATAAAAAATCATCCACTAATGACCCAAAAATTATGAGTAATACCCTGATGTGTACACCATTTGATTGAATACTTAGGCTTATGAACATCAACATGCAATCCAGTTTTAGGGTTGACAAAATATTGGGCTAACATAGCTTTGGTAATGTCTAAATCTTTGACTTGGTAGTATGATAAACCATTAGAACATTTTATCTTCTTCACTTCTTGCCATTGCCTAAATGATTCATGTTGGCTTGTGAGGGTTTGAAGATGAGTAATAATTCCATCTAAGCTTGATGTCATTGAATACAATCGAGGGTGGCGGTGATAAACTTCTATAATCCTACTTATTTCATCAATATTTCTTTCAATTTTCTAGATTGGATTGTTGGAGGGTTTGGTGGGGAGGGTTTGGGTTTTGATGTTCTTCATCCATTTTACCTATTTCAAATTTAAAACATAGAAATTTAGGATTTAGAACAAAAAATTCATTTGATTTACAAAAAAAAAGAGAAGAATTAGACCCTTACCTCTTCAAATTTGCCTCCTCCAAATCGGATATTCATTCTTCTGCAATCAAATATCTGTTTTTGCATCTCTGTGTTTTGCAGGCTGCAGGTTTTGCAAAACATAGACCTTTTTTCACTTTTTAAAAAATGGATATCCATTTTAGGTTTCACAAAATGGATATTATTACCAACCCATAAAAAAGTCAAAGAATCATTTTACAATTTTGGCTATTTAAAATGCATTTTTTTCTCTCCTATTGCCACTGTTTGGCCTGCGATGATCCTGCACTCACCCTTCATAATAGAGCAAAGGTAAAATTTTTTTGAATTGCATACCTAGTCTTATTTTGAGACAATGCACATCAATGAAAAGGGAAACATGATAAATTTGATGCATTATGGAAAGGCCCATAGTTAGATTTCATTAGGGAAAATGTGTTTTTATCTAAAAGCTATACTAGGGAACTTGTTGTTACTATTAGTGAATGGCCAATACCTTAAATATTACTTTTCACCTTCTACCCTCTTATTTGAAATATATTTTGGTTTCAAATGTTTTATATACATTGTAAATAAATATAAATTAATTATTTAAACTTCATTATCCTTAGTTGTTTCCAAGTTTAATAATATTTCTTTTCCTTAAATAGAGTAGGAAGATGTTCTTTCCTAGATTAGTTCCCCTATCACCAATATCCTTAGAAAATATTAGGGAAATAAAGAAATAGTGGCCATACAACTAGGATTTTCTCATCACAACTTGTACATGATTGGATTAATGATCAATTTTATAATTAATTGTTTCTTGTTATAGATCATTTTCTTAGGAAATTACCAAATAAGACTTTCGACTACTCTCACTTGTTAATATAGGAGATAGATAATAATAAATGGATTAGTAGACCTTAGAGGATCAAACAAATGACTTAGACTAGTTGGGAAACTTGAGAAGAAAATAGTTCAAGATATTTTTTAGCTTTGTACATCATATATAAATAGCAAAGATCAGAAGTCATAAAATGCAGTCTGTCAAGATGTCACCTAAAGTAGTTTGAGAAGGAAGCATACAATTTTACATATTAAATTGGTTCCCTTTGGAAACTCTAGGATAAACCACTTTTATTATTTACAAAGTGTTATGTTGTAAATTGTGCTCCTGCTTGGGTTAGCACAATTTCATTAAGTTTAGCTCCTACCTTTTAGTGTCCCTCAACCCCTTTCATTATTGGGTTTATCTAAACCTTGATTGACATTTATCTTATCGAGGAAATGTCGCATTTGAAATATTTGATGACAAAACCCAGAAAGAGATGATGGATTCCAGACATTTAGGACACTCTTAAGACTGATGTGGAGCAAAATTTGGGGGTTGGACTTGGGCGCCCGTGCCCTAGTCCTGCCCTAAATCTTGGGATTCCAAGTTTTGTTTGGATGTTGGCTTATGTTGTGTGTTTCGAGATTCTAAATTCTAAATTTTGTTTTCATGCAATGTCAGAATTTTATTTTGATCCATTTCCCTCCTAAGGTGAGGTATTTAAAGAGAATTGAAAATAATTTTATCACACACAACTCTCATCCAAGCTTACTACGTCAAAATTCTACTACAAGTTCTATTGAAGGTCTATAAAGTGTTGAAGCTCATTGAAGATTTGGATCTTTACTATCATGGAGATATGATGTGAAGATTAGGAATCAAGATCTTGAGTCTATCTTGCTCTTCCTAGGGTTTGTCAATACTTTTGTATGATCAAGAGAAGGGTTGAAGCCTCCAACTTGAGTTTTGGAATCCTCCGTGGATATGGTTGCCTCACCTTCTTGTTCTACAAGTCTTCATTGATGTCATATCCTTAAGGTGAAGTTGTTGTTTCCTTGAGTGAAACATTTGTGGCTATACTCCTTGATGCTTGAGTCATTTAGGATCTTGCATTTGTTTATGCTTACACATTTGGTTTACAAGCACACACATCTGCATACTTTGACATTAGCTATCATTGAGGTAGAAATACCAAAGATAGGGTTTGACTAAGGCAAACTCCTATATAGCCACAACCATCTTTCTCCTTCTTTTGTTTGTGCAGGTCAGATTCGAAAAGATCCGACGGAAAGAAGAGAAGGAGAAGTAGGTATGGTCATTATGAAAGTTACAGATTTGTCTTTGGAATACCTATAGGACTTCAGGGTAGGTGCCCAAGTCGAACAAGACTTGAAAACTGAGATCTTGAACCTTTCATAGAGATAAAGACACCTGGTGCAGATAATTTTGCTGACAAAAAACTTACGGGACTCTGGGATGGGCACCCTATTCTTACAGGCATTTCAATTTCAGGTGCATAGTCACTGTTATCTTTCATCTGCATTTCTGTGATCAATCTGTAGGTTTCTGCTCCTGAAATCCATCTGTTAATGCATATCTTATAACTAGGGTTTGGTTTCTCCTTAGCTAGTTAGGGTTTGCAAAACTCTACTTGAGACACCTTTTCATGTACACCAAAGAGGAATAAGATACATGTAGCTTAACACTCTCATAGTGATTGAGCTCAGTTCATATTCTAAATGTTAGTGCAAGAAAAGAGGGGCTTGACCTAGTTTGCAAATACTATCATTCTCTCTCTTTTCACCACTAAACATTTTGGTGAACCCATGTTTTAAAGAATTTGCATCCTTTAGCATTAGATCTAATTGTATTTGCTGTTCTAAATCGGATTTAGATTGCAAATCCTCTTTCATGAAAAGTACATGCATTGCATTTTGATTGATCTGTCTTTTCATTGAAAGAGCATAAATTTTTTTGAAAATTTGTTACTTGCATAGTGATATCTTGTTTCATTTTTACAAAGTATATGATATATTGTTTTACATTTAAGTATTGGGTTAATTAGATTATGTAGAAATGTCAGATTTCTTTTTACAAGACTTTAAAGCATATAATGAGCCGTTTAGTTGTGATGACTTCAACATGTTAGATGAATCCTTGGATGACTTTATCTCTATTGAATATTCCACTATGAATCCTAAACCGTTGTTATTTCAAAGATTAGTAAATACAATTTATGTTTCTAAATCTCAAGAAGAACTTGTGAAACTGAATATAGTGGTCAACCTATGTTTTGATGTGCCTTAAACACAGATAAAACTAGTGCTCATTGTAAGAGGTTTTCTGACTTCTTCTCAACCTCTTGATTGCATCTATAACAAAGCTAAACAAATAACAAGTCAAAATCAACCATATCAAGATGGATCACAACATTCCAACCACAATGTAGTTTCTCATACATATAATACACAGAATAATAAACAAAGTAAACATCAATCACCCATTCTGATATCTTTACCAACTTCTCAACCTATGCTTCCTCAACCACCTCGTTTAACACATAAAGTTGGTCAAGATTATGATCTTGTTGAGTAGCTTCACACTACTCCTGCTAAGATTTCTCTTTGGGAATTCATACAAATGTCGCCTACATACCATGGAATTCTCCATTAAGCTTTACAAAAGGTGAATGTACCACCGACTGTTAAGCCTAATGATGTAGTAGCATTGTTAGACTATATGCATGTGACAAAAGTAGACATTCTATTTCAACAACACAGGTTACCCTCTATTCAAGTTTAACAACAATATGATCCTCTTATAATTTCTATCACTATAAACACAAAGTTGATAAAGCGAGTTATGGTTGATAATGGATTGGCTCTTAATGTTTGTGGTGTTGATTTGTTACATAAAATCAATGTTGATACAAATTTGATTAAATCGGATAAGCTTAACATTCATGGCTTTGATAATGTTGGTAGACAATCCCTGGGTACTATAAATTTACCTATAAAGGCTGGACCCATGACATTATCTACCCTTTTCATGTCATGCCTAGTGCACTTTCATATAATATGATTCTTGGAAGACTGTGGATTTATACTATGGGGGCAGTTCCATCTTCCCTTCATCTATCAATAAAGTTTATTTATGCAAATAAACTTCAAACCATCCAAGCCGATCCAGAGCTGGAAAGTTGTTTACATATTGAAACACAAAAACAAATCATCAATCATAAGGTCTTAAACAATTTAAAAGTTGATACATCAATACATCTTGCCATAGATAATGTTGTGCAAGGTGCTCAACCATCGTCAAATGCATTCCCTAGTGATGATTGGGGTTCATTGGATTTCACTCCTACCTTCATTGGGGAGTATAAACTTAATAATGCAAAAACGTCAAAAGTTCCATTGATATCATCTAAACAATCTATGGAAACACCTAAAGAATCTCAAGCTTCTTTAGTCAATAAGGAAGACAACACTCTTACTTATACTATAGATTATGAGACCTATGAGGCTCCACCATCTTCTAAAGAGATGGCATCCCTTTATGGTTGAGGATTTAAAATCCTTTATAAAAATTGTGAATATGTAGGTAATGGTTGTGGTGTAAATCAACAAGGAATCAAAGTACCTTTATAAGTTGCTGGAATTAATTACACAACTGGTATTGGGTACTACTTTTTGAAGCCCAATAAAGCTTACAAACGTCCTAATCTTAATGTTAATACTTTACCAACGCTCAATTTGATATATCCTGGGATGATAGGTAGTAATTGTCCACCAGGAGATATCGCATTGAATAATTTTTCTACAGATGATGCTTTAATGGAATCTATGGGAGCTTATGATGATTTGCCCCGCTATCATCATAATCATGGATTTCCCTATTATCTAAATGTCGATGCATACTTTGGGAATACCAATTACTCGATTAATGCTACTATAACATCTAATGAAGAATTTATAGAATCATCACAGTCACCTAGCCTCCTGGACCACAATACTTTACTCAATGGAAAGACTGTTGTTGTCTCGATGGAGAAGGATAACCCTGAAAAAGTTATCCCTATAGGAGATTGTTTAAACAAAGAAGAAAAATAAGAAATGATAAAACTCTTACATGATTTTCTTGAATTATTTGCTTGGAATTATTTAGACATGCTTGACATCGATCCTAAAATTGTAACACATAATATCATATTACAATATGATGCTAATTCAGTTAAAGAAAAAGTTGTAACATGAATCCTAAGGCTACATTATTGGTTAAAGCTGAGATATAAAAGCTTTTGCAAGTTGGTTTTATCCACCCTATTGACTATTCACCTTGGATTTTAAATATTGTGGTTGTTGCTAAACTTGATAATCATGTTCAAATTTGTACTGACTTTAGGAACTTGAATGTTGCTTCTTTCAAAGATTATTTTTCCCTTCCAAACATTGATCTAATTGTTGATTCAATATTTGGCCATGAATTACTTTCCTTCATGGATGGTTTTGTTGGGTTATAATCAAATCTTTATCAACCCTCAAGATTAGTACAAGACAACTTTTATCACCCCACAGGGAAAATTTTGTTGGGTGGTCATGTTGTTTGGATTAAAGAACACTGGAGAAACTTACCAATGGGCTATGAGTCTTATCTTTCATGATTACATGCATAACATATTAAAGAGGATTATGTCTATGACATTCTTGTGAAGTCTATTCTTTGCCAGGATCACGTCAAAATCCTCTGTCAAATCTTTAAGCAGATATGAAAATATAACATGCGCTTAAATCCCTATAAATGAGTCTTTGTCGTAGACAGTGGTAAACTATTGGGATTTATAGTTTCGCATCATGGCATTGAAGTAGACACAAAAAAATTGATATGATTGTTAACATGCCATCTCCTCTAAATAGCACTCAACTTCATAGTTTACAAGGGAACATACAAGCCATCTGTCGATTTGTATCACAACTTGCAGATAGGACTCACCCTTTCACTCAACTACTTAAGAAAGAATCAAAATTCCAATGGAACTCTGATTGTCAAAAATCCTTTGAAGACTTAAAAAAGTACTTATCTAATCCTCCTGTTTTACAACCAGCAACTACAGAAAAACCTTTTATTCTTTACACATCAGCTTCTACTAATGTTCTTGTGGCATTATTAGCACAACATGACGGTGAAGGCAAGGATTGTGTTGTATACTATATAAGCTAAACTTTGCTCAATTATGAAGTGCGATATACTGTCATAGACAAACAATGCTTAGCTCTTGTCTTTGCAACATAAAAGTTAAGACATTATCTCCTAAATGTTGAAATTCATGTCATTATAAAATTTGATCCTTTGAAGCATCTCTTTGCTAAAACGGATCTCTCAGGTCGCCTAGCTAAATGGGTTATGTTGTTTATGAAATTCAATCTCAAATTTATCTCTTTAAAAGTGATAAAAGGACAAGCGTTAACTGATCATTTAGCTGAGGCACCTTCACCTTTCTTTATTCAAAATAATGATGAATTTCCCGATGACCAAATTTTAACTATAGATAAAGATGATAAATGGGAATTATATTTTGATGGTTCAAGATGTAGAACTAGCTTAGGTGCTGGTATAATACTAGTACCGCCTTCAGGTAAGCTGATTCCTCTTTCTTACTGTCTAAACTTCTCATGCACAAACAACATTGCTGAGTACAAAGATCTCGTCGATGTCGCTTTGTCCCTAAATATTAAGCACATCACTATTTATGGTGATTCACAATTAATCATAAGACAAGTCACTGGATCTTATCAAGAAAAATAAGATAAACTATCTCAATATCATGATCTTGCCTTGTTATTATTAAAACAATTTTCATGCTTTACAATTGACACAATTCCAAAGAAAGACAATTGACATGCGAATGCAATGGCAAGCACAACTTCCCTTATATCCCATGATGATTCACTTGAAGAATATGAATTCATCATTCACAATATTAAATCACCAGTAGTAGTTGAGGCCACACCCTCGGATACTGACTTATGTTATAACAAAAATTCTGATGAATGGTACTCCCATATATTTCAATATTTGAGTGATGGTACCTTTCCTAATTCGGCATCCAAAAACACAAAAGTTCGCATATGCAAACTCGCAACACGTTACATTATCTTGTCCAATGTGTTGTATCGAAGAAGCTATAATGCCATTCTTCTCTGTTCTCTTAATAAATCAGAAATCCCAATTGCTCTAGAAGAGGCTCACTTTGGTGCTTGTGGAGGGTATTTTGGAGGAAAATCTTTGGTACACAAATTATTGCGTATGGGATTGTAACATCAAAAATTGTCCTCTTGCATGGTATGGTACAGTTTCCCTCAGTTTACCTCCTCACTTTGGGTGACCTCTCAACCTTTTTCGTTCTAACCTTCCCGAAACCCTGATTGACTAAGTCTAGTTGCAAAATGTTCACTTTTTGAGGTAACCTTTTGATGAAACTCAAAAAGGGAGTTTGAATTACAGGTCCCTGGGACCCCCAAAAAGTTGATCTGAGTGGAAAATGGGGGCTTGGACTTGGGCACCCGCGCCCTAGTCCTCCCCTGTTTCCTAGGATTTTGAATTTTGGCAGGATGTCGGCTCCCACCATATGCCTCAGGATTCTGTTTTCAAATTCTCAGTTTTCACGCGATATCGAGATGTTATTTTGAAATTTGAATTTCCCTAAAGTTAGATATAAAAAGACATTTGAAAATCATTTTATCATACATAATTCTTATGCAAGCTTGATGCCAAAACTTTGCCAAAATTGCCATTGAAGATAAGTGACTTGTTGAAGAATTCGAAAGTATTTTATATTTGCTATCATGGAGATAATGGATGGAGATTAGGAATCAAGATCTTGAGACTATCTTTCTCTTCCTAGGGTTTGTAGACCCTTTGTATGATCGAGAGAAGGGTTGAAGCCTCCAACATCAAGCTTGGAGATCCTTTGCGGACATTGCTGATTCGCCTCCTTGTTCATGCAAGTCTTCATTTGTTTTCATCTCCTTGAGGTGAAGTTGTATGTGTTTATTGATTCAAAGAAAGTTGTTGATCTTCCATTGATTGAGACATCTAGGGTTTGATATTTTTGCATAAACATTGTTAGGTTTGCACACACTTCTGCAAATCTTTATCTCTGGCTATTGTTGAGATAGAAATACTAAAGACGGGGCTTGACTGAGGAAAGCTCCTATATAGCCACAACATCTTTCTCCTTCTTTTGTAGGTGAAGATCATACTTTGCAGGTTCTGGTGGAAAGAAGCTATAGAAAGGAGGATATTGTGGGTACAATCATCATGGACTTTTAAGTTTTTAGATTCTGACACTTGTGGGACTAAAGAGCGGGTGCCCTAGTCCAACTAGGGGCAATTTTTGGGATCTGGAAGCTATTTGGGAGTGCCAGATAGCCTATGCAGAAGATTTCTAGTTTTGGGAACTTTTAGGACTAAGGAGTGGGTGCCCTAGTCTAGTCAGCCCTTAAAATCTAGGTGCACAGTCTCTGAAACTCTCTCTGCATTTCTGTGATCAATTTTGCCTGTTTCGTTATTAATTTCTGAATATCTCTGATTTAAGGCATAATTAAGGTTTTAGATGGTTTATGTGCAAAAACACAAAAAACCTTAGTTAGAGCCTTGAAATTAGATAACACGAGCATAAGGGATAGACAAGCAACTCATAGATTGACCTCACACTCAATCCTTCTCCTCCCAGTGTTTAGTTTGGTGAAATAGTAGTACTTAACCTAGTTGAGACAAAGCTACAATTTTTCCACTAAACATTTTGGTGAACCGAGATTTAAAGAATTTGCATCCTTTTACACTTTAGATATGAAATAATTTGTTGTCCTAGAGCATATTTAGATTGAAAAAAATCTCTTTGGTGAAATTGCATATATTAACTTGCGAATCATATTCTTTATCTTTTCACTAAAAGAGTTGGAAAAATTGTTATTCATTGTTTTACATGGTATTTCATTTTCATAGGCCATCATTGTGCATTTGAATCTTAGATTAAAAAGAGCATGTTAAAAAGTCAGATTATTTTTTGCAAGATTTTCATGCTTATGATGAGCCATTTAGTCGTGATGACTTTGATATGTTAGATCAAGCCCTTGAGGACTTTATCTTGATTGAACATTCCACTATGACCTCAAAGCCATCTTTATTTCAAAGATTTGTAAATGCTATTTATGTTCCTAAATCTAAAGAAGAGCTTGAAAAACTAAAAATTGTGGTCACTTTATGTTCAAATGTGGTGCAACCATCTTCTAAACCTGTGCTTACTGTTAAAGGTTGTCCATCTTCTTCTCGACCTCCTGATCACATTTATGATTATGCTAAACAAATAGCGCAACAAAACTCACAACAAACTAATCATAATGTGGTTTCTCATGCATACAACACTCGGAATAATAAACAAAGTACACAACAATTGAGTATTCTGATTTCTTTACTGGCTTCTCAACCTATTCTTCCTCAAGCACCTCATTTAACATATAAAGGTGGTAAAGACTATGATCTTGTAGAGCAGCTTCACGCTACTCCTGCAAAGATATCTCTTTGGGAACTTATATAAACTTCACCTACTTACCATGGAATGCTCCAAGAAGCTTTACAAAAGGTGATTGTTCCTCCTGCTATTAAACTAAATGATGTTGCCTCTCTATTACATTGTATGCATGCCACAAAAACAAATATTCTGTTTCAACAACATGAATTGCCATCTCTCGAAGTTCAAAATTAGTATGATCCTTTGATTATTTTTATTACAATAAACAAGACATTGGTTAAGAGAGTTATGATCGATAATGGATCAACCCTTAATGTTTGTGGCATTGACTTATTACATAAGGTTAAGGTTGATACATTTGCAATTAAACCAGAATCATTAAGTATCCGTGGTTTTGACAATGTTGGATGACAATCCGTGGGCACTATAACTTTACCTATACAAGTTGGACCTGTGATGGTGCCCACCCTAATTCATGTCATGCCTTGCTCTCTATCTTATAACATGATTCTTGGTAGACCTTGGATACACGCATTAGGAGAGGTTCCTTCTACTCTACATCATTCAATCAAGTTTATATTTAAAGATAAATTACACACTATTCATGCTATCTTGAACCTAATAGTTGGTTGCAAATGGAAGTTCATAAGCATGTTGTTTGTCCTAAGACTCTAAACAATCTGAAAATGGATTTATCAACTCCTCTTGCTTTCGAAAATGTTATTTAAGAGTCTAAACAATCGAATGCAATTGTTGGTGATGACTGGGGTTCATTAGATTTTACATCTTCCTCTACAGGAGAATACAAACTTAAAAACCCCGTCCTTGAAACATCAAATATTGCATCAATCACATTGCACGCTTCGATTGATAAACATAAAGCTTCTTTGGTAACAAATAAGGATGATACCCTTGCTTACACTACTGATTATGACACTTATGAAGCTCCACCTTCCTCTAAGGAAATGGTTTCTCTTTATGGTCGAGGGTTCCGAATCCTTTATAAAGATTGTGATTATATGGGTAAAGGCTATGGTATAAATCAACAAGGAATCAAAGTCCCTATAAAATCTGCTTTGTGACATTGCTCCAGTGGCATTAGATACAATCCTTTCAAGGAATCCAAAGCCTGTAAACTCCCTACTCTTAATGTGAATACAATATCAACACTTAGTTTGATATTTCATGAGGTGATCGACACTAATTATCCTCCAGGACCACTTTCGTTGGATGTATTATCAACAGATGAAGCAATAATAGAATTCTTGGACGCTTATGACAATATTCCTCGTTATCATCATAAACGCGATTTACCTTATTATCTAAACAACAATACATATTTTGGAAAAACCACTAGCACAACAAATGCTAATGTAAATCCCAATGGAGAATTTGAAGAACAATTACAATCATATAATCCATTAGACCATAGTACTCTCCTTAATGGAAAGACTGTTGATGTTGTTATGGATAAGGATAACACTGAAAAAGTTCTCCCTATTGGTGATTGTTTAAATATGGACGAAAAAGAAGAGATGACTAAGTTATTGCATGAATTCTCAGAATTATTTGCTTGGAAGTATTCTGACATGCTTGGCATTGATCCTTAGATTGTAACACATAATATCATGTTGAAACTAGATGTTAAGCCATTTAAACAGAAGATTCGTAAGATGAATCCTAAGATTGCATTGCTTGTTAAAACTGAGATAGAAAAGCTTCTACAAGCTGGTTTCATCTGACGTATTGATTATTCACCGTGGATTTCAAATATTGTTGCCATCGCTAAACATGATGGTCGCATAAGAATGTGCACAGATTTCTGAGATTTGAATTTAGCATCTTTGAAAGATGATTTTCCACTCCCTAATATTGATATGATTGTCGATTCCATAGCTGGACATGAACTGCTATCTTTCATGGATGATTTTTTAGGATATAATCAAATTCTAATAAATCCTCAAGACCAATATAAAACAACTTTTATAACACCTTGGGGTACATTTTGTTGGGTAGTCATGCCGTTTGGACTTAAGAATGCGGGAGCTACTTATCAACGTGCAATGACTCTTATATTTCATGATTATATGCACAATATTTTAGAAGACTACGTCGATGACATCTTGGTGAAGTCTATCCATCGTAAGGATCACACTATGAATCTTTGACAAATATTTGAGCGCATAAGGAAATATAATATGTGATTAAATCCTCGTAAGTGTGTTTTCAGTGTGGACAGTGGAAAGTTACTAGAATTTATTGTCTCAAATCGTGGTATTGAAATGGATACGAAAAAGATAGATGCAATTGTTAATATGCCAATACCTAAGAACATATCTCAACTTTGTAGTTTGTAGGGAAAGATATAGGCCAACCGCTGATTTGTTTCACAACTAGCAGATAGGACTCGCCCCTTTACACAACTATTGAAGAAGGATTCTAAATTTCAATGGAGTTCTGAATGTCAAAAAGATTTTGATGACTTAAAGGATTATCTAGCTAATCTGCCTGTTTTACAACCCGCTGTCTCTGATGAACCATTCTTGTTATACATCTTAGCATCTAACAATGCCCTAGCACCTTTGTTAGCACAACATAATGCTGAAGGCAAGGAAGGCGCTATCTATTACATTAGTCAAACTTTTCTCGATTATGAAGTGTGGTACACTATTATATTACAACTCAAAAGGTTAGACATTATCTCTTAAATGCTGAAATACACGTGATGGTAAAATTTGACCCTCTGAAACATCTCTTTGCAAAAATAGATTTATCAGGTTGTCTCACTAAATGGGTTATGTTACTAATAGAATTGGATCTTAAGTTCATTTCCCAAAAAGTGATTAAAGGTCAAGCATTAGCTAATCAGTTAGTTGAAGCTCCTTCACCCTTTTCTACACAACATCAAGATGTATTTCCTGACGACTAAATTTTAACAATCTCTAAAGATGAAAAATGGGAATTATACTTTGACAGATCAAAATGTTGAACTAGCTCCAGGGATGGTGTTATATTGATACCCCCCATAGGTAAGTTGATTCCTCTATCTTACCGCTTAGACTTCTCGTGCATAAACAATATAGCTAAATACGAAGCTCTTATTGCAAGACTTTGTGCCACCTTGGCTCTTAATATCAAACACATTACAATATACGGTGATTCTCAGCGAATTGTCAAACAAATAACTGGATCATATCAAACTAAGTATGATAAGCTATCTCAGTATCGTGAGTTTGCATTATCTCTCTTAAAACAATTCACATCATATTCAATTAGCACTATTCCTAGGAAAGATAATTGACATGCATATGTAATGGTAAGCGCAGCTTCCCTTATATCCCCTGATGATTCTCCCGAAGAATTTACTTTCGTTGTTCATAATCTTAAAACACTGATAATTGAATATCCTATAGTTGTGAATACCGAACTCTGTGGTAATACATACACTAATGAATGGTTCTCCCATATATTCAATTATTTGTGTGATGGAACTATTCCTAATCCAACATCTAAGAATGCCTAAATCCGTTTACGCAAAATAGCAACGCGATACATTATACTATCAAATGTCTTATATCAACGAAGTTACAATGGTGTTTTACTCTGATGTTTAAGTAATTTAGAGATTTCGATAGCTTTAGAAGAAGCTCACTCTAGTGCCTGTAGAGGGCATTTTGGAGGAAAGTCATTGGTATAGAAATTGTTATGAATGGGCTACTATTGGTAGCATATGGTACAAGATTCCTTTGCTTACGTCAAGAGATGCCTGTAATGTCAACAAGACAAACACCTAATCCATGCTTCTGCTCAAAAGCTTCTTGCCTAGGTGTCACCATGGTCATTCTCTATTTGGGGCTTGGATCTAATTGGTAAAATTTCCCCACCCTCCTCTCAAGGGCATATGTTTATTATTACCGCCACTGATTATTTTACAAAATGGGTCGAAGCAGTCCCCTTGCGATCTATGACTGCTGATGCAATCTGTCGATTTATACAAGATAACATTATTTCTCGATTTAGAATACCTTCCTCCCTTGTTTCGGACAATGATACACCATTTAAGAACAAGGATGTGAAAAAGTTCCTCGAAAAATATCATATACAACATCACTTCTCTACGCCTTATTATCCTTAATCAAACGGCCAAGCAGAAGCTTCAAACAACGTTATTAGATTGTGGGCTTATAGAACGAGCATTCGAACACCTACTGGTAATACACCATATAGTCTCATCTATGGCGCAGACGCGATAATGCCCTTGGAGTTAGAAATTCCTTCCCTAAGAATTTCCATAAGAGACATCATGGATGATGACATGGAATGTGAGAAAAGATTACAAGAACTTGAGATGCTTGATGAAAGACGAATTAATGCTCTTGAGCACCTCAAGGCTTATCAAAAAGGTGTACAACGATCCTATAATGTGCAAGTCATACAACATTCATTCAACATTAGGGATCTGGTTCTTTATGAAAACCAACGCAATGTAAATGCACCGCCTAGTGAAAAAGGTAAGTTCAGCCCTAATTGGCTTGGACCGTATATAATTACTGAAACCTTTGGATTTGGAGAGTATAAATTAGCTGATGAGCAAGGTACGCCGCTTAAAGAACCCATTAATGCAGCACACCTCAAAAGATTTTATGCTTCAAAGATCTAATGTTAAATGTTCCTCAGCCAATTTATTATATAGATTAGCTTCAATTTTGACAAGATATTACTGTTTTGTCTTAATTCATTTAGCATTATATCTTTGTTCAATTGATCATTGTTGTATCTTGTTTAAGTATTCTTTTCTTAGATCACTTGGTATTAACTGAATATAGCATTAAACTTTGGATTATGTGTAAAATGCTTGATCATTGTGCTTATTACTATATGTTCTTTTAAGAATTGTTAGTATACTACAATAGCATTAATTATAGCATTTAAATATCATTACTAGTTGTATTTTTTATGAAAATCACATGTGATAGATCAAGAACCATTACACATAGATGAAAAGAAATAAACATCATATATATATATCCTCAGTTTTAAATATACATCTGAGTTGACTATCCCTCAGGACAAAATGGGATGTCGTAGTGCCTAAAATCTATACATCATATAGCTAAGACTTGATCGCCAGTACCCTTAGGCCCTCGTGGTGTGCGGGTGACAGAGGCATGACCATGTGTGGCTACGGATTGCGAATGACTTCTAGAGACGCTTCGCGATCGTAACCCCCTGATCTTGCCTCTCATCTCTATAATCTAATCATGTGCCTCATGGTACATCCTCTAGTACTTCTCTCTCTCGGATTGAACCCTGTCTCTGTTAGCTCTCGTTGACGAACCTCAAGCAGTAAGAACTCACTGATAGCTGGCTTTCCCTCCAATGTAGGCTCCGCTACTGTCTGCTCTCACTATGCCCTAAGCTCAGCGTTGGTGCACTTAGTTCTCTATCGAAACTCCTCCCTCTCTCTCTCATGTAGACTGCTCTAGCATAGCCTCTGTAGTGGTCCTGTATCGGATGAAAGGCATAAATATCTCTACATGTCGCCCAGCAGATGACTGTGGTGAGTAACCTGCCTGCACTCGCTGCTCTAAAACATCTATAGGTACTATGTCTACTATGACATGACCCACAAAGTCTCACCAAGCATCCATCCCAACTACAAAATAGAGGATAAGATAGATATTAGAATCCCATAGACATATCACAAATAATAAACTATACAAAACATCAAAATAATAAATCAAACCTAACCTGGATCTCCATCTCACTAAGATGGATCTTAGATCACCGAAGGTGTGATGAGCTCTGCAGTCTGATCTATAGCTGGGGGCATAGACCTACCACACTCTCCTTGCTCTCTCTAACCAAGTCTCGTATCGCCTGTAGGTATAGGACCATGAGCCCTAGATCGTGGTCTCGACTAGGTATCCTTGTCAGTGTCTACCTCCTGCTAGCCCTGTCGTGGTCTCGCTCTAAAGACGTAATACGGCGGGACCTCCTCTGACTCATCCTCATCATCCTCCACATCCTCATCAAGATCGTAGTATCCCACAAAATCACTAACATCGTCCTCTACCCCTGTGTCACTAGTGTGACCAACCCAAGGTCGGGCATCCCCTGTAGGGTGAAGAGGTGGAAAGATAGGAGCAGGCCATGCTGTGTGCCACCAGGTCTGATATGCTTAGGTACAACTAACATCATCTGTGTCTGACAGTAGCTCTACATCTGTAGGACTCTCATCATCACTAAGTGACATGTCTACTGCTGTCAGCCGTTAGACAATATTTGTCCTGATTGCACTGCGTGCATCACGTGCATAGCTTGGATGAATCACGAGAACATCCTGTATCTGTCTAAACTGCTGTGCCACTTTGTCAAAAAAGAACCAAGCCACGACATAATCGAGGTGACCAGCCATCAGCCGATCCCTCTGCATCATCACTAACTGCCTCTGCTGGCCAGGCCATCTAATGTAGCTACGATATGGTCTCCAAATGATGTCGCTAGGCTGTAATTTGTCAAAAACAACTCTCCGATATAGCAGATTCCCATGCCTCCAACACCTGACCAGTGGATAGGTGTAAACATATGGATGGGTGAATGCTGCCTCTATAGCATAACCCACCGGTCATGTGCACCTGATGTGCTCAAAGGCCCAGACCTGTAGTAATGTGTAGATCATTGGACTATGCATCTCATAGTGGACATATCGCCCCAAGTCACTGTAAAGGTGTGCAAGCGTACTGCGCCCCCATGCATAGGCCATCTAATGCTCCTCCCTCTCCCTAATGGTGTGAACGAGACCCCCGTGTAGGTGAGTGCCTCGTCCATCTGGTGCAATGGCTAATGCGACTATGACTATCATAATCCTTCATAGTAAGGGAATGTCACCACACCCCTGTTCTAGAAGTCAGAGCTGAATGTGTCCTCGCTCTGCCTGAGAAACAGTGCGACCCAAGTAGTATAACTAACTCTCGCAGGTGTACCTCGCTGAGCGATGTCCTACTATCCTCATTATCTCTCCTCAGATGGGAAGTTGAAGGATCCTGTATACATCCTCTAACATGATGCTCATTTTGCCTGTAGGTAAGTGGAATGTGGATGTATCTGCATCCCAGCTCTCCATCAGTGCCATCAACATAGCATAGTGGAATCTGATTGTGGGCATATCAAATGCCCACCATAGGCCCACCGTCTATAGGTGCTCTCTCTCTGCAGTAGACAATGAACTGGCACGCTCTCGTAGAAGCGCCATCAGGTGACCGCCTGTGTGCTCACATAACTCAGGGACGTCTTGCAGGTCAAAAAGTAAGTAAGAACGTTAAAATCTCCTTAGGAACTGAAAGAAACTATCAAAGATAGAAAAAGAGTGCCTATGCCCAAGGCCCGTGTCCTCTGTGGACCCGGGTGCCCCAGGAAGACTAGGGTGCCCTAGAGGGACATTGGTGCCCCTGTGGGACTAGGATGCCCCAGAAAGACTCTGGTGCCCTAGGTGGACCCAAGCACCCCTCTCAGGGACCCCTGTCCATTCGTCCCTCTTGGCACAGTAAATGATAAAGTCAAAACAAAAAGTACACTAAAAGATGATAGAAGTACAAGATTAGGACCCTACCTCGGCCTTGAAACGCCTCTCCGCTACTCAGGCTCGGAGCATCTCTAGTTGTGGTGCTTGATACGGGCGTTGGCTCAGCATGGTTGTCCTCCTCTTCTCCTTCTCTCTCTCCTTTAATTTTCTATAATGACAAGAAACAAGAATAAGTGATAAGTGACAACTCCCCTTTATATAAAGTAAATGAGTGAGAATTCCTATCCCTAACGAGGTGCAAGATTGATCTCTTTTACTCTTGAGCCCTTATCTTGAGTTGTCAAACTCTAATTTTCGTGCCGTTTGTCACGTTTTAATCTTGGTTCCACTCTCTTTCTTACAAATGTGTTGTGTTTGAGCGTTGTTTCTTCAAATGACCCTCATAACACATTTCTCATCAAGTTTCCCTGAAATCAATGCGTGTGGATATCTCCTTGTTTCTCCTTTTCGGACTAAGCAAGCAAAAACAAGGGGGGCATATATCTCCCTCGATTTCCTCCCTCATCATGTCTCATCATTCAACCCCCTAGTGTTTTTTGTATTGATTCATTGGTGGTGGTTGCAAGTTGATTTGATTTTGATTTTTTGACAAGTGTTCCTTTGCAGATTGTGGTTCTTGACTTTGTGGTCTTGTAGGATTACAGACTTGGGGGCTCCTTCCTTCTCGGTGACAACACTTTGGCTTCCTCTAGGGTATCCTTTTCATGATTGATGTATTTACTTTCCTTTAGTTGCATATACACGTAGTGTCATATGGCCACTAAAGTGGGGGCTAAATGTAACATCATAAATTGTCTTCTTGCATGGTATGGTACAGTTTCCCTCGGTTTAGCTCCTCGCTTTGGGTGACCTCTCAACCTTTTTCTTTATGACCTTCCCAAAACCCTGATTGACTAAGTCTAGTTGCAAAATGTTCACTTTTTGAGGTAACCTTTTGATGGAACCCAAAAAGGGAGTTTGAATTACAGGTCCCTGGGACCCCCAAAAAGTAGATCTGAGTGGAAAATGGGGGCTTGGACTTGGGCGCCCGCACCCTAGTCCTCCCCTGTTTCCTGGGATTTTAAATTTTGCGAGATGTCGGCTCTCGCAGTATGCCTCGAGATTCCATTTTCAAATTCTCAGTTTTCACACAATATCTATACGTTATTTCAAAATTTGAATTTCCTTAAAGCTAGATATAAAAAGACATTTGAAAATCATTTTATCATACACAATTCTTATGCAAGCTTGATGCCAAAATTGCCATTGAAGGTCAGTGACTTGTTGAAGCTTTCGGAAGTATTTTATATTTACTATCATGGAGACAATAGATGGACATTAGGAATCAAGATCTTGAGACTATCTTTCTCTTCCTAGGGTTTGTACACTCTTTGTATGATCAGGAGAAGGGTTGAAGCCTCCAACATCGCATTTGGAGATCCTCCGCGGACATTATTGATTCACCTTCTTGTTCATGCAAGTCTTCATTTGTTTTCATCTCCTTGAGGTGAAGTTGTATGTGTTTATTGATTCAAAGCAAGTTGTTGATCTTCCCTTGGTTGAGACATCTAGGGTTTGATATTTTTGCATACACATTGTTAGGTTTGCACACACTTCTGCAAATATTTATCTCTGGCTATTGTTGAGGTAGAAATACCAAAGACGGGGCTTGACCAAGGAAAGCTCCTATATAGCCGCAACATCTTTCTCCTTCTTTTGTAGGTGTAGATCATATTTTGTAGGTTTTGGTGGAAAGAAGCTATAGAAAGGAGGATATTGTGGGTATAGTCATCACGGACTTTCAAGTTTTCAGATTTTGATACTTGCGGGACTAAAGAGCGGGTGCCCTAGTCCAACTGGGGGCAATTTTTGGGATCTAGAAGCCATTTTGGAGTGCCAGATAGCTTGTGCAAAAGATTTCCAGTTTCAAGAACTTTCAGGACTAATGAGTAGGTGCCCTAGTCCAGTCAACCCTTAAAATCTAGGTGTACAGTCTCTAAAACTCTTTCTCTGCATTTCTGTGATCAGTTTTGCCTGTTTCATTATTGATTTTTGAATATCTCTGATTTAAGGCATAATTAGGGTTTTACATGGTTTATGGGCAAAAACACTTAAAAAAACCTTAGTTAGGGCCTTGAAATTAGATAACATGAGCATAATGGATAGACAAGCAACTCATAGATTGACCTCACACTTAATCCTTGTCCTCCCAATGTTTAGTTTGGTGAAATAATAGTAATTAATCTAGTTGAGACAAAGCTACAATTTTTCCACTAAACAGGGATTATATTGGAAAACCATGGAACAAGATTCCTTTGTGTTCGTCAAAAGGTGCCTGCAATGTCAACAACATAGTAATTTAATTTGAGCTCCTGCCCAGGAACTTTGCGCCCAGGTGTCACCTTGGCCATTTTCTATATGGGGCTTGGATCTAATTGGAAGGATACCTCCTCCTTCCTCTAAAGGACACACGCTCATCATTACCAGCAATGATTACTTTACGAAGTGGGTTGAAGCTATGCCACTACGGTCCACGACTGTTGAGTTAATCTGTCATTTCATTCAACATAGTATAATCTCAGATTTGACATTCCTTCCTCCTTGGTTTCTGATAATGGTACACCATTTAAGCATAAGGATGTGAAGAAATTCCTTGGAAAATACCACATTCAACATCACTTCTCTATGCCATATTATCCACAATCAAATGGCCAAGCAGAAGCTTCAAATAATTTATTGGACAAATTCTTCAGAAAACTGTTAATAAACATAAAAAAGATTGCTATACTCAACTCTCTTATGTGCTTTGGGCCTATAGGATAAGTGTTTGTATGACTACTAGTACCACACCGTATAACCTTATATATGGTGCCGATGCGATAATGCCCTTAGAGTTAGAAATTCCTTCATTGCGAGTTTCCCTAAGGGACATTATTGACAATAACATGGAAATAGAGAAGAGATTACAACAACTGGAGATGCTCGATGAACAACATATAAACACTCTTGACCATCTTAGAGCTCATTAGAAAAGCATCCAATGATCATATAATGAATGTGTAATCCATCGTTCATTTGAAGTTGGAGACTTGGTACTTTATGAAAATCAACATAATGTAAATGCACCTCCTGGCGAAAAAGGGAAGTTCAACCCTAATTAGCTAGGACCATATGTTATCACTGAAGCTTATGGATCAGGAGCATATAAGTTAGCCGATGAACAAGGTACGCCTCTTACAGAGCCTATTAATGCTATGCATTTGTGGAAATTTCATGGTTAAGATCGTATGTTAGATATTACTTTATAAAACAATTAGTCATTAGTCGTTTCAATTTCAACAAGATAGAACATTTTGTCTTAATTCATTTAATAAACTAGCACAAGATCTTTATTAATTAATCATTGTTGTATCTAATTAAAAAATGTTTTATTAGATCACAATTACATTAATCAGAAATAATATATACTTTACTTATGTGCAAACTTTTTAATCGTTGTTGTATTTACTAAATAGTCTGCAAGGATTGATTAGCTTAAATCACAATAGCATTAAACTCATTTTTCACATGATCATCAAAATTATCACTTGTTGCATTTACATAAATCACATGTGGTACATCAAATTACAAGATGGCATTAATAGAACATTATATATATAGGTATTAGTTTGAATATACATCAAGTTCAACTATCCCGTACATCAAAATGGGATGTCATAATACAATACATGAGATACATAACACATAGATAAACTACGACTACCAGACATCTCAGGACCTGGTAGTGTAAGAGTAATAGAAGGATGCCCATGTGAGGTTGCGGACCGCAAATGACTCCTAGAGGCACTCCATGATCGTAGACCCTTAAGCTCCCCTCTAAGCTCTCTCATCTCCCCCTGAGAATCCATGTAGAACTACTGAAATATGTCTCTCAGCACTCACTCGATCCAACTCTATCTATAGAAACTACGTAAGGATGCGACTCACCTTGGCTATGGGAGATGCCGTGGTTTGATCTTGCTATGACTGGAGATCTGCCTCCGCATGCTCTACCCTTTGGTTTTTCCGATCTAAAGTGGCTTCCATAGCCACCCTGTATCTCATAAAAGGCATGAATATCTTTGCATGTTGCCCTGCAGAGTGCTGTGGTGAATATCCCATCCACACTCGCTACTCGGCTACATTGGTAGGAACTATATCTGCTATAACGCGACTCACAACGTTGTGCCATACCTGGGTATCAATTGTCAAAAGCAACACAAAGATACTATCAATATCTAATCATTAAAAATACATATATACATGACATCATCATAAGCAAGTAATCATCAAAGAAATATAACAACATTCTCACCAGGATCGCTATCCTACCAATCAGGATCATGTACTACTGTCACTACAACTACATCCATAGTCACCTCTGTAGCTGGGGGCATAGAGGTGCTCACCTCCCATCACTTGAGCTGACTCGATCTCCTAGTGGTAGTAGGACATGGAACACAAGCTCTCGACCTGGGTCTCTCCTCGGTCTCTTCATCATTGTCCACCTCCTGTTGCCCTTGCCGTGGCCTCTCCTTGAAGATGAAGCACGATGGTACCTCTTCCTCCTCATCACCATTATCCTCATCATCATCATAGTATTCAATGAAGTGACTAAAGTCCTCATCTCTTGAATCATCCTAGTGACCTGACCATGGTCGTGGATTACCTATGGGATGACCTACAAAAAAACTAGATCAAGCCAAACTATCTCCCAGCAGGTCATGTACGCTCAGGTACACTCAATGTCATCTACCTGTAATGTTGGATCTGTATCTGCTACACCATCATCCTCACTCTCAACTACCTCAGTGATTGCTAGCTGTGGGACCTCATTAGCCCTCGTCACATTGCACATTGAGCATACGTAGCTTGGACGCATGCTAGGGACACCTTGCATGCATCCAAAATGTCACATGACTCTGTCTAGTAAAAGTTGATGACGATGTGATCTAGGTAACTGATTAGAAGTCAATCTTGTTGCATCCTAGCTAACTATCTATGCTATCCCATCCATGGCCTATGGATGCAATATGGTCTCCATGTGATATCACCGTGTTGCAGTCTGTGGAACGCTACTCTCCAATACAACAAATCACCATATCTCCAACATCTAATAAGTGGATAGGCATGTGAGAATAGATGTGTCCATGTCAGCTCAATGGGAAATCCCACTAGCCATGTGCATCTAATATGCTTGAAGATCCATACCTATAACAGGGTGCATATCATCAAACTCTGCATCTCATAGTGAACATAATGACTCAACTCTTGGTATAGGTGTGCAAGCATATTGCGCCCCCATATGTAGACCATCCTCTTCTCCTCCATCACTTGGATAGTGTGCATGAAGCCCCCATGAAGGTGAGTGCCTCGTCCATTTGGTGTAACCACTAACACGATGGTAGCAATCATGGTATGACGAACTAAGGGTATGTCTGCACAACCTTTCTCTAACCATTAAAGCATGATATGTACTCATCCTAGTGGTGTCACCACACAACCTAGATATTAGCTATGACTCACACGAGTGTACTCCTTGGAGTGATGCTCTACAATCCACACTACTTGCCCTCAGACTGGAAGTTGTAGTATGTGATACAGGTCCTCAAGTGTAATCGTCATCTCCCTTGTAGGTAGATGGAAAGTAGATGTGTCTGCATCCCATCTCTCCATCAGGGCCATCAACATTGTACTGTAGAATCTCATTGTGGGCATAGTAAAAACCCATCATAGCCCTGTATCATGTAGGAGACCTTGATCCTCATTGGATAACATACCTATGTGGCTCTGCAATAGTGTCATAAGTCAGCCAACAGTATGCTCCCATGTCTCAGGGACATTTTGTACATCGAGCAATTTCAAATCAGTCCATGCTCATCGTAAATTAAATTTTCATCTATATCACTCTAATTGTGCCCTGTCCCCTGGGCCATTGTCCTTTCTAGACGTGAGCGCCCGAGGAAGACTTGGGCACCCTAGAAGGACTTGGGTGCCCCAAGAGGACTAGGGCACCCTATTGAAATGCATAGGACAACTGAGAGGGGGGGTGAATCAGTTGTCACAAAACTTTAACCACTTATGAACATCAACACATCCAATTCTTAATCACTTGTTATTAAGATTAACCATGAAATCATAAAACAAGAAGCTAAACATAATAACACATGAGACACCAAAATTTTTACATGGAAAACCCTATAAGGGAAAAACCACGGTGGGTGTTAGCCCACAAGAATAAATAAGTTATAGCAATACTAAAAATCAAAGGGTCACTGCCTTAGGGCTCACTACCCAAAATGCTCACTGCAAATGTTAGGGCTCACTACCAAGATTGACTCACTGCCAATGTTAGGGCTCACTGCCAAGATCAGTTCACTGCCAAGATCGACTCATTGCTAAGGGGTGGCTCACTGCCAAGGATTGGTGAATTGATTTGATAGCATCTACTTCATGCCTGAGTTTAATTCCATTGAAGCACAATATAACATCTCTACTTTGCTCTTCTTACACCTTCGCACCTATATTTTCATTTTCACACAAGGACATCTTTTTCACAACTACATTACATGTTTTTATACAACTCATCAACCTTGGAATGCACATCAAGGTCGGCATTACATTCATCAACCGTTGGAACAAAATCCAAGGTCAACATTTACAAACATACATAGAAATAGGTCTGGACCTAATATAAAAATTTGCTAAGGGAAGGATGTAAAGATGTATTTGGATCACACAATGCCTTAGCTGGGACTCAAATACAATCTTCCATGCCACAACACGCTACTACAATCTTCAATGCATCTCCACAATTAGTGAAAGCAACCAAGTCGACCAAGACTGGTGTTTACACTAAGTCTGCTACGAATAGTCTTCATCCACGATCCCAATTTCTCTTTGTGGACCAATCCAAAGGTAGCAACATGATCAAGAGACATCCACAAGCTCATTGTAATCACCAAGAACAACCACACGATCTCTAACCACTCTGTCAAGAAGATTCTTCAAACCAAAACTCATAAATAACACTGTCAACTACTGTCATAAGGAAAAGATCACTTGTGGACCACCAAATCATGAACCATTAAAGTTGAAGGCACATAACATCATCTTAGACTTAACTCTAGAACTGCAGATCAAAATATTTCAATGTGGAGGAATGCACGGAGCATAATACATTCTCCCTATCATCTCCAAATATGCAGAAAAAGCTGTTTCCATTTTGGTGAACATAACTCACTCAAATCTTAATACCAGAGGCTCAAACTTGGAATATAGTATCTTCAGACATGCCTCTAAATATCTTCCAATCTGCAAAAAAAATATATTTATTCTACAAGAAATGCGGAGCAATCTGTTGGAATGTTCTTCTGTATACTACTCTGCGACATATTGTTTCCACCGGAGAAGCAAATTTTCTCAATATCCTCAATATTAGGATCTCTAATACTTTCATAGGCAAATAACTCATTACAAGCAAGCATCAAAACAGGAGCACAATTGACACCAATGACAACACTGATATGTTGACATCAATGACAACACCGGTTAGACACATACTTGCAACAATCTCCCCCTTTGTCATTGATGGCAACATATGATGTGAAAAACTGTAAAGACCATTAAGACAAGATTCTCCCTCTTTCACTTTACACATCTTCACTCTTTCTTCTCTAATTTTTTCACATGATTTCTCCCCCCCTTTGACATCAATGGCAAAGGTCACATACTTGCATTCTGCTGCTCTGATCCAACTGAACTTTCTCTGTTATCAATACTTTCTTTATCAGGAACTTATACTGGTAACATCTAGCTACTCCCCCTAAGAGTTAGCTCTCAAAACATCAATCTAGATCAAAGAATGAGATTTTGAGCACTTCTGGATTGATGCATTCCTATGCATCTTAGTTCAGACTAGGAGGGGTAATGACCCTTAAATTTTCTCTAAGATACTCAAAAGTATCATTAGGTAGAGGATTAGTAAAAATATCCGCGATCTGATCTTTTGTGGACACATATTCCAACTTTACTTCATTCTCTGTCACCTTTTCTCTTAAAATGTGATACCTTATAGAGATATGCTTTGTTCTTGAGTGCATCACTAGATTCTTTGAAATGTTTATAGCACTTGTATTATCATAGAAGATTACAACTGGATCTTCATACACAACTCCTATGTCCTTCAATGTCTGCTTCATCTATAACACTTGAGTACAACATGTTGCTGCAATATACTCTGCTTCTGTAGTTGACAAAGAGATTGAATCTTGCTTCTTGCTCAGCCATGAAACCAATCTATTACCCAAAAAGAAAGCACCTCCACTTGTACTCTTTCTGTCATCAACATCTCCAGCACAATCAACATCTGTGTAAGCATTGAGAGTGAAATCATTATCCTTTGGATACCATAAGCCATGATCTGGTGTGCCTTTTAAATACCTCAAGATTCTGTTTACTACCTTCACATGCGACTCTCTTGGATTTGCTTGAAATCTTGCAACAAGACAAACTCCATGCATAATATCGGGTCTGGTTTGAGTTAGATAAAGCAATCCTTCAATCATGGGTCTATACTTTTTCTGATTAGTCTTGGGTGATTCATCAGATTTTCTCAACTTGCAGCCAGTCACCATGGGAGTACATACTGGTTTAGAGTCTCCCATCCCAAAGTTCTTCAACAACTCTTTCACATACTTAGATTGAGATATAAAGATTCCTTTATCTAATTGATTAATTTGCAAACCTAGAAAGAAATTCATTTCACCAAACATAGACATCTCAAACTCATTTTGCATTTCACCTGTAAACTTCATGCACATACCTTCATTGCCTCCAAAGATAATGTCATCAACAAAGACTACAACAATCAGGATCTGATTATCATTGATTTTGAAATACAGATTACTGTCAGCAGTGCCTTTACTGAACCCTAATTGCATCAAATATTTTTCTAATTATGCATACCAGGCTCTGGGTGCTTGTTTCAGTCCATACAAGGCATTCTTCAATATGCACACCATATCACATTGTTTTGATAATTGAAATCCTTCTGATTGCTCACTGTAGACCTCTTCTTCCAATTCACCATTCAAGAATGCAAACTTAACATCCATCTAATACACTTTGAAGTCTTTGAATGTTGCAAATGCAAAAAACATTCTAATTGCTTCAATTCTTACCACAGGAGTATAGGTTTCCTCAAAATCTATTCCTTCAACTTGAGAGTATCCTTTGCATACCAATCTTGCTTTGTTTCTTACAACTTCTCCATTTTCATTCAGCTTGTTTCTGAAAACCCATTTAGTTCCAATGACATTCTTATTAGCAGGTCTAGGAACCAATTCCCAAGTTTGATTCTTTTCTATCTGCATTAGCTCCTCTTCCATAAATTTTACCCAATTTTCACATTGCAGGCTTCATTCACAGTTTTAGGTTCAACTTTTGAAAGCAAACAGTAATTCACTTATTCTTTTGTAGCTCTTTTCCTTGTTAATACCACTTTTCTTTTGTCTCCTATAATATGATCTTCAGATTGATTAATTCTTACATACCTGGGAGTCTTGGCAGTGCTTTCCAGAGCTTTTTCTTCTTCATCTTGATTGTCTTCCTGATCAACTTTTTCTTCATTTTTTATAGCAGCAGGCTCATCTGATTCATAGCCAATCAGCTATGAAGTTCTACCTTTGTCTTCACATTTGCACTCTCAACAATATTTTTCATCCTTTTGTTGTAGCACCGGAAGGCCTTAGTCTTGGTAGAGTATCCAAGGAAAATTCCTTCAGCACACCTTGCATCAAACTTCACTAGATCTTCATCTCTTCTAATATAACATTTGCTTCCAAAAGCTTTGAAATATTTTACTATAGGAATTGTTATGTACCACAATTCATAGGCAGTTTTAGTACCATTACCTTTTACTTGAACCCTGTTTTGAATGTAGACACCAGTATGTATATATTCTTTCCAGAAAACTTCCGGCAGATCTCCTTCCTTCATCATTGTCCTAGAAGCCTCTTGAACTATCATGTTCTTCCTTTCCACAACTCCATTCTGCCGAGGAATCCTAGGTGCAGACAACTATCTCTTTATCCCTTTCTCTTGACAAAAAATGTTGAATTCATTTGATGTGAATTCACCTCCTCTATCAAACCTCAAGCATTTGTTTTTCAGTTCTATTTCATTCTCCACCATTGCCTTAAAATATTTGAACTTCTCTAGGGCTTCTGATTTGTCTCTTAGAAAAGTAACCCAAGTCATTCTAGAATAGTCATCAATAAGCAACATGAAGTACTTGTCACCTTGTAGACTTCTCACCCTTGTAGGACCACAGAGATCTATATGCACTAGATCCAGCAAACCGGTAGAAAATTGCTCTTTGCTCTTGAAACTTGTTCTTATCTGCTTCCCCAATTGACATTCCTTACAAATGGTATTTGTGGGTTTCACAAGCCTTGGTAAATCTCTCACAGCCTGACCTAAACTTATCTTCATCAAATTATCAAAGTTTATATGACACATCCTTCTATGCCACAACCAACTCTCATCTTCTTGGGCCAATAAACAGTAGCCATTTGTTCCTCTTAACTGGTAAATGTTACCTCTAGTCTTCTTACTAGTAGCAATCACTGTTCCGGAGCTTTCCATGATCTTGCACCCGTTGTCTTTGAATCTCTGATCATAACCTTTGTCACACATCTGACCAACACTCAAAAGATTATGATTCAAACCCTTCACATATAGGGCATTATCAGTATTGTGCTTTCCATAAAATGAAATAGATCCTTTTCCACAAATCTTACTAGCTACATTGTCTCCAAACCTAATCTGTCCTCCATCATACTTTTCCAAACTTACTTTTGTCACTGGTCATGTGGTGTGAGCATCCACTATCAATAATCCATTCATCCTTATCTTTCTCAACCTAAACAGCCAAAGCACTTTCTTCCATTGGTTTTTCTTCCTTCACACATCTAGCAGGATTAGTAGACACAGGTTCTTCTTTAATAACAATAAACAAGCATTCATTTGCACTAGTACTAGCACCATCAGATTCATCATCAGTCAAACCTTCATCATCAAGATCCCTAACATAGTAACATTTATTTGGAGCTCTAGGCCTGTTCTCAAATTTTTTTCTATTCATTTCAATTCTTTCAGGGCATCTAGAAGCATAATGACCAACTTTACCACATGAAAAACATTTGAAAGGTAATTTGCCTTTGAACTTATCAGAACCTCTTTGCAATCTGTCAACAAAGTTAGCTTCAATTTCATCAAAGTCATCAATAGGCTCCACTTTGTATTTTTCTACTTTGGAGATCTTTTCAGAAGTACTAGCTTTGAAAGCAGTCTCAACTTTTGGCAGAACATCACCAAATTCTCTCATCTCAAAGGATGTAAGCTTTCCAAGAAATTGATCCTTGTCAACAGTTTTTACAGTTATTAATTCTTCAATTGAAGCTACTATGTGACTGTAGGATTTTGGTAGTGACCTAAGAATTTTCATCACAACTTCCTTCTCACCAATAGTTCCTCCCATACCTTTTATTCCATTGACAAGTTCATCAACCTTTTGCATGAAGGCTATTATGTTTTCATCTTTAAACCCTCATATTTCACTTTTAGGCCCTATAACTTGGCTTCTTTTACAGAATCATCTCCTTCATAAAGATTTTTCAACTTTCCCAAACTTCATTTGCAGATTCTAGATCCATGACTTTTATGAACTTAGTATCATTCAAGGCACTTAATAGGGCATCTCTAGCTTTTATATTCAACTCATATTCTTTGATTTCCTCTTCAGTTGTCAAACCATTTTGAGGCATGGTATATTTTGTCTCTACAGCTTTCCATACTTTATAACCAAGACAAAGGAGATGACTTTTCATTCATACCTTCCATAGAGCATAATTTGTCCCATCAACCTATGGAGCTTCCTTCTTAAAAGACATCCTAGATCTTCCTCAAGCTATTAGACCTTCTTCCAAGGAACTTGCTCTGATACCAATTGTTGAAATGCATAGGACAACTGAGAGGGGGGGTGAATTAGTTGTCGTAAAACTTTAACCACTTATGAACATCAACACATTGAATTCTTAATCACTTGTTATTAAGATTAACCATGAAAGCATAAAACAAGAAGCTCAACATAATAACACATGAGACACCAGAATTTTTATGTGGAAAACCCTATAAGGGAAAAACCACAGTGGATGTTAGCCCACAAGAATAAATAAGTTATAGCAATACCAAAAATTAGAGGTTCACTTCCTTAGGGCTCACTACCCAAAATTCTCACTGCAAATGTTAGGGCTCACTGCCAAGGGGTGGATCATTGCCAAGGATTGGTGAACTAATTTGACAGCATGTACTTCATGCCTGAGTTCAATTCCATTGAAGCACAATATAACATCTCTGCTCTGCTCTTCTTACACCTTTGCACCTATCTTTTCATTTTCACACATGGACATCTTTTTTGCAACTACATTACATGTTTTTATACAACTCATCAACCTTGGAATGCACATCAAGGTCGGCATTACATTCATCAACCATTGGAACAAACTCCAAGGTTGGCATTTACAAACATACATAGAAATAGGTCTGGACCTAATACAAAAATTTGCTAAGGGAAGGATGTAAAGATGTATGCGGATCACACAACACCTTAGATGGGACTCAAATACAATCTTCCACACCACAACATGCTACTAGAATCTTCAATGCATCTCCGCAATTAGTGAAAGCAACCAAGTCAACCAAGACTGGTGTTTACACTAAGTCTTCATCCACGATCCCAATTTCTCTTTGCGGACCAATCCAAAGGTAGGAACACGATTAGGAGACATCCACAAGCTCATTGTAATCACCAGGAACAACCGCATGATCTCTAACCACTCTGTCAAGAAGATTCTTCAAACTGGAGCTCATAAACAACACTGTCAACTATTGTCATTAGGAAAAGATCGCTTGCGGACCACCAAATCATGAACCATTAAAGTTGAAGGTACATAACATCATATTAGACTTAACTCTAGAACCACAAATCAAAATACTTCAATGCAGAGGAATGCAGAGTATAATACATTCTCCCTGTCATCACCAAATATGCAGAAAAAGTTGTTTCCATTCTGGTGAACTTAACTCACTCAAATATTAATATCGAAGGCTCAAACTTGGAATATAGTATCTTTAGACATGCCTCTAAATATCTTCCAATCCGTAGAAAAAGATATTTATTCTACAGGAAATGCGGAGCAATCTATTGGACTGTTCTTCTGTATACAAAGATGCTCTGTAACACATTGTTTCCACCGGAGAAGCAAATTTTCTCAATATCCTCAATATCAGGATCTCCAATACTTTCATAGACAAATAACTCATTACAAGCAAGCATAAAAATGAGAGCACAGTTGACACCAATGACAACACTGATATGTTGACATCAATGACAACACCGGTTAGGATCATACTTGAAACACACCCCAGGAGGACTAGGGCACCCAGGGAGGGCTTAGTCACCCTAGTTGCACTTGGGCATCCTAGTCCAGAACCCTTGTTTAGAATGTTCTAAATGGCACGCAAAATAAGAAAATGTACAAATACTAGAAATAATTGATGTAAGAAGTGAAGTCTAGAGTCCTACCTCATGCTTGACTCGCCTGTCTGCTACTCGGGACCGTAGTGCATCTAGACAACTTCGGGGCTTGATACGGGCGTCGACTTAGCATCGTAGTTCTCTCTCCTTGTCCTCTTCTTCTCTAAAAGTGAAAGTGGAAATTTAATGGTGAAAAAGTGAAAACTCCCTTTACTTATAGTACATGAGTGAGAATTCCTTGTCACTATCTAGAAGCAAAAGTACACATCAATGTTCAATCACCTTTATCTTGGGTTGTTGAACTTGGATTTGTGCGCTATTTGTTGCGTTGGAATCCTGGTTCTTCCCATAATCAAACATAATGATTTTCATCTTGGTGTTATTTGTGAAAGTAACCCTACCAGGGCATTCTTCATCAAGTTTCCCCTAAAATTCGTGTGTGAGGATTACCACCTTGTTTCTCATTTTCAGACTAAGCAAACATAAACAAGGGGTGGGCATATATCTCTCGCGATTTCCACTCTAATCATGTCTCATCACTCATCCATTGTAGTGTTTATTAATGGCATTCATTTTTTTTTTGCAGGATGATTTGATTATTCCTCTAACATATCTTTCTTTGCAGGTTGCAATTCCTAACTTTCGTGATCTTGCAGGATTGCAGATTGGGGGCTTCTACCTCTTGCTTGGCAAATTTTGACTTCCTCTATAGTATCCTTTTGGGTATCCTTTTTGTGACCACTATATTTACTTTCCTTTAGTTGTATATGCACGTAGTGTCTTATGGCCACTAAAGTGGGGGCTAAATGTTATGTCGTAAATTGTGCTCCTGCTTGGGTTAGCACAATTTCACTAAGTTTAGCTCCTACCTTTTAGTGTCCCTCAACCCCTATCATTATTGGGCCTATCTAAACCCTAATTGATGTTTACCTTATCAAGGAAATGTCGTATTTCGAAGTATTTGATGACAAAACCCAAAAAGTGATGATGGATTATGGACATTTAGGACACTCTTAAGTCTAATGTGGAACAAAATTTGGGGGCTGGACTTGGGTTCCCACACCCTAGTCCTACCTTAAATCTTGGGATTCCAAGTTTTGTTCTGATGTCGACTTATGTTGTGTTTCAAGATTCTGAATTCAAATTTTTGTTTTCGCGTGATGTCAACATTTTATTTCAATCCATTTCCCTCCTAAGGTGAGGTATTTAAAGAGAATTAAAAATCATTTTATCACACACATCTCTCATGCAAGATTACTACATAAAAATTCTACTACAAGTGTTATTGAAGGTCCGCAAAGTGTTGAAGCTCATTGAAGATTTGGATCTTTTCTATCATGGAGATATGTTGTGAAGATTAGGGATCAAGATCTTGAATCTATCTTTCTCTTCCTAGGGTTTGTCAAGCCTTTTGTATGATCGAGAGAAGTGTTGAAGCCTCCAACTTGAGTTTTGGAATCCTATGCAAATATGGCTACCTCACCTTCTTGTTCTACAAGTCTTCATTGATGTCATATCCTTGAGGTGAAGTTATTTCCTTGAGTGAAACATTTGTTTATCTAATCCTTTATGCTTGAGTCATTTAGGATCTTGCATTTGTTTATGCTTACACATTTGGTTTACAAGCACACACATTTGCGTACTTTAACATTGGCTATCGTTAAGGTAGAAATGCCAAAGATGGGGTTTGACCAAGGAAAACTCCTATATAGTTATAACCATCTTTCTCCTTCTTTTATTTGTGTAGGTTAGATTCAGAAAGATCCGACGGAAAGAAGTGAAGGAGAAGCAAGTATTGTAGGTACAATCATCACGAAAGTTACAGATTTGTCTTTGGAATACCTACAGGACTTCAAGGTGGGCACCCACATCTAACAAGGTCTAAAAACGAGGAACTGGAACCTTTCATAGAGAAAAAGAGACCTGGTGCAGACAATTTTGTTGACGAAAAACTTACAGGACTCTGGGACAGGTGCCCTAGTCTTACAGGCCTCTAGATTTCTGGTGCACAGTCATTGTTACCTTTCATCTACATTTTTGTGATCAGTCTATAGGTTTCTGCTTCTGAAATCTATTTGTTAATGCATATCTTATACTAGGGTTTGGTTTCTCCTTAGCTAGTTAGGGTTTGCAAAACTCTTGTTGAGACACCTTTTCATGTACACCAAAGAGGAATAAGATACCTATAGCTTAGCACTCTCATAGTGATTGATCTCGGTTTATATTCTGAATGTTAGTACAAGAAAAGAGGGTCTTGACCTAGTTTGCAAATACCATCATTCTCTCTCTTTTCACCACTAAACACAAAGTAAAATCCTTTGAAGGCACTAGTAATCTCTAACCTAGTGGGATGTCTATTGCATGGTTTGACACACTAACTTAAATAGGGAAAGAATATGCTCTACTTCTTCTGAAAGGATACACGATTTCCCCAAGGTCAATGTCACCAAGTCTTGGTTATACTAGTATAACCTAGAAGTTGATGTATGCATAGTTCAATCAAGGGACCGTGGTGGAAACTAGAAGTAGTACAAAATCTTATTTGTAAAGTTGAATATAAATCAACAAACTAAGATTTAGAAAATAATTCCAATTGATTTAACATATATTCCATTGCATTTAAACATCATCTTCATATCAAAATTAGTAATAAAAGGTACTTGCAATAAAAAAAGATTCAACTTTTTAGAACATATTACAAGTTCAATCCTAATCTAAATTCTAAATCTACACCTAAGTCTAACAGATTTGTGAAAAAATGCAAAAGATAAGGGCAAGGAGAAAGATAAATGAGACTTTTTCGTGCTAATGCAAAATCTAGTTCTATACAATAGACAAATCAAAATAAACCAATCTTTCTTGACTAATATACACTTAACTACGAATACAAGAAGGTGCAATCATCTAAGAACAAATCAACTATGAAGAAGAATGGACTCAACTACCATATTTAACTACCATATTTAGGTACAAATTAAGTACACAAATCCTCACAACTCTCAAGATATTTCATAAAGCATTAAATAAGAATGTTTAGGTTTACCACACAAAATATTTTACCATAATCAACAAAATATCAATGATATGAAGCACTCGAACTCATAAAATACTTAGGTGAATTGCAAACATAGCATCACTATAACATAACTTATGTTTGGAGAACCAAAAGAAAAAAGGAAAATAAAGCTAAGAAAACTGTTCAAGAAAAATTGATTTCCAACCTTTACAATTTCTTTTGTTGGTTGAAAAATAGATTCTTAGCCAAAAAGATAATAAATTTTTACACCCTTAAGTGGTTACAATTATTAAATTCAAATTCACAATTCCAAGACTCAACTTCAAAGCTCCAAGAACAAAGACCCCAAATTTAATAGCAATGAGAACTAATTTAATTTCAGGAGGCTAATGAGAGTGTTGAAATCAAACAAACAAGTCCGTCTATAACATTTTTTTTCTAAATAAATCCATATAGAACTCATCCTTCATTCATATAGCAAAGAGTACCTCACTGAATGACACATTCCCATATGCGAGGCCTCCTTTGATTAACCCCCAAAGCAAGGAGCTCGAATTCCCTTTTCTCATGTATTAGATGCCACTTATTCCAACAATCATGTAACATATCCAAATCATAGTTTTGTCCAAATTGACACACTTTCATATATATAGGCCCCCTTCTATTTGATCTCCTTTTGCATAGTTATAATGTTGGAATTGCCCCTCCTCATGCATGAGGCTCTTTATTTATTTAATATTGTTGGCAATAGTTCATTGGAATAAGCAGTTCTAATTAAACCATCAAGATGGCAACAATTGTCTTCTATAATCAATTTTAATCTTCATCGGTCCCAATATTCCATAGCCCTCATTGCTTTAGCAAGCTTTGTATATCATTCCAATCATTATGCTCCCCTTGCTCGGTGAATTTTCAATTATCGTGCTCGTTATTCCTGTAATAAAAGACTTGCAAACATAAATAGGGTATCAATTCCTTTAATAAAGCCTAATTACTTAACTCTCAACCATTTTGAATTCTGCAACAATGATTAAATTTGAGGTACAAACATGCGAAATTCTTTAAAAGAAAAGGTATCTCTCTTCATTACAATTACATGTGATCCATGTTATTCTTGCCTATTTTCGCACTCTATTTAAACATTATCCATTTCAATGCTCAAATAATTAATAGTAATTTTACACCTCATTCACAATAAAAAGTGGTAAATATTTGTCCTATTTTTATTGGTCAAAATTGATCTTTGACTGTTGAAGTGGATGATGTTTAAGAATAACCCTATTTTCAAAGGTGAACTTGAAACTCTCTGATATGCGCTTACAATTTGGAAGCAAGCTTAGTACAAGAAAGTCATCACAACCTATCCATTGACCAAACACGTGTTTGGAAAATCATTAATATACACACATAAAAGTCTAAGTCTCCATGCTTTATAATCAAAATGTAATTCCTGGTTCGTAGTGCAATCACAGTGTCATTATTTTAAATTTCTCAAAGTTCTTTGTTGAATCCATTTAATACTGTAGACACTTAAAATTGTCCATGTCCTAAACAACACCTAGTTGACACTTTACTAGACATCATATGCCATTTTGTCCTTATCCCACTTATAAGTCCCACTTGATCACCTTTCCAATTAATTAAATAAATCCCCTTTATTTAATTAATTCCCCCTCACTTGTCTCAAACAATCCAAATTAAATATTTGAATTAATCCCTCACTTTTTCCACATTGCAACATGTGTCACATGACTACAACTTCTCATGCACACATAATTCAAATAATTTTATTATTTAAATTATGAGATTCCCCTCATATCCTATTTTTAGGCCCACTTATTTGTGCATCATAAGGCATTTTCTATTCAAGATAAATAAGAGAATCCCACTTATTTCTTCTCATCCTAATTTTAGCCTCGTGTCATAACCCACTTAATGTGCGTCATAGGCATTAAAATCAACTTTTAATCCTAGCCCTACACATCACACATTTGATTTATGATCTCAACCATCCAATCTTAACAACTTTTGCCTATAAATCAATCCTCATCCAAGCCATTTTGATGCATTAAGTTTCAAGTAACTTTACGCTGTTGAAAACCCAATTGAGCCTTTGCATCATTCATCTATCTATTTTCTTCTATCATATTCATCTTTCTGTTATGCTGCAATGGTGAGCAACCAACATTCCTCCATCAACAACCCTTCGACATCATGCATTCTCATGCAAGATTGAGAAGAGCCATGGAGATCAATCAAGTCTAGTGTGGATTCGGTTTGCATTTGATTTTCTTTGTTTTTATTTTCATGCTAGTTTGTCCTTCATGGTGCATAGTTAGGGTTTAGTTAGTTTGCTATTTTTGACACTAAATCTGATTTTCCCTAGCTACATTTTGGTGAACCCAACGTGAATCCCTTGATCTAGATTGCTTTTTGTAGGTTTCATTAACTTTTTGTTGCAGATTTGTCATTTTTTGGACAAAACCCTAGGTTTTCAAGATTTCATCATAGCTTCCAAATGACTACAAATTTCTCTACAAGATTTTCATAAATGTTTTTCCATAATCTAAGGAAGCTACAGAAGAAAAATTATGGGTTTATCACCAATTTTGTAGGAGTTATCATGATTTTATGTTTTTTCATAAAATCACATTTCTGGGCACAAATCGGTGAATTTTTCAAAATTTTTTACATTTCTAGAAAGATCTCAAAATTTTAATGGGGGTCTGTTTTATAGATTTAATTTGGAGGTCATATACAGTGCAAACAAAATCCAATCTTTGTCTGCTATAGCTTTTCCATAAATCCACGTTTCTTGGCGCAAAACAAGGAATATTTTTTTACTTTACATTTTTGGAAATCTCTCAGAAAATTAGTAGGGGCCTCTTCTTTGATTTTTTAGTTTTTAGATCAAAAATGTCTTGAAATAAGTCAAATATAATTCGGCTATGTATCTAAAATTACAATTTTCTTGGTTTGATGAGTTTTTTTTATGGTTGTATTACAATATCATTTTCTGATTTTGTAGGTGAATCTAAGGAGTTGGAACAACATTGGCATTAGTAATACATAACATATTTAAGGACGAAAAACAATCAGGTGCACACATTTCATCTTTCATCTCTAATCTTTGTTTGCAAACACACTTCGATTTGGGGCTTAAAAAGAACAACTTGTTTGATCACACATTTGGATTTTGGATTCTAAAATCAATCTTGTTTGTAATCACACATAAAAAATTAGATCTAAAATGAACAAGTGTCTTCCTACACATTTGGCTTTGGGATCTAAAAAGAACAAGTGCTTGAATTGTTTGCCACACATGTCATTCTTCTAAAGGTCAATTAACAACTGTGAGTGTGAATCAAGTGATAGCTCACTTGGTTTGCTTTTGTTTACCCTATCTTAGGAGGCCTACTTGGAGACACACCACTCCAAGGGACGACCTCAATTGAGGTTGAATCGAAAGACTCCCTCATTGGAAGTTGTAAATCTCGTCACTCTTGGCTAAGCCCCAAAGAACTTTATACCTTTGGGAAGTGAAGGTGAAGGGTGGGTTACCCCTTTCTCCCAGCTATGTGGCAGGATTTCACTTTCAATTCATTTCCCTAGTCAACCTCATGAATCCTAGCTTAAGATCTAACTGGCCATACCTCACTTGACTAGTTATAGGCTTGTTGATGTGTCTTCCACGTGTGCTTGTTTAATCATAACAACATTTCATTTTCAAATTCAAATTTGCTTATGTGTCTTACGTGAGTGTATTGTGTGTGTACATGTGTAATTCATTGTTTGATCATTCCCAAATCAAGCTATAAACACCAAACACATAAACAAGTCATTTTAAACTTTCTTTCCACATAATCATCATTGTCATATCCAATCAAATTTCATCCTAACCCAATCCTGATCATCCCATCATTCCACATCATCATCTTAATCCTATTCAATACTTGTCAAAATGGTCCTAATCCAAAGCCCAAGGTCACACTTCAAGGAGCCCCTCCTCCTAATCATGACGACAATCCAAAACCTTACATACTCTGAGGTGACCCAAAATTTGTTTCTAGTGATGATGATAACTTTGTAGATCCTAGTGATGATGGGAATCTTGTAGATTTTGAGGCATACTTGGAGGAACAAACCAAAATCCAAAAACTTCAATCTATGTGTAACTCCATCCCAACACAAGAGCAAAAAATCATAGCACAAGAACTCCAAGACCTCATTCAAAACACTTCACGAGGTAGCCCAACCCATAGAATGACAAACCATACTAAGATTCAAAAATTTCAACAAATCCAATCACCTCAAATACAACACCTCCTAGCCCAAGCCCAACAATTCATAGCTACTTGTCAAATCCAACCAAATCCACCAACCTATCAAGTCAATGCCACATCAACCTATCCCACCTCTTTCCATGCCAACCAATATTCATTTACATCACAACAAGAACATGTGAACCTAAGCCACTCCTTGAAACAAGATCAAATGTCCTCAAGCTCTAATGATACTCTTGACAAGGGAAATACCACCTTAAGTTTGGAATCATACACCACTCCATCTACTAGTCCTCCATCATCATCCAAGAGAATGCCTATATCAAAGCCTACTAATCCTACATCAACATCATCATCCAACCTTTCAAGCTCTAATCCATCAACCAACAAATCCTCAAATGATTTTCTTGAAAGATTCTTTGCAAAATATAAAAGCAAAAGAAAAGCTATGGAGTTATCCAAATCTACCAATCCATTTAATCCCTCTGGCCCTCCATTTAATCAAAGTCCAAGCCCTAAGTCTAATCCATCTAACAGATTCAAGGACTACTATCAAGGAATAAACCATCCCCATGTCAAGCACCCATTGATGAGCCTACCAAAGAACCTTTGAATGCCATGTCCACTTCTTCAACCCCATCATGTGGTCCACAACCCCTTAAGCCTATTGAAAATTTTCCTCCCATGAGTCCATCATGCCCTCATGTTGTTGGCCAAGAACCTATCCAAGAGTCATCCACTTCTATTCAAGCAAACCAAGAGCTATGTCAAGAGTTTAATCCTAAGCATGTGGAAACATCAAGCCCTAGTCCTACTCAAGATCAAATCACTTTCATCCAATCTATCCATAACCTATATATTTTCTATGATCAAGATACTACCCATGAAGAAGCTATCCATGAGCAACTTGATCTTGTACCTATCCATGAGCAAGATATCCCAAATACACCTCCACCTAGTCCTATCCATGATCCACCAACATCCACTTATCATGATGAGACACATGCCTCCCAAGAACACATAAGCATAGAAGATCAAACAAATATCTTGGATCCTAATGAGCATGATCAAGATTCTAATGATCCTTCCACATCTGTTATCGACCATATTCCAAATCCACCATCACATCCTATTGGTCTATCCACCTTCATTCATGAATGTTCCTCCCTAGGAACATAGCAACCATTGTCTACCACTTCACTTTCTCCACCCAATAAGGAACTCGTGTCTAATGTTCAAACTACACCTAGTCCCATAGTCCATCGCATACTCCAAAACATGAACTATCAAGGCAAAGGCTTAGGCCTTCATGAATAAGGACTTTTGGAGCCCATCCATGTCAAAGTTTGTCCACGCTCATATGGCCTTGGATACACACCCCAAGGTAAACAATCTAAAGATGTTGGTAATTCCTCCATTCCTCCTAAGTCCACCACTTTCCATGACAAATCTTATCATATCACCAAAACATACGTTGCCCTTCCACCTCCATCATCTTACATGTAATATCCACATTCTAAAAACATAGTAAATCGATAATTTACCATAGAGTAATTCAACAAGGGTAAAAATGAGAGAATTTTTATTATTATTTAACATATAATCAAGTAACAACAAATTGCAAGATTTCTATCCTGAAATAAACAACATAATATATTATACAAAGAAAACATTTTGTCTTTACAATTACAAATATCTGCATTAGACAATGTTTTACATAGTCTCAATAAACACAAGTCTCGAAGATATATTGCATCCGAAAATCTAACATCTTTATCAGAGGCCTCATCATGTCTTCTACTAGAGAGAGAGAGTATCTTCCTAGTGTTTTACCTCCATCCACGGACCGTCGGTCTCCCATACATCTTCCACATAGGAAGTGGCCCTACCCTTCACGAGGAATATAGACCATAGGTGACCAGTGGTAATTTGCCTTCCGAGTACATAGTGTTGTATCCTACACAACTCTATCAACCATACAACCCTAGATACTCTCTAGCAAAGTATGATTTCTGATAGTTTGTGCAATCCAGATACAGTGAACCGACAATGCATGTAGAGACATATGCATTACTATGGCCATAGTTTCAATATAAATTGACATTCGTAATGAACATTGTCGTAATGTTCACCCACCCCAACTCGACTTGGATACTATCATATTCCTACAGTTTGACTTGGTCAATTATGTATAACTATATAGTCTTGGTAACTTCAATATTTTAGTCTTCCCGTCCTAGACAAATTTACATTCCCTGACTATATTCCATAGACCTTATCGATTACCTTTATTTACAAGGATTCTCATTGCATCATTGCAATACCCGAGATCCAAGACTTATCAACTCATAAGAATTTTAAATCGATTTATAACGACTAAGATGGTTACCTTACCCAGGTTAAGCATCATAGTATAGGAAATTATTTCCTTTCTTACAAGTAAGAATAAACAAACATAGTTAGGGTACTTGTCCCTTCAATCACAATTTATATAATGATCACAACGATTTAATATAATTAAATAACTTATTTGGTCAAGTTAAGGTGTAACTAAAGAGTTTTATCTAACTCAAATCTAGTCTTTTTGACTTAGGTGGATTCTTAAGACACTGTCATTGCTCCATATACTTTATGGAATGACTACCTATTCTTGGGTATCTCTTTGCATCTTTGCAACATTTGAGATTCATCACTAATCAAAAAGTAATAGCTAAGAGAAATTGTGACTAAAAAGGTATAGTAAACTTTATGTTTGACTAACCATTTAATGGTTCCTCTTACATGCTTGCAAAACCTGAGGCTTATGACATATCTCAAGTCGACTTGTAACCAAACAAATAGTTTTCTCTACCTAATGTTAAATATTATCGACTATTAACAAATCTCTTTTCAATAAGATAAATGAAACATTTATTATTTAGGGTTCTTGACCCTTTAATGTCTACCCCCATAAAATAGCTAAAACAGGTTATAACCATAAAGGTGTCATCATATAATCTTTAACCCTTCTAGGTTAAACTAGGGTTTTATTTTACCCTTAAATAATCCATTATATCACAATAACCATATCTCATAACTTCAAGACTGAGGTTTATAAACGACCTTTGGTTTAACTCAGCTAAGGTTAAGAATACTATGGTTTTGTAATAGATAATAACTCCTATACAAAAGGAATATGAATACTTTCAACTTACCTTCATGTGATGTCATTAACCATCACTTCTTATTTACTCATATATGATTCCAAACAAGATCCTATCTAGTTAGACTTAGTTTAATTCTATCGTAATGATTTACTACAATGTTATTCTCATTTATAGAATACGTAGTAAGGATGGTCCTATGGACCTTGTTTTCTCTATCATAACATTCCCAATGACCTATCACTCGATTTGAATAAAAGGTGGCTTTCTAAATCTTAATAAGAATCTAGGTTCTCTTGAAAAGAAAATCATTTTTGACATTTATAAACTTAACAAGAAATGGTTTAAACTACCATTATTCTACCTCAAGGATTTAACCACCTTACTCAAACTAAGAGAATACCTATCATAGTTTTCACTGCACTAATAATTTTGAAAGTTGTTGCATGATTAGCTTATAACCAAATACTCGACCTGCCACATGATTATTCACTCATTATATCAACTAGTCTTTCAATGTATTAGACAACTTTACAATGACCTTCTACAGGTATAAAGGAAAAGTAATGATCAACGAATCATTTCAATGATATTATATCAATCAGACTTCAAAACAATTATAAAAGTGTTCGACTCAGGCAATTTTAGCTTATACCAAGCGTCGACCAGCCAGCTATAATGATGCTATCAAAACTTCTAACGGTTTTTATACAGTTTGGAATGAGTGCCAAAATCAAATCATTAAATCAGGTTCACTGGTTATGCATCGATTATCAATAGAATAGATTAAATGACATAATCAATTTTCCCATTCCCAGCATACAAAGGACGATAAGAGCAAATTATATTTTGGGTATTATCATTACACAAGGCATATGTGTTACCTGGTGGTGGCTCAAGTAAGTTATAGTTTGCAGAAACAAATGTCTAGTCGGCACCTATATGAAGTCGCCTTCCCTAATTCTCCTCTCCGTTCTGGCTCTTTTCCACTCTTTAATCACAGTGATCTTTCTTCTTTTCTCCCATTGATTTCCTATCTCCCTGGCTCTTAAATCAGCTCATAATGAGTCGTATATCCTTACTCTCTACCACTCACTCAGTTGGAAAATAAATAGGAGTCGTTGCAGTGCAAAACCCATTCGGTTTCAACCGAATCCATTTTATCAGCAATGACTAACACATGTTTCAGGAAGGCACATAATGTGGTAAAAACATCAAGTGCAATATTAATACCACGTTCCCTCTTTGAAAGAGGTCAACACAAGCATTTAAACCATCACTGATCATTAATGATCACTTTAAGTGATCCAATTCCATCACTTAATTAATGAAGGCATTTCAATTTACATGCCCATGACTACTCAAATGAGTAAGCATTAATAACTAACATGAGGTATTAGCCTCATTCGATGCATATATATACTTATTTGATTATGTCAAATATGGCTTACATAACATCGATCCTATTCAACAATTATGATTTGATCAATAAGAATAATAGTAATAAAACAAAGGTTTACAGATAATGTGAATGGGTCAAGTTTACCTCCCCATCACAATCCTTTGTTAAAATCACGTCGACTTGACAAGATCATCATTTAACGTTAAACGTCGACAATAAAACACTTAAGTGACTTAATAATAATAACACAACCATTTTATGACAATGACGTCGTAACTTTTATGTTAAACGTAAATGGTCATAATTCTTACTCAGACGATGTCGTTTACATTACAAATGACTATGTCAACACACAATGACTTGACTAGAATAGATTCAAAAGATATCGACTACCTGTCGATTGGGTTCAAAAGTAAACTGACAAGACAAAACTTACCTCTTATGACACTGGTTCATGTTTTCGTTAAACACTAATACTCATTTTGGCAAATAATCACTCGTGACCTGAGCTCTATATCTCTCTCCTCGAAAGATACTCTCTCTTTCCTCCAAGAGTCATCTGAAAACCTGTAATCCTGTATCAAATTTGTAATCAACAAATTATGATCAGTGCATTATTATTCAAATAATAAACCAAATCTCATAATGCAATATTAAATCAACAACAATAAAATATTCATTTCCATAATTCCATATATGACATTCGATATAATCTATGTCTTTCCTCGACATTAATCTAAACATCATAATAGATTTACTTATGTCCAAGTAAAAGTAAAAAGTATAGCAAGACAAAAGTTGGGGATGTAACATTACAAATGTCAAAAGCATGTGACCATACATCTTCCACCATCTAATTTACCTCCACTTCTTCCAACTCCTAATATCCCTCCATCTAATTTATCACCACTTCTCCCCATGCCAAATCCATCCATTTACACATTCCCTCAAATTCCTAATCATGACCAATCAATGCACATATTATTTAAACATGAAGCTTCCACTCATTCCACCCATTCTAAGGGATTCAAAAATACAAAAATGGATGCCTCTATCCATAAAGTAAAAAATACTAAGGATCCTCATACCTTAGGGCACAAATATAGAAAATCAAAGCAAAATACATCCAAAATGCTATCCAAGCCCATACCTTCACAAGCAAAGTCTAAAACTAAAATGGTATGGGTACCTAAGCAAAAAGAAAGCAAGTCACATGAGGTATCCACATCTCAAAAATCCCAACCATCCTCTTCCATCCAATAGTCCCACTCCATTCAAAAGTTTCAAATTCCTAAATCCCACAAGCAAAATGAAAATCATAAAAATACTAAGTCTATGTGGGTACCTAAAGTACTTCATCATCCGTCTCCTAAGCAAACAACTCCATTGCTTCCTATACCTCCTCCACATCAAAAGCTTCAATGTTTATCACAATGTGTACAACCGTTGGTCATGGTTCCATTCCATTCTAAAACAACTCCACATACCTCCATCTCCCCATCTTTCAACTATTATCCTACATATCTTCCCCATTCTATCCCTATGGTCCATGCTTTTGGATAAGTCTTTCATCCATCCTTTTGCATAAGTCCTACATAATCCACATCATAATCCACTATCACACCTTTCATAATCCACTATCTACCTCATCATCCCTTACCAATATCTATGAGCACATTTGACATGTTTCATGCAACGACATCCATCTAGCGGGACTATCACCTTTCATGGAACTAGACACTTGAGTCCCTCCCATCCTTCTCCTATCCAAAAAAGTCAAAAAGTCAAAAAAAAAAATTCAAAAAAATAAAAGAGAAATCCCTTCTTCCAATGGTGAAAACTTGGTAAACAGGCGCCCTGGATAAGTACCATGATGAAAACCCGGCAAACAGGCGTCATGTGTAGGTTGATCTTCTATGTCACTTACACTTGGGGGCACAATGTCTCATCTATCATATCATACCATTTCCATCCTGCCTACCATCTTTACCCATCATACATACCTATCATATTGAGTCCACTTATCCACCCTTCTCCTTTTGATCTTGATGAAGACATAGGGGCAAAATGTTGAAACATGTTTTTGGGTATCTCTTGACATACCTCATCCTTTCCAATCCATCCTATCATCATCCTATTATCCTAAGCATTGTCATGAAAAATCCTAAGTATTGTACCTAGAATGGGGCATGTTATTCCTATGCGACATAGTCTTTTGAGATCACATCCTTGTTCTCTTATGCACACATCCCTTTCATTTACTATCACCCATCCTTTTATCCATCCTTTGAGCATCCTATCACATACATCCATTTTATCTTTTCATCCTAATCCATCCTATATCCTTTCTTGCACCTAGACTTGGTTTTCCCTTGTCATTGGTATCTAGCACAAAGGCTACTCAAAATTCTCATCCAATGCCATTCCCAAAACAATTCAAAAAATCCAAGAAAAATCATAAAATGTCCTAAAAAAATCCAAAAAATCATAAAAAGTCCTAAAAAAATCCCAAAAAATTATAAAAAATCCAGAAAAAATCCCAAAAAAATTAGAAAAAGGTCCTAAAAAAATCCACAAAAATCAAAACATTTCAAAATCCAAAAAAAAAAGCAAAACATTTCAAAAACCCAAAAAAATCAAAACAAACCAAAAATAAAAAAAAATTACAATATTCAACAAAAATCCAAGCAATAAAATCAATTATCAAATCATTTCTTCAAATCAATTCTTCCAATCAATTCAATCAATCAAAACAATCTTTACCAAATCAATTCTTCCAATTCATTCAAATCCAATCATCATCATTCAAATCATTCCTTCAAATCAAATTAATCAATTCTTCCAATCAATTTTCATCAAAATCAAATCAAATCATTCAATCAAATTCCTCCAAATCAAATCACTTCTTCAAATCAATTCAATCTAATCATTTTAAGCAATAAACTTAAATGAAAATCATCTTTAATCCATACCAATCAAGTCAATCAATCTTGTTGAATTATCCAATTGCATCCTTGGTTTTGTTCTAATCTTGCTGTCAACCAAATCAATCGATCAATCATCATCATAATCAATGGGATTTATCATCCCCAATCCTAGTGTTGTTCTCAAGATATATCGTTCCCATATCAACAACACAATCATCGCGTTGTTCTTGGGATAAATCATTCCCACATAAACAACATTAGCATCAATTAATCAAACACTTAATCATTGGTTTACAGCTTGACAGGGGAAATACCTTGTTTGTTTTTGAATCATTTGTGCATGCTTGCTTGTGTTTGTTATCATTTTATCTTGCATTTGCATCTAATCCAAATCACTCCTAGCTAATATTCATATCTTGTGTCTAGACAAGGTTGTAATATGATGGGGCATGAGACACATCATCACCTTGGTCTTTATACCTTGGTGCATAACGTCTAGTGCTACATCAAACATATGATTACTCAATTTATTGCAGCATAACGCATCATTCATTTCCTCTATCTATTCTGTCATAACCCCGAAAATAGACACTACCTTTCATGATGAATTATCCTCAGAAGTTTAAACTAATTATGATCAATGTAATATGATAAGGACGGATTCCTTGGCTAGGGTCGCGTCCCATGACTAGAAAGAGTGATACAAATACGAGAGGCAATTAACCCAGTTGAAACAAAAAAAGTAGAAGAGTATAGAGTAAACGCAGACAACAAATTCACAGGCAGTGTAAGTCTCTTAGTTTTAATATTCAGTATTCCTCAGTCAAAGATCATAGTCTGCATATAACTCGTTGCCATTCTTTAATATATAAATCTATACTGTCTGACATGGGCACTCTATGATAGAACCCAATCAGGGAACATAATCTAGGATGATAATCTGGTGGACTGGACAGTCCATAGAAAGGAATATAAAACATTATATAGACTGTATTTGGCATTACTGTTGCTCTACGTAGGACTTATTCTATTATGAGACTGTATACTTGTGTTTAATAAACAAGACTGAATGATGGACTGTCTTTATCTATAGATTATGATGGATGTATGGAAATTGTAATATCTCTCCTCTTGCATTCTGATATATCTTATGATGTATCATAATTTAATGTTTGGCTCCATTTGTAATAAAGGCAAACTGTATACTTTAGAATTGTGTGAAAAATGCATGTATTGTGTTTGTGATTCAGCCAGGCGGGGTGAAAGTATAGCCTTAGTAGATTGCCTATAAACCCCATCTAAGGTTCCGTCCCCATAGGCCTGAGACAAGGGTTTGGACATTATGCTCCCGTAGGCCTAAGTCAAAGGTTTGGACCATGGAGGGATGGGGGTCCCACATTGGAATATGCCCCCATAGGCTTGGACGAGGGATTTGGCAAAAGGACCAGCCCCTATAGGCCCTCGTCAAGGGTTCGGGCAATAGGACTGTGGTAGGCCTTAGGCTACTAAGAGCTTATGTTTTTCCCTTCCCTGGCGTGATGAATGTTTTCTTTTACTTATGTGTTTCAAAATGCAAGTGTGTTTATGTTAGACTGATGAATACTAGATATTAAAACTAACATGTAGCAATATGGACTTGAATATTCATGATGCTGCAAGTACTAATTCAGAGGAACATATGATCTAATTCAACCACAGGCTCCCCCATTTAGAACACTTGAGGAGAAGAAACACTAATACCTAATTCACAAGCAAATTCTAGGGTAAACCAGGTAAGGGGACATTACAATGGTATTAGAGCGTCTTTCCTGCCATCCCGTGGGAAATAATGCAAACCTACCACCGAAGAGGTTCTAACACCCAAGGAAACAACTCCATGGATAACCCATTGAGAGATGAACTTAGGGCCTTCGTGGAGAATAGTGATAAAAAAACCCAAGCCTTATTGGAACAAAGTGAAAAAACTAACCAAGCTTTACTTCAAGCCCTCCAAAACCTAAATAATATCAACACCAAAGAAGCCACCTCTAACCACTCCGAGAACAACCATCCTACACCCTTTCAAAAGACAAACTCTAGACCCACCCGACCCAATTTCTTGTCAAATGAAGAAAGCAATAATAATAGGCCTCCCATAGAGGATGTGGACGAGATAGCTGCAGCCTATTATAAGTTAGAACCTGAGTTGAGGGAACTTGTGCCTTTCAAAGACTACTGTGAGGCCAAACAAAGAGTCATACCTAGGAGAGAGGGAAGGGACCCAATAGATAGAGATCTTGAGAACAAGGTAAGTAAAATAACTTTCCCTAACTTTGATGGAGAAAGCAAGACCATAGCCCGATCATGGGTTCAAAAACTAGATACCTATCTATCCTTAAGCCCAACAACCGAAGCAAAAGCCATCAAGTTCGCTGTCTTACACCTAACCGGAATGGCCCATGATTGGTGGCATCATGGCCTCATCACGCAAGACCATCAACAAGTCACCACTTATGATGACTTTACCCAAAGATTAATAAAGAGGTTTGATCAAAAGCACCCGGAATGGTACTTTAGGGAATTGACACAATTAAGGCAGCAAGGCACTATACAAGATTATGCCACTGAATTTCAAAGGTTAGCAATCATGGTCCCACAAATTTCCCAAGAAAGACTCACATATTTATTCATAGAGGGCCTAAGAGGATCCATCCGAAGTATGGTAAGTGCACTAGAGCCTACCCGCCTAGAAGAAGCCATTCAAAAGGCAATGAAATATGAGGATAGTTGGTCAAGAGACCAACCCAAGAAGCTCTCCTCATCTTCAAAAACTCCATAGAGAGAAGGAGATAGAAGGGAAGAAGCAACTAAAACTTGCCAATGGTGCAAGGGCAAAAGGGATAGAAATCATTGGTGTAAAAATATGGAAGAGCTAAAAAGAAACGGATTATGTTTTAGGTGTCAAAAACCATGGGGGCAAGGTCACAAATGTAATTTTAGAGTCCACCAACTTGAAGCTTACCCAAATGATGAGTATCCCAACAAAAGGGCCCGAATGGAAGAAGAAAGTCAAGCAATGTTGGCCACCATTTCCCAAGCCTCTAAACATAACCCATTCCGCATCAAGAGTACACTCAAAGGACGAAAAGCCATTACCCTTGTAGACAGTGGGGCATCCCATAATTTCATTGACCAAAGAATAGTAACCCAAAGGAAGTTAAGAACCATAAATTTTAAAGGCTTCGAGGCAGCAATGGCCACAGGTGCTAGGGTACAATGTACAAAAATAGTACCCCAATTAGAAATTTTCTTAGGGAGCCACCGCATCATAGAAGACTTTTATGTGGTCCCATTAGATGCTGACATCATCCTAGGAACCCCATGGATCTACTCCTTAGGGTGTTTCATGTTTGATCTCCCAAACCAAACTATCTGCTTCCAACATGAAGGGCAAGAAGTTACTCTAAGAGGTTTACCCAATGGGGATCCAAAAGTGATCTCATGTAAGAGAATGGAGAGGATTTTCAGGAGAGGGCAAGGGGAATGGGCTGCCCAATGTATGATACTTGATAAAAGCACTCCACAAGGAAGAGCCATCCACATAGACATCCAACCTATCACAAGAAAATATAGGAAGGTGTTTTCAGAAATTCCGCCAGGATTACCACCTAAGAGAGGATTTGAACACACCATTGAGTTGGAAGAAGGAGCAAAACCAGCCATAATCACTCCATACCGTCACCCCCATAAATACAAAGAAGAGATAGAGAAAACCATTAAAGAACTTCTAGAGATGGGGCATATTCAACCCAGCTCTAGTCCATTTGCATCATCCGTAGTTCTTGTCAAAAAGAAAGATGGCACCTTTAGAATGTGCATAGATTATAGAGCTCTAAATAAAAAGACCATCAAAAACCGCTACCCCATCCCTCGAATTGATGAACTCATAGATGAACTCCATGGAGCAAGGTTCTTTTCCAAGATTGATCTTCGATCAGGATATCATCAAATAAGAATGAGGGAAGAAGATGTACCTAAAACAGCTTTCCGATGTCATTATGGACATTTTGAGTTCTTAGTCATGCCTTTTGGGCTTACAAATGCCCCTGCTACCTGTCAATCATGCATGAACCATATTTTCCGCAAGCAACTTAGAAAATTCCTCCTAATCTTCTTCGATGACATTCTTATATATAGTAAAACATGGGAAGAGCACCTCCACCATATTGATGAGACCCTCAAGATTTTAGAACAAGAGTCCTTGTATGCCAAAGCGTCCAAATGTGAATTTGGCATGGAAGAAATATTATACTTAGGCCATAAGATCAATGCCCAAGGGGTGAGTGTGGATGAAGAAAAAATAGCCGCCATCCAGAAGTGGCCTAAACCCAAAACCCTCACACAACTAAGGGGCTTTGTAGGATTGTGTAGTTATTATAGGCGTTTTGTAAAAGGGTTCTCTAAAATTGCAGCCCCTCTCATGGACCTAGCCAAGAAAGGAGCTTTCTCATGGAATGAAGCAACTCAGGAAGCCTTCGAAAGATTGAAAGTTGCTATGAGTACATGCCCAGTCTTGGCCATCCCTGACTTCACCTTACCCTTTGAATTACAATGTGATGCATCGGGAGAAGGGATTGGTGCAGTCTTAATGCAAAATAAGCATCCTATATCTTATGAGAGTCGCAAGCTAACTCCAGCAGAAAAACTCTACCCCATTTACGACAAGGAAATGTTAGCTATAATACATGCCTTGGCAAAATTTCGCCAATATTTGGTCTGCATCAAGTTCCATGTAAAAACTGATCATAATAGTCTAAGATATTTCATGCACCAAAAGGATTTGAATGACCGACAACAAAAATGGGTTAGTCGCATACAAGCTTATGACTTTGATATAGAATATGTAAAAGGGACCAACAATGTGGTAGCAGATGCCCTATCTAGACATCCATGCTTAAAAACTATAACTAGTATAGCTGCGGATTGGAAATATGACATCATCTCAGAATATGCAAAAGATCCCCAAACCAATGAGATATTGGAAGGACGTCCCCCCAATGAAGAATACAAGGTAATAGAGGAGATGATCCTATATAAAGGTAGAATCTTTCTAGTACCCCATTCCAAAGTGAAGAGGAAGATTCTTAAAGAGTATCATGACAATCCGTTAGCTGGGCACCAAGGGTACTACAAAACATACAAGCAAGTGAGGGAAAAATACTCTTGGAAAGGACTCAAGAAGGATGTGTTAAAATATGTGCAAGAGTGCATGATTTGCCAAAAGAATAAAACCGAGCTAAGCCAACCAGCAGGATTATTACAACCTTTGCCCGTCCCCAACCAGAAGTGGGAAAGTATCTGTATGGATTTTATCACTGGATTGCCCAAAGCACAAGGAAAGGATTGCATATACGTGGTGGTTGATAGGCTTACCAAATATGCTCATTTCTTTGCCATATCCATGGATTTTAGAGCACCCCAGGTAGCAGAAATATTTTTCAAAGAAGTCTTTAGACTCCATGGCCACCCAAGAAATATTGTCAGTGATCGGGATAGTCGGTTCATGAGCCAATTTTGGCAGGAGCTCTTTAGGATATCAGGGACAACTCTTACACCAAGCACCAGTTACCATCCTCAGATAGATGGTCAAACTGAGATTGTCAACAAATGGCTAGAAGGCTACTTACAAAATTATGTCACTGGACAGCAGAATGCATGGATCAAATAGTTTCATTTGGGAGAATATTGTTACAATACAACCCACCACATGTCCATCCAAATGAGTCCCTTCAAAGCATTATATGGGTATGACCCCACCCCTTTTGAGAGCTTGACCACCCAAGAAAGTCAAGTGCCCCGAGCTAGAGATTTTGTGCAAGAGAGCATGGACATCTTGAATACCTTGAAAGACAATTTGCATCAAGCCCAGAATCAACAAAAAATGTATGCGGATCGGAAACGGGTTGAAAGGACCTTTGAAGTGGGAGATCTAGTCTTTCTCCGGCTACAACCTTATAAGCAATCATCCCTTAAGTCTAATGGGACAGAGGAGTTAAGACCCCGATTCTATGGACCCTACAAGATCACACAAAAGATTGGAGAAGTAGCCTATGAACTAGAATTGCCCAAGGACAGTTGCATCCACAATGTCTTCCATGTATCCAGACTAAAGAAAGTATTGGGCCAACAAGTGGCACCATGTGCAGAATTACCCCCAATGGATGATGAAGGCAAGTTGATCCTCGAGCCCGAAACAATCCTCAATATGAGGGAGAAAAGGTCAAGGAATAAGACTATTTCAGAGTTCTTGATTAAATGGAAGAATCTCCCTGAAGAAGACGCTACATGGGAGGGTGAAGAGATCTTCAAACACCCCAACCTCAAGTTGCTTGAGGGCAAGCAATTTGAGGAAGGAGGACTGTCATAACCTCGAAAATAGACACTACCTTTCATGATGAATTATCCTCAGAAGTTTAAACTAATTATGATCAATGTAATATGATAAGGACAGATTCCTTGGCTAGGGTCGCGCCCCATGACTAGAAAGAGTGATACAAATACGAGAGGCAATTAACCCAGTTGAAAGCAAAAAAAGTAGAAGAGTATAGAGTAAACGCAGACAGCAAATTCACAGGCAGTGTAAGTCTCTTACTTAGTTTTAATATTCAGTATTCCTCAGTCAAAGATCATAGTCTGCATATAACTCGTTGCCATTCTTTAATATATAAATCTATACTGTCTGACATGGGCACTCTATGATAGAACCCAATCAGGGAACATAATCTAGGATGATAATCTGGTGGACTAGACAGTCCATAGAAAGGAATAGAAAACATTATATAGACTGTATTTGGCATTACTGTTGCTCTACGTAGGACTTATTCTATTATGAGACTGTATACTTGTGTTTAATAAACAAGACTGAATGATGGACTGTCTTTATCTATAGATTATGATGGATGTATGGAAATTGTAATATCTCTCCTCTTGCATTCTGATATATCTTATGCTGTATCATAATTTAATGTTTGGCTCCATTTGTAATAAAGGCAAACTGTATACTTTAGAATTGTGTGAAAAATGCATGTATTGTGTTTGTGATTCAGCCAGGAGGGGTGAAAGTATAGCCTTAGTAGATTGCCTATAAACCCCATCTAAGGTTCCATCCCCATAGGCCTGAGACAAGGGTTTGGACATTATACTCCCGTAGGCCTAAGTCAAAGGTTTGGACCATGGAGGGATGGGGGTCCCACATTGGAATATGCCCCCATAGGCCCGGACGAGGGATTTGGCAAAAGGACCAGCCCCTATAGGCCCTCGTCAAGGGTTCGGGCAATAGGACTGTGGTAGGCCTTAGGCTACTAAGAGCTTATGTTTTTCCCTTCCCTGGCGTGATGAATGTTTTCTTTTACTTATGTGTTTCAAAATGCAAGTGTGTTTATGTTAGACTGATGAATACTAGATATTAAAACTAACATGTAGCAATATGGACTTGAATATTCATGATGCTGCAGGTACTAATTCAAAGGAACGTATGATCTAATTCAACCACAGGCTCCCCCATTTAGAACACTTGAGGAGAAGAAACACTAATACCTAATTCACAAGCAAATTCTAGGGCAAACCAGGTAAGGGGACATTACATATTCCCTTATCTTTCTTTCTTGACTAACCCCTTTCATTTCGAGAGTCTACCCGTGTTTGTCCAACCCACCTATCCTCTCGAGGGGGCATCATCATCATTATCATATCCTATATCATCATCCCATTTCTTCATCTTATCTTTCAATCATCATCTTTTTTTCTTCTATCCATACCTCATCTTCTTTGAAATGATGTTACTCGACATAAATCTCATCATCTCAAACATCATCTCAAGGAGGGGCAAAATGTAGACACCCAAAACTGTCCATGTCATAACATTACCTAGTCATACCTTGTAAAACATCTTGTAATATTTATCCTAGGTCATTGCATTATCCCATTTATCCCACTTACATTATCCCACTTGATCACCTTTCCAATTAATTAAATAAACCCCTTTATTTAATTAATCCCTCTTCACATGTCCCACAAACAATTTAAATTAAATATTAAATCAAATCCCTCATTGTGACGTGTCACATGACTACATCTTTTCTCATGCACACATAATTTAAATAATTTTATTATCTAAATTATGAGATTCCCCTCACATCCTATTTTTAGCCCCACTTATTTGTGCGTCATAAGGCATTTTCTATTCAAGATAAATAAAATAATCCCACTTATTTCCTCTCATCCTAATTTTAGCCTCATGTCATAATCCACTAAATGTGCGTCATAAAGCATAAAATCAACTTTTAATCCTAGCCATACACATCACACATTTGACTTTTGATCTCAACCATCAAATCAAATCACTCTTTTTCTATAAATATCTCTCACAGGCCATTTGAAATCCATCTTCTTCTAGTATCCTCACTCTACCAAAATTCTTCCAATCCTATCATCTATCTATCTATTTTCTTCTATCATCTTCATCTTAGTGTTATGCTGCTGATTCGAGCAACCAACATACATTTCAACAATCAAACCTTCAAAATCTTGCATTCTCATGCGAGGTGGAGAAGAGCAATGGAGGTCAATCAAGAATAACATGGGGGTAAATGCAAGGAGATGGGGGACCAAAAAGTCGCCACCATTTTTTGCTCATTCACCGCGTGACTTCTCTCCTCATAGCAGCAAAGAAACCAAGCAAAAACGTGATCACGTTGAAGAAGAGCCCATTGAATCAAGTGTACTTGAGAAAACAAGTAATTCACAATGCCACCTCACCGCCAAATACATCGTCGTGCAAATTTGGAGGTTCCAGCACAGGAAGAAGGTAGGGTTTGTCTAATTTTGTTAGTTTTAGAACAATTTTTTAGTTTTTCAATATTTGATTTGTTTTTATATTGCATTTACAGTTATTAGAGAAGCAGAAAACCTAAATCCAGTTGAGGAGGGTGAAAACAACCCCCAAGACCCTCCAAACCCTCCAAACCCTCAAAACCCACCTTCACCTCCTTTTCATGTAAGGGATAATCAAGAACACTACCTAGGGATAATAAAAGAAAACAAGAAACATCTTGAAACTATTATTCAAACCCTAAACAATCCAAGTGGAACCACTGATCGTAGGAGGGCACTTGCAAAATCACTACAGGAGATTGTTTCCCACATGGATTTGGTGACAAAACAAATCACCGAATTCCAAGACTATAGGGAGAGGAGTCGGCAATATTATGCTGACAAGTTGTCATATGAACAAGTCAAGAAGGAAAAAATTACAAAATCTCAATTATGTGCACAATTTATTAATCCCAAAACCGGCCAAAGATTAGAGGAAAGTTGCAAATGGTTTCCTATACATTGGTGTAGGAATGAAGACATATCCTGAAACTTTTGGGATAGATGGTACATGGTCTTCGATGAGTGGCCATGCAACAATGATGAGGTACCACAATATTTTTTGAGGAAACTCTATTGCGAGTTCGTCCTCAACAAGATTCTGAATTATTTTGACATTCGTGCGTTCAAGGGTAGAGGTGGTGGCTCTGCCCAAGATAGACCTGGGGCTCAGTGAGATGAAGACCATGTGCCTATACCCCGAGCGAGGCCAGAACATAGGTCACTCCCTTTGGCTTTGAAGGAGAGTGTTGAGCTGGAGACTTTACATTCACTGACTACTCTCACCCAAACTCTATCACAGCATGCAAATGATTTTACCCAGGGCGATGAGGGTGAGAGTAGTAGGTGTCATGTGTCCCCACATTTGTGTAGTACATGTGGGAACCTATGTGATTATGGGATGCAGGAGGCACAACAGGACTCTACGACACAAGGGCAACATGCTGTGACACAGAGGCAGCATGCTGCGACATAGGGGCAGGACATATTGGATAATCTTGTTCTCAATGACGATCTCTTACATCATACATTTGGTATTGACTCTCAGGTAATTTGTTACAAGTTTCATCTTGATTTAGTATAGTGTTATTTGAAATTTGTAATTAATTTTATATGATTATCTATATTATAAGTCAAAAATAATGTATGTAATTATTTGCGCAATGAAATTCCAGGGTCAGAGTCTTCATCCTGCCTCTGTTAGCCGTCCATTGGCGGGTTATGAGAGGAGGTCAAGTTAGCAGGTATGTAATTTATCACATAATCGTAATTATTATAGATATGTCAATGGTAATATTATTTTGTGACAATTTGATGATTTCAACAGTCACCAGCACCTCCACGGTTTCCTTGGATCCCTGGATGCCAAACCACCACTTTTACGGAGGTAAATTTAACCATTTCTAATCATTGTGTATTTTAAAAATAATGTTATGTATTTATTTTGTTTGAATAATATTGAACTTTATTTGAAGAGGTCTACTCGACGACAGAGAGAGGATGTGTCATTGACTGGCTCTCCATCTTCACAGTCAAAGAAGGGCCGCTGATTATTTCCTAAAAGTCCATAGGAAACTAGTTTTTTGGAACTTTTTTGTATGACTAGATGGCTTTGTATACATACTTTTGTATGTTAATCTGATGTATATTTTTTTATATTTTCCTGTATGGCTTTGTTTGGACACGCCTATATGGTTTTTTATATAAACTAAATGTTATGTTCATGACATTATGTATATGACATTTATATTAAATATTTAATATGATAATCAATTATTGTTACAGGAATTTGGTTTTACAAGTGCCAATTGCATTTTCTTGAAAGTTTATAAATCATTTTCAAATAATCTATTTTGTGCATATCTTGCAATCATTGAATTCTGTGGGACTGTGCATTTCTTTGAGGCATCATTTCAAATATTTCACGTGCCTTGTCTATGCTTCCATACTTTCCATACATGTCTACAAGGGCAATTTTGCAAATACAATACATGTGACAAAATTCCTATATCATTTATGCTTTGATGGTTGTCCACACCATGTTCTCTAGATCCCATTATAGCATAGGCAAGGAGGAAGTTGATTAAGGTTGTGCAATTTGGTTTTAGATGTGCCAAAATTTACATAAATGGTTGAAATTTATTTTTGTGCATTTGCTTGAGAGTTTTTAAAGCCTTATGAAAAATCCATTTCGTGCATATCTTGCAATCATTGCATTCCATGAGACAACATTTCTTTGAGGCATCGTGTCAAACAGTTCATGTTCGTTATATATGCTTCCACACAAGTTGCATACATGACTTGTAGGGTACTTACAACTATGACATTTGACAAAATTCCTATATCCTTTATGCTTTGATGGATGTCTATACCATGCTCCAAACATACCATTTCTAAGGTTTTGGAATTTGGCTTTACACTTTCCAATTGCATTTTCTTGGAACTTTCTAAAGGCTTATCAGTAAATCCATTTTGTTCATATCTTGCAATCATTGTATTCCATGAGGCATCATGCCAAACAGTTCATGTGCCTTGTCTATGCTTCCACACTTTGCATACATGTCTCTGAGGGCAGTTGCAACTACAACATCTAACAAAATTCGCATATGTTTTATCCTTTTGATGGATGTCCATTTTGGCATAGGCAAGGAGGATACTGGCTAAGGTTGTGGAATTTTGCTTTACACCCGCCAATTGCATTTGCTTGAAAGTTTCTAATGCCTTATCGAAAATTCCATTTTGTTCATATCTTGCAATCATTGCATTCAATGAGGTGACATTTCTTTGGGGCATCATGCCAAACAGTTCATGTGCCTTGTCTATGCTTCCACACTTTGCATACATGTTTACAAGGGTGATGTAGTAGGTAAGGAGGACGACTCAACACCATGGAAACATATTTCATGGTGCAGGAGCACCTTAGCCATAGCCAATCTTGGCTAGGAGCATGTCATAACAAGGTCCTAGGACATCATAGGACAAGTTGATGGTCTTGTGTCATCATTTTGCATGTAATAAGGTCAAATGACCAATGTCATTTGTGTTTGGAGTCATGTTTTATGTTGTTGTCAAACAAAAAGTCTAATAATGCAAGTAGTGGTAAGAAGTTGCTTTGTCAACTTAACAAATCATGTAATAAGGAGCTTACCCAACGATCAAATAGGTTGAAAGTTAGTTATGATCAATTGGAACTATTGTAAACATGTATAAGAACCTTCACACACATCAAGGAAGGGTTGGTGAAGAAGGTTTTGAAGGGCAAAGTTGAATAAAATTGAGTTTTCTGCTACTTTTCCTGAAATTCAACTATTCCAGGATGTATTGTTCATCTGTACAGTACTGTCATGGTCTAAAACCACCTGCATTGTGAAGGGGAGTGAATGACCTTTCATTTGCATCTTGTTTGAGGCATTTTCATTGAATTTGGAGGGAGAAAATCACATTTTTCTGGAAACTGTTATAAAACCTTGAATTAGGGTTTTGAGGCTAAAAACTATGTATTTCTTTGCCATTTCACCAAGTTAATCACTCTAGATTGGTGGAATGGGATGCAATAAGGTAGGATCATTGTTCTCAATAAGCCCTAGGTTAGGAAATAAGAATATAATAGTGTATGAGGATGCAATGGCCTAATATGACCATGTATTAGGCAAAAAGAGGGTGCAGTCCATACAATAGTGCCTTAACAAGTGTTTCAAAGGCCAAAACCAGTGAAATTGGTTCCTTTTCCATGCATGCTAGGGTTCCCAAGTGGTTTGGTGTGGTGGGTTTGCATTGGCATAGTAGTTGCCTTGTAAAGGAGGCCTAATTAGGCCTAGTCTCAAATTGAACTGTCATGAATTTGGAGCCTCGTGTCCAAAACAACCCATGTCCCATTTTTGATATGCTAACAAGGAGGATAATTGGTACTCAAAACTACTCTTACCTTGCCAAGATTCTGTCCCATGTGAAAGAAAACCTCTGTTAGACCCAAAAATAGGGCTACAAGGCTTGAGGCCTGTTTGTGAAGGAAGTCTCCATAATCCTTGTTTTCTATGAAAGGTAGTGAATGGGGAAGGTTGGTAGGGTTGTGTAGGTACCCTAATTGCATCATTTCACAACAATGGGCTAAGACCCCAAACAATTGTCTGAAAGGGTACTTACAACTACAACATTTGACAAATTCCTATATGCTTTATGCTTTGATGGATGTCTATACTGTGTTGCAAAGATACCATTTCAAAGGTTTTGGAATTTGTCTTTTGGTGCAGGAGCACCAACACCATCTTTTACAAAATTGGGTCATTTGAAGGTCTTGACAGGTTGAGTCTAGGATGTTTTGAAGTAATTTGAGTCTTTTTGCATCAAATAAGGTCATTGTAGACCATGATACATGTAATAAGGTCAAGATGACCAATTTTCTATGTTTTGGAGTCATGTTGAGTCATGTTTAGTCAATAAAAGTCATGCAATGCAAAGGTTTCTAAGGGTTGTTTTGAAAATGCAATGTATACATGTATTAGAGAGTTGGAAAATGACCATGTGGTTGGTTGTGGCAGTTATAGGTCATTTGAAACTACTTAAAACATGTATTAAAGCCCTCACATACCCCGAGGAGAGAAGGGAGATGAGTTTTGTATTACAAAATTTGAATAAAAATTTAATTTTTCTGCAAAAACACTGTTCCAAGTTGTACCACGACCCTGTACGGCCCAACCATGTGCTAAAATCTATTGGAAGTGGTAGAAGTATGTCTTAAATTTCAAATGCACTTGGTTTGAGGAGAAACCATTGAGTTTTGAGTGAGATATTTTCATTTTTTTGAAACTGCCTGTGTAACCCTCAAAACAAGGGTTTGAGTGTGTAAAGTGATGTTTTAGACCATTCCACTTGCTATATGACCCTATAACTCAGTGGAATGGTTTGGTTTGGATGTGTTTTAGATGCCCATGAAGTCCGGGAAGCAGGAGATGGAGTTTTACCAAACTGTGGTGTTGTCCTAGGCAAGTTTTGCCTTGTTTCCAAGCAAGAAAGGGTAGTTTTAGGCTAGGGTTTGTTAAAAGAAGGTTGGAAAGTACTGGGAGATGGTTCCTAAAGCATATGTAGACCATTTTTGAAGTGTTCCAAGTGTTGGCAAAGTTTGAGAGTGTGTGGAAGGTAGAGTTTTAATAAACCCTCCTCAAATTGGCCTAGGTTGAGGATTTTTGGGGTTTGGTATGTTAGTGAGTGTTTCTCCTAAAACTAATTGTGGTTTTGAGAGTTTGGACACATGGGAGATGATGCCCCATCAAGTCTAGGGGGTTGTTGGATGTTTAGAGGTATGTTTCTTCACAAACTAGGCCTAATTAGCCTATTTTAGATAGCAAAAAATGTCATTTTTGAGGTACATGGTCCAAAGGAGTCACTATTGGTTTTGAGATATGTTATGTAACTTGGAAATGGGTATCTAAATCTGTATTTAGTTTGGGAGGTCTTTTGGAAAGTTTGAGAGAAAAACCCCAAAAATAGGGTCTGCTGTCCTACTAGATTAGGCCTGATTGAAACATGAAAAGTATGAAGATTGAGACTAGGCACCTTGAAGGTTATTTGATTCACATGTAATTGAGTTTGCTGAATGGTCCAACAACCCCTCATTGCATCAGCTTTACACCCGCCAATTTGGTGTAGGGGCACCAAATTCATTTTTTTGCAAGTTTGGTCAAATGTGGTCTAATGATAGTTTTTTTGGGGTGTTTTTAGTTTATTTGGTCTAATAAGGTCTATTTAGTTTTTTTGGGGTGTTTTTAGTTTATTTGGTCTAATAAGGTCATAATAGACCATGTGCAAGGTCAATAGAGTCAATTTGAGTTCATTTTACAAAAGTTATCAACATGTATACAGTGGAAAGGTGCCAGGAGTGACATTTTGCATTCCATAGCTCGTGGGGCTAAACAGACTTTGTCAGCGCATCGGGGTGGATGGGTAAATGCTAAGGGAGGTCTCGTTTCATGTGCCAAGTGCCACAGTCGTTCGGGGTAGCAGGCTACCAGCAAAGTCCCTTAAGATCCCTAAGACGAAAAAATTACCAAACTTGGACAGAGCAGTTCTTGGAATTCATGGCATTTGGGAACATTTCGTTTGGACATACAGGTGGATGTGGGGTCCATCCACAATAATCTCTCTCAGTTTTGGTCAACTCCAGTCCGTTTGACCGTGTCGAAATCAAATGCATTCTTGCAAAATGCTTCAGTTTCATGTAGTGGAAAGGTGCTAGGAGTGACATTTTGCATTCCATAGCTCATGGGGCCAAATGGACTTCACCAACGTGTCAGGGTGGGTGGGTAAATGCTAGGGGAGGTCTCATTTCATGTGCCAAGCGTTGTAGTCATTCGGGGCAGCAGGCTACTGGCAAAGTCCCTTAAGCTCCCTAAGATGAAAAAATTGCCAAACTTTGATGGGGCAGTTCTCAGAATTTGTGGTGGCTAGGAATGTTCTATTTGGACCTACAGGTGCATGTGGAGTCTGTCTACAATAACCTCTCTTAGTTTCATTCAAATCCTGTCTGTTTGATCGTTCCAGAATCAAACGCATTCTTGCAAAATGCTTCAGTTTTATGCAATGGAAAGGTTGCTAGGTGCCATATTTTTTATTCTACTCATCATGGGGCTGAACAGACTATGCCAACACATCGGGGTGGCTGGGTAATTTCTAGGGGAGGTCTCGTTTCATGCACCAAGTGTCTCAGTCATTCCAAGCTGTAAGCTACCGGCAAACTTGAAAAGTGCTAAGTCTCGGTAGCTTGCAGGCCAGAACAACTGGGATGCTTGGCACATGAAATGAGACCTTCCCTACCATTTAGCCACCCACCCTGACGTGTTGGCGCAGTCCATTCGGCCCCATGATGAGTAGAACAAAAAATATGGCACCTGGCAACCTTTCCATTGCATGAAACTGAAGCATTTTGCAAGAATGCGTTTGATTCTAGCACAGTCAAATGGACAGGAGTTGAACGAAACCAAGAGGGGTTATTGTAGAAGGACTCCACATGCACTTGTAGGTCCAAACGAAACATTCTCAGCTGCCACAAACTCTAAGAATTGCCCCGTCAAAGTTTGGTAGTTTTTCGTCTTAGGGAGCTTAAGGGACTTTACCAGTAGCCTGCTGCCCCGAATGACTGCGGCGCTTGGCACATGAAACGAGACCTACCCTAGCATTTACCCACCCACCCCAATGCGTTGGTGAAGTCTGTTTGGCCCCATGAGCTATGGAATGCAAAATGTCACTCCTAGCACCTTTCCACTGCACAAAACTAAAGCATTTTGCAAGAATGCATTTGATTTTGGCATGGTCAAACGAACTAGAGTTGACCAAAACTGAGAGAGGTAATTGTGGATGGACCTCACGTGCACCTGTATGTCCAAACGAAATGTTCCCAAATGCCATGAATTCCAAGAATTGCTCCATCAAATTTTGGTAGTTTTTTCGTCCTAGGGATCTTAAGGGACTTTGCCGATAGCTTGCTGCCCCGAACGACTGCGAAGCTTGGAACACGAAATGAGACCTCCCTTGGCATTTACGCACCCACCCCGATGCGTTGGCGAAGTCTGTTCAGCCCCATGAGCTATGGAATGCAAAATGTCACTCCTAGTACCTTTCCACTGCATGAAACTGAAACATTTTGCAAGAATGCATTTGATTGAGGCACAATCAAACGGACTGGATTTGACCAAAACTGAGAGAGGTTATTGTGGACAGACTCCACATGCACCTGTATGTACAAATAAAACATTCCCAAATGCCACGAATTCCAAGAACTGCTCCGTCAAAATTTGGTAGTTTTTTCATCTTAGGGATCTTAAGGGATTTTGTCGGTAGCCTGCTGCCTCAAACGACTGTGGCGCTTGGCACATAAAACGAGACCTCCCCTGGCATTTACCCACCCACCCCAGCACGTTGGCAAATTTCATTCAGCCCCACGAGCTATGGAATGCAAAATGTCACTTCTAGCACCTTTCCACTGCATGAAACTGACGCATTTTGCAAGAATGCGTTTGAAGATGTAAGGAAAGCAGAGGTGTGGAAAATAGCTTCCCTAATGTTAATTCAAAGGGGATAATGTAGATAGTTAACTTGCAATTCAAAACACCACAGATGAATACACCAGATAAACAAAAAAGCACATTCTAGACAACAGAGAACGACACTAGATATACGTGGGAAAACCCTTTCGGGTAAAAAACCCACCACCACAATAGAAGCTTTCTTTATTACAGTAAACAAAATAGTTACAATAAAGATCCTCAACTCTCATGTTTAGGTATTGGTACTATAACAATTATACAAAGCCGTTTATTGCATCTGCACATCTACAGAATAAAACTGTATAATTTGAATAGTTTCATCATTACTCACGATGCCAGAAGATTGAGATTATATTATCAGTCTCCAAGGGCAAAGAACTATTACATCACTTTTGCCCTAACTGATTGATCTCAACTTCTCCAGCACCGCTGCCTTCTAACCGTCGCAACGGTTCACATTCCAGTAAGGCCTTTAGTCCCACATGCATCAGGTCGCAGACTTCTCTGCAGTGTATATGGCCAATGACTCGATTATATTATCGTCGGCAATTCTGTTGCCGACGATACCAAACCAAAAACCCATCGGCCTAACCCGCTCCATCGGTGATCGGATTGCTTCCTTCACCGATAACACATAGTCTCTGTGATCCCCAATTTCACCGCCCTTCATCGGAGTGACCTCTGCCATCGGCCCAAACACTTTACACTGCGCTGATGAAGGTTCTCACGCCGATGCCCAATGCTTTGCCAGCTTCCATCGGGGTGACCATTCACATTGGAGCGACTGCCAAGATCTTGGCCAATGGCCAACCTTATGCCGATAGACATAAGTCATTGGTGAAACCATGCATATCGGACACAGGCTTCTCACTCTCGCCGATAGTGAAAGTTTACCCGATAGCTTATTCCTTTATCGATGTGAACACAACTATCGGTGTAACATTACCAAGATCTGTCGATAGCATCAATGTGGCCGATGACCAAGGATAGAATAAGGTTCAAGCAGTAATTTGAGACACACGTTCTCTTCAATCTCCCACTTGTCGAAGAGATTACTGTTACCTCTTAATCCTCACTCAGTTACTGAGAATTATGGGCCCAAAGACCCATTCCATCTGAATACCACTTGAACTTGGCTGTACTCACTGGTTTAGTTAAGGCATCAGTGACATTTTCCAAAGTGTCAACCTTTTCTAGTTTCACCTTCCTGTCTTCCACCATATCACGAACAAAGTGATATTGGACGTCAATATATTTTGTCCTAGCATGAAATGTAGGATTCTTCGCCAAAAATATAGCACTTTGACTGTCACAGTGAATTTGTACTTGCCCTACATTAAAACCAACATCAGAACACAACCTCTTCAACCAAATTGCTTCTTGGCATGCACGAGTAGCTGCCATGTACTCTGCCTCTGTTGTGGACAAAGCGACTACAGCCTGCCGCTTGCTCATCCAACTGAAAGCACCACCATTTAACGTGAATACATATCCACTCGTGGATCTTCTACTGTCAATGTCCCCTACCCAATCAGAATCAACATATCCCTGAATGCTGATAGATCTCTGAGATCCAAACGAGTTTCCATGATAGCAAATAGCATAATCAGAAGTTCCCTTCAAATACCTCATAATTCTTTTCACAACATCCCAATGTGATCTGCCTGGATTTGCCATAAAACGGCTCAAAACTCCCACTGCTTGGGCAATGTCTGGTCTGGTATAGCCCATTGCATACATCAAACTGCCAACAACACTTGCATAAGGTACTTTTTTCATATCGTCAATTTCATTCGAAGATTTCAGACAATCTTCAACAGATAATTTCGTTCCCTGCAAAACTGGAACAACTAACTATTTAGAATCAGACATATTAAACTTATCAAGAACATTGGTAATATACTTGATCTGGCTGAGCCAAAGATTTCTCTTAGATCTGTCCCTTTTGATTTCCATTCCCAGAATGTACTTCGCTGCTCCCAAATTCTTCATTTCAAATTTCAAGGACAACTGAGATTTTAATTCTGAGATCATCCCCTTACCATTGCCAATGAATAACATGTCATCCACATACAGTGCAATTATAAGAATTCGATCACCATCAGTTTTATAATAAACAAAGTGATCAGATTTAGATCTCACATATCCTAAAGATAGAACATACGTATCAAATTTTTGATACCACATTCTGGGAGATTGCTTCAAACCATAAAGAGACTTCTTAAGTTTACATACTAGATGTTCTTTACCTTTTTCCACAAAATGCTTTGGCTGGGACATATAAATTTCTTCTTCAAGGTCCCCATGAAGAAATGTTGTTGTCACATCCATCTGTTCAATTTCAAAATCATATGCTGTTGCAAGTGACAACAGAAATCTAATGGATGTCAGCTTAGCTACAGGAGAAAAGATTTCTCCATAATCAATGCCTTCCTTTTGGGAATACCCCTTAGCAACCAGTCTTGCCTTGTACTTATCAATACTACCATTTGGACCATATTTCTTTTTAAATACCCACTTACAGCCTACAGGTTTTCTACCTTCATGCAAGGGCACCAGATCCCAGGTTTCATTTTTCTGCAATGATGACATTTCATTATCCATGGCTTCCAACCAAGAATGTGAATCAGATAAACTAATAGCTTCTTTCACAGTCCTAGGTTCATCAATATCAGTAAGAAAAGCATAGGCACAACTTGAATCAAGTACTGAAAATCCATACCTATCTGGTTGTCTCCTTTCACGTGTAGACCTCCTCAATGGCTGAGGTGCAGGTTCAGGTTCTTGCTCTAGATCAGAATCTTCGGAGCTACTAGAACTCTCATCTGAATCATCTACACTTGGTGCTTGTTGTTCCTCTTTTACAGGGGTCAGAGGAATAGTAACAACACTCTTTTCTTTCTTTTCTTCTGTCTTCTCCGGCTGAGGAACAATAACCAAAGGTTTCAGCTCTCTAAAAATTACATTCTTGCTGTAAATTACTTTTTCAGTTTCAGGATTCCAAAGCTTGTACCCTTTAACACCGACTCCATAGCCAATAAAGATACATTTGACTGCTTTGTAATCCATTTTAGACCTTTTTACCTCAGGAATATGAGCATATGCCTCACAGCCAAAGACACGAAGATGTCTTAAAGAAGGCTTCTTTCTAGACCATGCTTCCATAGGCGTCTTATCAACCAATGCCGAAGTAGGAGAACAATTCAGCAAGTAACAAGTTGTAGCAACAGCCTCAGCCCAGAACCTATGTTCAAGACCAGCATAACTCAACATACTTCTTGCTTTCTCCATCAACGATCGATTTAACCTTTCAGCAACTCCATTTTGTTGTGGAGTATAAGGTGTAGTCTTATGCCTTTTTATACCATGATCTACACAATACTTATCAAAATCTGCATTGCAATATTCACCACCGTTATCTGTTCTCAAGCATTTTATTTTTCTACCAGTCTGATTTTTCACAAGAGTTTTAAATTCTTTAAACCGACTGAACACTTCTGATTTATTTTTCAAAAAATATACAAATGCCCTCCTTGAATAATCATCAATAAACTATACGTAGTATCTTGATTTAGGTAAAGAAGGAACATCAACTGGACCAAAAACATCAGAATGTACATAGTCCAGAACACCAGAAGATTTATGAGAACTAGAGTAAAAAGAAACACGATTCTGCTTTCCATATATACAATGTTCGCAGAAATCAAACTCCAGATTACAATCAATCAACCCATCTACCAGGGTTTTGTTTTTCAAGGTTTTTAAACCTTTTTCACCTATGTGACCAAGTCTATGATGCCAGAGCATTATTTTCTCTACAGGAAGTTTAACTTCCATAGAGTTTGCATCATGTGTTACAACAGTAGCTATTTCAAATTTTACAGAGACACTATTGCAGCATACTGGTTTAGCATCTAACCTATACAGAGTTCTAATGTGCTCACCCTTTGCCAGTACAATAGAACCTCTAGTCATCTTACAGCCACCATTCACAAAAGTAACTTGCACACCAACATCATTAAGCATCCGGGAACTGGATTCTAACTCTTCCTTGGCCAACAATTTCTAGTGTCAAATCACTTGCCAAGAACACCTTCCCACTAGCATATGGTTCATACTTAGTGAACCATTCTCTGTGAGATGTCATATGAAAAGACGCTCCTGAATCCACTAACCATACATCTTCAGATGCAGGCGTTACCAAGGCAGCAATGAAAGCATCAGCATCACTTTGAGAAGAATCATTGTCAGAAGAGTTCTTCTTCTTTTTCTCCTCTTTGCAGTCTCTTCTGATGTGTCCTTTCTGCCCACAATTCCAGCACTTCACCTTGGACTTAGTGCCAGGAGATTTCAATCTCCCCTCTGACTTGGACTTTGACTTCTTGTCCTTCTTATTGCCTTTTTCCTTTGATCTACCTCAAACAGATAGGGCCTCTTTAGCTGTCTCAGAAGATTTCCTCCGCATCTCTTTAGATAACAACGAGGTAACAACTGCTTCAGTTGTAAACGTGGTTGTTGTACTTCCAATAGCCATCACAAGATGATCCCATGAGTCAGGTAAGGAACACAAAAGAAGCATACAACGGTCTTCCTCTTCTATTTTTACACCTATACACGTCAACTGTGCAACAATTAGATTAAATGTGTTCAAATGGTCTGCTACAGATGCACCTTCTTCCATCTTCAGAGAATACAACTTCTTTCTGAGGAACAATTTATTCACCAAGGACTTGCCCTGGTAAATATCTCCCAACCTCTTCCACAAATCTTTGGCTAACTTCTCTTCATGGATGTTCAATAGAACAGAATCTGCAAGACTTAATCTTATTAGTCCTTTGGCTTTTTTGTCAGCTAGGTCCCAATCTTCTTGTTTCATGCTTGTAGGTTTAACCCTAGACACAGCAACCCAAAGATCTCTGTCGACCAGCAAATCTTCAGCCTTAATCTTCCACAACTCAAAGTTTGTGCCATTGAACTTTTCAATGTCTATTTTTCTTGATGTACTCGCCATCTTATTTAACAGAATAGACCTCTACAGAACTCCCACTCACTGAACTAACATAAAAAACCCAACCTACCAACAAGGATAACACAACTGGCCAGGCTCTGATACCACTTGTAAGGAAAGCAGAGGTGCGGAAAACAACTTCCCTAATGTTAATTCAAAGGGGATAATGCAGACAGTTAACTTGCAATTCAAAACACCACAAATGAATACACCAGATAAATAAAAAAGCACATTCTAGACAATAGAGAACGACACCAGATATATGTGGGAAAACCCTTTCGGGTAAAAAACCCACCACCACAATAGAAGCTTTCTTTATTACAGTAAACAGAATGGTTACAATAAAGATCCTTAGCTCTCATGTTCAGGTATTGGTACTATAACAATTATACAAAGCCGTTTATTGCATCTGCACATCTACAGAATAAAACTGTATAATTCGAATAGTTTCATCATTACTCATGATGCCAGAAGATTGAGATTATATTATCAGTCTCCAAGGGCAAAGAACTATTACATCACTTTTGCCCTAACTGATTGATCTCAACTTCTCCAGCTCCGCTGCCTTCTAACCGTCGCAACGGTTCACATTCTAACAAGGCCTTTAGTCCCACATGCATTAGGTCACAGACTTCTCTGCAGTGTATATGGCCAGCGACTCGATTATACTATCGTCGGCAATTCTGTTGCCGACGATACCAAACCAAAAACCCATCGGCCTAACCTGCTCCATCGGTGATCAGATTGCTTCCTTCACCGATAACACATAGTCTTTGTGATCCCCAAGTTCACCACCCTTCATCGGAGTGATCTTTGCCATCGGCCCAAACACTTTACACTGCACCGATGAAGGTTCTCACGCTGATGCCCAATGCTTCGCCAGCTTCCATCGGGGTGACCATTCACATCAGAGCGACTGCCAAGATCTTGGCCAATGGCCAACATTATGCCGATAGACATAGGTCATCGGTGAAACCATGCATATCAGACACAGGCTTCTCACTCTCACCGATAGTGAAAGTCTGCCCAATAGCTTGTTCCTTTATCGATGTGAACACAACTATCGGTGTAACATTACCAAGATCTGCTGATAGCATCAGTGTGGCCGATGACCAAGGATAGAATAAGGTTCAAGCAGTAATTTGAGACACATGTTCTCTTCAGAAGAAATCCTTGACACATGAAGACACTGAGAACACTGAAGACATGAAGGACAAAGAAGCATGAAGACATGAACAAACTCCTGTCATGAGGAAGAACCACAACCCAATCCAACTCCTGAAAGCATGACATGTTATGATGAAGAACCACAACCAAATCCAATGATCCAATGGCATGAACCAATGATATAAGCAACTATATCCTACTATTGTAACATGATAAACATGAATGTTATGAACTAACATCCAAACCCTATGACATAAATCTTGATATGACATGAGTGAAACATGATATCCATGACTCATCCTCTCTCTGCTGTCGAGTAGACCTCTTCAACAGTTCAAGCTTGTGTAGCTCCACCTGTTAATACAATCAAACAATATGCACATTACTAGAACAAAATATACATGAAATATATAACATCACTTATGTAATCAATCACTTACCACCATCTGATGATCACTCTCCATCATCTTTTCTTGAGCTTCTTTGTCCGTAGTTGGACAAACTGGAGTTGTGATCTCCTGTGAAAAGCATCAAAAAGCAAAATTGACTAAACATAAATATATTGGAGGGAAGCAATTCATACTACTATTTATATACAAAACAAAGTACAAGTAACCATCTATGAAAGTTTTATGCATACTTACAAATTAATCCAACGAACCATCTAGGTCTTCTCTACTCTTTATTGTGTCAAGTATTGCCTCATGGTTAGAGTCACACACCTTCCACAAGGTCTTGTTCAAAGGTTTACCTCGATATTGTATTAAATGAACATTGTTTGCCATGACAAGGTTGGAGTAATGAAGAATCTTTTGATGTGTGTCAAAGTCCTCAAACAACCAAACATTAACACTCTTATGTGGGTACCTTCTAAGCCATGTTCCAGTAACAACCACTAAGCCTGTAGGGTATTCGATGTTTTCTCCATCTGTAATTGGGGCCTCCAATTTATTTTTGGCCTCAACACAATGACACAAGTAATAATATGTTCCCTCTTCGTTATCTTCATCTGCAATAACTGCATAAACATGCCCTACAATGATATGTGCAGCAAATTAGATGAAATTATTCAACATTACAAAAATACTACAAAGTTTAAGATAACATTAGGAGTTTCAAATTTAACTATGCAAGTAGATATATTACCTGGTTGAACTAGATCTGATATGTGGTCAAAGTTAATTGATGATTCCATCTCTGTCAATTCTAGTACCGTCAGGGGCCGATAAGTGTCAAGTGGGCAAAGATAACTGAACTGCCATTCATCAACCCACTCCTTTGACTCACACTCATTCTAGGCTTGAATTGTACATGGAGAACAAAAGCACGCCATCTTCCGCATATGTATACTCCATGAACCTGTAATTGAGCTTCTGATAGAGTGTAGCTCACTTGATCCTGTCAGTGTACAACAGTCCTCATATGGTGCAATGTTAGTATCATCTATTAAGCAAAAAAATCTACGAACTAAAGACTTACCTTCATTACCTAGACCCATCAAAGCATTACACCACTTGATGATTAATTTTGCATCTGTTAACTTTGCAATTTCTTTATACTTTAACTATTCTTGTGCTATGACTCTTTTGATACACGCTCTTGCACCATCATGCTCCCCCTTTCCATGCCCAGCCTCACAAAAGTTTCACATATGCTGAACACTTGTAATATTATGCCTCCTACTCAGCCAATAGAAATTCTGCGAGTTCTTGAATTGTGATGCACAGTTATCTGACCATATGATATGCTGATTGAATGATATGCCCCTTGTAGCCAGATCATTGTAGAACACCTGAAAACAACCTTGCACGAACTCCATGGAATGCGTATGATCATCGCTTATATAAAAATGATACTCCCTTATGATCTTTCTGTCATCCTCTGTACTATCATTCGCATGAATGAATGCAATGTGTACAAATATAGAAACCTGTGTCAAGTTATAATATTGGGATTGCACCTCACACTATGGCTGTAGACTGCAGTTCTTTGCAAAGTTGACGACTGAAACAATGCTACCAACTGGAAATGTGTCCTTGAATAACTTGAATTGCAAGTCCAACCATCGAGCTCTATGGACATGTCTTACATACTCATACACTATGTTGTCACGAAATATAGGCATAAACTGATACATTGGAATCTTCTGAATAACATATTCACACCTCTTTGCTTCTTTACCATATCTTGTATTGTATGCCACTGTTTTATACTTGCCGAACTCTACTAGTTTGTTTCCAACCGCATGTGTTCTTTCCATATGTTCACATATTGGCATACATTACAAGCCACCACAATGCTGACATGTGCCATCCAAGCATAATTTCCTGTAGAATATTTGACCTTCCTCTCTATCACATAAAATCATTGATATGAAGTCTCTTGAGGTAGTTGGTGGGGCACGTATGCCACAATCCTGCAAAACATTGTTAGTATGCAAATCTAAACATATAGACCGATAAACATCAAAATGGTTAGAAAATTCAATATGTAATCTACAACAAGTAGTGCATGTGTGATTTATTTTGACAAAGGAAGGTTTTAGCATTTCAAAATATCTTTGAGAAATTTTAATTTGAGGATACTTCTCTAGAAATTTACCAAAAAACCGTGTTTGATTCATATTCAAAAAATGCTTTGGATGTGGCTCATGGTTTTGACTACTGATTCTTCTTCTTACCACATCCCTTTGATTCAGAGATACCCTTGTGTAATTCTTCCAAAAGTCTTCAATTAGTGATCTCAAAGCTTTGACAACAACTTTGTCTTTCCATGGGAGTCTCCTAGAGAATGCCCACAATTCATTAGTGTTTGGATCCTCAAATCTTTGACATCTTCCAACGGCTCTCATTAGAGTTTTTCTATTTATTTTCAACGCTTGACTTGTCTTTCTAATGAGACAAGCTTTTTTTGTTTGTTGGCTTACAATTGTCAATGTAATGACACATCATGTGACATTACTATCCTTGGTGTGTGAGGTGGAACCCACACTCTCATACGCACTCATTAGATTCTTGAGAATTGATTTTTCACTTGACACATTCAATGTTCTTAGGCCAAGAATCTTCATAGTGGGCCTAAATTTCAGATTTCTCATTAGTTCAACAAAGAGTTGAGATCTTCCGGTTTCATTTAAATTCTCAAAGAATAATTTCCATATCTTATTTGCATATCTTTGGCAAGTGCACATGGGAATCTTATCCTGCATGGGCTCCAATACATTCTCATCAATATCAATTAGAAATTTAGGCCTCCTATGCAAAATTCTAGGAGGCGTTTTATTTGGTAAAGTAGATTGAACATTAAGAATTTATTTAATATTTACTTGAGATGGGATAGATGACGTACCTTTAATTAGAGGTGAAAAGGTTGAAAATGACATACCTTCAACTTGAGGTGTGAATGATGGCATGTCACCAACTTGAGAAGAAAATGCAGATGTGCCTTCTACTTCACCTGTGAAAGATGGAGTGTCTCCAATTCGAGAAGCTAATGATGGTGTTCCTTCAACTCGACATGTGGATGATGGAGTGCCTCCAACTTGAAGATTCACTTTCCTCATTGCACGGAGGTTTTGCATTTGTTCTCTTTGTGCCGCCAATTCCATCTCTCTCTTAGCTTCATTAGACGTGTCACGTTCCTCTTCAATTGGCAATGGTGGAATGTCTTCTTGTATGGTTGACAATTTCCTACTTTCCCGAATTCCCCTCATTCTTTCTCTTTTCCTCTCATTCTAAACTTCATGCTCTTCTGGTGTTAGAGTCTTTGCTCGTTTCCTCGGCATGATGATGATTTCTACAAGCATGAAGAATAAGACTGATAATTATAAATTTTATAATGACAATGAATATCACAGTCATAATGAATAACAAGGTTTTACAAACTTCTGAATAAGACACCTCATATCAAAATAACTTGAACATACATAAGTCATGGAGTATGCATTTGAACACACATATAAGTCATGTAGTATACACTTGAACATATAAAGTCATAAATGGTGCAGGAGCACCTAGTCCCTTAAGGAGCAAAATATCAAAAGAAAATGTTTATCTGATGGTTTTGTGAGCATGTGCAGGTGTATTGTAAGGTGTCTAAAGTAGTGGTCTGAGGAAGAAAGTGTCAGGAACCATTATTTTCAATAAACCCTCCTCAATTTTGCCCAAACTAAGGGTTTTGTGGTTTGGTATGTAGGTGAATGTTTCTCCTGAAACAAATTAGGTTTTTGAGGGTTTGGACACATGAAGAATGTTGCCCCAACAAGTTTAGGGGTTTGTGGAAAGTTTAAAGGCTACTTCCTTTGTAATATAGGCCTAATTAGCCCTTTTAGGACAGTGAAAAAAGGTCATTTTTGAGGCACACAGTCCAAAGAAGTCAAGGTTGAGTTTTAGATATGTTATGTAACTTGATAATGGGTGTTCAAAACATTGATTAAGTTTTGGTTTTGAAACCATATAAGGAAATTAGGTTTGGTTGTGTTTGGTTGGTGAACTTAATCTTGTTAGATGCCTCATCAAGCCCATGTGAAGGTCTGAATCCTTGAGTGCAAGTTGTAGACCTTGGAGACCTAATTCATTAAAGGGTCATTGTGAGAGTTTGTGAAGCCAATCTAGAACACAAGTTTGTGAAACTTTGTACAAATCAAGTTGTTTGTGAAACTTTTTTGTTGCGCGAGTTTGTGGAGACCATAAGGTGTTGAGAGATTGTGCTATGTAAAGGTATATCTCTAATACTAAGCCTCCCTTTGACCCTATCAACTCTTAAGAACATCACCTTGACTGCTCTTGACTATCTTGCCCCTTGAAGGCCATTGTTTGGACTCTTATATGAGTAGTAAATCACTATTTTAGGTTTGGAAATCATGAATTGTATGGTTAATTTTTTACATATATGAGTTGTATGGTGGTGATTTTGAAGGATGGCAAAATGAATGCCATTGAAGGGGACTATAATCAACATAAATTGACTATCCTAATAGTCTTAAACCAGTCCAAAAACTTTGTGATAGTCAAAAGAACATTAACCATTGAAGATAACCTTCTGGATACTCGTGAGAAAAGATCAAAGACATCTAAAGTAATGCATAAATTATAAACAACTTCATGATGGTCATGACTATGATAGTGGACTATTATATAGACTTGTGACTGTCCTACTGTCCTGAAAACCTCCTTTTTAGTGTTTTATCTCCTTGTAACTCCCTTTGTATCATCTTGTGTCATGATGCTTGTATGTCCGTACATATTTGTATATAACTCTCTTCTCTAAAATTTTGTTATGTTGATGAAGTAAATACATAATCTCCATCATATTTTTTATGGATTGAGTGGTATCAAAGTGAGTTGTAACAATTTGTCAAATAGGTTGTGGTGCTCATTTCCTCCATTTTTGTAAGAAAACTATCATTTCATGCATGGTTCTATTAAATGAATTGAATTATGCATGTATTAAGGAATAAATCCTTCTATATCATCCTAGGGCAAAAATTAAGAGTCTTCCAAAATCAATTTTGGCTCCATGTATACACTCAAATATGAGTATGACAAACAGTTGTTCACTAAAATTATTTTATGAAGTATTTGATAATGTTTTTCTCTTGTATAGCTGAAAATACGTGAAATGAAGGCATGAAGGGCCGAAACAAGGTGGAAACATGAGAAATTTGGAGTCTCTTTGACTAAACTAACTAATATACCTAGACACATATATATCTTAGAACATAAAGAACATAAAAAATATAAAGACATAAAGACATTTAAAGACATAAAGAACATAAGAACATATATATGTGAATTAAAATGGACATTTAAATTGAACATACCTTAGAATTTGATATTGCAGTTGACTAATTCTCCAAAATATGGCTTCAAAATCCTCAAATTCTTGTTTTTCACAAGTTTGATTATGAATTCTATATAATTCTAGAATAGGATTAGTAAAATTTATGAAAAAAACAAACATATATCATCAAATTCAATCTATATATCAATGGTAATTAGCTTTGAAACAAAATCACACATGAAACATGAAACTTTCAGTTTAAATAATCAAATTTTCTACAAAAACATGAAAAATCATTTCTTGTACATTGAAAAAACAAAAAAAGTTAGTGAATTCATATAAAAATGATTCTTAATTAGTCAAACAACATGAAAAGCGTTCTTTTGTCCGATATACTCGTGAAAGGCAAGAATAACAGTCATGTGGGGTCTGAAACACAGATCCCACGTGCTTTTTTATTGTTTTCCATGCTTTTATAACGTAAGCGCATTCTGGGAAGCATGATAACATAAAGGTAACCTTGTATCTACATGGGAGAGTCTCTCTCTCTCTCTCTCTCTCTCTCTTCATTTCTCTATCCTATATATAGAGAGGGATCGGGAGACATGGAGAGATAGAGAGGGACATGGAGATAGAGAGGATAGGTGATATAGAGACAGGGAGAGGGAGATGGGGATTGAGATAGAGAAAGGGGTCTATAGAGGGAGAAAGATAGAGATACATATATATAGAGAGGGGAGATATAGGGAGATAGATCTATCGAGGGAGAGATAGATAGGGAAATATAGAGAGAGAGGTAGAGAGGGGTATGTTAAGAGACAGGGTTATGAGGATAGATAGCTCGATAGGGAAAGAGATCAAGAGATGTCTAGAGACCTAGGGAGAGATATTTCAAGAGGTAGAGGGATGGGGACAGAGATAAAGAGGAGGAGAGAGAGGTAGTGAGGGATAGATTAAGAGATAGGGATCCATATGTCTAGAGAGATAGAGATAGGGATCCCTATTCTCCCCTCTACCTAAACCATAAAGCTAAACCTCTAAACCATAAACCCTAAACCATAAATAATGCCCCTAAACCCTAAACCCTAAAATCGAGCAACCCTAAACCCCTAAATCCCTAAACCCTAAACCCTAAACCCTAAACTCAAGAAACCCTAAACCCCTAACTCGTAAACCCTAAACCCTAACCCCTAGACCCTAAACCCTAAACTTGAGCATCCCTAAACCCTTAAAGCCTAAATAATTCCCCTAAACCCTTACCCAAAAGCCTAAACCCTATTTACTTGAGCAACCCTAAACTCATGTAAACCTCAAATAGTGAGGAAGGGAGAGATACAAAGGTAGAGTTAGAGAGAGGGGATCGAAAGTGATCTATCAAGATAGAGAGATAGGGAGAGAGAGAGAGAGAGGTAGGTATAGTTAGAGAGAGGGATAGAGGAGACAGAGATATCTCTCCTAGGCTCGGTCTCCTATGTATCTCCTTATTCGCCTCTCTACCTAAACCATAAACTAAACCTCTAAACCTTAACCCCTAAACCATAAACCATAAACCCTAAACCATAAATAATGCCCCTAATCCCTAACCCCTAACCCCTAAACCCTAAAAATGAGCAACGGGCTAAACCCCTAAACCCCTAACCTCTAAACCATAAAACTTGGAAGCAACCCTAAACCTCTATCTCCCTATCTCTCCCAATCTCTATAACATGAAAGTTCATGAAAACATTAAGCTTTCATTCCAACCAAGTTCATTCCTAATCAATCCCAAATCATCCCTAATCCATTCAATTTCATCTCTAATCATACCTAAACCACTTCTAATCAGCCCTAAACCACTTCACACCATCCCAAATCACATCCAAATCACTTTAACTTCATCCCTAATCATTTTCAAATTAACCTAGATTTCATCTCAAATACCATCCCTAAATTATTCCTAAATCATTCTAATCATTCCCTAATTAGGACTAAACCACTTCAAACCATCCCTAAAACCATTCTAATCATTCCCAAATCATTCCTAATCTAGTCCTTTTCACTTCTCATCATCCCTAAACAAATCCATTTCATCCCAACTCCATCCCAAATCAATCTAAGCTCCATCTCAAACAATCCCAAAAATAATCAAAATTAAACAAATACCTCACCAGGAGCCATTAGAAGATCATAGTGCCAATCTGTTAGTCATTTGCACCATTTTGTATATAGTATGTGTCAATACGCTCCTTAGTAGCACCCACCTATTAATCACAAACATCATTCTACACCTAGCCAGTCACAGGTGTCATTCTACCCTCTGCCAGCCACAGGAGCCATCAGAACATCATAAGCGCCAATATGTTAGTCATTTACACCATTCTATACATCATATATACCAACCCGATCAACCCTAAACCTGATCAACCCTAAACCCTTATCTCCTTGCCTCTATCATCTCTCTACCACTCAATCTCTCTGCCTATGTCTTTGGCCATATCCATCACCCTCTATCTCCCTATCTCTCCCTCTCTAAACTCCTAACCCCTAAACTCTAAACCCGATCAACCCTAAACCCCTATCTCCTTGTCTCTATCATCTCTCTACCTCTCAATCTCTTTGGCTATGTCTCTAGCCGTGTCCCTTAGCCTCTATTTCCATATCTCTCCCTCTCTAAACTCCTAACTGGGCTAAACCCTAAACTCGATCAACCCTAAATCCGATCAACCCTAAACCCTATCTCCTTGTCTCTATCATCCCTCTACCTCTTAATCTCTCTGCCTATGTCTCTGGCCATGTCCCTCACCCTCTATCTCCCTATGTCTCCCCTCGGTCTCCTCTATATCTCCCTATTGGTCCTCTCTCTCTAAACCCTAATCTAAATCTCTAAACCTTAACCCCTAACCCCTAAAACACAAACCTTAAGTTACCCTAAATATTGCCCCTAAACCCTAAAACTGAGCAACCCTAAACCCCAAACCTCTAAACCATAAACCCTGGAAGCAACTCTAAACCTCTATCTCCCTATCTCTCCCAATATCTATCAATCCCCTCACTCTCTCTCTCTAAACCCTAACCCCTAAACCCTAAACCTGAGCAACCTTAAATCCCTAACCCCTAACCCCTAAACCCTAAACCATAAACTTGAGCAATCGTAAACCCCTAAACCCTAAATAATTCCCCTAAACCCTAACCCAAAACCCAAAACTCTAAACTTGAGCAACCCTAAACTCATAAACCCTAAATAATGCCCCTAAAGGTCTAAGCAACCCTAAGCTCATAAACCCTAAATAATGACCCTAAACTTGAGCAACTCTAAACCTCTCTCTCTCTCCCAAAACCCCAAAACCCTAAATAATGCCCCTAAATCCTAATGCTTAAACCATAAACCATAAACCTGAGCAGCCCTAAACCCCTAAACCCTAAATAATTCCCCTAAACCCTAAATAATTCCCCTAAACCCTAAACTTAAGCAACCCTAAACTCATAAACCCGACCCACCCTCTCTCTCTCTCCAAAACAAGAAAACTAGGACTCTCTCTCTCTCTCTCCAGGTATCTCTCCCCTTTCTCTCCCCTCCATCTCCATCTTCTCTCCCTTTTCCTCCCTCTCGCTCTCCCTTGTCGACAAAGAACATGGAAACAAGAAAAATAGGACATGTAAAGATGGATGAGAATATAAATTGGGATGATGAAATTGAAACAAGATAATTTATGAAATTTCATTGGATGGGAAGAATGAGGAGGAGAGGTAGAGAGGGGAGGGAAGTAGAGAGTGAGAGAGAGGATAGGAGGTAGAGATAGGAGGGAAGTAGAGAGTGGGAGAGGACCGTAGGAGGTAGACATGGGAAGGAAGAAGAGAGAGAGGGTAGGAGGTAGATAGGGGAGGGAAGTAGAGACTGAGAGAGAGGGTAGGAGGTAGACAGGGGAGGGAAGTAGAAAGTGAGAGAGAGGGTAAGAGGTAGAGAGGGAGGGGGGAGAAGAGAGTGAGAGAGAAGGTAGGAGGTAGAGAGGCGAGGGAAGCAAAGACTCAGAAAGAGGGTAGGAGGTAGATAGGGGAGGGAAGTAGAGAGTGAGAGAGAGGGTAGATGGTAGATAGGGGAGGGAAGAAGAGAGTGAGAGAGAAGGTGGAAGGTAGAGAGGGGAGGGAAGCAGACTCAGAGAAAGGGTAGGACATAGAGAGGGGAGAGAAATAGAGTGAGAGAGACGATAGGAAGTGTAGCTGCCCTTGTAGACATGTATGTAAAGTGTGGAAGCATAGACAATGCATGTCAATTGTATGACGTAACACCTCAAAGAGATGTTCTATAATAGAATGTAATGATTGCAAGATATGCGAAAAATGGATTTGTTGAAAAGGTTTTAGAAACTTTCAAGCAAATGCAATTGGCATGTGTATTGCCAGTTATGCTCATCATAACGCGAGGGCATTATAACGTGATTACATTATTGATTTCACATAACGTGAGCGCGTTATAACGCGCTCGCGTTATGTTCAGTTTTGTTTGACGTATTTTTATTAGTTTTTAGCAAAATCTGGAGATAATTTGGAGCGTGCTCCCCATTAGGATGGCACTTTTTTCAATGAAAACTCAAAAAAAAATAGCACCATAATCTTAATCTCTCTGTTAGCTATCTAACCATATGATTTTTTTCACATTTTGAGTACGTTTAGTGTTTCATCTTGAATTTCTTTTGTAAGTGTGTCCAGTTTTTGTCAAAAACCAGTGTCTAGTATTTTTGACTTTTTTTTAATCGTTCATCAAAAATTGAAATAAGTTATATTTTTAGAAACTAGACTCCATTCTACATGAATTCATAATTTTTTTATTTATTTTCGATTAGTTTTCAAACATTTTAGGGGGGAGCACGCTCAAATTTCTATTTTTTAGGATGTGTCCACTTTAAAAATTACTAAAAAATCAATTATTCATTAAAAAATTATCAGAAAAATCAGGGATAAACTACATGGTGTTACCTAATTTCTCACCATAGCGATTATTGAAATACTAAAAAAAAATTAACATTTTAGGGGGAGCACATCAGACGCTATGTTATGTTTTTTTGAGAAAAATAGGACCAATTTGTGTGCTCCCCCTTTTTGAACCACTTAATCTCAACCATTTTTAGAAAAAAATTAGTAGTTTAGAAACTAGATTCGAAGCACTACAACTCTTGTTTTTGTTCCATCTTCAAATTTTGAGTGTAGCTATCTTCAATTTCTCATCCAACATCAATGTTTCTTGATTTCAGAAAAAAAAAGTGGCAACTTAAGACCCCATTTTGGTCCCTTATCTTTGTGCACTTGCCCATGGAGATTTCGGTTTGCATTTGTGTTTATTGTTTTGATTTTCATGTTGTCTTGTTCTCTATTGTGCATTGTTAGGGTTTTATCATTGTTTATACATTTACCCCTGATTTGCAATTTTTACCCTAACTACAAATACAATACTAAATCTTTTCATAGACAGGCAGAGAACCTAAAGAAATCATTAAAAAACACTTGTGGTGGGCTTGTGAATGTCATTGTTTATGTTAGGGTAACTGTTGTAACTCATAATTGATGATGTGTCCAGTTAGTTACATGCTGTTGTAGAGGTGTCCAATTCTCTTTAGTGTGTTGTCCAATGTGTTGTCAATTGACTCTATAGTGCTGTCAAGTATATTTGCAGATTTACAGGAAATTGTTAAACTGTTTTGTAGCTATATATTAGTAACAATGTATTGAATAAAAGTAGTCTTTTAGTATTCTCCAATCTCTATTTGTTTCTCTGCTCTGTTTTTTTATTAGTTTATAGACTTAGATCATCAAATTATATGGCACACATACAACTTCACCTACTTTCAAGAGTCAAAGGTTAATTTTGGCCAATAAAAATACGATAAATATTTACCACTTTTTATTGTGAATGAGGTGTAAAATTACTATTAATTGTTTCACCATTAAAATGAATGATATTTAAGTAAAGTAGTAGTTGAATGTTTAAACATCATACAACTACCAAATGATTTAATAGTAAGTGTTAGGGAGATGCAATGGACTATGTACAATGCCTATAGTGAAAACACTCAATTTTAATTGCTTGCTGATGCTATTTTGCCTGCTGTTCAATGCAAAGATGACACATATCTTGTACATAGTGTAGGATTTATGTATAGCCTATGATCAAATCGGCATAAGCACATTTATAAAAGACAGAATATCTATTCACCCCACGCCTGATCCAATGCCAGTGCATAGGATTGCAGAGATCAACGAGCAGCAATGCCTAGTGGCCAAACAAAACTGTTCATGAGTTAAATTACCCAGTATGCATTAGCAAATAAAAAAGTGCCCTGGGTCCAACCATGACAAAATGTTCGAAGCGATCAAAAGGGCTGGTGGCTACGGTCCTACAGATGAGTAGTTGGTTACCGACAAGAGCACAGTGGGCAACTCAAAAGTATGAATAGTGGCAAGAGGGGGTCAACAACAAAATAGTGTAGCAAGGTTTAAAACAACATTTTAATAGAAGATGGCGGACAACAAAAAGTAGGGGGTGACTGCTTCTCCTAACTCATCATTGCGAAGGAGCCATCCTGCTAGTCAATTTCCCAGTTAGCACACATTCAAAAGCATGAGCACTCAAAGCTTGGAGACCAACTATTAACAGTCAACAGACAAATAGACAGAAAGTGCATATAACAATGATAAAGCCTAAGGCACAGATGTTTTAACCATGGTAGAACTCAAAGCACCAACATGAGAATGAACAGAGGCATGCACAAACTGTATAAGCAAGAGAAGGGACTACAAGAGACCTGGAAGAGACGACATAGGACCTAGTCTTAAGACAAATGCATGATGCCATCACCAGAGACATAACCCAACACTTCGACAAGAGTTTTCTGGACTCAAAATAGGGCAAGAATATAAATTTAGGGTAGGGCATGTTGAAGAAGCCAAGGCAAAAGATATATCAACAAGTGTTATGTAGTGGGTAGTATTTGCCTTTGAGATATTGTAATTATAAAATTTGTTTGTAATAGAAAAAATTAATGTGAATGAGACTAGGTTCTAAATTTGATGGTTGTATGACTATGTTTAGTCATTTTTGCTGTACAATACAATTAAAATTTTAGGGCACAAAAAATTTGCTTGACAGGTAGGGTTGATTGTCAAATTTAAGCCCTAGATGGAACACAAGTAGTATGCATTGTAATCGCATTACAATTGATAGATAGTGTAATAAAAATATTTTGCATTTTTAAAATAAATATATTTTAAGAAATTAATTTAATTAAATTTAATAATTTTATGTTTATTTTTCAAATAAATATATTTTTAAAAAATAATTTTATTTAATTTAATGTTAGTGAGAGATCAACATTATTTCATAGAATTTAGAGAAATATAATATAAAAGAATAAAAAGAATGTAAAAAAATATAAATCTATAATAATACTAAGTTTTAGTTTATATTAAAATAAATAGAATAAAATAATGATATTTATAAATAAAATATTTAAAATTAATTATTTGTATGAGAGATCAGGAGTCCCTTCTATATTTGTTTTGAGGTTTTAGATATTCCCCATCAAGTTATTGCATTCTTGGGTGAGTGTTGAAGTCAAATGCAAAGAACATAGTCACAGAGTTTTGAACAGTTGAAAATTTAATTTTAAATCTTGGTGAGAAGTTGTAGCTAACATGGTGTATTGTTATTTTCTAGCAGCTAAACTGGAGCTGGTGGGTGATTCAAATGTCATGCAACTTTGTTTGCCCACTATTGTTGATCTAGAGGACCTTGTGCACTATCCATTGGATTGGTCTTAAGTTGTGAGAGTCTTTACTCTTTACATGTGCTTTTGTTTTAAAATTGAGTTGACTACCTACTACTAGTCAAAGAAAACTTAAGTTGTTGCTTGGCATTACTTAGTGAGTGGTCCAAGTGATATTTGTATTAGTGACCTAGCATACACCACATGTATCTTCTAAACCAATGGACTAACAACGGCATATGGACATCCATCAAAGCATAAAGGATAGATGAATTTTGTTAGATATTGTAGTTACAATTGGCTTGGCAAACACCTATGTAGCATGTAATTGGCGGTTTTGGTTAGCGGTCTTGCTAACCATGACACATCAAGATACACTAGTGGCTAATCTCATTAGTGGCCCATTCAAAATTCCTGTCATTTGTTGTGGTTAGGTTAGCCACCATGCTAACCTATAATGACCAAACTACCTCCCAACAACCAACGCAAAAGTAAGCACTATGCACTAACCATTCTATGACAACTCATTTGGTCCCACTACACAATTAAGCCCAACATGCTCATTTGTTAACTCTTAAGATATTGCATGCATATGTGGTTCCATTATACATGATAAAATTTGAGGTTCCCCCTTCCACTATGATGTGGATCATGCACTTGTCCTAAGTGTTGTGGTTAGTATTGTGTGATAAATCATTACATAATTGAGTATAAGGAACAAGGAGGTTGAGGTTTAAACTTTGTTATTATAAGGTCAAAAATTCCATACCCTACAATTTTGACACTACAAATTGTCCTTGCTCTAGTGTCCACTCCCGTAGCATGTTTTAGGGATCATTTTAACCCAATCTTAGCCTTTTTCTTTGCCAATTTGCTAACTTCTATATCATATTCTATTATTTCTTGCTGACACCATGTTGTTTGCCTTAAATTTGGGCATTTTCTCTAGGATGATAATGTAATGAGCTAACATCTGCCGGGCGTGCTAGCATCCTATGAGTTTTCAAAATTTTAAATTGTTGGCTTTCTACCCAGCTGCTTTCTCTTGTTGTAATGCCCATTCATTGAAAAATGCTTATGTGTTTGAATATGACTCTTAATCTTCCTCACAAAACTCATGCAAAAACAACCCTTAAACTTGTAAAAGAAAAATAGATATAGGCAACACTCTCTCTTGGAGCTACTCTCTACTTGTTATTCCTCCATTGCTAAAGCTTCTTTTGGGTAAATGTTGAAATTTCTTTTGGTGATGCCCTTGGATGCTTGATCTCCCACACACTCTCTCTCTTGTTGCATGGTAATGTTTGCTTCTTCTGCATATTGGCGAGTGTCTCCATTATTTCTTGTGGTTCATATCTCTTTCTCTATTACTATTCATTTCGTTCTTACTATGGCAAAGTTATTGGTGATCATCATCACCTATTTTTCAAATATACCCACATTAGATTATTACTCTCTATAGATAAGAGGTTAGTGTAGACACCTAAAATGCATGCCATCATCACCCCAGGCTTACCTTGCATCTCCCTTCTAACATTAATTAAATAAATTGAATTTTTTAATTAATCAATTCAATCATTTTTCTAATATTAATTAAATAAGTCGCATTATTTAATTAATAAATCTAACTATTCTTTTGATATTAATTAAATAATTTATAATTAACTAATTCACTAATTCAACCCTTCTTCTAAATTTCCATCTTTAATTGAATAAATCACCTTTATTTAATTAAATAAATCATCTCTCAACTAACATTCCCCCATAAATTAAATAAATAGATAATATTTATTTAATTCATCCAAAATCCTCCTCATCATTAATTGAATAAACAAATTAGGTTTAATCAACTAACTAATCATTTGCACATTCCTCCACAAAATTGATTAAAAAACTCAAGATCAACATTGCACAAGGCTCCAAAAGGTACCTTTTTCAATCTTCACCCTCCATTAAAATAAGAAAATCTCTGCCCATCTCTTTCCAATCTTGCCATAATCATGTGCACCAATTACAAGATGCCACTTGTAAGATTCCCATTCTCCCTTGCAAATAGATCAAGTCCTAGCCATCCATCATCCTCATCCCAAATCTATAAATTCATCATTCCTCAAGCCATTTTTAAAAGTTGGAATTGGATTCAAGGAGAGGTCATGCTACTGGTATAAGCAACTATATCAACTCTCAACAACATCAACCATCTTGAGCATATCCCATAGGCATCAAGGTTTATGTGGGTGAGAATCTTGTTTCCCTTTCACCTTTTGTTTGCATTCCATAGCTTAATAAGAGGCATTATAGGTTTAAAATTTGGTTCTATTGTTTGCATTGCTTTAGTCCCTTGTTTCTAGTCTTAGCATACACATTTTAGCATGCCTAGTGGAATCACATCTCTATCTAATTTTCATGTTTAAAAGATTATTTTAAGTGATTTTTATATATATTTCACATGCATTTAATGTTTTTCACAATTTGGCTTAAGCACTATGTTAAATAGTGCACTCACTCTTAGTCCTAGCATATGTGTACACACTTTCAATGCACCTACACTCTATCTTGGCTTAAACCCTAAACCCTACTTAGTGGTACAAGTGCTCTATGTAGTGGTGTACCTACACAACTCATAACACATATGCACCTGGTGTGGTGTATGCCCTCTCTAGGGTTTATCTGACTTGTCTTAGTGCATGCACCCTACTCTGTAGCATATTTGCACACTAAGTGGTGTATATGCACTACCTCATGGTGTATGCACCCTCTAGGTTCTTTTTTATTTGCTTAAAAGCGTATTAGGACTATGTTGTGGCATATTTAAATGCCTTGATGATATGCTAGGCATCCTTTTGTCTATAGCATGTTTGTGAGTTAGTCCTTCATGCATGTGACACATCCTCATCATGGTCCCTATACCCTAGTGCATAACATCAAATGCTAGAGAAAACTTGCATCCAATTTCCAACACACTCGTCATAAAATCCATCATTATTTCCATCATCATATCTATCATTTTTCTATCATTTTCCTCATTTACTAACATCATTTTCTAACTAACATTTCTATCTTCTATCATTCCTTTTGTTTCCATCCACATGTCTCATAATCAAAAGTATATAAATCAAAAGCATACATCCATAACCATCTATCTATACATGCATCCATCCTCATTTAAACATGCATTCATAAACATAAAATATGCATCCATAATCATATCACATCTAATCATCCATCATATATATCCATTCACAACCATAAATCATAAACCATCTGGATAGATAAGCATCATAATCAATACATGTATCCATTATGCATCCTTACATCAACACAATCCATGAATCACTTAAAATCATCATATCATATATCAAAAATTGAATGTAAATGGACAATCTCAAAAATAAAAAATGGTAGATGACCTCATCAAAATTTATCATAAGATATGTCCTATCACATATAACCATTTCTATAGATCCCTCTCCCTCCTATGGTCTACTAATAGACCTGGTGATGGTGGCAGTTGCAATGGCTTGTTCACTATATGAGATCTCCCTGAATCCTCTAATTGAGCACTAGAGTACTCTACAAATGAGGTATCCCTCTACTCTACTGGCATTGTGCGCTCATATAAAGATCTATAATAATGTGCCTCTTGTAGTGCTCATCTATATCTCTCGAGGCCCTCATCACATCCACCAAGGCCTGAGACATGCCTTGTGTGCCCACCAACTCTCTAGCCTAATCCTTCTCCTATCTTAGTCTCTGAGTGTTCGCTAGTGGCCTATCTCACTCTATTCAAGCAGCATCTCTCTCTGCCTATGTAGCATCCAACCTATCCTAGAAGCCATCCCTCTCTAGTTTGAGGTTGTCCATCTCCTCCTATAGCCCATCCCTCTCACCACCACCTCATCTTTCTCCACCTGGAATTTCTCCAACTCCAATTGGATGTTGTCGATGTCTATGATCACATCATCCCTCTATTGTCGTACCCATGCAAGATTTGCATGTAGGCTCTCTAAGGTATCCCCTACATGTGGTGACCTTGGTGGTATAACCTCTGCTTCCTTTTCCTCTATCGATGCATCTTACATTGAGCTATCCCTACCATCTCCTCTTGCATTTCCTCCCTATCCTCCATCTCCTCCATCCCCTCCCTATCCTCAATATTCCTCGTCTCCCATGTCCCCTCCTTACACTAGTGGTGCCACTACCACTAGTCTTATCAGGACCACCTATGCTCCCACTCTACCACCTTCTCACCTCTGTCAGTGATGTTGTTCTCTCAACACTACTTGGATAATAGCACCCAAATCCTAGCCTACCACACTAATGGTTGATGCAGTATCATCAACTACTTAGGCTTGATGCCTACACACCAAACTTTCATACCTAGCTACTATCCCCATATTTGCCACATCTCTCCTATCATCCCATTGCACATGTGCTAGAATGACCTAACTATTTGCTACCTCCTGTCTATCCACTTGTGGCCCCTAGTACCTAATTTTTCTTACCACTTGCACTCAATTGAGCTCTCACCACCAATGCCTAGACATGTGGAGGGGTAGGGATAACCTATTGTAGCCTAAACTACCTCATAACCCTATGAGGTCTATACAACTCAATGATCTAAATTTGCATCACCTAATGATATAGCACAATGTCTATGTGAAGCTCAAATAATACCTAGCCCTATATGACTTCCATATGATATTTATTGCCACAATCTCATAAATAGCCTGCTAGTAGTAGCCAATCTATCTCATGTGCCTTTGTCTCCCAACTTGTATAATCCTCCACCATACACTACTGACACATCCACTTCTCACACCCCCTTAGGCCAACTAATCATAATGTGCTCCCAAGCCCATATCTAAAGTAGTTGTGAAGCCCTAATGATCATACCCTCCTGGTGGCAAATAAATTAACCCCCTCCCTCCATTGCACAAGATCAAATCCTAGTCATCCGTTATCCTCATCCCAAATAGATAAATTCATCATTCCTCAAGCCATTTTCAAGAATTGGAATTGGATGCAAGGTAATGTTATGTTGTTGGAATGAGCATCTACATCAACTCTCAACAACATTAATCATCTTGAGCATATCCTAAAGGCATCAAAGTTTGTGTTGGTGAGAATCTTATTTCCCTTTCACTATTTGTTTGCATTTCTTAGCTCAATTTGAGGTGTTCTAGGTTTGAAATTTGATTCTATTGTTTGCATTACTTTAGTCCCTTTTTGTTTCTAATCTTGGCATACACAATTAGTACTCATAGATTCATTTTTGTATTGTTATTCTTAGACTCTAGATGCACATAGGGTTTTAAGTGTACATGCACTATTTCCAATATTCCTTGTTTCATTGGCTTCTTATGGAGGTTGAAAGACTAAACAAGAGGTTTGACCACTTATGGAAATCTCCTAAGTATCTCCAACCATTTCTTCTATCCCAGAATAGGTGCTTATAGGACTACATCCATAGAGATTTGGTCCTCTTCTCCTTCTTGATTGTACATTCAATATTTCATTTAAACTAGTTATTTTAAGTTGATTTCCTCCTCATTTCTCATTATACCTGGTAGTTCTTCATTTTTTTGCCTTCATATGTGGAGATCAAGGTAGATTCTAGAGAAAAACTTTAAGTTTTCTTCTATTTTTAGACAATAGCATGTGAACTAGATGACAACCTGGGCATTAGACAATATTGTGTCATGCTAGGGTCTTGGTCCATGATCCTTTAGACTTATTCTCCATGTTCCCTATTGCCTCATTTTGATTTAAGTTTTGTAATTTTAGTGTTTCCTCATTTCATTTTCTAGCTTCATTAATGTAGTATAACTTTAACAGAGCTTAAATTTCATATTATATTTTTGTGAACCCAAAACCTTTTCTTTTTCCTTCCATTTTCTTCCAAAACACTAAATAAAAAAATTCCTTTCTCAATTGTTTTTGGGTCATTACCCTGAACCCCATTCCATAGTTCTAAAGGAGAAAATTGACGACCTTCAACCAATCTGTCTACACCTTTCTTCATCAATTTTCTACTTCCCATACTTTCTCACATATTCTTCTAGTTCCTTCTCTTGGGATTATTTACATTTACACATCATGGATTCTGCATTATTCTCCCATTTTCTTGATTCCTATCCATGTGTCTTGGATGATATAACCTTCATCTATAATAGATACATATACATACATTCCATGAAGGAGATCCTTGACTACTTCTTTGATCTTTATGTCTTTATAGATATTTTGCATGTCTTCCCTTCTATATTAGAAGACTTCACTACATTTATCTCCATGACCTATCAAGATAGTACATTATATGGAATAGATGATGTTGATAATCATTATATTATCTTTTGTTCCATTTCTCATCTTATTAAATATCCTTCTTCTGCTTCCACTATCTCTCCCTATATATGCAAATTTAGAACAAAATACAAGAGATTAAAACAATAGTCCATGATGGTAACATGCCTTTTCCCATAACTCTCCCATCCCTCCTTTGGCTACATGTTCAAACTCTATGGATCTCCAGAAGGATGTTGAGGCCTCCTTCTCTTCCCTCATTGCTTGTGAGGACTCTATTCTTACAATTGATGGTATATATATATCACCACATGGCTCTCAAACATCTATTGATAATCTTTCTTTTAGTGACTTTGTTGACTCTTCTTCAAATGATGATGAGCCTCATGCTTCTATTGATCCTTTCTCTCAGAAAGATGGACTCTTCTATTATTTCTCCCCTCCTCTTTCTTTGGAGGATGGACTCCCTCTTGTGGATAATATTGAGGATTCTAGCATCATTCATTACTTCCTTAAAACACACACACACACACATATCACCACACAAGTCTCAAACTTCTATTAATTTAATATTTATTTTAGTGACTTTTGACTCTTCTTCAAATGATGATGAGACTCATGCTTCTATTGATCCTTTCTCTTGGCAAGATGGACTCTTCTCTTATTTGTCCCTTCCTCTTTCTTTGGAGGATTGACTCCCTCTTATGGATAATGTCGAGCATGCTAGCATCATTCATTACACTCTTAACATCACATTAATTGAACTTCCTCCTTAAATAGATATTGTTCATACTTTTCATGATTCTTTATCTACTATTTCCTCTCCTTTTGAGCCATCTCTTTTTTTCCTAGACCCATGCCATTATATTGGTCCACCTTCTTTCCCTACTACCTCTTTTATACCACTTTCTTTTCTGGAGGCATCGTGCCATATATTTCCCATGAGCTACCTCCTACTCCTTCTTCACCTACATGGATATGCTCTCCTTTGTATTTTTAGATTCTTGCATACCCTTCTCTTTTTGGTATGGGGACTCTTTCTTTTACCAAATACAATGGCCATGGTGATCCATTGCACCATTTGAGACAATTTTCCACCATATGCTTGACTCATACCTATGAGGACTATGTCTTGGCCAAATTCTTTTCTACTAAACTAATTGATCATGCCTTAGACTAGTTCTATACCTTACCTTCTATTTCCATACACTCCTTTTCTATTATTGCTCATGCCTTTATTGTTGATAACTGAGAGGGGGGGTGAATCAGTTATCCGACTATTTTCTTCTTTCTTAACTTTCTTAATAATCAATGCAACATTAATCCAAATAAGCAAACATAACTATGAAATGGAAATACACATGACACAATATTTTTGACGTGGAAACCCTGTTAAGGGAGAAAACCACGGGGTGATTAACCCAATATTGTATTCTCTGTTAGAAGAATGGAAATACAAAATGGCACTTGCCAATTAGGGCTCACTGCCCGAGCACACTGCTCACAAGAAGGCACACTACCTACAAGAGACACACTGTCTACAAAAAGAGTGTTATACAATACTTGAACTGATTGGTAGCATCCACATATGCTGGAGTTCAGTTTCGGTTAGGCTCAGTACACTGATCTGCTACATTTCATCTTTCCTTTTCTCTTATGCTGCTTTCCTTTCACATACCGGACCTTCCTTACTGCTTCTACTCTACTTTGCTTTTATTTGCACATCAATAACAACCACAACACTACTCATAACTAAATCCATCTTGTATACATATCCACACAAGTGATTTCATCACCTTTCTAGTCGGCACCCGGAATAGTCAATCTTTTCACAAACTCTGATCTGTCGGCTGAATCCTTGCACACCAAGTAGTGTGGATCAAGGATATACTTGTGGAAATCATTAATCATGTTGGCCAAACATAATTCATGCCTTCATAACCTTTACCAACATCAGTAACACATCCAGAATAATGTCTGATGTTCTGCCAGTCAATTCTTCCTCTGTTCACACTATCACTTGGGAACCCGACACTCAAGCATTCATATCTCTTTATCCTTTCCACACCAGAGGCTCAAACCTTGGAAGCTATCAGTTAAGATACTCCTCTTGACTTCCCCAAATCTGCACTTCACCAAGATACTTCTTCTGAGAGATCCGGACTTGTCTGTCGGACCTCACCACATGCTCTATTCTTGTTTACCGGACCACAACATTCTTCACTCTGACTTCTGGTAGAGACATACCATGTCCTACGGATGTGTGGGATGAACTTTGTTGCCATCAATGACAACATTCATGAATCCATATAGTGTCTCTTGCCAACAATCTCCCCCTTTGGCATTGATGGCAACACTTAGTGAAAAATGGCTAAGTGTTTACACTATGCTCCCCCTTGGCTGATGCTCTATTTTTATATACATTTTCTAGAGCTCCCCCTTAGTTGGATTCCTCATTTTTCACTGCTCCTCACTCCCCCTTTGACATCAATGGCAAAGGGTAGGGTCCGCACACCAAAATTTCCAAAAATAGTCTATACATATCCGCATAAGTATATATACAAGTTGTACTTACATATACTTAAGTATGTCTGCAAAAGTATTCTTCAACTGTACAACTTCTGTCACCCAACTCTACTTCATCCTGTCCAAAATTGAGATGTGACCACTCAACAGGAACACAAAAGCTTCTGCCCTCTTAAGATTTGTCAGATCATTGGTTCGGGTGGTAGTGTGAGCATCATTTATGGCCTCATGCATGGCCTCTAATTTAGGGATAATGATCCTTCTAAGTTGACCCATCTGGCTAATTGTGTTTTTCCTTTCCTTCTCAAAATTCTTTATTGCATTTGTGATTGCAATAGACTGACACTCTTGATTTACTATGGAGGATGAGAGAGGATCAAAACTTTGAGATAGACTTAGGAGTTTATCCTCTTGTTCTTTTACTTTCCTCTCAATGTCTTTGGTCACTGTGGCCAAGATAAGAAAAATTTGTACATATTTTTGCCATCTTTAAGAGCATTTTCCAAGCTCTTTATCCCAATATCCATATTTCTCCTATCATTAATTATCAACCCTTGTACCTCAGAGAATCTCTTATCCAAAAACTCCTTCTGGACCTTTTCTTCAGCTGACTTCTCTAGAGAGAATCAAAATGTGTACTAACACTACTAACTAGAGTTTTGAGATTACCGGAAGAGGAGGCTGTGGGATCCTTTTGAAAAGATGGCATGATCTTTTCCAAAACTCTGGATGCTACCTCTATAAGCTCACAGTCTTCCATGTGGGATTTTAGTAGTTTCTCTTTGGCCTTCGCATTTGCAAATGAAGCTATCTTCATTGTTTGCACCAGAGATAGAGAGTCAAAGTTTAGTGGCCCTTTTAATAGATCCGGTTCATCAATTTCCATAGTCACTTTTGTCAAAAAGTCCTTGACTGATTCTGCAGTGTCTCTTGCCGGAGACAGATTTTTCTTTTCTTCTGCAGTCACAGATCTGTCTTTTGAAGCTTTCTCCCCTTCCACAACCTTTGTACTGATATCTTCTTTTCCCTTTATCTCTGCTTCTTTCTCCTTTACTCTTTCTTCTCCTTTAGATCCGAAGATTGTAGGGGAAACCAGAGGAGAGATGTTTCTTTGTTCATGAGCCACCTCTTATGGAGTGGAAGATTCCAAATCCTTATCCTTTTCTGCACTGGTGTCCATGACTTGCTTTGTTGACTCTTTTTCAACACTTGTGGTCGAGGGGTCAGTACCTAAGTCCTCTATGATTGGGATGTTGAATTTCTTAAAAGCATTTCGGAGGATCTCTTCAGTTTCTCTTGCCACTTTGTCAGTTTCACCAAGCATTAGCTGATTTATCCTGGCTTTGCTCCAGAACTCATCCTTGCAATCTTTAAAGATCATGTTCATTTATTGCGGAGTGATTGAAGGGAAGAGCTGAATGGTGACCTGTTCCTGGATCTCGAGATCTTTTGCTCGAGCATTATTCTTCCTCATTTCAAGCCTTTTCTCTAAGCTTTTGGGAATTAGAGAGATAATTTCAATAAAAGCTTTGTTGTAAGTGTTCAAAAACTAAACTGTGGCTTCCTCCAGAATCTTTTTATCTGCTTCATTATATTCATCATAGAATTCTGTTAAGGGTTGTAGGTTCCCATCCACAGTGACTGCTTTCACTACAACTTCTAAGGATAGAGTGAGTTTTTCAACAAATTCCTCTTCCTTCTCTTCTTCTCCTTGACTGGTAGAGTGTTCACTGGATGCTTTCTTCTTCTTCTTCAGTTTCCTTATCTCCTCATCTGATTCAGTTTCCTCGTCATCCTTTAGGCTAACATAGGACCTTGTTGCCTTTTTATTTTTTCTCTTTTCTCCTTTTCCGAATGCCTGGACTTCCAGTTTTGAGCTTTTAGCAGGGACATGTGCTGATCTCTTTGATGATCTTGTTTGGGTGGAAGATTCTACCAGAGCACTTTCCTTACTTTTCTTTTCTGCCTCTTTCTTCTCTTCCTCAACCTTTTCCATCTTTTTCCTGTTGGCATCAAGTGCCTCCTTTGAGATGCCAAGGCCTTTGGCAACATTTTCTACTTCTTTTCTCACCTTCCTCTTGATCTTTGGTTCTCTGAGCTCCACATGGATCTTTACACTCAGCTCCTCAAAGGTTCCAAACCTTTCTGCCTTTGGATCCTTTGGTTGACTTAGCATGTGTTGAACATGTAGCTCCATAATTTGTTCATCAACTTCATAACCCATGGGCATGATCCATACAGTTCTTGGTTCTGCTGCCTCCATTAGGCATTGATCAGTCTCTACCATAAAACAAACTGTGTCTTTGTATTTTTCAACAAGAGACTGGGGAATCCTTTCTCTTGCTTGCATCATTTTCTAAAAATTCTTGAAATATCCCCATAGAGCTATATTTTGTGCTTTGTCATCACCAAGTCCATGCAAATAATCTCTGATTTGGATAGCTACTGGTCTATCATTTTCCCACACCCAGCCACTAGATCCGAGAAGCTCATTCATAAAGTAGAAGAATAAGCACAATATTAATCCACCATACTTGAATGAATTCTTTTTATCTTTCTTTATTTTCTACAGATTCTCCAAGAGTTGGTTCAAGAGAAGCTGACAAAGATCGTAGTCTGCATCCTTTCTTAACATTTCATAAGCGGTGTAGATGGCAGTTCCAGGTACTAAATTTTCCCTGCTAGAATGATATATTTTATATCCAATGATCATGGAGGCATACTTGACATCTGGATCAGAGATGTCATCTATTGTCATTGCTCTTTTGTCAAACTTGGATCCGGTAGCCTCACTCACAGTTTGATTCTTCACAGATTTAAGAACAAGAATCCCACCGGATGAGTGTAATCCGGTAACTGCCCTGATGGCATCTTTTGTGATTTTGAATGGTCCGTTTAACCACATGAAGTTGTCATGTATTCTGCTCAAAATATACTTGACCCATTCATCCTCAGTAAAACAAGGGAAATGTATGTATTGTGCAAAGTGCTTAATCCGGAGCCCCTTGTATTGGGGTTTGAGCTCAAATGAATCATCTAACAGTTATTTGTGATAGATATCTCTTAGTTTGAATTCCCCAAACTCTTCAACATTTGCGTGTATGTAAACCCTAATATTTTCGGTGTGTAAAACACCATGCGGAACACTAGAGAAGGCTCCTAGGGGATCTACCTCCAAGGATTTGTATGGATGCTTCTTAAATATGGGGCAAGGTCTATCAAAAATCTTTACTATATTCGGAGTAGCCATCATCAAAGAATCTTATTGAGAGATATCAAGAATAAAGAATACCTTTTACACTGTTTAGGGCACACACAATGAAATCCGGATTGAGCTGTATGAAGAATCGTCTTGATCTTTGGGAGAAATAGTTGCAGAGCTCCTTTTCTCTCTTCTTCTTGAATGCAGAATGAACAAGTGATTAATGAGAAAACCCTTATATTGCTCTGCAAACCCTAATGTCAGGTTGCAATAAATGCTCGACCTAAGTTATTCCGGTTGCCTTATTCGGATGACTTGAAGAACCGAATCAGTCCTGATCTTTAAACATCATGCAGATCTTCCAAATCTTAACCATAGTTTGCTTGGATGTTTCCCTTATGAACCCTTCAATCCGCAACTCTTCTTGTGCCAGTTCTGGCACCAATTTACTGGCTGGGGGAACAAGGTTTTCTTTGTGTCTCCCCTTGAGCCAGAGCTCACTTTTTAGTTTCCGGAAGGAATATCAGCACCAGAGTTTGGTGTGTATCCATCCTCTACATTCTCTGTACTTTTCTTCACCCAAATCTTGTTCATCTGACTTTGAACTTCATCCGCATTCACTTTTTATTTTCCCTTATCTTGATTCTGATTATGATATACCGGACCTCTTTTGTCCTGAATCTTGCTTCTACAGAATTTTGCAATATGACCGAATCTATTGCAAATTTGGAAAACAACATTTCTTTGCATATTTGATTGATATCCTCTTGATCTGCATTGATTAGCCATATGACCTATTCTATTGCATGTAAAGCATCTACCATTGAATGATTTGTTCATTTGCATATTTCTGCATTCATGAGATTTGTGACCATACCTTTTGTAGTTAAAACACTGTCCGGAGAAGGATGAATTAGTCTAATTCATTCTCTTTCTACACTGATTAGCTTTATGACTAAAGTTATTGTAGTTGTGGCAGTATCCATTGAAGGATGGATATCTTTGAGCATTAGGCTGTCTTACGGAGGTCTTCTAGGCCTGTTCCTTGGATTTTCTAATCCAAAATTCTTCTGACCAAATCCAGAGCTTTCTCCTTTCTCATATCCAAAACCACACTTGTCATCTACCCTCTTTTGACTTCCAAGAAGAACTTCAAGTTGAGCAGAACTTATCTTGAATTTTTCTTTATATTCATTTGCTGTTTGAAGATCCCTTTTGAGAGAGACAATTTGATCCTCAAGTTTTTCTTCATTATCTTTAGCATCTTCAAGGTCAGATTCAAGATGTCTGATAATTCTATCCATCTTGTGACAATCTTCTAATTTCTCTTGGAGGGATTGTCTTAGATTATCTTCAGTTTTTCTTTTCTCTTCAACTTCTTGGGTAAACTTCATAACTCCTGATTCCATTTCATGTCTTACCATAATGATTTCTTTTGATAACTTTTCACATAACTTGGTTTTCTCATTCAGTTCTTCATTTGCATTATTTTCTTTACTTTGTCTTGCCAATTGCTGAAGTAGCTCCTTTCTCTTTTTCATAGAGAGACTTAATTTGTCTTTTAGTTCTCTCATGAAATCATCAGCTTGTTTGAGTCTTTCCTTTAATTCATTGACTTCAGAGTTTGACTATTCAAGGTCATCAAGGGCAGTCTTGAGTTGCTCCCTTAAACCATATGCATCCATTTGAATTCCCAGACCTTCCTCAAGCTGTTAGACTCTGGTAGGAGGATCTTGGCTCTGATACCAATTGTTGATAACTGAGAGGGGGGTGAATCAGTTATCCTACTATTTTCTTCTTTCTTAACTTTCTTAATAATCAATGCAGCATTAATCCAAATAAGCAAACATAACTATGAAATGGAAATACACATGACACAATATTTTTGACGTGGAAACCCTGTTAAGGGAGAAAACCATGGGGTGATTAACCCAAGATTGTATTCTCTGTTAGAAGAATGGAAATACAAAATGGCACTTGCCAATTAGGGCTCACTGCCTGAGCACACTGCTCACAAGAAGGCACACTGCCTACAAGAGACACACTGTCTACAAAAAGAGTGTTATACAATACTTGAACTGATTGGTAGCATCCACATATGCTGGAGTTCAGTTCCGGTTAGGCTCAGTACACTGATCTGCTGCATTTCATCTTTCCTCTTCTCTTATACTGCTTTCCTTTCACATATCAGACCTTCCTTACTGCTTCTGCTCTGCTCTGCTTTTATTCGCACATCAATAACAACCACAACACTACTCATAACTAAATCCATCTTGTATATATATCTGCACAAGTGATTTCATCACCTTTCTAGTTGGCACCCGGAATAGTCAATCTTTTCACAAACTCTGATCTGTCGGCTGAATCCTTGCACACCAAGTAGTGCAGATCAAGGATATACTTGTGGAAATCATTAATCATGTCGGCCAAACATAATTCATGCCTTCATAACCTTTACCAACATCAGTAACACATCCGGAATAATGTCTGATGTTCTGCCAGTTAGTTCTTCCTCTGTTCACACTGTCACTTGGGAACCTGACACTCAAGCATTCATATCTCTTTATCCTTTCCACACCGGAGGCTCAAACCTTGGAAGCTATCAGTCAAGATACTCCTCTTGACTTCCCCAAATCTGCACTTCACCAAGATACTTCTTCTGAGAGATCCGGACCTGTCTGTCGAACCTCACCACATCCTCTGTTCTTGTTTACCGGACCACAACATTCTTCACTCTGACTTCCAGTAGAGACATACCATGTCCTGCGGATGTGTGGGATGAACTTTGTTGCCATCAATGACAACATTCATGAATCCATATAGTGTATCTTGCCAACATTTATATCTCATTTTCAATATAACCTGGAACCTAAAGTCTCTCTTATACACTTGGTGTAATGCAAACAAAATATTCATGAGAGTGTCTAGGGCTTCACTTCTTTCTACTTATCCTTGCTTGTTTGATGGGGTTGCCAACCTTCAAATGGCCTTCTTTTACCTCTTTTTTTTTAGAACTTACTACCACATGTACAACAACATTTGCTTCTTCAATTTTTTTCTCTTTCTAACTTAGTTCTTCACACCATTGGAGTTTATCAAATCTTCCTAAACCATCCTTACCTCAAATATGATGAGCCCTATTCTACCCCTCCACCCATGGTCCCCCTTTCGATATTCCTCCACCTACCCAACTTGCTTCCTATTCATCCAAACTTGAACCTAGATCCTATACACCTCTTGTTGACCCTCCTAAGCATATCTTACCCATTCTCCTAGAATCCAAACAAACTTTTGAAAACAATTCTATCCCTCCTTCTCCCCCACCTTCCCCTCTATCACTTGTTGTTTCTATGGAACCTATTTCTATTCCTATGGCCTCTCATATAGCCACTATGTCCCCCCATATCTACCATAACTGATACACTTCTCCCTTCTCAAGTAATGAGAAGTTGTTTTAGTCCATTGTCGACATTCCTTCTATAAATTATGTATTCACTTTTTCTATAGCTTACTTGGGGAACCCTCTTCTTCATTCTCCTTGTGAGGTGCACTTGGTGGAGTCGTCAGATCATTTCACCTCTATCATTCATTAATTCCATTCACATTTTTCTTCCCTTATGCTAGTACCTATTATGTGGCACACATAGCTTTCTTCCTTTTCTTGTTTCCATTTCATGGTAGCATAATTCAGGTGCAACCATCTTCTCTTCTCTTTAGTCACAACACAACTGACTTCATCTTTGTTGTCCTCATCCATATTCTGGGGGAAAGCATAATTTCTTTTGCCTTTTCTAGGGATAACATACCCTTGACACTTGGGGCATACATCCTACATGCATCCTTTAGGTAAGGACCTTTTCCTTTTTCTATCCCATTATATCTACCTTAAAATTAACTGCATACACTTCTTATATGCACTTATTTTAAGGGGGGACATACATCTTCCATTTGCACACTCTAGCATGCTTACCTAACATCAACGATTTGTGGTCCCAAGTATAGAGTATGCTTGGACATGGCCACCCTTATCAGGATTTCTTAGAAATAGAGCATGCTAGTACATGTCGTCCCTAGTATGGTATTTAAATAAATGCATAGATCACCTAGCAAAAGAGCATTCTAGTCCAAGTGATCTTGAATTCTGTCAAAACATCTGAATCACCTAGCAATATAGTTCACTAGTACAAGTGATTAGTCTTACTAACTAATTCTCATGATTCCTAGTGATAGAGCAAGCTAGACCTTGAATCATGCATTTTCTTTAGTATTGACTATCTTCCTTTCTCTTTGTGCACATTAGTTTATTCTTTCTAAATCAAACATTCTACTTATTACATTCTTCTCACTATATATGATTTCTTCTCTAGTATTTTCATATAATGTGTTGTTTATCTTCTCCATATGCATGTTTGTGATGTTCTAACATAGTTGAACTTTGTGGGTTTTATGTTTTTTGACATCATTATGTTACAAGTTTTATGTTATGACACTATTTTCCTTTCATATTTGTATTTGTTTAGTGTGTGGTCTTGCAAATTCTTATCTTGGAGACATGGATCCCTCCCTCATAGATTGTTAATAAATCATTTTGTAATATTTTTGGTTAAAAGGCTTGTATGCTTACTTTGGAAAAAAATAAATAGAAATTTTGAGTAGAAAAATATTATAACTTATGATTAGGTAACAAGAATATTTACTAAAAACTAGTTAAGTAATCTTAATTACAATTGTATGTTTCTAAAGACAAGTACTAATAAGGTCTCCTCAATAATGTTTGATGTGTACCATCATACGTTAACTAAAAGAACCTCTTGACATAGTATCAACATTCAAATATGGAGTTTGTAATTAAATTTAAACACTAGCAGTTGGACCCATAGGTTCAATAGGCAGGCTGAAAACTGTATGAAGAAATTATAGAATTTGTTAGATATTTTTTATTATTTATTAATTTATAAGTTACTTAATCCACTAAATTATTTTATCAATTCTTATTAAAATTTCATCGCATTAACTATTGTCTTCTTTCACTTATATTATTAAATTTCTTTTTACATTACATATTGAGATGAACAAACATAGTTGGGCAAAATTGTTATCATATCAATTCCTTACAAGGTAAATATTTATATTTTTTAAAGTTATCATTACTTTACATTCACTCCCTATGCGAGATCACTTATCCCTATAGATCATTTAAAAAATATAATTTTGAAAATTATAGTTCACCTTCTAAGTAACTTGTCTATATTGTATATATGTAGTAAATTAAATAAATCTCTTATTGAATTTTATATAATCCTATTGTTCTCAAAATTAGCTACGCTCATTTTGTAGACAACCCCTACGAAACTTGTCTGTTTCGTAGTCTACACTCTAAATTCGCAAATCAAGACAAGTCCTCTTGGCCTCATGCAAAGTCATCTGACACCTTAGAATGGTTTGTGACATTCCCCTAAGTTGATTCCTCAAGATTTGCAAAAAGAAATTAGGTTATGAGCCTGTCAAAATATCAATTTTAACTAATTTTGGGTGTTAGAAATTTTTTGAGTTTTTATATGCAGAGTCGGTCAATTTGCTGCTCTTACATTTTTGTCTCGTTTTGATTAATATGCATGGGTGGCAAAAATTGCTGCCCATGCATTTCCTTATTAAGTTTTAAATGTGTAGTAGCATTCATTATTACCGCTTATGCATGTTACATGATTACATGCAGAGTCAGTCATATCTGCCGCTCACACATATTAAGCATATATGTTGAGTAGGTCATTTTCACTGACCTAAGATGTATTTGCGGATCAAGTGAACTCGAGTGCCATTAATGGCACTCGTGCCACCATTAATACGTCTTCTTTTAACCTTTTAAAGGTTTAAAACTTGTTTTATTTTGTTTATTCTTATTTCCTAAATCATTCAACCATCTGTTAAAGTCTACATGAAGTCATTTTGATCACATGAATTTTGGATTTGCGTGGGTATCGGTGTTCAAAGTCACGTCTAGGGTTTCAAACGCTTGTATCAGGTATGCCCTCATTTTCTTTTGTTCTATTTCCATCTTCTTTTAGGAACAAGAGAAGGAGGATAATGTAGAACAAGAACAACTTGGTGATTCACAACAGTCCCCTCAAAAGGATTTTCCATCAGAATCACAAGTTTTAACACCTTTACCTCATGCTCCTATTTCTGGTAGTTTTCCAGTAGTTTCCAATGTTCCTATTTCACCTATTTTTGTTGTGTCTTCTGATAATACCCCTCCCTCTGTAAGAAAAAGTTTTGGGACTGTGTTTGATTCTTCGGTTCTATTCCAAGTTTATCTTCCCCATCATTTGATATTGGTGAACAATCTATTTTGGAGCATTTTCTAGATGGTTCAGAGAAAGTTGTTGACACAAGTGCATTTTTTACCAACACTAGTCCTATTGTTACTATAACAGGTGTGAGCATGGATCTGGCTAAACAGGTAATTGATTCTTCTCCATATGTTGGTGCCTCAACACTACCTCCATGGTTGTCTGCCTATACTCCCAAGAGGAAAAAGTAGGCTATCTCACTTGATGAAATTGATATTGAGAAATTACTGCCTGCTAAGCCAAAGGCCCAGAAAAAGAAACCTAAAACTCTTTCTAGGCTTATTGATGAAAAAGGAATCAGGTATGCAGTGATTACTAAGCCACTAGATGATGCTACTACAGATACCTTTGATATGAGTGATTATATTGTCTCCAGAGTTGAGTTAGGTAAGCTAACTCATGAAGGTATCAAGGCAGATTTTCAAGCCACTGTAAGCTCATTGCTTATGAAATATGATGAGGTAAAGAAAGAAAAAGAGTAGTACAAAGCAAAAGGCAAAACAACTTGCTGTTGTTCTTCAGAAAATAGTGAAATCATCTGAGATCGTGCAACTATGGCAGTGACTATAGAAGACCCTCTGATTCAAAAGGTTGAGAAAGTTTAGACCAAAGGAAGAGTGGTTGGTGATATTGTGGAATGATTGTTGGCACAAGGAAGAGTTCTATTGAAGACCACAGTGGAAAGAAAAGGAAAGATGGACAAGGTAAAAGCTGAGCTAGATGACATTATTGATTTACTTTCTCAAGAGCTACAAGATCAAGAGGAAAGTTTAGAGGAATGGATTAAGATGAAGAAGATCAAAATAAAGAATCTGATTGCCATTAGTGTCATTTCAAACCGAGAGTCTTATCTTAAGACCAAAGAATCTATTACTCATCGCATCAATGTGATAAAAGGTTTACTTGATGACTTGTGCCAAGTACGTGAAAACAGTGAAGACAGTAATGTCTTTCTTCTACACAGGTTAGAGGAACTCCCATGCAATTTAACAAGCAAGGATCATAAGTTTCTCTCAGTAGAGGAGATGATAGATGCTTTCGAGAAGATGGATAGCCTACAATGATTTCAATGGATAGCCTTTATGATCATCACTCAACCTTTGAAAATTTGAAGGATAATCTTGAGAAACACAAGAAAGTGATAAAGGCGGTTAAGGATGCAGTTCTTAGGGCTCGTACCATCTCAGATAATATAGTGAAGCCCGATGTATGTGAAATGGCAGCAGTACAAACTATGTATAAAAACTTTTTGAAGAAGAATGATGGTGGCAGTTGAAGTTCTTTTTCAATGCCTTAGTTTATTTTCAGTCTTGTAGATGTAATTTAAATTTTGTTATGGACATATCCACATGTATTTTTCTCAAATGTAATTACATGTGAGACAAAAGAAGTCACAAGTCAAATAGGACTATTTTGTTTGAATAAGTCAAAGTAGTTGTAGAATTCCTATTTTTGCTCCAGGCTCCTCCCTATAAATAAAGAGGGCTTCTATTGTAAAACATATCAAGACTTTGAGCTTTTCATGTTTATCAAATTTTCAAGTTGATATCAATATAAGCAAGTAGTTTGAGTATCAAACTTTGAGTTGAATCATATTGTTTTATGATATCAGTGTTCTTATGTCATTGGTGTTATATTATATTGAATCATTACAGGAATAGTGGAGTTTATTGAAAATTGAGAGAAGTGTTCTTGTTCTAGTTAAATAGACTTTGTGCTATTTTCTCATTGCGGGAGTTTGTGTTTACATTTGTGAGAATAGAATTGTTTAAAGACTTGGTGTTGTAAGCTGTTGTGTTCAATTTAGTTATATCATATTGGGTGAGAGTGGATACTTTGAGCTACATTTGAATTCAATTAAGTTTATTTGTGGGAAATAATTCAAGCAATAGAAGACTTTGTGTTTCTATGGTTTGTCTCAGTTCATAAGTTGATAAATATCGGTTCTATTGAAGTTATCATTTTGAAGAGGAAAAGATCTATTCTGAAAAAAGAGAATGTGATGCAATGAAAACACCCTAAGCATAGTTTTAGTTTATACAAGTATTCAAAGTTGTTGATTAGAAATAATCCATTATCTAGAGGGAACCTCCCCTTGCTGAGAGGAGAGACTCTGTCTCATCATAGCTATGGCGATATAACTATTTTGCCGTTAGTTAGCTAAACGACAAAATATTCACCCAACAAATCCCCCATAGAAACAAATGAAAATAATTATGTGAGGGTTCAATATATTTATGTTCTACAACTTATATCTAAAATTATGCACATAAGACATAATTATATTTTTCTATTAAATACATACTAAGATGACTCATAATACATCTACCAGAAATTTTTATAATTATGTATTTGATATATTAACTTTTATAATATCTATCACATTAAAAAATTTAGAGAAATACTTCCAACATATTGCCATTCAATGTGGATTAGTTGAATAAAACTCTACTTCATAATATATAATCAACAATACTACCCTAACTAACTATATCATATATATTGTTTTTTTAATATTATATTACTATTATATATATTATGTATTATTAATAGTATATTAGTATACATGTAATATCATATTATTATTCATACTATAATAATACCATAAAATATTACCAAACATTAAAAAACATTGTTATAGGCATTAGCTTACATGGAATAATAGAAAAAATAATAATAATATGTTCTTCTTAAACTCATTATAACTCAATAATGAAGAAGAAAAACAATTATGTGGCATTCATATAAAACATTACAACAACAACAACATAAAATAAAAATATTAATGATTAATACTTGCTATAAGAGATTTATTTATTTTAACTCAAACTCATACTATTACAAAATTATATAATATGGAAGATGGGTAGAAAATAAGATAAACCATAAAATAATTAAATAAAATGAAAAAAATGTTTGTAATTATTATGAGTTATCTCAAAAATATAATTTTATAAAAACCAATTAGTAAAAAATTATAATAAAACCACGTATGGATATATCTATAATTATATAATAATAATAATTATATCATAATTATGAATATAAAATATAATAATTATAAATAGCTTGATATCTCAACTTATGTCATATACTGGTTATTAATTGTAAATATAACATCTATTAATATTCCTATATTTAACATTAAAATTCACCTCTTTGCTCTTAATGCCTTTACAACAGTTTTTAATTTGACAGAAAGTAGTAAACGTCATCTCTTCACACTTACTGCCTTTACAAACATCAATACCCTTCCACATATTCCTGTCATCATTATGACTAATTTGTGAGAGCTGACATTGTTTTATTTTACACAATTTCAATTTTGATGTGATGAAATCTAAATGGATTAAAATATACAAATGTTATTGAAATTTATGTAATCATTAAGATGATTTCGATGTCAAATCAAATATTACTGTCAATTTGATTTTGTTTGAATATTTTACTTCATTGGCCGCTGCAATCACCATTATTTCATCTCTATTGTGCATTGTGCATTGATTGGTTTAATTGTGTATGTGCACTGCTATCCATTTCGTGCCCTAGAACATGCTACACCACCCAAATGAGTCTGTTCGTTCTTTTTTTCATTGTCGGATAAATGATTTCTAGTGGAGATGGAAGCAGATGCATACACGGAAAGAAGACAACGGTGAACGATTTAATGATTTTCCCTAGCTGCCATCTTTGTAATAGGAAAGAATCCCTCTACAAAGAGACAATGACAAGATATTGATAAGCAATTCTATCTTTTTAAAAAACAATCAATGGAAAAGATTGATTTCATGGTAGTCCTTTTAATCTAGGCCCTTCATCTATATAATCCATCATGTGCTGCTCACGTAGGGAAGACTTTCAACCTAAATATATATGAAACCCCCATACATAAAACCAAAATGACCTCACAAGAATATAATAGACGTGAAATTTGAATCTAAGGTAGAGTACATGGAAAATAGTTCTCAATAGGCACAATATGGATAAGTCTCCAATTTACGTGGACCATGACATTAAAACATAACATAAGAACAATTCTATTGATATTATACTAAACCCAAAATAAAGAATAAATAGAACCTTTGAAAACACAAGTCACACCCAACTATTAGGTGCATTCAGTGAGGCAAAATAATAGACATACATGCCTAATTGACAAGTTTATATTTGAATAATCTTTGCAGGTGCAAAATATCAATGAAAGTTTTTAATACACTAATTAGAGACCAAGATAAAGTCAATTTGACAAAGTCAAAAGTGTCATAAAGTCATGTACATGTGATATTAAGAGACTAAAATCAAGATTCTGAAAAGGGGTTCCTTGATATCTTCAAAATAAATTAGGAACTGTTTTCCAAGCAACAATAATGTCATTTATTCTTCTACCTATCATGGGAAAGGAACAATACACATTAGAAATAAGAGAAGGGTGAATGGTTGAGAAATCTCTACTAGATCTATGGATTCCTAGTTAGTAGTAGGGCAAGGCTCAAAGAGAGATCAAAAGTATCTCCACCAATGCTATGGATGATTGGTTGGTATCAAAGCAATGCTTGACCATGGGTGACATGTCTACTGATAAGAAAAGAAAAGGAACAAAGAAAGAGAAAATTAAACTATAATTGAGATCTTATAATTAGAGCATTGCTTGCTTAAGAGATTTATTTGCATAATAATGATGTAATTCCCTCATAATTCCAAAGAACTGGAAAGGTTAAAGAATTTCAAATTACATTCAAAAGTTTCATTCACAAAATATTAGGTAGGTGGGGTATGTGCACCAAGTTGGGGGCCAAAAGTGACCAAAATCCACAATTCTTAAAATGCACTCATGTTTTAGAAAACATAACAATGCATATGTGTTATGGCTTGTACATATTTTTCAAAATGCAAGTGTGTTATAACACGCTTACATTCCAATTTTGACCAATCAAATGTCTTTATTAGGCTTGGTACAATTTTGAATTTACCAATCTTAAGGAATAAGCATTCAATTTGGGTGCCAAAGATGTGTTTTACAAAAGTCATACAAAAAGCACACAGATGTTGAGTAAGCTCTCCATTAGGTTCATGTATTTTCTAATAAAAGTCTTAAAAAAACACCATGATGAGATAAAGCTTTGTGCCAGATTTCTAACCATGTAATTCTTTTAAAATATAAATAAATTAAGGTCTTGATCTCTAATTAGTTAAATAATAGTGTCTTCATTTTTTGCCAAAAACCTATGTATAGTTTTTTGGTGTCATTTTTTATTGGCTCATTTAAATTTATAAAAACTACATTTTTATATTCTAGACTTCATTCTATACACATTTAAAAAATGATTTTTATTAGTTTTCTCAAAATTAAGGGGGAGCATGCTCAGTTTTCCATTTTTCAAGATGTGCCCACTTAAAAAATTTGTGAAAAATCATATATTCATTAAAAATTAACAAAAAAATTTGTCATAAACTACGTAATGTTAACTAAATTTCCATTGAAAGAATTTGTGAAATACTTAAAAAAGATAACATTTTAGGGGGAGCACACCTAACTCTATATGTTATATTTTTTTGACAAAAACAAGACCACTTTGTGTGCTCCCCCTATTTGACCCTCTTAATCTCCACAATTTTTTAAAAAATTTGTAGTTTAGAAACTAGATTTTGAGCACTACTAATTTTGTTCCTATCACATCTTAAAATTTTTTGAGCATGGGCATCTTGAATTACTCAGCCAAGATCAATTTTTGTTGATTTCAGGGAAAAAGTGGCCACTTTTGATCTCTTTTTGGCTCCCATTTACATGCATATGTACTCAGCATATGTTAATTTCCACTCTTAAGGTACATGTTTTAGCTTTCAAAGTTGTATACTTTCTATAATTTAACCCAAGATTCTAAGTTTTAAACATGATTCATATTTTCCTAGTCAAGTCACTAATTATTGGTACTTAACCCACCCTAGTCAAAGCTAGGAGCCCCCTTTAAGAAATATAACATAAAAAACATATTCTTATTTATCATGATAATCTTGTCTTATAAGTCTTTGAAAGATGTCTTTGGCCTACAAGTGCCACTTATATGCTTAAGAGTATAACTTTTACATGTGTGGTGTTCAATGTGCATAAGGAATATACATTGAACTCTTGAATAAATTCTACTAACATCCTACATTGAAAGAAAATGAATTATCACCTATTCTTTAAGTATGTGTCTAAGATAGTTATTTCTTTCTAATGTACTCACTAATTACAAATAATATATATATTAGATATTTAATCCTAAGACTATCATATCTAATTTATAAGTAGAGAACTTATAAGAGTTGGGAAGTGGAAACATGGAAATTGAAATCCTTTTAGGAATTAAAATGAGGAAATTCAACATATGCACCTAATATGAATTAATTTTGAGGCTATAAATGAGTTATAGTGGACCAAAATTTACTATCTGATAAATTTGATAGTTATCTAATATTGTTTGTGATTTTAAGGCATCGATTCTATGAATCTAGGGTACTGCTTCCTATAGGGGTACTACTTCCCTATAACCTAGCATGGTGCTATGAATAGGGGGTACTTAGGTGCCCCTCATGGCTGCAAGTGACCTTATGTTCTATAAGTTTCTAAAACTTTTTGAGAGGATGAAACTTCAATCTAGGACCCTATTTTCACCTACAAGTTACTCATGTTCACTATGAATGTTTCGATATTCAGATCTAAGTATAGGATATGAAAAATGATTGTGTTGTATAGGGTATTGCCTTATTCAATCCTTGACGTGGTGCATTTCAACATCATAAAAAGCATTGATTAGAAATTGGTAAGTGTATGTAGACCTAATTGGATGGTGTAAAAGTGACAAGTGTTTGGACAAATAAAAAATTAGGGGCAATCTACCACAAGTGTGTGCTTGTTATGTATTCAACCAAGGAGATGGAAAATTGATCACAATAGACAAAAAAAAGGTTAACAAGCTTTAGATATAAAGGAAAATGGATATACATGGTTTATGTAGATTTTGGGTGATTATAGTGAAGGAAATGGGCTTGCCAGGATTTCACAACTAAGGGAATCAAGGGAAATCGATATACATTTAGAATGAAAGAGGAGGATAAAAGTGACAATATTACATGGTTTGTCTTGATCACGAGGCTTCCACAACTTTAAATCTTAGATGCTAACTTGCTACCCCTAGTGCTTTGATGTTGTACCTACAAATTGGAAGAGATAAGATACTAATTTGCATAGTTTTGGAATGAGATGACCTAATGAGTGACAAGAGGAAGAAATTATATTATATATGAAATTATACTACTTTTAGGCTCATGCATGACTAAAACCTAGTTAGTGTTAGGGATATAACACTTAGAAAAGTTTGGATAAATTTAGAAACAAGGTCAAGTTTGTGAACTTGGGGCACATCCACTGTGAACTTGGGGCATAGCTTCTGTGAACTTGAAGCATAGGTGACCCTGTGGAATACAAATTCTACCTTCAGAGGGGCAATTAAGGTTGGATATCTAAAGCTTAGGGAACTTGAAAAGTTAGATTTTGATCATGGACACCAAAATGAGTGCAAAAATGTAACAAGGAAGTTACAAGGTATGCAATTTTTGTTAGTACATTTGCTTGCGCTTTAGAAAGAGGATGAAATTAAGTGGAATAAGTATGCTAATGTAAAAGTACAATAAACATATTGTTGCATTAATGTCAAGATACAAGTCTTCATATTCTTCTTCATTTGTTCTTCCATGAACATGTAACTATTTATGCAATGCACCACATCAAGGCAACATAGTCACTATATAGATAATAAGAGAAATGCTATAAAAATGTATGTAGAATGGAAACATAACAAAAATAAGATATTATAAGCATGTAAATTATACATATATGGAAACACACAAGTTAAGCATACATAACATGGAAAACATACATGGAAACACAGACTTGAACAATACAAAAAAACACTAGATAAGCATGATATACTAAACAAGACAATATATACAAAATGAAACAAAGTATTATGTAAACACACAATTACCATATTCTGTGTGGCTAATGTGGCAACACTAGAGAAGGATAAAGATAAGAGGAAGAAGGATCTAAAGAGATAATGTGACGAGAGATAGAGATTGATGGTCATGGTGGGTCAACATAGGAAAATGATACCTTGGAAAAGGTTGATAGGATAGGATAGGATAAGACTCGTGATTATAATGGCTTTGAGGTTTCCACCCAAATGATAAGGATAGGCAAGGATAAAAGTAAAATGATCACTGATGATGATGGTGGTGGTGGTGTTTACCACTTGACCAAATGTAGTTTCCACCCAAATAGCTAAAAGGTAAATGATTATTGTTATGTGGTTACCACTTGGCTATATGCAGTTGCTGCTTAAACTAGGCCATGCAATGACAAAAGTAAAATTGGGTAAAAAGGGGCCATGCCACCCCAAAAAGGTAAAAATGATGATGTCAAAGGATTTGTGGTAGCCACTCATGGATAAAGAGGCCAAGTCAATTGCCCCAACATTGATGATAGTGATATTATCATGGTGTAAATGATATATAGGATATGTTACCCTTAAATTGATCAGTGAAGTAGTAAAACCAATCAATATAAAATAGATGATAAGGAGAGAAAAGGTAATATACCAAGGTATGTGTAATATGAAAGGATAATAGAGGAAAGTTGGGAACATGCATGTAAGGCCCCCAACAATGGAAAAAGATAAGATACCCCTAGGTAGGCCAATGTGTAATGGATGATTGTTGTGTTGTAAAGGATAATAGAGTGATGAGGGAGGTAAAAAGGAAGTGACCTAAGGAGGAGGTAACAAATAATCAAGATATTGTCCTAAGGCCTAGGATAATAGTGAGATGCCCCTAGTGAGAGGGTAATGGCGATTTAGATAAGATAAGCAAAAATGCTCTGATTAGCAAAGAGATAACATGATGTAGATGTTGAATGGTCATAGTATAAGATATAGATATAGATTCAGACAGGGAACAATGGGTAATTCCTAAGGGGGAGGATAGATGAGACAGTGTTGGTATGTGGCGACTAATCATGCAAATAATGTACACTTGTAACATATCCTTGCCGGGGTTCGGGGGCGCAACCCCCAATTTTTTTTCCCCCTTTTTTGTACGTTCAAGGTCGGTTGTTAATTTTTGTTAATCGACAAAAGAAAAATGACTTTTTAAAACCCTAATTCTAGAAGCTTCCAAAAGCTTGTTATAAGCAGCTGGGATGTATGTTGTGAGTGTAGAATTCATGAGATTGTAATTTGTTTTGCACTGGATAATAAAATCATTGGATAGCTGAGTTTCTGTGGATGTAGCCCATTTTGGGTGAACCATGTTAAAATTTTGTGTTGATCTCTTTTGTTTTATTCTTCATTGTTATATTTGGGTTATTTAATCTGCATATAATTTTTAGTGTTTATTGCTTCGATCTGCCTTAACCCCAACAGATAGTAATGAAGAAATCAATAAATAAGGATGGAATAGTATGGTAGATGTAGATAACATAAGGAAAATAGTAGAATATCAACAACAATGAAAATATGATATATGATAGATGTGTATTAGGATAGGAATATAGAAAAATGTGTAGGAATCAACCATGACCCAAGAGATCATGAAACATCACTCTAATCTTATGCATCAACATTGTGAAGAGATTTTTCTAAATTGTTATGCTCCGTAACCTACCATGTGTATATAAGATGTGATAATGAGACTTTTAATGAGACTATAGTTGAAAAATATAGTATGAAAGAAGCAATGCACACTTATATGTGAGCAAATGTAGGGTTTTCAATAAATAGATCACAGAACAAGTGAATGCATAATCCTAGAATTCAAAGATGGAGGATAAGTAATTAGGGAACTAGAATACAAGGAGATGGAATGATATAATAACTTGTAGAAAACTAGTATAAGTCCATGAAAGATATAAGAAAGGGGAAAAGAGGCATCCTCAACTCACAAGTTAATCATAGAATTAAATCAAATACAACTTGTAGGTTGGATCAAAGGAAAGGGGGAGACTTGTCAAGAGAAATCTACCTAAAGTAATTGTGTGAGATTAGGAATGCATTGTGCTAGTGTGATTAGGAATCTATTGCTTTTACATGTTGATTCTTTGAATTTATTTACATGCTTTGATATGCTTTTTTTTTCTTTTGCTTTTAGTTTTTCTAGTTTTATGTGCTTTTGTCTTTGGATGGTGTGCCCCCTCAGTTTAATCTCATGCAACTAGGAAGATACAAGGGTTCATCATTGAAGACTAAACTAGGTGAGCAATGACATTATATATAGATACATGCATGTTGATGAATGCATAGCTTTTTGAGAAGGAATCCCTTTTCAATGTGGCTTATAGTAGTCTAACGCTTTAGGACTCAACACTTGACAAGTGAAAATATTAGATATCCACATACAAGACTTTAAGAATATGATGTGGGGGCATCGTGCCCATCCACCTATGCTAGTGAAAGGAAGCTAGGTGTGCAAAAAATGCTTCCTACACTAATCTAATGAGGGAAGTTGAGTGCAAATTCAATTTTATCTTTACAATTACAACTATGTTAACCCACTAACAGAGATATTGTAGCAAACACATACATAAGAATGTAAGACAGAAGAAGAGAGACACAAGATATACGTGGGGAAAATCCTTACGGGTGAAAAACCCCACACTCCAAAACATAGCTCAAATGTATTCCGTAAACAATGAAGGTTACAATACAACACAGAGCCAATGCTCTTGCAGGAGTCCTTGACACTTGTATTTGGAGATGATCCGGCAGCATAATAGTACCTGTCAAACCTGTAGTACTTCTCCTCTCCAAAGCACCTGTTTATATAACAAATACAAGGCAAAAATGGCTCCACATTGGGATGGGCATCCAAAATGGCCTCATGGCCCAAAACCCATGCCTATGGACACTTGTCCAACACTGTAGGATGTTCCTGACACTTGTCAAGTCACCCCATCCCAAGGAGGTCACCTATTTCCAAAATGGGCTATGACAAATGCTCTTACGACTCTTATAACCATCATAGAATCTGTCATAGTTGTCATAACTTATAGTTGTAAGAGAATCTGTCATACACAGGCTATAAATAGCATATTCTCTTACAATATGTCATAGTCCACCTTGGGGCACCCAAAGATGCCTTTTTCAAAGATGCTTCTTGACACATGTCTTCACCTGTCATAGGATCTTCTATTTTCGACTCTTACATGTCATAACTTTGTCATAGGAATATGTCATGACCGTTTCGGTCAATATTCCCTTACACACATTCCAAGATGCTGACACATGGCAAAATGTTCCTACCATTAAGTGGGATGCCTATCTCCTCATGTGAGGACAAAATTACATGTGGTCATATGCCATGTAGGATGACACATCACCGTGCCAACTCCCACAATATGACAACATAGGATTTACATCCAATTAATACAATATGCAATAAATAAATAAATACAATGTAAAAATACAAGGAATTACCAAAGTTGAGACACCTTAATTCCCAACATTCTCCCACTTGTTGAACACCTTGTAAGAGCCAATAGATTTAATAGGATTTAACTACTATAGGCTGAGAGGCCCATAGACTCTGAACACCATCTGAACTTCTTTGTGCCCACTGGATTCATCAATGCATCTGCAACATTCTTCAAAGTATCCACCTTCTCCAAATTTACCTTCCCATCCTCTACCATGTCTCGCACGAAGTGAACCTGTACATCAATATGCTTTGTTCTGGCATGGAAAGTTGGATTCTTCACAAGGCAAATCACACTCTGACTGTCACAACAAATCGTAATCTATCCTACATCAACACCAATATCTGAACACAATCTCTTAAGCCAAATGGCTTCCTTGCAAGCATGAGTTGCTGCCATGTACTCAACTTCTGTAGTGGACAAAGCAACCACAGGTTGTCACTTACTCATCCAACTACTTGCACCACCAAACATAGTGAACACATAGGGACTGGTGGATCTCCTGCTGTCAATGTCACTTGCCCAATTAGAATCCACAAATCTACGAATACAAACTAAATGCAGAGGTCTTGTAGCATTGCCATGATAGCAAATGGAATACTCTAAAGTTCCCCTCAAATATATGAACACTCGCTTAACTACATCCCAATGTACCTGTCTAGGATTAGCCATAAATCGACTAAGGACTCCCACTGCTTGGGCAATGTCTGGTCTTGTGCAGACCATAGCATACATCAAACTACCAACAACACTAGCATAAGGTACTCTGCTCATGTCCTCCACCTCACTAGGATATTTTGGACAATCATTAATAGACAACTTTGTCCCCAATGAAACAGGAACACACAATGGTCTACAATTTGCCATGCTGAACCTATCCAACACGGTCTTCACATACTTACTCTGGCTTAACCAAAGTTTTATGTTAGCTCTATCTCTTCTAATTTCCATTCCCAGAATGTACCTGGCTACCTCAAGATTTTTCATCTCAAACTGTGTTGACAACTAAGACTTCAAATTAGAAATCATATTCTTACCATTCCCAATCAACAACATATCGTCAACATAAAATGCAATAATGAGAATGCGATCATTGTCAAACTTGTAATACACACAATGATCAGATTTCATTTTCAGATAACCAATCAACAACACAAAGACATCAAACTTTAAGTACCACATCCTAGGATACTGCTTCAAACCATACAAAGACTTCTCTAACTTGCAAACTAGATTTTCTTTACCTTTCTCTATGTAATGCTCTGGCTATGACATGTAAATCTCTTCCTCCAAATCACCATGAAGGAAAGTTGTCTTCACATCCATCTATTCTACCTCTAAGTCATAAGCAGCTGTAAGAGATAACAAGAATTGGATAGATGTCATCTTTGCAATGGCAGAGAAATTTCACCATAATTAATTCCCTCCACTTGTGAATACCCCTTCGCAACCAATCTAGCCTTGTACTTTTCAACACTACCATCTACACCAAATTTCTTCTTGAACACCCATTTGCATCCAATGGGTTTCCATCCATTAGGTAAAGGTACCAAGCCCCATGTTCTATTCTTTTCCAAAGAAGCCATCTCATCTTCCATGGTCTCCTTCTAGGAACCTGCATCTTTCATGCCCATAGCCTCTTTCATAGTTCTAGGCTCATCAATGTTAGTAAGTAAAGAAAAAGCACAACTAGAATCAAGTAATGAATAACCAAACCTATTAGGTTGCTTTCTAATTCGTGTAGACCTCCTCAATGGCTGAGGTTGAGGTTCTACTTCTTCTTCTGAGCTTTCAGAGTTGCTAAAGCTCTCCTCATCATCAAGTATCACCAGGTTTGTCTTTTTAGTCTTCTCAGGGGTAGAAGGAAATTGAACCACATCTTCTTTCTTTTCTGCCTATTCTGGCTGTAGAACAACGGAAGAAGGTGTTAGCTCTTTGAAGATAACACTTCTTCTATACAACATTTTTTCACCCACATGATCCCAAAGCTTATATCCTTGCACACCGATACCATAGCCAATGAAAATACATTTAACAACCTTGTTCTCCAATTTAGATCATTTCTCCCTAGGCACATATGCATATGCCTCACAACCAAAAACATGAAGATGTCTAAATGAAGGCTTCTTACCAGACCACACCTCCATAGGTGTCTTACCAACAAGAGCTGATGTAGGAGATCTATTTACCAGATAGCAAGCAGTGGAAACAACTTCAGCCCAAAACTTTTGGTCAAGGCTTGCTCCACTAAGCATACTCCTAGCCTTCTCTATCAGTGTCTTGTTCATCCTCTCTGCAACTCCATTTTGATGCAGGGTGTATGGAGTTGTCTTATGTCTTTCAATCCCTTGCTCTTTATAGAACTTATCGAACTCTTCCAAACAAAACTCACCACTATTGTCAGTTCTCAAACACTTAATATTTTTACAAGTCTGATTTTTAGCAAAGGCTTTAAACTCCTTAAACTGACTAAAGACTTCAGTCTTGCTTCTGATAAAATAAACCCATGTCCTTCTACTGTAATCATCTATGAAAAATACAAACTATACAAATTTGGAAATCGAAGGAACATTAATAGGACCAAACACATCAGAATGAATGAGATCCAATACACTAGAAGACTTGTGAGAACTAGAGTAAAACTAAACACGGTTTTGCTTTCCATATACACAATGTTCACAAAAGTCAAACTTGAGATTACGATCATGAACTCCTCAACGAGGTTTTTATTTTTCAGGGTTCTAAGACCCTTCTCACCAATGTGGCCATATATCAAATGCCATAACATAGTCTTTTCAGCAGGAAGTCTAACTTCCAAAGCATGTGCACTGACATCAGAAAGTGTTACAACAGATTTCTTCACTGCTTGTTCAGATGGTGGGGATGAAGTGACTGCAACTCTTTTCTTTGAGTCAGAAGAACTATTGCACTATGAAGTGCATGCCTCCAGCTAAAATAGAGTACCTCTCCAAGTACTCTTCATAAGCACCATAGATCCTTTAGTCATCTTGCATCCATCCTTTGAAAAGACAACCTGCACATCTGTATCATTCAACATACTTACAGAAAGTAGGTTCCGTGCTAGGCCTAGGATGTGCATAACCCCAGTGATCCCCTTCACTCGTCCATCAGGGAATCAGATTGAGACTCTTCCATGACCAACAATCTTCAGATGAGAATCGTCACCCAGGTACACTCTTCCACCATCGAACTCTTCATATTTCATGAACTAGTCTCGATGCGAGGTCATGTGGAATGATGCACCAGAATCAATCAACCACACATCATCATATGCATGGGTGGCCAAGGCTGCGATGAAGGCATCACAATCATCTTGTGACTTGTTAGAATCTGAATCAAGAGCGTTCTTCTTCTTTTTCTTCTCCTCTTTGCATTCCTTTCAGAAATGCCTAGTTTTCCCACAGTTCCAACAGAGAGCCTTGGACTTTCTAGGAGATTTGGATCTCCCACGGGATTTGGATCTGCCCTTTTCACCTTTCTTGTCCTTCTTCTTCCCTTTCTCTTTGGGTCTTCCACGAACTGCAAGAGCCTCTTTGGCTGCCTCAGAAGACTTTCTCCGCATCTCTTCAGATAATAGCGAAGACACTGCATCTTCCATCTTGAAGGTGGTAGTGGTGCTTTTGATAGCCGTGACAAGATGATCCCACGAATCTGGCAAAGAACAAAGTAGGGTCATACATCGATCATCTTACTCCATTTTCACACCCACAGATGTCAACTGTGCAACAATCATGTTAAAAGCATTCATATGGTCCGCAACAGATCCTCCGTCTTCCATCTTCAGAGCAAACAACTTCTTTTTCAGAAAAAAAGCTTGTTTACCCAGGACTTGGCCTGATAAACATCACCTAGCTTCTTCCAAAGGTCTTTCATGCTCTTCTCCTCATGGACATTCAACAGGATAGAGTCAGCTAAATAGAGTCTTATGAGACCCTTAGCGTTCTGATCTTTGAGGTCCCAATCAGCTTGTGACATTACTATAGGTTTTACACTGGATATGGTTTCCCATAGGTCACGATCAATAAGTAGGTCTTCCATCTTGAGTTTCCACAACTCAAAATTAGTGCCATTAAATTTCTCCACCTCTAATCTTCCAGATGTGGTTGCCATCTCCTTGCTGCAACAAGATACAAAATGCTCTACACAACACTCCCACTCAACCTGAGATTAGCTCAAAAAACCCCTACCCAGCAGCTAGAACAAAAACTAGCCAGGCTCTGATACCAACTGAAAGGAAGCTAGGTGTGCGGAAAACACTTCCTACACTAATCTAATGAGGGGAGTTGAGTGCAAATTCAATTTTATCTTTACAATTATAGCTATGTTAACCCACTAATAGAGATATTGCAACAAACACATACATAAGAATGTAAGACAGAAGAAGAGAGACACAAGATATACGTGGGGAAAACCCTTACGAGTGAAAAACCCCACACTCCAAAACACAGCTCAAATGTATTCCATAAACAATGAAGGTTACAATACAACACAACCAATGCTCTTGTACGAGTCCTCGACACTCGTATCTGGAGATGATCCAGTAGCATAATAGTACCTACCAAACCTGTAGTACTTCTTCTCTCCAAAGCACATGTTTATATAACAAATAGAAGGCAAAAATGGCTCCACATTGGGATGGGCATCCAATATGGCCTCATGGCCCAAAACCTACACCTATGGACACTTGTCCAACACTATAGGATGTTCTTGACACTTGTCAAGTCACCCCATCCCAAGGAGGTCACCTATTTCTAAAATGGGCTATGACAGATGCTCTTACGACTCTTACAATTGTCATAGAATTTGTCATAGCTGTCATAACTTACAGCTATAAGAGAATCTGTCATACATAGGCTATAAATAGCATATTCTCTTACAACATGTCATAGTCCACCTTGGGGCACCCAAAGATGCTTCTCGACACATGTCTTCACCTGTCATAGGATCTTCTATTTCTGACTCTTACATGTCATAACTTTGTCATAGGAATCTGTCATGACCGTTTCAGTCAATATTCCCTTACACACATTCCAAGATGCCGACACATGGAAAAATATTCCTACCACTAAGTGGGACACCTATCTCCTCATGTGAGGAGAAAAATTACATGTGGTCATATGCCATGTAGGATGACACATCACCGTGCCAACTCCCACAATGTGACAACATAAGATTTGCATCCAATTAATACAATAGGCAATAAATAAATAAATACAATGTAAAAATACAAAGAATTACCAAGGTTGAGACACCTTAATTCCCAACAGCTAGCACTAATTTCCTTTACCACAATTTAAAAATTTTAAAAATTTCTACCTCCTCTTTATTTTTGAAGGCTATTCAACTAACTCCAAGCTGCATTTATGAGTAGTAATGCATGTAGATAGGTATGAGCAAGGAATTTAGGTGGGATTAAGCTTGAAAGTAGATTACCTAGCATTAATGATGGGATTTTGGTGCTTAAAGAAGCAGGTAGGTAAGAAAATTGCCTAGTTTTTGAAGCTTTTTTAACATAGTAGACAAAAAGAAAAAAAGGTTTGTAGAAGAAAGAAGCAACCAAGGTCATGTGAAGGAAAAAGAACTATGAAGGACCCACAACTTATGTGTGATAAAATATGAAGCTACCATTTTAGGAGTTGAGTTTTCCCTCATTTGTGAGAGAATCCACATATGTAAAATGAGGATTTAAGGAAGGTAAGAGTGAGCCACAACAAAAAGAGATTAGTGTTCTTGTATAGGTTTATAGTTCAGGGTAGAGCAAAGGAGCATCAAAGGAATAAATAGGGGAAATTTAATTTTTCTTAGCTCTACAATTTTGAGACAATTATGCATAATCAAGTGTACTTTTAGTTAATAAAACAAAGAAAGATTTGTATTTTAAAGTTTCTCCTTTTAATGTGCTAGTGCATGTGTGGTTTTGGGTTTTAAATTCTTGGTGTGTGCTTGCTTGTGAACTAACTACCTTTGCGTGGGTTGTTGCATGTGTAGATTAGTATCTATTTGTATATGTATGTGCACACTATCTTTTTACCTACAATAATTGAAGTGCTAAGCATGGGTCTAAGTAACTAGGTTGAGTGGCTACAAGATTACCTGTAGAAAAGTTAGTAGTTGCAAGACAACTTGCACCAAGTTGATCTCTAGTTGTGAGTGTGAGGAATAGGTTAGAAGCCAACCATTGCAAGTAGTGGGGTGCCATCAGAATAATACGTGAGATTAGATATTATAAAAGAAGAGCCTTGGAAATACAAGCATGGACAAAACATGGAGTTTCTACTTAGCATAGGGTAATGAATATGTATTGGGGTAATAAGGGAGAATAATAATGGAAATATAGATAATGATAGATAAAAAGTCTAGGAAAATCACAACTAGGTCCATAAAACTATTATAGGCAAGGAGTGAAGGTAGGCAAGAGACAAATATGCTATATAAACATGAGGGAATGGGTATATTTAGAAGGGGTGAACAATGTTGAAAAAATCTTCACCTTCCATGGTGCATGATAAAAAGGTGTAATTACTTTTAAATTGATGACTACATGGTATATTTATCAAGATTTCATGTAAAGGAAGGTACAAATAGGACAACACAAATAAGATAAGTATATAAGATAATGATGATATTGTTATCTAATAGTAAAGGTCACATAAAAGAATCGAGGAACTAATAGAAGAATGGAAAACATATAGAATGACACATAATACAATGAGAGAGTAGGGTATGAAGAGGTATGAAATTCAAGGTGGAATCAATCAACAAAAGAAGTGTAATGACCATTAGCTAATGGATCAAGTATTACATAACTCACCGGTGATAATTGTTTAAGGAAAGGGAAATCATATGAAGGATGCTCAAAAGATCCACATTAGCCTTCAGTGAAGAATATAGATAGAGGAGCAACATTGACAATGGCTGTATATTGAGGGTTGTTAAAGGAAGGGAGAGTCCCCACCATTGTAGTACAAATCAAACATTTATTGAACATTCAACACTAAAACTACTAGATCTAATTTATAAGTAGAGAATATAGGAGATGGAAAGTGGAAACATGTAAATTGAAATGCTTATTGGAATTGAAATGAGGAAAATGACATGTGCACTTGATATGAATTGATTATAAGATTGGAAATGAGCCATAGAGGACCAAATTGCGTATCTAGTGAATTTAAGAGCTCTTTGATGTTGTTTGTGATTTAGGGCATTGATGCCCTAGAGGGGTGCTATTGTGTGAACAAAGGACATTCCTAACCCTCCTAGATTCAAGTGACCTTGTTTGTTAGACTTCTAAAAATTTCTTGGAGGCTAAAACTTCAATTTGGGACATTGTTTTCACCTATAATTTGCTCACATTCATTATGAATGCTTTGATATTTAGATTTAAGTGTGGCACATGAAAATGAGTGGTGCTAGATAGGAGATGACCTTAATTAGTTCCCTAAGTGGTGTATTTCAACATCACAAAAGAATTGATTGGATATTTGCAAGTGTGTGTAGATTTGGTGATGGTGTAAAAGTGATTTGTGCAATTGGAAAAATAAAACCCTAGGGGGCAAACTACTAAAAGTGGTGTGTGCTTGTTATGGATTCAATCAAGGAGGTAGAAAAATGATCACAATAGACAAATAAGAGGGTTGGAGAGCTTTAGATCTAAGGAAAATGGCTATATTGGTCTTATGTAGATTTAGGGTGATTATAGTGAAGGAAATGGGCTTCCAAGGGTTTCACAAATGGGGAATCAAGGGGAATAGATATGGTAGAATGAAAGAGGAGGAGAAAACTAGCAAGATTCCATGGCTTGGTTGGATTGATCAAGAGGCTTCCACAACTCTAGATCTTCAATCCTAGCTTGTCATCCTTGGTGCTTTGATGTTGTACTTCCAAATTGGAAGTGAGAGGATCTACTAAGTTTTCTATTTTTTGAATGAGATGACCTAATGAATAATTAGAGGAAAAATTTGACTTATATATGAATTTATACTAAGTTTTTAGGTTCGTACATGATAAAAACCTAGTTAGGGTTATGGCTAAAACACTAAGGGAAAGTTTGGATGAATTTAGAGACAAGTCACTTGTGAACCTAGGGTGCAATTGTTATGAACTTGGGGTATAGGTAACCCAATAGGATATAGGTTCTAGCTTCAAAAGGGTGGTCAAGGGTGGTTGTTTAAGGCTTAGAAAACTTGCAAAGTTAGATTGTGATCACCATGGAGACGAGAAATAGGCATAAAACGGACCTAAAACATACTAAGAAAAAAAAATCAAAATAAATGCAAAAACACAATAAGGCAGTTGTAGGGTATCTAATAAATTGTAAGGTAGTGCAAAAAGAAGTCATAAATGCATTAACAAAAGTCTTTTAGTTAATCCTTAAATTTCTAGACGCTGCCTATAAATATGATGGAGATTTCATAAAACACTGGGTGAAAAACCACTAAACAAGGATAAATGGGTGAGTAAAAGGAATATGGGTGCCATTTCAGTATAGGTTTTTAGGCTGATGATTAGGAATGTCAAGAGTCTATTAGATAAACTGTTTGAAGACAGAGACATGGGGAATATCAATTCATGGATTTCCCTTTTGTTCACATTGCTGAAGGATGGTTTAGTCCCGAATTGGCAGAATTGGTTGCGACTCATCTAAGGATATAGTTCAAAATGACACAAGCTAGAGGAAACTTTTATTTGATTTATGTTTTATCATCATTTATTGTTCTCAATCTTGAAGGAAATGAAAAATAAATAACTCTTACACTAAACTGGAATATCAGAAATATTTAACACGGTTGAGAGAAAATAATTAACAGTAATGCCGGTCTGTATTTCTCTCATATGTTCATAGACTGATTACATCCAAATATATAGGCCTTTACACGGCACTATAGGCTGCTTGGGTTACAGAAAAAATAATTACCTGCTATTACAGAGAATAAAAAATTTTCTTAAAGAAGCACAGAAAAAACAGGGAAAAAAACAGGGTTGAACAGTGTTAGTATGTGAAGTTAGTTTCTTATTCTAGCATTGATTAAGCAGTCGACAACTAGTTACATGTGTGAAGGCAACCGCGTGGAAGAAGTTTTTTTGGTCATATGACATGTGTACAACATGTGGAAGTGTATGTGGAAGTGCCACTCGTACTTCTATGCATGGAAATCCTTCTTGGAAAAGATTTGATTAATTGCATGTTTTTTTGGTGACTTTTTAAGTTAGTTGAGCTTGAATGTGAATGCATGGTTAAATTTTGCAACAGTGAATTTCTTCTGAGAACAAAAATTATTGAAAGATCTTTGCTTGTAGTTTTTCTTTGTATATAACCAAGTTTCATATGTAAATTTGTGTGTTGTTTATTCTGTAGAATTTATTGCTATTTCACTGTGTTTATTTCAATTCTGCACTACATATTTTTCTAACAAACAGCGATATCATCAAATCTTCCATTGCCAGTATGGTCACCAGAACTAGAAGAGCCTAGTAATTGTTTGTTTTAATTTTTGCATCAAAAGGATTTTGCTCAAAATTTGAAGTTGATATATGATGAGTGGTGGACCACTATTTTCAGTCATGTTCAATAAAATAAAATGACCAGTTTCCTCGAGGAAATTTAGAAATAGTGTAGCAGAAATTGCAAGCGGGTCGTTGTTTCTAGACTAGACTGAAATTCTGCTTGAGGGAGCTTTAACTACCCATCATATTCTTCCCTGGTACATTACTCCTTGTTATAATGGAATTATGTGATCAAATAGGTACGGGTCTTTCTCTTTGATTAAAAAATCAATGATAATTTCCATTCTGCCTCTCCCAAGGAAGCTTACAAAGTTCATAATGTTGCAATTTGCAAGGTTAGATGAAATTGCTAATCAGCTCGCAGACTGCCAAATCCTGATTGTTGAATTCATATACTAGGATGCCGAAGGGAAAGTTGAGAAGTTCTTGGACACAATGAAGGGAAAACTCAAAAGTGATTACATGCATGATGGGAAGATAGAAGAAGAAAGTTGTATGCTAATGCTCTAACGGATGAATAGGTAAGTCATCGATATAATGTTTAAAGAATCTAGAGAAGACCTCATTCCAGCTATGATGGGCAACATGTATATGGGGCCGAAGGATCCGAATATTCAGATTTAAATCACACCTCCATATCCTGTGTCTCTCACAAGTGAGATTACTGCTACACTTCCAGACTTAGGTGGCACTTCATCTGACGTGACAATGCCAGGTTAGGGAGATTTACTTTCCCCATGACTCTCACTCATCAGGCATTAACTGCAGGTCATTCAAGAGTTAATGCGACACAATCATAAGTTTGAGGTTCCCAACCTGTAGACATGTGAAAGTGACTATCCAAAAGGACGAATTAAGTAAAAACATGCCGGAGGGTATTTTAGATGTCATCATTCTTGAGAGTAGGGGAGAGGGCCCCATAGTGGGTCGAGCTCTCATACTGGGTATAGGAGTTGACTAAACTGGGGCCTATTACTTTATAATAAAAAATCTTTTACGTATTTACTTTTTTTCCAAAAATAAGACATATGGGGACCAATCAATGTTTCCATCACATTTGTTCACTTTTTAATGTTTTTTTATTAATATTAGGTGACATACACAAATGATTAACAAGGCTTTTAAAACATAAATGCCTCTGACATTATTTTGAACTTGTACACAAGTGGATGCAACAAACCCAAAATGTCACATTAAAGCATTTATATTAACAATTAAACATCCATATCTTCCAAGTACATGACCAGCCATCAACCTAATTTAAGTTCCAACTTGCTTTATAATAAACAGTTTTAAACACTTTTTCATTATAACATATCCCATTCAACATGGAGATCTGTCCCAAAAAAAGTGCATATAATAAAAAGTTGGAGTCCCAAGTAAAATGTTAAAGTGCCCAAGTGCACTCAAAATAGTGACACATGCCCATCCACTGGTCCCTTTTCTTTAATACCTGTAAAAAAAGCCCACAAATAATCGTGTAAGGCTCACCAAACTAGCCGTCAAAACAAAAGGACAACAATTTATTAACATCTAGCACAAACAACCCAAACAAGCATTCAACCAAATCAAGCAACTCTCTATTAATTCTAGACCATCTAATGTTTAAGGCTCACCAATCAAGTAGTCAAAACACATTAAAGAAAATCAACCAATTCAGAGCAAACAAGCATTCGACCAAATCAATCACCTCCAATATTTAATACCAAATTCAAATTTATAGACATCCATCAAATCATGCAAATGAAGTGCAATTAAAATAATTTGAACCAATCAAATGAGAGTGCATGGATCATAAACACCGAATTCCAAGTTTTCCTACATAAACTCTAGATTTCCTAGTGCAAGTTTCCAACATCCCATACACAAGACTCCTCGAGGCTTGGAATTGCAGAGTTCTATCAACATTCAGGTAAGTTTAATATTCCAACGTCACTGCAATGTCTGTTTCCATTTCAAATGTTTGTTGTTTATGTTTAAACTCTATTGCTGTTTTGAATTAAGATATTTAGCTTCAATTTTAAACCAAACAACTTAGATTTTAAACCAAACAACAATACAGTTAAAACACAAATATCTTTTAATGCGAGAGTGTGTTAAAAAAAAGGTGGTGAGTTGCTCAGAAATAATGTTGTTATGGATTAATCTGTATTGCCTTATTTGTTTAGAATGTATTCAAAACAACCATCAAAATTTACATGTATTCATCCAACACATTTAACATTCATTCAAATTTAAGATATCTGTATTCATATGTAAATTTCAAATGGCCTATATTCATCTAAGATACCTGACTAGGTAAGCGTCAAATTGCCTATAAATTTCAATGGATTAATCTGTATTGCCTTATTTGTTTACAATGTATTCAAAACAACCATCGAAATATAACCAATCTGCACTAATATTTAACAATCTAGGTTTCATGAGCAGTATTTAACAATCTAGGATTCATTTGGTAGGTTTCATGAGAAGTATTTAACAATGTAGGTTGTTGTCCTGTTAGGCATGCACATCATAAAGTTCAGGATGCTTTTATAATTGATAGGTTTCTTTCATTGGGTTCAAAACACACTTAGGATTGAAAGTTCAACTGTCTTATGAAATTGGTTAGGCCCTAATTTTGCTTTTTATGTTGTTTAGTGCTTCTTATATTGTTTAGGCCCAGCACTAGTATTGTTGTCAGCAAGTTTGAACCTGAAAAATTTTAAACTTTTCTCATGTCTTGTGCTATTACATATTGTCAACTCAAACTTTAGTTGATCTGTTTAACTCTTTCACTTGCTTTGACTTTTATTAGCCTACCCTGTGACAACACATCATTATCCTACCCCAAGCCTATAGCAATTTTTCTTCATTGGAGGCGAGAGACTATCTTTATAGCCTTTTGGTGTAGACCAATTTGATGGGACAGATCCAATAGAGAACACATATAAGTGCTCATTCATCACTTGGCAGAATTTTTTTTATTTGGTTTAGTTTTATCTGGTAAATTGTGATTGTGTACATTCAAGAAAATGTTAGGTGGGGTGAAGTTGAAGAAGGAAGCACAATGGATTGAAGAATAAATCAAAACTTTGAAAAAGAGAATGCTTGTTAAAACACTTGTAAGGTTGACTTGATTGACAGAGAAAGAGATAAAAAGTTTAGATGCATATGTACTGTTTGCCCAACAAGTCATATCTGATTGGAAAAGATTTGGATAGTGGAATGATGATTACAACTTTAAAATTAATGACTATCTGATATCTGATATAAACAAATTTTAGCAGCATTCTCAAATGTCAAACCATAAAAAACAAACATACAACATAAGAAATCATAACTACAACCAAACCGTAAATTCAAACATACAACATAGAATAGAACATCAAAATATGAAACTATCAAATCAAACATAGAACATCATAAATTAGAATGTGAAACAATCAAAACAAACATATAACATCACACATCTTCTGTTCACAGCATCACTGTGAACTCGCTGACTGAACTTACAAATTCAAATTACAAACTGCAATTATAGAGATGAAGAAATTGGAATGCCACATGTTGTAATGTTTGTGATCAATATTAGTATAGCTGATTGTCGGTCTATGTTGTTATCTTGTTTTACATATTTCAAACTGTCAATCTCACTGCACGCATACCCGAGTATTCATATTTCTTCTACCTGTCACGTACAAGCCCAAGTAGTTCTTGATAGTTAGGTTGTACCACCCTGTAGGCCTCTTTACTAATCAACACATGCAAGTGGGATGTCTAGTTCAATGCTTTAGGCTCTTTGTTTATTTAACTTTGTACTTAAGAGATTCAAAAGATTCCAAATTACACAACTGATGTCCAATGGTGTTTGTTAACATGTGCAGATGAAGAACAAAGCTCAAATGTGGACCCACCGTGGTAGCAAGAGACTAAAGACAACCATGCCTCCAGAAAAAAGAGGAGTTCATTTCTCGCCAGGTGAAGATAGTCAAGTTGCTAATGAGAGCAATCCTCAACCAGCTGAGCCAGTTATTCAAGTAAATGCAGCTGCTAGAAGCAAGAAAGTTTCAGTTCAACGGGAGTGGACGAAAGAGGACATGGATTCAACATTGAAAGATGAGGATAATGGAATGTCGACAAGGAGTGCAGCCAAAAAGTGGGGAATCCCTATGACAACGCTCAGCAACTGGTTAGGCAGTTTAACAACATCATCAAAAAAAGGTCCTCCCACAGCATTGACACCAACTGAAGAGGGTTTAATTGTGGAATGGTGTAAAGAAATGGCAGCAGTGGGCCATGGACTGGAGATTATTAATCTCAAAGCAGAAGTCACACAAATATGCCAAACACAACCAAACCCTTTTAAGGATGGGTTGCTTGGGAAGTCCTGGTGGACTGGGTTTAAAAGGCGTCATCCCGAATTGACATTGAGGACAACAGAAGGACTAGATAGAGACAGAGCTCTAAACCTTAGGCCTATTGTAGTTGTCGCATTCTATGACACACCATCCAAAGCATATCAAGCCAACCCATACAGACCACATAAAATTTGGAATTGTGACAAAACTAGAATTCAGGCTGGGAGAAATGGAGCCATGTGGGTTTTGGCCAAAAGAGGTAGCAGAAGTGTCTCATACATTATTCCAAAGAGCAGGGAATGGATAACAATTTTATGTTGTGTTAATGCTGCCGGACAGAGCATACCAAGCTTCTATCTTTTCAAAGGTAAAAAGAAGCTAAAAAACTACATTGCTGGTTGCAAACCAGGTGCGTGTATGGCTACCTAGCCCCACACTTGGATGAGGAAAGAGCTGTTTATGAACTGGCTGCATCATTTTGCATGATCAGTTCCAGGTGGAGTATCGCTAACAAATAGGCACTTGCTCTCATTTGATGGCCATGGCAGCCACGTAGCTGTGACAACCATCCAAGAAGCTAGGTCTTTGGGTATCGATTTGCTCACACTACTAGCGCACACATCACACAAATTACAGCCATTGGATGTCAGTGTTTTTTCAGCATTCAAGTCATATTTCAAATCAAAAAGAGCAGTGTGATTGGCCAGATATCCTAACATAGAAATAAAAAGAGTAGAATTAGCAGAATTGGGCAGCAAGTCTTTTCAGAAATCACTGATAGTTTCAAACATCACTGCTAGTTTTAAAAGGATAGGTATATGGCCCCTCAATCCAGATGCTCTAATGGAGGACATGCACCCTAGCAAAACTTTTTAGTTCAGCGTGCACGATGATGCTTCTGCAGTGCATAACATCTTTAGTCTTTCTGGGGTCAATGTGTCAGATGTGGAAGTTGCCAACACATTGTTGTCAGGCCTTGCCAATGTTGATTTAAATCCTACAACAATAGAAATTCTGGGAGAGGAAATGACTTTACATGGTTTAGCTAAACCTACAGTGGGGGGTCAACTAGTTGATGACATGGATAAAATTCAACAAGAGAGTAACATGGATTGACTTAGCCTTCCCTCTCCCCCAAGCCAGCCATCATGGTTCATGGAGAGAGCCATGAATTTAGGATATGACTTGCATCCACAGGAAGAAGGCAGCACATTCTCTTTCCCCTCTCCACCACCCACGTTGAATGTGGATGAAATGGTACATTACTATGCCGAGTGTAGAGAAGGTGATACCTAAGATATTGCAGATTTGAGTCAAGATATCAAGGCATTTTGTGATGAGGTTGAACACAACATTCATGGAGATTCCATCCAATCCTTGGTTTCTCAAGTAGATTCACGTATAAGTAAATTTCTCAAACTGTTAGTTCACAGTGTGAAGGAAAAACTAGGGATAACAGAGGATAGAGGAATTCAGTTGAGCCGACAGTCCCAATTATTAACAACAGATGAATACATGAACCTGTTAATGGAACAAGAGCAAAGGAAGAAGGAAATTTAGGAGTTAAAACTGCAAAAGAGGGAGCAGATTCAGGAGAGAAAGGCAGCACATGTTGTTGCAAAGGAGCAGAAGGATCAAGCCAAACTAGATAGAGAGATTGCACGGCAAGCAAAGGAACAACAGAAAAAGGAAAAAGAGCTCAAAAGGGAGCAAGATAGGATTCAAAAGGAGCAGGATAAAAAGGAACAAGTGCTTGAAATGGCAAGGTTGGATCTATAGAGACATGCATTTAAGCAACCCCATAAACCCTTTGCTCAAAAATCATGGCTTGTTTAGGGAGATGGTCAACATTCATATCCCTAACTATCATACAGCTGTAACCCCATCCCATTTGACCAATAGTCAACTTCCAAGTCTAACCCCATCCCATTTTACCAGCAATCAATTTTCAATTCTAACCCCATCCCATGTGACCAGCACTCAATTTCGAAGTCTAACCCCATCCCATGTGACCAACACTCAATTTCCAAGTGTAACCCCATCCCATGTGACCACCACTCAATTTCCTTTAACTCTAACCCTACCCATTGTGATCACCACTTAATTTCTAAGTGTAACCCCATCCATTGTGAGTAGTACACAAAATCTAGGTCTAAGGCCATCCCATTTGAACAACACTCTAAGTCCATCAGCAAGGGAGGAGAACACAATTGGAAGTATTTTGTCAAGCAGCCAGGAAACAACAACCTCTGCCACTTCGAGTCCATTACGTTTTCCAACATGGTTTGAATGAGATTGGTAGCAACCAATCATTCTACACAAACAAGTTTCAAATTGCAGCCTAGGGAGGCTTTTTTTTTCATTTTGTAATAGCATGATTTGTATTTTGAATCCAATTAATGAAACATGAATTTAGATTTGTGTTTGGCATGTTAATGATTTGCATTTAGTAAACAGCCAATTGTCAACATAAAACTTGTTTGGGTACAATGATATGTTGAGGGCATGAATGTGGTGCAACCTAATTGTCAAGGTCAACATGGGCTTCACATTATTCATTGTTATAGATGGCATGTCTTCATTTCAGTCATATGCATTTATACTCAAACATGCGTGCAATGAGGTGGACAACCTAAATATTTTGTTTTGACATGGTGGACATCAATTTGCCACGTGGATGACATGTTTCTTTGGCGAGGTACAATTTTTGGGCATTTTTACCACCGACCGAAGATTGGACACAACATACACCAGTGGCAGGAAGTCACATTGTGAGTTATACTCGTGATGCCATGTGGCACGTAAGCAACTTGCCACCGTTTCATTGCACACTCTCGCATTAATGAGGAAGTCCAGTCACATTTACACCAACTTCAGACTCATTAACTCCTACTACCTCCTTGTTTTGCTGGTTATCATGCCTTGGCTTTTTGCAGCTATGGAGCGTTCAATGCTCTCATCCTTCACACTCAACAAACCCTTTGACACCATTATTGACTCTGCTCTCTACATTTGGTAGTTACAAATGGCACCGAAATTGGGTCACATAGGCTTTGGAGATGGCTCTACTTTGAGGAGTCTTGATAATGCAAAAGTATTTTTAGTGTTAACCTATGTTGTAGTTATCATGAAATCGGTTTGATTTGTAGACTGCAGCATAGGTCAACACAAAGTGCCTTTGGGTAAGCAAGTCTCCCCAATGCACTTATCTAGGAGAATAGTTATCTAGTAGAATGGTTTGTTCATGTAGAATAGTTCTCTACTAAAAGGTAGTCCTAGTTGATAGGATTATCATGCATTTAGATCATGACTATAGGAGTTCACCATAGTGGGGCGAGCTATTATTTGTAATTGAATCAATTAATAGTAAAATGATTTACTTCATTAGTATTTTATTCTTCATATTAGGTGGCATACAAAAATGATTTACAAGGATTTGCAAAACATAAATGCAACTGACATGGTTTATACACATAGAAAGTTTAATACATCATGGTTTTGTAGGAAATAATGGAGAGGCTGATTGACTTGGTTGAATGCTTGTGTGGTCTGAAATGTTAACTTGCTGTCCTCTTTTTTTGACTACTTGATTGTAGTTCCTTACACCTCCAAATGTGGATGCATATCCATATACAATCATGTTCTTACAAACATACATACACACAATCACAAGTATGTATATATACATACATATGGCATATACATATATGCATATGCATATATATACATATACATTCATAATGTAATATATACATACACATGCATATATAAACATACATATGTGTGTGTGTATATATATATATACATATACATTCGTAATGTAATATATACATACATATGTAGATGTATTAACACACACACACACATATATATACATTTGTAATGTAATATATACATACATATGCAGATGTATTAACATACACACACACGCGTACACACACACATATATACATTCGTAATGCAATATATACATACATATGTAGACGTATTAACACACACACACAGATGTGTGTGTGTGTGTGTGTGTGTGTGAGAGAGAGAGAGAGAGAGAGAGAGAGAGAGAGAGAGAGAGAGTTTAATATGTTCGTAAATGCAAGGTTCTTTTCATTTTCTGTCTGGTTGAAATCATGAGGCTTCGGTATTCAAATGGGGTTATTGTTTATCCATATACAATCAGATTGTAATATAAACATACATATGCTTATGTATAAGCATACATATGCATATGCAAATGCATAATATGTGTATATATATTTGTTCAAAACACAATATATGCTCTAGGTATTGAAATGGGGTTATTATTTATCCATGGGTATTCAATTATTTTATATATTTTTTGTTTGCAATGGGATTTTTTCCATCTATTGCTGTCTGTAATCATAAATGGAAACTTCTTATGGTTTTCTCACTATTTGTAATCATGAGGGTTTAGTATTAAAATGGGGTTACTATTTATCCAAGGGTATTAAAATATTTTTTGTTTTTATTGTTTGCAATGGCTTCGTTTGTTTATCCTTTGACCTTGGTAAGGATATCCTATCTTGCTAAGGCAATGATCTTTCTAGCTTGAAAAAAAAGAGGATTTATTTGGTTTTTTCTATTTTTATGTCCTATGGTTTATGCATGCAACATCTAAATTGAATCAATGACTATAGACTTGTCCTCTAAGTTCAGACTATAGTTTTTATTGCACTTGATTTGAATGATTTAATGGATGTCTATAAAATTGAATTTGGTATTAAATATGTGAGGTGATTGATTTGGTCGAATGCTTATTTACTCTGAATTGGTTGATTTCCTTTAATGTTTTTTGACTGCTTGATTGGTGAGCCTTAAACCTTTGATGGTGTGAAATTAATGGAGAGTCGATTGATTTGGTTGAATGTTTGTTTGGGCTGTTTGTGCTAGATTTTAATAAATTGTTGTCCTCTTGTGTGTGGATGATAGATTAAAGAAGATCTTTGACTACTAGGACAAAGTGTCAATTTTTACAAAATGTGTAGTTAGTTGAAAGTAGGAAAATCAAGGGGTAGAAATAGGAAAATGAAGGGGCAGAACACATATCTCGATTTGGTTTTTGCTATTTGCAATGGGAATATATTTTTGTATGTTTGTCCTATAGTTTATGCATGCAATATTTTTCAGTAATTAAAGAATATCTTTCACTAATTAATGAATTATTTGATATGTGTGGATGACAAATTAAAGAATATTTTTCACTACTAGGACATAGTGTCAAATATTGCAAAATATCTTTCAGTATTAGGACATAGTTTGAATGGAAGGTTTTCTTGGTTTGATGTGTATACGCACACAAATATATATATATATATATATATATATATATATATATATATATATATATATATTTGTTTATTTTTGTATAGATAAAATAGATAAGACTCGTGAACAACATAACGAAATATTTAGGGTGTCCACATTATTGAATGTAAAATAATTGAATACCCATTGATAAACAATAACCCCAAGAAGTAGATGAAAATTTTATTTATTTCAGATAATGTGGTGCACCAGTTGGAGGGGTCAAGCTAGGGTGACCCACTATGAAAAGAGGGCATCTTGCAAATTGAATTTTGAAGTAAACATGCTTTAAAATGCATTCAATATGATATAAATTATAAACTTAAAATGCACTTGTAAAAAAAATTTGCAGCACATTAAAACATTTGTCATTCCATTTTCTACAATTAGAAACTGTAGACTAAAATTTGTAACTTAAATTAAAGAGTCACAGTGATGCTCGAACAGAATTTTGCAATTTCCAAAAGCAATAAATGTGTTACAAAACATAGAAAATGACCAATAAGTTGTGTTGATAAACACTACTCATAAAATAGATAAAGAGTTACAGCAAACACCATTGAACACCAGTTTTGGCATTTGGAATCTTTTGAATCTCTGCAGTACAAAGTTAAAGAAACAAAGAGCCTTAAGCACTGAACTAGACATTCCACCACAAAGAAACAAAACAACATTCCATTAATGACCCCAATTCAATACCAAACCCTCATAATTTGAATAACCCCATTTCAATACCAAACCCTCATAATTTCAAACAATGGGAAAACCATAAGAAGCTTCTATTTATGATTAGAGACAACAATAGATAGAGAAAATCCCATTGCAAATAAAAGAGTTATAAAATAATTGAATACCCATGGATAAATACTAACCCCATTTTAATACCCAACCCTCATGAATTCAAATAGTGAGAAAACCGTAAGAAGTTTCCATTTATGATTATAGACAACAATAGATAGAGAAAAATCCCATGCAAACAAAAAAATTATAAAATAATTGAATACCCATGAATAAATAATAACCCCATTTTAATACCGAACCCTCATGATTTCAAACAATGAGAAAACCATAAGAAGCTTCCATGTATGACTACAGATAGCAATAGATAGACAAAATCCCATTGCAAACAAAAAAATATATGAAATAATTGAATATCCATGGATAAATAATAACCCCATTTTAATACTGAACCCTCATGATTAGAAACAGTGAGAAAATCATAAGAAAATTCTATTTATGATTACAGATAGCAATAGATGGAAAAAATCCCATTGCAAACAAAAAATATATATAAAATAATTGAATACCCATGTATAACTAATAACCCCATTTGAATACCGAACCCCCATGATTACAAACAATGAGAAAATCATAAGAAGCTTCCATTTATGATTACAGAAAGCAATAGATTGAAAAAATCCATTGCAAACAAAAAAAAATATAAAATAATTGAATACCCATGATACAAATAATAAAAAATATCCTTACTTGGGTCAAAGGATAAATGAGTGAAGCCATTGCAAACAAGAAAAAATAGAAAATATTTTAAAACCCATGGATAAACAGTAACCCCATTTTATTACCGAACCCTCATGATTAAAAACAGTGATAAAACCATAAGAAGCTTCCAAATATGATTACAGACCGCACTAGATGAAAAAAATGTCATTGCAAACAAAAAAATCTAAAAATTAGAATACCCATTTGAATACCGAACCCTAATGATTTCATGCAAACTAAAAATGAGAAGAGCCTTCCATTTATGACCACTCACAGCAATATATATTGCATGGATAAACCATAGGACATAGACACAGAAAAAACTAAATAAATCCTCTTTTTTTCGAGCTAGAAAGATCATTGCCTTAGCAGGATAAGATATCCTTACTAGGGTCGAAGGATAAACGAGCGAAGCCACGAGCGGAAGGAGAAACCAGTGGAGTCGTCACGACTACAACCAGACAAATAATAACCCCTTTTCATGACTACAAGCAGAAATTTTTTTAAAAAAACCAAAGAGACAATAGTGAATACCGAAAACCCATTTGAATACCGAAGCTTGAAGGTAGACAAGAAGATGGAAAACTGGAAGAACATTCAATTTACGCCCACAGAAAGCATTGCAAATAGGAAAAGTAGATAATTTCTCTTTCTTTTTGAGCTAGAAAGATCATTGCCTTAGCAAGATAAGAAATCCTTACCAACGTCAAAGGAAAAACAAGCGAAGCCAGCTTTGTCATCGTGAAGGAGATACCAACAGAGCCGTCGGGAAGGAAATACCAGTAGAGACCCATCGAATGCAGGTTTCTCAAGAGCACCAAGGTGACCTAGTATGGGTGCCATCTGCAACGAGCAAAGGCGGAGAGCAGAGTCGGCAATGGTGTCAAAGGGTTTGTTGAGTGTGAAGGACGGAAGCATTGAACACTCCATAGCTGCGAAAAGGCAAGGCACGATAACCGGCAAAACAAGGAGGTAGTAGGAGTTAATGAGTCTGAAGTTGGGGTAAATGCGATTGGACTTCCTGGTTAATGCAAGAGTGTGCGATGAAAAGGTGGCGAGCTGCTCGGGTGCCACACGGCATCGCGAGAACAACTCACGATGCAACTTCCTGCCACCCGTGTATGTTGTGTTTGATCTTCAGTCAGCAGTAAAAAATGCCCAGAAATTGGACCCCGCCAAAGCAACGTGTCGTCCACGTGGCAAATTGATGTCCACCATGTCAAAACGAAATATTTAGGTTGTCCACGTCACCATCTACATGGATAAGTCAATTTTTTTTTCATTTAGATGATGTGGCGTGCTAGGTGGAGGGGGGAAGTTAGGGTGACCCACTATGGGTCCCTCTCCCCTATGATGGATGGAGATTTAATGAAGGATTTGGAGATTGTAGAAAACGTTCAAGAGCTAGGTGAAAAAACCGAGGAAGAAGTAACTATGCTCATCTAATCAAAAAAATATCCAATTTAAATAGCCACAATACAAATAGATATCTTTCTGTCATTAAAGGATGATAAGGTAATCTCACTAGCCCCTTATGTCTTTGTTTCATCTAGAATACATGTTGTTGCACAACCTAATGGACTAAGTCCATCGTCATTGTTCTCAGCGCCACTACCATTCACCTCTGCTATGGCACCCTAGCTGAAAGAAGTTGATAAGTTCTCAACTCTACCAAAAAATCAACTTATGTTGGGAATGGATGATGACATTGTAAAATTAAGGAATGACAAGATAACTTCTCGTCTAAAGTGAGTGTCATTTAAATGTATTCATCGAGATCATGAACTATTAATGTTACAAAAGGAAGAGAAGGTGGTGAAGTGGGGCTATTCTTAAATATCATCCACTTCAATAGTCAAAGGTCAATTTTGACCAATAAAAATAGGACAAATATTTACCAGTTTTTGTTGTGAATGAGGTGTAAAATTGCTATTGACTATTTAACCATTGAAGTGGATGATATTTAAATAGAGTGGTGATTCTAAAAAGAAAATGAGAAGATATTGAGCTTTCCACTTCTGCATAAGAGTCACTGAATGAAATGGGAAAACGTTAGCTTGAAGTTTTGGAAAAAGTAATTGAGGAACTGACCAAAACGGTTATGGTGGCATTTCCTGTAGCTTTGTTTGACCAAATTACTCAAACCCTTACCACACTTTTTTATTCCGTCTTGTACCTTCAGTCCATAGTGGATCAGGTCAAAAGACATGCATACGTTGTTTGTAGGAAAGCAAATGGAGCCAATTCCACTTCGAGAGGAGTTGGACGTAATTATTTTAACTTCACTGTCAACATTTGCATTGTCAGATCAAGTCATGAGCGACCGAGGTTATTCTGTGTAAGAATACTGTTCAAAATTACACGATTATTTTCAATGATCGTGCTCTTTAGCTCCAATAAATTAATACAATAGTAAGCTTCCACTAACCAATGCCAAAAAAAATAGTTTGCCACGATTGACTCCTCCATTTCATGGAAAAGAAGGAAAGATGGTGATGGCTGCTAAGTTTAATTATTTGGTTAATGATTTTGTTGAAGGATTAAGACAGAGGTGAATGTGATGCAAAAGAAAAAGGAAAGCCATTTGCTTGATTGTGATTTAACAGTGAAAGATCAAACTGAAAGAGCAACAGTTATTCAAAAGTACATGTTACTTGAGGATTTGTAGAAAATGCATGCTAAGGTGGAGAGAGCATGGATGGTCAACATGGCCCATATTAAAGATGATCACGTTATGTGTCGAAATGATACGAGGAGTAAGACTATGAAGAAGCAGCAAAAGTATAGGATAATTAAAGTGTTTCATTTCACATTGAACAATTGTTTAGTTTGTATTTTAATAGTTTTGTTATTGGGTTATTCTTAAACTACATTCAGTTTAATGGTCAAAGGTAAATTTGGGTCAATAAAAGTAGGACATTATTTACCATTTCTGGTAGGGGTGTGGTGTAAAATTACTATTGACTGTTTGATTATTGAAGAGAGTGATATTTAAGTAGAGTGGTTTTTGTGAATGACGAAACTTTTTAATGTAATAATTCTTTATTTTCTACCCAACATTTGATTTGCTATATTTATGTTCACTTTTAATATTTAGTTTTAGATTCTGTTTTGGATTTGACAACCGTTCTCCACAAATCAATCGATCACTTGTTGGATTTGGATATTTGAGGTTTATCTTTATTATATGTGATCATAAATGGTATGTTTGTATTTGAGATTAATTACATATTTATAATATAAAACTTATTGTTGAGAAATTTTTTCAAATATTTTTATGATTAGCATTTATTTTTAATAGTTGAACTGGTATGTGCCATTATTTTTCATATAGGTATAGGATTTGACATTAGTTAAATATTATATGGAAATTTTTCAATATATGTGTAAAATGGTTTTAATGTTTGGAATGATTGTATGAAAATTGAAAAAATGTCATGTATAAGTGAAAATATCAATACAAAAACTTAATTTTAATGGTTCCAAAAAAATTCTACGTAGATAAACAACTCCTTATAAACTCAAACTATTCTTGTTAATATCCTAAGTAAAAGGAATCCAAGCCTTGGAGGAACTTTTTGTTCCTTTTCAAGAAAGAGTTTATGTATTGAAAACTCAAAAGTGTTGGCATGCCAAAATGCACATCTTGATAAGATTGATAATGTTTGATATGGGCTCATAGCTAGTCTATATTTTATATTTTTGTCCTTCCACCTCTTATTTGTTGTCTACAAGTTTTCCCTATAAATTTTAAGAATGTATAATAATTTTCATGATCAAAATTAAGTCAAATATCATCTTATAATAATCACAATATTTTCAAACTTCTAAATCTCTAGTGCTTCACACACAACCTTGTATTTTTACTAAGTTGCATTTGGTTTCTAAAAACCTATATTCTCATTGTTCATTGGATTTTCAAGCTTTGCCCACATCCTTGAACACCCTACAAAGTTGTAATTGAATCCTAGAACCGCATGACACTTGACTTCATTAGAGTTTCAAACTTTGTTGGTAGGATAAAGATGACTTTGCAATAGGATTCATCCATCGTAAAAGGAATGCGGCACCGACATAGCCAAAGGACACAATGTACACAAGAAGACACACTCTTTGGGATACTTATACTTGGATATAAGTACTGGCTCCTTGGATGTAATAGAAGAGATTGATGTGTGTGTGTGTAAAATGACGTAACAAGATAAGGTAATGATGCAATATGGGCTATAATAGATAGAGAATAGGAGGAATTGTAATAGAATGTGGTTGCGATATAGTTTGATGTTGTAACAAAGTTATATATGGTGAATATAATATACTGCAAGTTGATCTGGTCTATATGTAATGTGTTATGATGCATGTGTTGTGTATGTTAGTAGATTCATTTTATTAATTTTTTATATTCTTTCCTGGTGCAACCTTCTATAATCCACCACATATGCTCTAATCCTATTCTTATCCTTAACATCTGGGTATAAATGCAATAATTCAAGTAATTAAATACCAGATCTTTGATCTATGCCCATTCTTGCCAACATCTTGATTCTGTGGTCAAGACCCTAGTAGAAAGATAAAAGAGAGATCCAAACTACATATATATCATTCATGGCAAAGAAAAACTGGATAAGGATTACCATTAATAAGAAACAAGATTGTATGATTTGCAATGGGAACCTCTAGGTTCTAGCCTCGTGAGAGGGGGTTAAACACCTGGGGATGGCAATTGGAAAGGGTTGGATCTATTGTGCTTTGTACACACATCATATTTTTCTCCAAAATGTGGACCACCTCTTTTGCTTTGCTTGTTTGGTTTGAGTCTCTAGTTTTCAGTCTTGTGCCTTAGAGAGTGTTTCTTTTGTTTTTGAAAGCATTTGGGTGTTTCTAGAACTATTGATGGCACGAGCATGATTGGTCCCAATTCTAATGGCTTTAGGAGTTTCTGGTTAGCATGTATGTTTCTCAATGCATTCATTTCTCATGGCATGACCTATGTGAGTATTCGGTAAGTCTCCTAGCCTTTTTCAGAGTTTCATCTTGTTTTGGGCACTTCTAGCTTGATTATCTAGTTTTGGGCTTAAGTGTAAAGTTTGTAATCCATTGCATTAGTTTGACTTATTTTGATCTTCTAGGGCCTTGGTTGAATGTGCTTGGGTTAGATGTAAGTTCTTTGATGCTTATCATGAGTCTTTTGGTCCTAGTTTGGTTTATTATGCTTCATATGCTTTCAATTGCTATGATGTCTTCTTGAGAGTCAATGTGGTGTCCATTGGGTCAACTAGGTTTGGCTTTGATATACTTTGGTTTGTGGTGTTTGGATTAGCAGTGTGCTCTCTTTCTTCATCAAGTTACTTGGGTTTCGATATGGCCTTTTTCTCATGATTATCTTGTTCACCTTGACAAATCCTTTATGAACAATATTTTGGTCCTTGAAAGTATTTATGTAGTTGGGTTGCATGGGTTTTTGGGTATAATGAAAGGAATTCTTTTCCTAGATTGTGAAGTGTTAATAGTCACTAGGGACTTGGGTCTTGTGTGAAGTGGTGCCCTGAGATTGTACTAACTTAAAGGTCAAACTGAGTGTAACTTTCCCCATCACATATTGACCTTCTTAGTTGACTTCATGAGGTTAATTTCACTAGTTGTATAATTATCGAAAGGACAGGAACTTAGTCAAGGGTATGAACATTATGGGAGTATCACATTGACCTTTGAATATCTTCAAGATAGTCAGGTACCTTTGCATTAGTTTGGGATAGTCATAAACTATTTGGACAGTTCCTCTTTACTGGTCATGGAACATTTTTAAACCCATCGAAACTCCTTGGTAACTTCTCATTAGTCTTTGACACCAAAACATAAGTTTGAGGAATGAATAGAGAGTGGTTGGAGTCTGATTTACCACTGTGGTTGACTTTAGAAAGGGGATAATTTAGTGATGAAACCTTAACCTTTACTTGTCAGTCATATTCCTCTTCATCACTGTATAAAGCATTTTGAGGATTTAAAGTGGTAAGAGGGATGAGGATAATCTCCTTACAGTCTCACTGGAATATATGTAAGGATGATGGGATTTAGTGTGTATTAAAGGACATTAAGTTTATGTCAAGGAGGACTGTTACACCTTGACAGTATAGTTCTGAATAGTTGTAGTCATCCTTTATGAAGCTCATTTGACTAGGGAGACATCATATAGAGTCGAAAGGGGTTGAGGATAATTAAGATGATATTAAGGAAGCTACAATGCCTTCACACATGAGGAAGATCATACTTGTTCCTATCCAATTCCATTGTTTTATATATGTTGTAAAGGTTGCTTTGGAAGATAACTCTTAATTTGGTCTTAGTTTTGTAGATGCTTAAAAAGTTTTAAGAAGCCCAATTGAAACTTGGCACCAAGAATTGAATGGATCTATACTCTGTGAGGGATAGTTTTGTTGGATTTGTGAGAACAAGATAAAGTAAAGAAAGCAAGCAAGAAAGAAAGCTTATCTTTGAAAGAAAACACAAATCTTTTGTTTTAAATCTAGTTTTTTCTTAAAGAAAGAAAAAAAACTACTTTCTTCTAATTTTGGTAAAGGCAGTTATGTTGAAGATATTATATATCTTTGTAGCCTTTTGAAAGGCATGAAAATTGTAATTGCAGCTGCATGAGGATTGTAAATTCTTCTTCTAAACAATAAGAATACTGATACTGCCCCATAGATGTTTCTCTAGCATATTGCTCGAGTTTTACCACATAAATCCTTGTATTATTGACGTGTGATCATTTATTCTGTTTATTCTTTATTTGTTAATATCTCTATTTTCTTTGCAACTAATTTGTGCTGCAATATTATACAATTTTGAGTTTTAAGTTTATTCTTTAAATCTGAGGAATCTCAACAAATTTCAATACAACTAAAGGTTGGTTCCCAAAGTCTTAATACCTTTCATATGATTCTTCATGAGGACTGTTTGTCTCACCATTCGTAAGAATCATTTGAATGTAGTTTAATGTCTCTGGTGGTGTGTAAGTCTCCCTATACTAAATTGTGAGATATAAAGCTACATCGGTTTTGCGAAACTGTGACATCCATCCGGACCTGTGCTTAAGTTCACAAAATGTGCAATATCCATTGAGAGCTTTGAATGTTTCTTTATCTTACTTTGCGGAGATCTGCAATAGATGAGAAGGTATCCTAAAGGATCCTAAAGCCCCACAAATATCTCTGACTCACGAAGACCCTCATGTAGAATATTAAGCGGAGTTTCGATAGGCATGTGGATATGTCCATGAACACTTTAAACCTCTGCAGAAACCTGTTTAGCAACTCTTTAAACCATTTAGAGATTACATTGCGGGCCGGGCTTAAATTTGACAGTCAACCTTGTTTGTGAAGCAATTTTTTAATGACAGTTATTTATTTAAAAGGTGTCTTTCAAATACTATGACATGTCTTAATATAAGTAAATCATATAAAAATCAAATATATATATCATCATAATTCTATATAAATTTTGACAGTTTGTCCAAAATCTCTCCTTTCATATGATAGTCTTTTTAAAATTTTGATTGTATTTTACAGCAAAAATGCCTAAATACAGCTCTACAACTGTCAAATTTAAGCCCTGTGTTGTGGGTTTTCGAGTGGGACATGGAAATGTCCCTGTAAGCCTAAGATCCCTGCAAGTCTTTAATGACTCATATTTTCTACAAACCTTACTTGTTTGTTGCTTATCTAACACTTTGCATGGAGATCTGATATAGATGTGGAAGATCCTTAAATATCCCAATGCCTTGCATATGTGCATGCCTTGCGGGGATTTGATATAAGTTTGGAAATATAGCTAGGGGAGAGGAGCCAGAACGTGCGCACCCAAATTTCCATGGTCCATGTGGAGTGCCACGTGGACTAGTAAAAAAAATTTGCAACTTATTTAGATAAATAAATTAATAATAAACCATATAAAAATATTTTTTTTGTTTTTTTTTAATATTTGACATGTGGGAGGACGGGATTCGTCTGTCAGAAAAAATAAATGGAATTTTGGTCATGCGACCAAAATGTAGGTGGTCTGAGTGCCAGTTGTTGCGTGGCACGGCATCCAAAGTGGAAAGCTCTGCCACATCACCACATGCCACTCCGCCACTATAACACTCCACTGCATCGCATTAATGTCTCGTCGCTCCTTCCAATTCAGACCATCACTCCACATTTACTGCACGTCCCCTCTTCGTGCTTCCACGGCATCCCGCGTAAATTTTGATAAGACCTCCATTCAATGCTCGTAGTGCCTCGCACAACTCGCCAACTTTAGAGCCTTTCGATCTACCAAGTTCTCAAAATTTCCTAACTTGTTTGCTAGAAGGTGCTTAGTTAAGCTCTCTGCAACTTTCATCCTGCCACCACAACATGCTACGCTTGGACTCCATTGTATGCGATGGAAGGCGCTGGTTATCAAACGGGAAATGCAACTCCAACTCCGCCATATCTCCTTCCGAGTTCGCTAGCGCCATGCAGCTGAAGAATACATGATATGTTTACATTATTTTCATTAATTGCCCCCAAGGTCTGTGCTAAAGGGTTTAAACGCAGGTGAGGAAGCGTGAAGGCCATGGCGTGCTCGTCAACGTTCGCCAAGGCAATTCTTTTGACCTAGGTGAGCATGCTCACTAAGGCCTTACCATTATTCAGTTTTCGTTTGTTTACTTTGTCTTTGTGTTTGTTTTTTTGACTTTGAGTTGTTGCAAATTTCCTTGTTCATATCAAGCTTTCGTGTTTTTTTAACACTATGGATTCTGTGTTCATCAACACACTAATTATATGGAAATTAATCTTCTGTTCAAGCATCAGTTTCTTTAAAATTGAGGTTGTTTTTTATTTCATCACAGAAAAAATAAATATTGTTGGTTGTTTCGGTGCCATACATAAATCTGGGGTTGTTTTTATTTCATTACAGTAACAAATAATATTGTTTGTTGTTTCGGTGCCATACACAAATCTAGGGTTATTTTTATTTTCATTACAGTAACAAATAATATTGTTTGTTGTTTTCGTGTCATAGAAAAATCTAGGGTTGTTTTTATTTTCATTACAGTAACAAATAATATTGTTGCTTGTTTCCGTGTCATAGAAAAATCTAGGGTTGTTTTTATTTTCATTATAGTAACAAATAATATTGTTGCTTATTTCGGTGCCATAGATAAATCTGGGGTTGTTTTTATTTTCATTATAGTAACAAATAATATTGTTGGTTGTTTTAGTATCATAGATAAATCTAGGGTTGTTTTAATTTTCATTACAGTAACAAATACATTTCTTGCTTGTTTTGGTGCCATAGATAAATCTTGGGTTGTTTATTTTTTGGTTAGGTTTTCTCTTTTAATTAGGTTTTTCTTTCATCTTTTCAAAGGTTATTTCATAGGTTATCACTATTTATTTGTCATAAATCTTTTTCTTTGTCTATATCTCATAAACAATATATTGCAAATATTACAACCATAAGTTAGCATTTGTGTTTCCCTAGGATTTATATTGCAAATATTACAGTCATAGTTTAGCATTTCTGTTTTCCTAGGGTTTATATTGCAAGTACTACAGTCATAGATTAGCATTTTTGTTTCCCTAGGATTTATATTGGAAATATTACAGTCATAGTTTAGCATTTCTATTTTCCTAGGGTTTATATTACAAATATTACAGTCATAGTTTAGCATTTGTGTTTCCCTAGGGTTTATATTGCAAGTATTATAGTCATGATTTAACATTTGTGTTTCCCTAGGGTTTATATTGCAAATATTAGTCATAGTTTAGCATTTGTGTTTTCCTAGGGTTTATATTGCAAATATTACATTCATATTTTAGCATTTGTGTTTCATAGGTTCTGCATTATCAATCAAACATAGATAAATCTAGGGTTGTTTTAGTTTTCATTACAGTAACAAATAATATTGTTGCTTGTTTCGGTGCCATAGATAAATCTTGGGTTGTTTATTTTTCGTTTAGGTTTTCTCTTTTAATTAGGTTTTTCTTTCATCTTTTTCAAAGGTTATTTCATAGGTTATCACTGTTTATTTGTCATAAATCTTTTTCATTATCTATATCTCATAAACAATATAGGACCAAATATTACAGTAATAGGTTAGCATTTGTGTTTCCCTAGGGTTTATATTATAAATATTACAGTCATATTTTAGCATTTGTGTTTCATAGGTTCTGCATATCATTCACTCTGGTTATCTTATTCTCATAGGTTCTGCATTATCATTCGCTATCATTTTCTTCAATGCTAGTCATAAATTTGGGGGTTTCTCTTTTTAAGTTTTTATTAAGTTTTTGTTTCATCTTTTTAACAGATTATTTCATAGGTTAGCACTATTTATTTGTCATTAATGTGGTTCCCTATGGTTTATATTGCAAATATTACAGTCATAGGTTTGCATTTGTGTTTCCCTAGGGTTTATATTGTGAATAATACAGTAATAGTTTACCATTTGTGTTTCCCTTAGCTTTAAATTGAAGATATTACAGTCATAGTTTAGCATTTGTGTTTCCCTGGGGTTTTTATTTGTTGTCAGTTTTAAATTTATCATAACTACAGATGCAATGTTACCATTTTGATTTGTAGTGTTTTCTGATCAGATTGCAATTTGTGTTGTATTTATGCTTCTTGTTTCCACCTATGTTCAATTGATAGTTTCTCATTTTCAGTTATTATTTTTTATTGAATTTGCAATCATTCACTCTGTTTATCATATTCTCATAGGTTCTGCATTATCAAACAGGTAGGTTTTCTATGTGAGATTTGTTAACCTCTTACCATTTTCCATTCATAAGCTTTATAATGTTCTTCATTAAGCCATTATAGTCATAGGTTAGCAATTGTGTTTCCCTACGGTTTATATTACAATCACTACATTCATAGTTAAATGGTTTATATTGCTTTCTTAGGTACAATAATTGCATTAATTCAGTAATGCAAGATAGATAGTTTTTTTGGTGCCTTCGATAAATTTAGTGGTGTCTTCTTTTTCATAGGTTCTGCTTCATCAATACAATCATGCAACTATTGTATCTTTTTTTGGTGGCTTACATAAATTTTCTATTGGTGCTATAGATTAATTTGGGGGTGTTCTCCTTTGCATAGTTTGTGCTTCATCAATTTAGTCCTCAAACTAATCTACCTTTCTTAGGTGCCATTGAATCATTTGCCACAGTGGTACGCCGGTCCTCTACAAGTTAGGGAAAAAGTCTTGAATAAAAAAGCACTATGAGATCAAACACAAATCAGATATTAAGTGCACATTTAGTCATATATATTTGTCAACAAAACAAGCTAAGGCTGGCAGCCAAACAAGTGTAATTATTTTCAAATTGTATATGACATAGGGGAGAGAAGCCGGAACATGCACAGCCAATTTTTGATGGTTCGTGTTCAATGCCATGTGGACTAGTAAAAAAAATTACAACTTATTCAGATAAAAAAATTAATAATAAACAATATAAAATCCAACTTGGAAATGAAACAACCATATCATAAAAGTTTGCACCCTTCCCCATAAACATTCAAATCTAATTGTCAAACCAATCCAACCGTCACTTACAGATTATTCACAACTACACAACAAAATAGAGGTGCCACGTCAACACAGTTCTAACCCATGTGTCCAATCTTTGACTGAAATGCTAACCCATTACAACCATGTTACCCACCATAGCATAACCTAAACAATTCACACATGCATCCGCCTATCTCATCAAACGTGAGACCTAAAACACATATCAGTAGGATTCTCTCCCATCTCGCCAAGTAGGGTACGCACGTACTGGCTCCTTCCTCTAAAAATGCACTTGCATCCAAAAATACAAGCTACAAGGCCGCCATTATTCATATAAAAATTTATGGAAACAAATGCAAATAATACACCAAACCAATCAACTCAAGAATTAATGGCCCAAATCAGTCAAATCTACAATTCATATCACCCAGAATTCAAATTCCAAACAGGATAGCGATTTAGTTCACCACACCAAACAAGCATCAATCAGATTGAAATAATTCCCAATTCAAATAGCCCTTGAGGTGTTTTCTTCACATTGATGCCAGAATGTGTTGGCTTAAAGTCTCCACAACTTCAATCCCGCCACCACTACATGTTACACTCGAACTCCGGTGTCCCTTCTAGCTTCTTTATATATATGTATATGCATATGTATAAACACATACATAGACAAATACATATGTATATGCATATGTATAGACACATACATAGACAAATACATATACATATGTATATACATATACATATACATACACATATACATATACATATACTACTTCCACGACATCCCGCATAAACTTTGAGCCAACCTGCATTCAATGCTCCCAGTGCCTCGTACATCTTGCCAACTTTAGAGCCTTTCAATCTACATCAATTCATTCATGGCAACTTTAGAGCCTTTCAATCTACCATCTTCTCGAATTTTCTTCACATTGATGCTAGAATGTGTTTGGGGGTATTCTCTTATGCATAGGTTCTACTACATCAATTCAGTCCTTCAACTATTGTATTTTTTTTAGGTGCCATTGATTAAATTGGGGGTGTTATCTTTTTTATAGGTTCTGCTACATCAATTCAGTCATGCCATTGATTAATTTGGGGCTGTTCTCTTTTGCATAGGTTCATTATCATCAATCAAGTCCTGCAACTATTGTGTGCTTTTCATGTGGTATTGATTGATTTGGGGGTGTTATCTTTTTTTATAGGTTCTGCTACATCATTTTAGTCATGTAACTATTCTAGCTTTCTTAGGTGCCATTGATTAATTTGGGGGTGTTGTCTTTTGCATAGGTTCATTATCATCATTCAAGTTCTGCAACTATTGTATGCTTCTTAGGTGCCATTGATTGATTTGGGGGTGTTATCTTTTTGATAGGTTATGCTACATCAATTAACTCATGCAACTATTCTATCTTTCTTAGGTGCCATTGATTAATTTGGGGGTGTCTTTTGCATAGGTTCATTATCATCAACCAAGTCCCCGCATCTATTGTATGCTTTTTTAATGCAGGAGCATCCAGTGGTGTAAGGGCAATCTTGCATCACCCAAAAAAAGATGTGTTTCAAAATTGTTGATGTTCTTTCCATTTCTTTTCAAAATTTGTGGTTTTGGTTCCATAATCTCTTGAATAATGATGTAGAACTTTTAGTTTTTCCAAACTACTAAAAATAGTAACCTGTTATTTTTAGAAAGTTTGCATTTAGGCACGAATTGAAGTGAAAATTTACAGGAAGTTACATAATGGAAATATAAGACATTTGGCAAAGGAATCATACAAAGATCATTTGTGAGCTGAAAGATATTAAAGTTTTTGTTTCCTGAAAAATGCCTGAAAATTATTCAAACTCAGGTTTGAGGCACTAAACGGCCCCGTACGGGCCCAAAAGTGGCCAGAACTAGCAGAGCTAGTTCTTAGCACATAGAGAACTCCGTGAGCTTTTTGACGCATAAAACAGTTTGTCAATCAGACACCCAGATCAAAAGTTATGGCTCCCAGAAGTTGACCTATTTTTGGAGGGAGATGCAAAATTTCAAATTAGGTTGTTGGTCGCCAAAAAGGCTATTAATAACCATTTTGGGAACCCTGGGCAGCAATAGAGTTAAGGGGGCAAGTGTGGAGTCAAGAATAGGTGGGAAAACATAAACCCTATCTGATTTGGGGTTACAGCAGGTAGGTGATTCTAGAGTCTTGTGACAGGAAGTTGTAATGTGTTACAGCCCGTGGAGGGTTTATTCCTCTGATTGTATTTGAGCTTCTGTAATGTAACAAGTTGTCTAAATCAATAAAGGAAGTTCTATTTTCTGTGTGCAATTTCTGTTGATTGTGTGTTTTATGATTTACCCCCTTCATTAAGTGGTATCAGAGCAAGGGTACCTGAGTGTGTAGACAGATCACCGACCGTGAGGCAGTTTGTACCAGGACCTAAGGTTGTGGGTTTGTTGCAGAGATCAAGATGCCTCCATGAAGAAATTGTATTGGGAGGAATGCTTTGATGGAAGAGGGTTTTAGAGCCCTACAAAGGCAAATTGATGCATTGCAGGAGTTGCAAAGAGGGTTTGAGCCAAGAACAAGAGAAGAAAAAGAAGATGAAGCTGAAGAAGAGCTATTTGAGGAAGAACAAGAAGCTGCAGGAGATCCTGCAGAAGTTAGGTTGTTGAGGGCTATTTCAAATATTGGAAAGAGGCCCAGGATCAAAGTTTCTACATATTCTAGAGATTTAAATCCTGAACAGCTTATTGATTGGATCAATGACATGGAGGAGTATTTTGAGTATGAAGATGTGGAAGACCCAGATCGGGTCAAGTTTGCAAAAACAAAATTGAAGGGCCATGCTAGTATTTGGTGGAAGGAGGTCCAGTTAGAGAGGAATAGAAGAGGAAAAGGAAAGATCACCAGATGGGATTGAATGGTGGAGAAACCGAAGAAGCAGTTCATTCTTGTGGACTATGAGATGGAGTTGTTGAAGAAGCTGCAAGGACTGAAGCAAGGTAACAAGTCTGTTAAGGAGTATATAGAAGAGTTTTATAAAATTACTATTAGGACAAGCCATGCAGAGCCCAACAAGGAGAAGGTAGCCTGTTACATTAATGGGTTGAGGCCAAGTATTCAAGAGGAGCTGAGCCTAGTTAGAATGACCACCATAGAAGATGCATACCAGTTTTCCTTGAAGGTGGAGGAGAAGCTCAATAAAAGATTTGACAACAAGCAAAGGGGAAGAGGTCAAGGCAGAAGGACTGGTGGAAGACCCTATGGGGGGTGAAATGAAGATTCAAAGAAAAGTGAAGAAGCCGGCACCAGTCAAAATCAGAGAGGAGATAATACCTACCACTCTCATGACCAAAACAATGGTGAGCAAAGAGGAAGAGGAAGAGGCTGACCTGGGCAAGGACTTGGAAGAGGAGGTTTCAGAGGAACTTGTTTCCAATTTGGAGGAGAAGGACATCGAGCATACGAGTGTCCACAACATCAAAGAAGGACAAATAGAAGACCTGAAGGTAATGCACAATTTGCACATGTCGATGAAGATGTGCAATCTGAGCGCTTTGAAGATGTTGAAATGGGAGAAACCCTAGTTGTCAGAAAAACTTTGTTGAATGAGGAGAAAGAACCAAATCAGAGGAAGAGTTTATTCTGCACAAGGTGCAAATGTGAAGGTAAGTGTTGTGATATTATTATTGACAGTGGAAGTACTGACAATCTTGTTTCAGAGGAGATGGTGGACAAGTTGAAGTTGACAAGAAGAAAGCATCCACATCCATATCAGATTGCATGGTTGCAGAAAGACCACAGAGCTTTGGTCAATGATCAGTGTTTAGTGAAGGTCAAGATTGGGGACTACCATGATGAGGTGATGTGTGATATCATATCGATGGATGCATGTCATATGTTGTTGAGGAGGCCGTGGCAGTATGATAGGGGTGCTGTCCATGATGGTCATGCAAACACATATTCCCTAACAAAGGATGGAGTTCGTCACAAGTTGAAGCCCTTGAAGGAGGTGGAAGAAAAGGTATGTAGTACTGCTAGAATTTGCTTAGTAGATGGTAGAAACTTTTTGGAGCATATGAAGCATAAGTGTCATTGCTATGCATTGATTCCTAAGATTAGTCAAGAGAAATGTGAAGATGTACCAACCGAAGTCTCAGAGATGTTGGAAGAATTTCAAGATATTGTCTCTGATAATGTACCAGAAGGTTTACCACCGGTAAGGAAAATAAGTCATCAAATAGATTTGATACTAGGAGCCAGTTTGCCAAATAAGGCAGCCCACAGAATGATTGCTGTAGAGAATGAAGAGCTTAATAGACAAGTTCACGAGTTGTTGAGGAAGGGACTGATAAGGGAGAGCCTAAGTCCATGTGCGGTACCTATAGTACTAGCACCAAAGAAGGATGGAGAATGGAGGATGTGTACAGACTCTCGAGCCATCAATAAGATAATGATCAAGTATAGATTTCTATTGCCAAGAATGGATGACATCATGGATTGTTTGAGTGGAGCCAAGTACTTCACAAAGATTGACCTAAAGAGTGGGTATCACCAGATCCATATCAGAGAAGGAGATGAATGGAAGATAGCCTTCAAGACAAAGGAAGGTTTGTATGAGTGGTTAGTCATGCCATTTGGGCTAACCAATGCACCGAGCACATTCATGCGGCTCATGAACAAGGTACTGAAAGAATTTTTGGAAAGTTTTGTTATTGTTTATTTGGATGATATTTTGATTTCCAGTAAGACGTGGGATGAGCATCTGATGCATATCAGAAGAGTTCTAGAGAAGCTGAGGGAGAAGAAGTTGTTGATTAATCTGAAGAAATGTAGTTTTGCAAAGGAGTTGGTATACTTGGGATTTGTTGTCTCAGAGGAAGGTCTTAAGATGGACCCAGAAAAAGTAAGGGCTATCATTGAATGGCCTATGCCAAGGAGTGCAACGGAGGTAAGATCTTTTCATGGTTTGGCAAGTTTTTACAGAAAGTTTATCAGGAATTTTAGTAGCATTTGTGCACCCCTAACTGAGACAATGAGAGGGGATAGAAAAGAGTTTAGATGGACTAAAGGAGCAAACAAGAGCTTTGATACATTGAAGTAGAAAGTCGTAGAACAACCTATTTTGGCACTTCTAGATTTCAATAAGGTATTTTAGGTAGATTGTGATGCTAGTGGTAGTGGTATAGGAGCTGTTTTGAGCCAAGAAGGTAAGCCCATTGCCTATTTTAGTGAGAAGCTTAATGATGCCAAGAATAAGTATTCTATTTATGATCAGGAGTTTTATGCAATAGTTCAGGCTTTGAAGAAATGGAGACATTATTTGTTGCCAAAAGAGTTTGTTTTATATATTGATCATCAGGCTTTGCAGTATCTTAATAGTCAAGGGAAGTTGAACCAAAGACACTTAAAATGGGTTGAGTTTTTGTAGAGCTATACTTTTGTTTTGAAGCACAGGAGTGGGAAGTCTAACAAAGTTGCAGATGCCTTGAGCAGAAGGCAAAACTTGTTGATAGAAATGAAGATAGAGGTTGTTGGGTTCAGTGAGCTCAAAAGTTTGTATCCTAAAGATCCAGATTTTGCAGAGGCTTAGAAAGCTTGTTTGGAACCCATTACTTTGGACAAGACAAAATGGTTGGATTTCATAATCCAAGATGGCATGTTGTTTAGAGGAAGCCAGTTGTGCATTCCAAGGAGTTCCATGAGAGAGAACCTGATTAAGGAGAAGCATAATGGAGGATTGGCTGGACATTTTGGTCGAGATAAGACCATTGCTATTGTTGGTGAAAATTATTATTGGCCACAGTTGCAGAAAGATGTGAGGAAATTTGTACAGAGTTGCAGAGTGTGTTAGATGGCAAAAGGAACAAGTCAAAATACAGGGCTATATCAGTCACTACATGTACCAGAGAAGCCATGGGATGATATCAGTATGGATTTTGTTCTTGGTTTACCAAGGACACAGAGAGGACATGATTCCATTTTTGTGGTGGTGGACAGATTCTCAAAGATGGCACATTTCATTCCTTGCAAGAAGACTAATGATGCTATTCATATTGCTAAATTATTTTTCAGAGGCGATGAGATTACACGGTCTACCACAAAGCATAGTTTCAGATCGAGATACCAAGTTTGTTGGTTATTTTTGGAGGACATTGTGGAAGAAGTTGAAGACAGATTTGAAGTTCAGTTCTACACACCATCCACAAACTGATGGACAGACTGAAGTGGTGAATAGGAGTTTGGGTAACCTGCTACGATGCTTAGTAGGAGATAAGCCCAAGGGATGTGATTTGATTTTACCATAGGCAAAATTTGCTTACAACAATTCTGTCAATAGGAGTACTGGTAAATCACCATTCCAGATTGTATATGGCAATAGCCCAAGAAATGCTTCTGAGTTAAGAAAGTTGAACAAAGGAGAAAAGATAAGTGCTGAAGCTGAAGACTTTGCAGAACATCTGAAGAATTTGCATGAAGAGGTTAGAAAGCACATTAATAAGATGAATATTCAGTACAAGGCTAAGATAGATTAGAAGAGGAGGTATAAGGAGTTCCAGGTAGGATATGAAGTCATGGTTCACTTGAGAAAAGAAAGGTTCCCAATTGGAACATACAATAAGTTGAAAATGAAGAAATTTGGACCATGCAGAATCCTGAAGAAGCATGATTCAGGAAATGCATATGAGGTAGAGCTGCCGAGTGGGATTCATATTTCCCCTATGTTCAACATTGCTGATTTAACATAATATCATGAGGGTGGCACAGAGGATGGAACAACAGAAGAACAGTGGAGTATTTCGGCATCTACTTCAACAGAGAGATAAAAGAGACCTTGGATAGCCGTGTGGGAAGAAGTACTCATAATAGACAATATGAATAATATCTGGTGAAATTGAAAGGAAGACCTATTGAATATTTTTCTTGGTTGTCTAAGGCAGAGGTTGACCGTTTGGGTTTTCCTCACACAAACACCTAAGACGTGAGAGGGTCACTTCTCAAATTATCCTAGGTGTCTGATGCAAGAGCATCCAGTGGTGTAAGGGCAATCTTGCATCACCCAAAAAAAGATGTGTTTAAAAATTGTTGACGTTCTTTCCATTTCTTTTCAAAATTTGTGGTTTGGGTTCCATAATCGCTTGAATAATGATGTAGAACTTTCAATTTTTCTAAACTGCTAAAAATAGTAACCTGCTATTTTAGAAAGTTTGCATTTGGGCACGGATTGAAGTGAAAATTTATAGGAAGTTACATAACATAAATATAAGACCTTTGGCGAAGGAATCACACAAAGATCATTTTTGAGATAAAAGATATTAAAGTTTTCGTTTCCTGAAAAACACCTGAAAATGATTCAAACTCAGGTTTGAGGCACTAAACGGCCCCGTACGGGCCCGAAAATGGTTGGAATTGGCAGAGTGGTCTCTTAGCACGTAGAGCACTCTACGAGCTTTCTGATGCATAAAATGGTTTGTCAATCGGACACCCAGATCAAAAGTTATGGCTCCCGGAAGTTGACCTATTTTTGGAGGGAGATGCAAATTTTGAAATTAGGTTGTTGGCCATCAAAAAGGCTATTAATAACCATTTTTGGGAACCCTGGGCAACAGTAGAGTTAAGGGGGAAAGTGTGGAGTCAAGAATAGGCGGGAAAATAGAAACCCTAGCTGATTTGGGGTTACAGAAGGAAGGTGATTCTAGAGTCTTGTGACAGGAAGCTGTAATGTGTTGCAGCCTGTGGAGGGTTGATTCCTCTGATTGTATTTGAGCTTCTGTAATGTAACAAGTTGTCCAAATCAATAAAGGAGGTTCTATTTTCTATGTGCAATTTTTGTTGATTGTGTGTTTTATGATTTACCCCCTTCATCATTTTTAGGTGCCATTGATTGATTTGGGGGTGTTATCTTTTTTATAGGTTCTGCTACATAAATTCACTCATGCAACTATTGTAGCTTTTGTAGGTGCCATTGATTAATTCGGGGGTGTTCTCTTTTTCATAGCTTAGCCTTCTTCAATTCAATCCTCTAACTATTGTATCTTTTTTAGGTGTCATTGATTAATTTGGGGATGTTCTCTTTTTTAGAGGTTCTGCTCTATCAATTAAGTCATGCAACTATTCTAGCTTTCTTAGGTGCCATTGATTCCTGCTTTCTTTTTTATAGGTTCTGCTTCATCAATTCTTTCCTGCAAGTATTGTTTGTTTGTCAAATAGCAATAGACCTTGGAAGATGTATATCTGTTCAAGATATACGTGATATACCGTGGATGTTTTGATCCATGGGCATCATGTATATCCTGAATAGATAATACTTCTATTCATGTATTCATCGTTGCACATTGATTTTAATATTTGTATGGTTGGAATTTAAAAGTGTTTTTGATGGAGTATAAGTTGGCCACCCTTTCACTCTACTGCCTCACATTAATCTCTCACCGCCCCTGCCAATTCTTCTGTACAGTCGTCTTTAATTATCGAATTAAACAATTACTAAAATCCATTCATCCATGTTACAACCCTAGATTTATCTATGACACGTAAACAACCAACAATATTATTTGTTACTGTAATGAAAATAAAAACAACCCTAGATTTATCTATGACATGCATACATTGGTTACTTGCATTGTTATGCTTACATTGGACAAACGAACATTATTTATATGTCTGAATAAATATTAATAGCTAAATAAATATGTATAAACATATATATAAATATATATACATATATGTATATGTATATATATATGTATATGTATACATATTTACATGACTGAATAGATGAAGCAGAGCCTATGAAAAATAGAACATCCCCAAATTAATCAATGGCACCTAAAAAGGATACAATAGTTGCAGGACTAAATTGAAGAACAACAAGAAAATAGATATATGTACATATATGTATATGTATACTTATATGTGTATACATATACATATATGTATATTTCTATGTATACATATATGTATATGTGTATGTCTATGTGTATGTATATACATATACATATACATATACATATACATATGTATATGTATACACATATACTTACATATGTATAAGTCTATGTATATGAATATGTATATACCACATGCATAAACATATACATATATGTATATGTAACAATAAAAAGAAGATGCGTATGTAACAATAAAAGAAGCTAGAAGGGACACTGGTGTCCAAGCATAGCATGTTGTGGTGTCTAGATGGAAGATGCAGAGACCTGAACCAAGCACCTTATGGTGGACAAGTTAGGAAAATTTGAGAAGATGGTAGATTGAAAGGCTCTAAAGTTAGCAAGTTGTGCGAGGCACTGCGAGCATTGAATGGAGGTCCTATCAAAGTTTATCCGGGATGTCGTGGAAGCACGAAGAGGGGACGTGCAGTAAATGTGGACTGAAGGACTGAATTGGAAGGGGCGATGAGACATTAATGCGATGTAGTGGAGTGTTATGGTGGCGGAGTGATTTGTGGCAACGTGGCAGGGCTTTCCACTTTACACATTGTGCCACGCACCAATTGGCAGTCCGATCGCCTACGTTTCGGTCGCATGGCCAAAATTCCATTTTTTTCAACCGATGAATCTTGTCCTCCCATGTGTCAAATACCCCAAAAAATATAAACTGAAAATGAGAAATTGTTAATTGAACATAGGTGGAAAGAAGAAGCATAAATACAACACACATTGCAATCTGATAAGAAAACATTGCAAATCAAAATAGTAACGTTGCATTTGTAGTTATCATAAATTTAAAATGTGACTATAATATTTGTAATATAAACCGTAGGGAAACATAAATGCTAACCTATGACTATAATATTTGTAATATAAACCCTAGGGAAACACATTTTTGACAACTAAACAATGAAAAAGATTTATGACAAATAAACAGTGATAACCTATGAAATTACCTATGAAAACCTAATTGAATGATAATGCAAAACCTATGAGAATAAGATAACCAGAGTGAATGATAATGTGAAACTGTCAATTGAACATAGGTGGAACAAGAAGCATCTATACAACAAGAAGCATAAAGTTAAAAACTATCCAAAACATCAAGTGCATATGAAACCCAAATAAGGCTACATCTAGCTGTTGTGATAGAGAAGTAGTGGTTGGTTGCTTGGGGTGCCACTGGCCAAGTTCTCGTCCCTTTCCAATAGATGAGGAGTGCTGCTTACATGACTGGGAGATGGACTAGAAAACTGGGTGCAAGTGACATGTGTTGGGGGCGGTGGTGCAGACATCTGTACATCACGAGTGGTAGTGTGATTTGAATATTGAGTGCACCTGAAGTCAGATTGGGAGATGGTTGAATAATTCATTTCTGTGGAGAATTGAGGGTTATTGATGTTGAGAATATCACGGAATACTCCATTACTTTGAGACAAGGGATTAGCAAGGGCCCTTAACCGCCTTTCTCTTTGTAAAGCCCTCTGCGTGTCCTCAATCTCTTTTTCCTTTTGGTCCTGTTCCTTATGAAGCATCTCTAGCACCTTTTTGGCATCTCTATCCTTCTTCTATTGTATTTTCTGCTACTCTTTTTCTTTACGTTGTAGCTCCCTCTCTATTTTGGCCTACTCCTTCAACTCCTTTGCCACTTTATTTGCTGCTTTTTTTCCTCGTTCTCTTGTTTCTTTTAGACTTTTAGCTCCTCAACTTCTTTCTTTCTTTGCTCTTGCTCCATTAACAACTTCATGTAGTCATCTATCATCAATAGTTGAGACTGTCTGCTCAATCGAATTGCACCACCTTTCAATTTTTTTGACGGACAGTGTGCACAGGCAGTTTGAGGAATTTGCTGATGTGTGGAACTATTTCTGTTTGTTCTGTCCGATCCAATTGTGAGACAATGTTCTCCTCCACTGCCTATGACTCCTCAGTGAAATCTTGATCGCCTCCTAAATCTGAAGTGCAAGAAGGAGCATAGTAATGTATAACTTCAGATAGGTCAATTATAGGTGGTGGTGATGGGAAAGTAAAAGTACCATGCATTTCTGGGACATGCAAATCAATACCTTGATTCATTGCCCCCTCCACCAACCACGATGGTGTAATTCATTCCGATGGAAGGCCTAAGCTATCACTGAATTGGTCAATGAGGTTGTCTTCCATGGGAGGAGTTTGTTGATTAGCCACCACTTATGCAACTGAATCAACAGGACATCTATCAGGGGACTGCTGTGATTTTGTCATAGTCTACATAAGTTCATTTGGAAGAGTGGACTACAATTGTGGTACATCCTCTCTTGACATAGCAACTCCTGAAAAGCTAAGAATGTTTTCCACTATAGAAGCATCCTCATCAACCTGAAATGTGTCACTGGGATGCATGTCTTCCACGAGTGCATCCAGATTAAGTGGCCATATCCTAGTCCTTTTAAATCATGCCTTGATGTTGTCAACTATCAAAGCTCTTATGAGTGCTTTGCTACCTAACATTGCAAGTTCTGTCCTCCTCACTTCAATGTTGGGAAACCTTGCCATAAATGTTGCACATTCTGATTTGAAGTAAGTTTTAAAAGGTGAAAAGACACTCACATCTAATGGTTTCAGCTTATGTGAGGTGTGTGACAGTAATGTTAGTAAATCTACACCCAACGCTCTTGCTTCTTGGATGGTTTCAACTGCTACATGGCTTCCATGCCCGTCAAAAATTAGCAAGTGCCTGTTGGTGGGCGACACACCGCCTAGAAGTTCTTAAAGTGGGTCAACCAATCTATGAACAAGTCTTTAGTCATCCATGCATGGGGCTGGGTTGCCATGCAAGCACCTGGTTCATAGTCTACAATGTAGTTATCTATGTTTTGTTTCCCCTTAAACAAGTAAAAGCCTGGAATGCTCTGCCCGACAGCATTGATACACAACATAGAATGGTTATCCATTAACGACTCTTTGGAATAATGTAAGACACATTTTTGCTACTTTTTTTGGCTAGTACCTTCATGGACCCATTTCTGCCTGCCTGGATGCTAGTTTTATCGCAATTCCAAATGCAATGAGGACCATATGGCAGTGCTTCATATGTTGTAGACAATGTATTGTAGAAAATTACTACAACAATAGGCCTAAGGTTGAGTGCCCTATCTTTGTCTAGGCCTTCAGCAGTCCGCAACACAAGTTCAAGACGTCTGTTCTTGAAACTTGTCCACTAGGACTTCCCCGGGAACCCATTGGTGAAAGGGTTTGGCCTATTTTGAGAAATTTGAGCAACCTCTGCCTTGAGATTGACTATCTCAAGACCATGGCCAACCTCAACCATTTCTTTGCACCATTCCACAATTAGATGTTCTTCCTCTTTAGTGAAGACTGTTGGCGGACCTTTCTTGGACATTGTTGTTAGACCGCCAAGCCATTTGGAGAGTGTGGCTGTTGGAATTTTCCACTTTTTCGAAGCTCCCCTTATTGACATGTCATTTTCCTCAATGTCATACAGTGCCCTTTTCATGTCCTCTAAAGACCACAGCTGTTGTTTTATTGTTTCCTTCTATGGTATTTGAGGTGTAGGAACCTCATTCTATGGTATTTGAGGTGTAGGAACCTGATTCTGTGGTACTCGAGGAGTAGAAATCTCGTCTACTGCTGCAATAGGATCTTCTTCTGGGGGAAAAAAACAACCTCATTTTTGGGAGGGCAACCTTGTTGTGGCTCTTTTGTTTCTTTTTGTTCCTCTACGGGTCACCACTGCATTACCCTTAACCATCTACATAGAATAAGTACAATCAAAACCAAGAAGGGAAAACATCATATATTTACTTGTTGTGACAAAAATATTTTCATATTCAATGACAGTTATGTTTATGTATGAAGACAGTGATGCTTGAACAAAAGATTAATTAGTTTCTATATGTGTTTATTTTTATTTTGTTGCATTAATATTCTAAAATACTGTTAATAGTTTACAGATGTACATTTATTATGTAGTGAGCGACATAAGGAAAAGAGGAGTGACAAGCACATAATTACACAACTGCTAACCTATGACTGGCAATATAAACCATAGGGGAACACAATTGTTTAACTATGACTAATGGTTGCAATATAAACAGTAGGGTCACACAGTATAAAGCTTAAGAATTAAAAATAGTAAGAGTTTAACAACTTTTACATCTTTTATGCATGACGAACTCATTCACAGGCATAAATTCATTCACAAGAGTGTAAATGATGTAATATTTGGAATGACTGAATTGATGAAGCATAACCTTATGAAAAAGATGAAACAAAACCTAATAAAAAGATAAACCCCCAAATTTATGACTGGGATTGAAGAAAACCTAACTGAATGATAATGCAAAACCTATGAGAATAAGATAACTAGAGTGAATGATGATACAAAAAACTATGAGAATAAGATAACCAGAGTGAATGACAATGCAAAACCTATGAGAATAAGATAACCAGAGTAAATGATAATGTAGAACCTATGAGAATAAGATAACCAGAGTGAATGATAATGCAAAACCTATGAAAATAAGACAACTAGAGTGAATGATAATACAAAACCTAGGAGAATAAGATAACCAAAGTTAATGATAATGTAGAACCTATGAGAATAAGATAGCCAAAGTGAATGATAATGCACAACCTATGAAAAATAAATGCTAAACTATGACTGTAATATTTGCAAGATAAACCCTAGGGAAACATAAATGCTAAACTATGACTGTAATATTTGCAATATGGAATTTGGTGGATAGGTTGGCATTTGTGTTTCAATATAAACCCTAGGGAAAGACAAATGCCAACCTATGGCTTTAATATCTGTAATGAAGAACAATATAAAGCTTACGAATGGAAAAAACTAAGAGAATAAGATAATGAGAGAGAATTATAATGCAAAACCTATGAAACACAAATGCTAAACTATGACTGTAATATTTGCAAGATAAACCCTAGGGAAACAAAAATGCTAAACTATGACTATAATATTTGCAATATGGAAGCTGGTGGATAGGTTGGCATTTGTGTTTCAATATAAACCCTAGAGAAAGACAAATGCCAACCTATGACTTTAATAGCTATAATGAAGAAGAATATAAAGCTTACGAATATAAAAAACTAAGAGAATAAGATAATCAAAGTGAATGATAATGCAGAACTTATGAAACACAAATGCTAAACTATGACTGTAATATTTGCAAGATAAACCCTAGGGAAACAAAAATGTTAAACTATGACTATAATATTTGCAATATGGAAGCTGGTGGATAGGTTGGCATTTGTGTTTCAATATAAACCCTAGGGAAAGACAAATGCCAACCTATGACTTTAATGGTTGTAATGAAGAACAATATAAAGCTTACAAATGGAAAAAACTAAGAGGAATACCTAGAACAATATGGAAGCTGTTGAACTGGAATCTGTGCTTGTCACTTCTCCGTTTCTTATGTCGCTCACTGCAGAATAAGTGAATACATCAAGGTTTTCACAACTATTTGAATTGGAAATTATTTGAGTTTTATTGATGCTTGTTTGTTGTGGAGAATTAAATCCTTGTCCTATTTGGAATTTGAATTCTGGGTGATATGAATTGCAGATTTGATTGATTTGGGCCATTAATTCTTGAGTTGATTGGTTTGGTGTATTGTTTGCATTTGTTTCCATAATTTTTTATGAATAATGGTGGCCTTACAACTTTAATTTTTTTGATGCAAGTGGGTTTTTACAGGAAGGAGCCAGTACGTGCGCACCCTACTTGGATAAATGGGATAGACTCCTACTGATACCTGTTGTAGGTCTCATGTCTGATGAGACAGGTTGATGCATTTGCATGTTGTTTGGGTTATGCAATGGTGGGAGTCATCATTGTAATGGGTTAGCACTTTGGTCAAAGATGGGACAAATGGGTTTGAATTATGTTGAGGTGGCATTGTTCTGTAGTGGTGTAGTTGTGAGTAATGTGGAAGTTACACCTAGATTGGTGCGACAATTCTCTTTATAATATTTATGGGGAAGGGTGCAAAGTTCTATATTAATGTTGTTTAAGTTTAAAGTTCCTACCCTAGGATGATATGTCAGATACAAGTTGAAAACAAGATAATGTGTTTGGCTACTATATTTTTAATGTTTAGTTGACAATATTATACTATAAAATGTGCATTTAATATCTAATTTGTGTTTGATCTTAAAGTGCTTTTTTATGCAAGAGTTTTTTCGTAACTTTTGGGGGACCGGTGCGTACGTGTAGGCCCCAATGTGCGCTGGTCCTATCGCACATTAGGGCCCCCATGCACATTCTAGCTCCCCCCCACTTATCCTATGCTTCCGCTATGTTCGATAGATGTACGAAGTTCCGCAAGGTCTTAAGGGGCCCACAATTCCACATTTCTCATCATATATTGCCACTTTGCGGGAATCCAATACAAACTTGGAGATATCCTAACTACTCTATATACCCACATGTTCTAAAGAACCTCAAACTCATGCAATTCTAACTTAGACAGGGAAAGATCACCAGATTTTTGCACAAATGGCAAATTTTAATGAATTCTTGATCTAATAAGGGGTAAACTAAAAATTATTTTATATACACTTGCAAAAGGATAAGTTGAATGCAAACTCTCTGTGAAGTATTAAAAATGATGCCATATATCGAGACAATAAATGGATTATTGCATTTTCATGGGCGAATTGCTCTGATTTTAAGTGTTGAATCTTGTTAAACGTATGATTTTTTCTATTTTGAAATAGAATTAATCATTTATTGTGAACTTCTTTCTGCCGATTGAATATCACAGCTGAACAATATGAAATACAAATGAAACAAATACTTTAGGAAGATCTCCAAATCAAGAAAATCAGTATAGCAAACATCAGGGGTATGTTTAAAGTCTTCCAAGGCCTTGAATCCATCGGAAGAAAGATCAAATTCATGAAGGAAGGAGGAAGCACCTAGTTCTAGGCCTTGTTCACACTTGTTTTCCAGAAAACCAATTCAGAATTGGATTCCCTCATTGGAAAATGTGTCACTTTTATCTTGCTATGTCAGCTCAGTGCATTAGGAATTGTATTTTGAAAATTCAAATGGTCAAAGAATGAAATTGAAACCATCAGATCAAGAAATAGTTGAAGATGGATAAAATTTGTTAATCTGCCACAAAAATTTAATGATCAAAAATTTTGAACCCTTGGTGTTGGATTAATCCTCACCACTCATTATAAACTAAGTGCTATTGCCTCTTCTTTATAAAAGCAATCATTCTCTCTTGTATAGGTTAGGAAGGACTAAAAATAAGTAGAATTGTTGAGACTCTGGCATTTTTTGGAATCAATATAAACAAAATTCATTTATTGTTGTCAGCTAGGTTGTTTTGTTGATTGAAAAATTGGTTTCATGGTTCCTTTTCACCTTTTAGTTAAAGTTCAGTTGCATTTATGATTGATTATTTCTGATATTTGATAGACCCTTTGTTCATACCATTAGTACATTATTGATTGTAACTTGTTGTGTATGGTTAGTCTGAACACAATTCAATTTAGTTCGATTGTGGAAGTTAATTAAACTACACCAGAATCTGGGTGTTTAATGAATTTTCACAATTTGAAAATCTTTCATTTCCTTTGGAGATTGCACTATCTTTGCAACGTTGTGAGATGTCTAATTAAGCAGCGATCTATTTATTTGAGGTCTGTCTATCTGAAACAGTTGATCATTCCTATAGTTGTCCTTAGGAGTTCTCTATCCCTTCCTTTTCCTACCTTGCTTTTACACCTTTTTATTAGATTTGGTTAGTTTAGAGTTAGAATAGGATATTTGAACATGCATATTGCTATTGTAAGGTTGATATTTCATGAATGCAAGTTGACATATTGCTGGTTATAAGCTAAAATGATACATTTTATGGCAATATGTGTTTGGATCAGTTTGTTTATACATTGCTAAATCTAAAAACTGATTGGTTTATGTGTAATTTAACCTTGTGTGTGAAGTTTATCCAAATTCATGTAATGCCCCTTGTTGAAACAACAAAGAACATTGAACAACTGAGTTATCTTGTGAAGGCCAAGACTTGGCTAGGAGAGACCTTGGGGTAGTCATTTTCCATTTCTTTAGGATTTGATTCCTTTCACGAGAGATAAGATACTTGGTATTTTATCTAAGTTGTTGCATGCAAAAACACCCATCCACATGATCCTAAATGGATCTATAAAGAGATTCAACCCTTAGGAGAAGGGAAAGAATAAGCCATTAGGGATGAAAAAAGGGATTCATGGAACGCCAAATCAATAAAAATTCATGGCAAAAGGAGATAGTAAGAAGAAGAGAGAAATTAGGGAAGAGATTAAATTGGCAATGGAATTGAACATAGAAGATAAGAAAATCAAATAGATTGAGGGGAGATAGGAAAGATACCACAAAAGTATTGAGAAGGCTAGAGAAGATAATTTTGTATGCCCTAGAGGGGCTATTGCTATAGAAGATAGGAACTATGAGAATGAAGGAGGATTAGAGCATGCCAAGGGCTATTGCTGAGAATGTTGATATAAACATCTAGCATGGAGGAATTAATGCAACACTCATCCAACACAGTTCGCTCCACTATAGATTGACCCACTACTAGGAGAATTGAGCATAAATGAGTGTGTTGAGGGGGTTGCAGTTGAACATAAGAATTTAATGGAGATTGGTATGACTTTGCAAATAGAGGAATGAGGGTTAATTACACTGCTCTATAATAGAGACACATCTAAGCAACTTAGTAACCATATAGATAAAGTAACTAAAATCATGCAAGGGTTAGCAAGATAGATTGGAGAATGTGTGGTATTTATCAAGTTATTAGAGTAAGGATGTAGAAGTAGGGGTGCTATGACATTTAAATTCTTGACTCGAAACCCTCATTTGGAAGCTAGTCTATCTAACCTAATGATCATAGTTAATGAAGGATTTAAGGAACTACTAACCCCTTTTATAAAACTAAAGCCTCTAGATTTGAGTTCAAACTACTTAGATAAGGTGGTGAGTGAAAGTGTGGGCTTACAAATAGAGAAAATTATGAGAGATTGGAATTTACAAGAAAATAAGGAGAATGTTGTGGAAAGGGAAGTTGAGAACATGTTCAAGGACCTTGTCATGAATACTATTGAAATGATTAATGAAGGCTGGGAAAACCCTATATTAATGGACAAAATGTCATTAACTAATGAAAAGTTGTCTCTTAAATTGAAATGGTAACATGAAGAGGTGAACCCCCCAAACCAATATCCATCCCCCATGATGATTAAGATAAGAAAGAGTACTTTCAAAGGGTATATACATTGATTAAATACATATGAGGGAAAACCAACAATAGGAATTTGTAAGAGATTACATAGAGATCTTGGGAAAAGATATCTTTGAGATCAAACTAGCAGGGGATAAAGGGGGGAATATGAAATTAGTGAAGTAGAGAAATTGTGATAAGAAATTAACATACAAAAATCCAATGCTTGAAGAGAAAAGTTCACCAGAAAGAGAGAAAGAACCCTTACTTGGTACTAACAAGTCTAGAGAATGAACTTTTGATATGGAACTGAATATGAAGTTACCTATCTTTAGCAAAGACACTACTGAAGCTTCTAAAGATATTTTTATGTTATAATCCACTTGGAGAAGGAATGGAATTTGAGGTAATTAGGTCAAACTTTATGATTTTGTAGGGACACTAAGGAATGATGCTTTGAAATGGTGTATGAAGAAGTGTTTGCAAGATGATCTAAGGAATGGCAAGAAATAAAGGAAGAGTTCCTAACTAACTTTAGATCTCCTTAGGTTCCATTAGAGAGAATAAAAAAAATGAGAGAAATAGTATAGGAAGAAGGGGAAATTGTAAAGGAATTTGACCGTAGATTCAAGAAAGTAGTAAGGAAGATGGAATAATCCCTAATTGAAAAATAAAGAATTGAATAGTTTTTATTTGGGCTGCTACAAGAAGTTATAACTACATTGGATGGAAGAATCTTTAACACTTACTTAAGTGTGGTAGAACTATCATGCAAAATATAAGCACAACCAAGTGGAGAAGGAAGAATAAGGAATTGGAAAAGATGAGACTGGAGTTGGAACAATTGAAGATTAAACAAGACATATTTGCTAAAGGTGAGAATAGCATGGTATCATTAGCAAGTCAGAGGAAAAATATATGGTGCACATACTACTCAAAAGAAGGCCATCTAAGGAATGAGTGTCCAATGATGAATGAGGATAAAAGTGTTGTGAGACTTAAAGTTGAATTACAATCAACCCATTGAAAGTTAAAAAGTGTATATTATGGAATTTGCAGTGAATGGGACGACCATGGAATAGATAATTTCTCATCTCTTCTATTTAGATTAAGGGAGGATGATGAACATAAGCATTGGTGCAACCACCAATGTAAAGATAATGATCCTACGCATAAAGGGAGAGAAAGGGGCAAATGACTAGCCAAAAGAGCCTTTTATGATCATGGATATAAACATCTAGCATGCAGGAATTAATGCAACACTCATGCAACATAGTTCGCTCCACTATAGATTGTAACCAAGCAACCTCTTGCTAGCTATTCTTTTAATAATAATAAAAGACATTACATATAGGAGGGCATGAAAGAGGAAAAGGCCGTGGACAAAGGAGAAGAGAAGACACCACCTATTTTAGGTGTGGTCAAATGGGACATTATTCCAATGAATGTTAAGAAGCAAGGAAGAAGAGTTACAAATTTTGTGGTGATTCTAGTCATGATATATTAACTTGCACCAAAGCATAAAAATACTTCAAGAATGCACCACCACAAACAAAAAATTGAAGAATTATTAGGCCCCAACGCAACAAACGGATTTAAATTCATAATGAAGGTATGAAAATAGAGCACTCAAGGATCCAGAAGGTGTGTGAAAACCAAATTTGATGAGTAAGATGTTGGCAAGAGACAGTGCTAGGCATGTCAAGTGTTGTCATTGATGGCAACTAAATCTATCTTACACATCCGTATTTCATCAGTGGATCATACCGGAAGTCAGACTACAGATTTATCTAAGTCCGGATAGACAGGAACAGGGCATATGACAAGGTTCAGTATTTTGGTCCGCATTTCTCCACAAGAAATTATATTGTGATGCGGATCTAAGGGAATGTTAAGGGATGTCAAGGCTACCTAAATCCAAGATTTTAGCCTCCGGTGATGAAGGGAGTGTAAGTTACAAGCATCTGAGTATTGGGTTTTGGTTAGACAGTTCAGTCTGATGAAGAATAGGCCGACTAGGTGTTTGATCCTTGTGCAGATGAAGAGAAGTGATTAGTCAAGTAATTTATGAGATCTAGTGGTATTGGAAGACATGTGAAGTGACTTGGATACATAAATTTTGGTCCACATTAGTGTTTGTGCATGGATTCAGTTGACAGAACATTGTTCTTAAAAAGTCTCTAAGTTTTTCTTAAGGCCGACTGCAGTTGATGCAATTTCATGTAGCAGATATATATGATCGATGGATTCAAGTATTTTGGTGTGTGAAGGTGTGAATATGAATGGTGAGGTGCGAAGTAGAGCAGTATCAAGTGCAAAGTGAAGAGATCTAAGCTCTGGATCATGGCAAAATAGTGAAGTAGGGCAGAGAGAGATGAAGTGTGTAAATTTAGTGTATTGAGCTCAACCGAAACTGTAATCTTGCATTGTTAGATGCTATTCCTCAGTTCAAACACTCCAGTGAACTTTTGTAATTAATTTGTAGGCATTGAGCCTCTTTGAGCAGTAAGCTCTGGGCAGTGTGCCCGAAGGCATGTGCCTTCCCATTTGTAATACTTTTAATAGAGTATAGATTCTTGTGGGTTAACCCCCACCGTGATTTTTCCCTTAACCGGGTTTCCACGTAAAAATCCTGGTGTTCATGTGTTGTGATCTTGTTGTTTTTGTTCTTGTGTTCATGCTTCTTTCTTTTGGATGTATGTGATAAATTAATAAAGGAACAAAATAATAAGTTTTGCAGAACACTGATTCACCCCACCTCTCAGTGTTCCTTAATCTCAACAATTGGTATCAGAGTGAGGTTCCTTAGAAGAAGTTTAAGAACTTGATGAAGATCTGGGAAGGTGTTTTCAATGGGTTCATTCAAGTATTTTGATGGCATCAATGAACAACTTAAACTTGTTTTAGAAGATCTTGATCAGTCCAGAGCAGAAGTCAATGAACTGTAAAGCCTTAAAGATGCTGAAGATTTCATTGAAACCTTAAAAGGAAAATTGAGCAAATCTAATGGAAAAAGGAAGGAGCTACTTCATCAGCTAGCAAATCAAAATGAAGACAATGATATGAATGATGCCCTGAAGGAGAAGACAAAGGAATGTGAGAAGCTAACAAAAGAAGTTGTCCTAAAACATGAGATGGAATCCAGAGTGATGAGACTAACCAAAGAAAATGAGGAAAGGAAGAAGACCAAGGATAAGCATGGTCTAGGATTTGAAAAAGGTGAAAGCTCTAGATCCAGTCAAATAAATCCTAAAGAAAGAAATCAAAGAAGGAATCCTAGAAGACCTTTGGTAAGACAACCTAATGCTCAAAGGTATCCATCTTTCAATGGTAATTGTTTCAAATGCATTAAGTATGGTCATAGAGCTAATCAATGTAGAAGTAAAGTGAATCAAATTATACTATCCTTCTCCGGTCAATGCTTTAATTGCAAAAAGATAGGTCATAAGGCCGAGGATTGCAGAAATAGATCAAGGAATCCTCCTAAGAACAAACAAGTTTTCAATGGAAGATGTTTTACTTGCAACAAGTTTGGGCATATGGCAATGCAATGCAGATCTAAACCTACTCCAACATGTAATTGTTAGAGAAATAAGATTATATGTTTCAACTGCAACAAATCTGGACATATCACTAAATTTTGTAGAAGCAAAAAGGTGAACTCATAGGCAGGAAGTACAGAGAAGAAGATGGACAAAGGCAAAGGAAAAATAGATGTGAATGAGATTTAGAGAGAAATGAATAAAACATGGGTGAAGAAAGATGCAAAGAATGAAGGTGATGGGTCTGCACCAAAATCTGGTGCTGATAATTCCTCCGGGAATTGAATCAGGAGCTCTAGCTCAGGGGGAGCCACATTGAAAATCTAATTCTCCCTACCAGTAAGTGGGTGCCTGAATCTGGCATGATGCATGAAGATAAAGAAGCCTATTGCAGATCTGTTGAAGCAAATTCTAGAAGAAAAGAAGCTAATGCAATTGATTGCGAAGCAATTGAAGATTGACTGTATGCAGAAATAATGTAACCAGATGTATTAGGGCAGAACATTTATTACAATGAAGAATTAGGTTTTGTGGAGGATAAAAGGTCATTCATTCAAACACTTGAATCACTTTGCATTCGAAGAGAACAAGGAGAAGACCAAATCCCAACGGTCTAACCACGATCAAATCCCAACGGTTTAACCGAACTGGAGCTTAACTGGAAGTGTCTGACAGAAAATATTTTTTGGATCCGCAAACAGTTACAATAACTGAAAGTTCATTAGCTGTGACACTATACATGCAGCACATCCCCTCTAGTTAGGAAAAGACACTTGGCGACTTCTGCATATTTGAAACAAAAAACCTGTAACAGATGGCAGCATCTGCGTGCATCACATGAACTGCTTTCATTCTTCAGGAGACACCAGAAAACAACACTTGGCAATATCCACAGTAGCTAGAACTCTGTTACTTTATGAAAAATGGGACCCACAGCACTTATTGGCTTGGTAGCTTTCAAAAAGGAAACTGGGACAGGTGGCACCTTCCGCTATCACTTTCAAATTGTATGTGGCACTTTCTGCTTTCTTGAAACTCTCTAAAGAAACTTACGCGGAGATCAACACTTGTCACCATCCGCATCAATGAAGAAACATATATAATTGTTAGAAAAAAGGAGCAACAACTTTTATCCTTGGGCTCACCTCCATTACGTGGCACAATCCGTATCAATGAACCTTCACACCGGGACCCACCGATATTAATTACTATGCATCAGAGAATACTAAAACAAATACGCGGAAGTTGACAGATGGCAAACTTTGTGGCACTTAGAAAAATACACATGGCAAGCTCCACTGTACTATGAGACTTTGTAACTGTGTCTCGACAGGCGACACTTGGCGTCGTTTGCTTCATTTAGATGCTACAAGACTATGGCCCACCACTATTAATACCAACTGCAAAACATAAGAACCAACCCACGGGGCTGACACATGGCAAGCTCCGTTGCAACTACACAGGACACATGGCACCTTCTGCGTTCTCATAGAAACTCTTAAGGAAACTTGAAACTCAAGCGGAAACGGACACTTGGCACATTTCGTTGATATAACAAGGGACACACGGTGATTTCCACACAATTTAGAGAAAATTATTGAAACCTTTCATAGTTGACACATGGCACGTTCCACGCTCACTGAGAAACTTAGAAACATGGACCCACCAGTATTAATTAGAAACATTATAAGGGTCTTGAAACTTAACACAGATGTTGACACTTGTTGCGCTCCCCTTTAATGTAAAAGGACACGCGGCCTCTGCTGGGATAGTCTGAGACTTCTTAAAATGTGTCTCGGCTAACGACACGTGGCACTTTCCACCTGACTCTGAGACTTAGGCAAAAAACAATGAAACTCGCCAAAGTAAAACTAGAACACGCACAACTGCGTTGATGCATTGCAACTGAAACAAAATGTAGAGTATTTTACTCTACAATTTTTGGCACGCCCGGTGGGACAATCTCTTGAAGTTTATATCAAGTTTGTATGAACCAGAAAGCCACAAGAAGTCAGAGCTGTAGACCTATAACAAGAGCTCAATCTCCTGCTAATCCAGGCATTCTTTTGCCATCATTAGTAGCTAATTCAAGGAGAAGGATCAATCAGTTTGTAGTAACACCAAGAGTAAATATGGGAGCACCTATAGCCCCAAGGAATTATGCAAACTGGAACACTGGCAGTCCTCTGATTCTCCCAGTACCACCAGCCACTTGGGATCTAATTCCAGCTAATGCTCTGAAGGCTCTGCCCAAATTCAGTGGGGAAGATTTCAAGACACCTGAAGAACATCTGCAAGATGTGTCTGATGTCTGCATAGTACATGTGATCACTCAGCAGAATGTGGCCATAAGATTGTTAGCAGCTTCTTTTAAGGGGAAGGCCCTAGAATGGTACAGATCTTTGACCCCAAATACAATATCTACATGGGATCAGCTTGGAGATGCTTTCTTTGCAAGATTTAAAGAAAAGGGTGATAAATCTTCTTTGTTGCAACAACTGATTACTATCAAAAGGGCACCACAAGAAGCAATGACTGACTTCAACTCAAGATTTCAAAAGATTTGGGATAGAATCCCTACTGCAGCAAGACCATTACCAGGTATGGCTATTGTGTTTTACCTAAAATCTTTGAACTCAGATATATCAATGATGATCCAGTCTCTTGGAGGTCAGACACTACCAGAAGCTTATGAGTATGCAGTCAAAGCTGAAAATAATTTAATAGATGCTGGAAAGTTTCCCCCAAGGCCTCTTATGCCCATGTTCCTAAAGATTACCTTACCTTTGCCCCAAGAAGTCCCTAATCCTACAATCCCCCCTGTGTCTACGTACACATTTCCCCAACAACCTGCTAAAGCAACTACCCCTGTCCAGTCATCTGAGATGGATGATGTCAAGAACATCTTAAGGACATTCTCTAATGAGATAATTAACCTAAAAAGATAGCAGAATCATTATCTTAAACCCCAATATCAAGGTTACCAAGGAAATAGACCTCCCTATCAGCCAAATTAGTATCAAGGTCCTCAAAGGCAGGCTAACTCTCAGCCATCTAACCAGTTAGTCACAGTTCCTACACCCTTGCAGACTGTTCCTCCTAATCCAAATAGGGAAATTGTTCCAGGGCAAAATAATTATGCAGATAGCACCAATGCTTGGTGTTTCCCTTGTAATAATGCTCATATGCCCAGAGACTACCCCAGGGGTAATTTACAACAAAAGATAGCAGAGCAAAGAGGAGTAGAAGGGCAATTTGCAGCTTCTAACACTCAGCCCTATCAGTCTCCTGGTTTACAAAATGCAGTCCTGATGGCTCAGATGCAAGGAATGTCCTTATAGCAAGAAGAGGAAATAGCCCCTGAACATGCTTTGTTTTCATGGATTGAAGATGAAGAGTCAGTGTTTTTGAATGAAGCATCTACTTCCAATAAGACATTGGTACAATCAGATTACTACACCAGAGCCAAGAGAAGGATGATGGAACAGCCTGAAATCACAAATAATGAAATTATGGGGGCCACTCCATTTCAAGGTCATCAGAACACAACTGCTAGACAAGAAATACCACAGCCTATGCAAAACCAAGTAGCTCCTAGATAGTTTCAAGAAAAAGCAAGGTATCCTTATTATTCAAAGAACCAAGCATTAGGACCTGTGAACATGGTGGATCAGCTCAAAAGAACTCCAGCACATGTATCAATCTAGGACATGCTAGCTATTCCTGAGCAGAAGACACTATTGCAAGAGGCTCTGCAAGGCCAAGAAGTGCCTAAACATACTAGTGCTAAAGGAAGACCTGCTAATAAAGAAAAGCTGCAACTCAAAGGTATTGTACCTCTGCAGACAATAGCCCTATTGAACAATGCACCAGAGGTAGGCAAATCCAAACCAGGGCCCTTTTATTTGACTTTGATAGTTGGGAAGAAACTGTTACATAATGCAATGATAGATTCTGGGGCTAGTACTACAGTAATGCCTAAACAAATAGCAAATGCTTTAAAAGTAAAGTATGAGCCACTTACTAGAGGAGTTATGCAATTGGATGGGAAATCAGTGCAAACAATAGGGAAAATTAAACAACTCCCATTACAATTGTATACTTGCCCTAATATAATTGTGAATCAAGATGTGGTGGTCATAGACATTCCTCCTGTTTTTGGTTTATGTCTATCCAGAGATTGTACAGCCAAGATAGGAGGTTATATGTCACTTGATTGGTCTCACCTCATTCTAAGGACAAAATATGGGACAAAAATGAAGATACTATCTGAGTCATTATCTAAGGATCACATCACAAATGAACCAACCCCAAAATTAGAGGCAGCTCATGCTATGCTGAATAAAGAAGAAAGGGTCTTTGTTGAAGAGATAGGAGATTGGACTAAATATGACCAATAAGAGGAGGAAAATAACCAGTTATTGACTATGATGCAAAGTGACCCCTATGGGAACTATGACTCTACTGGTCTGGGCACTTATGTCATATTTGATGAAGACCATGAAATCCCAAATGTCCTAAAGGAAGAAACTCCACAGACTCAAGAATCTGAAAAGGACTCAGAAATCTGGACTCTAAATTTTGATGGGGCTAGAAGTAAGAATGGTGTTGGAGCAGGAATTTGTCTTGCTACTCCAAATGGTGAGAAAATTTTAAGAGCCATCCATTTCCAATTTGCCTGTACCAATAATGATGCTGAGTATGAATCCTTGGTGCATGGACTCATGTTAGCCAAGAAAAAAGGAGTAAAGAATCTAATAGTAAAAGGAGATTCAGAACTAGTGGTGAAACAAATCAGAGAAAAGGTAGTAGCCAAGAATGTAAGGATGAGATCTTATAGACATAGGATTTGGGACTTAATAGATGATTTTGAAGCCTTCAATATTGAAGTAATCCCTAAAGCCCAAAATTCTGGAGCCGATAGGATGGCACAAATTGGTTCACAGTTTGACCCAGCAAATGATTTACTGGTCAACAATGAGTCAGTTAAAATTATAGTAAGGCCAACCGTCCCAGACAATGATGAAAATTGGCAAGTCTTTGAAAATGATTTTCAAGTACTCTCATTTTTGCAATAGTCAGGAGAATTTGCCGATCAGTTACACCCTAAGATTGAGGAAGCATATGGGGACCAAATTATTCAACTAAAGTCCAATAAGCTTCCTAAAGGACTGATTACCTTAGAAAACCTATTTGACCCAGAAGATGTAAGCCTGGAAAAGAAAAGGTTTCAAGCAAATAAAACAGATTATTCTGAAATCTAGGTTAGTGAAGGAAGGAAGTTGAAGATTGGAAATTCTACAACCCCAGAGGAAAAGGAAAGACTAATTGATTTGTGTGAAAGATATGACAAAGTGATTGCCTGGACCTATGAAGACCTTCATGGCTATAACAGAGACATCATTCAGCACACCATAGAACTGACTGAAGGATCTAAGCCAGTCAGACAGAAGCATAGGCCAGTGAATCCAAGGATTGAACCTCTAATGGTGGATGAGTTGCAAAAGCTTTTAGAATCTAAAATAATTTTTCCAATCAAACACTCAACCTGGGTATCCAATCTAGTGCCAGTCAGGAAAAAGAATGGTGACATAAGGCTCTGTGTAGACTTCAGAGATCTGAACAGAGCATCCTTAAAAGATCATTATCCCCTGCCCTCTATGGAACAAATTTTACAGACTGTGGCTGGATCAGAAAGATTTTCCTTGCTAGATGGTTTCTCTGGATACAATCAGATTTGGTTGGCTGATGAAGACCAACACGAGATTGCATTTACTACCAAATGGGGAACTTTTGCATATGCCAAGATGCCATTTGGCCTTTCAAATGCTGGAGCCACTTTTCAAAGAGCAATGGATGTAGCATTTGGAGAGCTCATAAATAAAATCATTCTGATTTATCTTGATGATCTCACTATTTTCTCCAAGAATGTTGTTGATCATTTTGATCATCTAGAAGCTGTTTTTAAAAAGTGTCAAGAGTTCGGAATATCCTTGAATCCCAAGAAGTGCATCTTTGTAGTGCCTCAGGGCAAACTACTGGGACATATAGTGTCAAAGGATGGAGTCTCTGTTGATCCAGAAAGAGTCACTGCTATAATGAACTTGTCTCTGCTTGTTAATAAGAAGGTTGTTCAGTCCTTCCTGGGGAAGATAAATTTTGTTAGTCGGTTCATATCTGACTTTGCAGGAATGATTAGACCTATGACATTGATGTTAAAGAAGGATTTGGTTTTCAAGTGGACTGCAGAAGGGAGACAGACTTTTGAGGAAATTAAGAAAGCCATTTCTACAGCCCCAGTATTGAGAAACCCAGACTTTTCTAAGTCTTTTATAATGTATGTGTATGGTGGTGAGTTTAGTGTTGCTGCTGTTTTGACTCAGAAAGATAACCAGCAAGAAGGAGAGCACCCAATAGCCTTTTTCTCCAGAACACTCAGGGAATATGAAGCCAGATATAATTTTGTAGAGAAACAGGCATATGCCATGGTCAAGGCCCTTAAGAAATTCAGACACATGGTCACAGGGAATAAAATTCTGATATTAGTGGCTCATCCTAGTGTGAGGGAATACATTATGGAGGGTGAGATCACTGAGAAAAGAGCAAACTGAATAACAAAGATCCTTGAGTATGATGTAGAGGTCAGACCCACTAAGCTAGTCAGGGGCAAGGGACTGTGCCAATACATGGCCTAAGACATGGAGAAAATGATAATTGAAGAAACAGAAAATGAGAATGTGTTGAGAATCCAAGAGATTGATCAGAACTCCTAGGTCACAGATAGGATTTATTTTATGAAACATGGGATTTTCCCAAATGGACTCTCTCATGATAAGAGAAGGTATTATAGGCAGCAAGGGTCCTATTTTGTATTAATTGACCATGTTCTTTTTAGAAGAAATGCTGATGGTATACTTCTAAGATGTATAGAGAAAGATGAAGCCCAAAGAATACTACATGAAATGCATCATGGAGCCTCAGGTGGACACTTTTCTGCAAGAACCACTGTAATAAAAATAACTCAAGCAGTATACTTCTGGCCCACTTTATTCACAGATTGTTATCAGCTGGTCAAAGAGTGTCAGTCTTGTCAGCTCTATATAGGAAAAAGAAGAAATGCAGCAATGCCCCTAAGCCCTATAATTATAGATGAGCCCTTTGCCCAATGGGGTCTTGATTTCATTGGTATGATCAATCTAGTGTCAAGTATGGGACACAAATGGATCCTTACAGCTATTGATTACTTTACCAGATGGAGTGAGGCAGTGCCACTTAAGGAAGCAACAGAAAAGGTAATACTAGACTTTCTGGAAAGCATTACGGCTCGTTTTGGCCCTCCTCGTACCATCATATCAGATAATGCTAAGGCATTTTTGGGAACGAAGATATCAGAGTTTGCAGTAAGGTATGGAATTTATTTGAAAACCTCTTCAAATTATTATCCTCAGGGTAATGGTCTGGCAGAGTCTACTAACAAGAACCTGATTAGACTCATTAAAAGAATAGGGGCTGATCATCACAAAGAGTGGCATAAAGTGCTTAACATCGCATTATGGGCTGACAGAATTACACCTAAACAGGTCACAAAGATGTCCCCATATGAATTGGTCTATGGTTAGCCGGTAGTAATGCCCTTGAGCCTAGAGATCCCTGCTCTACAGTTGTTGAAACAGATTGAGGTTGAGGAAAATGGTCCCATGCAGGTCTGACTTGTTGAGCTCCTCGAAGTACAAGAAAAAAGAGAAAGAGCACATGAATCGTTAATGAAACATCAGAAGATAATCAAAGAATGTTTTGATAAGAAGACTTCAAATCCCCATTTTGAAGTAGGCTCAGTTGTTTTGAAGTGGGACGAGAGATCTGCCAAGCTGGGTCAACACAGCAAATTCGAGTCATTATGGACTGGCCCCTATAAGATTCGTTCCTGTAAGCAACAAAATTCTTTCGAACTTGAAACAATGGAGGGCGAACCTGAAAAGATTCTTGTGAATGGGATCTACCTGAAACATTTCAATTAAGCAGTGTCCCCTATGTACTATAGTAGGTTAGTTTCCTTTTGTTTTCCTATTTTCCCGCTTCTTTTTCCCGCTTTCCTTTTAAATAAGTGTTCTATGAACACGTGGCAGCAGCACAAGCCTCTTCTCTTTTTGCAAACCTCTCATTCATTAAGGTTGTCCTCAATCCCCAAAATTCTCGAAGTACACACTTTCCGCAACGACTATCTTAATGTTTCTAACACATAATCCTACCTTGATTCGTAAAGATATATTAACGGTTTCTTTGGTGTAAATGCCATTTATGAGACTCATGTGTCATTAAAGCCCCATTAATAAGAATTCAGTCATAGGCGTGGCTTTCACTTTGTTTCTATCTCATTGCTGTGAAAACACTGTGCCTGCAATTCTATCCCTAGCAAACCCCTCCCAAGCCGAGTGCCTTTCCTTTAGCACAGTTTCAATTGTTGCTTTATCAAAGTTTCTCTCAAGAGACACAGATATGTCGGAAGCACAATCTTCTCAACAGGGGCTTGGAATTTACAGGCCCATCGACAAGCTTCTAAGCAGCAAATCATACACTTCAGTGCCTACACAACTCTTGAGAACCTATCCAAGGACGAGGGTCCCCGAGGTTGGATATGCAGTAGACCCAGCAAAAGTAAGGGATTTTGTAGATGGTATCTGTGACCCGGTTCTTCAAAAACCTACCAAAGCCCTCCATGAAGGGGCACTCCAGAGATGTCACCAAAAGGTGAAGGCTAGGCAATCAGAAACATTTGGTATGAGGATTTGGACCTCACAATTGGCACAGTTTATTGTCCCAAGCGTACATCTGTGCCCCGACCTAGTAGATATGTGCGCAGAATTGTTTCATGCGCCCTTGAGCACCATACAACAGAGTCCCTTTATGGTGCAAATAACACCTAAAGCTATTAGAGACATGTTGGCCCTATATCATGACAAAACAACCACATTCCCTACCATTGCTAAAATGTAGAAAACTTGGGCAAATGTCAATAATCAGCTGAGGTTTCTCAATTCGGAGTTGCAGTTTGAGGAGGAGAACACACTAATGCCCATATTACCTACAGGAAGGGGACAATTTACTCAAGCCAGCCAAGAAGCATTGTCTATGATGGCATTCATCTTTGGGATGAAAGAAGACATTACTGTCTATGACTGGCAAATTGCTATTTTGTTCAGATTAAAGTCTGTGGACAAGTCTCAAGAGTATCGGCTTGATTTTGCTGAACAAATTACTTATTCCATGGCTGATCAACTCATCCATTTCAAGTCTAAAGGGGTTTTTAGGTATTCTGCTTATCTGTTTCACCTTATGCTATATCAAAACACTAGTATTTTTTCTCAGTATATGCAGCTAAATATGTATGACCCAAGTTTCGGTCATAATAGGACCATACCTATGTCTGCATGGACACATGTCTTATCTGAGACATCAGACCCGTATGATTTTTGGGAACTTTTTGTTGCCCCTACCTTTTGCCACCTAAGCCCCAAGCCTGTAGAAAATAGGTTAACACCAAGCATCAAAGGCCTCATGGAAAATTGCCCTATTCCCTGTGACTATTTCTTTGGGTCCCATCACACCATCATTAGGGTCCATGGTTTTAATGAAGAGCCAATGCTGCTACCTAAGATTTTGACTCCTAGGTTAGCTTTTCTAGAGGTCACCCGGTAAGTGTCTGTGGTTGACAATGAATATGGCGCTAAGAAGAAGAAAAAGAAAATGTATGATATCCCATGGGTAAGAAAAAACATGGCCTTGGAAGTTAGGGATGCTGAGCACTTGTTGCTAAGGAAGCTAGCTGTCCTGAGTTTCTTTCTTATAGAAGATAAATGGAGATATGACCCAAGCAGTTTCATAACTTTATGGGTTAAGGACAACAAAGTTGGTGCTCAAATTACGCATGAGGCTCGTCCCTTTTGGGAAGACAGAAGAAGCCCTAAAGAAGATACCCCTGATCTATATGTAGAATTGACAGATTTGCCTTTCGAGGGGCCCAGGCCATGGGAGTCCTTTTATGTTAAGCAAAAGGCCTACGATCCTAAGATCAAAATGGGTACTGGATTGAGGAAAGCTTTGTTAAAAGGCAAGGAATGGAAACCCGAGAAGATAGAGGCCTATTGGAAATACAGGCAAGAAATTGCTGAGTTGACACACTCTTTTGGCAATATTGATACTGATGAGAAATGGGAGTCTATCTGGGACAAATGGCATCTGTCACCAGTTTCTAGCTCTGACACAAGAAAAATCCAACATAAGGGTGAAGAGTCAGGAGAAGAGGCAGAATCAACCCATGCAATATAAGTAATAGGACAAGCCTCAATAACTACCCTTGTTTCCCCTTGGCCCCAATCTCTTAGTACTTTGGAGAAACAAAAGAGTGTGGTATCATCACCACCTAGGGGGACTCCATCCATTTTAGGCATTGGGGTTTCTAGTTTTGAATCATTGCCACATGTGGAAGAGAAGGGAACAGAGGAAATAGAAGAGAGGCCAAGGAAGCATAGGAAGCTAAACCTGCAGCCAGATTCAGATGAGGATGAAGAGCCCTCACAACAGTGACCACTGATCACATCTATCGCTTCTCAAGTACGTTTTGTTTCTCCTTCTTCTCAGTCTTTTTCTTCTACTATAAGGGTGGCAATCCCAACTAGCCAAACATTATTATCCCCTGCCACCTTTGTTGTGCCAATATCTCAAATAGCCCCACTTGTCAATCTTCAGGCCATGTCATCACAAGCCACATCCTTGCCCCCTTTTTCTCCCTTTGTTCCCAAGAAAGTCCCTCCCCAGATTCCTCCTAGCCAACATTTGGCTATTCCCTATGGCTTACCACAAGGACATCCTTTTGCTGGTGGTTATGTTGCCTCTCCCCCTACCTTTCAAGCTCAAGCTGATACTGCTAAAAAGGTTAGGGAGGCCAGGATGGATAAGAAAAGAAAGAAATATAATAAAGCTTTGGCTGTGCCACACATGAGGTCACTCTTTAACCCAATTCAATAGCAACTGACCGTGACACATTTGTCACCTACTGTGGTCAAACCAAATGAGCAGATGCAGCCACAGGATTTTACAATGAATGCAGTGGCCATGGACATGTCACTTTTTAGGCCACAGGATAGGGTTGAGTTGTTGAATGAAACTACTTCTACTTTGGTAGCTGATTATCTGAAAGTTTCAAGGAAGTTGCAGAAGGTTGAAGCTGATTTAGCTCAAGAAAAGGCAAATTGTAACAACCTTGCTGCAGAGCTTAAATCCAAACAAGATGAAATAGAGGATCTCAATAAACAGTTGCAAAATATTATTTCTTGTCAGATTCATCAGGCTACACAGGCCCAAAATATTTCTTTGAAAGAAGAGCTAGCACAAGAAAAAGCTGCAGTAACTGTCCTAAGGCAAGAAAAGGCTGCACTAGAGAGGAGGTTTCAGGATAAATTGCAACAAGCCACACAGTTTTAGCAGCAGTTGTTGAATGAGCAAAACAATGCTGCTGCAATTCAGGCCCAACTCCAAGCTGAGCAACAAGTGACAAAACAGTTGACACTTGAGTTGGCCAATAGGCCCAAGAATGTAGGAGTTTTGAACCTGGTCAAGGAGCTATATGTGTCAGTATGGAAAAGAATCTCTGAAGAGATTATCCAACTCAGACCTTCTTTAACTTTCCTATTAAATGCACAGCAATTGTGTGATAAGGTAGAGACTTTAGTTTAGGCCACTCTGTCCACGGTTTCTTTGAGAGTTTCTGATTCTCAGCAATTGCTGAAGAAACTATATGATACAACTGATGAAACATTGTCAGCAGCAGGGATCAGTGACAGAATGATTACTGCAAAAAGGGTGAATGAAGTTCTCAGTTGCAATTTAGCTGTAATTAATTACCAAGAGCTCCTGGATGTTGTCAAAGCAAGAGTCAAAGATATGAAAAAGCATATAGAAGATCTGGTACAATTGGGCCTTCCCTCTCCTTTTCCTGATAGCAACACTGTGTTAATGATTGATGAAATCAAACCTTTACTGTTAACCAGGCAGAATGATCAGTCAGTTTTCCAGGGTTTAATAGATTCTTCATTACTGCAAGAAGTGGAAGCTGTCTTGATCCCCATGGCTCAGCTCAAGTTCTAATTGAAGGTTGTGGTTCATGTTTTGTAGAGGTTTTCACACAAGGATATCATTGACCTTGATTTAGCCTTCTAGGATCTGCAGAATAAACAGGGACTCTCTGCTGCCGAATGGTCTGTTTATCAAACAGCTTTACAGAATCTCTAATTTTTTGCTGTATTATATACACATTCTTTGGATTCTTTTTGAGCAGGCTCAAAAGTCCTCAGGGTCGCCAAGAAATGTAGAGTAAAATACTCTACATTTTGTTTCAGTTGCAATGCATCAGCGCGGTTGTGCGTGTTCCACTTTAATTCTACGAGTTTCATTATTTTTTGCCTAAGTCTTAGAGTCAGGCGGAAAGCACCACGTGTCATCATCTAAGACACATTTTAAGAAGTCTCAGACTATCCCAGCAGAGGCCGCGTGTCCTTTTACATTAAAGCGGAGCGCAACAAGTGTCAGCATCCGCGTTAAGTTTCAAGACCCTTATAATGTTTCTAATTAATACTGGTGGGTCCCTGTTTCTAAGTTTCTCAGTGAGCGCAGAACGTGCCATGTGTCAGTTGCGAAAGGTTTCAATAATTTTCTCTAAATTATGTGGAAACCACCATGTGTCCCTTGTTATATCAGCGGAATGTGCCAAGTGTCTGTTTCCACTTGAGTTTCAAGTTTCCTTAAGAGTTTCTGTGAGAGCGCAGAAGGTGCCATGTGTCCTGTGTAGTTGCAGCAGAGCTTGCCATGTGTCAGTCCCATGGGTTGGTTCTTATGTTTTGTAGTTGGTATTAATAGTGGTGGGCCACAGTCTTGTAGCATCTAAATGAAGCGGACGGCGCCAAGTGTCACCTGCCGAGACACAGTTACAAAGTCTCATAGTGCAGCGGAGCTTGCCATGTGTATTTTTCTAAGTGCCGCGGAGTTTGCCATCTGTCAGCTTCCGCGTATTTGTTTTAGTATTCTCTGATGCATAGTAATTAATACTGGTGGGTCTCGGTGTGAAGGTTCATTGATACGGATTATGCCACGTAATGGAGGTGAGCCCAAGGATAAAAGTTGTTGCTCCTTTTTTCTAACAATTATATATGTTTCTTCATTGATGCGGATGGCGACAAGTGTCGATCTCCGCATAAGTTTCTTTAGAGAGTTTCAAGAAAGCGGAAAGCACCACATATAGTTTCAAAGTGATAGCGAAAGGTGCCACCTGTCCTAGTTTCCTTTTTGAAAGCTACTGAGTAGTAAGTGCTGTGGGTCCCATTTTTCATAAAGTAATAGAGTTGTAGCTGCTGCGGATATTGCCAAGTGTCATTTTCTGGTGTCTCCTGAAGAATGAAAGCAGTTCATGTGATGCACGTGGACGCTGCCATCTGTTACGGGTTTTTTGTTTCAAATATGCGGAAGTCACCAAGTGTCTTTTCCTAACTAGAGGGGACGCGCCGCATGTATAGTGTCACAGCTAATGAACTTTCAGTTATTGTAACTGTTTGCGGATCTGAAAAATATTTTCTGTCAGACACTTCCAGTTAAGCTCCAGTTCGGTTAGACCATTGGGATTTGATTGTGCATGCAATCTATGGGCCGATCTTATGCTATAAATATGTAACAATGATAGTAGGTTAGGATGGAGTTTTCATTCAGATAGAGAGATTTTTCATAGAGATTGTTATCTGAGATTTACGAAAAGTTTTGAGACTTTTTGTTGTGCCAGTGAATGTCATTTGCCTTTGTTCTATTATTCTTGATTTAGAAGGTTAATATAACTGTGCATGTATCTGTGCCTTTTATGTTGCTAAAAATTAATGAGAAGACTGAGTTCTGTGCCTTGTTGATATTTTCTGTGTCATTGCAAAATTGTCTAGTTACAAGCCTTTGAGATTATTCATTATAGCTGTTTATGTTAATCATGCAACATTTGCTCTTTAACATAACTAAATCTTGAGGATAAGCTTTACTATGCTTAATTTGAGAGAGACACGTATTACTCAGGCGCATCGCCATAGATAAATTTGTCTTAAATGTATCTTTATTTCTGTTAATTCTACTCTTTTCTCCAAACTCATTTTTAAGATAGAGAAGAGCCAGCTTCTTTAAAATCTGGAGGTAGTTTCAGGTCGCAAGTCCCACATTCCTAAAACTTCCCATGGAACCTGTGCAATTTTAAGCATCAACAAGCACCTAAGCTAAAATTTCAGTGAATTGAAGTCTGAAGAACAACTTCGGTAGCTAACCCTAATTCTCTTAAGAAAAAGGTATTTCTCTGCTAAGCTTTGAATTTGTAATCTTTTGAAATGGCTACTCCTCTGGTTGTGAACATCACTGAGCGGCCTAGGCCAAGTTTTAAGAAGCATCCTTTCAAATCCACTAAAGTTGATTCGATGGGAGCATTTTCTGGGGTTCCATATGGAGTTCTGCACATAGAGGTTATTAGGGCTTATATTCACGTGCCTCTAGAGGAGCATGTGACTCAAGGTTTGTTAATCTATTCATGAATCACTTAAAAGGTGATGATTTTAAGCTCAAACCAAAATACAAAGCCCTGAAAGATAAGAAGTTCATACAATTTGTTGAGTTTTTGTGTTTTGCAGAGGACGAGTGGGTCAGTATGTCTTGAGCCGTATTCATGATGAGTTTCTATGGTTGAATCATACATTCAAAATCACAAAGGATGCAATAAGGGTAGTTACAGGATTGAATTCAATTAGTACTTTGCCTCAGTTGAAGGCTGTGAAGAATTAAGAAGTCATCGAGGCAACCTGACCGAAATTTGACAAGAGAGCCATGACTATAAATGACATAGAGGATCTTGGGATTGGTTTGCATCAATGGTGATAGGATATAGGATATATTAATCTAGCAGAGAAAATTTAGTTTCCAGAATAGCCATCTATGCTACATATAAGTCGGTAAAAGAAGGTGCAAACTATGATCTTTGTGAATTGTTGCTGAACCAGCTTATGGAGAATATAAGTGAGATAAAGAAGGACAAGAAATACTCATTCAAATATGGTACGCTAATCATGTGTCTTTTCTTCTATTTCTTGAGTGAGCTTCCAAGAAACAAAAATATAATTTGGTCAAATGACAAATCGGTAGCAGTCCAGATTAGGAATCATTTGAGTTATTTGGGTAGTCATGATGCACAAAAGACTGCACTTTGGGGATTCTTCAAAAACTTCCAGGGTATGATGCAAGCTAGGGATAGAATACCTAGGATTGTTGTTGAAAAATACAAGGACACCATCTGTTTTATGGTTACTATTGATCAATGCAAAATGGAAGCAGTAGAGCCTAGAGTTATGTGGATCATGCCCATGGGGTATGAAGTGGATGGGCGTGTGTTGGAACTATATGCACAACATTTGTTAAGTCAACCTAGGGATCCGGCTGAAGAGAGATTTGGAACTTATGAAGAAATTTCACAAAAACTGCATCTTGAATTCAAGGCTCCTGAAACCAAAAGGAAAGTAAGTAAAGAAGTTGAGCAGTTGGCCGAGAATCTAGGCCTTACTAAGGAGGCTATGAGGCAATTCAGGGAAAGAATAGAAAAGGCTAAGAAGGAGAAGTAGGATAGGGAACAAGAAAGTGTTCCGACAGAACCCCCTTCCGAGTCAAGGTCTACTAGGAGTACTAGTTCAACCCTTGGTGCATCACCTTCTCTTGTTGCAGAGAATCCAAAGAAAAACCTACCGGTACGGAAGGAAAAAGAACAAAAGCAATGGGCAAGAGGTCATATGGTAGTATGGAGAAGGAGGATGAAGAAAAGACTGATTCAGATGAGGAGGTTAAAGAGTTGAAGGCCTCAGGCACTAAAGTTGTTAAAGTGTCTAAGGAGAAGCCCTCCAGAAGCAAAAAGCCAAGTAAGAGGCATAAGTCAGAGTCTGATGCTGAGAAGCCAACTCCTTTTGTGGAGGACATCGTTAAGACAATCACTGTAGATGGAAACCTAAAACCAATGACTAAATTCTATGATCATTATAGTGATGCTGACAAAATAATTTTGGAGGATGCTACTATAAAATATTTGAATGTATTCAACAGAGCTCTAGTGAAAATTTTTGCAGAAATCCCTAAGAGTTTAAGAGACATTCTGGAAATAAGAAAAGAAGCTACTAAAGCAAAAGATCTGGAGCTAAGGAAACATGTAATGTCTAGTCTATGTCTGGTGATCTCCATAAAAGAAGCAGATAAGATTCTCAAAGAAGTCAAGAATGATTTCAGAAGCAAGAAAAGGATGAATAAGCTAATGATTGGAGACATTGATGAAGTTGTTAAAGAAACATAACAAATTCTAAAGAAATCATTGGACAAGAATAAGTTTTATGTGGTTACAGAAGAACCAATTGATACTGAGGATGCATCAGTTGTAAATGATGAAGAACTCTAGAAAAATGAGCAACAAATTGGAGTAGATGATGTCTCCATTCCAGAAGAAGAAACATTGAACAAAGAAGATGAAGAAATGATGAAGGAAGATCAAGAAAAAGAAATTGATGATGGAATTGATTCCTCCACTCCGGATGTTGAGGAATTTGACAATACTGCCACTGAGGATACAACAAATCCTCCAAAAGAGAATGTAGAAGATATCTCTAAGATAGATAAAAGCAAGAATGCTTCTAATGATGATGTAGAGAAGGCAGAAGCAGAGAAAAAGAATGAAAATGATGAGCAAGACAATGAGGTTGACTCCAAAAAGGGAGAAGATGGAGGCCCTGAAGAGCTTAAATCTGTAACATCATATTGGGCAAGAGACACTGTAGAAGCAATGAAAGACATTTTGGAAAGAGATAAACAAATTGAAGAAGATCAGGATATAATACAAGGACCAATCAATTTTGATACTTTGTCACCGGTGCAAAAGATAAAGTTGGCCTCTATTGCACAAGCTAAGGCTAGAGAAGAAATCCTAAAGTCTCATATAGAAGATAGCGAGTTTCTTGGTCTTGCATCTGAGATTTTGGAGAAAATCATGCCCACATTTCAGAAGGACTCATCAGCATCTCCCTCCATCCAGTTGAAAAATGTGATAAACTTTGTAAGTTCTCATTTTGAAACCTTAGAGAAGTTAGCAGAAGTTAAAGTCAGAAATGAATTTAATGAGAAAAGGTTTCCTAAAATAAAGAAAATAATTAGTTATGATAGATCAGGGCTTGATACTAGTGTAAAGAGTATTTAGAATGCCCTATCTGAAGAAGCAGAGATTTATAAGTTTTGCTTAAACCGATCTAAAGCTGTTGAAGATATTGAGAAGAAAATTAGGGACTTAGAGCTCAAATTGTCTAACATTTCTCAGTCATATAGTCCTTTAACTGAGTTTCTATCTACCAAAGAATGCCAAGCAGTGAGTTTACGGAATGAATTGAGTGACCTGGAGAAAGAAACAGTTAAAGTTTTGGGCAGATTGGATGAGCTCTGAGGACTGAATTCCCCCAAATTAGAAACTATGTATGATCTATTGGCAGAATCCCAAGTTGTTGCTACTACTAGTGATCCTACTGATCTTCAAAAGGCAGAATCACAGGCATTTTTGTTTAGTGTGCATATATCCGTTTTGGGCAGCATAAAGAAGAACTGGGATAATGAATTATAATAGTTGAAAAACATTTTTGGTGACATCTTTTTGCTAATGAAAAGAGCTTAAGGACTGTGTGTTCATATGCGGGAGTATATACTTCAAGTTTTGACCCATGTACATAAGATTTTTGCATAAATTTTGATATGCAGATCCTAGCCTTTGCCATTGATGTCAAAGGGGGAGAGGAAAAGAAGTGAAAAATGAAGAATTAATCTAAGGGGGAACATTGGAAATCACAAGTGTATATAGTAAGGGGGAGCTGTTCTAACACTTAGTCATTTTTCATTAAGTGTTGCCATCAATGCCAAAGGGGGAGACTGTTGGCAAGAGACACTGCTAGCCATGTCAGGTGTTGTCATTGATGGCAAGTAAATCTATCTTACACATCCACATTTCATCATTGGATCATACCGGAAGTCAGATTGCAGATTTATCTAAGTCCAGATAGACAGGAATAGGGCATATGATAGGGTTCAGCATTTTGGTCTGCATTTCTCCACAGGAAATTATATTGTGCTGTAGATCTAAGGGAATGTTAAGGGATGTCAGGGCTACCTAAATCCAAGATTTTAGCCTCTGGTGATGAAGGGAGTGTAAGTTACAAGCATCTGAGTATTGAGTTTTGGTTAGACAGTTCAGTCTAGTGAAGAACAGGCTGACTAGGTGTTTGATCCTTGTGCAGATGAAGAGAAGTGATTGGTCAAGTAATTTATGAGATCCAGTGGTATTGTCCAACATGTGAGGTGACATGGATACATCAGTTCTAGTTGACATTGGTGTTTGTGCATGGATTCAGCCGACAGAACAGTGTTCTTAAAAAGTCTCTAAGTTTTTCTTAAGGCCGACTGCAGTTGATGCAATTTCATGTAGTGGATATATATGATCAATGGATTCAAGCATTTTGGTGTGCGAAGGTGTGAATATGAATGGTGAGGTGTGAAGTAGAACAGTATCAGGTGCGAAGTGAAGAGACTAAGCTTTGGATCATGGCAGAACAATGAAGCAGGGCAAAGAGAGATGAAGTATGTAAATTTAGTTTGTTGGGCTCAACTGGAACTATAATCTTGCATTGTTAGATGCTATTCCTTAGTTCAAACATTCCAGTGAACTTTTGTAATTAATTTGTAGGTAGTGAGCCTCTTTGAGTAGTGAGCTCTGGGTAGTGTGCCCAAAGGCATGTGCTTTCCCATTTGTAATACTTCTAATAGAGTATAAATTCTTGTGGGTTAACTCCCACCGTGGTTTTACCCTTAACCAGGTTTCCACGTAAAAATCTTGGTGTTCATGTGTGGTGATCTTGTTGTTTTTGTTCTTGTGTTCATGCTTCTCTTTTGGATGTATATGATAAATTAATAAAGGAAAAAAATAATAAGTTTTGTAGAACACTGATTCACCCCCCCCTCTCAGTGTTCCTTAATCTCAACATAAGATACAAGAAGTCAATTATCACTAATAGAGGAATAATGATTGGAGAAGGAATATTTGGAGAGGAATGAAGAGCTAAAAAAGGAATCTATTATGAAATATGGAAAGAAAAATAAAGTTATGGTAATAAATAAAGGAGGAATTGACACCACATAAGGAAAAGTGTTAAGCAATGATCTAGAAGAAGATGAATACAAAGAACAAGATTATTTTCCAACAAAATTAAAACATGATGAGATATCTAAAGACACTAGAAGGATCATCCTAGAGGAAAAAAGAAAGGAAGACTAATTCAAGGCCTTCTTTTTAAAAAGAGAAGATGGGAATCTATTAAAAGAATTGGAAAACCTTGTGGAAGAAGAAAACATTCTAGGAAAATTGAAGCAATTCTCAAAATATTGGAACAAGACTAGAAGCACTAATTTGAGACTATAAATCAAAAGTGTGGAAAAAAACCCAAGGAGATAAAAGAAAAGACCAATCTTGATAGAACTTCAGGTAAATAATAGACATTTTAAGAATGTAAAAGGCTAAAAAACACTTAGAAAAGAATAAACAGAAGCTATACAAAATGTGGCGATTTCAAACAAACCCAACCTCACTAGAAGTAATAGTAATATCTAATTCTTCCACCACACAAGAAGGTGGACCATCACAAGTACACCACTCTAAATGTGTCAAGATGGAATCCCCTAGATTTAAAATAGGGATTCATAGACACATAAAACATTAAGTAAAGAAGAGTTGGAGAAATGATCCCTGCCAACCACTACAAGAAGGAAATTGTTGACATCTAGTTCCACACCGCAAGGATAGAAAAGGCGCCCAAGTCTTTCGTAAGAGAAGTAATAGAGGCCCTACTACAAATGAACATTGAGAAGAAGGGAGTAGAAACACATCATGGGAGAAGAAAAATAAAATTAAAAAGGAAATACACACTGGTACATATCATGGACTCCAACAAGGAAGAAACAAAAGGAAGTGGCGAGAAAAAATTCCACCACCTAAGAAAACAAGTGCAACAAAGAAAAATCATCTCATCTTGAATAGGTAGTAACATAAGAGAAAATAGAATAAAAGGAAGAAGAAGAGGAGAAAACATAGAAGAAAGCAAAGGTAGTAAAGGAAAAAGTGGAGGAAGAAGAGGTAGGTATAGAGCAAACACCACTAAATAAATCAAATGGATCATCAAAGGAAAAGGCCACTACAACTACAAAGAAAAATCAAGAAGATGAACGTAAAATGGACCAATTGCAGTTGTACAAAGAAATCTTTACCAAAGGAATGCCACTCACAATAGTGCAAATGAATGCACAAGTCAATGTGCAAATAAAAAATTCATTGAGAAAGCAATGTTAGATTCTGTTTCTAGAACACTCCATACACTTGTAGAAATAATAAAGGGATTCCTAGAAGAGTTAGCAAAAGTATTAGAGTATAAAATAAAAGAGGCAATAAGGGCAGAAGAAGACATAAGGAAAGAATCCCTAGATAAAACTATGATAGAATTATCACGAAAGAGAAAGGAGAGATTAAAATAGTTACAACAACAAGAGCTAAAATCAAAGCATAGAGTGTCCACACACTTTTGTCCCAAGCAAATGAAGTAATAGAAAGTGTCAAGAAAGAAACTAGAGAGGCTACCTATAAAGTCTTCACCACATTGCTACAAAAAGAAAAGTAAGAAGCATTACAACAAGAAAAATACTAGAACAACAAGTAAAATAAAAGGAAGAACAAATACAACAAGACTTATCAGAGCATGAGTCCTCCTCACTGAAGAAACCTCCACCATCTTTGGATCTAATGTAGAAGATCAAGAAATTTTTGGTGCAACATAGGTAGTTACAACCTATACCTTTAAATTTGTAGTTTCCAATTACAAACTTGTCATAGATATCCCATTACAAAAACTTCAATTGGGGGAAATGCTATAGTCAACGATGAGGGAAGATATGTTAAAATAAGTAGATATAATAGATATTGTAGATGATGTTTTGAGTACTCCACAAGTGGCATCACAACATATTGTCAAGGACACTTCAGCTCCCTTGGAACAACAATTGAAAACATCCATCAATAAGTTTTTACAACTATAGAGTTAGGAAGAGGCAATTTCTAGTGAAAATTAAGAAGAAACAATTGAAAGAGACAAGGAAGAATTGTGCCACTACACACACAAAAATGGAGTTTGAAGTAAAGAACATGCAAACTACAGAGGAAAATGTTAATACAATTTATAAATTTTGTCTTGGTTGGCCAACATCAACAAAGGCCTTGAAGGTACAACTAGAAAATATAGAAAACTAGATAATGCAACAATCAATCACCTATGATTCTCCAAAAGATGTATATGGGAACTAAAGAGTGTATGTAGAGACTCTTCATAATTAGTATCAGGAAGTGCAGGATCAACATGAAAGCCTAAGAGCATAGATCAAACAACTTCTTGGACCAATCATCCTTCATCTCACCCACAACATTGCTTTACTAACAAAAGATAGAAATGTTACAACAATAATTAAAATCCTTGATACCTTTGAAGAAGGATCTAACATAATCTACTTAACATCAATGGATCGATAATTTTTTTGTAGCAAAAAATAATACAATGGGATAATACATACACCCAACCCAAATACATCTACAAACACATTTTTTCTTGAGATAAATTTTTACCTTCTCACAAAATTTTAAAAATAGGGGCATGATAATTTTGTTCATTTTGATTATCTTTGTCAAGATAGAGCCAAGATGTCTTGTTGACAAGACATCATTTCAAAGGGGGGATGATGTTAGTAGGACATAGCCAACATTGCACTAGGATTCATCTAATGCAACACCAACACACCCAAATGACACAATGTATACAAGAAGACGCACTCTTTGTTATTCTTATACTTGGATATAAGTATTGGCTCTACTAATGTAATATAAGAGATAGATGTAGATATGTGTGTGCATGTGTGTGTGTGTAGAAGATGGTGTAATAAGATAAGATATGATGTAATGTGGGCTATGATATATATAGAATAGGAGGAATTGTAATAGAATGTGGTTGCACTATAGTTTAATGTTGTAATAAAGTTGTTTATGGTGATATATATAATATACCACAAGTTGATCCGGTCTATTTATGTAATGTGTTATGATGCATAATGTGTATGTTAGTAGATGCATTTTATTAATTTTATATATTCTTTCCTACTATAACCTTCTATAATCCACTACATAAATGCTTTGATCCTCTTCTTATTCTTAACATTGGGGTATAAATATAATAATTCAAGTAACTAAAGCCCAGATCTTTGATCTGTGCCCATTCTTGCCAACACACTTCATGTACACATTTGTAACTCTTGTAAAGTTATAGTTAGAACCTAAAATGAACTAATTGTAATTTACCTTCAAGCTTTAGTATCCCTCATGTAATTTGGTAATTGCAAACCTACTCTAGGACCTAGAAAGTTCACTTCAATTGCATATAAGATTCTAAACTCTACCTACATTCTTGTAACTACAATTATGCAAGCAAACTACAAAATCCCAAAACCCTCCAATAACAAAACCCCTAGAATTGTTGAAATTTTATTTGTAAATTTACACTTGCATCTTGAGTCAAAAAACATGCCTATTTACTAATTGAATTGTTTGTGTCTTGTTTCTTTAGAGATAAAGGATTTTGGGCATATGGCATCACCTCAAAAAATGAACTATGAGTTTAAATGAGTTGTTCCTCCTTTGAAGCTCATCTTAGAGGTGGTGAATATTTTAAATATAGATCTTGGGCATGTGAGTTTAGAACAATTCTACAAAAGAGTAAATGAAATGAAGAAAACAAATAGAAAATTTAATGATATTGTAGGAAGTGGGATCATTTAGGTTGTTGCCTTCCTATCTCAGTCCAATCCCTCAAATTAATGTTGACCCATGCACAATTATATAACTAGAACACTAGAGAGATTCAAAATTCTATAGGCCAAAAGGTGCTCTAGATCATGCTAGAATACACAAAAGAGACTTTTAGAATTCCAACCCATGATAAGTATGCAGACATACCTATTGAGTCAGATAATCAATTCTATGAGGATAATTCTAATCAATGCCTCTAAATACTCAATAAAGGCTAGCTAAAGAAAGAAAAAGCTATAATTTCTAGAATGCCTAAGACACTTCACCAAAGTGAGTTTATGGAAGAAGTAAGTGATTTAATTGCCATGCTTAACAAAATTCTAGGAAATCCAATTGCCAAGGAGTTCCACCCATTGATGTTCCAATTTATTGCTAGAATTCTAGATGGTAAAGAGTACATTGACCAAGGTACTCTAATTAGAAATAATTTACATAATTAGATGGTAGAGGTTATTCTTTTAAAAAACCTCTTTATGACCTCCTACCTAGTCTACTCAATTTTCAGGAGGGCTATACTCCCCACATTAGAAAGAGATGGGGTCATGGGTGTTGGTGGTAGAAAAAAACTAGTTTATGAGCATTATCCATAGCTTGAACTCAAGGCAAGTAAAAAACATTTTAGAAGGGTGAATGATTCCTTCATCTTCCTCATTATCATAATGTTGAAGAATGATATTAACAAGTATATGTTAAATGAAGCAATTGCTATTATTTCTTTGTGGGGAAGTTGATGTATTTAGTTTTTCTCATATATTAGAGTTGGAGGATTCATTAGTGTTACATATTAGCTTCAAAGATATGTTTGTGAAGCTACTAGAAGTTCATAAGGTTTTATCGAGAAAACATAAAATGAGTATTGAATTCCCCCTAGCAATTAGGGATTACACTTGCAGACTTATGCAAGTGTGAAAGGTGTAGAGGTAGAAATAACTATGGTGACCCTTCACCCCTTTAAAAGGAGAGTAACATATGACCCTAGGCGACTCATGGAAAATCACATAGGGATAACATACATGCACAAGCCAAGTCTTGAATATTTTTGGTTTGATTGTGATGATGAGAATGAAGTACAAAAAATAGATTATTGTAGACACAACATTTTAGATTCAAGATTTTAGGATAAGAGATGTGCCTAAATAAATATTAGATGATGGTAAAGTGTTTGTTCCTATGTATGATGAGAAGTAGATATTTTATAAACCAATTCCTCTAATTGATTGGTTTGTTCTAGAATACAAGGCAAAAGAGGAAAACAAAAATTGTGATTAATAGGAGCATATCATGGTTGAGAAAGAAATTGAAGGAACCAACAAAGAATGAGAAAGAATCACCAAAGAAGAAGAAGAAAAAGACTAATAAATTACACAAATAGAAGGAAGCTTATTCTACTTCTACCCTTCCAGCTACAAAAATAGTTGTTAACAAAATAGTAAATGTAGAGGACTTGAGATAAGAACCATTAGAAGATACAAGGAAGCTAGTGAGGAAGAAGAAGATTCCTAAGATAAAAATCAAGTTTTCTAGTTGTTCTCAAGAAGGAAAAGATATGCAAATCTCAATTTCCTCTATTTAATCTCCATAAAAGTTACCTCCTCCTCTTGTGGGAGCCCCATCTCCCAAAGATAACCCACTTTTCCTCCTAAATATCCTTCACTAGTTCATATATCTCCCTATCCTCCAAGTTCTCCTCCATATCCTCCATCTCCCCCAAAACAACCTCCACCTTTAGAGAAGAGTCCATCCTACCAAACATCTCCTCTACCTCTAGTTAAGGATCATCAAAGAGAACAAGTTGGAAATAAAAATACAACATAATTAGATAATTCCACTTCAAATGCTCCAATATGGCTTAATTAGACATTAAAGAGAATAAAGAGGGTGATTGAACTAGTGAATGAAGATTTTTCCTAGTTGTAAACCCTCTTCACACATCTGTCTCCTCTTAAGAGAGTTAAAATTAGGTCTTCCATCTCTATAGATGCACAAAGCATGATGTTTGTGAGATTTATGCTCCTCTATGTGATAGAGTAGAAGGAGAAATGGAAAAGTCATATCACTAGATCTCTAAAGTAGCCCTTACAAAGAAAATGAGAGATGTGTACATGAGAATGCAAAGAATACCATTGACATGATGATACAAAAGTTGTGAAAGGAAGTTGATAGTGGTAACACTTCCTACACTAATCAATGAGGAGAGAAATGCATGCAACACATGATCTAGTAGTTTCAAAGGAAAATACACACACAAAAGATTATACCACAATGACATAATGTTTGTACTAGGAAAACACTTTCGAATAAATCTAGCCTCCAAATATTGAACCAATGTATTCACAATACCATTCCAGTTACAATACACCAATAGGCTCAAGCATTCATAAGAGAACAACCAACGCAAGTCTAGAGAAATTTTGATAGTATAACCCCATGCAAAACCACATCATACTACATCTCCATCCTAGGCACCACTATATAGAATATACAAATCCAAAAACCACAAATTGTAAACCATAAACCATGGGATAATACCACTCCCAAAAATGGCACCCAAATCTTCATGAGGAATTCCAAGGCCCAACTCCCATGATGAGTCAACATGCTAATAATAGATGATTCTCTTATGTTGTCATAACCCATCATAGCTAACTCACCAACTTGCACACTCCATTTTGGCTTGATTATTCCTATTCAAATATGCCTTATGATGCATCATTTCTTATGTCGTAGAGTTGGTCAAAAGTAAAGTCTACTATGTAACTCCCTATAATCATGCTCTTACACGTGTCATATAATCTGTTATAAGTAACCCCCACATCTTACAATGCCATAATGACATTAGATTTTCTTATAACTTCTTAGACACATTATAAATTATCTAACATGTGGCAAAAAGTTCCACCTCAAAATGGGATGCCCTCTTTCCCATGTGAGGACAAAATAATAAAAAAAAGTAAAATAAATAATTAAATACAAAATATTGGGATGGAAGGTTGAGACACATTTCCCAACAAGATGGACAAGGATAAGGAAACCAAAGTGTGCATTTTAAGAATAAGGTGAAGAAAGTAACTTCATATGTGCAATATTTGGTAGGCCTTATACAATCCTCTATGCCAATGTATGCCCCCTAATTTATAAATATTACAAACAAGGGCATGCCCTTGTAGGAGAAATTGGTTCCATCATAAAGGAAACCAAAACTTAGATAGACGACTTGAAACATTAGGAATGAAGCTTATTAAGGAAGATTATATTTATATCACCAAATTCATGATGAATTGAACTACTCAAAAGATATTGAAAGTAAATATAATACATAATTGAATGATCTAAAGTGGCATAATTTGCTACAAATTAAGGAAATGGCCAAGGTCAATTTCGATATCCTTGTAGTTGAAGGGATTTTTAGCATCTTAGATCCAACTTTACAATTGGAATGGATTGAAGTTAATATTTTTAGGATTGAAATACTTGATGTAGTGAAGGCAAAATTTAGACAAGTGGATATTGTAGCTCATGATGCCCTGTGCAACATACAAGGCTTCATAGGAATTTTTTGTGTGAATCTATGATGATCAAAGATCCATGAACTCCATGAGAAATTTGAGAGAATAATTTGTAATTTATAAAGAGATGTCATTTGATCTCAACACCACAACTATTGATCAACTTATAAAGTTAAAATATTAGTGTAAAGAATTTACAAAATAATAAGTCAAGTGTTAGAGTGTGCCTTCCCAATTGTTAAACATTCATATGTCAAGGAATGCATGTTATATATATTTTGAGGGTCTAGATATTGAAACCATGGAAGAAACAATTGATGAATGTAGATATTGCCAAAAGTAGGCTTGTAGTGACAAGAAAGGAACCATCGATATTGAAGATGATTGATAAAGTTCATATGACACTCAAATGATTGTTAATTTTGAGCTAAATTGTAATGTTATTATTTAATGATTCATGTTATATAGTTTGCACTGAATATTTTATTTATCCAAAAATAGCATTCAAGTTTGTAATTAATGTATTATATTATTTTCAAACATTTGTGAAGTTTAAAGCTAGAATATAATCAGTTGTGGAGGGAAGTCGAAAGGTCACTTCCTCTATATATTGTAATTTTGCTCAAGCATTGTACATGGACTTTTTGGAAATTTTGTAGAATTTGTAGAAAATATTGAGACTTTGAGTTGTTTAGAGAATGAAGAAAGATTATTTTAGAATTTTGTATGTGCTAGCTTTATATTTTGCATCTTCCTATGTTGGTGTGAAACAATATTTTTTTCAAATCTTTTTGTATGAAATATGCCATGTGATGAAAAGGTTCTTTTGAATATTATTTTATTTTCTTGTGTTGGGTGAAATTAAAATCCAATATCTATTTAATTTAATTCACAATATCTCATTTACAATTTTTTACTTTATTTTCTAGCATATTTAAAACCCTACGCATATATATAAAACCTGTAGAAATTGTAAATATTTGGTGTTGTATATATTTTATGGTGTGTGTATTTTGTTTCATTTTTGTCTTTGAATAAGGGTAGCCTCACCCATTTTTAGGAGAAGTTTTTACTCCAAAACTATTAGAAATTGGTAGGTACTAATTTTCCCGCCAACAATGTGAAAGTACATTAGGGTAATACTCACAAGAAAGTACACTATAGACAAGGGGTCAATTGTTAGTGATCTAGTTCACCCACAATATGTGAAATTAACACTAGGAGGAAATTTCTATTTGCCTCCTTGTTAGTTTATTCTCTCTCTTGTAGTTATAGTTTAATAGAATTAAAAATGGTTTATCTTCCACACCCATTATCTCAAAGTTTTTTAGATATAATAGTAGAGGGTTCTATAGGGGCCCTAGCCCTTGATAAAAGCAACTTGCACAATTAGATATTACATCTTAACTCTATCAAGACCAACACAATAACAATTATAAATCCTTTTTCCCGTTGTCTTCTCTAAAGAATTCTATTAAGTCTGCCAAGGATATTCATGTGAAAAACCCTATCTACCCTCTCATTCCCATCCACCAAGGCCTAATCCTGAGGTTGTACCACTTCCATTTGGCCTTGTACCCTCCAAAACAAATTAAGGTTAGTCTAGTTGAGAATACCTCGTCAACCCTATCTCCTATTGCTAAAAGTAAAGCCAAGAAAACCATTGGGACCCCCAAAATCTCCCCTGCAAAAAACCCAAAGGTGGGCCCTAGAATTGAAGAGTGTAGTACCCTTGTTGGGTCCCGTACTCCAGAATCCAAAACTAAGTCATCTAAGAAAGGTAAACTTGTGACCCCTAGCCAAGAGATTAAAAAGGATGTGGGGATGTCTGCTAAAAGGGACCTGAAGATTGTGGAGGATGAGAGCAACGTGTAGTCTAAGAAAGCAAAAATTGAGGAGGACCATGATATGGTTGAGGAGCCTCTAAAAGTTATTGACTTGGACTCAGGAACTAAGCAGGTGAGGAGTGATGATGGGGGAGGTACTGGTAAATAGGGTGCTCTCGGTGTGCGTAGGTCTAGCCGTATTGTTGGAATCCCATCCTCTAATCCCTAGGGCGTGGAAATTTCTAATGATTTTGAATTTGTTGAGGACACCATGGGGGAGGGTGAAGATGAAACACCCATTGAGTCCATGCATGAAGAAGAGGGAGCTAGTCATTTTGTCGAGATGAACAAGCCCAGTGAGGAGGAGATAGAGGAAGCTGCTGAGGAAGCCCAAGGCCGGAAGAAGAAGGGAAGTTGCTCGCTTTGTGTCAAGATGGCTGATGACCTGGTGGTGCTCAAGGCTAGGATGGACAAGATGCAGAAGAAGTGGCAAACCATGGCTGAGTTTGCTGCCAAGGCTCTTCATCGCACGACATTTGTGTTTGTTGTTGTTAAGGAATTTGACGACAAGTTCAGAGATGTTGAGGCAGATAGCCTCGGTGATTATAAGGACATGGTCAATTTCTTGGCTAAGTATGGGACGACTGATAGTCCTTAGTTTTTCTACTAGTTTTTTGTGTTTTTGGTTAGTTTCATTTTTTGTCTGTTGTTCCTGTGCTGTCAATGGACTATTTCTGGCTTGTTTAAGGCCTTTTTGCCTTGGGGGCTACTTTGTATAGGGTCCAGGACCCTTTTTTCCTGCTGAACTAATTAAAAACAAATGTAAATCCACCACATTATGCATAAAATTAACATAGCCCAATACAACATTGAGACTACTATCCTCCATAGTAACCAACAAGCTAATGAGAAAACTACTAATAGAAGATAAGAGTAAGAGCTATATCCAATTATAGAAAAAAAGACTATAGCAACCCAACCCCCACAACCATCAACAAAATAGGGTTGAAGATGACAACAAAAAACCACCATAGCAGCATAAAAAAATTGATGCAAGAGCGTGCACATAAACATTAAATGCTAAATAACCCCCCACCTTTCCTTTCCATTATGTTGAATGTGACCCAAGTCCACAACCTACACAAGACAATGAAATCCAATTAAACCAACCTTGATTGATATGTATTACACAAAATCATTAACACAATATAGCGCATCATGAACATGTTAAAGATTATATATTTTATTTCCATTCATTGGTTGTTAAAATGGGATTTACACTTATTGATAACCATCTCCATGCTAATTTCATTGGAAAACTTGATGTTAATTATCCAAGAAGAAGTCATGTTCCAAACATATCATTCATTTTTTTACTTATCTTTGGAAACCATTAAGGTCGAACACAAGTTTCTAGAGCTTCATTTTCTCCACTATCAAAACCCTCCTTCCACCCCTCTCCCTATAGTCCATCATGGTGAGCCTTCTCCAAGAAACCAACCTCTTGTGTCACAATTCCAAAAAGAATAAAGTACCTTTACACCTTTAATTGATTCTACTAAGCATATCTTACTCCTAAATTGCAATCTAAGATTGTCACCCTACCTCCTTTCAAATAAAATATATTTTTAGTATAGTCACCCACCACTTTCTTGTTTCACATATCATAGAGGATAGGTTGTTATACTTATCAATATCAATCCTTATGGAATAAAAACCAAGATCTTATTGATGAGAAATTAATCTTGTTGTTAATTCTACACATGACACATCTTTAGAATTTGCACGTGTTATGTCTGGCATTGAGCCTAAAAATAAAATGGATTATAATGGTACATCCTTTACATGTTCTCATGATGAAAATTTATTGATTTGGTAGATGAAAATAAGTAAATACATTCAATCCTTTCACCTATGATAGCCAAACTCATGATTAGGAGTCTAATGATACGATATGGATGACCAAGCTTATCATGCATATTTTATACCTATTATTCATCCTAAGGGTGTTCTTACTTCTCACAATGAGTTTCGTCCCCTTTTATCTACTGTTGATTATACTTTTATGGTTAGACAACACTCCTCTAAGCCACTTATCCCAAACAACTAAATTGCCCCACCATTGCTAGGTCATTTTTCCTCCCACTTCCTACTTATTCCATATATGTTCTACTTCCACTTATGGCATCTCCTACTATGATCAACTCATGATTTTTCTCCATGTTCTTGTCTACCTTACACATTTGGGAGCTTTTTTTTCATTTCTAATTTAGTAACTATTTGTATCATTCTCTCCCTTTATTTTTTACTTAATATGCATTCCATGGGTGGTAACTATTTTATTCTAAATGGTGAATAATGCTACCAACAATTGCACCCTACCTTCCATTCTCAACTCTAAACAACATACTTCCCTTCTTGTGCTTCACTACTATATTTGACAGACACATATTCTACTCTCTTCCTTTCTATGGTCAAATGAATGGCATACCATCCTAGTACCACATCTCTTGAATGCCATTGTTTTCTACTCCTCTTTTCTATGACATGAGCTTACATTTCTTATTATACAAGTGCATTTCCAAACATAATATTACTCAACAGAACTCTTATGATTTCTTCTGGATAACACCATACTTGTTTTATTTTTCACTTATGACATCCTTTACTCTTCCCATGGTCTCTAATCCAACTCATGTTATTTCACCTTTTTTTCATCCATCTACTATGTGTTTCCTACTTGTAAGGGTATTTCCTTGTCCCATACTTAAATGTTACATCTTATATAGACATACCATTCTATTCCTCTTGGTTCCTTTCTTCCAATTCATCGACATTGATGTTTAATTGAAAGTCATAAAATCTTAAGGCCACATCTCCCCAATATCCTTGTCTAGTGTTGCTTATGACATGTGCTTAAATTTATTCCTTTCTTGTCTCACATCTTCATTTTTAAACACACAATTATGTGGCAATTATAGGATATAACATCATAAGCCACACTTCCTTAGTACCCATTTCTAGACATAGAGACATTATGCTTTACCTAGTACATTGTACACCATGTTTTCTATTCTCTCTTATGCCTCTATCTTACCTAGTATCTTCATTCATCTATTGCATGGGCACTTTTCTCCTTATCATATGTCATGTTTCTTATGTTTCTCTTTACCATGCCAATATGCACAAAACTTACCCTTATATTGGGGGAAACACTAGGGAAAAACCTTTCTCATCAGATCTCGTTATCTTGACCTTAAATGATCACATCCCTAATACCCACTCTCTTCATGTTCACCCAAATACATCTCCCTTACTTGCATTGTCTCCCTTCTTCTCACTTCATATGCTCTCCCTTTTATATCATCACTTATTCATATGTATTCTCTCATTCCTATATGGTTTTCACACCCACAACTATTGTATCCCTTACTTGCACATTCCTTGTCTTCCACATGCAACATGACACCATAACAACTTTTTTCTACTACTTTTGATTCTTGTTACTCACTTTCTATTACCTCCTACTCATTTCATTATCCTATGCACCATCCCCTCTTCACATTTTCCTTTATATTCCTTCTTACCACATTCATCACACACTTATTACAAATAGTCTCATCATATATCTATCTAATCCTCATCCCTTCACTACTTTCTCCTTTCTTATTGATCATGTCTCTTGCCTTACTCTATACATCTCTTCCACCTCACTCACGCTTGCCTTCATTATTAGGGCAACATTGTGAGGGCATATCCCTCTTTACTTCACCCTCCTCTTTTCCCATCTTATGCTCACACTCTTTATCCTTTCTATATTTCTCCCCTCCTCCTTAAATTGATTGTCTCTTCTCACATCTAATCAATTTAAGGGGGACATATACTCTCCTTCACTTTACAAAGAAAAAACAAATGTGTAATAGTCAACATGATCCTCCATGTATCCTACATCACACACATTTGGTTAGAGTGGTTCTTCATGGACCCTACACCACTCCTTTTTTATTAAACTATATGTTAAAGTGATCCTCCATGGATCCTACATTGCACACTCTTGGTTAGACTGGGTCTCCACGAGCCCTACACTACTCTTGTTTTTATTGTATAGCCTTTTTATAATTGTATTTGTAAGCACCAAAATCACGTAAAACCTCCATGAGGACCTCGATGATGACTCACAATCCTTGTCACGTACATGGAAGTGTAGAATAATGCCTATCAAAAGCAATTCTCTTGGTAGCATGTGGTTTCTTCTTCCTTTTGTTGTTTTCTCTTTGTAATGCTAACTCTTTCCTTGCTTTCGACGCTTTTCAACACTTGTTGATTTTTGTTTCCTGTGCTTGTGACTTTGTCCCTAAGCCTTGTATTCATCCATTTGTTGTGTTTTAACCTTTTCCTAGTGTTTTTCATCCATTCCCACCCCTAGGAGCCCTCTAGAGGACATCCCAAGCCATCTCCCATTGTCAGTTTTCAGTTCAGGTCAACCAGTGCAAATCTCCCCCTATTATTTCCAAATCTCCCTCGTGAGATCCATCTTTTGCAAGTGGAGATTTGGTTTTTGACCCCTATTTGGCCAATTTCTGGAGGCAGTTCACCTCCCTTTCCCCTCCTAGTTTATCTCCCATCCTGCACTTTCACCTAGGACCCCTCCTTTGAGGGTCACCCATGGGTTTCCCCCAGGCGACCCTGATTGGTGAAAGGGGCAACTAGGTGGTGACCCAGTCGTCTTTCCCAACCGTGAAACAACTTGAGTTTTTGGCCAAAAATAGCTCCATTTTTGCCTGATTTTGCTTTTGTTTGCATGAAATTTTGTCCTAAACTTAGAGTTAGCTATTTCATGCATCCAAGCATGCATATTTAGCTCTTTTTTATCTTTAGTTGTTAACTCATGCATTCTCTTAACTCCATTTCTTCTTGAGTGATAGGCTATATTGGTTAGTTCACTCCCTAATTAGCCTAGATCACTTTTGTGTCTTCTGAGTTAACTCTCCAATCAAAGGGAGTTAACTCTCCATCCTCTCCACCTCTTTTAGCCTCTTCAAACCTATAAATATCCCCTCCCCCAAGCGCAAAGGGAGGCATTTTCATTTGTGCACACAGTTCTTACAGGTTTTTGCTCTCCAATTAGCATCCATATGTTCACATAGGACGTTCGAGCCTTTTGCTTTTATTGTTGTCTTATCAAGCTTTGCTAAAATCTCATATAGCATCAATACGTTGCCCACATCACAAGCCATAGTGCTCATAAGCTCACATTGAGCTCTCATTCAAGCTTTCAAAAGCTTCTTTTTGCATCTCTTTTCTGTTGTTACCAAGAGGATCACCTTGCTGTTGCAAGAGGATAAGACATTGCCATATAAGGATTTCTGAGGGTAGTGGACACTCACACGTCTCTTTATTCTAGGTTCCTTCATGCTTTTATTTCATAGTAATTGGAAAATCACAATTTGCTCTTGGAAATAGTAAATGCATGTTGCTTTTTCCTTGATACGCTAAGTAGATCTTGCATTGTTAAAATAGTTTACTTTCAAAAGTTCATAGATTAGATTCATTTCAAAGCAATTTCCTTTTCCTAGAGTAATTGTTCCACATATTCAGAAAAAAAAAAAAAAAAAAAAGCATAGATCAATTGCATTTAGATAACTTCATATTAGATTGCATCCATATTTTAATTACTAGAATAGAGAAAAAACACTTTCATTTCCATAAATAGAAAAAAGCACAAAAATACTGTTTTGCACTCATATAGGCTTGCATGCACCCAAAAACTGAAAAGAACAAAATCATTAGCATCATAGAACGTTCACAAACCCTTGATTCCAACACAAGATCAACTTTGGTCAACATTAGGCAAAACCCCTTGATTCTAACACAAGGTCAACGCAAAGTCAAACCTTAGGTCAAACAAACCCTAAGTCAAAACCCTAGGTCAAATCGAGGCTAGCTTTAACTATCTCTCTCTTGGTTTAGGTTCATGAATGTGCCCTAGACTTAGAGTTGAGTGGGTGAGGGAAATCCTTGACGAGATAGAGGAGATCCAACCCAGACCACAACAAGACCAACAAACAATTCAACAACAACAACAAAGGTTAAGGATACAAGCTATCATTCAACAATTCGAACAACGACACCAAATCAAAAGAAGTATCAATGAAAACAATAGTCAACCTACACAATGTTGGAACCTTAGAACTCTAAACAGAAGAACGATGACTAGTACCCTTTAGGTCATAGTTATTTTGACAACGACGGTCACAGAACATCAAATTAGAATCAACGCACAAGAAAGGCCCTAGGACCGGCTGACCACTCTCTTCTATTTCCACAAGAGTGAGAGTGATGTGGAGGTTCGCCCTGTGGCAAGGAGAGGGGTTCATGCATGCACCAAAGCTGACTCAACCGCCCTAGGCTACCAAGTCATGTTTTTGAGTGTATAGTATCCCTTCTACCTCTTGCATCTCCTTTATAGTCACATATCCTCTTCCTATACCAGTTCCTTTATAGCCCATCTCACATTGCTTCCAATTCAAAAAATCCTTTGTGGATCTAGGCCATCACCCAGTTCAACAAAATTAAAGTAAAACTAGTTGTAGAATGTGTGGAACTTGTTCTTCTAAGTATTTTCATGGCAAACACTAATTTCTCCTGTGTGTTTTACAGGCCTAGAAATGAAGTTGGAGCAAAAGACAAACAAATGACATTAAGAAGAGTTTTTTAGTATCCTTTTATGTATTCTCTTTTCATTAAGTATTATAAAAATAGTTTTATTTACTTTAGCATATACTTAATTCACTATAGCTCACATGTACACAAAAGTGAGGGCAAAATATAGAGACAAAAAGTGCATACTTCACACTTTTCCACTTCATTTTGAACTTAGTTTAGCATCAGTGTTTACAATAAGCATGACTTGGACTAATTTTGATCCTCTTGGAGCACAAATTACCCCCAAAACACCTTATCCTAGCTAAACATGGCCCCTCACACTATAGATACCAAATATCATCCATGTTTCTGCTTTTGTGCAACTTGGGATGCTTACATGACATGCTAGTGTCCACTTGGACATTGTTGTGCACAAGAGTGTCCCACACATTTATAATTGTCTTTTCTCAACTAGATAACTAGCTTTCTCCCTAAAACATAACCCTAATCCATGTTTAACAAATAGATTAGCCCTAAGCATGCACACTTATTTGAGTAGATTTACTAAAAATAGAAATGAAAATTATCATTCACTAACACTCTCAAGCACATGCATACACTTTCCTCTCCAGGGCATTCTCCATAGTTGTTGCATACACCCACCTCCATTGTTATACTAGCACCTTAAGCCTACACACCTCCAACTCTTCTAATATTTTATGCTAAAAAATGCTTCTAGGGGCTTGACCAATGCAAGCTCCTAAATGTGTCATAGGCACCCCCTTTTCTCCACTTTTTTGACTTAATAGGTGTTGTAGGAGTCGAGGCAACTGCTAATAGAGATAGGTTTTCATGCCAACAAGCACATAGAATGTGATTGCAAATGTAGGAGACACTATTATGTCATTCTAGACACAACCATGATTCTCCAAACACTTCCACAATTCTATAGACATTTCCAAGATTCTTTAGGCACTTCCATGATTCTTCAAGCACTTCTATGACTTTGCAAGCACTTTTGTGATACTAAAACACTTCTTTGATTATTCAGACACTACTACAGATTTTGGAACATTTCTAACTATTGTTAATGGCACCTCCTCTTGTCATCTTCTCAACCTTCAACATATTTTACAATTACCAAATTGAATAAACTTTTAACCTCTTCCCTTTTTCATATTAATTTATTGAAAGGAAGCAAGGTATGCGGAAATGCTTCCTACACTAATCATTGAGGAAAGACTTATGCAAATTTTTACTTTTACAGTTACAGATTAAGATGCACATTAACAGAAAGATAATAACAACTTCCAAATGCAAACACAAATTTCACAACACAAGATATACGTGGGGAAAGCCCTTTTAGGTAAAAAACCCCACACTCCAAAGCCACCCAATATATTATTCAGGAATCACGAAGATTACAATATACTTGCAGAGCAAGCTTTTATAGGAGTATATCGAACTAGAGATCCAAGAGGTAATTCGACATCTATAAGATTTTTACATACAACCTCCATCTCAAGTTCGTGATATATAGGAGATACAATGCAGTACATCGCCAACGGTAATTACAAAACCATGAGCCAAAACCACCAAAAAATGGCACCCAAATTATGTCCAATCAAAGATGCCTTGTGATGTGCCAAACCACACACCAACATGTGTAACTCTCCCCTTTACAGCTCTTTTATGTGTCCAACACGTTTTTACATTTCCCAAAAATAGAAGGTCCAACTTCTGGATGCCATAACTTTTGATCTGGGTGTTTGATTGACAAACTATTTGATTCGTCAGAAAGATTGTGAAGAGATCTATACCCTATAGCCTGCTACGCCAGTTATGACAATTTTCAGGACATTTAGAGAAGTTTTGATTTTGGTAATTGAGTTCAAAGACTTTTTCTGGCAGTTTCAAAAAATAGAAACTTTAATATCTCACGATCTAGTTATGATCTTGAGACGAAACTCACCCAAGATGTTCACTTAGTTGTTTCGCACCTTCTGGAAAAAAAATTAGGTCAATCCCAGCTCAATTGAAGGACTTACTAAAAATAGTAAGTCTCTCTATTTCTAGCTCTTTTGGAAACTTTGAAAGTTCCAAACCATTATCCAAGATAAAGGGTATTCAAAGACCAAAATTGGGAAAAATAGTAATCTTTCAAAGTTGCAAAGTTGAGACACTTTTCTTAACATTCTCCCACTTGTCGAACACCTTGCAAGAGCAAAGGGAGTATCAACACCATGATTTAATTTCTAGGGGTCATGAGGCCCATAGACTCTGAACTCCATCTGAACTTCTCCATGCTCACAGGTTTTGTCAAGGAATCTGCAACATTCGTCAAAGTATCAACTTTCTCCAAGTTTACCTTCCCATCCTCTACCATGTCAGGAACAAAATGGTACTAGACATCAATATGCTTAGTCCTTGCATGGAAAGTAGGATTCTTTGCCAAACATATGGCACTCTGACTGTCACAACAAATAGTAATCTTTCCTACATCAAACCCAACATTAGAACACAATCTCTTAAGCCAAATGGCTTCTTTACAAGCATGAGTTGCTGCCATGTACTCAGCTTTAGTAGTGGACAAAGAGACCACAGGTTGCCGCTTATTCATCCAACTAATAGCACCACCAAACATAATGAACACAAGCACTGGTGGATCTCATGCTGTCAATGTCACCTGCCCAATCTGAATCCACAAATCCACGAATACAAAGTGAATGCCAAGTCCCTGTAGGATAACCATGATAATGTAGGGTATACTCAGAAGTACCTCACAAATATCTAAACACTCTCTTCACTGCATCCCAATGTACCCGTCTAGGATTAGTGATATATCAACTAAGGACTCCCACTGCTTGGGCAATGTATGGTCTTGTCTAGACCATCGCATACATCAAACTACCAACCGCACTAGCATAAGAAACTCTGCTCATATCCTCTATCTCAAAAGGAGATTTTGGACAATCTTCAATAGATAACTTTATCCCCATTGTAACAGGAATAGTTAAAGGTCTGCAATCCATCATGCTGAATCTCTCCAACATAGTGTTAACATACTTACTCTGATCTAACCAAAGTTTTATGTTTGATCTGTCTCTTCTGATTTCCATTCCCAGAATGTATCGAACTACCCTGAGGTTTTTCATCTCAAACTTTGCTGACAACAGAGAGTTCAAATCAGAAATCAAAATTTTACCATTTCCAATGAGTAACATATCATCGAAATACAATGTAATAATGAGAATGCAATCATTGTCAAACTTTTAGTAAACACAATGATCTGATTTTGATCTCTGAAATCCAATACTCAATACAAAGGCATCAAACTTCTGGTACCACATCCTAGAAGACTGTTTCAAACCATACAAAGATTTTTTTCAACTTACAAACCAGATTTTCTTTACCTTTCACCACGTAGTACTCTAGCTGTGACATATAGATTTCCTCCTCCAAGTCACCACGAAGGAATGCTATCTTCACATCCATCTGTTCCACTTCTAGATCATACGCTGTTGTAAGAGATAATAGGAAATGAATAGATGTCAGCTTTGCAATGGGAGAGAAAATCTCACCACAGTCAATTCCCTCCACCTGAGAATACCCCTTTCCAACCAATCTAGCCTTATATTTCTCAACACTGCCATCTACAGCAAATTTCTTTTTGAACACCCATTTGCATCCAACAGGTTTTCATGCTTCAGGCAAAGGCACCAAGTCCCAAGTATTATTCTTTTTCAAAGAAGCCATCTCCTCTTCCATGGCCTCCTTTTAGGAACCTGCATCTTTCATACCCATATCCTTTTTCATAGTTCTAGGCTCATCAGTGTTAGAAATCAAAGAAAAAATACAACTAGAATGATGCAATGAATAACCAAACTTATCAGTTTGCTGCCTTATCCGCGTGGACCTCCTCAAAGGTTGAGGTTGAGGTTCTTCAACTTCTTCTAAACTTTTAGAGCTACTAGAGCTCTCCTCATTATCACGTCCAATAGATGTTTTTGGTTCAACTTTCTCAGGGGTGGAAGGAAGATGAACCACATCATCTTTCTTCTCTTCTTTCTCTGGATGCAAGACAACAGAAGAAGGACTGAGCTCTCTGAGGATCATGCTTCTGCTATACAGAACTCTCTCAGCTACTAGATCCCAAAGCTTGTACCCTTTCACACCGATGCCATAACTGATGAATATACACTATACAGCTTTGTTCTCCAACTTAGACCTCTTCTCCTTAGGCACATGTGCATATTCCTCACAACCAAATACTAGAATGTGTCTTAATGAAGGCTTTTTACCAGACCATACCTCCATAGGTGTCTTATCAACGAGCGCTGATGTAGGAGACCTGTTAACCAGATAACAAGCGGTAGCAACAACTTTAGCTTAGAACTTTTGTTCAAGACCAGCTCCACTTAATATACTCCTTGCCCTCTCCATCAACGTTCTATTCATCCTCTCTACAACTCCATTCTGCTGAGGGGTATACGAAGTTGTCTTGTGCCTCTCAATCCCCTGTTCTTTACAGAACTTATCAAAATCTGCTGAACAAAACTCACCACCATTGTCAGTCCTCAAACACTTAATCTTTCTATCATTTTGATTCTCTACAAGAGCTTTGATCTCTTTGAATCTATTAAATACTTCAGATTTACTTCTAAGGAAATACACTAGTGTCCTACTGTAATTGTCAATGAATGAAACAAAGTAAATAGATTTTGAAATCGAAGGAACATTAACAGAACCAAACACATCAGAATGAATCAAGTCCAACACCTCAGAAGATTTGTGAGAACTAGAATAAAAATGAACACAGTTTTGTTTTCCATAAATGCAGTGTTCACAAAAATCGAACTCAAGGTTACAATCATTTATACCCTCAACAAGATTTTTATTCTTCAGGGTCCTTAAACCCTTTTCACTAATGTGACCAAGCCTTTGGTGCCATAACATTATCTTCTCAGCTGGAAGTTTCATCCCCATAGAATGAGCACCCTTAGGTACCCAAAAAACACGACCATCAGAAGTAGATGCAACAGTGTTTTTCGCTGTTGGTTCCAATGGTGAGGATGAAGACTCTGAAACTCTCTTCTTTGAAATAGAGGCACTATTGCACTGAACTGCGCCTGCATCAAGATGAAACAAACTGCCAATCCGAACACCCTTAGCCAACACCATAGATCCTCTAGTCATCTTGCATCCTCCATTCGAGAAAACAACCTGCACACCCACATCATTCAATTTACGTACAGAAAGAAGGTTCCTTGTCAAACCAAGGATATGCAGAACACCATTGATTCCCTTTACTCGTCCATCAGGGAATCAAATCAAGACTTTTCCACGACCAACAATATTCAGGTGAGAATCATCACCCAAGTACACCTTTCCACCATCGTATTCTTCATACTTCGAAAACTAGCCCCGATGCGAGGGGTCATCCCACAATAATGGGTCACACTTTTTGGCCAAACTTGACATTGAAATCAACATTTTGAACTAAATCTTTACTTTTTGACACCTATAGCCACTAAACTGTTAGGAATTTGAAGATGATGTGAACTAGTGATTTGTGAGATTTTGTTTGTAAATTCTAAATATATTTTAAAAAAAATTAGAGTTAAATTGTAAAAAAAATTTGTCTTCTTTGATAACTAGTTTTTAATAGTAAACAACTTTTTTTTAAAGTGATGTGTATTCTGTAGCACATAATTTTTTTTCTACAAAGGATAAAATTTTGATTCTTTTGAATTTAGATTGGTAACACCGATATATAGGACATGCATTTGGTTTCATAATGTTTTGTTAAATATTTTATTAATTAAGTTTTGAAGTCAAACCAATTATAATTTAGACATAGGTGTATTCCGTAAAACATAACTTTTTCTGTATGTATCAAAATTCAATTTGTCTTTTTTTGTTGAAACAAAGACATCAATACCTAAGGCATAGATATTTTTCAGATTTTTTTTTCACTAATTTAGTAATTTTCCATGTGTATAGAACATAGAACTTGATGTTCGGTGAGAAACCTACATTCACAAGAAATAAAAAATAAATATAATAATCAAATTAAATATATTTAAAATTATACTTTTTGGGAAGCTTATAATAAGGACTACATATTTACAAAACATAAATTTTAAATGAATTCATTTGATCCCCCAAAAGGTAAATCAAAAGTGGGTTTTTATTAGTATTTTGATAGGTGTAGAGGAGACTCCATTATAGGTATGATTTAAAAATAGTGGGGTTCTATCCAAGGGGGTTTGAATCGAAGGGGGTTTGATCAAACCCTCTTCAATTAAAATCTTTTAAATGGAACCTTTCAAGGCTTAAATCATTATATTTTCTAAAAATATGTGATTTCAGCAAAAATCAAGATGTCCTAGAAAGTGTAACCCATTATTGTGGCAACACCCCAAGGTCATGTGAAAAGATGCACCAAAGTCAATAAACCACACATCCTCAGATACATGTGTTGCCAAGGCAGCAACAAATGCTTCTACTTCATCCTGAGGACTTGTCAGAATTTGAATTATAATTCTTCCTTTTATTTTTCTCCTCCTTACACTCCTTGCAGAAGTGACCATGTTTGCCGTAGTTCCAACATAGGGCCTTCGACTTTTCGAGAGACTTAGATCTCCCACGGGATTTGGATCTTCCTTTTTCTTTAGATCTACCACGAACCACAAGAGCCTCCTTAGCCGATTCAGAAGACTTTCTCCACATCTCTTCAGACAACAACAAAGAAACCACTTCATCCATCTTGAAGGTGGTAGTGGTACTCCCAATGGCCATAACAAGGTGGTCTCACAAATCTGGTAAGGAACACAATAATGTCATACATCGATCCTCCTCCTCCATCTTCACACCAACATAAGTCAATTGGGCAACAAGCATATTGAATGTATTCAGGTGATCAGCGACAGATCCTCCATCTTCCATCCTCAAAGAATACAATTTCTTTCGCAGGAATAACTTGTTCACCAGGGATTTAGCCTGATAAACATCTCCAAGCTTCTTCCAAAGTTCCTTTGCAGTCTTCTCTTCATGGATATTCAGGAGCACTGAATCAGCCAAATAAAGTCTTATCAAACCCTTAGCTTTTTGATCTTTTAGATCCCAGTCTTCTTGAGATATTACCATTGGTTTTGTACCAGATATGGCTTCCCATAAACCTTGATCTACAAGCATGTCCTCCATTTTGAGTTTCCACAACTCGAAATTACTACCATTAAACTTCTCTATCTCAAACCTCTCAGATGTGCTCGCCATCTCTTACTTGCAACAAAGATTTCAAAATCCTCTGCACAAGCTCCCACTCAAATGAAGATCAGCTCAAAAAACCCTCTACCCAACAACTAGAACCAAAGGTGATTAGGCTCTAATACCAATTGAAAGGAAGCATGGTATGTGGAAATGCTTGTTGCACTGATCTACTAAGGAAAAACTTATGCAAATTTTTAATTTTACAGTTACAAATTAAGATGCACATTAACAGAAAGATAATAACAACTTCCAAACGCAAACACAAAACTCACAACACAAAATATACGTGGGGAAAACTCTTTCAGGTAAAAAACCCCACACTCCAAAGTCGCCCTGCAGAGCAAGCTTTTACAAGAGTATATCCAACTAGAGATTCAGGAGGTAATTCGACATCTATAAGATTCTTACATACAACCTCTATCTCAAGTTCCTGATATATAGGAGATACAATACAATACACCGCCAACAATAATTATAAAACCATGAGCCAAAACCACCAAAAAATGGCGCCCAAATTATCTCCAATCAAAGATGCCTTGTGATGTGCCAAACCACACACCAACACGTGTAACTCTCCCCTTTACAACTCTTTTGTGTCTAACATGTTTTTACATTTCTCAAAAATAGAAGGTCCAACTTCCAGAGGCCATAACTTTTGATCTGGGTGTCCGATTGATGAACTGTTTGATGCATTGGAAAGCCTGTGAAGAGATCTATCACCCTATAACCAGCTACGCTAGTTATGACAATTTTCAGAATGTTTAGAGAAGTTTTGATTCTGGTAATTGAGTTCAAAGACTTTTTCTAGTAGTTTCAAAAAATAGAAACTTTAATATCTTGTGATCCAGATATGTTCTTGAGACGAAACTCACCCGAGATGTTCACTTAGCTATTCCACACCTTCTGAAAAAAAAATCAGGTCAATCCGAGCTCAATCGAAGGACTTACTAAAAATAGTAAGTCTCGCTATTTCTAACTCTTTGGAAACTTTGAAAGTTCCAAACCATTATCCAAGATAAAGGGTATTCAAAAAGACCAAAATTGAGAAAAATAGTACTCTTTCAAAGTTGCAAGGTTGAGATACTTTTCTTAACATTTATTATGCAACCTCAACTCTTACATATTATTGTTTAAGTAAATTTGAAAAATAACTTATTATTGTTATTTGAAATTGAAAAACATTAATTTAAATTGTTAAATGGATAAATACAACTCTAATATTAAAAGTTGATCATTTCATTTTAAAAGTGTTTTTTTGGGTTACAATATCTTTGTTATGCTTACTAGGATAAGTACAAAGTTGATTTTTTTGGGGTGTTGATAACTTTTAGTTTTGGCAAGTGAGGACCAATGGTAGCTCTAAACTTCACTGCACCATGTGAATATTTTTCATTCTAAACAATTTAGATTCTATGCCACAATGCTTCTGGAATATAATATGTTAAGTCTCCCACTAATGTCATTTAGTGGAAATGGTTCTCATGATGAGTATCTTTGATTTGAGCAAGACATTTCATTGCACTCTGATTATTTAAATATTAAAAAGGTGGTACTAAATAATCGATTGTGCGAGGTGAAATGTTTCTTATGATAAGAGGTGGATGAGGATGATCTTTGCAATTATAAAACTCTCACATTTCATCTTGTTTACAATTTCTTACCTTTTTTAAAGGTGATAACCCAACAGTTTAGATGGGTATTTCTGAAACAAAATGATTACTTCAATGAAAATACCGTTTCTTTTTAAAGAATGGTTTTGACTGGTGAAGAGTACGTGGAAAATTGTGTTCATACTTTTTTTTTTTCTTTTTCCCGCCTCTCTTATTACATCCAGTAAGATATGTATACATTTTAATATAGTGCATTTGCTGGTAGCAAACATTTCACAACATTTGTGAGGTCTAAGATTAAACAGCACGCAAATCAACAGGCTTGACAGGCCAACACAAAATTATTATTCTTTATGTGTGTCCCATTAATCATCACTCTCAAAAATACCAGTAATACAAAGCCTGGTATAAAATTCGAGGGAGAATGTCCCTGTTGATTCGCACAACTACTCAAATTCCTCACGCAATCTGTTTTGACAAGTGATTCAGACAGGTGCTTCACATTGAATTTTGAGTATGAAAAGAACTTTATTTCTGATCTGACGATCTAACTTCTTCAGTGTCAAGGTCATCTTCAGTCGTGATTTTTTATTAGTATTCATCTCCATTGTTTTGGAGGCAATTTCATTTTATTAGGATTTATGTTTGTTATTTTTGAGTCAATCTTGTGGACTCATATTTGATGAGTAAAATTCTTTTAATCTATCTCTCCTGAGTATGATTGACTCTTTAGTCTTCATACTAATTAATTGAATAGATTAAACTCAAATTTTCTCGGATTTAAACTAATAAATCTATGTTCAAAACATTTATAATAGTGTGGGTAGCATAGAGTTGTCGTAGTGTGGGTAGCAGAGAGTTTTGGTAGTGTGGGTAGCATAGAGTTGTAGATTTGTGTCTAGTTGTTGAAAGAAAAAATCCACCATGATTAGCAGAGTGAGGACAAATATTTCTGAAGCATCATACTGGCCCAAACCTTACATGAATATCCTGTTGTTGCTGAGTTTGTCAGTTATTCTCTTAGTTGAAGCCGAGCAGTCTCCAGTGGAAACACTGATGACTTTCAAAGAAAGCCTTAGGGATACCAATGGCATTCTGCATGACTGGCAAAGTTCTAGACCTCCTTGTAGTTGGACTGGCATAATTTGTGATTCCTTGACGAATTCAGCTATCAGAGGCCTTGACTTGAGTTATAAGGGACTCTCAGGTTTCTTGTCTCCTGTAATCTGCCAACTTCCAAATATTACAAACATAGAGGTTGCAGGGAACAGATTTGGGGGGCCATTTCCATTATGGCTGTGTAACTGTACAAGATTGGTCAAGTTGGACTTGAGCTTCAATGGCTTTTTGGGTCCTCTGCCTGAAGCTATTTCAGGTTTTCGCAGTTTAACCTATTTGGATATTTCAACAAATAAAATTTCAGGGTCCATTCCAGAGAGTATTGGAAGACTTCCAAAGCTTCAGTACCTCAATGTCTCAGCTTGCCAGTTTAGCGGTCCAATTCCATCCCAACTTGCTAATCTTTCTGAGCTGACGACCCTGTTTCTTTCATGGAATTTCTTCAGTTCTGCCTCTCTGCCCCCAAGCCTGACTAACTTGACTAGATTGCAAAAGTTTAGCTGTGCAAGATGCTCTTTATATGGAACCATCCCAACATGGCTAGAAAATTTACGAGAGTTGGAATACCTAGAACTATCTTATAACAATTTCTCTGGCAGTATTCCAAAGGAGCTAATGCACTTTCCCAAATTAGAAATGTTGGAGTTGTATATCAATCAGTTAAGTGGAGATATCCCTGCTGAAATTGGGAACCTCAGTTCTCTAACTGATCTTGATTTGGATAGTAACTATCTCACAGGCCCAATTCCAGAAGAGATCACATTATTGAAAAATTTGGGTCTTCTACATCTCTGGAACAATAGCTTGACAGGTACGATCCCCCGAGGCCTTGCTGACCTTGAGCATTTATATGATATTTCTCTTTTCAAGAATCAGTTGACTGGCAACTTAACTTGGCACCTAGGGAGTAAAAGTAAGCTTGTTATTTTTGATGTCTCAAGTAATCAGATGAGTGGTTTGGTGCCTCCATATCTGTGCAGTGGTGGGCTATTGATAAAAATAATATTGTTCAACAACAACTTCCAAGGAAATTTCCCAGAGGAGTATCATTCCTGCACAACTCTCAAAAGGATTAGAGTTCAAAATAACCATTTGTCTGGTACTGTCCCAAAAGGTTTATGGGGACTTCCCAATTTGACCATACTGGATATTTCAAATAATTTTTTCTATGGTACAGTGCATCCTAATATTGGAAGAGCTGTTAAGCTTCAGAATTTTCTAGTTTCCCATAATCAGTTAAGTGGGTCTCTGCCAAAGGAATTAGGAAAACTTCAACTTTTGGAGAACTTTTTAGCTTCAGGGAATAAGATAAGTGGAAGGATTCCTTCAGAATTGGGATTCTGCTCAAACTTGAAGCATTTGTATTTAGATGCAAACAAGATGATAGGAGAGATCCCAAATTCACTTGGTTATCTAGCCTACCTGACAGAATTGAATTTGGCCAGGAATCAGCTTACGGGAAATATTCCAGATACACTTGGGAGGCTTTACCAACTTGCCAGTCTTAACCTTTCTCATAATTTGTTGAAAGGGAGGATTCCATCAAGCTTCTCTAATTTGGATATTCTTTCTTTCATGCTCTTTGATCTGTCCTTCAATGATCTATCTGGTCCTGTTCCTTTCCCTCTAAATGGTGCTGTTTCCGTAAATAGTTTTAGAGCCAATGCTGGGCTTTGTGTTCCTGGGCAGCCAATGCCAAAACAGTGTTCAAAGGCAGAAAGCAGTTTAAGATATCTTCTATGGATTCTTTCTCTGGTTTTGGCTGTATGTCTTGTCACCGTTTCTATTGCTTCCATCATCATCAGGAAGATGATGCAACATACAGATTGGAGCAAAGACAAATTGGACATAAACTCTCACTGGAACATGGTACCATTTGGACAGCTGAACTTCGATAAAGAAGAAATTTTGGGCAGCTTGCAAAGAGAAAATTTGATTGGTCATGGAGGTGCTGGACATGTATACAGGGCATTGCTAAAAAACAATGAGTTTGTAGCAGTTAAGAGGCTGCATAGGAGAGATGGTGATTTCTGCCAGGATAATGGATTCACAACTGAGATAGAAACAATGGGCTCAGTTCGGCACTCCAACATTTTAAGACTGTTGTGTTATTTATCAAATAATGAAACAAATTTACTGGTTTATGAATACATGCCAAACGGAAGCTTAGGTGAATTGCTGCAACAGAGTAAAGCTTATATGCTTGATTATGCAATTCGGTTCAAGATTGCACTAGGTACTGCTCAAGGTTTGTCTTACTTGCATCATGACTGTGTACCTCCCATTGTGCACAGAGATATAAAGCCAAACAATATCCTGTTAGATGATGAGATGGTACCACATATAGCTGATTTTGGAATTGCAAAGATCCTTGACAAAATAATGCCAGCAGGATACACAGTTTCAAGTGTTCCAGGTTCTATTGGATACATTGCCCCTGGTAAGCATACTCTTGGCTTGCATTCTAATTTTTTAAGTTATGAAATAGGAAACTCCAGTTCTTCTTTAATTGATGTAAACTTTTGAAGCACTCTACATGTTGTAAGGTGGCCAGGATCATACCGAACATATAGTTTTCTTACCTTTGCTTGCTTGTGAGATCATTTAACAGTCTGACTGGTGCATCTATCTATAGCAGAATGTAGTATGGAAGATGCTAAAACTAACTAAATTCTTGTGAAAATCCTCGATCTAAAAGTGTGGAATATGTTAACACCGACTTGGTCCTTACCATTAATGGTGCAAGCAGTACCATAGGATCTCACCCTTTAGGACCATCCACATTGTATAACGTCTATTCCTAACCATGGACACATAGGGCATTCTATGCCATCTTCCTATATGGATTTGCTGATCCAAATTTTTATTCTTGCAGAATATGGGTATTCTAATAAAGTGACCGAAAAGAGTGATGTTTATAGCTTTGGCATTGTGCTGTTAGAGCTTTTGACTGGAAAGCAGCCAGTTGCAACAGAGTTTGGAGAAGGAATGGACATTGTGAGATGGGTGGCTACAAAACTCAGAGCAGGAAAGGGTTTACAACAAATTCTGGACACCCGGATACAGTGGGGCTCAGAGCAACACATGATGTTTCTATTGAGAATAGCCTTGCTATGCACCAATAATTTTCCACACAATCGCCCCTCCATGAAAGAAGTAGTAAAAATGCTTTTTGAAGCTGGAACTGACCAAAAATTGGGAAACTTTTCAAGCCGTTAACATCTGATGCAAATGAATGTTTAGTATATGTGAAATATCTGTCAGAATGAATAGGTTTCCTTATATGTTGCTTAAAGTACTTTGTAATAGTTCCTGATATGGAAAAGCTGGTTGTGCAGTGTGGAATTACCTATACAGCCAATCTGGATCACAGCAAGACTGCTAGACAATATATATGCTTTGTAGTAGAGAACAAGGACTCTCTCTGTATTGATGAACTAAATGGAAGAAAGTGATCGAAGACTCAGTCATTCATTCTATTTTCTTATCTTATTGTGTTGTGGAATCATTCTGTCTTTTGTTGTGGGTTTAATTTATTTGCACGAATTGCTTTGGCAAGTTTAACATTCTCAGTCATATTATTCTATTTTAATAAGTGGACAAATTCATATTGATAAAACCATATTATTAACCTAGCATGATGCTCTTAAGGATGTGGAGGACCAAATCAGTCTTAACAAGGAAATACCTATTTATCAACTTGTTATTCTCCGAGCTCCTAAAAAAGTTGTAAATTTGTTAGAATCTATCTATGTAAAATTTCGTTGAGATGGAATTGACGGCAAAGTCTAAAATTTTCTATTTATTTTGAGATAATATCTGTTAAATCAAGCAGTATGGAGGAACTAACGGAGAGATATTGTCTACAAAAACATGTCTGGTGGCTACACAAAAGAGCTAATGGAGTACAAATCTAAGATCTAAAAGTCTAGGTTGCATGGTTCTAGAAAATATATTTTTCACTTCCAATTCTCGGAGAAGGCCTACAATCTTGAATTTTATCTGTAAATGTACGAACCGAATTCAAAGCTTCCAGTTGGATATTAGATGAATAATTGAATAGAATTTATAAATTTAAGAATCGTATTTTAAAAGCAGTTTTTTGGGGATGGTTATTTGCAGGCTCAAGGTTTTGCAACCTTAGAAAACTGCTTTTCAAAATTGCACGGGAAAAACGTAAGGAATTATCGAATGGGTTCCCAAATAAAGCTAGGGAACCCGTACCCATGTGGACATCTCGGACATCTCATTGATGAAAACATCAATAGGGAGATCAAAATTTTCTTCGATAAAATTCAATCTTAATTGATTTAAACGTCTGAAATTCAGATATCACAGTTGGTTAGTTATATATACACAATATGTGTTTGTATATATGTATGCATATATACTACATATTACATCTATAATTTATATAATTGTAGGGAAATAAATATACTTTACAATTAATTTAGGATTTAATTTAATGATAAATCATTTAATAACATTAAGAACTAAAGTAATATGAGTTGAGATGGTAAATAAAAGAGCATGTTAGAATGTGTTTAACTCTTTTATTGATTTCACAGTTGTAGTTAGTAGTGATTCTTTTGTATCTTGTACTCAATGATCACAATCAAAATTTTGGAATTAGATTTGCATCTACCAAACTATAACTAGCACTTGCACCCATAGGAGGTTCAAAGAATACGCAGATAGGAAAATTTTCTGGCATGAGACAATTCCGAGCACTATAATGGTCACATATAAAAGCCTATCGGCTAATAAGTTAACACAACCTTGGGTTTGCTTGTGATTAGGAGGAAATTTTTTCTTGGGACACTTTTCCCTTGCACAATTATGTCCACTACTAATATACTCTTTAGAACTTGTTTGCCTTCTCGTCACATCCCCTAAAAACCCCTTTCTACCTTGTTGTGGATCAATGTATTGATTGATTCGTCAATGTTGAGTTGGGGATGATACAAGAAAACCCCTTTCTACCTTGTTGTGGATCAATGTATTGATTGATTCGTCAATGTTGAGGTGGGGATGATACAAGTTCGACAATTCATTGAAGACGTAAATGACATTGTCTTCTCATGTCATCGTCAAAACCCCATCTTCGAAGAATATCTTACTTGAAGGAAACAATATGTAATAATTTAAATTTTAAATAATACATTTAATAAATATAAAATATTTAATTTAAATTGTAATATAATTATAATAAACTTTTCTTTTTATTCTAACCTATTGATATGGGTAAAAAATTAATAAATAAAATGAAATAAAATAAAACGTCGAAGCAACCTATCAAACCATCATTTTGGAAATAGGGATACTTAACTAGTAAAAGCACCAAAGGTGCTATCAAATGGCCGATAGGCAGACATATTTATAGGCCTATCACTAGATAGTTTATATTTATATTTGTAATTGGTGGACAAGATTACAATTACTATAATAAATACAATTTTTTTGGCAAATAAAAATAATGGAATGATATTAAATGAATAACATGAACTAGATCGTGAATGAATCATTAGAGAACCAAATCATAAAGAAACTATTAGATAACTATGGTCTTCCATTCAACCACAATGCAATCTATTAACATTGTCATAATTAGTGTTATACTATTTGTAAGTTATATTTTAAACACGTTTATTTAGCATGTTTCACTTTGGAATCTATTTATTGTTTGTGGAGTGCAGCTTTGGCATTCACTTTAGTTTGATATATTTATTGTTTGTGTGAATTATGGGTTTGAACTTTGGCATATTTGTTTCATTTTGTATTTTTAAAATTGAATTCACTTTTTCACTCTAATTTGATACTCATTTTTTGTGTGTAAAGAATGGGTTTGAACTTTAGCATTGACTTTTATGTGTTTCAATTTATATGTTTAAAATTGAATTCACTTTGTTTGCATTTATTGTTAATGTGAAGTGTATGTTTGTCTTTGACATTTACTTTGTGTGTGTTTAAATTTTGACATCCATTGATTTTTTATTTGAAGTGTCTTTGAACTTTGTTTGTTTGAAGTGCATTTAAACTTTAGCCATTACTTTCTGTGCACTTATTGTTTGAACTTTTGGCATTCACTTTCTATGTGTGTTTGAACTTTGGCATCCAATTATTTATTTGAACTTTGGAGTTCACTTTGTTTAGTGTGTACACTTTGCATCCACTTATTATTTGTGTGAAGTATGCATTTGAACTTTTGACATCCCATTATTATTTGAGTGAAATTTTGACATTCACTTTGTGTGTATGAAATAACTTTTATATTCACTTTATGTGTGTGTGAGTGAGCTAACTTTGACATTCACTTGGATTTGAGCCACTTATTATTTGTGTATTGACATCCACTTTGCTTATGTGAAGTGTACGTTTGAAATTTGACATCCCATTAATTTGTTTGAGTTAATTATGGATTCATTCTTTTGGTATGAAATGTGAGTGAACTACCTTTGTCATTCACTTATTAAATCTATTTACTATTTGTGTGTCGAGGTAAGTTTGAGCTTTCATATTCACTTGGAGTGAATTGAAAATTGGCATCTTGAACTTTGTGTGTGTGAAGTGTGTGCTTGAACTTTAGCATTCACTTTTTGTGTGTGAATGTTTGAAATAAATTTGGCATTCACTTTGTATGAAGTATGTTTGAATTTTACTTTTCACTTAGATTTGATTTTCTTATTCTCTCTGTGTGTGTGAATTGTGTAAAGAGTGTAATAACTTTGGCATTCACTAAATGCTTGAACTTTGGTACGTTTAAACTTTATTGTTTACCATATTACTATTAGATTTAGGACAGACAACTGAGAGGGGGGGTGAATCAGTTGTCCAAAATTTTCTTGCAATTAATCACTTAAATCTTTTTCTTAATTCAGTAGCGTAATAATAAATCAATTATGGAAACATAATGCAACAGTTCAAGAGCAAAAACACATTAACACATATGACACCAAGATTTTTGACGTGGAAAACTTGGTCAAGGGAAAAACCACAGGGTGACTAACCCAAGATTGTATTCTCTGTTAAAAGAATAGGAAGAACAAAATGGCACATGCCAATTAGGGCTCACTGCCCAAGCACACTACTCACAAGAGGCCCACTACCTACAGGAGACACACTGTTTACAGAATAATAAGTATTACATACTTGAATTGAAGAATAGCATCTTCACCATGCTTGAGTCAGTTCCATTTAAACCCAATACTTCTGCTCTGCCTTTCGCACTGCTCCTCTCTACAACCTTTTCATCTCCACAACAATGCCTTTGAAATGACTTTACAACTCCTTATTTATACAAGACATCGACTTAGGGATAATCATCCAAGTTGGCATACATTACAGAGCAAATACATAAATACAACATGACTAATTACAAAAAGACTTCACGCGGATCAACACACTGTTGGCCACATAGATCTGAGACTTCAATCTTCCTTAGGAATATGCCATTCTTCACAGAACATCTTCAAGATCATCCGCAGGATGTGTGACTCATTCGGTCAGCCAAACATAGGAAGAACATCATCATATGGAAGTAATTCTTCAATTACGAGCTCAATCTTCAATGCGGACCACCAACACGAACTGGACACAATCCAAAGACCTCCACAAGCTTTCCTAAATCACCAGGAACATCCACACTACTTCTTCTTACTGAAATCATTCTCTCCTTCATCCAAAACCTCAAAAACATAGTTTGTCATCACTGTCATATTGGAATAGATGCTTGCGGACCTCCAGACCACGAGCCAATTGAGTTGTCAATTCACATTGACTTCCTAAACACTCCACCAAATCCGCAGAACAAGATATTGCATTTCAAGAGCTCACCAGACCTATCTGTGTCATTCTGTCACCTCTGAACATCTGCCAGAACCGGTTTCACTTAAGTGGCCATAACTTCTTCAGATCTTCATGCGGACCTCTGAAATCTATATTAGATCATTTTAAGACACATATCTACAAACCCTTTGATGTGCATCCTCTGATCTTCATCTTAGCTGGGATCCTTACCTCACTGTCTTCACTGTTCTTCTCTATTCCTAATAGGACTAATTTTCTCAATATCCTCAGCATACAGCTCATCCAATCCTTATCATCAATGCAACAAGAGTATGTTGACATCAATGACAACATCGGTTAGGCCCATACTTGCAACAATCTCCCCCTTTGTCATTGATGGCAACATATGATGTGAAAAACTATTTTAACCATCAAGACAAGAACTTCTCCTTATTGACATAACTCCCCCTATCAACAATAACCACTCACATGTCTTCTCTTCCTTTATTGCTCCCCCTTTGATCAATAACTACTTGTTTTTCACATGTCTTCTCCCCCCCTTTGACATCAATGGCAAAGGGCAGATACTTGCATCACTTTAGAATCATACCAGCTGCTCCCCCTGAGTAGCAGCTTCCCATCATCAATCCGGACCACAAGATATGACTGTGAGATCCACCGGATTGATGCACATCAGTGCACCTTAATTTAGAACCGGAGGGGTAATAACCCCGAACTTCACCCTGAGATACTCAAAAGAGTCCTTAGGTAGAGGTTTAGTAAAAATATCTGCAATCTGATCCTTGGAAGGCACAAACTCCAATCTGACTTCATTTTTGTTCACTTGCTCTCTCAAAAAGTGAAACTTGATGGATATATGTTTAGTCTTTGAATTCAACACCAAATTTTTTGATATGTTAATTGCACTTGAATTATCACAGAAGATTGTGATAGGTTCTTCATACTCCACTCTGATATCTCTTAGCATTTGCTTCATCCACAATACTTGAGTGCAACTACCTACTGCTGCAATATATTCTACTTCTACAGTGGACAGAGATATTGCCTCTTATTTCTTGCTTAGCCAAGAAACCAATCTCTTCCCCAAAAAGAATGCTCCACCACTGGTGCTCTTTCGGTCATCCAATCTTTTGCCCAATCCGCATCTGTATATGCATGAAGAGAAAAATCATGATCTCTGGGATACCACAATCCATACTCAACTGTCCCTTTTAGATATCTAAAAATCCTCTTGATTTTCAGACATGAGATTCTCTAGGATCAGGTTGGAATCTAGCAACAAGACCAACAACATTCATAATGTCAGGTCTAGTTTGAGTGAGATACAATAATCCTCCAATCATTGATCTGTACTTTTTCTGATCAGCCTTAGGAGAGTCATTATCTTTGCTTAATTTACATCTAGTTTCCATGGGAGTACTCATTGGTTTTGAGTCTTCCATCCCAAATTTCTTCAAAAATTCTTTCACATATTTGGTCTGAGAAATAAAGATTCCTTTCTTTGTTTGAATGATTTGCAAACCCAAGAAGAAATTTATTTCCCCAAACATGGACATTTCAAATTCACTTTTCATTTGATTTGCAAAAGTTTTGCACATACTATCTCTTCCTCCAAAAATGATATCATCAACAAACACTTCAACAATCAAGATATTTTCATGATCAATTTTGAAGTACAAGTTACTGTCAGCAGTACCTTTGTTGAAACCAATCTTCAAAAGATGCTTATCCAATCTTTCATACCAGGCTCTTGGGGCTTCCTGGAGTCCATACAGTGCTTTCTTCAACTTGCAGACCATATCATTATGATCAGACAATTGGAATCCATCCGGCTACTCAATGTATACTTCTTCTTCCAAGTCACCATTTAGGAAGGCAGACTTGACATCCATCTGATATACTTTGAAATCCTTGAAGGCAGCAAAGGCAAGAAATAATCTGACTACTTCAATCCTTGCCATCGGAGCAAAAGTTTCTTCAAAATCAACTCCTTCTACTTGAGAGTAACCCTTGCAGACCAATCTAGCTTTGTTTCTGACTACTTCACCATCTTTATTTAGTTTATTCCGGAAGACCCATTTGGTTCCAATCACATTCTTGTTTTTCGGTCTGGGAACAAGATCCCAAGTGTGGTTTTTCTCAATTTTCATCAACTCTTCCTCCATTGCTTTAGTCTAGTTTTCATCATTGCAAGCTTCATTCATTGTCTTTGGTTCAATCTTTGAAATCAGACAATACTCTTCTGAATCTTGAGCAATCTTTCTTGTTTGAACACCTTTTCTTATATCACCTATGATCTGATCTTTAGAGTGATTCAATCTTACATACCTGGGAATTTTGGGAATTTCTTGCATTTCTGATTCTTGAACAGGTTCATTCAAACTTATTTCTTCTTCCTGATTCATTGGATCAGTCTGAATTTGAATTTCAGAAGGGGCTTGGACTTCTTGAACAAAAACATCATTCTGATCATCTTCATCATATTCATAAAACTTTGAGGGCTTTTCAATACCTTCATCAACCTTCACATTTGTACTTTCTACAATCTTCCTCAATCTCTTGTTATAACACTGGTATGCTTTGCTTTGAGTAGAATAACACAAGAATATTCCTTCATCACTTCTAGCATCAAATTTTCCTAGATCTTCATCTCTTTTAATGTAACATTTGCCACCAAAGACTCTGAAATACTTCACAGTGGGAGTGATGCCAAACCAAAGTTCATAAGGAGTCTTACCGGTATTGCTTCTGATTTGTACTCGATTGAGAGTATAGACTGCAGTGCTTACAGCTTCTCTCCAATAGATCTGAGGAACATTTGCTTCCATCATCATGGTTCTAGATGCTTCCTGGATGGTCCGGTTCTTTCTCTCCACTACTCCATTCTGCTATGGAGTCCTTGGAGCAAACAATTATCTTTTTATCCCATGTTTGTCACAGAATTCTATGAACTCACAGGATGTGAATTCTCCACCTCTGTCAGACCTCAAACATTTTATGTTCAAACCAGTTTCATTCTCTACCATAGCCTTGAATATTTTGAATTTCTCAAGAGCCTCAGATTTCTCTTTCAGAAAAGTCACCCACATCATCTGGGAGTGGTCATCAATTAATAACATGAAGTATCTATCACCTTGCACACTCTTGATTCTTGCCGGACCACATAGATCAGTATGAACTAAGTCCAAGAATTTAGTAGAAGATTATTCCTTGCTTTTGAATGAGACTCTGCTTTGTTTACCCAACTGACATTCTTTGCACAAACTATTAGTAGGTTTCACCAATCTTGGAAGATCTTTTACAGCCTGAGTGTTGCTTATCTTGATGATATTATCAAAATTCACATGACACATTCTCCTATGCCACAACCAGCTCTGATCAATTTGAACAAATAAACAACTTTTACCAGTACCAACCAAGTGGAAGATATTACCTTTTGTTTGAGTACCGGATGCAATCTCTGTTCCAGAACTTTCAAAGATCTTGCATTTTTTATTCTTGAATCGGAGATCATAACCTTTGTCCACCAACTACCCAACACTGAGAAGATTGTGCTTCAGACCTTCAACATACAGTACATTACTGGTTTTGTTCTTTCCATCAAAAGAAATGGTTCCTCTACCTCTGATTTTGCCAGCAAAATTATCACCAAATTTTACCACTCCTCTTTCACACCTTTCCAAATCTATGAACTTATTTTTGTCACCTGTCATATGGTGAGAGCATCCACTGTCAATGACCCAATCATCCTTTTCTTCAACTTGGGCAGCCAGAGCTCTTTCTATAATTTTATGATTGACAGATTCAGAGGGCATTGGATCTTCTTCCTTGATGGCAATAAACACCCAGTCACTTCCGGATTTGTTTCATGTCTCTGATTCATCATCTGTTACTTCTTCATCATCATCTTCATGAACATAGTAACATTTCTTTTGGAACCTTGATCTGTTAGGATTTGGCCTTGAAACTCTTTCCGGACACCTTGAGGCAAAATGACCAATCTTATTGTAGTTAAAACATTTAAAAGGCAATTTCCCCTCATACTTACCGAATCCTCTTGGCAGTCTTTTTGCAATAAGGGTTTCAAGTTGAGCAGCGTCTGCTTCATCTTCTTCCAGGTCTTTTCTTACTTTTTCATACCATGATAGTTTCCTTGAAGAGTTCTCTCCCGGATCAAACTTTTATTTTCCTTTTACAGAGGCACTGGCTTTGAATGTAGATTCAGTCTTGGGGGGCATCTCCAAACTCGGTCAATTCAAATGTAGCCAATTTACCAACCAATTGATCTCTTGTGATACCTGAAAAAGATCTAAATTCTTCAATAGCTCAGCAACCTTGTATTTGTAAGAATTAGGAAGGGATCTGAGAACTTTGCCAACAATCTCATCTTCATCCAAGATTCTACCAGCACATCTAATGCCACAAACAAGCTCATTTACTCTTGGCATAAATGTAGTGATATTTTCATCTTCTCTCATCTTCAGGTTTTCAAATTTTCCTTTCAGACTCTATAGCTTGGCACATTTAACATACTTGTCTCCTTCATGGAGAAGTTCCAGTTTTTGCCAAATCTCATATGTAGTTTTTATATCAACAACATTTGTCAACTCTGAATCAGATAAGGCACTTAGAAGAGCTTCTTTAGTCCACAGATTATTTTCAGCATCTCTGATTTCATCTACGGTACGTGGACCATTTTATGGAGGATCATACTTCTTTGAAGCCATGATCCAATACTACATTCCCATACATTGCAAGTGGCATTCCATGCGACTTTTCCAAAGAGTGAAATTGGTTCCATCAAACCTCAAACTATCCTTTTTGTAGGACGACATCCTGGATCCCCTCAAGTGGTTAAGCTCCTTTTAGAGGAACTTGGCTCTGATACCAATTGTTAGATTTAGGACAGACAACTGAGAGGGGGGGTGAATCAGTTGTCCAAAACTTTCTTGCAATTAATCACTTAAATCCTTTTCTTAATTCAGCAACGTAATAATAAATCAATTATGGAAACATAATGCAACAATTCAAGAGCAAAAACACATTAACACATGACACCAAGATTTTTGACGTGAAAAACCCAGTCAAGGGAAAAACCACGGGGTGACTAACCCAAGATTGTATTCTCTGTTAAAAGAATAGGAAGAACAAAATGGCACACACCAATTAGGGCTCACTACCTGAGCACATTGCTCACAAGAGGCCCACTACCTACAGGAGACACACTGTCTACAGAATAATAAGTATTACATACTTGAACTAAAGAATAGCATCTTCACCATGCTTGAGTCAGTTCCATCTAAGACCAATACTTCTGCTCTGCATTTCGCTCTACTCCTCTCTACAACCTTTTCATCTCCACAACAACGCCTTTGAAATGACTTTACAACTCCTTATTTGTACAAGACATCGACTTAGGGATAATCATCCAAGTCGGCATACATTACAGAGCAAGTACATAAATACAACATGACTAATTACAAAAAGACTTCACGCGGATCAACACACTATCAGCCACACAGATCTGAGACTTCAATCTTCCTTAGGAACACGCCATTCTTCACAAAACATCTTCAAGATCATCCACATGATGTGTAACTCATCCGATCAGCTAAACATAGGAAGAACATCATCATCCAGAAGTAATTCTTCAATTACGAGCTCAATCTTCAATGTGGACCACCAACACGAACTGGACACAATCCAAAGACCTCCACAAGCTTGCCTGAATCACCATGAACATCCACACTACTTCTTCTTATTGAAATCATTCTCTCCTTCATCTGGAACCTCAAGAACACAGTCTATCATCATTGTCATATTGGAATAGATGCTTGCAGACCTCCAGACCATGAGCCAATTGAGTTGTCAATTCACATTGGCTTCCTAAACACTCCACCAAATCTGCAGAACAAGATATTGCATTTCCAGAGCTCACCGGACCTATCTGTGTCATTCTGTCACCTCTGAACATCTGCCAAAACCGGTTTCACTTAAGTGGCCATAACTTCTTCAGATCTTCATGTGGACCTCTGAAATCTATATTGGATCATTTTAAGACACATATCTACAAACCCTTTGATGCGCATCCTCTGATCTTCATCTTAGCTGGGATCTTTACCTCATTGTCTTGACTGTTCTTCTCTGTTCCTAATATGACTAATTTTCTCAATATCCTCAGCATACAGCTCATCCAATTCTTATCATCAATGCAACAGGAGTATGTTGACATCAATGACAACACCGGTTAGGCCCATACTTGCAACAATTACAGACCCAATTCCAACCCCATTTTCTCTACAAGACCCGCTTTGAGATTTAAGTTAACCTCTTAATGTCAGCAAGCCCTTTGCAAACATGGCAGCTTTGAGCAATTTCCCACCCAACTTCAATGTTTCCATGAATGTTGTCAAGGAAAGGATTATACTTTCTCGATTTAAAAACTAAATACCTAAATCTTAACCAGTGTATCATGCATGGTCCAAGCTCTAGGTGTAACTTAAGAGGATCTTGCTAACCCCAATAGTAGTGGTAGTGACTTTGGCGAGAGTTCAAAAATGTTGGTTGTTAGGGAATAACTATTAAGTGATCCATCATTCAATTGGTTTAGTTTAGGTAAGCTTATACTATTATAGTTTATTTTCAGGACCCTACAAGTCAGCTCTCATTTCATTTAGAGTTGAATTTCCAAGAACACTTAATAAAGTCCCTCTCAAGTTGTGTCTGCAAGCTTATAATAGGTTCCTCTCAATAATATTTCCATGCCTACCAACTCCCTTTTAATGAGTTCTTTATTGCAAAGAAACAATTCTTACTTATGATTAAAAAATGCACAAACAAAATTACTCTTGCATTTTAATCATTGAAATAGAGAAGATCCACTACTAAACCACGTATACAATGTTGAATATATGCAACTTAAACTATCAATTTTATTAATGACATATCCAAGAAATCAATTTAAATATATAAGGTTCAAGCAAATCACCATTTGTGAGTAAATCACTTGCTTCCTTACAAGAATATTGATGGAGATGTAGATTTTTTCTTAACTTGGACCCTACCGCACGCTCTTCCTTTCATGGCAGGCTTTCAATGACTTGACATCTGTCTAATATCATAGCAATGATGATTTTTCATACCCAAACATAACTATTTTTCAGTCACAAATATTTGTGCCTTGCAACATATAAAATCAGAAATAAAGAACACAATATTATTGTTTCTAATTAAGTTGTTTATATGTTTCTTTAGTACTCGAATCCATAGTTGCTAGACACAATGGACTTCAAAGAATTACTTTTTAGAGGTTTATTTACTTTTGAGTTAAACTTAATTTAATGAAAATATTGCAAAGCTATTAAATCAAAAGAATCCCTGTGCAGAACAGTTCCACCAAGCACTTACAAATCATTTATTTCATTTTTACAGGGAAAATTCAAAAAGATACAAACAAACAGATATATGTGCACTTGAGCTACTTAAATTGCCTCAGGAGTTTCCTCTTGTAGAGTAACCATAGAATTCAAACTACCCATGATATTGAAAATTTAAAAACATTAGTATGAAGGTTCAATGTCCAAAGTGTTTAGGTTCAACACCAATATTGTTTGGGTTCAGGGTTAAAATTCATTCAAGTGAACTTGATGTAAAAACTTATCCCCAACAAAAAAGGTCAAAGGTGGTCTTGTACAAAAGGAAGTCACCATCACAAAAGATAAAGTAGCGACATAAGAAGTTTATGACCAAAAGATCATTTTAGCATCAAGACCCAAGTCATGTTCGACATCAATAAATACACCACAAAGTAGGGATGTGCTTCACTTGCTCTCTTGCAAGTATTGGGGTCTGCAGGGCCGACCCTGTTGCACATTATCCCATCCTCATCTCCATCAAATTGCTCCATGAATACTCTCCTCTCTCTATCTCTATCTCCTCCCACGAATAGTCTCCTCTCTCTATCTCGGTGCCGATCATGTCAGAAAATAAATTTACATCCAATCTGGACCATGCTTCACCACTTGCCTTACCTATTAAAATAGTAGACTTTGAGGGCAACCTCTGAAACATTTCAAATATGGGCATACAGAAGGTAGACACTAAATAATTGATACAAATATTAGAAACGTAAATCACTTAATTTTTATAACATACGACTAAAAAAAATAGTTAACATTCTTTTTCCCTCTTCAACGCAAAAGGCAAAATCACCAATGCATATTCATTGCAAGGCACTTCAATTGCCAGACTTTTCAATCCTTGCAACTCTTCTAGACCTTCTATACTCTGCAGCTGATGGCATTCATCAATTGTGATTCGCTCCAGATGACCTAGATGTGCCAGGGTCGACAACGATTTCAATCCTTTACAATGCCTTGCTTCAAACACTTAGATAACCCTGATATTGTTTCCAATTTGGGACATGACCACACACTTAGAATATTCAGTCAATCTAAATCTATTTATAATTCTTCCAAAAGACTTAATTTCCAGAAACAAATCAAGTTTTAGAGAAATGAATGAAAGTAATCAAGAGGGCAAGCAAAGCAAGTTATGTCTCGATAAAATGAGAAATTCCTGAGTGAGATCAAACCAGAGAATATGCCTCTGCTCTCTCCCACCCATGCCTTTGGCATAGATGTTGGTCTGCAGGGCATATGGTTCTCCACTTCTATTGCCCAAGAGTTCAAAGTCCAGCTCATCTTTGTTTTGATCATTGTTAGAAGACATATAGTAAGAAGTGATCACGCCTATAGAGTCCCTTGGTACGAAACTTCAGCTTCATGCTGAACCATCCAAACCTGTACTTATGTTTGGATTGAAACCCAGATCCTGATATCTAATCAAGAGTGAGGTGCCATACGTGACCATTTTCAGAGGTCTTAACATGGTCCTCTACCCACATTACCTTAAAATTATCATCAAACTTCTTATAAGCCCCATCACCACTCTCACAAATCACAGAGCTCACACAACTCAAAACTAGCAAGGACAACACCGCCAAGCCCATCTTCATGCTTAAATTTCTCACTCCTCTTAAAGGACTTATAGATCTTAATCATAGTAATGATCCCATTTCCTTGAAATATTGTATATTGCTTAAGCTGACACCAAAAGGTACCGTACTCAATTGAAATGATAAAGCTTTCAACTGTAAATGAAAAAGGGAGTCATTTGACTATACAACTGCAAATGATAATTAATATACTTGAAAGAAACCCCAATCTTGACAAGCTGAGGAAAAGTTCTCAATCATTTTTTTCTTGCACTCATGGTGTTCTGACAGAAGTTCCATGTTCTGAAAAAATTGAAGGAAGGAGGCAATGTAAATATCTTGCATTGAAATAAATTTTGGTATATTTAGAAAAACAATAATGGGGTTTCAGTTTTTCTGTGCTTAATGAAATTACACAAACAAAATTTAGTTTTTTGCTAGAAAAACAAAGAACTAATGCAAATCCCTTAAAAAAAATAAAGATTTCCTCCACAACGGATCAATTCCTCGGAAGGCAATTATTTTGTTTTCTATTCGCACTACCTTTCAACTCAAATCTTGCAATTTGATATGCATGTGTTTTTTGCTTTCAACCATTTTCTTTTTCTTGGAAAAAAAATGAAATCCCAGAGTATATGGTGGGGTACATTTAGCAACATAAATCATATTAGAATACTGCATAGCGTGGTACATGTACTGTGAAATTAATTAAGCCAATGGGTAATACTAAGGGACACGTAAATATATTTTGTTATTTTTTGGTGTATTATGATGATTTTTTTTGGTGACGAAAAAAGGAATGACTACCAAAAAATAGGACTACCAAATTTTTGGCAGTTACAAGATGTGTGCACATATAGAATATGCCTCTACTCTCTCCCACCCATGCCTTTGGCATAGATGTTGGTCTGCAGGGCATATGGCTCTTCACTTCTATTGCCCAAGAATTCAAAGTCCAGCTCATCTATGTTTTGATCATTGTTAGAAGACATATAGTAAGCAGTGATCACACCTGCAGAGTCCCCTGGTACGAGCTTCAGCTTCATGCTGAACCATCCAAACCTGTACTTATGTTTGGATTAAAATCCAGATCCTGATATCTGATCAAGAGTTAGGTGCCATACGTGACCATTTTCAGAGGTCTTAACATGGTCCTCTGCCCACATTACCTTAAAATTGTCATCAAACTTCTTATCAACCCCATCACCACTCTCACAAATCACAGAGCTCGCACAACTCAAAACTAGCAAGGACAACACCGCCAAGCCCATCTTCATGCTTAAATTTCTCACTCCTCTTAAAGGACTTATAGATCTTAATCATAGTAATGATCCCATTTCCTTGAAATATATTGCTTAAGCTGACATCAAAAGGTACCGTACTCAATTGAAATGATAAAGCTTTCAACTGTAAATGAAAAAGGGGGTCATTTGACTATACAACTGCAAATGATAATTATTATACCTGAAAGAAGCCCCAATCTTGACAAGCTGAGGAAAAGTTCTCAATCATTTTTTGCTTGCACTCATGGTGTTCTGACAGAAGTTCCATGTTCTGAAAAAATTGAAGGAAGGAGGCAATGCAAATATCTTGCATTGAAATAAATTTTGGTATATTTAGAAAAAACAGTAATGGGGTTTCAGTTTTTCTGTGCTTAATGAAATTACACAAACACAATTTAGTTTTTTGCTAGAAAAATAAAGAACTAATGCAAATCCCTTTAAAAAAAAAAGATTTCCTCCACGACGAATCGATTCCTCGGAAGGCGATTATTTTGTTTTCTGTTCGCACTACCTTTCAGCTCAAATCTTGCAATTTGATATGCATGGGTTTTTTGCTTTCCACTGTTTTTTCTTTTCTTGGAAAAAAAAAATTGAAATCCCAGAGTATATGGCGAGGTACATTTAAACAACATAAATCATATTAGAATACTGCATAGCGTGGTACATGTACTGTGAAGTTAATTAAGCCAATGGGTAATACTAAGGGACATGTAAATATACTTGTTATTTCTTGGTGTATTATGATGATTTTTTTTTGGTGACGAAAAAAGGAATGACTACCAAAAAAAGGACTACCAAATTTTTGGCAGTAACAAGATGTGTGCACATATAGAATGGCCTATCAACCAAATTATGAGATGGAAATTAGGTCATCACGAAAGGGAGACAGGGTAATGGCGAGGGCATGAGCACAATGGGAGAAGGAGGTCGCCTGCCCCGCCATTAATGAAGCATGGCGTTCCCTTTACCCACCATTATCTTATTCCAAAAAGGACTGCAGGAACGATGCAAAGAGAAGAGGCGAGAAAATGATTTAAGGCAATTTCATGACCTTGTAAAGGGACATTTTTTTGGAATGATATTGAAGGAAGCGCAGATAGGAGGGAATTGAAGGAGATGTAAGCGCATGTTAAGAGCAGATCCAAAAGAGATTAAATAGCAGGAGCAGCAGCAAAACAAGCTACGAAAGCAGGTAACTTTTGCTGCTAAGACTGGTAATCAAGCTATTATACTTGCTTTTATTGAATGAAACCCTAACCATTGACAAGCTAGTAGACGCCATTACCAGGTGGCCGTTGAATGTGTAGCTATAGTTTTAACAAAATAAAGGAGGTCACGGGTAGGAAAGGTCTTATGCCCCACGACCCCTCTTCTCTGCCCCTTTCCCTCCCCCTCTCTCGCTTCCCAAGCACTCATTAGGAGAAAATGTGTGTAAACTAGAAGCATAGACTATGCACATGAGCTGTTTAACAAAATGCCTCAAAGAAAGGTAGCCTTTGGGAATGCCATGGCGGCTGGGTAAGTTCAAGAAGGGGAGGTTTCTGTTAAAAGGGTCTTAGAAACCTTAAGCACATGCACTTTGCATCTCCTCTGTCATGCTTAGATTGGAGCCTTGGAATAGAGTTTGTACCTCTATCATAGCCTAACAGAAAATGAAAGTGTTGTCACATGTTGCTGCTGCAAATGCCACTCCCTTGTGCTACAACCTTTTCAAAACCTTTTGTTATAACCTTCTCAAAACCTTTTGTGCAGAATTCAATCAAGAAGAATTTAGGCAGAAACTCTCGCTTGATTGAGTTCAAAGTGTAGCTTCTATAGTGCGAAATTTTGAATTATCCACTGCTGTAGTTGAAAATTATTAATCTAAGTTGATTTATGCTTATGTGTGAAACATTGGATGTTCAATAAATTGAAAGGTATCTTTTGTTGTTCTTAAATTGTGATGCAATTCTATTAGTAAATGCAAGTGCTTTGTCTCATGTCTTGTATTAGATTTTAAAGGCTTGCATTTGAGCTTGATTTATCAATATTTTCTGCATGTTATAAGGATAATTTGGTATAATAAGAGCTAATGCTCAATTTATTCAAATGTGACCCTTCGTTTTGCCATAAGTGTTGTTGTATGCATAATCATGATTATTATCAATGTAGAAGAATTTATATTTCTAAGTATACAAGCTCTATTCAGGCCATATATAATTGTGATTGAAGCAAGTGGATTAATCATTTTAAACCTAGAATTTTTAATATATTTGTACATACGTATGTGTAAGTATATGAATATTTATTTAGTGTATTTGGAGTGTCAATATTAATTGAACTGATATTATGGTGTCTAATGTCTTTAGACAACACAACAAATGTTTGCATTGGTAGGCACTTCATAGTTTCAATGGATGGTAACATACTTAATTGGTTTCACAGAATCATGTTCTTGTAGGATATTATTATGAAATTGCATGACAATTCCCTTGCATTCTAGGGGCATTAACAATACAAGGATATCATGTTGCATTATAATAATCATATCCTAAGGATTATTTTAGTTGATGAATGACCTTGATTACACAACTTGTTATTTGGTAGGAAACTTAATATGTTTTCAATATTTATAAGTCTTTGTTATAGATCACTCATTTTGTTTCAAGGCCATAGGCCAACCACATCTATAGAGTTGGTATGCATACTATATAAAACTATTACCGGTACTATAGCGAGTGAACTACTGACTTGTTCTAGGGTGATGTTATTGTGAATATAATGCTTATAATTGTCTCTAAATATTGGTTTTGTCTCTTAGAATATTCTTACTTCTAGACTTACTACTATAAGTCTTTCAAAGTTTTAGATAGTTTTATGTGGCCTTGTTGATGCATGATGTGTTTTTGATTAAAAAGGATGCCATAATATAATATGATTATGATATTTGATATCATTGAATCATATTATAGTAGGGCATCACTTGGAGCCATATCGGTCCTTACTTAATGGGTGCATTATGAAGATATTTTGATTGTTGCTATCCTCTGATCTAATTCGATTGGGTTAATATTATATTGATTAGGCCATTGTGTATAACTTCTATGTATGGAATTTGATTCTAACAATGTTAGTACGAAACCCTGGGTATAGGAATCTTTGTGTATGTTCCTCTAGAGTTTAAAGTTAGGAGAACTACATGTGACTTCAATCCCATTGGGAAGTGGGTATGTAGGCACTTCTTGGGTGAAGGATGCCCCTGGACCCAAGTTAGTTAGGGAGGTGTTGGGAATAGCTCCAAGATTTAGGGTTGTTCGTAAACTTGATCATACCTCCATATTCAATATGTTTCAACTTGAGGCTAAAATTTGTATTAGATGGTTGTGAACTCACCTTTCAATTAATATGTCCCCACTATATATGTTTGAGACAATAAACATGGAATCCATCATCATCAAGCTTATGTACTCTAAGGTTTGTTTTGATGTCTTTCTAATATCTACTTCAATCTTGGATGACTCATCATGGTCTGTCTTTAATGTGAATGTATGACAATGCCTTTGGACTTGTCTAAACTAGAATATCTAGAGTTTTGTGTGTTGAACACTATGACATTGTGTCTGAGCTTAGTGATAAGTATAGGAAGGTATAGACCTTAGCCTCAAGATTGTAGAGAGGTCTATTCCTCTAAGAATTAAAGGCACATGTGATAAACTTGGTCATGACATGGCTGTGAATGAGTTATAAAAACTTGCTAACTTTGCATTTAATGATGATGTTGATTTAAGTCATTATGATTTGATGGTGTGACCAACTCTTAATATGTGTGGATGACTTATCTACTCTAAATATGTGCCTAGATTTGTTTTGAGTGTAATATGGAGTTTCTTATGATTGCCTTTGCCAACTATGGCCAATTAATGGTAAGTATTACCAAATATGGTATGGTATTTTGCCTTTATATTTACTTGGTGGATAATCATATACTAAACTTTATGATTGGTAATATGCAAAATGTTATGTTCTCAAAAGTAGATTATTGTCTAATATTACTACTCTAGGTTAGAATTTCTATATAATTAATAATGTGTTTCCTAAGCAACAATTTAAACATGTATTGAATGGCCTTTGAATTACTTTATGAGTTTGTATTAGTTTATGTTTGTGTGTCTAGATAGAAGCTAACTTATGTGGGTTCAATGCGATTCTCATGTGGTGGTGATTTTGACCCCAAGGCCTATAGGACCATGTGTGTGGACCTTTTATGATTCACTCTGTGGCATGTAACCAAGTCAACCTACCCAATGTTTGTGAATTTTTGAGATATCTCGATTGTGTTTTACCTGACTATAAGATGACTCCACATGTCGGAACCAAAATTGATATTGGAGTAGTTTCTAGATAGTTGTCACCAATACCGTGTAGGTGACAGATGCTAGGGGTTATCTACCATATCTTAGGATTAGTTGACTTTCACTAGTAGTATGGAGGTGAAGGATGCCATGAACTATCCATGTTATGATATAAGAGTAGTTTAGCTGGCTTTCACTAGTACCGTGCAGGTGATGGATGCCAAGAGCTAACTGTAGTATCTTAGGGTTTAGTCGAATGTTGTTAGTAACATAGAGGTGATGGATGCCAAGATCTCTCCGTGATATGATAGGGCTTAGTTAGCTTTCACCAGTACCATGCAAATGATAGATGCTAGGAGCTACCCCATACCAGGTTGGATAGACTTTTGGTAGTGGCATGGAGGTGATAGATGTCAGATTCCACCAACTTGAAAGGTTCAACGGGCTGTGGAAATCTTATTAATGGCCTCATATGTTGTATGTTGTCACTCTTACACCTTACATAGTGATGATAAGTAATATGGGATGCTTGCTTGTCATCACAGTTGGCATTAAATTAAAAAAATATATGGGACCTATGGTGTAGTATGGGATGCATTGACATTCCTTTTTCTAGCTAGGATGTACTTCAATGGTAAGAGTTAGTGAACTAGGTAATGGGAAGATGCATGCAGTGGATTGCATTCACTTCCTATTGCTTGTTGGTCATTATGTATGTGTGACCACTATATGTGCAATAATGACCTCACATGTGTGTTTTTACACTTATGCCTTTATGATGATGACGAGTAGTATGGGATGATTGTGTAATAACCACCATAGTTTTTTTTTTAATTTTCAACTGTAAACAAGATGCTAACATGCAATCTCCTAAGCACTTTCTGATCACCCAGATCTTGAGATCCAAGCAAGCTGAGGGCATACAATACATTGGATTCACACAAAATATCCAATGCAACTATAGAGTATGCAATACAATGCTCACACAACACACAGGTGGCTACGCCATCTACAATCTGTGCTTATTTCATGAAGTGGTCAATGCAACACAAGATGATCGCACTAGGTGACTAAGTCGATGACAACTACACTTATTCAGTGGAGTGCAAGATGCAACAGAATGAACACATGAGGCGGCAATGCAACCTTATGAACGCTTATTCAACAAACGTGTGTAATGCGGGCCACTCGCAAAATGTCTAAAGCTTGATCAAACCAAAATGGTTGATTGCTTGCAAGCTTGTTCATGCCAAATGAGCTAAGATATGAAATGCTATAAATACTAGTGGTAAACCATCCATTTTACAATATGAAATGCATGATAATATGACCCATGGTGATACTGTTGCAAGTATGGGCCTAACTGATGTTGTCATTGATGTCAACATACTCTTGTTGCATTGATGTCAAGGATTGGATGAGTTGTGTGCTGAGGCTATTGAGAAAATTAGTCCTATTAGAAACAAAGAAGAACAGTGAAGATAGTGAAGCTCTATGAAGTGAAGATCCCAGCTAAGATGAAGATTAGAGGATGCGCATCAAAGGGTTTGTAGATATGTGTCTAAAGGTGATCCAGTAAAGATTTGAGAGGTCCGCATGAAGATTTGAAGAAGTTATGGCCATATGAGTAAAACCAGTTCTGGCAGATGTTCAGAGGTGACAGAGTGACACAAATAGGTCCGGTGAGATCTAGAAATACAATATCTTGTTCTGCGGATTTGGTGGAGTGTTTAGGAAGCCAATGTGAATTGACAACTCAATTGGTTCGTGGTCTGGAGGTTCGCAAGCATCTATTCTAATATGATAGCAATGACAGAATATGTTCTTGAGGTTTTGGATGAAGATGCGAATGATTGTAGTAAGCAGAAATGGTGTGGATGTTCTTGGTGATTCAGGTAAGCTTGTGGGGGTCTCTAGATTGGTGGTCCGCATTGAAGATTGAGCTCATAATTGAAGAATTACTTATGGATGATGTTCTTCCTAAACTTGGCCGATTGGATGATTTACACATTTTGCAAATGATCTTGAAGATGCTCTGTGAAGCATGGCGTGTTCCTCAAAGAAGATTGAAGTCCCAGATCTGTGGCCGATAGAGTCATGATTCACATGAAGTCTTTTGTACAGAGTGGTGATTCGCATGAAGTCTTTTGTAATAAATCAAGTTGTATTTGTGTATTTGCTCTGTGAGTATGCCGACTTTGATGATTATCCCAAAGTCAATGTCTTGTATAAATAAGAGTTGTGAAGTCATTTCAAAGGTATGTGGAGAAGATGAGAGTGTGGTAGAAAGGAGAAAAGTAAAAGGCAGAGTAGAAGTATTGAGCTTAAATGGAACTGACTCAAGCATGGTGAACATGCTAATCTTCAGTTCAAGTATGTAATATTTATTATTCTGTAGACAGTGTGTCTCCTATAGGTAGTGGGCCTCTTGTGAGCAGTGTGGTCGGGCAGTGAGCCCTAATTGGCATGTGCCATTTTGTTCTTCTTATTCTTTTAACAGAGAATACAATCTTGGGTTAGTCACCCTGTGGTTTTTCCTTTAATTGGCTTTTCCACATTAAAATCTTGGTGTCATATGTGTTAATGTGTTTTTGCTCTTGATTTGTTGCATTATGTTTCATGATTGATTTTTTTTTGTGCTGTTGAATTACAAGAAGGATTTAAGTGATCAATAAAAGAAAAGTTTTGGGACAACTGATTCACCCCCCCTCTCAGTTGTCTGTCTTGAAACTAATAGATACTACCATCTAGGGTTTACAAACATAGATTATTGCAACAATCAGATAATATAACAATGCCTAGAAGGTTGCAAATAAACTGATTATTTTTTATTTTAGTCTGAAGTACACTGTTGTAGCATGTTATCATGAAGATAAAGCACTAAAAAACATTGTGAACATCACAAGGAATCATACCCATCAAAGCTCTGATGTTGTAGTTGATGAATGATGCCAGAATCCAACTCTCATCACATTGAGAATACACTAGAAACTTTGTACTTTCTGAAACCCCTGATCTGATTCAAACTGTAACACTGAAAAATACTTAGAACAACATATAGACTCATACATAAGTCATAAATCTGATTAAAATTCCAAATCTAAAGTGATTCCATTATGTAGAGGAGTGTTGGGCACCTCCAAACAACATAGAAAACCTTAGGGAAGTGAGGTGTTTTAGCTCCTAAAACCCTATGCCCTTATCTGTTGCTGGTACGCCCTGTACCAAATGGTACAACCAACTTCTAACTATAATAATCTCCTTAAATCCTCTTCAAAATAGAAAACAAACTTGTTAGAACCTGTGCCTAGGACTAAATAGATAATACGACTAGCAAGGGATTTAGAATCTTTGTGTTTCATCAAAAACATGGTACCTGGGAAATGGTACGACCTGTTGGGAAAGCACAATATCTTCAAACAAATATCAGTACAGCCCAAAACTAAAATCACAACTCCAAATTGATCTATAAACTCACACCAAACTCCAAACAAACAAGTAAGAAAACATCAAAGTTCATTGTAGCTCCACTGTGACTCCTACATTGAAATCACCAAGTCTAGCTAAGGGGTTTTCGTCCTCGAAACTAGAAATCTCAAGAGGGTTTTTGTCCTCAAGAAATTCAAGAAGAACTCAGGTTCTCTCCATAAGCAAATGCATATTCATATCATGGCTAAACTCACAAATGAGCTCCAACTCCCTTTTTATAACATTCTAGAGTGAGTATAATATTACTTTTTCATATTTCCCTCCAAAAACTTTTTTTGAAAATAATAATTCTTTTCATGAGCAAAGTCCCCCATGTGCCTAGCGCCCTTGTATGCACAACTTAAACACATTTCAAATGAATAGTTACAAATAAGTTGTATTTTTTCAAATAATACTTTCTAAGACATTTTAAGTAATAACCATTTGGGTATGTGCAGGATCATCGCGGGCCAAATAGTGGCAATAGGAAAAAAATCACGTTTTTACTTAGCCAAATTTGCGACTTGGCAAAGTTTGACTTTCATATGTTTTGAAACAGATATTTGTTTTGGTTTGGATACCAAACCAAAACAGATATCCGTTTTGGATTTCATGCCCTAAATTGCTTTACCCAATCCTTCATATGATTTGATTCATGATACATGGTTTGAGAAGGATACACATGATATACCCTTACCCTCTAGTGATAAAATTATGAATGATATTTTATGTGGTGAAGCTACACCTTCGTTAATCCTTCATGACATTGTTATTCCTTGTGATGATGATGATCCTTCATGTGATATGTTAGGACATAATGCAAAGTTAACATGGCATGAAATCTCTTGGAAGGGTAAGCATGGACTATAAGAACATTGAACTAGTTGGATCTGTTAAGCTCGCCATTTATGAAAGAACCTTAAAGGTTAACCTTAATTAGGTAAGGTTATGTTTCAGTGTGGTTGTTTGTGCAACAATGTGTAAAATAATGTTACCTAAGGATAAGTCTAACTATACTAACATTTTAATAACCATGAGAGCTAGGACTAACAATTAGACTAAAATTTGACAAAGAATACAACTTGGACATATGTAGGACTTGGAAAATGGAAAAGAATATAATTAAATGTGGAAAACAACGAAAAAGTGGTATTAGTTGCACCTATATAGAGAAGTGGTTTAGAGGTTGGTTAGGGGAATTATTTAGGGTTTAGAGGTTTAGGGTTGCTCAGGTTTAGGGGTTTAGGGTTTAGGGTTTAAATAGAGATAGAGAGAGGGGACTGATAGAGTTTGGGAGAGATAGAGAAGACAGAGGGGAGAGATAGGGAGATAGAGAGTGAGAGACATGTCCAGAGACATAGAGAGAGAGCTTGAGATGTAGATGGATGATAGAGATAGGGAGATAGAGGTTTAGGGTTGCTTGGGTTTAGGGGCATTATTTAGGGTTTAGGGTTTATGGTTTTGGGGTTAGGGGTTAAGGTTTAGAGGTTTAGGGTTTAGGGTTTAGAGAGAGATAAAGGACCAATAGGGAGATATAGAGGAGTCCGAGGGGAGAGATAGGGAGATAAAGAGTGAGGGACATGGAAAGAGACATAGGGACAGAGATTGAGAGGTAGAGGGACAAAGGTGATAGGGAGATAGGGGAGAGATAGGGAGATAGTGGTTTATGGTTACTTGGGTTGAGGGTTTAGGGGTTTGGGGTTTAGGGTTTCTCAGGTTTAGGGGTTAGGGGTTAAGGTTTAGGGGCATTATAATTTAGGGTTTAGGATTTATTGTTTAGGGGTTAGGGGTTAGGTTTAGAGGTTTAGGGTTTTGGATTTAGGGTTTATAGAGAGAGAAATGATAGGGAGATAGAGGAGTCTGAGGGGAGAGATAGGGAGTTAAAGAGTGAGGGACACAACCAGAGACATAGGGAGAGAGATTGAGAGGTAGAGGGACAAAGGTGATAGGGAGATAGGGGAGAGATAGGGAGATAGTTGTTTAGGGTTTAGGGGTTTGGGGTTTAGGGGTTTAGGGTTTCTCAGGTTTAGGGGTTAGAGGTTAGGGTTTAAGGGCATTATTTAGGGTTTAGGATTTAAATTGTTTAGGGGTTAGGGGTTAGGTTTAGAGGTTTAGGGTTTTGGATTTAGGGTTTATAGAGAGAGAGGAATGATAGGGAGATAGAGAGAGGAGACTAAGGAGAGAGATAAGGAGATAGAGAGTGAGGCACATGGCCAAGGAAATAGGGAGAGAGATCAAGAGAGGTAGAGGGATGATAGAGATAGGGAGATAGGGGAGAGATAGGGAGATAAAGGTTTAGAGTTGATTGGATTTAGGGTGTACCTAGGTTTAGGGTTTCTCAGTTTTGGAGATAGCTAGATAGAAAGAGAGAGGAGACAGATAGGGAGAGATAGAGGAGACAAAGGGGAGAGATAGGGAGATAGAGAGTGAGTGAGATGTCCAGAGAAATAGGGAGAAGGATTGAGAGGTAGAGGGATGATAGAGATAGGGAGATAAGGGAGAGATAGGAGATAGGGTTTAGGGTTGCTCACCTTTAGGGTTTAGGGTTTAGGGGTTAGGGGTTAGGGGTTAGGGGTTAAGGTTTAGGGGCATTATTTAGGGTTTAGGGTTTATGGTTTAGGGGTTAAGGTTTAGAGGTTTAGGGTTTAGTGTTTAGAGAGAGAGGACCAATAGGGAGATATAGAGTGAGGGACATGGCCAAAGCATAGGGAGAGAGATAGAGAGGTAGAGGAATGATAGTGATGGGGAGATAGTGAGATAGGGAGATAGAGAGATAGACGTTTAGGGTTTCTTGGGTTTAGTGTTTAGGATTTAGGGGTTTATGGTTTCTCAAGTTTAGGGTTTAGGGGTTAGGAAATAGGGGTTAGGTTTAATCATGTGTTAATACAAGTTGTGGAGTGAGAAAGGGGTGGTATGGGTATGGTTGAATGGAGTAATGAGGTGATTTAATTGGTGATGACCTAGGTGAAGTGATGGGTAAGGTGTCTTATGTGGGATTGCTAGAAAGTGTGATTGGTAATGGTGGGGATAGCTAAATGTCATCTTTTAAGGGTTCAAAGGTGAGGAAAGTGTAAGATGGGGATATGGGATAATCCATGGTTTAATTATTATTCAAGGGAGTCTTCTTGTATAATGATTATCAACGATGATGTCAATAGGGGGAATGGAGTCTATGAATGTAGGTGTGGGAATGTGAGCTATGACATTGGGATTACAGTATTAGATGAATAATGGAAAGTACCTAGGCACCTGTCTAGTGATGGAAGGAGTCACATGATCAAATGATGTTTGGGGAAGGGCTTTTATTAGGAAAGTAAGGATTTGGGTGATGGTCTAGGGTTTAGTGGAGAAGAATTTATGAAAAATTTGGAGGTCATTAAAATTAACATCCCTCCACCTCTATCTCCCTATCTCTCCCTTATCTCCCTCTCTCTATCATCTCTCCACCTCTCAATCTCTATCCCTATCTCTCTAGACATCTCACTCACTCTCTATCTCCCTATCTCTCCCTTTGTCTCCTCTATCTCTCCCAATCTATCTCCTCTCTCTCTCTACCTATATCTATCTCTCCCTATCTCTTGCCTCTCTCTCTCTCTCCCCTATCATTCCTCTATCTCCCTGTCTCTCTGGACATCTCTCTAACTCTCAATCTCCCTATCTCTCCCCTTCGTCTCCTTTATTTCTTCCTATCTGTCTCCTCTCTATCTCTCTATACCTAGCCATCTCTCCCAATCTCTCTATCTCTTGCCTCTCTCCCCCTATCATTCCTATATATCCTATCTCTCCCCTCTATCTTTCCCTCTCCCTTATCGACGAAGGAAATGGAAACAAGAAAACTAGGACTCCCTTTCTCAGGTTTAGGGTTTAGGGCTTAGGGGGATTATTTAGGGTTTAGGGTTACTTGGGTTTAGGCTTTAGGGGCATTATTTAGGGTTTACGGTTGCATGTCAAAAGCAGTCTCTCTCTAAATCTATAAACCCTAAATAATGCCCCTAATCCCTAACCCCTAACCTGTATCTACCTCTCTCCTGTATCTATCTCTCTATAGATATCTCCCTCTCTCTATCTTTCTCTTTCTATCAACATCAATCCAATGATGTTGAGGATGTGCTAAATTGATTTGCCACCTTTAAAAAATAAATGGCATCAATCCAATGATTGTCTTGGAATTTGAATAGGTATAGAAAAATGAGAGGTCGATCCCGAGTGTCACAAGTTTGATCTCAATTGTTGACACAAATATCATCTAATATGTAAGTTAAACATGAAATGATTTGTTAGAATTTACACCAAAACTACTTGCTTTTACAAATTTTTTATGACAATTATCTATTCAAAAGTGCCTTTGAAATACTATGAGATACCTTAGTATAAGTAAATCATATAAAAATCAAATATATATATATCATCATTATCCTATGTAAATTTTGATAGTTTGTCCAAAATCTCTCCTTTCATATGATACAGTCTTTCTAAAATTTGGATTGTATTTTATAGCTAAAATGCCTAAATACTAAAATGCTAAAATGCTAAAATACTAAAATAAAAAACAATGAAAACAATTGGGAAAAAGAAAATTGATATCCATTTTGATAACAGATATCCATTTTGAAAAACATAAAAAGTGAAAAAGGGTCACATTTTTGCAAACCTGCGAACATAGTGTCATCTCACAAGAATGCATATTAGAGGTGAAGAACGGATATCCGATCCAAAAAGGTAATATCTTTTGCATTTTTTTTTGTTTGTTTTGTATATTCAAGCAAATGTTTTGGTTTTTTATGCTAATTGGGTATGTTTTATATTTTAATTAGGTAAAATGGATGCACAAAATGAAAACCCAAACCCTCCACCACCAAACCCTCCCCCTCCAACAATAGAAGAGAATATTCAAACAAATATTGATCAAATAAGTAGGATTATAGAAATATATTGCCGCCACCCTCGATTGTCTATAATGACATCAAATTTAGAGGGAATCATTAATCATGTTCAAACCTTCTCAACCCAACACGAATCATTTAGGCAATGATGAGAAGCCAAGAAGTCCAAATATGCTAACGCTTTGTCATATGATGAAGTCAAAGAATTAGAGATTACAAAAGCTCTGTTAGCCCAATACTTTGTCAATCCTAAAACTGGATTGCATGTTGATGTCCATAAGCCCAAGTTTTCAATCAAATGGTGTATTCATGAGGGCATTAGTCAAAACTTTTGGGATCGTTGGTGGATGGTTTTTGATAAACCACCCAACAACAATTTAGATGTACCTTTGTATTTCCTTCGTAAACTCTATGCAGAGTTCGTCAAGGGTCAACATGTTAATTATTTTGATTTTAGAGAGTTTCAAGTAGAGGGTAAGGGAATGCCTCAAAATAGACCTGGGGCAATGAGACAAGTACAAGGTCTCTATATTCTGCCTCCTGCTATCCCTTCTCCACCCCCAATGTAGCACCCAGACATTATTGCAAATGCAACACAACAGGGCCTTAGTGCCATACACTCTTTGATTGAGCATTTGATTATATAGACATCTTAGTTTGCACAAACACATGATAAAGGCGATGATATTGGATCACCTAGTTCTACTAGACCATCGTCGTCCACACATGTATGTGTGCCCCATCATTGTATTTCTTGCAATCATTTATGCTTAGGTCCTATTGTGAAGAGTAGTGAGCCACCGTTGAACACACCAGAGTACAATCTCCATTCACGAGATGAGGCAATGGGGTCCAGAACTCAAGCTGAGGGGTTAGGGACAAGAGTAGAAGCTACCGGATCAGTGAACTGTAGAGAAGGAGAAATGCATGAGCAATCTTTTATACGGGTAAAATTTAAAGTTAAATTTTATAGTATATTCCATTTGAATATATAAACAAATTTATTAGTACTAATGTATTTAAGTGGGATAACAGTTGATGACAGAGGAGGAGTTGACAAAAGTTCATCATGGAACTTTGTTTGCCATCCAATTTGGCTTGGACTTGCCGATATAATTTGTTCTACACATCAACTTTTTTTTTTAAGCATTTATTTCTTTGTGAGTAATTATATATTAATTTATATCTTGATGTTAATTTTATTTTATAGTCAATCAAAAATGTGAATGATGTGGCATCTTTGCCAATAGTCTTTTCTTGAACTCCTGATCGACCCAAGGGACTATCATTTGCAGAATGACTTTCTCAACGGCAACAAAGGGTGGAAGTAATTTGATTGAATTGTACTTTAATTGATAATTTAGAAAACTTAAATATTTGATTATAGTCATTTAGAGTCTTACATTCTTGTCATTTTGATAATTCAGAGTCCTCAATTGATGCAGGAGGCCTCGATGGTGGTATGTGCTTATTTTCTAGTAGATTAGTTTTTGTGTAGTGCACTCTAGATTGTTTGTGTGTAACACATCTAACCTTTTTAAATGTATGCATTTCCTATTTTGTTTAATAATTATATATTAATTTATTTCAATGTTACTTTGCTTTTATGTAATCTCTTGAGAATGTGAGTGATGTGCCACCTTTGCCATCATGCTTCACTTGGACACCTGATCGTCTTAAGAGAAAATCATTTGTAGAACGATTGTCCGAACAAACATAGAGTCAAGGTAATTGAATTAAATTTTTCTAAATAATTGATAGTTTATCTAGCGGTCTTATAGTTGATTGTAGTGATTTAGATGTATGTTAATAAATGAAAGTTCTTAATTGTAGTAGATAAGAATCTATTTACTAACTTTAACTTATTTTTATTTACCATTGAAGAGATTAATCAAATTTGTGTTTTGACTTGTTAATGTAGGAAACTTCGCCTCCATCAATTACTAGACATTCTAGTACAAAGAGGACACTTTTTCAGGATCCATCACAGATTGAGGATCCATCATAGATTGAGGGTCAAGTGGACTTGTAGTATTTGATGTAGCTATTCGGCATGTAGATTGTATATAGATTTTGAGACATGGCATATGCCACATTTTGTAAAAAAATGTTTTGAGTTGGCATATTTGCCAAATTTTTGTATTTGTCTACCATTATGGACTAGATTTTAATACATATATACACCTTGATATACAATATAATTTAAATTCCTTATGTGCATGTCATGATACTTCCCATGATGCCATACATTATGATGATAGTTCTTTAGTCCATTGATGATATGTTTAGCATTGAGAATGGTTTTAGATCAATAGAATCAATAGAATCAATATGACAAAATTCCTTATATGCCCTAATCAAGCATAGTAGCTTGAAATCTAATAAGGTCATGATAGACCATTTCATCATGTATTTAGTTTTCATCTTGTCAAATTTTGTAAATATGTCAAAGTTGTTATATGAAAAATGTAAAAAAATGCAAAAGTATGGAAGATGAACAGTCAAGTACTCAAAAGTTAGTTGGAGACTATTGGTTTCCCTCAAATCATGTATAAATATGCATAAACCTTCGTGGAAAAGGCATTGGAGATGTATTGAAAACATTTTGAAGATGAATTGAAGACAAGTTTGAATGAAATTAATGTCAATAAACTCTATTTTTGCAGATTTTACTATTTTCCTGCTATTTCTTTGTTTAGTACAGCCCTGTATGGATGTGTTAGGGCTTGAGAGCAATTGTAATTGAAAGCTAGTGGAATCTACTTTCTTGTGTTTCTTGTTTCATTTAATTTCATGGAGAAATAAGTAAGTTATGGTCATTTTACCAAAAACTGCTCTAGACTGTCAAAACCCTCATCTAGGGTAACATCAAATAGATAAAATTGTATTTCTCTGGTTTTAGGTCAAGTCATGAACTCTAATGGTGGTGAAAATGCTCACTCTTGTATACCTTTTCATACCCCAAGGTTGCAGATAGAAAAAATGAAGTTTTTTATTAATTCTTGATACTATAAGACTGTATTCTCATGTGTTGTAGATTGTTAAGACAACAGAATAAGGGTTTGAGACTTTTGTTGACAAGTTTAGTGTTCCTCAAAAGTGGAAGCGACTTGAGAATAATGTCAAGATGCATAATGAACCCTTTGCATAGGTGTTCTTAATGGGCTAGTAGGTATAATTTTGAGCATAAAATGAAATGGATTTTTGCAAGAAAGGGAACAAGATTAAGCAAGGGGATTAGGGTTTATGAATTCACTAGTAGGCTACCATGAAAGTGTAATGAATCCCGAACTAAGAGCAAGGGACATAACATCCAAAGACATAAGGAGCACTAGGATACAAAAGCATGCCATGAAGGCCACAAGAAAACTAAAGACATGAACAAACATTGAGATTACTATGTGCAAGACCTAAACATGAAGCCCTAATGTATGAGGCATCTCAAGTCAATTGTAATTTGAGGGTTACAAGGACACTGGGGGCACATTATAAACATAAAAAACTTACATCTTGGGGTGAGGTGCCAATAAGGCCAATAAGGATACTATTTCATTTGGGTGTGTGTGTGTATGCAAATCCCATTTATGGCTGAGAAGCTCTCTATTTACTATTATTGAACTCTCGTTGATAGGAGGTTGGCTCTACAACTATTACAATTTGTGTATGAAACCTAGACGCCTACAAGATCATATATATATATATATATATATATGTATGTATGTAAATCCTATTTATGGTCAAGTAGCTCTCTATTTACTATCATTGAACTCTCATTGATAAGAGGTTGGCTCTCTGACTATTGCAATTCAATCCATTTGTAATGATGCCTCTATCATGTTGAGTTGAATCCTATCTCTGCATCAAGTTAAAATCATGAAGATCACAACACCATACAATCCTCATTGGATTGTTAAAATGCACAAAACAATCATACAAGACAGTCATTCATGAAATTACTATGCAAAGAGGGTTTATAAGTTACATTAGGGTTTGTATAAATGATCTAATAGATTTATAAGGTTGTCAAACACCAAAATGGATGATTTATATGAGTTTTGGGGCTGTCACATTCCATGTACAACTTGTCCTTTATGATTGTTAAAATGATACACATGGCTGTCCAAAACTACCCTTTATGACTATCCTAAAACAACATCGTGTATATGATCATAAAAGCCATCAAACTCTGAGAATAAACTCATCATTCGATAAGGAGTGGAAGAATAAAGTCACATTCCTAAAAACCTCTTAAAATCACATGTCTCCCCTTATGAAAACTAGGGTCTTTGCTGATACATTGTTCCGTAAGAGCAAAGTCACTTAAGATCCTAAGAGCAAAAACCTTGCCAGGTGCCATATTTTTTGTTCTGCTCATCATGGGACCGAATGGACTGCGCCAACACGTCGGGGTGGGTGGGTAAATGCCAGGGGAGGTCTCATTTTTTTTTGCCAAGTGTCCCAGTCATTCCGGGCAAGAGGCTACCGACAAAGTCCCTTAAGATCCCTAAGACCAAAAAATTGCCAAACTTTGACAGAGTAGTTCTCAGAATTCATGACAATTGGGAATGTTCTATTTGGACCTACAGGTGCACGTGGGGTCTGTCCACAATAACCTCTCTCATTTTTGGTCAACTCCATTCTGTTTGACCGTGTCAAAATCAAACGCATTGTTGCGAAATGCTTCAATTTGATGTAGTGGAAAGGTGCTAGGTGTGATATTTTTAATTCCATAGCTCGTGGAGTGGAACGGACTACACCAACATGTCAAGGTGGGCGGGTAAATGCCAATGAAGGTCTCATTTTGTGCACCAAGCATCCCAGTCATTTCGGGCAAGAGGCTACCGGTAAAGTCCCTTAAGATCCCTGAGACCAAAAAACTACCAAACTTTGACGGAGCAGTTCTCAGAATTTGTGATAGTTGGGAATGTTTTGTTTGGACTTACAGTTGTACATGGGGTCCGTCCACAATAACCTCTCTCAGTTTTGGTCAACTCCATTCTGTTTGACCGTGCCGAAATCAAACGCATTATTGCAAAATGCTTCAATTTGATGTAGTGGAAAGGTGCTAGGTGTGACATTTTTCATTCCATAGCTCGTGGGGTCAAACGGACTACACCAACGCATCGGGGTGGATGGGTAAATGCCAGTGGAGGTCTCGTTTTGTGCACCAAGCGTCCCAGTCATTCCAAGCAAGAGGCTACCGACAAAGTCCCTTTAGATCCCTGAGACCAAAAAACTGCCAAACTTTGACAGAGTAGTTCTCAGAACTCATGACAACTAGAAATGTTATGTTTTGACCTACAGGTGCACGTGGGATCCATCCACAATAACCTCTCTCGGTTTTGGTCAACTCCATTCTGTTTGACCATACCGAAATCAAATGCATTGTTGCAAAATACTTCAATTTGATGCAGTGGAAAGGTGCTAGGTGTGACATTTTTCATTCCATAGCTCATGGGCTTAAAAAAATTGTGCCAACGCATCGGGGTGGATGGGTAAATGCCATTGGAGGTCTCATTTTGTGCGCCAAGTGTCCCAGTCATTCTGAGCAAGAGGCTACCGGCAAAGTCCATTAAGATCCCTAAGACCAAAAAACTGCCAAACTTTGACAGAGCAATTCTTAGAATTCATGACAGCTGGGAATGTTTTGTTTGGACCTACAAGTGCATGTGGGGTCTGTCCACAATAACCTCTCTCAGTTTTGGTCAACTCCATTCTAGTTGACCATGTCAAAATCAAACACATTGTTGCAAAATGCTTCAATTTGATGCAGTGGAAAGGTGCTAGGTGTGACATTTTTCATTCCATAGCTTGTGGGGTTGAACAGACTATGCTAACGCATCGGAGTGGGTGGGTAAATGCTAGGGGAGGTCTCATTTTGTGCGCCAAGCGTCCCAGTCGTTCCGAGTTGTAAGCTACCGACAAAGTCAAAAGTTGCTAGGATTGAAATTTTGCATTCCACAGGTCTTGGGGCCGAACAGATTGCGCCAACACGTTGGGGTGGGTGAGTAAATGCTAGGGGAGGTCTCATTTTCTGTGCCAAGGCTCCCAAGCCTTCCGAGCTGTAAGCTACCGACAAAGTGACTTTGTCGGTGGCTTATAGCTTGGAATTATTGGGATGCTTTGCACACAAAATGAGACCTCCCCTAGCATTTACCCATCCACCCCGACGTGTTGGTGTAATCCGTTTGGCCCCAGGACCTGTGGAATGCAAAATTTCAATCCTAGCAACTTTTGACTTTGTCGGTAGCTTACAACTCGAAACGACTGGGATGCTTGGCGCACGAAATGAGACCTCCCCTAGCATTTACCCACCCACCTCAATGTTCTATTTTGCAACAATGCGTTTGATTTCAGCATGGTCAAACATAATGGAGTTGACCAAAACTGAGAGAGGTTATTGTGGACGGACCCCACATACACCTGTAGGTCCAAATAGAACATTCCCAGCTGTCACAAATTTTGAGAACTACTCCGTGAAAGTTTGGCAGTTTTTTGGTCTCAGGGATCTTAAGGGACTTTGCCGGTAGCCTCTTGCCCGGAATGACTGGGATGCTTGGTGCACAAAATGAGACCTCCACTGGCATTTACCCATCCACCCCAACGCGTTGACGTGGTCCGTTCAAACCCATGAGCTATGGAATGAAAAATGTCACACCTAGCACCTTTCCACTGCATCAAATTAAAGCATTTTGCAACAATGCGTTTGATTTTGGCATGGTCAAACAGAATGAAGTTGACCAAAACTGAGAGAGGTTATTGTGGACGGACCCCACGTGCACTTGTAGGTCCAAACATAACATTCCCAGCTATCACGAATTCTGAGAACTGCTCCGTCAAAGTTTGGCATTTTTTTGGTCTCAGGGATCTTAAGGGACTTTGCCGGTAGCCTCTTGCTCAGAATGACTGGGACATTTGGCGCACAAAAATGAGACCTCTAATGGCATTTACCCACCCACCCCGACGCATTGGCACAATCCGTTCGACCCCACGAGCTATGGAATGAAAAATGTCACACCTAGCACCTTTCCACTGCATGAAATTGAAGCATTTTGCAACAATGTGTTTGATTTCGGCACGGTCAAATGGAATGGGGTTGACCAAAACTGAGAGAGGTTATTGTGGATAGACCCCACATACACCTATAGGTCCAAACATAATATTCCTAGCTATCACGAAATCAGAGAACTACTCCATCAAAGTTTGGCAGTTTTTTGGTCTTAGGGATCTTAAGGGACTTTATTGGTAGCCTATTGCTTGGAGTGACTGGGATGCTTGGCGCATGAAACGAGACCTCCCCTAGCATTTACCCACCCACCCTGATGCATTGGCATAGTCTGTTCGGCCCCACAATGAGTAGAACAAAAAATATTATTTTAGTTGACACATTCTCAATCATTGACATGGATGATATCTCAGTACCATTCCTTTAGGCACAATATGAGCTTCCAAGGGAAGGCGCAATTGTGAGGTTAGAGATGATGAAAAGTGTGCCTCATTCATAGTCATGTTGTACTTGTCTTCAATGATGATTCCTTGATTCAACTTAATCCTTTGATAATACATTTTAACCTCCTTGTCAAAGCGCACTTTCAAGGTTACTTGAGCAAGAGCTAGCGCCTCAACATCTAGGCGCACTTTTGGTGTTCTAGAAGCATGAACTAGCACCTCAAATAGTAAGGCACTCATTCTAGGTTGTTTTTTCAATAATTGGCGCCTTGTATTCTTTGGACATTCTTTCAACTTGTGGAGACAACCTCAACTTGCAAGAATAATTCATTATCAAGGTGCATATCCAAAGTCATAGAGATATGAAGTGGCGCCTCACTAATCTAGGTGCACATTTGATGGTGTAGAGAGGTAGATGTGTGCCCAAGTCATCATTTGATGCCTTCAATAACTATAAGTTCCTTTGATGATACATTTTATCCTTCCAATTCACTATCTAGCCTTAGGTGCACATTTTAGGTTGATCAATCATAATTTAGCACCCTAAGTACCAAGGCGCACTTTTAGGTTAGTTTGATCAAGGATTAGCGCCTTCACTTCTAGGCACAAGTTTGGAGTTGAAATACATTAAAATAACAAGTTTCTTCATCACTTCAAACATCTTTAACACTTTGAAGATCTCCAATGCATGATTGAATATCAAGAAACCAATGTATCATTTCATGAAGGTCTTGACGAGCAGAACAAAAATTATTGTTCAAGTTGACACATTCTCAATCATTGACCCAATGAAATTGATGCAAACGTGCAATTTGTTCATGTTATGCCATCATGTTGATGCAAACATTCTCTATCATTCATATTGTCGTAAGCCATGTATGTGAAGATGTAAACATAGTATTGGTGACATGAGCAACACTACTACATATTCTTAAGTGTTGTAAATATACATCTTCTTATTTAATCATGTGTTGTAAATGAAGGAATGCAATGATTGCAATATGTGCACAAAATAGAATTTTTGATAAGGATTGAAAGGAAATGTTAAGAAAATGCAATTGGCAGGTGTAAATCCAAATTTGACAACCTTATCCACCATCATATGCAAAAATGGGATCTTTGGAACATGATGTATTTACAGCTGCCCTTGTAGACATGTATGCAAAGTGTGGAAGCATAGACAAGGCATGTGAATAGTTTGGCATGACACCTCAAAGATTGTCATCCAGGACCTTACCAATATGGGAAGTTATCAAAACCATGACATGTTTAAAATTAAAGGCTTTATCACCTCTTTGTCCCTATAGGCCTATTAGAACAATAGGTCACATTTTATTCATATACTGGGGTTGAGAATAAACACTAAAAGCATTTGGAGTTATGGAAAGTGTAAATGGAAATAGATTACAACTTTAGACAATCTATCCTCTCCTATATTGCATTGACTGAGTGGAAATTAAAAATTCCCTATCAATGTCCTTTATATACTGAAGGTATGGGTGAGAAAGGTAAACTTTGTATGTTGTAGACAAGGCCTCAAATGTAAAATATATTATGACAATAACGATAAGGACTATTGGGCATGAATGCTATCACTATTATGAATTGTCAAACCAACCATAGGCTGCCATAATAGTACACTGCTGACTATCATACCTTTAGGCATGGTGCCATGAACCTTATGAGTAGAATGCATTGGTATTTGTGAGAAATGTATTGCTTATGTTAAGAATAAGTATTTATACTATTTGAACATCATCAAAAGGTGGACTACAAATACTACTTTGTCAAAGGAAAACTTTAGTGGCAAAAATCTAACTATGAACTATTGTGCCATTCAAGCACAATCATGACCAATATCAAGGGATAGTCAAGGCATGGTTGTCTTAAGAAACACAATTGAAATTGTCCATGGATATTTGAAGTAATTCGTAATATTCATGATCAAGAATCAACTTTGACTGTCTCAACAGTGGCAAATTTGGCTTCAAGACAATCAAAAAAGAGTTTAGGGATTCATTATCACCAAGTAATAAAGAAGAGTAACCGTAAGTGTCGACCTTCAATTTCATTATATAAGAAGATGAAGAAGGCGCCATAGTATTTTCATACCATAATACAACATACAAAAGGAAAATCATGAAGTCAAAACATGTGCAAAGGGTATCTATGTTAAAGAGGAGAGTTGTGAATGGAAGATGACTATCACTGTCACTCACTAAGGACAATTAGGTGATTTGTGGATTGTCATGACTACAAGGCACGAGAATCTTGTGTATGAAGAGGAAAGAAATATAAATAAAAGAAGATTGAAGGATTGTTGCACCTGGGTACAATGATCCTAAAGGATTGTTATGGTAAAAGGATAGTCAACAGTATAAAGATTCATATTTCAAGGCTATCCTTAATCTCATTCACATGGTCCTAATGTTGGTTTGATTTGCATGGAGTGAGATGACACTATCAGGATTAATTGAAAAGGTGAAAGGGTTTGGTGCCAAATTTGGTCACTAGTGTAAAAATTGCAATAAGCTTGAGAATATTGTTCACTAAACCTAGAACTATCACCAAGCAACATCCATTTCATAAGATGTGATCAACAAACATGTAAGAAAAATGGATATCAACCTTCTTGGTTATGCATGCTTGATAAGAGCCCATACTTTTCACAAGGAGCCACCAATTTTTAACTAATTAAAAATGACAAGCGTTTACATGAACTTCCACCACATTATAATGAGTTGACTCACATGCATACATGCGGCCAACTCGTGTGCGGGGGGAGACTCCACCAAATCTGGATTTAATTCTTACTCTACCTCAAATTTAAAACCTTTTCTCTATACATTTATTGTAAGGGACAAAAACATTTGCAAGTTCTAGAGCATCGTGGACCAAACATACCAACACAAAATAGATACCAATTCCACATGGAAACCCAAAAGCATTGGATACCAACTTTAAGAAAATACATAAAGAATGCATATGCATGAATTCCACTAGGAGACAGATGCACCAAGACAAAAGAAGAACATTGGATTCTAGTATAAGACAGGCTTGATTCATGCTTTGACACTTGTACACAACACACTATGACATAGGATCCCTTAACAGGACCCTGCCCCATGTTTCCTTGCATCCTCTGCCTCTAACTATCTACATTTGTTACTATTTTTTTTTTGTCTACATTCTTATTTCATTAAATAAATATTTCCATTAGAAATGGATATCCATTTTGAGCTACTAAAACAGATATCCATTTTGGTTGTTGACTTTTCATGGATTCTAACGTGTTTTCATGTTTCAGTCTCTTCTTTGAACTTCACCCTTCGTGCTGACAACTTTTTTTAATGCAAAGTTGATAAAATGAAAAGGGTTTATAGAAAAAATTGTTATCTTTCTAAAAATATAAGATTTGTTTGGTTATCATTTATTAAATAATTATTAATAATTTTCTATATATCGTGTCTCTGAAATCCTGATGGACACATTGATTGAAAAACATCCATAACTTTCAAACCATTTCACCTTTTTGAGATTTGAAACCTGCGTCACACTCTATGCTTTTCTGGCTATAGGTTAAAAAAAAATTTCAATTTCAATTTTTTTTTTAATCAAGTTAGGTTGGCTGGAAAATTACTTTTTAGTTTTTAAAAAAATTCACAATAAAAATATCATAACTAATTATTTTATTGGAAAAAAATTCAAATAAATATGTGTCACATCCGGACATGAGTCCTCTACTTATTTTGAAAGTTTCAATATATATATATATTTACTCATAGTTAGGTTGGCTGGACAGACACCCACTTTTTATTTTTTTTTGAAAAATTTAATAGTTGTTCATTGAAATATTCAATTTTCACTAAGTAAATTTAGTTTTAAAAAAAAAATAGTAGCCTATAAACTAGATTCAATTCTCGACAAATTTCATTCTTACATCTTTTCCAAATTGTGTAGATAATCCATTCAAATTTTCACATGAACTTGATAAAGTCTGATTTTTTGTATTTTCATTGCCACTTAGAGGTATAGTTTGGCCCATCATGATCCTGCACATACCCATTTAATTATTTAATTATCCACCCAAGTTGCAAAAAACATCAAAATGTGATAATTATGAAATTCTTATCATACCATGATACTACTGAAGTCAAATGACGATGAATTGAAGCAACTCAGTGTCAACCTAAAAATAGCCTACCTCTCCAAGAAGTTTGGAGAGCTCCTAGAAGGGCAAAATTGCATTATGAAACATGAGACTCATCAAGATCTCCTGAACTCACTGCCACTGTTAGATATCCAACTTGACTAATCATGCGTTCTCCAAAAAGTGTGGAGTACTCTCAAAGAGATAGAATCACACTCAAAGAGTGTCATTGGGCTCATGATGGCTTCCTAAATTCTCTACCATGAATAAAACTGCTGCTAGAACAATCCTGTGGTCTCCAAAAAAGTTGGAGTTCTCCCTTACATCACCAATTAGCCTACAAGAAAACTCAAAAATAGGCTAATTGTTCTCAAACTGATTATGCGGGAATATGGAATATTACAATCCTCCCTCCCCAAAATTGCTTGTCCTCAAGCAATTGTAATTCAACCAACTGAAATACCTCAGACAAAGTTTAGTGATTCTAGGATCCCAAATCAATCTAGGAGGTTTGTGTGTCATTTTAATTGATGTGTTATGCTGTATTATAACTTCAACTAAAACCTCCTTCAAGTTTCTTACCAACTGAGTAGTAATCTTTGACAAGGCTTCTACAAATTTTCTAGAAATTTGTTTTGCCCTACCATGCTTCCGTTGCATCACTTTGATAAAAACTACAAAGTCTGTATGATTGCTCTTTGTTTTCACTTTTGGAAACATAAAATGGTGGCCATAAACATGTGAATATTTGTTGTTTTGAGTTAATCCCAAAGACAAACTATTGAAATTCACAACACATACCTTTGTAAAATGATCTTTGTAAATTATTTTTTCCTTGAAATGACACAAATCAGCTTGTGTGCAGGCTAGAAACAATTTATAACAATCATGTATTACCTGATTTTCCAACCAAATCAAAATTATGTTAGTTGAAGTAATCGTTCTTTTTAGTTGAAACAACTTTTGAACATTTCCCCAAAGTCTAGTGGTCCCAAAATTCTCAACCTTGTAGCTGTTCAAGCATAGAAGCAACAACTTATAATCTGATTTTACCAAAATCAATGCCTTAAAATTGGAACAACATCCACAAATTTGGAGCCTCTTTGCAAAAACAGGATTTGTGAGCATCTTAATGATTGAAGATGCTTTCTTAAAGGCTGCAAATGCTTCCTCAACAACTATCAATTGATAAATACTTCATCCTTTGACTGATAATTCTTGGAAACCCATTTGAAAATGAGCAAAAAAACATATGATGGCTGATCTGCATCAAGACAACAGTACTAAGTCTAAAATTTTGGGTTATAAACCTCCATGGAACATTCTATCTTGCCCAACTCCCACCAAACTCTATTAGTGAAAAAAACTCATCAACAAAGTAGCTCCTCCATGCTTATCATGCATTACTTTGATACAACAAGGAGTTGTTACTCTTCTATCCATCATGACAAACAATCTTCTCCAATGTGTGCTATCAATTCCATATTGATTCAACTCATTACAAGTGCTCATGTTAAGAGACAAAACTGAATCAACCTCAATATAGGATGAGAAAACTGTTATTGTTCTGACTAGCAAACTGCAAACTCTATATGGAGGACATCCTTTAGTTCTTAATGTTATATGTTTCAATGAAACACTCGGGTCACATATTCTTATGTGAAGACAACCTTGAGCAAAAGGATGTAAGTATCATTCGATACACGTTGAATTATTTTTCTTCTCTACAATCTTATGATACCTTTCCTTATGATAAAAGCCTTGCTCTAAGTCCCTGTTAACAACAATGCTTTCATACCATAGGCTAAAATCATAAAGATGGTCAATGTGATCACCATTAGTTGCTGATTTGAAAACTTCAGCTAGTTAAAAACCAACATTAATATCCTGTGAGGCACTTTTCTCATGCACATGCCTCTCAAAAAGTTCCTCTTGGAACTCCACCACATAAACTTCTTGAATTTCCAATCTAAAATCACAGGTATGTTCAAGGCATTGGTCTTTCTTTCTTGTTGCTTCAGAAAAATTAGCACCTTCATTTGACAAATATCCTTGAAATCATCAATCATTGGAGGATTGATGGGTGTGTACTGAACATGAATGTCATCCTCACTTATGCATTCACCAGGTGAGGCATTCTCTTTGACTACATTAAGATTGTTCTTTTTGTAATCTGCAATCTTGTAAGCCAATAAAATATCTTTTTCTTCATTAAATTTCCTATCTTTCACCTGCATGGTGGAATCCTCCAAGATTTGATTCCATCCTATCTCTTGCAAATCTGATTTTTCTTCTTTCTCTTGCTCAACTAGCACAATCTTTTCCTTGACTTCATCATCATCATGCTGATTTACACACTTGTTAGAAGTCAAATAAATATCTACTTGTTCAGCTCATGACCTAGAGGAATCCATCTCGAAGAGTGGGTTATCAAAAGATCTCTCTATATCTATCTCAAAAAGTGGGTTTGTTGATAACTGAGAGGGGGGGGGTGAATCAGTTATCCTAATTATTTCCCTTATTGAACTTTCCTCTTAATTGAAGCAGCATAAAATCAAACACAAAACATTAACCATGAAGTAAGAAACACATGACACAGTATTTTTGACGTGGAAACCCTGTTAAGGGAGAAAACCACGGGGTGATTAACCCAAGAATTATTCTCTGTTAGAAGAATAGGAAATTACAAAAATGGCACTTGCCAATTAGGGCTCACTGCCCGAGCACACTGCTCACAAGAGGCCCACTGCCTACAAGAAGACACACTGTCTACAAAGTGATGATAATCACAGTCGTGAACTGATTGGAAGCATCTGCATATGCTGGAGTTCAGTTCCGGTTAGGCTCAGTACACTGATCTGCTGCACTTCATCTTTCCTCTGTTCTTTGTTCTGCTATCTTTCACATACCGGATCCTTTTTGCTACCTCTGCTCTTTCTCTGGACTTATTCGCATATCTCTCCACATCCACACACACTTCACAACTAAATCCATCCTCTATATATATCCGCACAAGTAGTTTCATCACCTTTCTAGTCGGCATCCGGAACAGTCTAGTTTCTTACAAACTCTCATTCTGTCGACTGAATCCTTCCTCACCAAGCAATGCGGATCAAGCATATACTTGTAGATATCATTAATCATGTCGGCCAAACATGATTCATGCCTTCACAACCTCTGTCATCAACAGTAACCCATCCGGAAAGTAGTCTGATAGTCTGCCAGTCAGTTCTTCCTCTGTTTTCACTGTCTCTCAGGAATCCGGTACTCAACCATTCATATCTTTTTCCTTGTCCATCACCGGAGGCTAAATCCTTGGAATATACTACTCAAGGTAGTCCTCTTGACTTCCCCAAATCCGCACTGCACCAAGACACTTCCTCTGAGAGGTCCGGACCAATCTGTCGGACCTTGCCACATGCTCTGTTCTTCTTCACCGGACCACAACATTCTTTATTCTGACTTCCGGTAGAGACATATCCTGTCTTGCGGATATGTGAGATGACCTTTGTTGCCATCAATGACAACAACCATGAATCCATATAGTGTCTCTTGCCAACAATCTCCCCCTTTGGCATTGATGGCAACACTTAGTGAAAAATGACTAAGTGTTTTCACTATGCTCCCCCTTTGCTGATGCTCTGTCTTTATATACAATTTCCGGAACTCCCCCTTAGTTGGATTCCTCATTTTTCACTGCTCCTCACTCCCCCTTTGACATCAATGGCAAAGGGTAGGGTCCGCATATCAAAATTTTCAAAAATTTCTTATACTTAGCCGCATATTTACATACTCACATATATTGAAGAATGTCTGCAAAGGATGTCTATAATTGAATCATTTCGGTAGCCCAACTTTGCTTCATTCTGTCCAAAATTGAAATGTGACCACTTAACAAAAATGCAAACGCTTCTGCCCGCTTGAGATCTGTCGGATCTTTTGTTTGGGCGGTGGTCCTAGCATCACTGATGGCCTCATGCATGGTTTCCAACTTAGGGATTATAATCCTTCTAAGTTCTCCCATCCGGTTGGTGATGTTCTTCCTTTCCTTCTCAAAATTCTTTATTTCGTTCAAGACTGCAATAGTCTGACATTCTTGATTTATTATAGAGGAAGAGAGAGGATCAAAACTTTGAGATAAGCTTTGTAGCTTATCCTGTTCCTCTTTTATTTTCTTGTCAAGTGCTGCTGTTGCCTTTGACCAGGATATACAAAATTTATAGATATCACCGCCATCCTTAAGAGCATTCTCTAAGCTCCTTATTCCAATGCTTACAATCTTCCTATCCTTAGAGATTAACTCTAATATCTCTGAAAATCTTTTATCCAAAAATTCCTTCCGGACCTTTTCTTCAGCTGATTTTTCTAAAGAATCAAAATGTGTATCAACACTGCTGACTAAGGTTTTTAGATTACCGGAAGTGGAGGCTGTCGGATCTATCTGGATTGATGGCATGATATTCACAAGTACTCCGGAAGCAGCCTCTATCAACTCACAGTCTTCCATATGAGACTTCAAGAGCTTTTCATTTGCCTTGGCATTTGCAAATGAAGCTATCTTCATTGTTTGTACCGGAGAGAGAGAGTCAAAATCAAATGGACCTTTGAGAAGCTCCGGTTCATCAATCTCTAGAGTTTCTTTACTCAAAAATTGTTGAACAGTTTGTGCAGTGTCTCTTGCCGGAGACAGATGTTTCTTTTCTTCTGCAGTCTTAGAACTGTCAACCTCTTTGTCTTTCACCACTGCTTCCTTCTCCTGTAGTTGCTCTTCTTCTTTGGATCCGGAGACTGTAGGGGAAACCGGAGGAGAGATGCTAACTTGTTCATGGGCCACTTCTTCTTGAGCAGAGGGTCCCAAGTCCTCACTTGTCTGTTCAGGGCTTACTTCTTCCGGAACAGAAGATTCCAAATCAGCAGCTGTTTCTGCACCTAAGTCCTCTACAACAGGAAGATTGAACCTTTTGAAGGCCTTCCGGAGGATCTCTTCTGTTTCTTGGGCCACTTTGTCAGTCTCACCAAGCATGAGTTGATTCATCCTGGCTTTGCTTCTGAACTCATCTTTACAGTCCTTGAAGATAATGTTCATTGTCTTGGGATCAATTTGAGGATATAGCTGAATAGCTATCTGCTCCCGGATCTCAAGATCTTTAGCATGAGCATTATTTTTCCTCACTTCCATTTCCTTTTCTAGGCTTTTAGGAATAAGAGATATTATTTCAATGAAAGCCTTATTATATATGTTAAGATATTTCACTGTGGCCTCCTGCAGAGTCTTTTGGTCTGCCTCACTGAAGTCATCATAGGATTCAGTCATTGGTTGAAGGTTTCCATCCACCGTGACTGACTTGATTATGCTCTCTAGTGACAGAGTGGGCTTTTCAACAGTTACCTCTACCATTTCCTCCTTGTCTTGTCCTGTGGAGGGCTTACCGGATCCTTTCTTTTTCTGTTTCTTTACTTCTCTTACTCCCTCATCTGATTCTGTTTCCTCTTCATCCTTTTGGCTTCCATAAGCCCTTGTGGCTTTTGCCTTTGATCTCTTACCGGATGCCTGGACTTCCGGTTTTGAACTTTTGGTTGAAGGAGGTGCAGATCTCTTTGTTGATCTGGTCCGGGTGGGAGCTCCAACCGGAGCACTTTCTTTGCTTTTCTCTTCTTCCTCGGCCTTCCTTCTCTTTTCCCGGCTGGCATCAAGTGCCTCCTTTGAGATTCCAAGACCTTGAGCAATGTGCTCTACTTCTTTTCTCACTTTTCTTTTGATCTCAGGTTCCCTGAGTTCTACATGTAACTTTATACTCAGCTCCTCAAAGGTTCCAAACCTTTCTGCCTTAGGATCTTTGGGCTGACTTAGCATGTGTTGAACATGCAGCTCCACTATCTGTTCATCAACTTCATACCCCATGGGCATGATCCAGACAGTCCTTGGCTCCACTGCCTCCATCAGGCACTGATCAGTGTCAACCATAAAGCACACTGAGTCCTTGTATTTCTCAATGAGAGATTGAGGAATTCTCTCTCTTGCTTGCATCATGCTCTGAAAGTTTTTGAAGTAACCCCATAGAGCTGAATTTCTCGCTTTTGCATCCCCAAGTCCATGCAAGTAGTCTCTTATCTGGACTGCAACAGGTTTGTCATTCTGCCATACCCATCCACTTGTTCCGGGTAGCTCATTCATGAAATAGAAGAATAGACATACAATAAGAGTACCATATTTAAAGGAATTCTTCTTATCCTTCTTGATTTTCTGTATGTTTTCCATTAATTGGCTTAGCAGTAGTTCGCAGAGGTCATATTCTGCATTTTTCCTTAGCATTTCAAAAGCAGTGTATACTGCAGTTCCGGATACAGAATTCTCCCTGCTGGAGTGATAGATCTTGTATCCTATTATCATTGATGCATATTTGATATCCGGATCTGAAATATCTTCAATGGTCATTGCCCTCTTGTCAAATTTTGATCCGGTGGCCTCAGTTACAATGTTGTTCTTGACAGATTTGAGGATAGGTACTCCTCCGGAAGAGTATAGGCCAGTTACTGCTCTAATTGCCTCTTTTGTGATCTTGCAGGGTCTATCTAGCCATAAAAAGTTGTCATGCATCCTGCTCAGTACATACCGGACCCATTCATCCTCTTCAAAACAGGGGAAATGAATAAATTGCTCAAATTGTTTCTTCTGAATATCCTTATACTCTGGTTTAAGCTCAAAGGCATTGTCAATCAGCTGCTTGTGATAGAGGTCTCTTAATTTGAAATCCCCAAATTCCTCAATGTTTGCATGTATGTAAACCCTAATGTCTTCAGTGTGTAAAACTCCGTGAGGAACACTAGAGAAGGCTCCTAGTGGGTCAACCTCCAATGATTTGTAGGGATGTTTCTTGAATGAGGGGCGAGGTCTATCAGAGATCTTAACTATGTTTGGAGTAGCCATTTTTCAAAGATTTGCAGTGAGGTAATGAAAAACAGAGAATACCTTATGCGCCTTCGGTTTGCACGGAGTGGTTGGATTGATTTCTTTATCCAATAGCTTCGGCAGGAGATCCTTGGTGTGCTTGAAGAACCTTGTTGCAGAGCTCCACTTTTCGCTTCTTCTCGAGTGCAGAATGAGCAAATGACTTTTGAGAAATCCCTTAAATTGCTCTGCGAACCCTAATACTTGTCTGCAATAAATGCTTCACCTACATCATTCCGGTTTGCCTTGTCTGGATAGCTTGGAGTATCCCGGATTAGTCCTGATCTGTGGATATCATCCGGATCTTTCAATCATGAGTAAATCGAGGTGGCATATTACAAGATCATCTCAAACACTCTGTCCAATCCACAGAACAAGATAGTGCATTTCCGGATCTTTCCGGACCTTTTTGTAATCCTTTATCATACCGGAGCATTTCCCTGAACAGGTCTTATTTGATTGATCATAGCTTCTTCATAACTCCATGCGGACCTCTGAAAACTTGACTGAAGTATCTCAAGACTCATATTTACAAACCCTTTGATCCGCATCTTGTGCAACATCCGGCACCACTTGTTTGGCTGGGGGAACAAGATTTTCTTTGAGTCTCCCCCTGAGCCAGAGCTCACTTTTAATTTCCGGAAGAAATATCAGCACCAGAGTCTGGTGCGGATCCAACCTCTACATTCTCTGAACTTTTCTTCACCCAAATCTTGCTCATCTGATTCCTAACCTCATCCGCATTCATCTTTTGTTTACCCTTGTCTTGATTCTGATTATACACCGGACCTCTTTTGTCCTGATTCTTGTTTTTGCAGACTTTAGCATTATGACCGGACCTATTGCAGATTTGGCAAATAACATTCCTTTGCATATTTGACTGATATCCTCTTGATCTGCATTGATTAGCCCTATGACCTATTCTATTGCATGTGAAGCATCTACCTTTGAATGATTTGTTTACTTGAATAATTCTACATTCATGGGATTTGTGTCCATACCTTTTGCAGTTGAAGCACTGTCCGGAGAAGGATGAATTATTCTGATTCATTCTCATTCTGCACTGATTAGCTTTGTGACCAAAGTGGTTGCAGCTGTGGCAGTATCCATTGAAGGATGGATATCTTTGAGCATTTGGCTGTCTTACCGGAGGTCTTCTAGGCCTGCTCCTTGGATTTTCTGATCCAAGATTCTTCTGACCGGATCCGGAGCTTTCTCCTTTCTCATATCCCAAGCCATACTTGTCATCTGTCCTCTTTTGACTTCCAAGAAGAACTTCAAGTTGAGCAGAACTTATCTTGAATTTCTCTTTATATTCATTTGCTGTTTGAAGGTCTCTTTTGAGAGAGGCAATTTGATCCTCAAGTTTTCCTTCATTATCTTTGGCATCTTCAAGATCAGATTCAAGGTGTCTGATAATCCTGTCCATCTGGTGGCATTCTTCTGATTTTTCTTTAAGAGATTGTCTTAGATTGTCTTCAGCCTTTCTTTTTTCTTCAATCTCTTGAGTAAACTTTATAGTTCCTGATTCCATTTCATGTCTTAACATAATGACTTCTTTTGATAACTTTTCACATAACTTGGTTTGCTCAGTCAATTCCTCATTTGTATTGCTTTCTTCACTTTGTCTTGCCAACTGTTGAAGCAGCTCCTTTCTCTTTTTCATAGAGAGACTTAATTTGTCTTTTAATTCTCTCATGAATTCATCAGCCTGTTTGAGTCTTTCCTTTAATTCACTGACTTCAGAATTTGACTGTTCAAGATCCTCAAGGGCAGTCTTGAGTTGCTCCCTTAAACCATATGCATCCATTTGAAATCCCAGATCTTCCTCAAGCTGTTAGGCTCTATTAGGAGGAACTTAGCTCTGATACCAATTGTTGATAACTGAGAGGGGGGGGTGAATCAGTTATCCTAATTATTTCCCTTATTGAACTTTCCTCTTAATTGAAGCAGCATAAAATCAAACACAAAACATTAACCATGAAGTAAGAAACACATGACACAGTATTTTTGACGTGGAAACCCTATTAAGGGAGAAAACCACGGGGTGATTAACCCAAGAATTATTCTCTGTTAGAAGAATAGGAAATTACAAAAATGGCACTTGCCAATTAGGGCTCACTGCCCGAGCACACTGCTCACAAGAGGCCCACTGCCTACAAGAAGACACACTGTCTACAAAGTGATGATAATCACAGTCGTGAACTGATTGGAAGCATCTGCATATGCTGGAGTTCAGTTCCGGTTAGGCTCAGTACACTGATCTGCTGCACTTCATCTTTCCTCTGTTCTTTGTTCTACTATCTTTCACATACCGGATCCTTTTTGCTACCTCTGCTCTTTCTCTGGACTTATTCGCATATCTCTCCACATCCACACACACTTCACAACTAAATCCATCCTCTATATATATCCGCACAAGTAGTTTCATCACCTTTCTAGTCGGCATCCGGAACAGTCTAGTTTCTTACAAACTCTCATTCTGTCGACTGAATCCTTCCTCACCAAGCAATGCGGATCAAGCATATACTTGTAGATATCATTAATCATGTCGGCCAAACATGATTCATGCCTTCACAACCTCTGTCATCAACAGTAACCCATCCGGAAAGTAGTCTGATAGTCTGCCAGTTAGTTCTTCCTCTGTTTTCACTGTCTCTCAGGAATCCGGTACTCAACCATTCATATCTTTTTCCTTGTCCATCACCGGAGGCTAAATCCTTGGAATATACTACTCAAGGTAGTCCTCTTGACTTCCCCAAATCCGCACTGCACCAAGACACTTCCTCTGAGAGGTCCGGACCAATCTGTCGGACCTTGCCACATGCTCTGTTCTTCTTCACCGGACCACAACATTCTTTATTCTGACTTCCGGTAGAGACATATCCTGTCTTGCGGATATGTGAGATGACCTTTGTTGCCATCAATGACAACAACCATGAATCCATATAGTGTCTCTTGCCAACAGGGTTATCTGAGAAGGATTGGAAACTATTTCTGTTTGAATGTTTGAGCCAATCTTCATGTTATCCCAAATTCGTGCATTTGTCTTTATAAGCCTTCATTTCTAATTCCCAACTAGTTGTGTCATCCTCAAATTGCCTTGAGTGTTCTTCCTTCTAAGACTCAAGTTCTTTATCTGATTTCACCTCTTCTTTGCTCAAACATTTGTGGCTTGGTTCCCAAGATTCTTTACATGAGAAGCAAAGTTTCTATCTTTGAAATTCATTTGTGCTGCCATCTTTATTTCTTGCAATAGGAGAACTCTTCTTCTATTGGTTGGAAGAAGATGTCTTAGAATGGAGTTTGGTCTTTGACACTGAAGACTTGAACTCTGGATTTCCTTCTTCCTTCAAAATCATTTTCTTCTTCTCCAACTCCTTGGAAACTTTGGTCTTCCCCTCTTTCTTCCTTGACCTTCCTATGTAGTTTATCATGCGCTTTTTGCCAGGAAACCTCACTACAATTAATTTCAAGAAACCATCAAAGGAAACTTGGTCTTTGAACTCTTTAGGAAATTCTTGATACTGATCAAGAATTTTGGTGGCCTCTCATCCATAGTTCAACTTGTCCTTTTGAACTCTCATCAATATCTCTTGAATATGATCTATCTTCTCTTCCCCTTCCTCATGCTCCAACTTATTTCCTTTGGCCTCTATTTCTAGAACTTTTGATTCTTCCTTCAAACATGATTTCATAGGTTCTTGCTTCACAACCCTCTTCAGAAACACTTCCTTAATGTCTGGATCCTTTAACTATTTATGCAGTTCTTTCAAATTTCTAACATAGAATTTTCAATTGTAATAATCTTTCTGTCTTTCAAATTCTACTTTTCTAATTTTGTCAAGGAATGGCTAAAATGGACATGTAGGTGCTAGTCACCAACATGCAAAATACTGAAATTGGAATGCCAAATCTGCAACAGAAGGATTAGACTCCAACAAACTGGCAAGACCACCAGCTCTGATACCACTATAATAACCACCCTATTTTTTTTTGGATTTTTCAATTGTAAACAAAATGCTAACATGCAATCTCCTCAACAGTTTCTGATCACCCAAATCTTGAGATGGGCAAGGTGAGAGCATACAGTGTGTTGGATTCACACAAATTATCCAATGCATTTATAGAGAGTATGCAATACAATGCTCACATGACACATTAGGCGTCCAAGCCATCCACAATCTGTGCTTATTCAGCGGAGTGGTCAATGCAACACAAGATGATTGCACTAGGCGACTAAGCTGACCACAGCTACACTTATTCAGTGGAATGCGAGATACAACAGAATGAACACATGAGGCGATCGAGCTGACCTTATCAATGTTTATTCATCAGACATGTGTAATGCATGCCACTGGGAGAATGTCTAAAGCTTGATCAAACCAAAATGGTTGATTCCTTGCAAAGCTTTTTCATGCCAAATGAGCTGAGATATGAAATGCTATAAATAATGGTGGTAAACTATCTAGTTTAAAATATGAAAATGCATGATAATATGACCCATGGCGGTACTACCATCCAGGGTTTACAAACACATTATTGCAACAATCAGATAATATAACAATGTCTAGAAGGCTGCAAATAAATTGATTATATTTTATTTCAGTCAGAAGTACACTGCTGTAGCATGTTATCATGAAGATAAAGCACTAAAAAACATTGCAAACATCACAAGGAATCATACCCATCAAAGCTCTGATGTTGTAGTTGATGAATGATGCTAGAATCCAACTCTCATCACATTGAGAATGCATTGGAAACTCTGTACTTTTTGAAACCCCTGATCTGATTCAAACAGCAACACTAAAAAATACTCAGAGCAACATATAGACTCATACATAAGTCATGAATTTGATTAAAATTCCAACTCTAGAATGATTCCATTGTGTAGAGGACTGTTGGGTGACTCCAAACAACATAGAAAACATTAGGGAAGTGAGGTGTTTCAGCTCCTAAAACCCCACACCCTTGTCTATTACTGGTACGCCCTGTACCAAATGGTACAACCAACTTTTAACTGCAATGATCTCCTTAAACAAACTTGTTAAAACCCTGCACCTAGGAATAAATAGATAATACGACCAACAAGGGATTTAGAATCTGTGTTTCATCAAAAACATGGTGCCTGGGAAATGGTACCACTACTGGGAAAGCACAATATCTTCAAACAAATATCAACAGAACCCAAAATTGAAATCACAACTCTAAAATGATCAATAAACTCACACCAAACTCCAAACAAACAAGTCATAAAACATCAAACTCCATTGTAGCTCCACCGTGATTCCTACAGTGAAATCACCATGTCTAGCTAGGGGGGTTTCATCCCTAAAACTAGAAATCTCAAGAGGATTTTCATCCTCAAGAAATTTGAGAAGAACTCAGGTTCTCTCCAAAGCAAATGCAAATTCATATCATGGCTAAGCTCACAAATGAGCTCCAACTCCCTTTTTATAACATTCTGGAGTGAATATAATATTACTTTTTCTTATTTCTCTCCAAAAACTCTTTTTTGAAAATAGTAATTCTTTTTCATGAGCAAAGTCCCCCATGTGCCTAGCACCCTTGTATGCACAACTTAAACACCTTTCAAATGAATAGTTACACATAAGTTGTCTTTTTTTGAATAATACTTTTAAGACAACTTGAGTGAATATAATATTACTTTTTCTTATTTCCCTCCAAAAACTCTTTTTTGAAAATAATAATTCTTTTTCATGAGCAAAGTCCCCCATGTGCCTAGCACCCTTGTATGCACAACTTAAACACCTTTCAAATGAATAGTTACACGTAAGTTGTCTTTTTTTGAATAATACTTTTTAAGACAACTTAAGTAATAACCATTTAATTATTTAATTATCTACCCAAGTTGCAGAAAGCATCAAAATGCAATAATTATGAAATTATGATCATACCATGATACTACTAAAGTCAAATGATGATTAATTGAGCAACTTGGTGCCAACCTAAAAATAGCCTACCTCTCCAAGAAGTTTGGAGAGCTCCCAGACGGGCAAAATTGCATCCTGAAAGAAACATGGGACTCATCAAGATCTCTTGAATTCATTGCCACTATCAGAAATCCAACTTGACTAATCATACATTATCCAAGAAGTGTGGAGTGCTCTCAGAGAGACAGAATCACACTCGGAGAGTGTCATTGGGCTCATGATGGCTTCTCGAACTCTCTGCCATGATTAAAATTGTTGCTAGAACAATCCCGTGCACTCCATGAAAGTTGGAGTTCTCCCTTACATCACCAATTAGCCTATGGGAAAACTCAGAAATAGACTAATTGTTCTCAAATTGATTATGCGGGAAAAGGGAACATTACAACTTGCTTGTCATCATAGCTGGTAGTGATCTAGGAAAAATGATGAGACCCATTGTGTAGTGCGAGTTGCATCAACATTCATTTTTTTGGCTGGAATGTACTTAAGGGCTTATGTGTTAGTGAACCATGTAAAGAGGAAGATGCTTGTAGTAATATTGCAACCACTTCCTTTTTGCTAGCTAGTCACTATGTGTACCTGTGATGATGCTAAGTTATTCACATTGTGTATGTGTGTTGCACATATGAGCTAGTGACATTGTGTATATGTGATGCACACATGCATTATTCACATTGTGTATGTGTGTTGTATGCATGAGCTAGTCACACTATGTATATGTAACGCATGCATAAGCTAGTCACATAGTGTACATGTGTTGTATGTATGCATGAGCTAGTCACATTGTGTACATGTGATACATGCCTAAGCTAGTCACATTGTGTATATGTGATGTAGGCATGAGTTAGTCACACTATGTATATGTGACATATGCTTGAGCTAGTCACATTGTGTACATGTGATTATCCATGAGTTAGTCACATCATGTGTATGTGATATATGCATGACAAATCACACTATATATATGTGACACATCCTTGAGTTAGTCACATTGTGCATATGAGATGTATGTACGAGTTAGTGACATTATGTAGATGTGTTGTATGTGTGTATATCAAAATTTGGAATAAAATAATATATATATATATACACACACACACACACCTATCCTATTCTACAATATATGCATCTCTGAATGAGCTAAAATTTGCATACAAAATGGTAAGGGAACAAACATCTCACCAATACAAACCTTGTTTCCATATGAGATGTGCTCAAATTGATTCTTGTTGTGTTGAGATGTGGTTGCTCACTCCAACAGTATGACCTTACTTTGCATCCAATTCCTACTTTTGGGAATGGTTTGTGAAATGGTGGATTTATAGATTTGGGTCGGAGATGATGGATGCATATGATTAGATCTTGTGCAATGGAGGGATGTAGTTGATCCATTCACAAGAGAGAATGAGAAACTAACATGCGCGCTTTGTGATTAATGCACATGATTAGGGTAAGGATTGAAAAGAGATGAAGGGTGGAGAATTGTTTGATTGGAATGGAGAGTGAGATAAAAAAGAGACTATTTTTGAAGTCATGTGCAATTGTGGAGCCTTGTGCAAGGTTGACTTTGCTGATTTGGTGGAGGAATGTGCAAATGATTCATTAGTTGATTAAACTAGGTTATTTAATCAACTAATGATGAGGATTTTTGAGATAGCTTAAATAAATATTATGCATTTATTTAATTTTTGGAGGAATGTTGAGGGGATGATTGATTAATTAAATAAATGTTGATTTATTCAATTAAAGTTGAAACATTAGAAGAAGGGTTGAATTAGTTAATTAAATAAATAAATAGTCATAATTTATTAATTAATACTAGAAAAATGGTTAGGTTTATTAATTAAATAATCAAGATTTATTTAATTAATATTAAAAGACTGATCATATTTGTTAATTAAATAAATGATTTATTTAATCAACATTAGAATGGGAGATGCAGGATGAATCTGGTGTGATGTTAAGACATGGTGAGATTTAGGTGTCTACATTTTGCCCCTCTTTGAGATGGTGTTGCGACTAAGAGAAGTAACAACATTTCAAAGAAAGTAGATATAGGAACTTAGTGGGGGACATTAATGATATCATGCCCCAAGTGTTGAGATTTTGATTTTGGATGAAAAATAATTTGGCTTAGTGATGCCCCCTCGAGAGGATAGCGGGTTTGAAGAACATGGGCGTGCTCTTGAAATGGACGAAAAGTATGTAAATAAAAATGCTTAGTGATGAGAAGAAAGATGTGAGAAGATTGAGATGTTAATGTTAGATAAAGGGATTAGGGATAACATATAGAAGTAGTTAAAGGATGAATGTTGAGAATGAAAAGATTAGTTGAGGAATGGAGGGGAGGGACATGTTAATGGATGGAGTGGATGCTAGGTACATGATATTAGGATGAGCAACTTGGTGTTTGGTGTAGCAAAGGGCGTGATGCACCATGGTATGAGGAACCATGATGTTGTACCATATGCATGAATCAAAAGAAAATATCACAAGCAAGCATATGTTGTATGGTACCATGACATGGAAGACTATGATGTTGTGGTGATATGCTGCAAGGACCATTATAGATACAAAATGAAATGATAAAACACAAGCAAGCAAGTAAACATGCACAAACAATACATTTGGACAAACATGATTTTGCACCTGGTCAAGCTAAAAATTGAAGATTGATTGATAATGCTAGCATTATTGATGTGGGAATGATATCCCTTGAGAACAACGTGAGGATTGAGAACAATATATCCCGAGAACAATGTGAGGATTGAGAATGATATATCTCAATGATGATGGGTTGTTTAGAACTAATCAAGGCTTGCAACAAGGTTAGGAACACAACTGATGGACATGCTTTTAGCTGATTTTGCTAAATTGCTTGGTGAGATTTGTGTGGATTGGAATTGCTTACGTTTAGATGGACTACTTTGGGTAAATGGGATTGATACACTAGATTGTGTTTGGATAGCCTTTTTCTTGGTACCAATGACAAGCGAAAACTAAGTCTAAAGACAAGGATGAAGGGAAGGTTGGATGGAATGATTGAGGGATTGTGGATAGTGGATGGGATAGATGCAGGGTTCAGGATGGATGTTTGAAGGATTTAGGATGTGATCTCCAAGGACTACATCGCATAGGAATAATATGCCCCACTTTATATATGCCACTCATGACACTGCATTGCAATGCTAGTGACAATGTATGGTAGTATTTGCTGTGAAAGAATTGGATATATCAAGATGTGTCCAAAGCATGTTTCAACATTGTGTCCTTGTCCTTATTAAGGCTGAAAGTGGGAAGGTAGGATGGATGGGACATGATGGGGTAGATATGTAGGTATAATGGATGGGAATGATAGGATGGGAGAATCTTTCCCCCAAGTGTAGGGTGCTCATTGATAGCTTATTTACACATGACACTCAAGAATGAATTTTTATCATGGTATTTGTCCAAGGCGCCATAAGAATGGTTTTCACCAAACGATAATTTTTCTCTAAACTTTTTTTATTATATAATTTTTTGCTCTTTTTTGGATTTTTTGGATTTGGATGTTGGGATGGGAGGGATGGATTTGGATATAGGATTTTTGGACTCAAGCATTTCTTTCCATGGAGAGGTAATAGTATTCCATTCTGAATAATTGTCGCACATGAACCATGTTGTTAGCATTGCGTGGTGTAGATGTTGTTAGAAACCTTGTCAATTGTTAAGTTGGCTTCTCCAAAGTGGAAACATGATACCATTGTAGCCCCTATGTTAGAGGATGTTGCTGAGGAAAATGGAATGGAAGATAGGTTGGATTAAGTATGGATAGGGATTTATGTGAAATCTTGGATTAAAGGGGTGGGATTGTGGAGGTACATTGAATAATGGATTTGGTAATGAAAAAGGGATGGATGGAAGGATGGGATTATGGAGGCATGAGTAAATGTCATGGGCCAAGGGGAATTAGGACCAACAATTACCCATGTGATGTTGGATTCTGTGATTGGATTTGCATTGGATTGGATGATGGATTTTGAAGCTTTGGATTTGTATTTGGGATTTTGGGTGTTTGGGATTTGAGACTTCTAGGGATGCTTGGGTTTTTGGATTTCAAATTTTGGGATTTGGATGGGGGACTTTTGGATTGTTGATTTTGAGATTTAGGGACCCAAATGGAGTTGAACTTAGGTTGGGATGCTTGTATTTGGATTTCAAATTTTGGGATTTGGATGGGGGACTTTTGGATTGCTGATTTTGGGATTTAGTGACCCAAATGGAGTTGAACTTTGGATTGGGATGCTTGTATTTGAATTTAGGATTGGTGGATTGGGTTTTGGATGGGGGATGTGGATTCTCAAATTTGAGGATGGAATGAGATTTTGGAGATGTGGATTTGGATGGCTCACTTGGATTCATTACTTCTCTTTACTTTGTAAACCACATTGCTTTTGTGTTTCCTTTTTTATTTGTGGGCTTATGTGGCCATTCTGATCCATTTTGATTTTTGACCTTATTTTGATTTGATTTTGTATGTCGATACTTTGTGACATGGTGATCCTTGGATTCTTGTGGGCTCTTTGCTTGATATGCTAATGCATCCAAATTGCTTCCAAAGGCTATATTATGGTCCCATGGGGAGATGTTATCTTGGAATCCCATGAATTTTGTGATAACTTCATCATTTTGGAATAAGTCAAATAATATGTGATTTTGTTGGTCTCGATCAGTGATTTTAGGTGATGAATGGTTAAGTTTGGTGATAGGAATAATAATTTTGATGAAAGGGTTGGTGGTGGCAAGCTCTTTATAGGAATGACAAGAGGAACTTGTTTTGATGTTAGAAGAAGTTCCCTAAATTTTTAAAAGTGATCTTGTTTAATGTCATTAATAATACTATTTTTTTTAGTTCATAGGTATTTGAATTGTTGCATTTTTTGGGTTTAGTGTTAAGATTGAGGGGTGTCTATTCCACCAAATTCATCTTGGACTCATCCTTTATGATGCTAGGCCTTTACACTTAGTAAAAATTGATCCCTAATAAGCTCTTTGTGAGCCAAACATTCTCACCCATGGACCAATAATCACTTGAATAAACATATTATTAATGAATTAGTGTACATAAAACTAAAATTAAAATCATTTTTTGTTTTTCTTATTTTTCATTAACTTCTTTTTTTATACATGGTAATTATTACAAGAGTACTAGCCAAACCATAAAATATACGAATTTTTAATAGAGAACAAAAAACATTTGCTTGTGTCTGCATGTGAGGGTGTGTGCGCCTTTTCTAAATAGACAAGCATTAGTGGTGAAACATGTATAGCTTAGTCTCTCTATCAAAACTTCAATTATTTAAATTAAGATGATGAAAGTTACATTAATTAGGTCTAACATAATTTTTTTGGAATACTAAAGTCCATCCATAGGATCTACCAAACTAACTATCTCCAAAGATACTGTATAAATATATGTATGTATTTATATAAACTTTATCACTTTGACAAAGATTTTATTAGTGTAAAACCTATATATAAGTCAAAAGATTTATCAAATAAGTATGCTTAAGGAGTGAACCTTGCACAATGCAACCTCCATATAAAATCTTCAAAGATTCTAAGTTAGGATGAAAGTTACATTAATTAGGCCTAAAAGAAAATCTTAGAATACTAAAGTTGCATGATGATTTATAATCTTATAAACTTGGATAAATTTATAATCTTATTTTAAGTTCTATATCTTTCCAATAATATTCATGGTAGATTATACAATAAGACATAAAAATGTATTGTTCTTAGAAATTTAAAAGAAACACTAACTTGTCTATTTCTTGTAGTATGAACATTGGTAATAACACCATGATTTATTGAATGCATTTGAATATATCATATTTTCTTATTATTACAATCTTCTTTTATACAACTAGAATGTGTTGTGTATAATACAAATAACAGATATAAAGATTGACCAAGGCATTCAATTAACAATCAAAACCTGTACAATAACAATACAACAATACATTGTCTAGTTACATCACATAAGTTAATAGGTAGGACAATGATATATTAATTTTTGGTATGAACTTGTGTGTTTGCTTTCATAACTATTACATATATCAAAATTTGAAACATACAAATATATAAAAAGTCTTATAGGAAGATATATAAATAGTCCTATCAGCTAAGCACTATATAAAATAATTTGATAAAAAAATTTAATGTGCAGGACTATTTATGTGTTTATTAGCCATCTAATAACACCTTTAACTGATTTTACTAGTTTGATGAATATATTAAAAGAAGTGAATTTGAATATCATAATTTATCGGTATGGATAGTTATTTATAAATACACCAAAAAGAGATAGAGCAAGCATCAACCACAAGAATTTTAATTTCAAGAACATATATAAGAACCATTTAATATTTAAGTAAAATGTAGATTCAATAATTATGAGTGTTGCTTACTATTTGTTTATTTGTGGGTGGAACTAATTTAATTTCTTGAGTTATTTTGAATAGTAAACAAGTAAAAGAAAACTAATTAAGGTGTCTAAGCATATGAACCTAACTTGAATAACGTGGAAAACAATGCCATAGATTAAGAATGTACAGACATTAAAACATCTAGATTTTGTTGATTGAATAACACTAATAACAAGAGAAATAGTATAAATTCAATTATTATCATAACCTCTATCTTTTCCACTCTACTGATATTTACTTGTTGCACATATGTTACCTAAGGTTGTCACTAATGTGGTTGTGTGGTTGTCATTGATATCAACAATCAGTTTGGGTTGTTTGATGTCAACACTTAGTTTGGCTTGTCATTGATGCTTATGTTGATGGTGCGCTAACAGTGATGTTGCTGTGGTTCATGTTTGGATGTCATGCATTGATAAGCTGTATTGAGTATGTTTGTTGTCAACAGAGATGAAGAATGAATATTAAGATGGGAATTAGAAGCATTAATGTTGATACTATGAAGATGTTGTTGATGGCCTATAGCTTATTGTATGCTCTTTCCTGATGATCCTAAGGAAGTATGTGTTGCTATAAGAAGGTTCTGGTCTCCGGAAGTTGGTGAAGGTTTCTGCTGCAGGAAGTTGCCTGGAAGACTACCTAGTAAAATGCTCTACATTCCTCTGCATTTGAAGATAAGATCATATAGTTTAGAAGTTGAGTTCAGTGTGTTTTGAAGGTGTTATATCCAAGAGTTCAAGTCATTATACCTTCAACAGTGAAAGTTACAAGTGATAGGGTTCCAGTCTGTGCTCTGGCAGAATAATGTGATGGTGAAGGCTGATTGGTATGCTCCGCATTCCTCTGCAAGTGAAGATTTGTCTGTGCAGTTTTGTGGACATGTTCAGGGATGTTCAATACATGCTAATTTGTAGTTTCAGGTGATTTGGAGGTCTGCATGATGTTTTTTGTCTCTCCCCGGTGGTGTGAAGACAAACAGTGGGAAATTTTGATATTGTTGAGGCCGACTTGGGAATGTTGATGATGTGCGCCACAAAGTTGTTGTTGTGCAGAGTTCAAGGAGCATTTGGAGATGTTGTGTGGGTCATGCTGACTCATCTCAAAGAAGAACAAGTAATTTTTAATCATTCATGAGTACCTCAAAGATTGTAAAGACTAATGTGCTATAAGCATCATGTTTTCTTGCTTAAGGGAGAGCTAATTCAATTGTGTGAAGCATGCAGATGTTGTTCCTTGAAGGATGGTGCTATGAAGAATGTTTAGGACTAGATTAAGCATGTGTTGGGATATACAAGGCATGTTTCTCTTCTTGGTGTTGCGTGTATTTCATGTTAGGGCTTGTCCTCTACATGGTTCATGTGTGATCTCTGGCTGACATGTGAATTGTAATATTCTTGTTGTATTGATTGCCTTGTAATGTAATCAATGTAATATCATGTATATATTGGAAACCTAGTTGATCTAGGTGAAGTATGATTGCAAATATGAGTGTATGAAGAAAAGAATATGAATATGATATGCATTATGATGTGTGACTAAAGGAGAAAGAGCAGAAGCAATAAGACCTATCCTGATTCATCTTGAAGACATTTTTTAGACAAGAGGGAAGTAAAGAGTGTGCCTAACTGATTCAATCATCAAAGGAGGAGTGAAGACACAGAAGTGCAATCATTAAAAGGAGTGAGATTCAATGTCAGTTTTTAGACATTAGAAGGACTGTCACGCTGTAATCTTTTTTAAGTTTGTTCTCAGTTCAGGGAGTAGTTACTTCCTTGGGTTGTAGCCCTAAAACAAAGTTGTAATCTTTTATTGCAGTGAGCTTCATATATTGTGAGTTAGTCCTCACCATGGTTTTTCCCTTTATGGGTTTTCCATGTACATCTAGTGTTATGTGTTATGCATTGTGTTGATCTTTCATGTTTATGTTAATGCTATAAAGTTTAAGTTTAAATCTGCTCCAAAGGATTTAAAGTTGTTTGGATACTGATTCACCCCCCTCTTAGTATTCGGGTGTGTTCAACAATTGGTATCACAACCAAGTTACTCAGAAGAAGCTTAACCTCTTGAGGAAGGTCCGGGATGGCTTATAATGGATCTCAAAAGGCACCTATGTTTGATGGAACAAATTATTCCTTTTAGAAGCTAAGGATGGAAAACTATCTATCTTCTCTAAGGTTTGGTATTTGGCAATCTGTCAAGAAGGGTTACACTGCTCCTGCTAGTGATCCTACATATGCAGATGAGATTAAGTTGTATGAGAATAATTCCAATGTAAAGAGTGCTATCATGAGTGGGCTAGTTGATTTAGAACTTCTGAAGGTAATGAGTTATAGTTCTACTAAGGATGTCTAGGAAAAACTTAGCAGCATTTATGAAGGAGATAGTAAAGTAAAGCAAGCTAAGATGCAAATCTTCAAGAGCAAATTTGAGACCTTAAGGATGATAGAAGATGAAGACATTGCTAGTTACATGCTCCGAGTGGATGAAATAGTTAATGGCATTAGAGATATTGGTGGAGAAGTGAAAGAAGATGAGATTGTGAAGAAGGTTATGAGATCTCTTCCTAAATCTTAGTCATAAGGTGTTTTCTATTGAGGAGACTCAGAATTAAGATAAATATACAGTAGATTAATTGTTTGGCTCTCTCACAGCCTTTGAAATGAGAGAATTTGACAAAGGTGCTCCAAAGAAGGAAGCAACATTCAAATCAAGTAAGAAGACAGAAGATGAAATAGTTGATCAAGATGATGACCTTGATGAGGTAGAGGCAAACTTTGTAAGAAGATTGAATAAGGGAACCAAAAAAATACAAAGGTAAGTTACCTTTCAAATGCTTCAATTGTGGGAAAATTGGTCATTTTGCTTCTAAATGTCCTTTTAAAGATTCAAAGCATAACAACAAAAGAGAGAAGCCCAAAAGAAGTTTGTATTCCATGGAGAGTAGTTGTTCTTCATAATATGAGGATCATGATGATTCAAATGATGAAGCACTTTTCATGGCCTTGAATGTTGGTGACAAAAAGGATGAATTTGGGAATTGTGAAAAGTTTGATACCTTGCAGAATATCAAGATAATGAAAAGTCAATGGTTGTATGGACTACCTTCCATGCAAAGGAAGAAGCCAATACTTGGGTAATTGACAATGTTTTCTCTAACCACATGACTGGTGACAAGGAGAAGTTTATCAGCCTCAAGAAATGGAATGGTGGACTGTTAAGTTTGGTGGTGATGAGTCAACACAAATATGTGGAAAGGGTGCTATAACTATTGATGGGAAGAACAGGACTGAGGATGTCCTCTATGTCAAAGGGCTAAAGCATAATCTTCTTAGTGTTAGTCAGATGTGTAGTAAAGGATACAATCTTACTTTTCATGCCAAAGGATGTGAAATCAGGACGGCAGGGTCCAGAAAACTAGTTGTAGAAGGTATTAAGACTTATGGAGATATCTATCATCTAAAGGAGGTAAATGGAAGAGCTTGTTTATTGGCTCAATTTAGTGAGTGTTGGCTGTGGCACAAGCGAATGAGACACATCAGATTTGACAATATGGTAAAGATCAACTCTATTCATGCGGTGAGAGATATGCCCAAGATAACCAAGCCTGCAAACACATTATGCAAGGAATGTCAAATTGGAAAGCAGACAAAGACAAATTTCAAGAGAAAGGAGTATTCTTCTTCAATGCCATTGGAGCTGTTCACAATGATCTATGTGGCCCTACAAGAACAAAGAGTCAACAAAGTGAAAGGTATTTCATGCTGCTTATTGATGATTACTTTAGAATGAATTGGGTTACTTTCTTAAGAGAAAAATTACAAGCCTTTGATAAGTTTAAGATTTTCAAAGCAATAGTTGAGAATGAAATGGATGCTAAGATCAAATGCTTAAGGTCTGATAGAGGAGATGAATTTACTTCAAATGAATTTGAAAAGTTTTTTGAAGATCATGGTATTGGGAAATATTTGTCTGCTTCTAGGACCCCTTAGTAGAATGGGGTAGTGGAAAGGAAGAATAGGACTGTGCAAGAGATGGCTAGGACGATGTTGAAAGATGTAGATCTACCTGATATGTATTGGAAGGAAGCAGTTCACACTGTTGTCTATCTGCTCAACAAAGTACAATTGAGGGTCAATAGTACTAAGATCCCTTATGAGCTATGGTATGGAAGACCTTCCACTGTTAGATATTTCAAGATCTTTGGCAGCAACTGGTACATCAGGAGAGATGAAGAAAACCTTGGGAAGTTTGATGCAAGGTGTGATGAAGGGATCTTTCTTGGTTACTCAAATAGAAGCAAGGCCTATAGATGCTACAACAAGAGATTGGGAAAGATTGAAAGCACAAATGTCAAGGTAGATGAATACTTGTATTAGATCTCACAAAAATAGAGGACTGTGGATTTGATATACTTTCCTGCATTGAAGAAGAAGAAGAAGAAGAAGAGAAGAAAAGGAACAAGAATCAGAGCAGATCCTTAAGACTCCAACAAAGTATGTTCATAGGAATCATTCAGTGGATCAGATCATTGGGGATAAGAATGAAGGTGTGTAGACCAGGAGAAGGATTGCAAAAGCAAGTGAGCAAGTGAATCTATGTCTACTATTAAAGGTAGAGTCCAAAACCTTTGCTGATGCAAGCAAAGATGATGGATGGTCGAAGGAAATGGAAGAGGAATTAAATCAGATAGAGAAGAATCAGACATGGGAATTGGTTCCCACACTAGCAAATAAGAATGTCATAGGAACAAAGTGGGTGTTCTAGAACAAATTGAATGAAGATGGTGAAGTTGTGAGGAACAAAGCAAGATTGGTGTGTAAAGGTTATTCACAAGTTGAAGGCATTGATTTTGAGGAGACTTTTGCTCTAGTAGCCAAGATGCAGGCAATCAGGATGTTTCTTGCCCTTGCTGCTCACAAGAACTTCAAGGTCTATCAAATGGATGTCAAGTCAGAATTTTTGAATGGTGATCTAGAGGAAGAGGTCTACATTGAGAAACCTGATGATTTTCAGTTATTAGAAGATCCAAACATGGTGTGCAGACTCAAAAAGACTTTGTATGGACTCAAGAAAGCTCCTAGAGCTTGGTATGCTAGGTTGGATAAATACTTACTTCAGCAAGGCTTCAATAAAGATACCACAGATAGTAATATTTACATTAAGGAAGAGGGAGACTTGATTTTGATAGTTGCAATCTATGTTGATGACATCATCTTTGGTGGAGATGATAATATGTGTAAGAGGTTTGTAGAAGAGATACAGAAAGAGCTTGAGATGTCTATGATTGGTGAGATGTCTTTCTTCCTTGGGCTTCAAATTGTTCAACTAGATGATGGTATCTTTGTTTCTTAGGCTAAGTATGTTAGAGAGATGTTGAAAAAATTTGGTATGGAGGAGTCCAAACTAGTAAGTACTCCTATGGTTACATGTTGTCACTTGAGTAAGGTTGATGAATCACTAGAGGTTGATTAGTCCAAGAGGTAATGACTTTGATCTGAGTGCTTACACTGATGCTGATTGGGTTGGATGTGTTGATGATAGAAGAAGTACAAGTGGTGGTGCTTTCTTTTTAAGAAGTAGATTGGTTTCATGGCACAATAAGAAACAAGATTCAGTATCTTTATCAACTGCAGAGGCAAAGTATATTGCAACAACATCTTTCTATACACAAGTGTTGTGGATGAAGCAAACATTGAAGGATCCCAAGGTACTGTATGGTGAGCCTATTCCTATTTTGTGTGATAATACAAGTGCTATCAATATTTCCAAGAATTTAGTGATGCATTCTAGAACCAAGCATATATCAATCAGATATTACTTTTTGAGAGAGAAGGTTGTAGAGAAAGAAGTGAAGTTGGAGTATGTTCCAACAGAGGATCAGATTGTAGATATTTTTACAAAGGCTCTTAAAAAGGATATTTTTGAATATCTCTGATAGAAGTTAGGAGTAATTGCCCCTCCTTCTTGCTAGATGCATAATTGGTGCATCTGTCCAGGGGGGTAATTCATGCTACATCTTTTCCTGGACTGATGATGGCTACCTCTTAGGGGGAGCAGGTAATGGTTGTTGCTGATAGGGGGAGAAGGTTGCAAAGGAGAGTTTGTGCCTTGAGGAGGAGAAGTTGTTGCCCTTTTTCCTTGATGTCAAAGGGGGAGAATGAGCTAGTGCATGTTTCCATCAATGCCAAAGGGGGAGATTGTTGCACATATGTTACCTAAGGTTGTCATTGATGTGGTTGTGTGGTTGTCATTGATGTCAATACTCAGTTTGGGCTGTTTGATGTGAACACTTAGTTTGGATTGTCATTGATACTTATGTTGATGATGTGCTAACAGTGATGTTGCTGATGTTCATGGTTGGATGTCATGCATTGTTAAGCTGTATTGATTATTTTTTTGTCAACAGAGATGAAGAATGATATATTAAGATGGCAATTAGAGGCATTAATGTTGATACTATGAAGGTGTTGTTGATGGTCTGTAGCTTATTGTATGCTCTTTCCTGATGATTCTAAGGAAGTGTGTGTTGCTATAAGAAGGTTCTGGTCTCCAGAAGTTGGTGAAGGTTTCTACTGCAGGAAGTTCCCTGGAAGATTGCTTGGTAAAATGCTCTACATTCCTTTGTATTTGAAGATAAGATCATGTAATTCAGAAGTTGAGTTCAGTGTGTTCTAAAGGTGTTGTATCCAAGAGTTTAAGTCATTATACCTTCGGCAATGAAAGTTACAAGTGATAGAGTTCCAGTACGTGCTTTGGCAAAATAATGTGATGATGAATACTGATTGGAATGCTCCGCATTCCTGTGCAAGTGAAGATTTGTCCATGCAATTTTGTGGACATGTTTAGGGATGTTCAATACATGCTACTTTGTAGTATCAAGTGATTTGGAGGTCAGCATGATGTTTTTGGTCTCTCCCTAGTGGTGTGAAGACAAATAGTTGGCAGTGTTGATATTGTTGAGGCTGACTTGGGAATGTTGATGATGTGCACCACAAAGTTGTTGCTGTGTGAAGTTCAAGGAGTGTTTAGAGATGTGTGGGTCATGCTGACTCATCTAGAAGAAGAAGTAATTATTTAATCATTCATGAGTACCGCCAAGATTGTAAAGACCAATGTGCTACAAGCTTCATATTTTCTTGCTTAAGGGAGATCTAATTCAATTGTGTGAAGTATGCGGATGTTGTTCCTTCAAGGATGATGCTGTGAAGAATGTTTAGGACCATATTAAGCATGTGTTGGGATCCGCAAGGCTTGTTTGTCTTCTTGGTGTTGTGTGTAGTTCATGTTAGGGCTTGCCCTCTACATGGTTCATGTTGTGAGATCTATGGCCGACTTGTAAATTGTAATATTCTTGTTGTATTGGCTAAATTGTAATGTAATCAATGTAATATCATGTATATATTGTAAACCTAGTTGATCTAGGTGAAGTATGATTGCAAATATGAGTGTATGAAGAGTAGAATGTGAATATGATATGCATTATGATGTGTGATTGAAGGAGAAAGAGCAGAAGCAATTAGGTCCATCTTGATTCATCTTAAAGACATTTTTTAGACAAGAGGGAAGTAAAGAGTGTGCCTAATTGATTCAATCATCAAAAGAGAAGTGAAGAGGCAGAAGTGCAATCATCAAAAGGAGTGAGCTTCAATGTCAATTTTCAGACAGTAGAAGGATTGTCATGCTATAATCTTTTATGAGTTTGTTCTTAGTTTAGGGAGTAGTTGCTTTCTTGGGTTGTAGCCCTAAAAAAAGTTAGTAGGGAGTTGTAGCTTCCTTGGGAGTGACCCTAAAACCTTTCTTCAGGGAGTAGTAGATTCCTTGGGTTGTAGCCCTAAAACAAAGCTGTAATCTTTTATTGTAGTGAGCTTCATATCTTGTGAGTTAATCCTCACCATGGTTTTTCCCTTTTTAGGTTTTTCACGTATATCTAGTGTCATGTGTTATGCATTGTGTTGATATTTCATGTTTATATTACTGATGTAAAGTTTAAGTTTTAATCTACTCCAGAGGATTTGAAGTTGTTTGGATACTGATTCACCCCCCCTCTCGGTATTCGGGTGTGTTCAAAATTACTTTCATATCAAATAAAATTCCTTCATTTTATTTTAAATGTTGTTCAAATTTTAGACTTTAATGATGCCTCGACTGTTTCTTCACTATTTGTATAATCAATAAAAACTTTATCTCCCTTTGTATCAAGATTCACTATTTGGTTCTATAGTCAAGGAATGCATTTTAGGACTCCATTTTGCATTTAAAACACTTCAAAAATATAATTTGAGTAGATATGATGGAGAAAATAAAAGATAAGTCATTTTGTATAAGTTAACTAATGGACATGCATAAATTGTAACAAACATAGCAAGAAGGAGTATAATTTATCTAGTTATTGCAAAGATGTTACTAAGATAGTGCTAGAATTGGAAGTGTAACCACAATACAATTGAAAATGCAACAAAATGATATGAACAATCTTAAAATTGGAGATGTTGTTGAAAAGATAAGTGGTATGTAATAGATTTTAATGTCTTTAAAAAGAACAATTCTAAAATTCCAAAGACAAATATTTGATGCATAAATATAGTACAATATTTATTATTAATGGAAAATTGTTGCAAATTTTGATCATCTAAGTACCCCTTAAATGAGAATTTCAAACAATTTAATACAATTTATGTATCTTTTACACAACATGCAATTGGATCTACTTTTCAAATCTCTACATAATGGAGACATGAGACAACCCTAAATGCCTACATCCATACTAGTTACCATAAACTAGAATGACCAAATTTGTATCTCTTGATTGTAAGATAAAGGCTCTTACATGTGAAAAAATATGATTGTACCTTGTTGCAAAGAATTGGCATTGTTTTTTGTGCTACACCCTTAATCCTATATGTGCTTAGGGTTATGAGTAGTTAGCTTATGGTTACCTTGACTCTTAATTAAGTTATATAATCATTATTATAGTCATATATAGGTAGTTAGGTCATCTTCATGGTTATAATTAAGTATCTAAGTTAGCTTGGGTGGTAGCCATGGCATAATTAGGTATATAGGAGCTAGTGGTATGTTTATTATCATCATATTGCAAATTGTGTTCTCATTGGAGATATTTGCAGGTTTGACCCCTCGAAGTGGCTTTTTATTCTCAAATATTATCAAGTATTTGTAGCATATTTCCTATTATATTTTTCTCTTGTGCAAATTATTTCATTACAAGTGGTATCAGAGCATGATCTTGGCACCATGAAGGCAAAAATAAAGATTTTTTTCAATTTTGGAGGTCATTTTAGGAAGTGCATATCTCTCTCATTTTGGGGAATATTTTCAATATTTTTGGAGGGTTTTTCAAGGACATATTGAAGTTGTTATAGTCTAGAGTTTAGGTCAAATGGAGTAGAATTAAGGGAGTTATTGCAGAATTAAGACACCATTTTCACTCCTAGGGTTGAAATTTAGCAATTTTTTTCATGATTTTTGGAGGGTTGAACAAGAGCGCACTAATATACCTACAATCTTGATTTGAAGGAATTTGGAGCAGATTTGAGGAAGTTATTGTGAAGTTAGGGTTTCCACCAATCTTACTCTCAAGGCTACAAATCAACAAATTGCTTGAATATTTCTTTTAGGAAGTTAGATCTTGGCCCTGGTAAGTTACACCAAATTTTTTAGATTAATTGGATTTGTTTTGTGTGATTTATTGCCAAATTAATTTTCTCCATCATGGTAGGGCCTACCACAAGAGACAAAAAAGATCATGTCACACTAGGAAAATCCCCAGACAAGGATGATATAGAAGGTAGGGAGACTTATCCTAATGATATGAATGAAGAATCCATCAAGTTTAAGGAAGATATTTCATCAGTGGTCAATGGATTATCAAGGAAAATAGATTCCCTTATGAGTGGTATGAACTATAAGGGAGCATATTCACATAATCAGAACTGGGAGGGAGAAGATGCTTGTAAAGGACATGATTCTTGGGGGTTTGAATCAAATCTCAAGAATACCAAAGATGGCTATGCGAAAGTTTGATGGTCAAGCTCCTACCAATTGGCTTTGCCAAATGAGCAATTCTTTGATATTCACCATGTTCCTTGTCAACAAAAGGTGGCCATGGCTTCCTTGTACTTGGAACCTAACAATTCATTTGGTATCATTGGCTATGTGAAGAAAAGAAAAAGAAGGGACGTGTTGTCACTTGGTTTGTTTTCCAAAAGGAATTCACTACACATTATGATGACAATCTTATGGACATCCACTTTAGCCAGATCACTAAATTAAGGCAAACAGGTATGGTCAAGGATTATATTCATCAATTCCGGTCTTTGTCTTTAAGAGTGGAAAATGTGTCAATGGAAAATTTGTTGGAGTTATTCCTAGGATACTTAAAGGATCACGTCAAATATGAGGTACACATGTTCCATCCAAATTATATTTCCCAAGCAATTATTATGGTGAGGTAGGTAGAGGAAAAATTTGTAGTTAATAAAAGATAAGGTTTTGTAAATATAAGAGATAAAAGCACTCATACATAGTCACTTCCTCTTCCTATTAGATTGATGCCACAACAAATAGAAGAGAAGAGAGCAAAAGGGCTATGTTTTAACTATGATAGAAAAATATAGTTAGGGACATAAATGCTTTGAAAAGAAATTGTTCTATATTGAAGGTTCATGTGAGGAAGAAGAGGAGGAGAAACCAATATTAGAGGGTGACAATGAGTTAGATGAGGAATCATGAGATCCCCAACCAATCATTTCTTGTCATGAACTGTTACATTTTAGCACCCCATAAACTCTCAAGGTAATGGGTTTCTTAAAGGAGAGAGTAATACTGTTGATAGACTCAAGAAGCACTCATAACTTCATCAACAAAGAGTTGGATACACGTCTAAATTGTTTTATATATCTAGTTGCAAAATTTTAGGTCCTCATTGCAAATGGGGGTATTATTAGTTGTTGAGGGAAATGCCATAGCATTAAACTATCCATGGGAGATTATCATCTTGATATCCCAATGTTTGCTATCTCCATGGGTGCAACAAATATTGTTTTGGGAGTACAATAGCTTACTACTTTAGGAATAATTGAGATGAACTTCCAGGAACTATTCATGCACTTTCACTTAGAGGGACGAACAATAGGACTAAGAGGGTTGTGTGCAAAGTCTCCATAGATGGTAAGCTCTCACCAAATGCAAAAGTTTCTTAAGAAGGGGGTAGATGGGTTTTTGGTCTAATTATTTTCATTAGAAGCATATCACTCAAAGGCTTATACACCATTAGATCTACAAGAAATTATAGATAATCACTCAGTGTTGGGATTAGCCAAGATCAACAAGAAAGAATACAACCACAAACTATTTGCATACAATAAACCTATTGATATTTCCAAAAGATGAATGAAATATACATAGAAGTCTTTCCTAAATAGGCAAGCATGAGGAGGTGAGAAGGTCATACACAACAACTAAGCAACCCTCCATAGGTGCAAAACTTTCTTGCTCAAGTGACACATGTTTGAGCAAGTGGCAAGTTTGTATGAAATAGGTGTCTCACAAAGGTGAGTACACATGTCTTCACCACATGAGGTGAGACAAAAAGGTAATAAGTGCAAAGTTGGACTTAAGCTAGTGTGAATAGAAATCTCCTAGACATGCTAAAAGCTAACTAGATAGATAATGTCACTTTTCATATTAACAACCCCCCTTAAGTGTAACTTAGGGAGTAGTGAAACAATGATGGGTCCTGACAACTAGGCCATGTTAGGTACCAATGTACAAATGCATCTCTCATAAGGTGGAGAAAGAAAGAAAACCCTGTGGGAAAAACTTTCCTCCAAAAAGAGAGAAAATAGGAAAGTGTACTAGACAATGTACAAAATACCTGAAGGTGATAATCCTATTGTGAAGAATTTATGGATGCTTTCTATGAAGCAACTCAAAATTCTGATGTAGCAACGGGTGATGATGGCAGTGATGTTAGGTTTTGGAATCAAGAATCCATGTTCTAGACTCAAAGACTGCAGATGCAAAAAGAGTATGGCCCTTAAATGTTTCTGGTGTTGTATCTGGTGTTGATGATGACTCTTGGTTAGATTCAGGATCCTTTATATTATGCTTTTCAAGAAGATTGGTAAGATGATTGATCTTCTTCAAACATTTCTACTAATTGTGCCCAGTTTTTTTACAATATGTACACTTAGCTTTTTCTTTCATAGAGTTGCCTTGATCTGAAAAGCTTTGAGTGTTTGATTTTGAGGATTCAACTTTCTTATCTTTCTTGATTTCTTTGTCCTTTTGTTTTTCTCCTTGTTATTTTTCCAATTTCCAACAACAAGAGCATGAGGTTTATAACTCTTCATGGTGCCCATTTGTATCAATTTATCCTATTCTTTTTTTAAGTCAACAATGAATTCATCCAAAGTAGGAATTTTCCATGTTGCGCCAAAAGCCCTTTTGGTGGTATAGAAAGAAGATACAAATACAGAATATTCAGGACCTAGTTTAGAAAGCATAGAAAGTATGAGTTGATCTTCTTTATTTTATATCCCACATTCCTTTAACTGCAATCTCAATGACTTGAATTTTGTGAAATAATCTTCTAAGGTATCAAAATCTCTAAGGCTCAAACTAACGAGCTCATTTTCTAAATCATGACTTTTTAATTCACCAACCTTCCCAAAGAGTTTTTATAAGGCTTGCCATACCTCATTGTGTGTTTTCAAGGCTTCAACATGGAACAAAAGTTCAGGAGATAGATTTAGACATAAGAACTCGAAGGCTTGATCACACTTATTAAACCATTTTTTTTTGTCTTTGAGGGCATTTGGCTCTTTCTCTGTGCCCATAGTCACTCTATACAATCCTTTATCCTTTAGCATAAGTTGAATATTGAGTTTCCACTCATGATAGTTAAAGGGTGTTAGAGGTTTGATAGGACGATTTGGCTCCATGCTTAGATTGTTTGTAGATTTGTTTTGAAATACAGAAAGAAAATATTGAGGGAGAAATGGAAGTGCACACAAGACATGACTCAATGCCCCCTTGTAACTCAATATTTTTATCCCCCCTTAATTTGGCACTTTATAACAGTAGTGTGTTAAGCAAGTCTAATTGGAACGAAAATGGCACTTTATAACAGCAGTTCAAAAGTGTTTCCAACAGATTAGACTCAAAAAATCATTCACTTTCTAAAAAAGGAAGCACCCACTTTTAAGTTACCAATCAAAAGATACAATTGTTTTACGAGTTGCTTAGCTTGTTGTACAAAGAAGGGAAAAAAAGTTTGAGAAAATGGGACAATTCCCAAATCATCTCGATGCAACTTTGTCAACGCCGGAACCTGTAAGCACAAAAATCATGCACAACCTCCATGACGACCCCTATGATGATTCAAATCCTTGTCACATACATGTAAGAGTGAAATAATGTCCTTTAAGCAGCGAGCCTCTTGATGACGTGTCCTCTTTTCTTGTCTTGTGTTGTTTCTTCTTTGTCAATTTCTCTCTCTCCCCGTTTGTGATGCTTTTCAACACTTATTGCGACTTGCATTTTTTGAGCTTTTGACCTTGCTCCTAAGCCTTGTGAGTCTCTTGTAGGTGAGTTTTCACCTCTCCCCTATGTTTTTCCTTTAGTGCACCCCCTAGAAGCCTTAGAGAGGTCTCCTTATCCATCTGCCACTTTCAGTTTTTAGTTTCACCTAACCAATCCAAATCTCCCCCTATTATTTCCAGATCTCCCTTGGGAGATCCTACAGGTGCAAGTGGAGATTTGGATTCTTGCACATGACTGACCTATTTCTGGAGGCAGAACACCTCATTTTCCTCTCCTCTACCATCTCCCATCATGCATTTTCACTCAGCCCCCTTTCTTTTCGAATCTCCCCCGGGAGATCATGTTGATTTTCTAAATCTCCCCCAAGAGATCTTGTTGATTTTTAGGATCTCCCTCGGGCGACCCTGCCATTTTTCTAGCCACGGAAAAACTCGAGTTTCTCACTCATTTTTGCTCTGTTTTCACTCATTTTTCTTTTAGTTTGCATGGTTTTTGATGCCTAATATGGAGTTAACTATTTTATGCACCCATAAATGCATAATTAGCTCCATTTGATCTCAAATTAACTCTTCAATCAATCTCATGCATTCATCTAACTCCATGTCTTCTCCAGTGATAAGCTATCATTGTTTCATCACTCTAATCAATTTAGATCACTGGGTAATCAATCCAGTTCACTCCGCAATCAATCGTTGTTAACTCTTCAATCAATTGAGTTAACTTCGCAATCAATTCCACCTCTCATCCCTTCTTCTAACCTATAAATACCCCTCACCTCTTCATTATTTTCCAAATTGAGCAAGTTGGAGAATACTCTTCTTATCTTCACAAGCTTTTTCAATCTTTTTCATAGGCCTTTCAACCTCTTTCTTCATTTCTTTCTTTATTTCTTCAAAGCTTCAAAGTTCTTCCACGGAGGCAAATTCATTGTGCACATAGCTCTTGCCAAAATTTTCTCTCTAACTTAGCATTCAAATGCTTTTATAGTACGAAGGTGCCTTTTGCTTTATTTTTTCAACCAAGTAGCATCACGTTGCTTCATTCTATGCCATGGTGCTCAATCCAATCTCTCATTGAGCTCATACAAGCTTCATCAAAGCTTCTTTTTGCTTCTTTGTGTCATTTTGTTGTCAAGAGGATCACATGCTGCCACAAAAGGATTCGAGGTTGCCTATTACAAGGTTTGTTGAGGGTAGTGGAGTCAACAAATCTTCATTTCTCTTAGGTTCCTTCATTGTTTTCATTCAAATTCATAGTAATTAGATAATCAAATTTGCTCTTGGGAATAATAAAAAATTGCTTTTTCCTTGATAGTTAGATCTTGCATGTTAGATTAGTCGCTTTCATATTTCTAGATCTAGTTTATTAGAAGAAGCATTTTCCCTTTTCTTAGATTAAATTGCACTCAAAACATCAAAACACAAAAAACATAGGTTAACATTGCATTTGAAAAGTCATATAGGATTACACACATATTCCCTTTTCATAGATTAGAAGCATCTCTATTTCCAAAATATTCTAAAAAAATACCAAAAAGACATTTTGCATATCATTTAGTTTGCATGCATATAGAAATAATAGAATAGACAAAATTGCTAACCCTTGATTCCATCACGAGGTAATCACGGTTCAAACGATTCCAAACAAACCCTTGATTTCATCACAAGGTAAAAACAAAGTCAAAACACAAGTCAAACCCTAGGTCAACAAAACCCTAGGTCTGGTTAAGGTTAGTAATCACACGATTTCCTCTATCATGATTCACAAATGTGCTTAGGAGTGAGATGAGAGTGGATGATGGCTATCTGTGACGAGAACCAAGAGATTCATCCAAGGCCTCAACAACAAACATTTGTCTTACCATAAGGAGACACATTCATCCTCTTGTTGTTAGAAGAAACCAGACAACGACAGATACAACAAAACCTCTTATAACGCATACACAAATAAGAGGACATCAATGAAAACAATCACTTACCCACACAGAGGTGGAATCTTATAAATCCAAACAGAAGAAGAGAAACTAGTGACCCTTCGGGTCATAGTGTTATCTCAATTACAACAACAATTGAACGAAACATACAACAAAGCACACAACAACAAAGGCCGCAGTACTACTTGACCCCTCTCTGCGAAGTCTAGCTCTCCAATGAGCCAGACCCCCAACGTGTCTCGCCTCCTCTCAACTGGCTAATTCCACGTGAGCGAGAGTGACGTGGCGGATCGCCCCGTGGCAAGGAGGGAAAGGGTTTGTGTGCATGCCAAAATCTGACCTGACAGCCCCAGGAAACCGGAGTCACGATTTTGAGCGTACAAAACCAGCTTCCTGTTGACTATAAATATGCCCAATTTCACTTCCATGGGAAAAAGTTATGGCAAAATAAAAAAATGCCCTCCTTTGACAATTGAAGAGCATCAAGTGGTCTCCATTTGGCAAAAAATGTTATCTTGGTAGTTTACTTGGCGTTGGCATAAAATGTTGACAGTTGATTTAACCACTAGCCATTAACATTTGCAGTTAAGATTGCAGTTGTAACATTAAATGTTAGGTTTACAAGACTTATATGTTGGTGGTCAACTTTTTACATTTATCAAGTGTTACATAAATTGTTATAAAGATGCTTATACTGTAATAATGAAAAAGCAACTTCAACGATACAAAGAAACCACATTATTTAATGACCACTAATGGTTATATGACCACCACATCACAAACCAACTGCTTGCTAATTTCAAGAGATCTCTGATAAGGATCCACTCTGCAACATGCAGTGCATTTTTTTAACGGCATTTTATCTGTTGACTATAGGTTGGTTCTTGTATGGAAGGCAAACAAACAAATGCAAACCACAAATCTACAAAGAAATAACGTAAATGGCCTATGTGGATGAGACTAGCGTTATTACAAAACCACAACCCACAAAGCGTTGTGCAGGAATCTTGAGTTGGCGGTCGACCTGCAACAAACAGTAAATGACAGAAATGGTGATCTCCTAAAAGAAAGACCAGACGGTGAAGATGCAAAAGGAAACACTAAACGGTGAAGATTGGTGGAACATTAAAGTTGACCCCTACAAACGACCTGTTTCAAAGAAGCCACGACTTGCAATCCTACTTGAAACTCCTTCAGTACACTCAATACAGATTTATTGAATGAAGCTTGAATATTTCACAGGTTTACTCTTCTTAGTAAGCAATATGCAAGCTTAATACCAAAACCTTACACAAAATCACAATAAAAAACTCACACCCGGGAACAACCGACGACCATAAATGTGATCTAAAACTGCTGGGCTTAAACAGCACACACTAAGCTTTGACTTGCTTAGGTGGCTGGTGGGCCCTTTCTCTTACTCTGTTTTGTTAATGTGTTAATAAGAGAAGGGCCCACCAACCACCTAAGCAAGTCAAAACTTAGTGTGTGTTGTTTAAACCCAACCATATAAAACAGTGACTGAAGCGCCAAGAAACCGCGACTTCTAATGGCAAACCATGAGCTAGTAGTAGATCGATGGAACCCCTAGAAGCCAAAGTTGAGTGCACAGATCTACAAATATGCAATGAACATGTTACCAAATTGAATGTTGCTTCCTATGAGTCCAAACAAGGACCACAATCGTGTTAGAAATCCTCCTTTAAAATGCCCAAATCGTTGAAAGCGAGCTACAGAAATGCCGATAGGGCCTGCAAAAATCGTCTAACGACAGCCAGACCACCAAGCCTTTGACCAAGTCCACGTGTAGGTGTAATCAATTCACCGAAAAAGAATAGCTTTGGGTCAAAAAACTAAAAGTTTTGCCAAGAAATCTTGCCCAAAATCGGATTTTTCTTTTTTTTTTTTTGTTTTTTCGGCAAAAATTCCTAGCTCTACGAGGATCTTTCAACTTGGTTAGGTGTGGGATTTGCTATAATGCACAAAGGTTTGCAAGCGAAACTCTGACACTATGTTGGGATTAGCCAAGATCAACAAGCAAGAATATAACCACAAGCTATTTGTACACAATAAACCTACTAATATTGCCAAAAGATGAATGAAATGTACATAGAAGTCTGAGACGGTAAGGAGGTCGTACACAACGATTGAGCAACCCTCCATAGGTGCAACACTTGTCTTGCTCAAGTGACAAATGTTTGAGCAAGAGGCAAGTTTTCATGAAATAGGTGTCCCACAAAAATGAGTACACATTTCTTCACCACATGAGGTGAGACAAAAAGGTAAGAAGCCCAAAGTTGGATTTAAGCTAGTGTGAATAAAAATCTCCTAGACATGCTAAAAACTAACTAGATAGATAATGTCACTTTTCATACTAACACTCAGTAGTTTTTGAGGAGATGGCAAAAGGATTGCCTCCTAAAAGAGATCATGATCATGTCATTCCACTAGTACTAGGGAGTGAACCATCCAACATTAGGCCCTATAGGTATCTGTATGTAAAAAAAGTGAAATTGAGAAGATAGTTCAAGAGATGCTAGAGGCAGATATTATTAGGCATAGTTAGAGTGCTTTCTTGTCTCCTATGGTAATGGTGCACAAGAAAGAAGAAACTTGGAGGATGTGTCTTGATTACAAAGAGCTCAACAAGTTCACCATAAAAAATAAGTTTCCTATTCCGATAATTGATGATTTATTAGATGAGCTTAGTGGTGTTGTTTATTTTACAAAACTTGATCTTCGTTCTAGTTATCATCAAATCGGAATTAAAGATGAAGATGTACATAAGACAACTTTTCAAAGCCATGAGGTTCACTATGAATTTTTGGTAATGCCTTTTGGTCTCACAAATGCACCATCGATATTTCAAAGTTTGATGAACTCTATCTTTAGGCTATTTCTACGAAAATTTGTTTTTATATTTTTTGATGACATCTTAATATATAGTAAAACTTGGGAGGATCATTTGTAGCATGTAAATCAAGTTTTGGACATTCTTGAGCAGCATCAGTTGTATGCCAAGCCATCCAAGTGTGTGTCTTGAGTCAAAGAAGTGGAGTACCTAGGTCATATTATGTCTCATGAGAGAGTCAAGGTGGACCCTCATAAGATCAAGGCTATTGTAGAGTAGAAAATACCTAGGACCCTCAAGAACCTATGGGGTTTCTTAGGGCTTATAGATTATTATTGCCAATTTGTAAAGAATTATGGTAGCATAATATCACCTCTCACAACTTTGTTGAAGAAGGATTCCATCCATTGGAATGAGGCAACTATCAGGGCATTTGAGCAACTAAAGGAAGCCATGTGCATAACTCCAGTCCTAGCTACCCCATATTTTTCTAAAACATTCATTATGGAATGTGATGCTTCAAGTCATGGCATAGGAGTAGTACTCATGCAAGAAGGAAGACCCATAGAATTTTAGAGCCACCAACTTAAATTTAAGAATTTGTTGAAGCTAGTTTATGAGAAAGAAATGTTGGCTATGTTGTATGTAGTCAAACAATGGAGACCTTATTTAATGGGAAGACACTTTCAGGTAAAGACAAATCATAATAGTCTCAAATACTTCTTTGAACATAGGTTGTCATTTGAAGAACAAAAATGAGTCACAAAGATGTTGGGATATGATTTTGAGATCATATATAAGAAGGACAAGGAGAATATTGTGGCTAATGCTCTATTGAGGTGAGATGAACCCATAGAGTCACTATTGTATGCCATTTCCATAGTACAAGTAGATTGGGTAAATGAGGCAAGAGAAGAGTGGGAGGACTCAGATGCACAAACTTTAATTGAGAAACTCTAGCACGATTCAAGTGTCAAACAAATTTGCATCAAAAGGAAATGTTTTGTGATACAAAGCTAGGTTGTACCTTTGCAAGAGTTCAACCCTTAAGTTTAAGGTGTTGGCATAACTACATGCTTCTCCGCTAGGTAGGCAATCTAGATTCTTGAAAACTTATCATAGAATCAAGCAAGATTTTTTTTGGGAGGGGATAAAAGGGGATGTTCAAAAATTTGTAGCAAAATGCATAGTATGTCAACAAAATAAAGGGGAGACAATTAAGACTCTAGGTCTTCTGTAGCCCTTATCTATCCCAAGTCAGCGGTGGGAGGAGGTATAAATGGATTTCATGATAGGTTTGCCCAAATCTGAAGGAAAACATGTCATCATGGTTGTGGAAACCAAATATGCACACTTTTGTGCTTTGGCACACCCATTGGTAGCAAGCAATGTAGCAAGAACCTCTATGAATACTATTCAAAAACTACACGGGACTCCAAAAGTTATAGTAAGTGATCGTGATCTTATATTTACAAGTAATTTTTGGACTAAATTATTTTCATGTTTGGGCACTCAGCTTGCTTGTAGCTCATCATATCATCCCTAGTCTGGTGGACAAACTGAGGTGGTCAATAAATGTTTGGAAGGGTATCTTCGATATTTTACTTCAAATAAACAAGAGAGATGGGTGCAATGCCTACCACTAGCAGAATGGTGGTATAACACTTCCTTCCATAGTTCTTCCAAGATGTCTCCATTTTTGGCACTATATGGGTACCGACCACCATGAATCACCTCTTCATTGAGAGCACAACCAAAGGTTTGAACAATTGAAGAATACAGTCAACTTCAACAAGAGGTACTTGCTAGTCTTCGAGAATGACACAAAATAGAATGAAGCAATAGGCTGATCAACATCGTAGTGAAATGAGTTTTGAAGTGGGAGATTGGTTCTTTGTTTGATTATATCCATATAAGCAAACGTCTCTAAAAGAAAAACAAAAAGATAACAAGCTTGCACCTAAGTACTATTGTCCTTATAAGGTGTTGTAAATGATTGGTAGTGTAGCATATAAATTGGAGTTACCTATGTCAACAAAAATTCATCTAGTTTTCCATGTTTCATGCTTGAAGAAGGTTATTAGGAAAAAAATTCTAGCACGGATTGAATTACCAGAGCTTGATGAGGAGGGAATCATAGTGTTGGATCTTAAGGGAATTATTCAAACATACACCAAGAGGCCACGAACAAGGGCAATTACAGAGCATTTGATAAAATGGAAGAATTCTCTAATCGAAGAAGTCAGTGTGAAAATGAGGATTTTGTGCAAAAGCATCCATGGTTGATCAACACTGAAGACACCACTTCTCTGAAGAGGGGGGCATGCTATGCCCATAATCCTATATGTGCTTAAGGTTATGAGTAGTCATCTTGTGGCTACCTAACTCTTAATTAAGTTATGTAATCAACATTATAGTATTATATAGGTAGTTAGTTCATCCTAGGGATTATAATTAAGTATCTAATTCAGCCTAGATGGCAACCATGGCATAATTATGTATATAGGAGTTAGTGGTAAGTTTATTATCCCCAGATTGTGAATTGTGTTCTCATTGGAGATATTTGGAGGTTTGCCCCCTCAAAGTGGCTTGTTATTCTCAATTATTACCAAGTATTTGTAGCATATTTCCTATTATATTCTTCTCTTGTTCAAGTTATTTCATTAAATTTTGGACCATGACCATGGCCTACCATCAATAATATGTATTAGTTGGGGGCTGACAACAAAATAGTGTATCCCACATTTTGGCCTAAGTGGGACGCTCAAAATCAACATTTTTCAATTTGTGTCAATGGCTACCACTAGCGGAATGGTGGTATAACACTTATAAGGAACAAATGGTTAAGAATTTAAGGATGATGTAAACTAATGAGTAGTGGAATTGTTTTAATTTTTATATATTTTTAATGAATTATTTCTATCATTTTTTATTTTTTATTTTTAATCAATTTTTTTTTCTATTATTTTTTATCAAGTGACATTATTCTATAACACATAATTTTCACTACAAATAAAAATTTTCATGACTTATTGGTTATCTCCATTGTCTAGTGCATGGATATTTTTTGATAATTTTTTGTTAAATATTTTATTTATTATTAATTTTTGAATTAACACTAATAAATTTTTTAGACTTGTATTATTCTCTAACATATTTCTCTTAGCATATATATCAAAATTATTTTTTTGATTTTTTTTATTAAAACAAGGACACCTACGTGGAGTTAGTGCATTTGATATTTTTCTAACAATGTATGTTATTTTTCCTAGTGTCTTGAATAGAAGTCATTGTTTTTCATAATGGACCTATATTCATTATAATTTTAAAAAAAATGTAATATTAAAGAAAACATAAAATATATTATAATTTTTGGAAAAGTAATACTAAGGGCTACATACTTACAAAATGCCATCTCCAAATGACTTCATTTGATCCCCAAAAGGTGAAGCAAAAATGTTTTTTTGTTATTGTTTTGATAGGTGTGGAAGAGACTTCATCGGGGGTTTAATTTAAGTTTGGGGGGTTCTATCAAAGGGGGTTTGATCTAAGGGGGTTTGATTTAATCCCTTTTAATCAAACCCTCTTAGATGGAATCCCTTAGGCCTAAATCATTATTTTTCTAAAAATATACGATTTAAGGCAAAAATTAGGATGTCCTAGGATCTAGCTTTCCCAACTAGGTTATGCTCATATCATGGTGGTCTCTTTGCAAATACTTTCACCTTTCAAAATTACGCAAATCACTCATATCATGGTGGTTTGATTTGAGTTCCACAAATCACTCATGTTGTGTTTGGATCTCTTACCCTTGTTTTAGGATCTAATTTTTTGCCCCAAAATTATACTCTTTTGGTTCTAATTTCACTTATTTCAAACCCAAAAATTTCACTATATTAAAGATTATAGTAATTATTCTAACAAGCTTGTAGTCCAAATGTTTCCATAATTTGGGTGCATTTTCTTGCAATTAGTAATCTATTTTTATATTGCATTGCATGAATTTCTCTCAATGCAATTGAATCAAGCATCCCAAAACCCATTTGTTTACCACTTATTTTCAACAAAACCTTGGAAATCTTAGTTCTTGTCCAAATAGTTTGGTATGTAGCTTGTCAAGTAATTTTGAATTGTGTTTGTTGGGACTCAATTTTTTTGGTTCCCAAGTATGCAAAATCATGTCAATTCATCAATTGTCTTATTGGAGGTCCCTGTGTATTCACCAGGTTTTGTGTGTCTAGTGTTGTCTCCCCTGAAATTTGACTAAGTCTGATTTTTACGAGGTCCTCCAATTCTTAAAATTTACAATTTAACTCCTATGGGTCTAAAACCACTCTCAAACATCTTGACATTATATACATAAAATATAACTTAAAGTATAAGAAAGTAAATGTAAGAAGGTAAATGCCAACTTATACTTAAATGTTATATTTTATGTATATGTTTCATGAATATTCTAAGTTTCTGGCCCAAGTCTTAAGTGATTCAAGGAAAAGGAGAAGGCCATGACGCTGGTAAGTGTCACTGTGGCGCAACCTAAAAAGTGAAATGAAGGAAGTAAAGATGAAGTCTCCGTGATCCTGCCAATTGTGATCATGGCGCAAGCCTGAGCCCTTGGAAAGTCTAACACCCTTTCAAGAAGTGAAAAGCTACCATGTATCATGGCTATAAGCCAAAGGAACTTGGCCATAAAAGGACGATGCAAGTTTTAATTGTAAAGGAGTTGTTCCAAGGGATTTTCTTCACGCCTGTCAATGTTATACGTGTCACTATACTTCCTGTTTGTACCATTAATGTAGTGAAGATTGCATATGGAGGTTGATCAAATTGAATGTCGTGGGTTGATGGAATTTGTTGATAGCAGGTCGTGGTAAGTGAATTTGAAAGCTAGGCAATTATTTTGCCCTAATTTTTCTCACCCAACATTGTGTTGCAGCACTATATATGTGCAGAACATAGAATTTTTTAAGCATTGGTCATTGAACCAATTGTCTAGTGTGTAAGTGCCTCAAGAGGATTCTAGGGCTACAAGTCACTCCATTCTGAGCTGCAAATGGAAGGATGCATCTGATACAATGTAGGAAGGGTCATCAATGCATGTCTTCATATAGGGATAGTGTCTCCATGGTTGTTTGCAGTGATTCAAGGGAATGTATAGTCGCAACTATGTGTTTTCCTTCACCACATTTACTAGTACGATTGTAACAAGGATTTGATAATGTGTGACAACATTTAAATCAATACAAGCTTTGTGTTGGGTCATCTCTTTTATTGCAAATGAATTATTGTGGTTCTTCTCAGGATTACTAAGTATGTTCCCTATGTGAAATGTAATATTTGATATGTATATGAATGCATATTAGTCTTTATTGATGCTTATAGGATGTATGTCTTCCCCCTTTGCTGCTCATAACTTTGTTGCCCAATGGAGTAGGCACCGGTCCATATTGGGGAGGGTTTAATCACTCTTTTAAATCAAATCTTTGTTCTAGGTAGTTGTAGGAGTAGGAGTAGGTTTAGTTTTAGATGCATGTTGCTCATGATTCAATGCAATAACTTGGGACAAATCTATGACAATCTGAAATTGTTTTAACCTTTTGTGAGTCATGTCATGCATGTTTGCATTTTGCGAGTGTGTAAGAAACGTCAAATGAATATATTTTATGGGGATATGAGAAATGCAATGTATGGGTGCATGTGTAAAATGTGTAATCAGCTATATTGAGGTTTATGTGGCTAGTTGTTCTTGATTTAGTGACAGTGTTTTGAATCAAGTTAGTGAGTTGGGTTTACCATCATTTTTAGTTGTTCATCTGGTTGTCTAACCTCAAGGAACACCCTTCTGAGTCTAAACTGAGCTCGAAGTGTAGGAGAGAAAACCCACTCTCGTCCATTGGCCCAAAATCTTCCTTAACCTATTGATAAACTGCTTTCCAATCATCTCGATGACACCCCTGGCCTAGGTGATTGGGTAATGTTTTAGGGTTTGGATTGTGGTTATTTTGGGAACCAGCAAAATGGCACCATTGCCGGGGAAGAATTAAAAGGTTGAATTATTTTGAAGACCTTTCTAGTAGCCATCAAAGTTTGCATCAATTTGCTGTTTGCATTTTGTTGTGCGTAGTGTTTGGCCTCCTGTCAACTTGCACCAATAGAATGATGTCATTCTTGAGGAAGATCTTATTGCTGGGTTGAAAGGAAATTGAAGACTCTACTGGTTGGAGAGCCTAGAATTAATTTGCAACCTTCAAGATTGTTATGTTTCAAGGAATTCTTCTCTGATAGAGGTGGCGACTCTGCTGTCATAAAAGAAATTTGTCTATTGTTGTTCCTTCATGTGTTGTTGGTGATTTGAATGCTCCACCTTAGTGAGCAGCAACTGGTGATTTAAAAGGTACATGTTTCTCTTCCTACCCTTTGAAGTTTGTGTTCCTATCATGCTGAAGGAACAAGTTTGTATGCCTCTATTTTCTTCCCTGAATTATAGGATGTGTTAGTCATGAAAAATTGGTATGAATATGACTACTCTAGGGTTGTTCCTTCATCTGAGTCTTCCTATGTCTCAGACCCTACAAACTACATTGGTGTGGATTCTCATGACTATCCTAGCAATGCATATTTCAATCATGGCTCTGCACCTTATACAAATCCAAACCTATATGCACCCATGCAAGGCTAAAATGATTCAACAATGCAGTAATATGAAATTGATAAAAACACTCAGCTGCTAGAGTCCATATTGCAACAAGAAAAAGAAATTGAAAAACATATAAGGTTGCTAGAGTCTAGGGTGCAGTCGAATGCTTGCCTTGTTGCCCTAAAAAATTAATTTTCTAAGTCCTTGTTCCCTTGGATCCGATTTATAATCAGTTAGACCTTTCCTGGGTTGATTACAAAACATGCAGCATGCTAATGAAGGTCTACAACTAGTTGCCCAAATTTGATGGGTACAACATTTGGGAAGGGGACACACATGTTAATGAGTTTTTTGAATTCATGGAAAAATTTCAATTCGAAGATGAAGACATGTGGATGAAGTTTTTGTTAGGTCATTATGCAGAAAGGTAAGAGAATGGATTCAAAACTTTCTAGAGCAGTCCTTTGCCTCTTGGAATGAACTTGTGATTACTTTTGAAGAGGAATTTGCAAAGCATTTAGACCTTTTTGATCTTGTCATAGAATTGGAAAAAAATAGAAGACAAGAGGGGAAGTCTAGCATGAACTTCAGTCACAAGTTCGCAGTTGCCCTTTCCATGATTGCAGATAATTTTAGACCCAACACTTCCGCTTGCATTGTTATATTTTTTGAAGCATATGAAATTGGATTGAGTTATGTGTGGGATGATTTTAAAATATCAAGTTTGCAGCAGGCATATGAATGCCTATACTAATTGGAAAAGATGAGAGATGACTACATAAAGGGTTTGCTGTCCACAAGTGTGTGTACTGCTAGTAATAAACATGTTGATATGAATAGCAAGTCTTGTGGATACAACCAATCAGATGAGTGCAACATCAAATGAAGATGATTGTGTAGTAAAAAAAGTAGAATGTGAAGGTGGTGCATTGTATGGTAGTGATGTAGATGATGAAGATAGTGTGTGCACTCACCTACAGTTGGACAATTCATCGGTTGAAGATAAAAATGATGAAATTAATGATGACTTTCAGCTTAGGCATGAGGTATGTGGCTTGGTGAGTAATGAGGAAGGCATGTGCATGAATGAGCAGCCAATTGAATCAGCTTGTGAAGTTGATTATGATAAATATGCACATGTTTATGATATAGAGAGTGAGCAAGAAAGTAGTTTCTTGTTTAACGAGCTACCCTCTTTTGTTCCATTGGATTTTGATGAAGTTGGTCCAATTTACATGCATGTGGATGACAAAGATATGGGTGCACTTGATGATAACCGGTGTAAGACAAATGTTAGTGCAATCATGGAATTTAAATGTGAAGAGTTTTCCCTTGAAGAGTGCGAAGATGACGATCATGTGTGGATGCATATGAGAGCATGTTTCTTTTGTGCAAGTTTTGTCATCTTCCCCATGTTGAGTGTGCTTTAAATCATCCACAATAAAATGTTAGATATATGAATGAGGAAGAAGTGTGTGACCAGTTTGCTTGCAACAATGTATATGACACAACAGGTTGCCTTGATGGGCATAAAATATTGAGACAATTTGAAGAGCTTGAGTCTTCATATGAGGTGTCTCATGGTCTTGATTTGTGTGCTGATGGTTTGGATTGCAGGCTGAGTCATGCTTTTGATTCAAAAATTGAAAGTTGTAGCAGCACATATGAAATTATTTGTGTTCAAGAGCTTGGTGGAGATGCAAATGAATATGAATGTTTCCACTTTGATGTGGGATGTTTATTGGTTCTTGAATGTGTTGGTGTTGCAATAGAGGTTGAGTCCTTTATATGGGACATGGATATGAATGAGCAGCAAGGCATGTGTATGCCTAAGTTTCAACATGTTGTAGCCCAACTAGAAGGTATACTTGAGCTAGATTTTCTAGTTTTCTTTGCAAGATGAAGTGCCTTCTCTTGTGGATCAACAATGCATTCAAACATTTTTTTTGCCTTGTGAGTTGGAGACATTTTCCTTTTGCCTTGATTCACATGTGGACATTAGCAGGGATAATAATGTTGCATCTTATGGTGATGGATGTTTGCTTCCATCCATGTCTCTTATTGTTGATAGATAAATTGTATTATTTCACCCCTTGTTGTTGTGAACAAATGTAATATGATATGGAATAGGTTAGACACCTATTACCTTTGGTTTTCATGCAGTAGTAACTTCATTGGTGGAGCTGGCCTTGGATCCATGAGAATTTGTTGCAGATTGATGCATGTTGGGGGTGGTCTTCATTTTTTGCAGCTGGGGGAAAAGCGCAGTCTTGGTGTGAGGGAGATCAACTCCTTCATTTTGCTTGTCTTTGACAGAGGCAAGAAGGGTGCAACAATTTGTACATGGACTTGTTCCATGGATCTTTTTTGCAGGGTCTGACCTGTAGGTGCTTACAAATTTTGTTTATAGTCAATAACCCTCTTGTGCTTTCATGCCTATGACTGTAAGTCTTCATGTATATACGTCCTTGTTGTACATACATTTATGTGTGAGTTTTCCCCTCCCTCCCGTCCTTGGTTTTTGTTTTTGGTCTGCCTGGAGATCTTCTAGATTCTCATTGTCCCAGGTTTGGCGCACGTCCCCAACCAGAGCCAGTGTTGGGACTTAGATTTTCTAGTTCCCAAGTTTGCAAAATCATGTCAATTCATCAATTGTCTTAGTGGAGGTCCCTGTGTATTCACCCTGTTTTGTGTGTCTGGTGTTGTCTCCACTGAAATTTGACTAAGTCTGATTTTTATGAGGTCCTCCAATTTCTAGAATTTGCAGTTTAACTCTTATGGGTCTGAAACCACTCTCAAACATCCTGACAGTATATACATAAAATATATAACTTAAAGTATAAGAAAGTAAATGTAAGAAGGTAAATGTCAACTTATACTTAAATGTTATATTTTATGTATATGTTTCATGAACATCCTAAGTTTCTGACCCAAGTCTTCAGTGATTCAAGGAAAAGGAGAAGGTCGTGACACTACCAAGTGTCAAATTGCGATGCAACTCAAAAAGTGAAAGGAAGGAAGTAAAGAGGATTTCTTCATGATGCTGCCACTTGTCATCATGGTGCAAGCCTGAGCCCTTGGCAAGTCTTACGCCCTTTCAAGAAGCAAAAAGCCACTATGTGTCATGGCTATAAGCTAAAGGAACTCAGCTAGAAAAGGATGATGCAAGTTTTATTGTAAAGGGGTTGTTCCAAGGGAATTTCTTCGTGCTTGTCAATGTTATATGCGTCATTGTACTTCCTGTTCATACCATTAATGTAGTGAATAATGTAGATGGAGGTGGATCAAACTGAATGCAGTGGGATGCTAGAATTTGTTGATGGTAGGTCATCGTAGGTGAATTTGAAAGCCCTAATTTTTCCCGCCCAACATTGTGTTGTAGCACTATATATGTGCAGAACATAGAATTTTTTAAGCATTGGTCTCTAAACCAATTGTCTTGTCTGGAAGTGCCTCAGGAGGATTCTAGGGCTACAAGTCACTCCAGTCTGAGCTACAAATGGAAGGATGCATTTGATATAGTGTAGGAAGGCTCATCAACACATGTCTTCATACATGGATATGTCTCCATGGCCGTTTGCAGTGATTGAGGGGAATGTATAGTCGCAACTATGTATTTTCCTTCACCACATTTGCTGGTATGATTGTAACAAGGATTTGATAATGTGTGACAAAACAAGGATTTGATAATGTGTGCCCGCATTTAAATAAATACAAGCTTTGTGTTGGGACATCTCTTTTGTTGCAAATGCATCATTGTTCCCTATGTGAAATGTAATATTTGATATGTATATGAATGCTTATTAGTCTCTATTGATGCTTATAGGATGTATGTCTTCCCCCTTTGCTGCTCATGACTCTGTTGCCCAATGGAGTAGGCACTGGTCCATATTGGGGAGGGGTCAATCACTCTTTTAAATCAAATCTCTCTTCTGGGTAGTTGTAGGAGTAGGAGTAGGAGTAGGAGTAGGTTTAGTTTTAGATGCATGTTGTTCACGATTCAATGCAATAACCTAGGACAAATCTATGGCAATCTGAGACTGTTTTAATCTTTTGTGAGTCATGTCATGCATGTTTACATTTTGCCATTCTGTAAGAAACATCAAATGAGTATATTTTATGGGGATATGAGAAATGCAATTTATGGGTGCATGTGCAAAAAGTGTAATCAGCTATATTGAGGTTTATGTGGCTAGTTGTTCTTGATTTAGTGATAGCGTTTGGAATCAAATTAGTGAGTTGGGTTTGGCCACTATTTTTAGTTGTTCATTTGGTTGTCTAACCTTAGGGAACACCCTCTTGAGTCTAAGCTAAGCTCGAAGTGTAGGAGAGAAAACCCACTCTCATCCATTGGCCCAAAATCTTCCTCAATCTGTTGATAAACTGCTTTCCAATCTTCTTGATGACACCCCAGGTCTAGGTGATTGGGTAATGTTTTAGGGCTTTGGATTGTGGTTATTTTGGGAACCAACAGTGTTTATTCTCCATATTTATTCATTCTAATAATCTTTCATGCGACCACCATAAAAAATGTTGGCAATTGAGATAATTACAATTATTATTAGAGAATTCTATACGTCTAATCTCTTTTTATCTAGTATGATGATTGAAATATAATTCAATTGAATGTTTTATATGTGTACAAAGTTCAAAACAATAGAACAATTTATCTAACAATGAAGGCCAAGACTGAGAGTCCTTAAACCTATTGTTCTCTCTCTTTAATGTTTGTTAGACAATTTTATTTTTAAGGATTGTAGGCACCTAAAATTGCCTAGCACATTTCTGTTGTCATCAACACTTCATCTACATTATCATTTTCCTCTAAATTAATTGAATAAATCCTATATTTATTTAATTAATCATTCCATTTCCCCTTTCAACATTATTTAAATGATTTTTAATAATTTAATTAACTAACTAACATTTCTTCCAGGTATTAATTAAATAAATCAACACAATTATTTAATTAATCAATCTAATTTCCAAAAAAATATTTTAAATAAATAAAATTAATATTTTATTTATTTAATTCTAACATTATCCTCATTCTCATGAATTAAATAAATATATTTATTTAATTCCCTAATTTCCTCTCATCCCACATTTAATTGATTAATTAATTAATCACCATTAATTAATTAATTAGTTTCTTAATTTATCCATAAACATATAATTAATTAAAATAAATAAATAATTATGCACTATCCAATTCCATTTTTCACTCATCAATTAAATCAGTTAACTAAGTTAATCAATTTAGTTGACTCTCAATCAAATTAGTTAACTATTTAGTCAATTTAATTAACTGATCAATTAAAAGAGTTAACTTATCAATCAACCTAGTTAACTAATCAATCAAATCAAGTTGACTAAAAGAGACAATTGGTTAACTAATTAATTATTTTTATAATTTAAATCATGCACAAGTTAACTCCATGCATGCATGCACAAGACTACAAGAAATGACTTATTAACTCCCTTGATCTGTGTGAGAACAAAGACACTTGTCAACTCTTTGAATCCATCCAAATTCTCTTAAGCAATCACAACCATTGATCCTCCAAATCAGTCTCCATCGTTGATCATCCCTCTCAGAAATCTATAAATTGAACCTCTCACAAGCCATAATCATGCACAGTTTGAATGCAATGTTATGCTCTTGAGCCGAGCACTTGACAACACTATCATTAGAGCACAACTACTTTTTGGTGCAACAAGGAGCTTGTGGGTGAGAATTTGATTTATTGTTTTCATTCATTCTTATGCAAGTTTTTTTAAACTCAATCTAGAGGTTTGTGATTGAATTTGAAAGTAGGATTTAAATCTTTTGATTTGAGTTTTACATTTTATGTTTTCGAATTTCAATTGCTTACAAGGGTCATCCATTTAAAATCTTATAGAGAAATGGAATTCCTAATAAAAAAGTCTCTCTAATCCTTACCATAACATAACATGTAAGGAAATGAAACACCTAAGATTCATATACATGCTGAAAATATATTGTTTCTATATGAAAAGTATGAAGTGTGATCATTTCCAACCTCCTACATGAGTTTAATCATTGTTGGTACCATTTTTCTGAATTAAAAATAGGTTTCATATGTTTTTGATATAGATAAGCTGCTAGCACAGGAGCAGAACCCGATAACAAAGCCAAACAATAGCAGAGCAGGCCCAGGGCCACCAACAGCTGACTAATAGCTGACTAACAATTCAACCAAAAACTTAAACAAAACATAAAATGAGTCTTAAACAAGTCTTTTAAAAACATAAAGCAGTAACCCCTAGCTAAGAAGAGATTTCCAATCATCAGGTAACATATTGATTAAATTTTTCTGATCCTCCAGCAGAGAATCCACGGTCTTCTTTCAGTCCACCTGCAGGACAGAAAAGACTTCAGCAGCCTTGAGGGAAGTCTTCAGAACCATCTTAACCAGATTCATACCCTTGTTCTCCATCGCAGACAAGCGAGACTTCACTTCAGCAAGCTCAGCTTCCAAGTTCTTGTTGTCCACATCCCTTCTTGTGCTCATCACTTCCATCTCAGGGGTTTCCTGCACCTCAGTTTCTTCCTCATTAGTGTCATAGAAAGAGTTATTCATAGAAGCAAAGTGGCTCACTCCCTCCTATTCTTTCGTGGGGGTAGTTTTGGTTCCCTTCATTTCAACATGTTGTCCAGTGTCCTCCCGATTAGATGCAGTGGAATAATCCACTAACTTTAAGCCCTGAGACAAACCTCCTGCCAATCGAGAAGATCTCCTCAAGGATGGCCTTCTGGCAGTGCCATCCTTACCCGAAGCAATTTCTTTAACAATCACCACCTCCACCTTCCCCAGATTCCCCTACTTTTTACTAGCTTCTTCGACACCTTTCCTATCACCTCCCTCACTATATCTCCTTTTAATAGATTTGTTCTGAACAAGACCCCCGCCTTTACATTTTTTATTCACTTGTATAGGGATCCTGCTTTTTAGGTTACACAGGCCCTCAACAGTAACATGGGATTTTAACTGAGGGGTCACAAAGGTTTGACCCGAGGATTAGCTACCATAGAAGGCTTTCGTGAAAGAGGTGGTCTTTGACACAGGCGGGCTAGACAAAGGACCTGAGGGACTGCTCATAGGCTGGTTAGAAGGGGAGGTAGGCCGGGAGGCCTTTGAAGTGGCAGGCTTTGCAAGTCTCACACTTAGGGGAATTTTGTCTTCAAACTCATCATTTGAACTCTCCTCAATAGGATGGGCAGTTGGAGGTTTAGAAGGACTTAGAGCCAAGTGGTAATGATACAACCAGAAAATTAGGCCTTGGTGTAAGGGTACCGAAATCACCTCAGGGTCTTCTTCACAGACTTTTTTGGTATGCATGACAGAGGCTTCAAGGATGGAAAGATGGAAGGAGGGGAAATTTCCTAGAGTCTTATGGTGAAAATGATTTAAAAAGGAAAAATGATAGTGATAAAACACTCTATATCTACCCTTAAGAGTAAAATACTTCATTATCAGAAAGCATACCCAGTTCCACGGCGCGACCAGACTCTCTTGTTCAAAGCCTCCCTGTTGTCTAACTTGTTTCTCACCTTCTTTATAGAATAGTTTCATGCCCTCCAAATCTGGGACACAGGTCTGCTTCTTGAGTATGTTCCCCGAACATGGCAAACCAAACGCAGCAGCAATGGCTTTCTCAGAGACAATGAATTGGACCCCTCCAACCTTCACCATGCGCCTCTTGTCCCACGATTCAGCAAACTGGGTCAAAATATTTTCATCATAGCCATTCAAGGATTCCATGAAAGCTGTAATTCCTCCCTCATATGCAATGCTCCACACTTGCAAGTCCTCCTTGAATTCATTGCAGTTCATAGGCTCCGTCCTCACCTTATCCCCCCCATAATCCTATACCTCTAGGGCACAAAGTTAGAAACCCAGAAGCACATAAACACGAATCCCTTACTGTAAAAGTTGTTACAGAGAGTAGGGAAAGAACATGAGAAAACTCAAGAAGTTTATAATAAAAGAAACTTAAGTTTCTTTATCATCCTTTGCACGCCCCTCCATAACCCGAAGGCGTTAGGCTCATAAATGTCATCAAGTCCAAACTCATGCGAGCCCCTCAAATCCAACCCGTTAAGTAGAGGTTGACAAGACCCTTTGCAAAAATCTTTTCGCCACACATGATTTGAACTGATTATCTCAAGGTGCACAAAATACTTAGTACGCCACGTCATCTCAAGGTAGTGAGTAGGATTCCTTCTGCTATCCTCCATGCCACGTCCTCCCATTATGTCAGAAAGGCACACCAAAACACACCTCCACACACTTATATTCATCATTTCAACTATCATGCGAGGTTAAGGGCCTCCTTCTGAATGCAATTATTGATTGTCCTAGGCAGATTATCCAACTTCCTTGAACATCTTAAGGGATGAATATTAATCCCCAAGTTTGCCATAAGATCCTCAACTTTGTTTCCCTCCCTATAGGTATGTTTCAATTCTTTGCCCTCAAACCTTAGGAGAAAACCCTTTATATCTTTGATGACATCCTCCATCTGCCAACTGACATTTCCATTCCCTTTAACAGCTTCTATAAGAACCATGGAATCACCTTCCACGATTATGTTTTTAATGCCTATAGACAGGGCAATTTTAAGATCACATAGGAGGGCCATGGCTTCCACAGTGTTATTGGTGTTTTCCCCAATGCTACCAGTAAAAGAAGCAATCAAATAACCCTTAAATGACCTTATCACTCCCCCACCACTAGCTAACCCTGGGTTGCCTTTGGCAGCCCCATCAAAGTTTAATTTTGACCAACCACATGGTGGAGGGATTCAGGTAATATTGGCTCTGGCTTTTTTCTTCCTATCATCCACTCTGCAATTACTTATAGGAATAGTCCATTGTTTAATTATGTTGGTTTCTTTAGCATTTGGAGGATTTTCAGCAGCTTTTATGGAACTGTTACTGATGTTGTCTTGCAGCAGTCTGACAACAGAACCGAAGACTTCTTTGGGATTCCTGAATTTTTCCTTGAAAAGTCTATTGTTTCTTTCCTTCCAAAGGCACCAAGATAGAATAGGGGGGTTTGGGCCCATATTTGACGGCAAACTAGATTTGAGAAGGGGGGATCCATGCCCTAATGAGATCCTCCAAGTTTCCATTCCTATACCAAGGAATATCTAGGATATTCAGGGCCATACTCCAAACTTCCCAGGAGAAATCACAATGTAAAAGAATATGAGAGACAGACTCTCCTTCTTTCATACACAACACACATCTATTCATAATTTGGAAGCCCCTTATCTGGAGATTATAAATAGTAGAATTTTGTTTTGAACAGCCACCCACCAAAAGTGGTTCGCTTTTGGCACCAGGTTGTGGTTCCATATGCTCTTCTATAATTTATCACCTTCATGGGGAAGGGACAGATTATAGGCAGATTTAATAGTAAACCTCCTAGACTTTTCCTTTGTCCAAACCAATCTGTCTTTCTACGGGAAGAGGGGGATTCTACATCCTTTTAGGATCAGTTGTATCTCTTCAGCAGCTCTAGTCAACTTTGTATGTCCTTGACAACACTCTGACAGCCAAGTCCACTTGCCACAACCAAGGAGGAAGTAGTCCTTCACCCAATCTCTGAAGTAATTAACAAGTTTCATCAAATCCTGAGTGTTTTGACACTTTCTTAGGGGTTCTCCATTTATCCAGTTGTCTTCCCAAAATCTTATTGATTCTCCATCCCCCAATTTCCATTTGCTACCTTTTAGAAGAATATTTCTACATTTCATGATATTGTTCCAGATTACCGAGCCCCTAGGAAAGTCAGAACAGAGTAAAATGTCTTCCGAGGTTGAGTTCCTCATATACTTGGCTTTCATAATGCTGCCCCAATCTTTGCCCCCAGCAATGACGTTCTAGCCAATTTTGGTTATGAGTGCTTTATTAAGCAAGTTCAATTTTCTTAGGCCTATGCCCCCCTAAAATTTAGGTTTACAGACTTTATCCCAAGCAACAAGAGCCAACCTCTTTTTGTTAAACTCCATGTAACTATCCCTTCTTGGGCATACAAGTCACTAAACTTTATTGGTTTATCCTAATTGCAAAAGTACCCATTTAAATAAACTATATGACAAAACCTTGGTAACACAAGAAATAATAAAAAAGTAACAAAAAATTAAAAATCAAAACAAGGTGTAATGGAGATAATCTCCATTTTAATGTTATCAGGATTAAGACTTCCATTCCATATATTGTCTGAGTTTCGAAAACAAATTTTGCATCTCTGACCTACAAATTAGTTGAAAATAGAAAGTCTTGACCTTTTACCATATCCAAACTTATGTAGCTTCTCAGGCTTTACCATATCAAAACTTGTCGAATTGTGAGAAGAAGCTAACACACTATTTTACCTGTAAATCAAGAATTGTCAAAACTTATGTCTTCTCCATTTTTGTTGCCAGTGACAGGCACACAACTGAAAATAACTATTACGACTAGCCTATGTTGGATGTGAAGTCTGACTATTCATTTCATATTCCCTTCTTTCTCTTTTCGTCTTCCTTGAAGACTGTTGTATATATATGAGGGAAAATCTCTATGTATGGTGCTGCGAAGAATAATAATACTATTGCCCTGCTTTCCCGTGGATGTAGCCACATTGGCAAACCACGTTAAATCTTTGGTGTTTGTGTGCTATTTTGTTTTGTTGTTTATTTGTCTAATTTTCAATTTCTTTTTTGGTTTTTATTTTTACTTTTTTCCAATTTCTTTTTTAGTTTTTATTTATTATTTTTTCCAATTTCTTTTTTGGTCTGTTATTTTTTATTTTTTCCAATTTCTTTTTTATTTTTTTTATTTTTTATTTTTTCCAATTTCTTTTTTAGTTTTTATTTTTTATTTTTTCCAATTTCTTTTTTAGTTTTTATTTTTATTTTTTCCAATTTCTTTTTTGGTTTTTATTTTTTATTTTTTCCAATTTTTTGTTGGTTCATAGTTTTTATGATTTTCTTATTATCAATTTCTTTTTAAATCACCAAAAATATCAAACCAAAAAAAATTGAAAAAATAAAAATGTTGGAAAAAATAAACTATGGAAAAGAGATATCCTAGCGTACTTTAGATATATTTTTTTAAATATAAATATACTAGTAGTTCTTTAGTTAATTTATATTGTTTATGTCTCGTCAATTATTTATTATTTATTTGGCCATATGAGTATGAGTATAGTTGGCATGATTATTTATAAAAAATATTTTTTTTGGGATAAAATATGTATATATATTTTAGAAAAATCATACCTATAAAATTAAAACTATTAAAAAGTAACATATAAGTATATAATTAAATAAAGTAAACAATGTAGATAAAATAAAATAAATAGAACTCTAAAGTAAAATAAAATAACTCTGAAATAAATAAAATTGCTATATCTGTCTGATAGATGTATTTAAGATATATATCTTAGTTTATTAGTTGTGTTTTTTAATTGGTGAGGATGATAGTATGGTCCTTATTACTTGTCCAAAGGTTCAACCCCTAAATGACTTTGATGGATTGGACCCCTATTCTTGACAACTTAACCAAAGAACAACTTCTAATAAAATGTATAATGACTCATACTATTATAATCAATTATATAAAATAAATATACTAATATCTATATAATCCAAGTATTTCCATAAAATAAATTTATAAAAGTGAGTGCCATATATAAGAATACAAAATAGTGATATTATGATTTAGGAATTATTACTTCATTTAATCATGAGTTTACAACAATAAAATCACTTGCAGAAGATAGATAATTCCACAAGAGAATGACAAATAAATTAGGCTAATGCAAGTTGTACTATTAAAAACTAGCCTTATAATATTTGAAGATGCTCATGAAAGAAAACGTAGCGCCATAATCAAACATTTTATTTGTAAAGATGGAAATTGAACTCCATTCCTTTGATATACAGTCCCATAATCTACAAAATTGTATTTTACATTAACCAAAGACTTTTGATATAGACATTGAATTATGATACAATAAAGAAATCATACAGAACTTTAGCAGAGAATGCAAAAATTCTATTATAATTTATTATGTTCCACCATAATTATTGGTCACAATACTCCCCTATATCCATCCTTAAGTAGAATAAGGAAATGCACTTGTTTAATAGGGCTCTTCATTCATCTTTGTCGATGGGAGTCACATCAATATTTGGTTTAAAGATTTTTAAAGCAAGCAGTAGATGGTAAATGTTATTCTAAATGTCATCAATATGTGAAATATCACTTTCCTGCCATCAAAATGTTATAACTTTATTATTGGTCATTTATATTTATATTTCTTGACTATTTGATAGTACCTTTAAGTGTTGTGCCTAGTTTTTAAGAATTATATGAGTGTGATAATGTAAGATATTTTCAATTATGATTTTATAAGAAAGAAGGAACTTCGAAACCTCCAGAAGGACTAATTTATAAATTTCTTCTTTCTACAATAATATCATTTCATTTTTTGGGTGGGAATCTCAAATCTAGGTGAAATTATCATTAACATTGAATTTCCACAATTCATCATTTAGAAGTGATATTTTCTCTCTAATTTTAATATGTGAGAGTTATGTTTAGCTATGCTCATGGATGAATGTCACAATATCTCTGTACTGTTGTCTTCTGTGAGTGCTATAGTTACAGAGTTATTCATGGATATTTTAGCCTAATTTAAAACCTACCACTCACATATTTTTGCATGGAGGTTGGAGTAAGTTTTATTTAAGCATATTCTACTTGTGCAAAACTACTCTTTGGAAAACATGGATTTTTCCATGCCTTGTAACGTTGTACCTTGAAAAAAGTGACATTGATTCAATTACACCATATTGTCCCCAATTGATGGGCATTAAATTTATAGATAATATTATAAATGAGTTGAAACTCGATTTTCAATTGTGTCAAGCTTAGTTATGGATAAACATCTTGTGGTTTTTACAAATTCAAACTCATTGAGAAAAAATAGCCTTATCCTTAAGTCAATATCAACATCCTTGACAAATTCCCTAACATTGAGGAACTTTACATAAAGTTTGATTTTGTGCAAAGACTCATCCAAATAAGTAATTATTAGCTATTCTTAAACATCAAATTATTCACCAGTCAAAGGTAATTTTTTGCTAGTAAAAATATATGCAAGCCAAAATCTACCCACAAATTAAACAATTTAATCACCATAAACCCAAAACCTAAAAATACATGAATATGCAAACTTCAAAATGTTAATATTATTATTACCTTTATTATCTTCTTATTCCTTAACTATTCCCATAACTAACTTATCTTAGTGTTTGCAATGGAGGCTCTAATAGATCCTAGAAAGTTATAAACAAGTAGGGATCAAACAAACAAGAATTATGCTTTGTAGTTTGTTGGTATAAATAGAGCTAATATTGTTCCAATCCCTCTTGAAGTTTAGATCAAGATGTTGTGCTCATGCAATTTATCTTGCTTTATTATTTTTGTTTGTATGTGGCTAATTGTGGACTATCGGAATATTTGATCTATTATTAAAGAAATGCATGCTTTGGTAAAGCAATTCAAATGAAAAAAAAAAATCATTCTAGCTATCACCAATATAAAGGAACAATTCTATTAGGACTCCAATTATTCTTTTAGAAAGTCAATTCTAGTTAATGAAATTAATATATTTGTAGCTCAATATTCAAGTTTAAACATCAATCATCAAATTGGTTCCAAACACATGTTAAACCATGTTTCCCAAGAACTTATAAGTTAGACTTGGAAACAAAGTCAACCTCTCAAAGTATGGCCAATGTACTTGCCATAAAATAAATTAATAGACCTTACACAAGAAGAAAATTTTATAACAATGTCATGGCTACAACTTCTTGTGAAATTGACCTTACACAAGAAGAACATTTTATAATAGTTCCATGGATACAATTATCTATGAAAGTTATTTGAATACAAGAAATGTATCCCCAAAGAAACCTATAAATGTTAACGAGAAAATCCCACCCATGTGGACATGTCTGAGCAATCATTATTTAACATTAGATTTAATTTGTCATTAGACTTAATCATTTCTCCCAAACACAAGAAGTTGTAGATACAATCTCCTACAATTATATTAGAGGCACTCTAGAGAATTACTAACCATGCAAGAAGAGAATAAATAAAACAATGTGAAACTCCTATCATTTGCTTGTTTATTAATTTTACTTTATCCAACCAAGGAACAATAGATTCTAATAAAACACATGTTTGCATTTCCTCATATATTGAAGTAAATCTTTAAATCTATATTGATGCAATGAAAACACTATAAAGTGTTGGATAACCAACTCCTACATAGGCAATGACATCATAATATTAGATCTCTTATCCATCTCTTTAATAAAGATGAAAATATCTCTACACAATTTTTTTAACACTTATCACATGACACAAATCATGGTAGATATAAAGAAATCATACAATTAAAAATCCTTACTATTTGAGTTATTTTACATTTTATTTCATCAAATCAGAAAAATATGTCGCAACGAAATATATCTATTAATATTTTTTCAAAGATCAAAGAAACCCTGGAAATGCAAAGCGATGTAAACTATCAAGTGATCGACACCCAAGTCCTCCTACACATGTGCCACAACATAATCTTAGAGATCTCCAATCCACTACATAAATAAAGAACAATAGATCTCTATGCAAATTTTCTACCATTTTCACAAAAAAATGGTAGATGTCAAGAAACCAAAAAAAGAGAAAACCATTTAGGATTTGGCCTATTTGTTCATGACATTAGAAAATATTAAATTGCAAAAAAACATGTGTTAATATTTTCCCAAAGGCTAGGGTAAACCTTGAATTATACAATGATATGATCCAATCACTATCAAGTGTTGGACCATGGCATAAACTTAGAGCTCCTATCCATCACTTTGACTAAAAGACCAAGAGATCCAATTCAATTATTACAAATATTGTAGTCTCCATAACATAAAAACAAATCTCAAGAGATAAATTCACTTAATGTATTGTAGTATTGTAACTAAAAAGAAAGGTGGGAAACGTATATTTTTAATATCAAAGTCCATAGAAGATGGGTGCTATAATAGAATAAATATTAGTAGTTCCCTAGTTTGATTTATCAATTGCTTTCTTGTTATTATTGTGAGTCTTCTTCTTGAGAAAGCATGCATTTGTTAGAGTTTTGATTCTAGTAGTTGGGGAGATCTTAAAGTAGCACTATTTTTTTTCAAGGATATCCAGGATATTTGTTGTTAGTTAGTTATTATTGTTATTAGCAATGACAAGAGTAGACAAGTTAATTTTTATTGTAGTGATAGTTGTAATGATGATAGTGGGTGTGGCTTTTTCTATAGAGGTAGAGGCACCCAATGCTTCTTTGACTACAAAGACTAGTTTAATGGTGGTGTCCTAGTTGGTGGTGTTGGATCTCCCATTGTGCTTTGACCTACTTTTTGCACTAAGCCTTTGGATATGTTGTAGGTGTATAATATTGGATGGGTCTTTAGCCTTGGCTATCTTGTCCTGATACCTAAGGTCATACTGATTATGTTTTTATTTTGTAGGATGGTTTATGTACTCTAAGTTTGAAGATAAATTTATTTTGTTTTGGATGTTTAATGGGAACACTAATGTGGCCAAAATTGAAGCAATTTCTCCTCTCACCCTCCTAATCTTGTGATCACATCCTTGGAGGCTCGGAGCCAATTATCTTTTTGTGATTCCATATGGGATTAGCCTATTTTAGTGTTTTAGTGCTAGTCCTAGCTAGAAGAGATTTTTTCCTTATGACCATGTCAGATGTGTTTTGACAACACCCTAGACTACTTTAGAACCCAAAGTTTCTTATTTTTTAGATTTGAAATGCCTAGTGGGTCTCAATTTTAAAAATTATAATATTGTAAAATCAAACCACATATCAGTTGGGCCAAGGTTCATTGGTGTCATTGGTTGCTGTACAACTCATGAAGGATCCAATCAACCACAATGCTAGGACCTATTGTATGGACAAAAATAATGAGGCTAGGTGCAATTTTTGGGTAGAGTAGTTATCCAAAGATCTTGCATCTTAGCATAAAGGAAGTAAGGATATTCAAAGTAATTTTTTATAATTTTTTAGGGGTTGTGACCTTGGCATCTAAGCCAAAAAGGATGTATGATGATATTGTAAGATAGAAAATGAGATCTCTAATCAATTATGAACTAATTAGATCAATCTTTTCTATCAAACATTAGAACACAAGCCAACCAAGACTTGTGTGCTTGGCTATAGTCCTCAAGGAGAGCCAAGCTAATCTAGGGCTTCTGTTCTTTCTATTGTAATAATGGAGACTGATTTGAAAATAGCGAGATCTAGGGTTTCAAGTGACCTAAATGACAAAACGAAGAACTTATAGGTGTTATAGATTGACTATGTAGGAACAGAGGGTAGATCGAGAAGGAGCAGAGCTGTCGGAACCTACATCTGGAAACTGGAGCAGATCTGGGAGGACTTGGGTGCTGGGTGCCCTAGTCCTAGGGTTTTTTCCCTAACAAAATCTGGATGCGAATGTATATGCTGCTTATGTCTTCCTATCATCTATCAAGTGTCTAAAACTCCTGATGCGATCTGTACACATGAAAGAGGGAAAATGGTTGTGTTGTATAGGGGCTTGCCTCAATCAAACCTCATGTTGGTGTTCCCACCTCCACAACAACAATGATAAGAGTGATAGAGAGTGTGTGGTCGCGATGAGCAAAGGCAAAACATGTAATAAAGACTGTAATAATGAAATAGAGTTACCATGAGCATGAAACCCTAGTTGAATGGATGTGATAATCCACAAGGAGTTGAAGGAGAAGGAAGAAGCTTCCTCGCAGACTTGCAAGGGTTAGTACACACAACAATAATCTACAGAAATAGAGATCTTTTAGAGAGAGAGAAAGAGATACCTTGTTAGAGAGGATCATCATAGAGTCTTAGGAACATTATGTGGGTTCAAGACTTGTTTATATATGAATCCCAATTACTTTCTGAGGGCCCAATTGAGTTGAGGCCGACAAGGTGCATCACTTAAGTCATAAGGCTGACATTTAAATATAACTTTTCAGGGCCAAACTGGCAGGAGCCAAGCATTGGGTGCCCTAGTCCTGGTGATTTTGGCTATTCAAATGTCAAATGTTAGAGGATTAAGCCTTGCTTCTTAGAAAAGTACTGGAATATGCATATTATAAACATAGATGAACATACAAGCCAAAATGAGTGCCAAACCTAGTGTGAAATTGTAAGAGGTATTAATTTTCTACACAACATTTAGCCCCCACTTTAGTGAGAGTATGATCTTATGCTCATACACTCGCTAAAGTATGGAGAAGATAAATCTCTTTGCCAAGATGTTGAAGCCATAGAATGTTTCTAAGTTGAGACTTGCACTAGCCCCCTAGCTTAAGATTCTATGAGTCTACAATGCTTAGATAAAGAGGTTACACATACATAAGACACATAGCATAATTCACACCTATACATAAAGGATTCATAGAGCATACACAAAGCATATATAGAAAACACGAAGCATACCTAGAAAACACGAAGCATACAATGAAGACATGAAGCATACATGGAAAGCATAGAGCATACATGGAAAACACAAAGAAAACACAAAGCACACATAGAGCATAATACACATGGAAAACAAAAGCATGAAGTGAGGAAACACATAAGCAAACGAAATAAAAATTTTTGAGTCAGCAAAGTAAAGAGACCTAGGTTGAAAGGTTGTCTTAATACCTTGCGTCGTCCCCAAAATATAAAATCAAAGAACACCAAAAATAGAGGAATTCTAAAAAGGAGATAGAAGAATGTAATGAGTCGATCGATTTATTTAAGGAGAGAAGGTATACAGATAGACAGGACAAATGAAGAAGTGTACATGACTATGGCACTAGCTTGCTCTGTCACTAGGGGTCATGTAGATCAAAACATGCTCATGGATCATGGGCTAGAAATATGCACTATGCTAGGTGACCATGAGTGTAATAAGGTCATATGAAGCACACAGGCTAGCAAGTTGTGTTATGCTAGGTGACTCATAGACTATACAGATCATAGGCTAGCAAGCTGTGTTATGCTAGGTGACCGTATACTACCAATGCCTCAGGGAGCATAAAAATAAACGCCTTAGGGAGCATAAGAATAAGCAATGCCTTAGGGAGCATATTGATAACCATGCCTCAGGGGGGCACATCAATAAGCTAAATCTCAGTTGGAAATAATGAATAAGGGTGCATGTATGGATGCACATGTGAATAGGGAATAGGTGCCCCCCTTAAAATGTTTGCATGTACAATATGCAAATGTTTTAAGGTAAAGAAGAGGGGAAAGTATAAGAGGAGGGGAGATCCTTTAGAAAGAATGCCTACCCCTTGAACAAGTTGTTCCCTTGCCCGAGCCCAGAGTACAAGTGGGAACAACCATGAAAAAGAGAAATCATGTTGCTGCTAAAAAGTGCTAGAGTATGTCGCAATGTGATAGTAGAGGTGCACGATGCCATAACAAAGGAGACTAAATCATAATTGTGTAGGGAGAAGAATGTTATTTGAAGAAACAATAGGTGCTACAGTAGAAAGGGAAGTGCAAGCACATGTGTCATGAAGGTGTTGAATTTTGTCACGCAAGGCTAGACATTTGCTAGTGGAATGGCCATGCACTTGATGATATGCACAGAAAGAAAGTGTTGATTGACCATTTTGTGGAAAATTTTTGAGTGTTGGAGGAGGAAGAGTGATCAAGCGGTCCTTGAGTAGACTCGACAAAATACACGCTTGTTGAGATAGAAGAGAAGAAGCAGGTGGAGTAGGAAGCAACCCTTTATGTTGTGGAGAAAGGTTTGAAAAGGAAGGAACCATAGAGACATTAGACAATGGCAGAGGGGATGTAGATAGAGGAGAAGGCCAGAAACCTAAACCTTCTATAGGAAAGTGCGGTGTCAATTTCACAAGAACCTTAACTCTTGGTTCCATGCACCCTAAACCATTTCCATTGTATCCATGCTTAGAAAGAATTTTGAATCCAAGCCCATAACATGTCTCCAAATCAGAGAGAGAAGGAGAGGCCACATTACTAGTCTTGTCAAAATGAGAAGTGTGATCAAATGTTGAAGAAGAAGTAGAAGCAGAATTATCATGAGAAGAGGGTTTGATCCTTTTGCAAGGATGCGGATCCTTGTTAAGTGTTGAGATGTTAGGGTGAGAATGGTCAATCTTAGATTCAGCAAGCCTATGTGGGGTGAAATCTAAAGAGTCCCAATCATCACTAAAACATGCATTAGAAGAATAAGGTACATTATCATGAATAGAAGGTGATGATGGTGTCTGAGAGTTCGTTGAAGTAAAAGAAGTTTGGGTGGTGAGTTTAGGAGAAGGAATAGATTGTGTAGAGTAAACCAAAGCCACCTTCAAGATCTCAAGTTTAGGTTGCAGGATTTTGTACTCCCTAGTGAAGGAGGGTGTAAAATATAGCAAACCCCAATCATCACCGAAATATGCACTCAAAGGCAAAGCACTATTCTGATCATCACTGTTGTTAGCAATGGAGATTAGTGGGTCAACTTTTGTTGAAGAAGGAATCAAATTGTTGAGAGATTTTGAAACAGGAGGTTGATATCCATCTTTTGTTTGTAAGCAATTTTCTGGATTTGAATCACCCTCAACTGTATAGAGTGTTTTGTTATAAATGAACTTTAATTTGCGATGAAGAATAGAATGGACTACCCCCATGGCATGGATCCACGGTCTACCTAGAAGAAGATTATATGAAAGAGAATCAGGCAGGACATGGATAAGCGTAGGCAAGGTCACAAGTCCAACCTCAACTGGTAGTGTGATTGTACCTAGTGACTGTCTACTAATATTATCAAAGCCATGAATAGAAAGAGTATCAAGTTTAATGAGATACATATCTACACTGATTTTGTGAAAAAGGTCTATGTTACAAACATTAAGACCTGATTTGTTATCGATTAGAGTACTTTTTATTTCGTTTCTATTAATGATGACCATATTCATAAGAGGATCATGTTGTTGTTGAACTTTGAGAGGAGGTAACTCATTTTGTTGAAAGACGATATCCAAACTCGTCGCATGCATACAATCTAACAAGGCTACTATGTCATTCGATCTAACAGAAGGTGGGACAACTACCTTCTGTAGAGCCTCCTAGAGCATTTTGTGGTTTGTAGGCAAGGTTTGTATTAATTCCCAGAGTGAGATCTTAGTCGGAGTAGTGCAAAGCAACTCAAAAAGATCATATTATGTGTTAGCATATTGAGAAGGATGAGGTGCTTGAGAAAGAAAATATTGAGACGGTGGAAGAGAAGTAGGAACAATTGGTGTTTGTTTTCTTTATTTGTTGTTGTGAGTGTTGTACATGTGAACAATTGCGTGGTAATGAGGTTGCTATGACACATTTTGAATATATTGGTTGTTTTGCAAAGTTGAGAATGTAACTAGGAGGTCGAGGTGGGTTTGGAACACTTCAAATAGAGATCATAGGGTTAGGATGAAGATGCACAATAAGTTTAGGATTCATAGGTTCTTTTTGGGAACTAGAAACATAAATTGTGTGGATTTGGTTTTTATAATCATCTATTCGTGTGGGATTGGATGTGAGCTTTGATTCTTCATTCACGAATGCTTCATCACTACAATGGAGAACATCAGAATTAAGAGTAGGTAAAGTAATGTCAAGAAAGTTATCTATGATTGTATCCTTAGTGATGTCCAATGGGCTTGAACATGCAACCAAAGGAAGAAGAGAAGAGGTCTTCACATCCTTAGTGATATCCAAGAGACTTGAACATGCAACCAAAGGAGGAAGAGAAGAGATCTTCGCATCCTTAGTGATATCCAAGGGACATGAACATGTAACTAAAGGAGGAAGAGAAGAGGTCTTTGCATCCTTAGTGATATCCAAGAGACTTGAACATGCAACTAAAGGAGGAAGAGAAGAGGTCATCACATCCTTAGTGATATCCAAGGTACTTGAATATGCAACTAAAGTAGGAAGGTCATCATGGACTATGGAAGATGTGGTAGAAGTAGAAGTGATGTGCTTCACATCTACTAATACCTCATCTTTAGAAGAGACATTATCCAAATGAAGAGGAGGTAAAGTAAAGTGTTCTTCCAATGTCAGGTGAGACTCTCCATCCATCAATGCCACACGTCCAAAAGGAAGGGCATTAGAATGAAGAGGAGGTAAAATATCAATGATTATATGCTCTTGCACCAAAATACCCTCACAAGTAGGAGTGATTTTGGGAGAGGTAAATTACAATCATATAGTGGCATAGGAAGAACTAAGTCACAATCATATGCCTTGGATGGAACAACTCTTTGAGTGAAAGTGGATAGTGATGTAAGAAAAGAAGAGAACATGTTTTGGTTTTTGTTTGACATGTTTAAATGTTTTATTTTGTAAATACATAAAATAATAGATGCAATGGAAGTGTCTAATCAGTTTATCAGCTGATTAAACATAGCAAAGAAAGTTGTAAAAATGTAAAAATAGGTCAAGTTTACCAAAATGCAAGATTTTGGTAACCACAACTAAAAAGATGTATTAAGTGTTTTGCTTTCTAAACTAAATACCTAAGATAAAAGAAGATATGCATTTCATGAATGTTTAATCAAATTTATCAACTAATTAAACATAGCTACAAATCTAAGCAATGAAATCAATAAGTGCAAGTGTAGGATACGTTGGGTTCACCAAAATGTAAGATAGAAAATGAAATATCTAATCAATTATAAACTAATTAGATCAATCTTTTCTATCAAACATTAGAACACAAGCTGACCAAGACTTGTGTGCTTGGTTACATTCCTCAAAGGAGGGCCAAGTTGATCTGGGGCTTCTATTCTCTCTTGTAATAATGGAGATTGATTTGACAATAGCAAGATCTAGGGTTTCAAGTGACCTAAATTACAAAACAAACAACATACAAGTGTTATAGATCGATTGTGTAGGAACAGAGGGCAAATATGGAAGGAGTAGAGCTATCGGAGCCTACAACTGGAAACTGGAGCAGATCTAGGAGGACTTGGGTGCTAGGTTCCCTAGTCCTAGGTTTTTTGCCCTAATGAAATTTAGATGCGACTGTATCTGCTGCTTTTGTCTTCTTGTTGTCTGTCAGGTTTTTGAAACTCCTGATGTGACCTATACACATGAAAGAGGGAAAATGGTTGTGTTGTATAGGGGCTTGCCTCAGTCAAACCCCATGTTGGTGTTCCCACCTCCACAATAGTAGTGATAAGAGTGATAGAAAGTGCATGGTCATGATGAGCATAGGAAAAACATGTAATAAAGACTATAATAATGAAATAGAGTTACCATGAGCATGAAACCTTAGTTGAATGGATGTCACAATCCACAAGGAGTTGAAGGAGAAGGAAGAAGCTTCCTCATAGACCTTCAAGGGTTAGTACACACAGTAATAATCTGTACAAATATAGATCTTGTAGAGATAGAGAGAAAGAGATAGCTTGTTAGAGAGAATCATCATAGAGAGTCCTTAGGAGCATTATGTGTTCTCAAGAGTTGTTTATATATGAATCCCAATTACTTTTTGAGGGCCCAATTGAGTTGAGGCCGACAAGGTGCATCACTTAAGTCATAAGGCTGACATTCAAATATAACTTTTTGGGGCCAAACTGGCAGGACCCAAGCATTGGGCGCCCTACTCCTGGTGATTTGGGCTCTTCAAATGTCAAATGTTAGAGGATTAAGCCTTGCTTTTTAGAAAAGTACTAGAATATTCATATTATAAACATAGATGAACATACAAGCCAAAATGAGTGCCAAACCTAGTGTGAAATTGTAAGAAGTATCAATTTTCTACACTACAGATATGTGCAATTAAAATTAAGTGGATAATCCATCCTGAAAAGTATTGTATAAGTACATCTTGTGCCCTTAGAGATAAACTATTATCAATGCTTAAGTCTTAATTTTTTTACCAAGGCATTTTGGTGCCTTTATAGGATGATTATTTTTTTCTTGAGCTATTTTTAAATGTGTATAGTTTGATTCATGATTTACATGCTCACTTGTAGAAAAAATGTTACTTAGAGTCTTTGCAACTACTTTTGCTACCATATCATCTCTGATGCATCAATATGCTTTCAATGATAAAGCACTAGGAAAGCATTATTAGGCCAATTGTTATATTACAGATAAAAGAGAACTATTTAGCATCTATACCATGAATACAGAGACCAATAGTAAACCTATCATAGGAGTTACCTTTGAGCCTTTTCCTAAAGTGCAAAATGAGCTTGTTCAAGTTTCTAAAAGCTTTACTCAATCATTTGCATGTCAAAGATTTGATTATGCATGTGAAGCTGCTTTGAATGAATAAATAAAGTATGTTGAACTTGGTTCTAATTGAAAGGCCCAATCTTATCTAACAAGGACTCAAACGAGACTTAGTCCTATCTAACTACTTACAACAACTTAGTGTTGTGGATTAAAAGGGGACATTACAAGTTTTCCCTCCCTAAAATTGCTTCTTCTCAAGCAATACAAGGTTGGGTGATATAAGATATTAGCTAACTCCCAAATAGAATCCTTCTAGGGAAACCCTTTAGATTCCACCAAGGGTTTCAAGATGCACGAAATAACAATCTTGCATAAAATTAACCTAACAAAAATTCCCCTGTATATTCAATTTTAGCCTGACACATGTAACATATCCGATGTAGCCAAATATTATAAAAATATCAAAATTAAATCTGATGTAGCCAAGATGGCCATCAATGCCAAATTTGTTGCTAATGAGCTTGATGAGACCATTTTGGATAAAGGCCCCATAATTAAAGAATAGGTGGTTAAAAGTAGGCCAAAAAAGGCTACTGTTCAAATTAATGAGCCAAGGAATTGGAGAAGGTCTACAACACTTGCTAGTACAGTTCTAATCAATCAGACCAAAGGTGGGAGAAAGTTTTCTAGGATTGCCAATAATTTGAGTCACCTCATGAAGGAAGACAATCTAGAGGAGGGTAGAAAGTAATGTTCTAAAGGGAAGGTTGTGGAGGAGATTATAATAGACTGATTCTATTGCCTCTTACAATTCCAAAAGCATTGATAGTGTTTATAGTGAGGAGGATAAGGAGTAAGATGCCCCTTTGAGGAGCCTGAGAATGCCTTATCTAAAACACCTGTTCAAGTTCATGAAGATAGTGAAGATGTTATCACTGCCAAAATTCATAATGATAATAGTTGTGTCACTAAATGGGATGAACCTTGTAGAGGAAAATTAATGCATTGTAGACTTAAACAAAATTCAGGGGTAAACCTATCTGAACAGTCCACTCTATCATTGCAATCCTACATTGAATTATCGACCAAGGAACATAAGCTTATGATGATGCCCACACTATATATGCCTTCAAGACTCATTTCTATCCTAAACTAACTCATACAGACTTTTTCTAATTAACCTAATTTACTGAAGTTCATAGAAATGTAAGAACAACAAAAATAGTTTAAAATCCAGTTGCTACGGGTACCTTCAACATAAGCTGAAGATAACTATATTCAATAGGGAATTATAGAATTAACTTAAAATATTTAGAATGATAAAAGAACTAACACTAACCTCTGGAGGGCTTAAAATATGCACTTGTTCATAAATCACAACTACTAGAAATAGCAATCAAGATGTTTCACTTGTCTCACAATGCAATTGATGAAATAATAGAAAAACAATTTTAACTAGGAATGCATAAATAAATAAGGAAATATATGAAGTGAGGGTTAGTACCTTGAGTGGCCAGCTCAGGGAACTATCTCAATTAATCTGGAAACCAAATCTACTTCAGATTCTCATGCATTCTCATAACATCGAATTGTATTCAATTCATATCAGAAACATAATCTTCTCAAATTTTATTCAAATCAAAACATGTCTGGATAATTGATATTGAAAAATAGAGTAATGACTAAGTAACTGGAAAGTGAAAGCAACTAACATAGCAATGAACTCATCCCTCTAACTTATACAAAATTGGGAGAATTCTATCGAACCACTAACTAATCCTCAATCAATTCAACCCTAGATACTAGGATACAAGTTGCATGATTGATTTATTAATCTAACTGATCAAAAGAAGAAAAGTCTTGTTCAAACAAGAACTCTCATGAAACAGTTTGTATGAAAAACCACTCATAGACTGCATTTAGAACAAGTCTTCCTTTCTGCATTTATTCCAATCCATGATGGTACAGATTCATCCTCCATCTATCTTCACTTTTGGCGTTCAAACTGCACTTCACTTAATTCCCCTATCCTACAACTCATTGCAATTGCTCTTTCCTTGATGTCGCGTCCTTGCTGCACAAGGTTAATTCTCCAAACATATGCACACAAAATAGCTTTCATATTAAACTATAGAATTCTATCTATATTACATGCATACTTATAATTTAAGTCATTCACTTGATAATATAACCACCATATTCCATATTATCAACATAGGTTTAAAGTCTTTGAAAAGTAAATGAGAAACAACATATAGTAATGGTGATGTTTGTAAAGTATTTGCAGGATCATATGAAAATGTCTTAAAAACATATAAAAACAACATAAAAAGAAGTCAATAATTCAACCCATCATCTCCCCCCAACTACTCTTTTGCTTGCCCTCAAGCAAAATCAAGGAACTAAACATCTAGGGGAGAAGATTATAATGCAGAGTGATTCGTCTAAGGTCCATGACTTCTCTGACTCCTTGTCCCTGTTTGAGATAAAAACCATTGTAGCAGGCAAGCCTTTTCATCCTAACCAATTCTGCATTCTTACATTTATCACTCTTTTCTCTAGTCCATTATGGTACTGGGTAAAGGAGAATAGGAGGATGAAATGTGAGTGGCAGCCATTCTACTGCTGTTCACTCTGAAATCCTGATATACCTATGTAGCCTCTCAAACATGTTCATGAAATTCTAGAAGGAGTGGGGCTCTTTCCTCTACAATTCCAGAGTCAGACTATCCCATCTATTCTACACATACCTCTTGTAGTTCTAAATGATAGACACTGCCAACCGCTATATCCTTCTATAATCCCTGAGTCTTAAATCCATAATTACCTTACCTGGACCCTTATGAGAGAGGAGTGATAACCATTGGGTCAGGATCACATCGGGATTTAAGGCTTCTTGTCTAATCTATAGTGGCGCCTTCTTTTCTTGTTCCTCATACTTATCCATTAGCTCCCCTCTAAGCTGCTCATTTCTGAGGTAAGACATCAATGCTCTAACTTGAAAATCACTAGCATAGATCAAGGGGTTCCACTCTATATCTTCTTCCATCAAATAATTGTGAAAACAATATTCACACAACTAATCTTGCTCTTCCAAACTGGCTTCTTGAAATAACTGGAAAAAATCGTGCCTTGAATAGATAGAAATAGATTGACCATTGATGAATCTATTAAATTGAAAGCTAAGAAACTTTTCCTTGAGAAATAATGCATAAACTCTTGGTGGAGGTCTGCATTCAATGATTTGAATTGCTCTATTAATTACCTCTACCAACTTCCCTTCCAACCTTTTGATTACCAAATCCTTTTCCTCAACTGATGCATTAAGACTTTGTTTCTCTTTTTCCCAGTTCTCCTTTTCCTGTTTAGTTTTATGAGTCAGTTTCATTAATTCAAAGCCTAGAGACAGAGTGGTATGGTACCTTGGGGTTTTTGTCATAGGAGGTTGGAGAGTGAGTACTTCATCCTCTTCAATTTTCGTTTTACTTTCCGCCAGTTGTGCTAATAAATCCAAATTGGAACCATGGCCATAAGTCTGAATTTTCTCTTCCAACTCTTGAATCCTTTTCTATTTTTCTTTATCTTTCTCCTCATACCCCTTCACCTACTCTTCTAACTGTCTTATTCTATCCAAATCTTTTTGAAGTTCCTTTCTAATATTTCTATCCTCCAGTAATTCTTTTTCTTTTTCAAAATTTAGATTTTCATCATCACCTTTTCTAGGAATATCAAAAACTTCTTGAGAAGAATTATTAGGTACAAACTTCCCCATTTTCTTTGCAGTAAATAGATCCTCTAACTCAGAATTAGAAGAAGAAACATACCTTCTTTTCCTGGCAGACATGTTGACATTATCACAGGTGTCAGCAGAGACATCTTCTGGAGGAATTTCTCCCTTGTCTGAATCTATGTTCAATGGAATTGGATCACTGTTCTGCTGGCCTTTATCTTTTTCCTCTAATTTATGTTCCTCAACAACTTTTTCCTTGGCACTTTGCCTCTTTAGCCTACCTGAGCATCTAGGAGTGATAGTCTCTTGCTTATCTTCCTTTTTCCTCCTCTTCTTCGTTCTTTCCTCTGTATTTTCTTCTTTCATTGTGCTCTTGTGCTTTTTCACACCCTTCCTATTCTTCTTTTCTTTACTAGATGCTGAAGGAGTGCTTCTTTTAGCTTTAGGGGTGGATGATGAGGGTTCTTCTACTGCTACAGGCCTAGATTTTGGAGGATTTTCATCTTGTGGCTCTTCAGGCTCAGGTTCATATGGAGGGTCATCTTCTGGTTCAGGTGCCTCTAATAGCGTTGAAATATCCACACATTGCTTAAAAGCTTCCCACTCAACCTGTGGGTACTAAATTCTCAAACTTCTCTTTATTAATAGGGCTATTAAACAATGATGGGATAGAGTGGTGTCTGACTATTTTTTCTAGTATTCTGAAGACATTCTTTTCAACATACTATACAATAAATTCAGAACATTGACCATTTTTTCATGCCGTTGATGATTGAACAATTTGAAATGTACAATATATATCATGTTATATCAACCATCATAGGTAATATATCTGATGATGTATGAAACACATTTCCCCCAAAATAAGGGAAGAGATAATCACTTCATACCTTGTGTGGTGGAGTTTAGGTGTTCACCTCTCTCACAGAATTCTTCCCTCGCTGCGGCTACATCAACTCTAGCTGGGTATTCGGACCCTGTTCGTGGCAACCATGTGACTTGAGCAATAGTTGTTTCAGAAGCATCTACAGTCAATCCTTTCACCATTGCTTAATCATATTGTAATGTGAAAGCAAATTTCTTTTCCATCTCATCATCATAGTCTGTCAATTTCAAAAAGTAATCTAACCAACCCACTCTTGTAAAGAGCGGAAGAACCATTACATATTCTAGTATTTCTTTATGTACAAAGGGTTCTCTTCTGATTGCATCCCCTCCCATGATTTCTATAAATTGCAATTGCAATCTCTACAATCTAAATTTCTGCTCAACAGTGTCAATATCTGTTGCTTCAACTCACCACCCCAAAAAGACAATTTTTGTTGCTTCAATTCACCACCCAAAAAGAACCACTTACAATTTTTTCCTTTCCTTTCTTCTCCACTGTAACTTCCTTTGGGTAATAGGTTCACTCATTGGCAAAACAACGTAAGTTCATGGCATAGAAGGTTTTATCTAGTTTTTCTTGAAAGGAAAAAGATGGTGAATGGTGAAAATCAAAAAATAGACCCCTCCCCCCAACTTAATTTTGAAGTGACCTCACTTCACATGTCAATTAATACGGAATGAGGAGTATTGATTAAATGGAATGGTGGATAATATTCTCGCATGCACGAAATAAACTACAAGTAATTGTGAATATAAAAATGAGCTAGTTTTAATGATTGAAAGTTACATAATGCACATATGGAATGAAAAGAAATAATTAACACACCTTGGAATTTGTGAACATATACTGATGATTTGAGTTGATATGCATGCGACAAACAGTAAGGTGGCTTGTAGGATGGTAGAAATATGATGTGATGGCGCACAAAGGTGAAGAAAAATGAACAACTCATAATTGTGAGTTAACACCTATGGCAATAGAGTGGAGTGATTTTGAAATGAATGCGGCATGTGGAATGGGCGGCAAAAATTAGGTACTGTTCACCAAATTATGGAAGAAGGTTGCATAGAGTAGTTGCTACGGGTGCCGCCAGCACAAGTCCCAACTATGTAATTATAGTTGTAATATATCAGGTCCCAACTGAGTCAGGTCCCTACTGTGTGAGTGATAAACAGGGCCCGGTGGAAGTAATTGTAGTAACCATGGATATTGTGTCATGTGTGCATGTGATTTTAAAGAAAAGAAAATTAAGTTTCAGCGACAGGGGTTGAGTATTGCAACTCAACCTCCACATCATTGGACAGTGTTGATGGATCAACATCAGAGGGTGTATCAGTTGGTGTTACAGCATCTTCATCAAGAGTGTTAGGAGTACCATACTAAGAAGCAAAAGAAAAAGAAAGTCATCCTTCTGAAGTGGCTTTTTATACAGTTTTAGCATGTGCCCATTTACTAATAGTGAAAACTGAACTTCATCAATGGTCTACAATTGAACTACACCATTAGGAAAGACTTGTTTAATCTCATATGGGCCTAACCAATGGGACTTAAGATTGCCCTTGAAGTCCTTGTATCTTGAAGCATAGAGGAGTGCCCAGTCACCAGCAGTGAATTCTTTAGTCTTGATGTACTTACCATGCCATTTGGCTCTTTGTTTATGTATGACCTATGTGTGATGGATAGCCTCCAATCAGATTTCATCCAGAGCATTCAAATGTTGTAGTCTGTCCTGTTGAGCTGTTGTTAGATCCATTCCTAGTTCCACTGCAATCCTCAGGGTTTTGTGTTCAAATTCTATAGGCATGACTATTGTCTTGCCATAGACTAATTCATAAGGTGTAAACCCTATAGTTGTCTTCCAGGTAGTCCTGTATGCCCAAACAGCTTCTGGGAGCCTAGAAACCCAATCTCTTCTATGAAGCTCTACTATTTTTGTCAAGATGTTCTCAATTTCTCTATTTGTGACTTCCACCTGACCATTAGCCTGAGGATGGTAGGGAGTGGATTTCTTATGTCTGATCTGATATTCTTCTACCAGTTTGGTGATTAAATCAAATGTAAATTGTGGTCCTTGATCAGTTACTATCTCTCTTGGCACACCATATCTAGTGAAGATGTCCTCATACAAGAATTTGGCCACATTGCCATCTCTAGCAAATTGTAAGGCTTTAACTTCAACCCATTTAGTTAAGTAATCAGTACATACCAGGATATATTCCTTGTTGGATGTAGGAGATGTAGGTCCAACAAAATTCAGTCTCCACTTATCAAAAGGGACCAATGAGATTTGTAGCTGCAAAGGAATCTCATCACTTCTTGTAGGCCTCCCCATTCTCTAACATCTATCATAGTTCCTAGTGTACTTGACAGCATCTTTATGAAGTGTTGGCCAGTAATATCATGTTGTCGGTATTTTGAAGGTTGTCCTCTTGGTTGCAAAATGTCCCTCACAAGGTTCATCATGGCAGGCCTTCATTATATCAAACACTTCATCCTCTCTGATACATCTTCTCATAATATTGTCTGGGCCAGTGTAAACACTACAACAAAACAGGCAATTAGTGCCTAAAATAACACTAGAATTTAGTGCAATTAAGCTTAGGAATTGGACACTTTTTCTGGTGCAAAACTCGACACAAGTTTGCATGCTTACTTCGGCGCCGAATTTAGCGCCAACTTTAGCACCTGAAGCAATAGCCAGATTTGGCGTCGGATTTGACACCCAATTTGGTTTCCAATTTTTCTTTTGGTTTTGCTTCCAAGTTTGCTTCTTGTTTTGCTTCCATTTTTGCTTCCAATGTTGCTTCTAATTTTGCTTCCAGATTTGCTTCCAATTTAGCTTTGGATTTGGCACCCAAATTGGCTTCCAATTTGGCTTCTTATTTTTCTTCTTATGTTGCTTCTAGGTTTGCTTCCAGTTTTGCTTCTGGTTTTGCTTCAATTTTTGCTTCCAATTTTGCTTCCCATTTTGCTTCCCATTTTGCTTCCATATTTGCTTCCAATTTAATGCCAGATTTGGCACCCAATTTGGCTTCCAGTTTGGCATCTGATTTTTCTTCTAGTTTTGATTCTTATGTTGCTTCCAAGTTTACTTCCAGTTTCGCTTCTGGTTTTGCTTCCAATTTTGCTTCTGATTTTGCTTCTGATTTTGCTTCCAGATTTGCTTCCAATTTAGCGCCGGATTTGGCTTTCAGTTTTTCTTCTGGTTTGGCTTCTTGTGTTGCTTCCTGGTTTGCTTCCAGGTTTGCTTCCAGTTTTGCTTCTGATTTTGCTTCCAGGTTTGCTTCGGGTTTTGCTTCCATTTTTGCTTCCAGATTTGCTTCCATTTTTGCTTCCAGGTTTGCTTCCAATTTCGCTTCCAATTTAGCACTTGATTTGGCACCCAATTTAGCTTCCAGTTTTGCTTCCATGTCTGCTCCCATTTTTGCTTCGTATTTTGCTTCTTGTATGGCATCAAAAATACCTTCTTTTTTGGCTTCCTAATTGACGACAAGTTTTGCTTCCATTATGACCTCTTTTGTTGCTTTGTGTTTTGCTTCCAATTTAACAAGATAATTACATAAAAAAACAAGATAATTATTATAAAATAACAAGATAATTATTATAACATGATCATCATCTATAATTAAAACAAGTGAGTCAAATATCTATAATTTAATTGAATCTTACAACATCCATCCTGAGCAGTAAATTAAAATCATCATACGTAATAAATATCCATCCAAAAATCATCGACCACTTTCAATATATATAAATTGACAAGTCAATACTAATATGATCATCATCATATATAACTAAAACAAGTGAAAGTCAAATATGCTAGTAGATCAATAACATGTCAAAATGATACATGTCCAATAGTCGACATAAGTCAAAATGATACATGTATAAATGATATAAGTAAAAATGATAAATTATGTAACTCAAAATGATACAAGTCAAGATGATACATGTCCAAATGATATAAGTCAAATTGATACATGTGAAAATGATACAACTCAATAATATGGTACTGCAAGCCGTGAAAATGATACTTATGATAGTAACCATGAAAAGAGGCATCATAACGATATATCAGCAATGATCCATGATGCAGTCTATGTGATCATGAATGTCACTGGCTACTACCAGCAACTGCCTCATCATCATCATCACCATCGTGATCATCATCATCATGATCATCATCGTCATCATCATCATCGTCATTGGCCTCGTTGTCTTCTATATCTACATCATCATCATCCTCTGCCATGTGACCTATACCAGAACCAATATAATCTAGATCTATATCATCAGGATCATCTTCATCTTCTAGAAGACCAGTGTTCTACAAAAAAGAACATTTAAAATGAAAAGTTATTATTTATTTCATGTAATAATTTATTTTTCTATTATATATCTAATATTTCAACATATGAAACGAAACCATAATTATATTACATCATATCAAAGTGCACATACCATAATAAAATGTTAAAAAAATTATAATATGTCATTCCAATGATGTAAAACATGCAACAATTCTAATAAACGTTACTAAAGATCATAAAAAAATTTGTTATATAATTTAACTATCAACTGTAAATTCTATTACATAACCTTAAGTGCCACAAATTGCATGGTCAATGTATGTTCTTTTTCACTATTAATCTAATAACCTGCATTAGACAGAAACATTAAAGAGTTTTTAAGTAGCAGTTGATTAAATTCTCTTACATGTCATTAATGAATGCACAATTTTTTTTCAATAATTATTTATCTTAAGGTTCATGAGTAACCTTAAGATAAAGGTCTAATAGTTTTTCCATGGGGCATGTTTAACAAACCAAATGCAATTGCCAACTTTTCACCATGGTGGCAAAGAAATAATTCTTTTTCCCATCCTTCCACAGCATTAAATAAATTCTTGAATCTAGAAAATACCTTGCCGCCTTCATCTTCCAAGCCAATTTCTCCAACTTTGCATAGGTCTCCTTTGTCTATGGATGTGATCTGTCTCCTACACAAAAAAGCATGTACCATTTTATGCCCTTCAATCCAACTGCATCCGGGCATTTTTTTAATTCCTCTATCTTTCATCAATCTCCTTACCTCACCACACCTTCCCACTTGTGGATAGATGTTTGAGAGAAGAACATAAGTTGTGCAGCATTTTTAGGATCCAAATCAAAAAGTAGTGTTGCTGTAAATACTCCTAAGCCTATATTCATATGTGATCTAGAGGCACCAAGAAAACACATGCATACAACCAGCACATATTTAATAGGTATCTCAATGATAAAGTTTAGGGTGTCTTCAAGATAGCCAGCACAGGCAAGGAGGTCAACCATGCACATATACAGAGAGGCCAATGGGGTGGCCGATCTCCTAGCGAATCGAGGGGTTGAGCACAAAACAGGGGAGGAATGCTTTTTCGAAGGGTAGTGTTCCGAGGATCTGAGAAAGATGCTAATCAAGGATGATAGGGATTTAGGAATTTCGCAGGTATAGCTCCAGGCAGGAGATCTTAGAAGAATCGATGGTGAGCATGGATTTCTCTAAGATAGGAAATCCCAGAGGAGATAGGAAGGACTGTCCCCAGTCTGGTTCGATTAGGGAAGAGTCAATCAAGCGTTCCTTTTCTAGAAGTAAGGACGGTTCAGACAGGCAAAAAGCATCGTAAAACCTATAACTTTCAGATAATGTGAGTAAGTCATGAGGAAGGTAATCGAGAGAAACTTCCTATTTTAGGTGGACGGCTCGAAGTCTCCCATAACAATGGTGGGCAGAAAACACTTTGGAGTCCACTGCAAGTGCTTGGAGGAGTCGGTGGACCAGCAAGTCTGCCACTTATTCAGTACAGAAGAGGAGGGGCTACACAATGCCATCAAAGAGATTGCAGGGATAAGGGGAGTGAAGGGAAGCCATATCCATGATGATGTCCTTTTAGAGCATTTCTACGTGACTATCATCCAAGCCACAAGGTCTCTTGCTAGGGCATCAAGATTTATGGGTTTTCTAGTCAATGAGGGGATCAGGGATGATGTTATTATTGCAGGCCAGCACACCAACCCAAATCCAAAAAATGGTTTCATCTATGGGGTCTTCGACGTGGAGGCAATCAAGAAGAAGAAGAAAACTAAAGAAGCCCTCAAGATCTTCAGAGAGGGACTGGAAAACTATGACATGACTGCTTTTGCAAACTTTGTAAGCCTATATGGTGATCTGTTCTCAGCAGAACAGCTGGAACGAATTAACTCCCTCGCGGATGGGATAAACTCCATCTCAGAGGCTATGTAAATTTTGATATTTTGATGTAACTTATCATCCTCATGAATGCAAACATCATCACAAATGTTGGAAACACATCCTTGGTTCAAATTGACATCTAGCTCATTAACAAAGAGATTAGAAACTTTAGGTATACCAAGAAGAAAGTCAAGATCATGTATCTCAAATTTGACTCTTACATCCATGCTTTCCTTAGCGAGATTATCCTTAAGAGTACACTTTTGGTAGCTGAAAACTCACATTTACATGGCCAACAATTAAAAAAATTGTGTCTATGTCATGATTAACACTAAGATCTACAAGTTTTGTCCCCATGGAGTGTACATTTGCAACACTACACAAGCACAAAAGTCTTCAATTACATCTTCAAGATGGTCATCCCAATCATGTAGTTCATCATACAAGGAAATTGGCTCAAGAGGAGGAGTTAGACAATTAACTTCTAGGAACACTAAATGGTACCCTTCCATCAGCCTCAAGGGTTCAGTAAAAAACATAGTGGCCCTAGTTAGAAGGTTGTATGGGGAGAAAGATGCTTCTCATTTTCAAGAATCCTAAGTCTCATTGCTACATATTTTGCTTAAAGAAGGGCCAATTTTAAACTAGGTATTTATTTTGTCACTCACTTTGTGCAATGAAATGACGAGAGTCGAGTCTCCTTATATCACTGTAGATATGCATACAACAACCTCCAATACAATAACACCATACAATGCACACTTAACTTTATGGTACCCTAGCCCAGACATGATGCTACAAAAATTTGAAGGTACCTCCTACTAAAGATGTCATGCCATAGACCAGATACCACTGTATAGTATATATCACATCTACAGTAACAATTTCCTTCCAAATGTAGGTTTACAGTCTATGATTAACATGCATAGACCTTTCTAGTGTTTACAAGATAATTCCTTAGTCAACACCATACTAGTGTCCACAAGATGTTTCCATAGTTAAAATAAGAAATTAATGCTACTTTGCAAACAATAAGCAAGCCTTCAGAGAGCTTAAAGTTTCCATTTACACCCATGCACAATAACTTAATCAACCCTTAGGATTTTATGGACAATGAAATAGAAGTTCCTATATTCCATTTATGAGTCCTCTATCCAAATGACACAGTGATCACAAGTACATAATATCTACTATTCCGTGGGTAGTGCTCAGTCATTCAAACACAGGGAAGTCCATACTAAGATAAATTTGTTCACAAACAGTCTCCAATTTAATAAATACTAGTTTGAAATCACATTTCTAAGTTAGTACAAGTCATTACAATGAACTCAAAGGTCATTCTCATCAAACGAATGCCTTCACAATAGACTGTTCTAGTTACAAGTACAATACAACTATTGCAATGTTACACAATTGTATGCAATTGACAAAACCCATTCTTTCCAAGAGTCAACTAGTAATCAAATACAATCATGTAGTGTTGTTTCAACATTGTATTCCATTGTGGCTTCATTAATGCAAACCTCATAACCTTGGAGGAAGTGTTGGGGGCAAGTTGACCCAAACCAAGGATCCAAAACCATCCCAAAACCCCACCTAGGAGTGGCATTATTAATCCCAAGAAGACCTTGCATCAACAATTGAGAGAGTGGACATTTGTAGGTGAAATACCAACACCATTAGGGTTTACAGCCATGTCAAAAAAGATAACCATGAACCAAGCCAGGTTTCCTCCAGACTCATGGTATGTTGCAATGATAGCATTCTAGCAATTATAGCTAGGGTTTAAAACTCCACCTCAAACTGTGACCAAATTAATGTAGCTTCCTTCATGATAGAAATCCAAAACATAATAACCAACAGTTTGCCACAATTCGTAAGTCCCATGATCTTAAGTCTGAACTCTCACAGTTAACAATATTTTCCTCATCCAAACCCTTTAGCATAGGCTTTCACAAGACCACATATAGTTACACAAGTTAAAGGAAATGTTTCACCAAAATGGTTAGTGTAATTTTACAAGAATGGATGACAAGGAGCTTTACTTCAAAGAAAGGTTAGCATAGTTGAAGAAGGCCAGTTGGCGATTTGATTCTTAGTCTCCAACCCAAACAGCAAGACACTCAACCAACATGATGAGCATACCCAAAGTCTCCCTTCCTCTAAATCACTTACATTCCAATCATCAACTTTCCTTCCTCGACCCCAAGGCAAAAAGAAGAATTCCCCCCCAAAATGGTTCCCCACTCCTTCCTTTTCTCCATCACATACCCCAAAACCAAGCACATTAAAGACTAGTACTTCCCAAAGTTGTTATGGCAAAGGAGAGTTAATGCCTACTACCAATGATGGCTCCTTCTCAACAAAAAAAAATGTGCATATTAGAATTTAAATGTCCACTATTATATTTCAAAGGTTTGAAATATAACCAACAACGTAACTGTAATGCATGCCCCCCTTTAAGTCTTATAATAAAAGGTTAGGAAACAAAGACTTGAGATAAACCCATTAGTCTGTTCACTTAGGAGACCACCTGAAAACTCAATGATAACTACATCCACATGATCAACAAGAATGACAAGTGACCTATGAATAATAATCCACTTGAGTCAAAAAGACAAGAAGACCAATAGAAACCAAATACAACAAACAGAGTACAACTGTAACTGTTTGTCTCAAGTATCACTCTCTAACCTCTTCAAAGATTATTGAAACTCAACACAAGAGATACAAATTGACATATTAACACAACAATATCCAACTAAGTTGTTGAAAGTCAACTATTGATACCTTGTTCTCCATCTAGATTACAAAATCGGTAAACTTTTTGCTTTGTAACATTTCCTTTTCAAATTGCATTGGTTGCCGGTCATATTTCTCCTCTTGTCAAAACATGGCACATGGACTAGTTAAACTAATTAATATGCAATCATTTACTTTTTCCTAGGAAATAAAAAAAATATCATTTAGCATATTAAATATACTTACAAATGTACAGATCAAGGCCTGTAAACCTTTCTGGCCACTGTGATGAGTGGCACGAAGTTTGTCAAGCCTAGCCTTGGACGCCTTGTCCTAAAACATATACTAATTCAATTTAATTATGCACAAATAAAATTTAAAAATCGTTTAATAAATTTGACAAAATCTTATGAGCAAATTCAAATACCTGCATACTCTCCTCACCGAACTTCCTCCGTGCATCGGACTTCTCATATGCTTTTACAAGCTCTTTCCATACTTTCAGACTTACATCAATTGGCCTTTTTTTTAGCCTTAGCTCGGGAGGGATTTTTTTATCTTCTTTGTTTGGTTGCACCGAAATCTCTTGCAGTTTTGAGACATTCGTAGCTTTATTTTCTTTACAGACCAACCTGTGCCAAATTTAGTCTCCATGTCATGGATAACTACTTTTTGCAGGTGCATGGATAACTTTGAGAATGACAAATGTAGATGGTCTTTGAACCGTTGAAGGCATGATTCCTTCAACCTATTCACAAACATTTTTCCAACATCTGTCATTCCCCTGAAACCACATCATATTCTATCTTGGTATCATAGCTACCAATGCAAGATGCAAAACATGGCGTGGTGGTCGAAGAAGTTTGTGTCCCAAGAGTGGCTGGGACATTGGAAGCCTCTACTCCCAATTCCACATTCTTAGAGGTTACTGTTATTGATTTCCTCCTGGATCTTTTGCCTGATCCATGACTGGTTAGGGAATCAATTGATTCCCTTTGACACTGTTGATTTGGTTGCAATGTTTCAGGGGCTTTACTAGATCATTTTTCTATGTATCTAGCAAGCATTGTCAACTCAACACCATCCAATTTGTTCACTGCCTCTACCCCCAATATGGGAGCCAATGCCTCTTTATCTTTGTCAGTCTCATGTCCCTATATATATATAGATATTTCTTCTTTTAAATTTAGAAATAGAAAACTAAATACTAAAAATCAAAGAAATAATGGAAACATTTACAAATCTATAAATTGATAGTGAATTACCTGATTGTGGCCAGAGTTTGCTGCCTTCCCTCTATTGCTTGACATTTTGAGGCGACCTAGGGCAAATTATTTTCGTCCAATTTGTGGAGGCAATCGTAGCTAGGTATGAATTAACAGCGTGCTTGACCAATCGTAGCCAAAAACAAATCCTAACAGCTCGTATTTTGGGTATGATGTACAAAGAGACCTTATTCGACAAGCCTTCCAAAAATGGTAAATGCAAGTTATACTGCAAGCAAGGATAATTAACAACATTACTACTCAAATTTACCCTAAAGCATGAGTACAACATCTTAGAAAAACTTTCTTTGAGCTCAAAATTATATCAAAATCGATAAAAACCTAGGTCAAGAGTAAATTGATCAGCAATTGGAACTTACTTGCTAAAAGGTAGACGAACAAGCTTGATTGAATGGATGAGGTAGCTAGAAACCCCAAATTTAGCAGCTAGCTAAAGCAATTTTTTATCTTCTGGATGTATAGAACCAAAAATAAATAAAATACAAATTCACGAATCTGTTCTAGAAACTTTTCAGTAGCTTCCATTTTCGACCTAATAAAGTCGTCGCTTTGCAACCTACAATTCTTAGAAGGAAACCTAAAATAGAGGCAGAGTACACTGTGTTGTGGGCTTAATTGTATTAACTTGAATTTGTGTTTTTTTTTTGTGGTATGTTTTAATGCAGGCGGGAATTTTAATTTTTTTTTTGGATTCATTAGTCGGCGCTAAAGTCGGGGTCTCTAACACTGAATTTAGCACCAACTTTCAGCCCTAAATGTAATCTCTTTGGGTTGCCAAAACTGGCGCAAAGTGCACCTAATTTAGCGCCTAGCTGTGCCAAACCAAAATGTTCCTCATGCCAACATGCCAATTATACCTAGACTTCAATGAATGTTTCGTTGCAAGTCACTTGCATAATTGATGGACTGGCATGCAAAGAACAAGAGTAAATATTTAGGAGTAAAGATCCCTCAACTCTAAACCCTAATCCCTCAACCCTAAACCCTAATCCCTTATCGCTAAACCTTAAACCCTATCCCTAAAGCCTCAACCCTCAACACTTGAACCTTAAATCCTAAACCCTATCGCTAAACCCTCAACCCTAAAAACTATGCCTTAAATCCTAATCCCTCAACTCTAAACCCTAATCCCTAAACCCTCAACCCTAAACCCTAAACCCTCAACACTATACCTTAAACCCTAATCTTAAAGCTAAACTTAAAGCTTCCAGTCATTCCACCATCCCCAAGGGATCTAGAAATGCAAAATTAGATGCCTCTACTAATAAAGCCAAACATCCTAAGGGTCCTCATGCCTTAGGACATAAAAACAAAGAGACAACGAAAAATCAATCCAAAAAGTTATCCAAGCCCATACCTCCACAAGCAAAGTCCAAAACCAAAATGGTATGGGTACCTAATCAACAAGAAATCAAGTTAAATGAGGCATCTACCTCTAAAAAATCCCAACCATCTACTCCCATCTCAAATTCCCATTCCTCTCAAAAGTGTCAAAACTTTCCATCCCACAAGCAAAACAAAAGTAATAAAATGCCTAAGTCTATGTGGGTTCCTAAAGCCCTTCATCATCCATCTCCTAAGAAAACATCTCCATTGCACCCTACACCACCTCTGCATCACAAGCTTCAACATTTATCGCAATGTGTGCAACCATTGGTCATGGTTCCCTTCCATTCTGCAATAAATCTACCATCATTCATCTACTATCCTACATACCATCCCTATGGTCCATGCTTTGGCATAAGTCTGACATAATCCACATCATAATCCACTATTTTCCCTACATAATCCACATCATAATCCACTTTTCTCCCCTCTAGAATCCACGTCATAATCCACTATCTACCTAATCCATTTGCCTTCCATGTATCCCTTGCCAACATCGATGAGGACACTCGACATGGTCCATACGAGGACATCATTCTCTAATGGGACTATAACCTTTCAGTGCAGCGCAATGCATCCTTCATCCCTCAACCCTAAACACTATACCTTAAACCCTAATCCTTCCACCCTAAACCCTAATCCCTCAACCCTAAACGTTATCCCTAAATCCTGAAGCCTCAACCCTTAAACCTTAAACCCTAAACCCTCAACCCTAAACACTATACCTTAAACCCTAATCCCTCAACACTAAACCCTAATCCCTCAACCCTAAACCCTATCCTTAAAGCCTCAACCCTCAACACTTGAACCTTAAATCCTAAACCCTATCCCTAAACCCTCAACCCTAAACACTATGCCTTAAACCCTAATCCCTCAACTCTAAACCCTAATCCCTCAACCCTAAACCCTCAACCCTCAACCCTCAACACTATACCTTAAACCCTAATCCCTCAACCCTCAACCCTCAACCCTAATCTTAAAGCTAAACTTAAAGCTTCCAATCATTCCACCATCCCCAAGGGATCCAGAAATGCAAAATTAGATGCCTCTACTGATAAAGCCAAACATCCTAAGGGTCCTCATGCCTCAGGACATAAAAACAAAGAGTCAAAAAAAAATTAATCCAAAAAGTTATCCAAGCCCATACCTCCACAAGTAAAGTCCAAAACCAAAATGGTATGGGTACCTAAGCAACAAGAAATCAAGTTAAATGAGGCATCTACCTCTAAAAAATCCCAACCATCTACTCCCATCTCAAATTCCCATTCCGCTCAAAAGTGTCAAAACATTCCATCCCACAAGAAAAACAAAAGTAATAAAACACCTAAGTCTATGTGGGTTCCTAAAGCCCTTTATCATCCATCTCCTAAGCAAACATCTCCATTGCACCGTACACCACCTCCGCATCACAAGCTTCAATGTTTATCGTGATGTGTGCAATCATTAGTCATGGTTCCCTTCCATTCTACAATAAATCTACCATCATTCATCCACTATCCTACATACCCTCCACATACCATCCCTATGGTCCATGCTTTGGCATAAGTTCGACATAATCCACATCATAATCCACTATTTTCCCTACATAATCCACATCATAATCCACGTCATAATCCACTATCTACCTAATCCATTTGCCTTCCATGTATCCCTTACCAACATCGATGGGGCACTCGACATGGTCCATGCGAGGACATCATTCTCTAATGGGACTATAACCTTTTAGTGTAGCGCAACGCATCCTTCAACCCCCAATCCCAAACACTATACCTTAAACCCTAATCCCTCCACCCTAAACCCTAATCCCTCAACCCTAAACGCTATTCCTAAAGCCTGAAGCCTCAACCCTTAAACCTTAAACCCTAAACCCTATCCCTAAACCCTCAACCCTAAACACTATACGTTAAACCCTAATCCCTCAACACTAAACCCTAATCCCTCAACCCTCAACACTATACCTTAAACCCTAATCCCTCAACCATCATCCCTCAACCCTAATCTTAAAGCTAAACTTGAAGCTTCCACTCATTCCACCATCCCTAAGGGATCCAAAAATGCAAAATTAGATGCCTCTACTAATAAAGCCAAACATCCTAAGGGTCCTCATGCCTCAAGACATAAAAACAAACATTATTTGAACAATTTTGATTGAAAAGAGATTAAACTTGTTAGAACCAGAAAAAAGTTTACATCTCTCACCAACCTCTTCACACTTATCCTCTGTATACCATGGAAATTGGCCACATTATAATTTTGTGATTAAAACAATTTATGAAAATTTGTGTGACAAGATCCATATTAACTCCTATTGCTAAAACATGTATGACAAAATCCTATCAGAACAATTACATTTATAAACAAATCCTCATAATATCTTTTCCTAAGTATATCAGCCTAGCAACATTTCATGGTTGGAACCCTATTTATAGCCCCACCGACATCCCTATGAAAAATAATTTATAGCCTTATTTGTCTAAAAATACCCTTTTGGGCTAACCTTTGAAGTCCTTCCCCTGATAGACCAATATAGCCAACTACAGCGACCTCATCGTTGCAACACATAGTCATCGGTACGATAGATATTCATATTCCCCCGATGACCCGATATAACTATGGGTTGTCCAAAATTAGACATAATCATCCGAACATGCCCTCATCGTTGGAGTTCCCATCATACTCCCACCGATAGTCCTATAAACATAACTCGTAGCCAAATTGGGATAATAATATCCTATCGGCCTAACTCTTGAGAGTCCCTCACCGATAGACCGATAAAATCAACAAAAGCTAGCACATCGTTGTGACTCATAAACATCAACAGAACAAATGTTTCTATTCCCCCGATAACCTGATATGACCATAAGTTACCCAAAGGTGCAATATCGCCCAAGCTAAGGTACATCAGGGTAACGTTACCTGGTGTCCCACCAATACACCAACACAAAGAGTTCATCGATGAAGGAAGCTGACATCGGTGAAACATAAATGACAGTCTCAACGATGCATGGATAATAATTATTGTGACATCCTGAGGCATCTTTCAGATATTCAAAATAAATGACATGACAGAAATGAAAGGTGCATTTATGAACCAGGAATAAAAGTGAGTTGTGCCATAGTTTGATCACATAGCTCCTGTAAAACTTGAACAAATTGCAAAAGGGCCTGAAGGAGAAGAGGACTGAAGCTCTCACACAGTAAAGCGAAGAAAACCCAGTGGAAAAGAGAAATTCAAGTAAGTACACCGATCCCAACTGAGAAATTCTGTCTCTTAAAGGTTTGAATTCAAGCAATGGGAGATAGTGCAGAAAAACCTAAAAATAAGAAATAGAAAACTGAAAAGAGACCATTAAACCAAGACTTGATAGATCAGGCAATGGAAGATAGTGTAGAAAACCCTAAAAATAAGAAACATAAAACTGAAAAGAGACCATTAAACCAAGACTTGATGGATCAGTGTCCTGGGTCGGGACCAAGACCAAAAAGAAGTCTACAGATGAACCCCTCACATGATCGATTGTTGGACAATCACAAGGACTTGGGAGATGTATGGACTCCACTACGAGGGTATGAACTTTTCTTATACCACTACAAAAAACAATATAGGTTTTTATCAATCCGTAACCCGTGGAGGCTGAACCTAGGGAGATTAGTTGTGCCAGAGGTGTTTGTCAATGTGGAATTAATGAAAGCCCTTGCCAGTAAATATGATCCAAAAATGAGAACTATTCGAACACATAGTGGTGATAATTTACTGGTTATTTCAAAAGATCTCATTTCCAATGTATTTCAATTAGAGTGTGGTTTTGATTTACCATTCACAATCAGAGATCTATGCTAGAGTATCATCATATGGATACTAGCTATAAAAGGTAGAAGTTGGCCTTGCATAGGCCTAAGGATGAAGAAGGACAATTAAGGAAATTCTCTAGTAATGAGAATCCTCCATTTCATGAAGATCTGTTTGAAGATTATTTTTGATACACCTATTATGCAGCTGGTAAAGTCTTGGGAGTAGAGGTCCCACTTCTAATGTCAATTGCACCAATGGTTTTAGCCACATATGTACAGACTAAGTGGGCCAGGCCTTTTGACTATGCTAGCTTTGTGGCTAATGCCCTAAATCAAGGGCTTGAAAAACTTAAAAATAACAATGATAGGATCAACTTCAAATACTATTCCTTATTAATGCATTTTCTTTTGTATGAGAGACATGATAGAGGATTTTGGAGCAATGAACTGAGGATAAAGGATTCTTTTGATAATGGGGATCCTAAACCTGTACAGATGTGGACTTCGTTATGGGATAGCCGATTTGGTAGATCTCACTACCTCTACTTTGAAGAGTTTTTTGTAAAACCTTTAATGGAGTTACTGGGATATCCCCGTGATTATAACCTATCCCCAAGGATGCAAAGATTTCTAAGACCCAAAGAAAATGACCCTAAAAGTAAATTGGACCATAACTGGGGAGATTGGTATGCTTTCTCTGACTACACAGTGATTAGAGTTTATGGATTTGAGGGCACCCCACATTTGCTGCCATGAATAGTTCCTGATCGGATTGCCTATCTAGAGATTGTGAGGCAATTAGCAAAATTTGATGCCATACACTTCAAGAAGCATAAAAAACAGTCAATCATGCCCAACACTCTATGTTTTGGAGATTTCACAGTGGTCACGAATGAAGGGTATGAAGAAATTAATACTAAATTGGCATAGTACAATCTTCCTATAGGCAATGAAAGACAAAATTTTGATTCAGAGGGTTTTATTCATAAAGCAAAGATTTCACAAGGGCTCTTAGGATATGAACATTTATTTTCAGAGGAAGATGTGATTAGAAACCGTGATGAGGCTTCTACTATCAACAGAATGGGTACATTCAACAAAGTGATACTTGTTGATGAATGGAAAAGAAAACATGTCCAACCTTATTAAAAAATGTTTTATGAAATACAGAATCCACTGGCAAGGATTGAACAATTGATTGCTCATGCCGATGAAATCATAAAAGATGTGCCCCCAATTGTTTTTGATACAACGTATACAATCTATTCAGGAACACAAGCTGAAGACATAGAGCCTCTGGGCTACGAAGCCTCACAGCCTACCCTTGAAGTATGTTTTTCTGTAGATATTGACATAAGTGAAGAAGGGGAAAGTGAACAAATGAAGCCAATAAATGCTTCTAAAATAGCACAATATGAGCATCCTCCTGAATTGAATGATGTAAAGTTTGAGACATCAGATGAATTATCTGATGACATTAGAATCTTGGTTGCACAGAAATTTATTTTTGATGATGATTTTATTAAAACTCCTAAATTTAAGTCATTTGTCTATGAGTACAAAGGAAAAAAGGTGAGAGAAAAAATGCAAGATGTCACTTCTGAACAAGAGGTTACTGCTTTGGATGAATTAAAAAGGGAAGTTGATAAAGAGATGAAGTCCATCACTCCTGAAAGAGGAAGGGAGTTACTTCAAGAAGCCAAAGTATTGCTCTTGTCAGGGTGGGATATGAGTTCAGCAATTGTGTTTGATAGCTTCAGGAAGAGAGAAGACAAAACAATGAATTTGACTGAAGAAGCCAGTGATAAGATATACTCAGGATTAGGATCAAGGTATAATGTAGATGAAGCCACTCTACTCATTTGGTCACTTTACCCATAGGATAAGAGACCAGCAATTGCTACTAATTCAAATCAAGTGTTTGGTCATCTCTTAGTGAAAAGGGTAGGGGATACTGACCCCATGGAAACAATAGAGCCCAACATTAATGTGGCAAAGTTCAATAAGGCACAAGTTGAAAAATTTCTTAAAGAAAATGATAGGCTAAAGAAGGAGTTGTTATATCAAAAGGAAAGATCCTCTTCCTCTTCTATATCACAATTCTATCCTCCAGACCTTGAGAAAGATAAGAAAGTGTTGGATGCACTTACTGATGCATCTTATTGGAAAAATTGTCATCTGAAATCGCAAGGGAAATGTAAAGAGCTAGAGAATGAAGTAAAAACTATCAAATATGATATGGCATCTGAATTAAATAGGGAAAGATTCAATAAAATGATGAGCTGTACTGATACCTATTGGAAATTGTTTAAGCTGACACTCTCAGCAATGGCAGAAAATAAAGATTATAGGGGAGGATGACTAAAAAGAAAGAAGACCTTTTGGGCAAAGGGATCTTGGTGGGACAAACATTACAGGTATATAATGATTTGATAGAGTCACATGATGAATATCATGACAAGCTCAAAGAAGAGCTTGATTATTTTAATCTTGCTCCACTACTTCATGATATTCTGGGAATCTCTAAAAATGTGATGGTTGGAAGGAAGAATTGGCCATGGTTCTGACTAATGCATTACAGGAGATCAACGATGAAGAGATAGTCTTAAAAAATACTCATAAGTAGTTGGAAAAAATGATGTCAATGGAGTATGATATGAAGGAAGTGATTATCAATGTGAATACCTATGCAGAACAGGACTACATCCATCATCTCTCTGCAATAAATCTGTTTATCAATCGAACCATGAATGTGCCAAATACGATAGGATAGTCATTGGATGGAGGAGATCAGCCAACAGTATGATGGGCATCATATCAGAAAATAGAAGCTTTGCACAAGCCTTAGATGGTCACGGGCCTCTATTCGGAGATTAACGGATCGATGCATCCATTTAATGAAATATTTTTCTTTTCAGTTATAATTAGTTATCAAAAGTCATGCCTTTTTGTAATGGGTCTGTAGCTTGTTGCCTCTCGCATATAAGAGAGACGAAGACCTGAGAGAAAAAAGGAGGGTAGTAGTTCTTTCTGAAGCATTTTAGGGGACTTAGTAAGAAGATAGATTGCACCCATCCCACTCATCCAGGTTCATGTTCCAAAACCTTTGAAATTAATATATATATATATTATGAAGCAATATTATAGAGAAGACTATACTTAAATGGTAACCTTTTTTTAGTGTTCAACTGTTGTGTTAATTTTCATGTTTATATGATGCTGTATTGTCTCCCAAGTGATTGAAAAAAAGCTACAAATGATTTGATGATGATGATGATGCTTGTAATTTGGATGATGTAGATGCTTGTAATTTGTTCATACTATAATGAAAACCTTTTTCTTATAATTTTACAAATGAGAAGAAAACTATGAAATTCTGCCAATGCAAGAATAATGAGCTTACCAGTGAAAGTGATCACCATTCTTTCACAAATTAGGTCACCTTCTTCTTCCCTTTTCAAATGTTGTTAAAGGAAGAGATGTCTTTAAACATGTCATCAGGCATTGAAAACTGATGTAGTATTTTCCTCTATTCAGTGCATGGACTTCAAAGTCCTATGTCTAAACAATCACCATGTATGGTGAATGGATCTTCAAATATTCATATACATTTCACTATAATAGCTAAGTGGGTATGCGAAAACCTGCATCATTTCACCATGTTTGGTAATTGAGTCCTCAAGGATTCAAACCATCTCGTTGTGATTTTTTAATTGTGAATGCAAAAACTCAAATCAATTCACTGTACCTACAAATTGGTTATACAAGGATTCAAATCAGTTCATTGTATTTGCCAATGGGAATGCAAGGATACAAATCATTTGCATATAACAACTATTGGAAAATTTTAGACCTAGGAGTGGATGATGTGGACGCTTGTAATTTGCTCATACTATAATGAAAACCTTTTGCTTACAATTTTACAAATGAGAAGAAATCTATCAAATTTTGCCAATGCAATAATAATGAGCTTACCAGTGAAAGTGATCACCATTCATTCACAAATTAGGTCACCTACTTCTTCCCTTTTCAAATGTTGTTAAAGGAAGAGATGTCTTTAAACATGTCATCAGGCATTGAAAACTGATGTAGTGTTTTCCTCTGTTCAGTGCATGGACTTCAAAATCCTATGTCTAAACAGTCACCATGTATGGTGAATGGATCTTCAAATATTAATATACATTTCACTATAATAGCTAAGTGGGTATGCGAAAACCTGCATTGTTTCACTATGTTTGGTAATTGAGTACTCAAGGATTCAAACCATATCGCTGTGATTTTTTAATTGTGAATGCAAAAACTCAAATCAATTCACTATACCTGCAAATTGGTTATACAAGGATTCAAATCAGTTCACTGTATTTGCCAATGGGAATGCAAGGATACAAATCATTTGCATATAACAACTATTGAAAAAAGATCCACCTATCTTGCACATCTGCTTCCATAATCATCATTCATCCATTGACTCAATTCACCCAATAGAATAGGCACTGATCAATTTTAGAACGTTTTATCCAAATCCAATTTACAATCTTTATAATTCAAACATTTTTAGGAATTAGTAAGCAAGCTCTGTATCTACTTCACACCTATTTGCCACTGTGAAGGCCAAATTAAGTCTGCACTAATCATTAAAATATACCCACCTAGGTCTGGCAAAGCCTGAAGTGAAGGGGGTTTATCCATATCTACCTTGTGTTAGTTAGCCAAAAACGTCAAGAGAGCCTAGCAACCTCTTAGGGTTAACGACCTGTGTTTTTGAGACCTAACAAAACTAAAAGCAATTTTCATAAATTGTAGCGAAGAAAAAATGGGATATTGAAGTGGAGGTCAAAGAGTTCAGTGCGCCCACAGTATACAAGTAAGCATCCGAGATATCCCTGCAATTGCTAGATTATAATTCAGTTCTATAGAGAAATAAGATGGAAGGTCCTGCAAAAACAAAAAATAAGAAGCAACAGGGTGAAACTAGTCAGTCCAAAAATAAGAAACAGAAAACTAAAACAGGGCAAGAATTGAAAGAAAAGGAATGAAAATTAAACCAAGACCTAATTGATCAATTGCCTAGCTTAGGGCCAAAAGGTATGAGGTCTGCACAATTGAGGGCTGATGTAGAAAGGTTAGAGGATAAATGCAAACATATAGGAAATTTACATAATCTGTCAGGACACATTTGCTATTCATGTGTGGTTATCTTGATTGGTTCCTTTTAACCTCTTGGTGCACAGCTGTTCTGTGACTATTGTCATTGTTGTGTATTACAGGACCCAAAGGAGCCCATGGAGAGGACGCAGACGGCGTAGACCTACTAAATCGCAGAGAGAAAAGTGGGTGGAAATAGATATGACAACGTAATCTACAGATACAATAGAGGTAAGAAGAGAAAGCAACCTCAACCAAAGGAGGAAGGTGTTTATGAATTCACAAATGCACCACATAGAGGAGATAAAGTCATTTTTTTGTCCATGAGGCCTTTGAGGTCAAACTTATTGGTTGAAAATGCACAGGAATGGTGATTAAATGTGATTCTATGATCAAGGGAAAAGTTTAAAAATTAGGATGGCCAAAACATGATATGAATATGTCACATATATGACTAAAGTGAGGGTTTGTGTTGGATAGCATATTCATTGAAATGATCTAAATGGTGTACTAAACATTATTTACTATGTTGTGTATTATAGGGGCCAGACGAGGCCATGACAACAGATTGTGTCATATCAAATGAGGACACAACGGATGAAGCAGGACATCAGGTACTCAAATTTTGACTTAACTTAGGAAAAAATGATCTAATGTCATTTTGTGATATGTCCATCTTTTTTTACAGTATTATTAAAATTTATAATGTATTATCCAATCTTGACATAAATTAATGCATGCTGTTGATTATTTTAGATGGAGATTGGAGCAAATGCAAAGCCTGGGCGTTCAACTAGCAAAAGAAAAAGATATGTACGTGGACGTGGACCTAAAACTGTTAAATCATGTAGATGAAAGTGGGTGGAAGAGGATATGACAATGGAACCTGTAGACACAACAAATGATTTCACTGAACAAGAGGTTGGTCAAGACTATAGTACATGGGATGAATACTTTAAGAAAATTGTTGTTTGTGGATGTTCTGTATGTCGTGGAAAGAAACAATTCAAATGAGCAATTGTATAAAGACATTACATATATGATGGGATTCCAGTCGGTAGTATGCCTCCTACAATCGATTCAAATCCAATAGGAATTATGGTAAGGAATTTTCCAATTTGATATAAATAACATGTATACTTCATTTAAACATTGTTTTATATTATTTAAATAACTAATTTTTTTCTTAATGGATACTTGTAGGATAAATTTCTTGGTTTAAAGTTTCCTGGATCACCGACTTCCATCCTAGAGGGCAATGATCATTCATTAGATGATACATCTAACAAAAATATGTGCCAATATACCAGCTCTGAAGATGAGGAATTGATAAAAACAAGTAACAGAACAAGAACCAGTTTAAAGATGCATAATTTGCTTAAAGACAAGGGGAAGGTGGACTACATACCCTATGAGAATGAATGTGATGGATATGATGACTTGCCCCTGAGTTTGAGATCAATTTACAAAGTGACGTTTGATCGTTGACTATATTGCGCTTGGCCTAGTGATCAACAACTACTTAGAGTATACGAGGTGTTTCAATTTTGGGGATACAACTACATGATACGACCCTCCAATATTCATGGAGCGAATCTAGGCCTCTTTATCGTCCAAAATGTACATGTGGGATCTAAACATAGAAACAATTCAGAACAAACCACTAGGAGATTAATGCCATATTATGGTCCATCATATTACAGTGGTGAATGGAGAAGGCTAGCAGAATATAAGCCTAGCATGTTAGCATATGGTCTAAATTTGAATATGTATACACATCATCTCCAATTGGAAAGTGGAAAATAAATGAATAGAGGTCATCTTATGTATATAGATGGATGTGCTTACACACACAAAAATATTGTAGGATTTATAAATAGTAGTAAGGGAAGGGACCCTACTGTAAGACCAAATTATCAATTTGTTGAGGTTATAAATGATAAATATGGAGATATGGAAAGAGAGGTTGATAGATTGATAATGGTTGAGGCTATTATGGACCTTACCATTGGGGATGAGTTATTGATTGATTACCCCTTCTTAAAACACACTCCTGCGTGAAAGAAAAGGGAAGAACAAGGTCTCCCTAAGGATGTTCTTAAGGGCAGAAAACTAAAGAATAATAAATGAGTGTGGACTGATGTTTTATAAACTATGTTGTCAAAATTGTGTTTTCTTTAAATTATTGTATAAAAAAGGTAGTCTATAAAATCATGTTCAATTATTCAATTGATGTATATATGTTCATACAATTTTTATTTTTTATTTTTTAAGCCATATTTGATTATATTTCTTTTAAATTGATACATTTTGAATTTAGTGCAATTGTTGCCAAACATTAAATAATGCTTACGTTTGCTGATAGGTAGAAGATGTTGATGAAACACATACTAATACCCAAGATCCAACTGGGTTATTAAGGTTTGGACGGGATGATCCAAACCATCCTTTAAACCATACCAGGCAGAAAAGAGCAACATTGAAGAGAATACTAGCAGCTGAGAAATTTGAACTGCTGATGAGATCCGCATACACTGATGACATGCCAGCTAGCCTTAATGATGATGATCATGATAGTGAAAATGTAGTGCATGAAGAAGGATTGAATGAAATGCTTACAGGTTTCTTTGGGGATGGAAACAATGATAACAATAATGATCATATGGTTGACAGTAACGATGATAGCAGAGGTAATTACCACCAACGTAATATTGATGATAACAACCTGAAAGACTCCATCAAGCAAGCAGCAAAGATACTCATGTTCAAATCGGGTGCAAGTAGAACTTCAAAACTGGCATGCACATTAATATTATTAGAAATCAAGTCACTATTTGGTTGGTCAGACAAATGATTCACTACCCTACTAAAGTGAGTTGAAATCCATTTCTTACTTTGCATTGTCAATTGGTGTACATAATTTGTAAACATTTATCAACTTCGTTTATATTTATTTTAGGGGAATTTAAAACCATATATTGTATATAAACAGTCCTTGACTTATCAAACATGTTCATCATAAGTCAAACATTCAATTGATTTAATCTCTAGCAATCTTATAGGGCACTAAAATATTCCCTGAAGAGAATGTGTTGCCATCAACTTGCAGAGAGGCGCATCTGTTGTTGGTTGAGTTGGGGATTGAATATAAGCAAATTCATTCATGTAAAAATGATTGCATTTTATACAGAGATGAATATGAAAACAAGGTAGAATGCCCTGTATGCAAAGGGAAGAGATATCATACAGATGTACAAGGTCCTACAATTCCAAAGAAGGTTTTACGTCACATGCCAATTATACCTAGACTTCAACAAATGTTTCGTTGCAAGTCACTTGCACAATTGATGGACTGGCATGTAAAGAATAGGAGTAAAGATGGATTCAGTCGAATTCTAGCCGACTCCAAAGCAATGAAACACATAGAGGAAAAATGGCCAAGAAAATTCAAAGATGAACCCCGTAGTATCAGGTTTGGCCTTGCAATTGATGGAGTGTGCCCATTCTCTTTCCTAAGCTCAAATTATAGTGTTTGGCCAGTTAGATTGATAGTATACAATATTCCCTCTTGGATGAGTGTTAGAAAGGAGCACCTTATGCTGACTCTCATTGTTCCAGGAAAATATCAAGTTAAAAACATGGATGTTTATCTTGCACCTTTTATTGATGAGATGCAACTGCTATGGAAAGGCATAAGAATGTATGACATATCACGTCCCCCATCAAATAGGTCCTTCATGTTGTATGGTGTGCTATGTTGGACTATTCATGATTTCCCAGGACTTGGTGTTTGTTTTGGTAAGATAAAATATTTACGTATTTACACTCATAATTTATTTCCATCCCAACTTTCATACTTAGTTTTATACTATTTTTTGATGTTATTAACATTACTTATTGAATTACAGGGCTTCAAACAAAGGGGATATTTGCATGTCCAAGATGTGCAGAATAATTTCAAGGGTGGTAGTCTAAAGATCTACATAAATTTATTTACGCAAACAACACAATTTTTCTACCACTAGATCATAAGTTTAGAAATCGCTTAAAGAATCAATTTGATGGAAAAGTGGAAAATAGAGTCCCTCCCATGATTATGGGTCCAGGTGATTGGCTTAAGAAGTATGAAGATGCTGAATTGAAAGCTTGGGAGGATTTTTTTGATCGGGGTGATCCAATTGAAGAACCAGAACAAGTTGTAGTTTATATGCTAGAAGGAATGAAAAGGAAATCCATATTTTATGAGCTCCCTTACTGGAAGGATCTATTAATATCTCACATATTAGATCCTATGCACATCTTCAAAAATATCCCAGATTCTATATTTCGACATATATCAGGCAAAGAGAAGGACACCTTGTCTTGGAGGAGAGATATTGCTCTTTTGCATACCAAAATTGATAGAAAACATTTGTGGCCAAACAGGGAAAATGAAACATATGCAGAAGGTCCATGGATTTTGAAAAAGAAAAGAGCTAGACCAACTAAAAAATGTCATTCGTTCAATAAGGACACCTAATGGCTATGGGTCGTCATTGGCTAAAGCTTTTACAGTTGATGGACATATCACAGGATTTAAAACACATGATTTTCATAATTTTATGAAGGTATTATATATCATCATTTAACATTTACTGGTAACATTGATTAAGTACTAAATATATTTTGATAGTTTGTTGTGAGAAAAAATTACTAATGACCTTTTCATAAATGTTTTTGATAGCATATCATGCCATTGGCAATTAGGGGGGATTCATGTCTTACAGTTGACTTAAGGAATGCCATAAGTCGATTGTCACCATTTACAAGGTATGTGGTTATATGAAATGTTCATGTGTGAGAGACATAGAGATATTATATTGCATTTTAATTTTTGACTAAAGGTTCATACTAATTTACTATTTTTATATTAGGTGGGTGACCTCCAAGGAGATCCATGAATGTGAAGTGCCAAAATGGATGATGGAAATTGCAAAAATTGTATGTGTATTTGAGAAGGAGCTCCCCACAAGTTTCATGGACCTACAAGTCCATTTACTTATACACCTAGTCGATGACATTGAATTGGCGAGTATCGTATCAACGAGGTGGATGCTTTTCTTTGAGAGGTATATGAAAACTCTAAAAAGATATGTCTAACAAAAGGCACATCCAGAGGGTTGCATGGCTGAAGGGTATGTATTGAATGAAGCATTTTTCTTCCTGTGTGAATTCCTTGGTAAGGATTTTGAAGATGGGCCATGCTTCTAGGATGAAGAACGAGCATAAGATATTATTGATGGAGAAAAACCACAATCTAATGGTGTTCAAGTAGAAATTGTAAGTAAATTCATGATTAGTGTGGTTGTTTTTCTCGCAATCATTAATTTACTCTGTAATTTATTTGTCAAATTAACAACATGACATTTGGAGTTTGAAATAAACATGTTGACATGTAATAGGTGTAGACGAAAGTGCTATACTCGACAAGTTCATTCTGTACCACATGGACTTTATGAACAAATGGATCGATTTGTATGATAAAAAGAGAGAAGTGTTAGAAGCAAGGAGACAGTTTAAGAGATTGAACCCAAGGAATACTCCACTTCCCACTGATATGCTTGGGGAATGGGGAAAAGATTGCACACTAGAATGGGTTACTAAACAGATTCAAAATCAAATAGAAGATGCAGGTATAGATTCAAACATAACAGAAGACGAAATCAACATGTCTAGAGGATGTGAAAGAAAGGTACAGTTGGAATTTTACAAAATGTTGTTTCCTTACAATTTTGACACTATTAACTATTTTAATATTAGTCATTATATTTGTTTTCACTGAAATAAATGGTTTTTCACAGGTGAGGAAATATCCAGCAATGTGGTCATATGGTCGACATTATTGTGTAGAAAGTGTAGATGTAAAGAGACGATCCTTCGATTGTGGCATCATGGTTGACTTCAAGCAATCCAGTCGATCAAGCCCAAAAGATAAGAATATAATTGAAGGGAATCTACAACATGTTGGGAAAATACAAGAAATTATTGAGTTGGATTACCACTCTTTTAAATGTTGTGTTTTTAAGTGTAGACAGTATGAAGCATTTGAGAGGACACGAAGACATGATACCCATAGTGGATTGTTTTCTATAGATTTCTCATGTTTCCTACCAGAGGATAAGGAGCCTTATGTTCTACCAATTCATTGTGAGCAGGTATTTCTTTAACTCAAACAAGAAGCGGTAGTGATCATTAATCTATTAATTCATAGTTTATTGTGAATATATACATGTGTTTATTAATCAATAAAATTGTTATACCATACGTCTAATATATGTATGTCATTCATGTGCAGGTATTTTTCTATGAAAATATTTTGGACCCCAAATGGATATTTGTCATACATTATGATCCAAGATTAAGGCATGTATTTGATGATGCATTAGTGGACACTGAGAAAAACAATGATGGCCAACAAAATGAGAGAGAGGGATTAGAGAACATCGAAGAAATTGACATCCATGATGATGTTGAAGATGGTTATGTTTAGGCACAAGAAGACAACAATCCAGAGTTAGATGATGTTATGGAAGACAACAATATGGATGGTATAGAAAATGATGATCCAAATACATCTGGTAACAATATTGATGGTCTACAGTCAAATTTCAATGATGATGAAGATGATGCAAGTCAAGATGAGGATGATGATAGTATTAAATACTTGAAAGAAAAATGAACATTGACAATGATACACTTGATGACATTGTAGCAGACAATAATGTTAATGACCAAGACTTCTAAATTTTTAGAATTATTTGCAATCCATGTTTAAAAAAGGATGATTCTTATGGCCTAAACTTTGTAATGCTTTGAACAATAATATTATTTGTGTCTATACAAATTACCTATTGCAATATCCTTAAATTGTTCAATCTTTGGTATGAATTGTTGGCAAAAAAAATTAGGATTACTTGGATGCATTTTCCTTTTCATTGATTTATATTTTGCTTTAATGTCAAGGTCTCAACCTAATCCTCATTTTGTACTAAGAAGAAACCTTAGGCTTAACTCTACAATGGCCTCAATTCATTGCGAGGAAGTTATGATTGAGGATTTGATGAATACAACATATTTTAATGGGGAAGATGTTTTTCATCATGATGCACATGTTGCACATATGGATAGGCAAGACATGAATCTTACTACACAAATACTTATATCAAACCTTTACGAATTTGAGCAATAATGTTAATTATTCAAATTTGATTGATGTATATATGTGAATGATTTGCATAAGCTTAGATGGAATTCAAGTTTCATGGGGATAAATTGGTATTTGCCTTACAAACACCACCCAAGATTTACTAAATATGAGAGATGATGGATGAAAAGTAATTTACTAATTATGCTTCTACTTCCTACTATTGCCTCCTTCCTCTATCATAAAATGACTGACTTATATAACAATATTTTGAAGAGGATGTGCCTCTTCGTAAGTGTCTTTTGGAACTTAATAACAACTTAAAAATAATAAACAACACTTTAAGCTCTAGTTAGCCACAAATGGATCTGGGACATATGATCTAAGTACTTTTGGCTCAGGTGTGTATCGGCATACGCCACAACATTCCTTGCTACTATCTCCATTGATATCATCTTCTCCAGATGTCGACAGGCTTCTCCTAATGTCGGATCCTTGTCTTTGGCTGCCTCCAAAGCTCCCTGTAATATCAATTGGCATTCCTTTGTCCACTCTTCCTAATTTTTCAAATCTTTCTTATCACTAAACAATGTAGGAATGCCTTATTTTGAATCCTCTATGAATTCTTCACCCTCTACTTGAAGTTTTTCATGATACCTTTTATGTTTCTTAATTAAGTCTTCAACAGTGGTGATTGCTTCAATATCAGGAGCTTCTCTAAATTTGGCACTAAATTCGGCGCTAAATTCGGTGCTAAATTTAACGCTAAATTTGATGCTAAATTGCACCTAATTTAGCACCTACTTGTTATGATCGGCGCAAAAAATGCCAAAAATAGCGCCATCCCGATAAATAGCACCGACTTTTTCAAAAAATTAGAGAAAAATACATTAAAACAGTGGGTGGAAGCAAAAAATGGAGCAAAAAAGGGAGCTAATCATAGGGATTTGTTGTAGTGAAAATAGGAATCCAGAAATCCAAGAGTAGGAGAAACATTTGTGAACTAGCTGCCTCTTCTCCCTTGGAGAGAAATATCCTGGAATCTGCCCTGTAACCAAATAATTGGCTATATCTGCATACCATGGAGTGTGTATAGTTAGAGAAAATAGATGCTCATCAAGAAAAGAATCATCAACCACTCCTTCTGAGGACTGAGTAGGCAGTCTAGACAGAAAATTAGCAACTACATTAGCCTTGCCTGGTTTGTCAACAATTGTAATATCAAATTTATGTAACAACAATAACCATCTTACAAGTCTTCCACCAACTATTGGCTTATTCATCAAATATCTAATGGTTGCATGATCTGTATGTATGAATACTTTGTAACCAGTTATGTAGTGCCTGAATTTGTTAATTACATAAACAACTTCCAACATCTCTTTCCCTGTCATAGTGTAGTTTAACTCAGCTCCCTGCAGATTTTTACTTACATAGTATATGGCATACTCTTTGTTTCCTTCTTGTTGGCCTAGGACTTCCCCAATGGCAAAATCTGATGCATCTGTATGGATGTGAAAAGGTAGTGTCCAATTTGAACCTCTAAGAACAGGGGCTTGTGTTAATGATGTTTTGAGCTTTTCAAAAAAAGTCTAACAATCTGGTGCCCATTCAAATTCACTATCCTTGGTCGGCAGAGTAAACAGAGGTGCAGCAATCTTGCTAAAATCCTGAATGAACCTCCTGTAATATCCTGCATGTCCTAGGAAGCTCCTTACATCCTTCTGTCTTTGTGGAATAGGCAAGGTAGATATGATTTCAATCTTCTTTGGGTCAACTTGGATTCCTACACTTGAGATGAAATGTCCCAAGACTATTCCCTGTGTCATCATCAGAAAACACTTTTCATTACTTAAAGAGAGGTTGTGCTCTGTACATCTCTTCAACACTTTCTCCAAATTGTGTAAAGATTCATGATCATATGTGTCACCATATGTGGTGAAGTCATCCATATAAATCTTCATGCTGTCATGGGCAAAATTAGAGAAAATATTGAGGGCTGCTCTTTAAAATGTAGCTGGAGCATTGCACAAACCAAAGGGTAAGATAGAATATGTATATGTCCCCCAAGGGCAAGTAAATGTTGTCTTATCCTGATCCTCTAGAGCAATTTTAATCTGGTTATAACCACTAAAGCCATCAAGAAAGGAAAAATATATCTTGTCTGCCAAAGAGTTAAGAACTTGGTCAATAAATGGCAATGGAAAGTGATCCTTCCTGATAGCAGTAGTTCTCTATAATCAACACAAACTCTCCATTTGCCACCTTTCTTGGGCACTATGACCAATGGTGAAACCCATTCACTGTCTGAAATGGGGTATATAAAGCCTGCGTCTAGAAGCTTTTGAAGCTCAGCTTTCACAATCTCTCTGAGGGTGGGGTTCATGCACCTCTGTTGCTGCCTGATTGGTCTATAGCCATCATCAATATATATTTTGTGCATGCAAAAGGCAAGATCAATGCCTTTCATGTCACTATAATCCCAAGCGAATGCTGCTGAGTGTGCATACAATATTTCATGCGGGGATTGTTGTTGTTCATCAGTCAATGCATTGTTAATATTCAACATCTTATCTGGCTTGATTTCTAATTGTTTGGACAGTTCTTGCACAGAAGACAAATCAAGGTTGGGTAATACAGGTAAGCATTGTTGGGGTAATAAAGCATGAAATATTTGGGATACCTTCTTCGAGGAATTGTTGGGTATTATGCTGCTCAAAGGGTCTTGTAAGTAGGATAGGCAGTCTTGTTATTGTGGGTGCCTCCAACAGTCATTTTGTATAACGTGAGCAATTAATTCATCTTCATCTGGAATATCCAATAAGGGGCTGCGTTCAATAGTCATTATGGTTTGTAGGGAATAAGTGTCCTCATCTTCTAGGCTAGGCCAAATGGTCTACTCAAGCTCATGGTATGGCTGGGTTGGGGGATATAAAACCAATTTCTTGGTCACAGTCTCATTGGATATGATCATGTTACCAGACTTGCAACCTATAAATGCATCAGCAGTGGCAAGCCATGGTCTACCTAGTATAAGAGGATAACCAGCAAGATTAACCTTTGGCTGCAACACTATAAAATCAGCAGAGTATTCCCAAGAATCTAATGTAATGACCACATCTTCTATAACTCCTTCAGGTTTGACTGTAGACCTATCATCTAATTGCAAGACTGTTTGAGTAGGCCTAAGGTTGTTTAATTGGAGTGTCTACATTGTCTCCTTGGTCATGACATTAATTATAGCACCTAAATCTATCAAAGTATTCTTAATTAGAGTCTCATTGATCTTGACATCCACCATTGGACTACCTGGATCTGTATATTTGGGAACAGTTATATTACCCAACATGATATCAGCAAGATTGCCTAAAACATGTACTGTCTGAGGGTCTATTCTCTTCCTTCCTGGCTTCTTTATGCAAAGATCCCTAATAGTCTTAGTGTAGATAGGAATATCCTTGATGGCTTGGATTAAAGGAATCTTGATGCTTATATCTTTTAGCTGGCTAAGAAGGACAGTATCAGTTTGGGCTATTTGTTTTTGCATGGCCAAGCACTCAGGGAAAGGAGGAGGCTTCTGATGTAAGGTAGTTTGGGCATCTTGGGTTGATTCAGGTTCCAAAGGTGGTTTATCTGAGGCTTCTTCGGTGGGTTCTTCATCTTCAAGTTCTGTGATTTGGGGAGATGAAGGCCCTACAAGTTACTTCCCTTATCTAAGATGAACATTACTCACTTCCACCCCATAGGTGGGATATTGCATTACCTCGTTAGTATAAGCCTGTTGAATAGGCCTGTTGTTAGGGTTAGGTGCAGGTTGGGAAGGGATTTGGGTAGGTCTAGGAGGTGGATTTTGGGGTGTTGATGGCGGCATTATGGCTAGCTTTTGTGGCTAAGATGGAATCATTGGTTGCTGAAAAGGTGCATTTTGCTACCATTGTTGGCCTTTGTTCCATTGAGGCTTCCATTGTTGTTGTTGAGCAGGCCACTAGGGGTTATAGTTGGGACCTTGAAAATTTTGTTGAGGTCATGGGTTTGGCTGTTGTTGGTTCCAACTAGCTTGTCGAGTAGGCCATTGTGGGTTTTGCCATGCATTTAGATTACCAGGCCACTGTTGAGTATTCCAAGCAGAGAAATTCGGATTTGCAGCAGGAAAGGGGAAATTAAAATTAAGTGGATCAGAGGGCATACCTTGTCTTTGCTGCCAAGGTCTCCTTTGATCTATGAAGAATAGTTGCCCTTCTTCTCCTTCAAATGGCTGTAATTCTAGCCTTTCAATCTTTTCTTGCTGGATACTGGCCACCCTCTTTCATTTACAATTGGCCTCCCTTTGTCTATAGTTGGGGCAGTATTCAGTAAGCATTGCATCTGCCTCTTCCTATTTCTTCTTGATGTGAAGAGTGTCTAGTTGTGTAGCCATATGACTAATAATGTCCTCTTTCATGTTGGTCAGCAGATTACTGATCTCCACTCTTGAAACCCCATTGGTTGCCTTACCTATGATGGCTACTCTTTCTCCCCTTGGTTTTCTGGAAAAGGTTCTAGAATAATTTCTGCAAGCTCTACAAACATCCTCAAAGGGAAGTTGAGATATATCCCTTGTTCCAATGAGATTGAGGGCATCCATGCAGTCATCATTAACTCCCCTCAAAAAGACCAGCTTCAGTGATTCTTCAGACAATCTATTTTGAGGTTTTTCTTCAAGGCAAACTGGAATCTTTCAACATAGTCTTCCAGTGCTCATCCTCATTCTGTGACATCCTGAAGATGTCATCTATCCTCCTATCATGTCCTCTGCAGTAGTCTTTATATTTTGCCAGGAACTTTGTCTTCATGGTATCCCAGTCTAGAATGACATCTTTCCCCAACCCCATAAACCATCTTAAAGCAGCGTCTTTTAGTGTGGAAGGGAACAACTTGAGTCTGTAAGGATCAGTGATGTAGTCATAACTCCTACACAAGACATCAAACTCAAATAGGAAAGTGTCAGGATCTTCAGTCACCAAGCCATAGAAAACAGGCAATGCAGAAGGTGGTATATTTTTTAGAGTAGCAGCCCATGCTTGGTCTGGGATAGGGAATTCAAACATTGCTTGTCCTGGAGGATCCTCTACTGCAACATCTTCCATGGTTCTAAAAGTCCCTTCTGTAGCTATGGAGGAAGTTGATGGAGATGTAGGAGGTGTTGATGAAGATGTAAGAGGAAACTCTTCTTCAGCACTTTCTATTGTATAATTGATAAAGTCAGTTGTGCCCTTGTTATCCTGAGAAGTTGAAGGGAGGAATCTACCTCGATGATCTCTCTACCTCCGCATACAATGGTTTTAGCTTGATATTTCAGTAGTCCTGCACAATGTTAGTATAATGTCTGGTGTTTCCTGAAAAATGAATTTATTAATTCTAATGCTAGAATCAAAATTTAAACTATGAAAGCATGTAAAACTAATGAGACTATGAAGGTAGCACCATCCCTGGCAATGATGCAAAAAATGTAGAGGAAAACTAATGCGTTGTAGACTTAAACAAAATTCAAGGGTAAACCTATCTGAACAGTTCACTCTATCATTACATTCCTACATTGAATTATCGACCAAGGAGCGTAAGCTTATGATGATGCCCGCACTATATATGCCTTCAAGACTCATTTCTATCCTAAACTAACTCATACAGACTTCTTCTAATTAACCTAATTTACTGAAGTTCACAAAAATGTAAGAACAACAAAAACAATTTAAAATCCAGTTGCTATGGGTACCTTCAGCATAAGCTGAAGATAACTATATTCAACAGGGAATTACAGAATTAACTTAAAATATTCAGAATGATAAAAGAACTAACACTAACCTCCGGAGGACTTAAAATATGCACTTGTTCATGAATCACAACTACTGGAAATAGCAATCAAGATATTTCACTTGTCTCACAATGCAATTGATGAAATAACAAAAAAAACAATTTTAACTAGGAATGCATAAATAAATAAGGAAATATATGAAGTGAGGGTTAGTACCTTGAGTGGCCATCTCAGGGAACTATCTCACTTAATTTGGAAATGAAATCTACTTCAGATTCTCATGCATTCTTATAACATCGAATTGTATTCAATTCATATCAGAAACAAAATCTTCTTAGATTTTATTCAAATCAAAACATGTCTGGATAATTGATATTGAAAAACATAGTAACGGCTAAGTAACTGGAAAGTGAAAGCAACTAATTTAGCAACAAACTCATCCCTCTAACTTATACAAAATTGGGAGAGTTCTATGCAACCACTAACTAATCCTCAATCAATTCAACCCTAGATACTAGGATACAAGTTGCATGATTGATTTATTAATCTAACTGATCAAAAGAAGAAAAGTCTTGTTCAAACAAGAACTCTCATGAAATGATTTGTATGAAAAACCAATCATAGATTGCATTTAGAACAAGTCTTCCTTTCTGCATTTATTCCAATCCATGATGGTATAGATTCATCCTCCATATGTCTTCACTTTTGGTATTCCAAGTGCACTTCACTTAATTCCCCTGTCCTGCAACTTGCTGCAATTGCTCTTTCCTTAATGCCACGTCCTTGCTGCACAGGGTTAAGTCTCCAAACATATGCACACAAAATAGATTTCATATTAAACTATAGAATTCTATCTATATTACATGCATACTTATAATTTAAGTCATTCACTTGATAATATAACCACCATATTCCATATTATCAACATAGGTTTAAAGTCTTTGAAAAGTATATGAGAAACAACATATAGTAATGGTGATGTTTGTAAAGTATTTGCAGGATCATATGAAAAGGTCTTAAAAACATAAAAAAAGCATAAAAAGAAGTCAATAATTCAACCCATCAAACTTCATGAGAGGTTGGATGTAGTTCAGAGCAAGATGAACAAGTTTAAGGAAGCCATTGTCAAAATTTATAATCTTAGTGATAATGTGATGCATCATTCTACTATTAGGATTGTGATATTGCAATGTGAGCTTAGGAAGAGAAAGTTTCATGAAGACACTGCAGAGAAGTCCAAGAAGAAGTAGAAAGGTAAAGGGAGACTGGAGGATTGTGGTGGGACTATTGTTTGGGAGGACAAGATGAATATCCTTAGTAAGGACTAGAACCTAACTTGATCACCCTGCACAGGCATATTTAGTTTCTTCCTTCTATTCTCTATGTTGTGCTCTTGCTATTTTTGTGTTGTTTTTATGCTACTTCAAGGGTAGTTTTGGTCTATTCTATCTAGTTGTTGTTTCTAGGTGCTATTGTGGTAGCTATTTGTTCTCTTTTTTGATGTAAATGGATTGGGACCCTTGTTTCCCTATTTTAATCTATCAAAAACATAACCAAGCTCAAATTTCTAACATTATATGAAAGTTATATGGAATTTTAATTTTAAAACAAAAAACCATTTACATAGGCCCTTCAAATTGCCTTGAATCCTTTCTAAAAGAACTTTAGGTGCACATATACTAACATATTCTTGAAATCATTTTTCAATCTCATGAAACCTTTCCTGAACAACTACTAGCTCTATTGTTCTTATAATTGTGCATTGCATTCAAATAAATAAACTAGAGAAGTCAACTTGTAGCCCAGAGATAAGAAGACATTAATCAATAGTGAGGAATGAGTTGGGCAAGATTTAAATGAAATTCCATGCCCATAACAACAAGCTATAAGAAGATATTGTTTAAAGCCACTACAATATCCCATTAAATAGTCTTTAAGCATGCAGGTACACATTTCACAGCTTAACAAAATACATTACAAACTATTATAGGATTGCATGCACATTTAAATTGTATCTTAATTTTAAAAATGTTTATGGTCCAACTATCCAAACTTATTTAGATAGTTACTAATTTATATTGTTCCATTATTTCAAATAATACTCCAAAATTTAAAAAAATAGTCTAAAAAATAAAATAAAATGCTTTTTGTAACACAAAGGACTACTAAAATGCAGTTACAAGATATGTTCATATTAAGAATGGCCTATCACCAAATAAAAAATTTGGATGACCAAAATTTTGTATGACAAAATTTTAGGAGTTACCAAGAAAGATCATATAATAATGGCTTATTAACCAAATAAAATAGGTTGCCCCAATATCATATATATGATGTACATGTGAAGGAATGATAAATCACAACAATTTTGAGGTCTCGAGGTTAAGTAGGCAAATAGATAGACAACCATCAACAACTAATTCTACCATTTTTAGATCACATGAACCACAAATAAAACAAGGACTAATTTTAATTTTTTTTTAAACATAGAGTTTCTAGAACTTTTCAAAGCATTTAAGAAGAGGATTAAACCACTCAAACTTATTCAATCAATTTGTTTTCTCCTATAGTTCATAAACAACATTTTCTAACTTTTCCTTGGCTATATAGTAGAAAATGTGAAAAATGTATTTCATCAAAACACTTAGGATAATTTTCTCAACCAAATTCCTCACTATAGACTATGAGATGTATACCAAAATTTGTTGATCCTCCATCAAGGATGAAATCCTATTGCAAATTTGTTGTTTATTCCTTGTGAGAGATTCCCAGTCATTCTAACCTTCTAGTGCCTTGGATGCCCCCTATTTTTGCTCTTTTCTGGCTTGTCTCTACCAATTTATTTGATCTTTTGTTAAATTAAGTTATTTTCTCATTTCAAGAGGTAATCCCTTTATTTTTATTTTCCAAAGGCATTCTTACAGCCAAATTGAGCATCGACATTAGACCAATACAAGCTCTTTACGAGAAAACACACTAGAAATCACCAATGGAAGACCAAGAATCACTACTTAGAAATCCACTTTACATAGAAACCACATCCATATTAGAAGCCAACTATGGAAGACCAAGAGTCACAACTTAGAATTCCACATTAGATGTCTCTATGGGGATTTGAACATAGGTCTCCACTATGAGAACCAACATTTTAACCAATTAAGCTCAATCCCTTGCACCAAATGTATTCCTTTTCCCTAAGGACCAACCTTTTTAATGGGTTTCTTGCTCCAAAACTCATGTGTGGTGTTGGTTAGATTCAGGAAATTATGATTCATGCTCCACCCTGACACCCATACTGGACAAGAATTTCAATTATATTTTCTACTAGAATGGGTCATTAATTATGTGTTGAAATTGGAGAGCTTTGAATAGATTTACTCTATATATTATTTAAGGATCCAAAAATCCTTTAAATGGGTAAAATATAGAGATAGATGTCTATACATGATAGATTCTCAAGGATTATGATGAAATAGAGTTTATAATTCCAACACTTCCCCATAAACTTTATTTCATCATATAGAGCAAATAGATTATGGGGACCACCTATAACAAATAGTATTATTGGTTACCCATGTACAAATGAAGAATATCTGACACTAATTCCTTTTCAAAAGTATAAAACTTGTCTCTACACAAAGGCTTAGCAAAGATATTTGTAAGGTACTCATTGGTTGCCGTATAAATTAGCTCAATTTTCTTATTAAGGACATGCTCACGATTGAAGTGATGATATATTTCAATATGTTGTGTGTGAACATGGAACATTGGATTCTTGAACATCTTCAACACACTTTGATTGTCACAATACATATCATGGTATCAGGGTTTGGATGTCAAAGATCTTCAAAAAGTTTTCTAAGCCATATTGCTTCACATGTTGCTACTCGCCTTGTACTCTACTTTTGTGGGTGATAATGTAACAATAGGTTGCCTCTTACAACTCCGTGAAATAATGTTGGATCAATATTGAAGTAGTAACCAAAGGTTGATTTCTTATATTCTATGTAACCTACCCGATCTAAATCTAAACAACTAGCAAGTTTGAAATATTCATTCTCCAAATATTCCAATATGAAGTTTTGTGTTCCTTAAAGATATCTCAAAACTTCCTTTACATCTTACCAATGACTCTTTTGGATTTCATAAAACATGACAATGAGACTCATTAGATATGTGTCCTCATATGAGCAACATCTTGTCATGCTATGTAAGGGATTTTGACCCCTTTTTCTAGCTTATTTAATCAAAAATATCTTGACATGTTATATAGAATTCTTTCACATAGCCCCATGGATCTCCCTTTCCCTTATACTTATCAAATTTGGGTATTTTAAAATATACATGGAAAGGTGTTTGTGATATTAATCCATCAAAGGGATAGGGACATATAACTCCTCAAACTTGTATCTTTTGTTTTTCTTTTGGGTCCCCATTTATAGGTCTTCTATTGCATCTTTTATGGCATTGCAACTCTTGGTTGTGATGTTGATAGGTTTGATTAGTTTTATGAGGTTGATAGTTTTGGTTGGTTTTATGTGGTTGATATGGTTGATAAGTTTGGTTGTTGTGATGTTGATGATTGGTTCAATGTGGTTGATAGATTTGGTCGATTCTATGTTGTTGATAGGTTTGATCAGTTTGATGAGGTTTATATTGTTGATAAGATTGATTGTTTGGATGATGCTGATAGATTTGATTGGCTAGATTGGTTTGATAGATTGGTTGGTTTTCCATGAAATTTTGGGTGATGGGAGCCTCATTTTGTTTTGAGTTTGAGAGTCATGTTATAAGGTTTTCTCCTTATTTTTATTTTGGTCACCATCATTGTTGTCAACTTTGTTGTTAGTGACAATATGTTTTTAGTTTGTGGGTTCCTCACTTAGGATATTATTGACCCAATCTTTGTTTTGATATGTGTTTTTTGCTACCATGGCACATCCCTCTTTAGATTCTAAGAAGTTATGAGGGTCATGGGAATATTTATTTTGATTAGCACCATCAGTATTGATATCATTATCATTTGGTTTCCATGTGGATTTTGAGAGACTCTCCCAAAAAGATAAGGAATTTGAGCACATGAGGGTTCTTGGAGAAAAGGACACTCTTCATTGAATTCCATGTTATGTTTTTATTACTCCTAGTTATTGTTGGCTTAACATTTCTTATATTTCTTTTGATTTTGGTTTAGCATAGGTTTAGCACAAAGGGGAAGATAGAAGACACAACAACCACCTAAATTATTCATGTGGGTGTGTTTGGCTTGTGAGCCCACCAATATATCAAACTTGGTCATAAATAGTTTTGGCCCAATATCTTAGAGCACCAACTACAGAGGAGTAGGACCGTATCTATAGCCCATTATCCCATCTCTAAAGATATGTGGTAACTTCCCAGGGCTAACCACTTACAAGTGCATTACAAGTCACAAACAACTGATAGTATCTCTAATATAAACTTGAATAAGGCTCAACTAAGAGAGTCCTCAATATACTTTGTGGTATGTGAGGTCCAAGTCTATGATGTACAATGGTGTTGTCTAATGGCATGGCTTGAGAAGGAAACCCTTCATCTCCTTCACTGGGAACCTATATGGAGAATCCAACTTAGCCCAAAATGATAGTTGTTGAGGAAATTTTTATAGCTTGCTAGAACATGGACTTTCTAGAAAAGAAAAATAAAAAGGAATGGTTGTTTTTTATTCTCAAGATCACACAAAGTACAAGAGAAGAGCATATGCAAATTTCAAAAGAAGAAATTGTAAAATTTTGATTTTATATGCAAAAGTTATGCCTATCGCAAGAAAATATGTGGTGTGCTAGTTGATGGGCTATAGAATTAGTCTCTTTTATGTTTCTTTTTATACTTCAAAGACTTATTTCATAGCATCCTTTAAGACATTTATCCATGTTTGCACTATGATATGTTGACCTTCTTTATACTTCCAAGACTTGAACTTATAATATTAATATAGAATGTGATGATCATATTATCTAATGAATGAATTGGATGTAGATATGTATAAAAGTATAAATAAGATGTTTTTATGGTTAGTCATGAAGAATGCTTGTGGTATATGCCTTTGGGAACTAATTCTATGTGCAGAATTGGACGTGTCACGATGAGATCGAGCATTTGTAGCAGGTTACAGACAAAGGAGTTAATAGAAGAATGAGTTTCAACGCTAAGAATGCAGAGACAACTGAAGACAATTATGGAGCATTATGGATAGTAATAAATTAAGGAGTGGATATTGTTTCAAATATGGTTATGGACATTGTTCATGAATTAGACTTCTAATTTGATTTGAATTCTTCTTCTTATAGTCAGTTAGAATAAGAATGTGATCTTGGCTCCACGACCTAGTATCTAGGCGTGGTAAATGGTCAGAGTTAGTTAATTAGTAAATAAGGCTCCCTCTCCATTTTGTATAGTAAGGGGAAGATGAGATATATAAGGTAGCAGAGTTTAGTTCAATTCAATTCAGTTATCATTTCCTTTTCTATGTGCAAAGACCCAAGTATGTTACATGTATGGAATACAATCTAGATATGACAAGGGAGATTTTGTTGTTGAACAATTTGATATGAGTTGATTCTGTGTATGAAATAAGTTAAGCTTTGATATGTGTTACAAAGATACGTAGAATTTGGATTAGATTTGGTTTCAATTAAGGAAGACAGTCTCTTGAGCTGGCCACTCAAGGTACCGATTCTCTCCTTGTTTATTTCATTTCAATTAATGTTGGTTTATTAGTTTTCTGTAAAACATAATCTGAGTTCAAGTTAGTATTATGTTTTGATTAAATAGATATAGTTCATGAACAATTGCATATTAGTGTATTTACAAATCCTTCGGAGGTCAGCAGTTAGTCATTTCATTCTTGATAATTCAATCAAGTTAATTCTACAGTTTCCCTATTGTAATAGTTATGTACAGATCTTGTTGTAGGTACCCGTAGCAACTAGGATTTATAGTTGTTTTCATTGTTTTCTAATTCTATCAATTCCAACAAGATAGATTTGTTTGTTTAAAGTCAAGATAGAATAGTTTGGGAACCATATGAGCCTTGAAGGCATATACTTTGCAAGTACCATCATAAGCTTACACTCCCTAGTTGATAATTCAATGTAGGAATGAATAGTGATAGAGTGGACTATTTAGATAGGTTTTCCTCTAAATTAGTTAAGTCTACAACACATTAGTTTTCCTCTACATTTTTGGCGCCGTTACCGGGGATGGTGCTAACTTCTTAGGCACATTTTTGGTTTTTCTTTACATGTTTTCCTAGTTTAAATGTTTCATGTTTTCTAGTATTAGAGCTAATCAAAACACCTTTCAGAAAACACCAGGCATTCTATTAACATTGTGCAGGGCCGCTGAAACATAAAGCAAAATATACTGTATGCGGAGGTAGAGAGACGTTTGAGGAAGGTTCCTCCCATCAACTTCTCAGAATAATGAGGGTACAACTGGTTTTAACAACTACACAATAGGAAGTGCTGAAGGAGAGTTTCCTTTTACATCTTCATCAACACCCCCTACATCTCCATCAGCTTCCTCTACTGCCACAGAGGGAACTTTCAGAACAATGGCAGAAGCCGTAGAGGATCCTCCAAGACAATCTACATTTGAATTCCCTATACCAGACCTAGCACGAGAAGCTACCTTGAAAAATATACCACCTTTTGCTTTGCCTGTTTTCTATGGTTAGGTGACTGAAGATCCTGACAATTTCATGTTCAAGTTTGACATTCTGTGTAGGATTTATGATTACACCACTGATCCTTACAGGCTCAAGTTGTTCTCTGCTACCCTAAAAGATGCTGCTTTGAGATGGTTTATGGGACTGGGGAAAGATGCCATCCCAGACTGGGATACCATGAAGACAAAGTTCCTAACAAAATACAAGAACTACTGTAGAGGACATGACAGGAGGAGAGATGACATTTTTAGGATGTCACAAAAGGAGGAGGAGCCATTGGAAGACTATGTGGAAAGATTCCAATTTGCCCTGAAGAAAAACCCTCAGAATAAGTTGTCCGAAGAATCATTGAAGCTGGTATTTTTAAGAGGGGTCAATGATGATTGCATGGATGCCCTAAATCTCATTGGAATAGGGGATATCTCCCAATTACCCTTTGAAGATATTTGTATAGCTTGCAGAAACTACTCTAGGACTTTTTCCAAAAAACCCAGAGGAGAAAGAGTAGCTATTGCAGGCAAGTCAGTTAACGGAGTTTCTCGAGTGGAAATTAGTAACCTGCTAACCAATATGAAAGAAGATATCATTAGCCATATGGGCACACAGTTCGACACCCTCCACATTAAAAAGAAACAAGAAGAGGAAGATGCAATGCTCACTAAATACTACCCAAGCTGTAGACAACGGAAGGCCAACTGTAAATGCAAAAGGGTTGCCAGTATCTAGTAGGAGAAGATTGAAAGGCTAGAACTTTAGCCATTCGAAGGTGACAATGGGCAACTATTCTTTATTTCTCAAAGGAGACTGTGGTAGCAAAGGCAAGGTATGCCCCATAATCCACTTAATTATAATTCATCCTTTCCTGTTGCTAATCAAAACTTTTTTGCTTGGAATAACCAACCCTGGCCTGCTAACCCAAATGCTTGGCAAAGCCCACCATGGTCTACTCCACAGGCAGGGTGGAACCAACAACAACAATGGCCTCAGCAAACTTTCCAAGGCCCTACCTATAACGCCCAGTGGCCTACTCAACAACAGCAATGGCAACCTCAATGGAACAAGGGCCAACCATGGAGCCAAACTCCCAATATCAGCAACCCTTGCTTCCACCTCAGCCACAGTCACAACAGCAAGCCATCATGCCTCCACCAGCACCTCCAAATCAACCTCCTAGACCTTCCCAAATTCCTGCCCAACCTGCACCTAACCCTAACAACAAGCCTGTTTAGCAGGCTTATACTAATGAAGTGATGCAGTACCCCACCTATGGAGTTGAGGTAAGTAATGTTCACCTCAGATCAGGGAAACACCTTGCAGGTCCTTCATCTCCCCAAATCACAGAGCTGGGGGATGGTGAACCCATGGAGGAAGCCTTAGATGAATCACCCTTGGAACTTGAACTAGTTCAAGAACCTCAACCTATATCAAACCCTAAGCCTCCTTTCCTTGAGCACTTGGTTAACCAAAAACAGCCAAGACAGCCTCCCAATGACCTTATAGGACAGTTGTAAGATATAAATATAAAGATACCCTTGATTCAGGCCATCAAAGATGTTACTATCTACACTAAGACAATCAGGGATCTTTGTATCAAGAAACCAAGGAGAAAAAGAATAGACCCAAAAATAGTCCATGTATTAGGTAACCTTGCCGACATCATGTTGGGAAATATCATTGTTCCTAAGTATACCGATCTAGGAAGTCCAGTGGTCGATGTCAAGATCAATGGAACCCTAATCAAGAACACCTTAATAGACTTGGGTGCAGCAATCAATGTCATGACTAAGGACACAATGCAAATGTTGCAATTAACCAATCTTAGACCTACTCAGACTATCTTGCAATTGGCTGATAGGTCAACAGTAAAACCTGAACGTATCATTGAAGACTTAGTCATTGCATTAGATTCCTAGGAATTGTTGATAACTGAGAGGGGGGGGTGAATCAGTTATCCTAATTATTTCTTCTTTTGAACCTTCTTCTTAATCAAAGCAGTATTGAATCAAACAGACAAATATCATCATGAAATAAGAAACACATGACACAGTATTTTGACGTGGAAACCCGGTTAAGGGAGAAAACCACGGGGTGATTAACCCAAAGATTATTCTCTATTAGAAGAATAAGGAATTACAAAATGGCACATGCCAATTAGGGCTCACTGCCCGAGCACACTGCTCACAAAGAGGCCCACTGCCTACAAGGAGACACACTGTCTACAAAGTGATAAGAATCACAGTCTTGAACTGGAGAATGACATCTTTACCATGTCCGGATCAGTTCCATTAAGCCCAGAAACATCTGCTCTTCCTTCTGCACTTCTCTTCACTACTTCCACTTTTTCCACATGAGCCACACTTCAAAATGAACTCACAAATCTTTATTTATACAAGACATCAACTTAGGAACAATCATCTAAGTCGGCAATCAATTATAAGAATATCCGCAAGATGAATGACACATCCGGTCGGCCACCATAAGAACATTCGCAGGATGAACAACTCATCCGGTCGGCTAAACAGAGCAAGAACTTCATCCGGAAGAATATCTTCAATTCCGGGCTCTACTGTCAATGCGGACCAACAACACGACCTCAACATGATCCAAGAACCTTCACAAGCTTGCCTGAATGACCAGGTACGTCCACATTTCCTTTACTTACTGAAATCTCTTATCCTCCTTATCCGGAACTTCAAGAATACTGTCTGTCGCCACTGTCATAATGCAAGAGGTACTTCCGGACCTCCAAATCATACACAACTTGAGATGGCACATCACAAGGACATCCCAAAGACTCCTTCCAATCTGCAGATTAGGATTATATAGTTCCAGACCTCACCAGACCTTTTGTGATCCTCTGTCACCTCTGAATACTTGCTGGAACCGGTTCTACACTGACAGCCACAACTCCTTCAGATCTTCATGCGGACCTCTGAAATCTTAACTGAAGCATCTCAAGGCCATATCTACAAACCCTTTAATCCGCATCCTCCGGTTCGCATCCTATACAGTACATTTGCCTTCTTCTCATCACTATTCTTTACTGTTCCTGACTGAGGCTAATTTTCTCAATATCCTCAGCACACTGCTCATTGAATCCTTCTTGTCAAAGCAATATGAGTATGTTGACATCAATGACAACACTGGTTTACCTTATACTTGCAACAATCTCCCCCTTTGTCATTGATGGCAACATATGATGTGAAAAACCATCAAGACAAGAAACTTCTCCTTTCTGTCACTTCTCCCCCTATCAGCAACATGTCTTCTCCTCATTTTACTGCTTCTCTTTTGATCATCAACTACTTGTTTTTCACATGTCTTCTCTCCCCCTTTGACATCAATGGCAAAGGGCTCATACTTGCAATTTTAACATATCAGAATCATACCAGCTGCTCCCCCTTAGTAGCAGCTCCCCATCATCAATCCGGATCACAAGATATGACTGTGATATCCACCGGACTGATGCACATCAGTGCATCCTAGTTTATCACCGGAGGGGCCATGACCCCTAACTTCTCCCGGAGATATTCAAAAGAGTCCTTGGGAAGAGGTTTAGTAAAGATATCTGCAATCTGATCCTTGGAGGGAACATACTCCAACCTGACTTCTTCCTTGTTCACTTGTTCTCTCAAGAAATGAAACTTGATAGATATGTGCTTAGTCTTGGAGTGTAATATCGGATTCTTGGAAATATTAATTGCACTTGAATTATCACAGAAAATTGTGATAGGCTCCGCATATTCAATTTTAATATCTCTTAGCATCTGCTTCATCCATAGGATTTGAGTGCAACTACTTGCTGCTGCAATGTATTCTGCTTCAGTTGTAGACAGAGATATTGCATCTTGTTTCTTGCTTAGCCAAGAAACCAATCTCTTCCCCAAAAAGAATGCTCCACCACTGGTGCTCTTTCGATCATCTACATCTCCTGCCCAATTTGCATCTGTGTAAGCATGAAGAGAGAAATCCGGATCTCTAGGGTACCATAGACCATACTCAACTGTTCCTTTCAAGTACCTAAAAATTCTTTTGATTGCCATAACATGAGATTCTCTAGGATCAGCCTGGAATCTTGCCACAAGACCAATAGCCTGCATTATATCTGGTCTGGTCTGAGTGAGATACAACAATCCACCAATCATTGATCTATACATTGTCTGATCTGCCTTTGGAGAGTCATCATCTTTGCTCAACTTACATCCGGTTGCCATGGGAGTGTTCATTGGTTTTGAATCTTCCATACCAAATTTCCTTAACAATTCTTTCACATATTTGGTCTGAGAAATGAAGATTCCTTTCTTTGTTTGAGTAATTTGCAGACCCAAGAAGAAATTCATTTCACCAAGCATAGACATTTCAAACTCACATTTCATCTGATTTGCAAAAGTTTTGCACATACTATCTCTTCCTCCAAAAATGATATCATCTACGAACACTTCAACAATCAAAATGTTTTCATGATCAATTTTGAAATATAAGTTATTGTCAGCAGTACCTTTGCTGAATCCAATCTGCACAAGATGCTTATCCAACCTTTCATACCATGCTCTTGGAGCTTGTTTTAATCCATACAATGCTTTCTTTAACTTACAAACCATATCATCATTGTCAGATAATTGAAATCCATCCGGTTGTTCAATGTAAACTTCTTCTTCCAGATCACCATTTAGGAAGGCAGACTTGACATCCATCTGATATACCTTGAAGTCTTTGAAGGCAGCAAATGCAAGAAATAATCTGACTGCTTCAATTCTTGCCACGGGAGCAAAGGTCTCTTCATAATCAATTCCTTCTATTTGGGAGTAGCCTTTGTAGACCAATCTAGCTTTGTTTCTGATTACTTTACCAGCTTCATTTAATTTGTTCCGGAAGACCCATTTGGTTCCAATCACATTCCTGTCTCTAGGTCTGGGAACAAGATCCCAAGTATGATTTTTCTCAATTTGCATTAATTCATCTTTCATTGCTTTAGTCCAGTTTTCATCATTACAGGCTTCATTTACTGTATTAGGTTCAATCTTTGAAATCAGACAACATTCATCCTGATTTTGAGCAACATTCCTTCTAGTTTGCACACCTTTGCTTCTGTCCCCTATGATTTGACCTTCAGAGTGGTTTAGTGTCACATACCTTGGAATTTTGGGAGTATCTTGCACTGCTGCTTCTTGATCAAGCTCATTCAAACCTATCTCTTCTTCCTGATTTACCGGATCAGGCTGACTCTATCTTACCGGAGAGGATTGAGTTCCTTGAACACTGTCTTGGTCATCTTCATCAGATTCATAAAATCTTGAGGGCTTCTCAATTCCTTCATCAACTTTCACATTAGTGCTTTCTATCATCTTCCTCAGTCTCTTATTGTAACACCGATATGCTTTGCTTTGAGTGGAGTAGCCCAAGAAAATTCCTTCATCACTTCTAGCATCAAACTTTCCTAGATCTTCATCTCTTTTGATATAACACTTGCTACCAAATACTCTGAAATATTTCACAGTGGGAGTGATGCCAAACCAGAGTTCGTAGGGGGTCTTACCGGTATTGTTTCTGATTTGAACTCGATTTAGAGTGTAGACTGCAGTGTTGATAGCTTCTTTCCAGAACATCTGAGGAACATTTGCTTCCAACATCATTGTCCTGGCAGCTTCCTGGATGGTCCAGTTCTTTCTTTCAACTACTCAATTCTGCTGTGGAGTCCTAGGAGCAGACAATTGTCTCCTTATACCCTGCTTCTCACAATAGTCAATGAACTCTCCAGATGTAAATTCACCACCTCTATCAGACCTTAGACACTTTAGTTTTAATCCGGTTTGATTCTCTACCAAAGCTTTGAAGATTTTGAACTTCTCAAATGCTTCAGATTTTTCTTTTAGAAAGGTAACCCACATCATCCGGGAATGATCATCAATTAACAACATGAAATATCTATCACCTTGCAGACTCTTGATTCTTGTCAGACCACAGAGATCAGTATGTACTAATTCCAACAATCCGGTAGAAGACTGATCTTTGCTTTTGAAAGAGACTCTGCTTTGTTTACCTAGCTGACATTCTTTGCACAAACTATTTGTAGGTTTCATCAATTTTGGAAGATCTCTTACAGCCTGAGTATTGCTTATCTTGATGATGTTATCAAAATTTACATGACACATTCTTCTATGCCATAACCAACTCTGATCAATTTAAACAAACAAACAACTTTTATTTGAACCAACTAGATGAAAGATATTACCTTTTGTCTGAGTACCGGATGCAATTTCAGTTTCAGAGCTTGTAAAGATTCTACATTTTCCATTCTTAAACCGAAGATCATAGCCTTTGTCTACTAACTGACCAACACTGAGAAGATTGTGCTTCAATCCTTCAACATATAGTACATTACCTATTTTGCTCTTTCCATCAAAGGAAATAGTTCCCCTGCCTCTGATTCTGCCAGCAGAATTGTCACCAAACTTTACCATTCCTCCTTCATACCTTTCCAAATTCAAGAACTTATTCTTGTCACCAGTCATATGGTGAGAACATCCACTGTCAATAACCCAATCATCCTTTTCTTCCACTTGAGCAGCTAAAGCTTTTTCAACAACTTTGTGATTGACAGATTCAGAGAGTATTGAATCTTCTTCCTTGATGGCAATAAACACCCACTCATTTTTGGATTTGCTTCCTAGTTCTGATTCATCATCTGTTACTCCTTCATTGTCATCTTCTTCATGAACATAATAGCAATTCTTTTGAAACCTTTGTCTGTTAGTATTAGACCTTGCAGATCTTTCCAGACATCTTGAAGCAAAATGACCAATCTTGTTGCAGTTGAAGCACTTAAAGGGTAGTTTTCCTTCATACTTACCGGATCCTCTTGGTAGTCTTTTTGCAATGAGGGCTTCAAGTTGAGCTGTTTCTGCTTCTTCTTCTTCCATGTCTCTTCTTGCTTGATCATACCATGTCATCTTCCTTGAAGAGTTTTCTCCCGGATCAATTCTCTGTTTGCCTTTCACATAGGCACTGGCTTTGAAAGCAGATTCAGTCTTGGGAAGATCATCTCCAAACTCGGTCATTTCAAATGCAGCTAGCTTGCCAGCCAATTGTTCTCTTGTGACAGTTGTGTGGGCTCTGAATTCATCAATTGCAGCAACCTTGATTTTGTAGGCAGCAGGAAGGGATCTAAGGATTTTGCAAACGATCTCATTTTCATCCAGAGTTCCACCAGCATTTCTAATTCCACACACTAGTTCATTCACTCTTGGCATAAAAGTAGTGATGTTTTCATCATCTCTCATCTTCAATCTTTCGAATTTCCCTTTCAGACTTTGCAACCTTGCACTTTTGACAAACTCATCTCCTTCATACAGAAGTTCCAGTTTAGTCAGGATCTCATATGCAGTTGGTAGGTCAATAACATTTGAGAGATCTGAGTCATTCAATGCGCTTAGAAGAGCTTCCTTGGTCCGCAGATTGTTTTCAGCTTCTGTGATTTCATTCAGAGTTGTCGGACCACCTTGTGGAGGTACATATGGTTTTGAAACCATGGCCAAGTATGCTTTTCCCATACATTCCAGGTGACATTTCATGCGACCCTTCCAGAGAGTAAAATTGGTTCCATCGAACTTCAGACTATCCTTTTTGTATGACGACATCCTAGATCTCCTCAAGCGGTTAAGCTTCTTTCAGAGGAACCTCGCTCTGATACCAATTGTTGATAACTGAGAGGGGGGGTGAATCAGTTATCCTAATTATTTCTTCTTTTGAACCTTCTTAATCAAAGCAGTATTGAATCAAACAGACAAATATCATCATGAAATAAGAAACACATGACACAGTATTTTGACGTGGAAACCCGGTTAAGGGAGAAAACCACGGGGTGATTAACCCAAAGATTATTCTCTATTAGAAGAATAAGGAATTACAAAATGGCACATGCCAATTAGGGCTCACTGCCCGAGCACACTGCTCACAAAGAGGCCCACTGCCTACAAGGAGACACACTGTCTACAAAGTGATAAGAATCACAGTCTTGAACTGGAGAATGACATCTTTACCATGTCCGGATCAGTTCCATTAAGCCCAGAAACATCTACTCTTTCTTCTGCACTTCTCTTCACTACTTCCACTTTTTCCACATGAGCCACACTTCAAAATGAACTCACAAATCTTTATTTATACAAGACATCAACTTAGGAACAATCATCTAAGTCGGCAATCAATTACAAGAATATCCGCAAGATGAATGACACATCCGGTCAGCCACCATAAGAACATTCGCAGGATGAACAACTCATCCGGTCGGCTAAACAGAGCAAGAACTTCATCCGGAAGAATATCTTCAATTCCGGGCTCTACTGTCAATGCGGACCAACAACACGACCTCAACATGATCCAGGAACCTTCACAAGCCTGCCTGAATGACCAGGTACGTCTGCATTTCCTTTACTTACTGAAATCTCTTATCCTCCTTATCCGGAACTTCAAGAATACTGTCTGTCGCCACTGTCATAATGCAAGAGGTACTTTCGGACCTCCAAATCATACACAACTTGAGATGGCACATCACAAGGACATCCCAAAGACTCCTTCCAATCCACAGATTAGGATTATACAGTTCCGGACCTCACCGGACCTTTTGTGATCCTCTGTCACCTCTGAATACTTGCCGGAACCGGTTCTACACCGACAGCCACAACTCCTTCAGATCTTCATGCGGACCTCTGAAATCTTAACTGAAGCATCTCAAGACCCATATCTACAAACCCTTTAATCCGCATCCTCCGGTTCGCATCCTATACAGTACATTTGCCTTCTTCTCATCACTGTTCTTTACTGTTCCTGACTGAGGCTAATTTTCTCAATATCCTCAGCACACTGCTCATTGAATCCTTCTTGTCAAAGCAATATGAGTATGTTGACATCAATGACAACACTGGTTTACCTTATACTTGCAACAGGAATATCCTGCTGACTTCATTGTATGGCAACCTAAAGTCAATCTTGTTGGTTACCCCCTTATCCTAGGCAGACCATGGCTTCCTACAGCTGATGCATTTATAGGTTGTCAGTCAGGAAACATGATTATATCTAATGGAACCATTACCAAGAAATTGGTGTTGTATCAACTAGCTCAACCGTACCATGAACTGGAGCAAACTATTTGGCGTACTCTAGAAGAAGAGGATAGTTATTCGTTGCAAACCCTAAGGACCATTGAACGTGGTCCTTTGTTGGATATCCAGGATGAAGATGAGTTACTGGCACACATTCTCCAAAATGACTGTGGGAGGCACCCACAGTAGCAAGACTGTCTGTCTTGTTTGCAGGATCCACTGAGTAGTATAATACCTAATAGCTAAATAGAAGAAATTTCTCAATTGTTTCATGCCTTACTACCCCAGCAGCATCTACCAGTCTTTCCTAGCCTTGATGTGTCTTCCATTCAACCAATGACTAAACCATTAGAGATACAGTCTGGAAATATGTTGACTATCAATAATGCCTTGACTAAAGAGCAGGAGCAATCCCTTCAAAATGTCCTACAAGCCAATTCAACATATTTTGCATGGGATTATAGTGATATGAAAGGCATTGACCCAAATCTATGCATGCACAAGATCTATATTGATAATGGTTTTCGACCTATCAGACAACAGCAAAGACGTATGAACCCTGCTCTAAGGGATATAGTCAAGGCTGAACTTCAAAAACTTCTGGATGCAGGTTTTATTTACCCCATTTCAGATAGTGAATGGGTTTCACCATTGGTGATAGTTCCTAAAAAGGGTGGCAAGTGGAGAGTTTGTGTTGACTACAGAGAACTCAACACTGCCACCAGAAAAGATCACTTTCCATTGCCCTTTATTGACCAAGTCCTAGATTCCTTGGCAGGAGAGAAGTACTTCTCATTTCTTGATGGATTTAGCGGATATAATCAGATAAAGATTGCTCCAGAGGATCAGGATAAAACCACATTTACCTACCCCTGGGGGGCCTATGCATACTCTGTTTTGCCATTTGGACTGTGCAATGCTCCAGCTACTTTTCAAAGAGCAGTCCTTAGTATTTTTTCTGATTTTTCTCATGATAGCATGGAGATTTATATGGATGACTTCACCACATATGGTGAAGCATTTGATGAGGCTTTGTAGAATCTTGAAAAAGTTTTGAAAAGATGCACAGAGCACAATTTGTTCTTAAGTAATAAAAAGTGTTTTATGATGATGACTGAAGGAGTGGTGTTGGGACATTTCATTTCATCTACAGGTATCCAGGTCAACCCAAAGAAGATCGAAATAATCTCTACATTGTCTATTCCAAAAAAATTGAAGGATGTTAGAAGTTTCCTTGGGCATGCAGGTTATTATAGAAGGTTTATTCAAGATTTTAGCAAGATTGATGCTCCCTTGTTTGCATTTCTCTCTAAGGATATTGAATTTGCTTGGACACTTGAATGTCAGCATTCTTTTGAAAAATTGAAAGTAACCCTGACACAAGCCCTAGTCTTGAGAGGTCCGAATTGGAAATTTCCCTTTCATATTCACACTGATGCCTCAGACTTTGCCATTGGGGCAGTGTTAGGCCAGCAAGAAGGCAACAAGGAATATGCAATTTACTATATCAATAAAAACTTGCAAGGGGCTGAGCTAAACTACACAGTGACAGAGAAAGAAATGTTGGCTGTTGTTTATACCATCAACAAGTTCAGACACTACATAACCGGCTACAAAGTATTCATTCATGCTAATCACACCGCCATCAGATATCTGATGAACAAACCAATAGTGGGTGGCAGGTTGGTCAGATGGTTATTATTATTTCAAGAATTTGATATCACAATTGTTGACAAGCCCAGTAAGGCTAATGTAGTTGCTGAATTTTCATCTAGATTGCCCACTCAATCCTTAGATGGTGTGGTTGATGATTCCTTTCCTGATGAACATCTATTTGCTCTCACTATACACACACTATGGTATGCATACATAGCAAATTACTTGGTTACAGGGTAGATTCCAGGATATTTTTCAAAAAGGGAACAAAGACAACTTGTTCACAAATGCTTTCCCTACTCCTGGATTTTAGGTTTTCTCTTCTATACTAGACCAGACAACATCATGAGAAGATGCATCCGAGAAGATAAAGTGTTTGATATCATGAAGGCCTGTCATGACCATGTGAGGGACACTTTGCAGCAAAAAGAACATCTTTCAAATCTTAACAATAGGTTATTATTGGCCAACACTTCACAAGGATGCTATCAAATATACAAGAGGCTGTGATAGGTGTCAGAGAATGGGTAGACCAACTAAAAATGATGAAATGCCATTGCAACCACAACTTTCATTAGCTCCTTTTGACAAGTGGGAACTGGATTTTGTTGGTCCTATTTCTCCAACCTCCAACAATAATGAGTATATTCTGGTATGTACTGATTACCTTACAAAATGGGTTGAGGTCAAAGCACTAGAGTTTGCAAGAGATGGTAATGTAGGTAAATTCTTATATGAGAACATTTTCACAAGATATGGTGTGCCAAGGGAAATAGTAACAGATCAAGGTCCTCAGTTTACATCTGATCTCATCACCAAGTTAGTAGAGGAATATCAAATCAAGCATAAAAAGTCTACCCCTTATCATCCTCAAGCCAATGGACAAGTTGAGGTAACCAACAGAGAACTGGAAAAATCCTGACCAAAACAGTACAACTCCATAGGCGAGACTGGGTTACCAGGTTGCCAGAGGTTGTTTGGGCCTATAGAACCACCTAGAAAACTACCATAGGGTTTACCCCATATGAATTGGTTTATGGAAAAATAGCAGTCCTCCCAATTGAATTTGAACATAAAACATTAAGGACAACTGTTGAGCTTGGGATGGATTTGACGGCAGCACAACAAGATATGATTCAACATCTTAATGCTCTGGATGAAATAAGGTTAGCGGCACTCCACCATATTGAAGTTATCCAGAAACAGAGGGTCAAATGGCATGACAGTCATATCAAGAACAAAGCATTTATAGCTGGTGATTGGGCACTTTTATATGACTCTAGGTATAAAGACTTCAAGGGCAAGCTCCAATCCAGGTGGCTTGGACCTTATGAAATCATGCAAGTTTTCCCAAATGGAGTCGTTCAGTTGCAAACGATAGATGAGGTTTGATTTTCACTCTTGGTCAATGGACATAGACTAAAGTTGTATAAGAGGCCATTGTAGAAGGAAGACTTCATTGTTTCCTTAGCTACTACATATGGTGCCTCTAGCACTCTTGATGAGGATACTCTGACACCAGTTGACGCAGCGTCAGAGGATGATCCACATGGCCTGACTAGTGATACAGGAGTTGAGTTGGAATACTCAACCCCTATAGCTAAGGCATAATCTGTTTTTCTTTTAAAACACATGCACACACCGCACCTTTACCATGATGTTTACATATTTTTGTTGGGACCTGTTTACATATTTCAGCTGGGACCTGTTTACATATTTCAGCTGGGACCTATCTACAAATTTCCGCTGGGACCTGTTCCTTTTACACCTGTTCTGATCACTTTCCAAATCTACATTTTGGAACAATGTTGCAAGTACCTGTAGCAACTGCAGATGTATTCCATGCAATGCATCGCCAATCCACTCAATCTGTACACTAAGCCTTGCTTCATCATAGTGCCTACATCTCACGCATCGACTTTCAAGCAATTCCATCAAATCACACATGCTGACATGCCACCTCACCATTCATCCGCATGCATGACCTTACAGTTTCGACGGATTAATTGCATCGTACACAATATCTCCTGTTGAAGAGTGCTCCCACATTTCTTTCCGTGGCATTGTTACCAAGGTACCCTTTCATGATTGCCATTAAATTTCTTTTTATGCATTTATCCTTATCCTTATTTACTTCATGCATGTGATAATATTTCATACATTCCAATTAATAATTACAACTTCCTACCACTTCCTTTGCCACGTGAGTGAGGTCACTTCACGTTCAGTCGGGGGGACGGGTTATCATTCTTGTGTCATTTGTCATTCTTGATTTTTTGACTAGTTTTCAAATGAGTTTTCATCCCTATGTACTATGTAAATAACTAGTGAGAGTTACCTTCCTAATATCTTTGCTTAAGTCAATCCGAGTTAACCCTGAGCAGTAAGAGGAATTGCAGAGAAGATAAAGAATAGTGGTTAAGTCTAACAAGGTGGCAAAGTGGAATTATATAGAGGATTATAGACATAGGAGGTGACTTAGTAAGGAGAGAGCCATCTGTGCACAAGGTGATTCTTGAAGATGTGCTAGTTTTACCACTCTTCACTAGAGTAGGATGGCTCGAATACTTCTTAAAATTGATAGAGTATGACAATGATATGGCCGCAGAATTTGCAGTTACATTGCAAAGTGACGAAGCAGTAGTGAAAGGGTTAATGGTTGATGCTTCTGAGGTAGCTATTGCCCAAGTGACTGGACTGCCATGCACCGAGTCAGAATATCTAGCCCGAGCTGATGCAACCGCTGCCAAAGAGGAATTCTGCGAGCAAGGCGAGCATTTAAACTCAACAACTCAAGGTACAAAATGCCTATCTCTGCCATTTTTTTGGGGCAAATGTGTTACCTACATTATCAGGTATTTCACTTGTGATGGGAGGTATAACATGTTGTACACTATGGATTTTAAATTGTTGAACCATCTTCGTCATGAGAAATTGGTGAATGTCCCGAACTACCTATATAACTTCCTAAAGAGAATGGCTTCAAAATACCAAAGAAAGCCAACATATACTTTGGTGTCTCATCATTGTCTAATTGCACTACTGGTTAAGAGGAGTTTGTGGATACAATACCCACAAATTGATTGGGAGGCCTTTAAGGATTGTGTTGATATTTCCACCTTGTTGGAGCAACCTCATGAGGAGGAAGAGGAACCCCCAAACAATGCTAAACCTATTCATGAAGAACCACAGGAGGAAAATGCCCTTGAAAATAGACCTGAAGAAGCAGGGGAACCTTCATTCTCTCCTCCTAAACATGTGACTCCAAAACCTATAAGCAAGAAAGGAAAGAAGAAGAAGGAAGGAGAAGATGTCAGCAAAGAAAAGACAAAAAGGAAAAAAAAGAAGGAAACTGTTAATACAGGGGAAGCAAAGGAGAGACAGAAGAGGAAAGGTAAAAAGAAGATGAAAAGAGTTGTTGAACAAGAAACCACTACCGGGAGGAGATCAGGAAGATTGAGGAAACAGATGGCTGAAGAAAAGATTGAAGAACAGAGACAAGATTCTGAGGGAAGGGGAAATACTCCTGGGAATGTTCCTATTGATATACTTGAAGATGATATCTCTACAAATAAGGATAATGAGAATGTTTCTTCAAAAAAGAAAAGGTATGTTTCTTCTTCTAGCTCTGACTCAGAGGACCCATTTATTGCCAAAAAGATGAGAAAAGCAACCCCTGGTAATCCTGTTAAAGAAATTTTTAATGCTTTTGATAACAATGATAGTGGTAATGTAAATTTTGAGCAAAGGAATGAATTGTTAGAAGAAAGAGACCTCCGGAAAGAACTTCAGGAGGCATTGGACATAATCAAAACCTTAGAGGATCAGGTAAAGAGGTACGAAGAGAAGGAGACAAAAAAAAAGAGGATACAGGAACTAGAGGAGAGGATTCAGACACAAAATCAAGGGTCTAAATTGGATTTGTTAGCACAATTGGTCGTTAGCAATATCATCTCAGATGAGGAGAAGGAACCCCCTCCATCATTTCCTAAGGTAAGAACTCTAGTGTGCCATACTACTGTTTCATTGGGTTTTGAGTTGCTGAAAGTTATTAGTAGGTCAAAACAAGATAGAGAAAATTGGGATAAAGAAAGGAAAACTTTTAATGAAATAATTGAGAATCAGAATCTTGAGATTAAGAAGTTAGAAGCAAAAATGGCTGGTATAATTGACAGGGCCATGGAAATTATTGAATAAAGACCACCTTCAAGGGTTTATGCATTATTTTTAAAGAGAAATTTCTTAGTTTTGAATTCAATAGATTTGTTAATGACCAACCAGCTCTGCAGTCTAGACATAGTTTCTTCAGTTATTTTCAAAAGGTCAGTATAGAACAACAAGATCAACTATGTGAGTTATGTTTGCACAATTACCTATTAGAGGAAGATACAGAATGGAATCCCTCTATAAATGTTGGAGATTTGTAGCTGAGATCAATAATATCATACCTAAATAATGAAATTTTGAGAGGAGAATTGATGGATAGGAATCAAGAATATGAGAAGAAGGTATCACTACCAATCAGACAAGAGGCACTTAATCCTAAAGATGTCCTCATAAAATGGTACAGACTTCTCTCTCATAAGGGCCCAGGAAAAATCATTATGGACCTAAGAATAAGGGATCACAGAAGGGTACAGAGAATGATGGGATCCATGTTACAAGATTGTGTTAGATATGTGCAAAGCAGATGGCTCAGTTTGACACCTACCCTTCAACAGAAAGAACCTCATTCCTTGCATAACTTTATGAACATGTCTGAAAGATTGCACAAGTACATTAAAATTTTAGAGAACCAAGGTGTGGCATGGTTACCTCTTACCTACCATCCACCTCTACTCTTATATCCAGTTCCACACTGGACAGGAGAAAAGGGAGAGGAATGCAGGACTGCAGAAGCTATCAAACTACAAAGGCTTTCATGTTACAATGGGTTCTATCTGAAACAAGGTGAGGGTGTTAGGGTAGTTATGGACTTGAGACAAATAGTTTTACATTATAATTCATTTCCCTAGGTATCTGTTTGAGTAATTTTTGTTTGAAGGCAAGCAAAAGGTTAGTTGGGGGGAAATGATGGGCTGCAGAATTAGTCTCTTTTATGTTGCTTTTTATACTTCAAAGACTTCTTTCATAGCATCCTTTAAAAAATTTATCCATGTTTGCACTATGATATGTTGACCTTCTTTATACTTCCAAGACCTAAACTTATAATATTAATATGGAATTTGATGATCGTATTATCTAATGAATGAATTAGATGTAGATATGTATAAAAGTATAAATAAGATGTTTTTATGGTTAGTCATGAAGAATGCTTGTGGTATAAGCCTTTGGGAACTAATTCTATGTGCAGAATTGGACGTGTCACGATGAGATTGAGCATTTGTAGCAAGTTACAAACAAAGGAGTTAATAGAAGAATGAGTTTCAACACTAAGAATGCAGAAACAACTGAAGACAATTATGGAGCATCATGGATAGTAATAAATTAAGGAGTGGATATTGGTTCAAATATGGTTATGGATGTTGTTCATGCATCAGACTTATAATTTGATTTGAATTCTTCTTCTTATAGTCAGTTAGAATAAGAATGTGATCTTGACTCCACGACCTAGTATCTAGACGTGGTAAATGGTCAGAGTCAGTTAATTAGTAAATAAGGCTCTCTCTCCATTTTGTATAGTAAGGGGAAGATGAGATATATAAGGTAGCAGAGTTTAGTTCAATTCGATTCAGTTATCATTTCCTTTTCTATGTGCAAAGACCCAAGTATGTTACATTTATGGAATACAATCTGGATATGACAAGGGAGATTTCGTTGTTGAATAATTTGATATGAGTTGATTCTGTGTGTGGAATAAGTTAAGCTTTGATATGTGTTACAAAGATACATAGAATCTAGATTAGATTTGGTTTCAGTTAAATAAGACAGTCTCTTGAGCTAGCCACTCAAGGTACCGATTCTCTCCTTGTTTATTTCATTTCAGTTAATGTTGGTTTATTAGTTTTCTGTAAAACGTAATCTAAGTTCAAGTTAGTATTATGTTTTGATTAAATAGATATAGTTCATGAACAATTGCATATTAGTGTATTTACAAATCCTCCGGAGGTCAGCAGTTAGTCATTTCATTCTTGACAATTCAATCAAGTTAATTCTACAGTTTCCCTGTTGTAATAGTTATGTACAGATCTTGTTGTAGGTACCCATAGCAACTAGGATTTATGCTATTTTCATTGTTTTCTAATTATGTCAATTCCAGCAAGATAGATTTGTTTGTTTAAAGTCAAGATAGAATAGTTTGGGAACCATATGAGCCTTGAAGGCATATACTTTGCAAGTACCATCATAAGCTTACGCTCCCTGGTCGATAATTCAATGTAGGAATGCATAGTGATAGAGTGGACTGTTCAGATAGGTTTTCCCCTAAATTAGTTAAGTCTACAACACATTAGTTTTCCTCTACACTAGTGGTGGCCTGGTTGTCCTAAGTGGCACCATTGCTGGGCTTTAAGCCCCTGTGGCCTGGCAGGGGCTAGACCCCATAGGCAACCAAGGGCTTCAACCTTATATAAATTTACTATTAAAATAAAATTTAAAAACACCATGTGATTGAATTAAAAAACCTTACCTTTGTGTACTAATGACATCATTGTACCCTATGCTAGTGGGAAAATATATTTTTTAATTAAAATTTAAAGAATGGAAATATGTACCTTCACTGATGATGACACTAATGAAACCTTGAAGATGTTGATATGAGATTTGTAAAGAGATTATACAAACCATACGGTGATCATACAGAATCGAAGATTTTTCTAAACTTTCACATTGAAATATGTCAAGTTTGATATCAATTTATAGGTTTTTGAGACTTTTGGACTCAACCGCAAGGTCTGTTTTGCTCTAGGATGCTCCCAATAAAAAACTTTCTCACCAAATTACTCCAAAATTGAAGAATGAAAACCTTGCAAAGTCAAGCTCAAAAAGTTCCTACAAAACAAGATTTTTAAAGGACCAAGGGGTCCCACTGGGTGAGCCTGAATGTACACATGCTAGATCTAGAACTCAAATGTAAGAGATTAAAGCCATATTAAACCCTTATTCTAAATCAAGAAACATACATTTGAATTGAGCATAAAGAAGATCAAATCAAATTCTTACCTTCACTTACCCAGCAAGAGATCTCCTTTGTTGAATGGATTTGCTCATGGATATGAGTGATGTGGTTGCTCTTGGATTCTTCAAGACTTTGATAGCATGTACTTGCATATGTATGCTTAATGTAGATGGTTGATGTACCTTGATGCTTGATAGATCCTAATGAATGATTTCAATATAGGAAATGTGCCTCTTGAGGATGTGAGACATTCACTATGATATATTTAAGATGTGTGTGTTCATGACCTTCATGCCTCCTATTGATGATGGAGAGATGAATGATTGAGGGTTTGATTTATAGCTACTTGCATGAGGATTTGGATGGCTAGTATTAAATATGGATGGATGGTGGAGATTAAATGAGATGACTTGGGGCATTGGATCATGTGCAAGGGCTCCTTTATTTTAATTTAATTTAAGTGATTGTGAAGGGAAACCTTTATTTAAATTTTATTTATTTATTTTAAGTAGATGGGAGTGTGGATCTATTTTATTTATTTTAATAATTAGGTGAGACAGTGGATTTAATGTAATTTAATGTAAAAATAAATGTAAATGAATTTATTTTTTTATTTAAATAATGGAGTGGGAATGTGGATTTAGTTTATTTAAATTTATAATTAGGTGCAAATGGATAATTTTTAATTTAGATAATTAGTGGATGAAAGTAATTAATTATTGTGATGAGGTGAATTTAGGTGTCTACACTAACTCTTTCACGAAACTATATTTCTTCACATTCATCAACAATTTCTTTTCTCTTAATCATTGCAATACTAACCTGATATGCTCCAAGTGTTCCTCTTTACTTTTATTGAAAATTAGAAAGTCATCCAAATATACAACAACAAATTTATCAAGATATGGTTTCAAATCTTCATTCATGAGCCTCATAAAAGTATTAGGGGTGTTATTCAATCCAAACGGCATAGCAAACCATTTGTATAAACCTTGTTTTTTTTAATGTAGTTTTTCACTCATCTCCTTATTTGATTTCAATGATATGATTATATCCACTTTTCAAGTCTATCTTGCTGAATTATTTTGTACCACTCAAGCAATCCATAAGGTCATCCATCATTGGCAATATAAATCTATACTTGATAGTAATCTTTTTAATTACTTTGGAGTCTATACATAATCTCCATTTTCATCATTTCTTTGGTGCTAATACCATTGGTACCACACATGGTCTCAAGTTTTCTCTTATCAATCATTTCTTCATTAACTCTTCAACTTGTCTATTTAACTCTTCACTTTCTATTGGTGTCAATCTATAAGCTATCTTATTAAGTAAACTTGCTCTAGGAATTGGTTCCATATAATGACTTATGTTTCTCACCAATAGTAATCCTTCAGGTAGGTTATCAAAAATAATGTCATTGTACTTTGCTAACAACTTAGAAATCTCTAGATGTGGTATTTCATCTACCTTTGTGGTGCTTTCTACTTGCATATGCTTAGGACAAACAATAAAAAAAACTTTCTTGTTCTTGAGATCTTTCAAAAATTGCTTGTCATTTACCAATAGCGCTCTAGTAAAACCATTTAATCTCTCGCTTTCCTCATTGAAAGGAAAAAGTACATTTTCACTCCATCCTATAAGTATTTTCTCTACTAGTCATGTATGACTTTTTTTTATCAAACTATCATGGTCTTCCTAAAAAATATAACAAACATCCATAGGCACGATATCACACAAAAAATCATCTTGATAAACTCTAATTTTAAATTTCACTTGAGACATTCTTCACTAACCAAATTTTTTATGATCCTTTTGCAACTAAGATACTCTATAAGGATTTGGATGTTCTGTCCATTTAAAATTAAATTTTCTACCATTTCATTTGAAACCAAATTATTAGTAGTACCACTATCAATTATTACCTTGCAACATTTACCACCAAATTTGCATATAGTCTAAATAAGCGTTCTAGTAAAACCATTTAATCTCTCGCTTTCCTCATTGAAAGGAAAAAGTACATTTTCACTCCATCCTATAAGTATTTTATCTACTGGTCATGTATGACTATTTTTAATCAAACTATCATGGTCTTCCCAAAAAATATAACAAACATCCATAGGCATGATATCACACAAAAATTTATCTTGATAAACTCTAATCTTAAATTTCACTTGAGACATTCTTCACTAACCAAATTTTTTTATGATTCTTTTGCAACTAAGATACTTTATAAGGATTTGGATGTTCTATCCATTTTAGATTCAATTTTCTACCATTTCATTTGAAACCAAATTATTAGTAGTACCACTATTAATTATTACCTTACAACATTTACCACCAGATTTGCATATAGTCCTAAATAAGATTTTTTGTTACACTAGTTAGTTTTGATCTTTTGCAAGCCTTAACAAATTTCTCTCATTAGTAATGACCCTTTTTTTTTTGGCATACTTACTTGTTCAAACGGTGATCCTTCATCATCCTGATGTGCTACTCTTATGGTTTTCTCATATTTTCTATCATATCCTCCATGTGATTGTGTACATTCAAATGCTCTATGACTTTCTGGTGCAGGAGCACCTAACACAAGGTGGCCTCCGTAAGGCATTTAAGTCATGCTTGGTTTTGAAATCATGTTTTGATTTGTAATAAGGTCTATTTGACCAATGCATGTAATTTCTGTTAGTATCTAGGTTCATTTTGTAAGTCCCAAGGGACTTAGGTCACGGTTGTCAAATTGCAAATGATTAAACGGTTGTTCTCCCAGCCGCTTGGAGACAGTTATTTTCTCCCAGCCGCTTGGAGTCAGTTCAGTACTACTCTGGGTGAGTTTATAAACCCAGGGAAATGAACAAGATCAGGCATTATGATCATTATTGTAATCAGATCAATTGAATGTAATCGCACATTGTGTTAAGGAGAAAACAACCATTCTGTGTTGTCAATTTATTTTTCTGTTCTCTATAAATACAAATTTCATAGTTGTAGATTTCCTTTCTTGTCTGTATTTCCATTGTTGCGATATGGCAATGTGAAGCATTCCACTGGTGAGATTTCTGTCGAAATCAGTGGAATGGCTTCAATGTACCATATCTGTTTGTTTCCTATTTTGTTTTCCTGTTCAATAGTGCAGATGTTCTGGATTGAGGGTTGTGTATAGTAGATCGCCTAGCATCTCCATGTGTTAGGGTTTGGATTGGAGGAGTTGGAGTTGTTTCGGTGGGATAAAGGCCATCGACGAAGCATTCCTTGCTCAGGGCGATGAGGGTGGTCTGGCCGAAGAGAGGATCGAGCCATTGACAAAGGATCCATCGGGAGGAATCGGTGAATCGGCGACTCTGTGGTAAGTCCGACTGATAACTCAAGTCCTGCCGACGAGTGTGGTTTGAATGTATATTGCGAATGTATATCGCAAATGCATGTGGGGAATGTACATTGAGAATGTATCTTTCGTCAGATACAAATGTTGATCGGGCATAACGGTAAATCAGGGTATTACCACCGGTTAGAGCAAGTCACGCCAAGCATATACTAGGTTAGTGTTTGAGGCTCCCCATCATATTGGTATCAGAGCTAGCAAAAGCTCTAGGCGGAGGTGTTGTGTATTTGATTTCTGAAGGCAGATGAATTCGATTCCTATAGTGTGTGGGAAGACAATGATGAGGTCTGTCAAGACCATTCACCAATAGAGATTTGGCTAGAAGAGGGTGTCGAGTGAAGCCACTGTGAGAGAGAGTGGTAGTGCATCTCCAAGATCTGCTATTGGATGAGAGGAATGGGTCTGTGAAGCAGCGTGTAGGATGGGCATCTGATTGAGCATTGGGTTGTAGTTGAATTGAGGATTCGCAGGAGTGTTGGCGTTTGGGTGTTGTCTGTGAATGTTTATGTCAGACAGAGAGAGCGAAGGAGAGGCTAGTGATATGCCTCCAGAGGGGATGACCACCGAAGTGGTCAAGAAATTTCAAGAGATGGAAGAGATGATCAAAACTAGAGCCAGGGAAGCACTCCAAGCAGAGTTGAAGGCAATGAAGATAGGTAAAAGGGTAGATGAAGATTCAGATGAAGAAGAAGAGAAAGAGGAAGAAGCAGAGGAACAAGAAGAGGCAAAGATACCAACTGAACAAAAGCAATTTCTGGAAGCCATCAAGGCAATTGGTAAGGACTCTTCAGAGGCTCGGATAGATATCCCCATGTTCAGTGGAAAGATGAATGCTGATGAAGTCATGGAGTGGATTGAGGCTCTGAACAACTACTTTGAATACAAGGAAGTTCCTGACAGTAAGAAAGTTAAGTTTGCAAAAACTAAACTCAAAGGTGCTGCCCTTACGTGGTGGAATTACACCCAAGGAGAAAGGGTAAAGACTGGGAAGAGTGATATCTTCGTGGAGCAGAATGCTGGAGAAGATCAAGTCCCAGTTCCTTCCATCTAACTATGAGGTGCAGATTTATAGGTAGATGCAAAATCTTAAGCAAAAAGATATGGATGTGGCTACTTACACCGAGGAATTTCACAAATACACTCTTTGTTGTGGGTATATGGAGGATGAAAAAGCCAAGGTAGCAAGGTATTTAAATGGTCTGAGGTTCAATATTCAAGATGAGATAAGTTTGTTTACCCCTGAAACTGTGGAAAAATGCTTTCAAGTAGCATTAAGAGCTGAAGAGAAGCTGAAAAGGAAAGGTGAGCAGCAGAGTAGAGGAAGAGGTGACCGAAATTTTAGAGGCAGTTTTGGAGGAAGAAGTCCTAACCAGAGGCCTAGTGGTGAGTCTAACCAAGAAGAGCAAGTTGGGGACTCAAGTAGCAGAGGAGGCTACCGAGGAAGAAGGCCAAATGAAAGAGGTGGGACAAATGGATCAGACAGAGGATCCAAGTTCTTCAACATGAGATGCTATAATTGTAATCAGATAGGGCATCCATCTTATAGGTGTCCAGAGAAGGCCTCAACTTCTCAGGGTAATGAGAGAAGAACCACATTGACTCAAGAGGATGCAGGAAGTGTGACATCTCTTGAAGTGAATCTAGCATCAGAAACGGGAGAAGCGCTGATGATCAAGAGGACGTTGCTCAAAGAACCAGTGAAGACTGAACCATCACAGAGGAAGAGCTCTTTTCAAAATCAATTGCAAAAGCAAAGGTAAAATATGCAAGGTAGTCATAGATTCTGGTTCAACAGATAATATGGTGTCTAGGGAAATGGTGGATAAATTGAACATAGAAAGAATTCCTCATCAAACTCCTTACAGAGCATCTTGGGTAAGTGATAGTCAATCACTTTTGGTAAGTGAACAAGCATATGTTGATTTTCAGATTGGAGAATATAAGGAGAGAATTTTATGTGACATTTTGCCCATGGAGTGTTGTCACCTACTTTTAGGTAGGCCATGGCAATTTGATAGGCAAGCATTATATGATGGATATGCTAACACATACACCATCAAGAAGGATGGAAAGACTTTTGTGATGACACCATTGCAGGAGGATACTAAAGCAAAGAAGGCAGCCAAGATTATTTTGGTGGGTAAAAAAGAGTTTGTGAAGATCAACGAAGAAAAGACAAGGAAAGTTGAGGATACCTCAAGGAGTGGGGTTACCAAAGATCACAGTTTGAAGGTGATTTCAGTTTTGAATGATGGAGATCAGATGGTAATGTCTGAAATGGATCAGAAGGTCGTCACAGAGTAGGTTTGCAAGCAGCCACAAGTTGATTGGAAAGAAAGAGATGCTATCATAGTAGGAACCATTGTTTGTCCTCTAGAGCCAACAAGAGTTGCAAGGCAAACATATTCTACCATAGCAGCAGTACAGGAAGCATCAAACAAGGTTTTGAATGTAGGTGTTCAGGCAGAAATGATAGTAAGGAAGAATGGCAAACAAAGTTTGGGTTTGGTTGCAAGCACTCATTCATGGCAAGGTGTGAGTAGAGCCTACAATGCTAGGCATGAGTTTTTGGTTCCATGGATGCAAGTTGCAGTCCAGATATCGTGGGAAAGGCATGAAGCAGGAATGGATATAGGTGGTACAAGACAAGGACTCAACTCATGGGACATGAGTTCTTTTCAAGGTGGGGTGTATGGTGCAGGAGCACCTAACACAAGGTGGCCTCCGTAAGGCATTTAAGTCATGTTTGGTTTTGAAATCATGTTGAGTTGTAATAAGGTCTATTTGACCAATGCATGTAATTTATGTTAGTATCTAGGTTCATTTTGTAAGTCCCAAGGGACTTAGGTCACGGTTGTCAAATTGCAAATGATTAAACGGTTGTTCTCCTAGCCGCTTGGAGACAGTTAGTTTCTCCCAGCCGTTTGGAATTGGTCTCCCAGCCGCTTGGAGTCAGTTCAGTACTACTCTGGGCGAGTTTATAAACCCAGGGAAATAAACAAGATCAGGCATTATGATCATTATTGTAATCAGATCGATTGAATGTAATCACGCATTGTGTTAAGGAGAAAACAACTTTTCTGTGTTGTCAATTTGTTTTTCTGTTCTCTGTAAATACGAATTGCATAGCTGTAGATTTCCTTTCCTATCTGTATTTCCGTTGTTGTGATATGGCAATGTGAAGCATTCCACTGGTGAGATTTCTGTCGAAATCAGTGGAATGGCTTCAATGTACCATATCCGTCTGTTTCCTATTCGATAGTGCAGATGTTCCAGATCGAGGGTTGTGCATAGTAGATCGCCTAGCATCTCCATGTGTTAGGGTTTGGATTGGAGGAGTTGGAGTTGTTTCAGTGGGATAAAGGCCATCGACGAAGCATTCCTTGCTCAAGGCGATGAGGGTGGTCTGGCCGAAGAGAGGATCGAGCCATTGACAGAGGATCCATCGGGAGGAATCAGTGAATCGGCGACTCCATGGTAAGTCCGACCGATAACTCAAGTCCTGCCGACGAGTGTGGTTCGAATGTATACTGCGAATGTATATCGCAAATGCATGTGGGGAATGTACATTGAGAATGTATCTTTCGTCAGATACAAATGTTGACCGGGCATAACGGTGAATCAGGGTATTACCACCGGTTATAGCAAGTCACGCCAAGCATATACTAGGTTAGTGTTTGAGGCTCCCCATCACTTTCAACTCCACATTTGAAAGAAGTTTCTCTAAAAGATCTACTATCTGTTCTTCCATTTCTACCTCTATTTCCTTTGTATCTTCAATTACTTATTTCATATCTTCCACTACCAATACTATTATATTTACCTATGTTCTTTTACTTCTACTTCATCATTATAAGTTTCTCTACCTTGATCTTGATATCCTCCTCTTGGGAATTGCTACCTCTTCCTCACTTGCCTTGTTTACTTTCAAATTTTCTATTCAATTTATCTTTAACTTTTGGGGAAAATTAGTAAGCTTCATCAATTGTATCATGTTCTTGGACTTGTATAGTCTAAGCTTCCTCATATTTGCCAAATCCAAAGCCAAAACATAAACCAATCCTCCCACAAGCATGATGACCATCAACGTGACTATCTAAAATGTGGTAAAATCTGGCATCCAGCAAGTGGCAAGGCTACTTACTATAACAAGAGCCACTGCAAATAAGAAAGCACGTGTCATCTCCTCTTCACTGCTTTGACAAACATAACTTTTTAGTTGTTTTTAATAATAATTTGGGCACACACCTAATCAACGGGTACGAGACAAATTTTAAGAAAAGACTTTAACCATGTGAGTGAATGCCGACTACCCAGAGTAACAGTCCACCACAACTCTGCAGTGACTCGAATAAAAACAAAGAGGAATACTTTTCAACCAAAAATAATAATAAAATGACCCGCTGATAGAATTGCAGTGGGTTTGTGTGCTAGTTAAGTCTAACCATTTAAATGGTGGAGTTGATATCATTATAGAATTAGGTTATAAATATGTTCATGTTCATGCATTTGTGAATTGATTATTTTAACAAAATAAAAGTTTGACCTTATTATATTGAAGTGTATAGTGCCAAGTGTAATTACATGGCATTAATCTTCATTGGGAGATGTTATCCATTATCGAGATACAAGTGATATTTAATAAATCTTTTGATTAAACTCTAGTTGCATTATGATGAAGAAAAAACATGATAGCGTGAGGACCACAATGATGGTTGACATAGAAATTGAATATGTTAAAGAGGAGGTTATTTAATTATTTTAGAAACAACTTCACCTAATTAATAAACATTTTTAATTGATGGTGCTCACAAGAAATAAATATAAAGCATGGAACATGGCCTGATATAAATTAGAGTGTGAATGACACAAACTATATAGTCAAGCTTGGAAATTGATCATCTATGGCTTATTTATATTTTAAATTGAAGAGAGGTTATAGATGTGGAAAGATAAAAAAATTAAAAATTTAGATTTTATAGGTATTAATTTTGATTAACTATAAATATGTTATTGAACAAAAATTGTAATGATAAATAATATTTAATAAAAATATATTAAAATGTTAATAATACTTAATAAATTTCTCATTTAAAGGATAAGCGGTTCCAAATCTTAAAGTAATAATATCAAGAAGAATGAAGTGAGAAATTGAAATGGCTCTTGGTCCCCACCTAAGGAAGGGATAACAAAATTGAGTTTTGATGGGGTGGCATGAGGAAATCTAGAGTCAGCAAGAGGAGCAAGAGGAGGTTTTGTGTTATGGAACTTGAAGTGAGAATTGATTTATGGTGGCTCTCTATTTTTTGGTATATGCAATAGCAATTAGGTGGAATGGGAAGCTTTGGTAGTATGGCTGAGAGCAACTAAGATGCAAACTTCAAGCATTTGATAGTGGAAGAAGATCCAATGATAGTAATCAATGCAATGCTTAATGGAAAAGGTTTGAGCTAGAGACCTTCAATTTGATTCAATTCTTTGATATAATTAGTTTTTCTAATTGCAAAAGGAATCTTAATACTATGGTAGACTATTTAGTGAATGGAGTGTAGCAAGCACCAATAATGGCTATTTATATCCATGGCTCAAATACATGACCCAATTTAGATTTGAAACTATCATTTAAGCCTCCCTAGGTAATGGAAGGATTTGTGTCTACGGAGGATGTGTGTTAATCCCCAATTTTTGCCTTGCTATACTTTTTACTTTTACTTGGACATAAGTAAATTTATTATGATGATTAGATTAATGACAAAGAAAGACATGGATTCTATTGAATGTCATTTATGAAATTATAAAAAAGATTATGTTATTATCGATTTAATAATTGCATTATGAGATTTGATTTATTATTTGAATTATTTGAATAATGATGCCCTGATCATATATTGTTTGGTTACAAGTTGAAACATGAATACAAATTCTCAGATGACTCTCAGAGGAGAGAGAGAGAGAGAGAGAGAGAGAGAGAGAGACCTCGGGGTACGAGTGGTTTATTTGCCAAATCGAGTATAAGTGTTTAACGAAAATGTGAACCAATGTGTCGTAAGAGGTAAGTCTTGTCTTGTTAGTTTGCTTTTGAACATAATCGATAGGTAGTCGATATTATTTACAAATCTTTCTAAGTTGTAGTAAGTCGTCTTAGTCGTTAATAACGTTAACGACGTCATTTGAGTATGATTTGTGACTATTTACGTTTAACATAATTATAACAACGTTATTTTCATAAAATAGTTATCTTATTAGTATTAAGTCACTTGAGGTATTTTAACCGATTCTTAACGTTAAGACTTTATCGTCAAGTTAAGATGACGTGTTTTTGTCGACGGATTGTGATGGGGAGACTAGCTCAACCTAATCACATTTTTTGTAACCCTTTGTTTAGTATTATCCTTTTATTGATTAAATCATAATAATCAAATAGAGATAATGATGTGAAAATAATATTTGATATAATCAAATATTATATGTTTATGAGTCGAATGAGGTAATACCTCATGATAAATTATTATGGTTTTTAGTTGAGCAGTCATAGGCATCTATTGAGGAGTGCCTTAAATATTAAAACATGATGGATCAAACTACTCATTAAGAGTAATCGATTGCTCTCTTTATGTTATTGAGTTGGCAGCCTCATTGATGAGGAGTGGCGTATAACCAACCATATTCACTAACTCATCTCAACAATTTTGCAAAGATCGACATATGGTGTCGATTGCATCTTTGTAGCTAGTGGTTGAGTCTTAAATGGAGACCAAAATCATTGTTCATAAATGAGTTTCAACTATCATGAGTGGAGCGCCTAGTGGCACGACTCATTAATGAGTCGGTTGGGAGCTCTTTTGAGACCACGACTTGATAGTTGATAGGAAGGGGATGTTAGAGGGAGTTCAGTAGCAAAGATTAGGAGAGGACTACGCGTGGGCTAGGAAGGTATCCTTTGGAAGAATACAGTCTATTATGTTGCTTTCTTGCCTGTGTAAACCACCACCTCAGCTAAATGCCTCTGTATATTGTGATAATTGAAATCAATGAAAGATTAAATTCTGCCTTGTCTTGGATGTTTGTCCATTATTGTTTTGAGAAATTCTTAGTTATTTTGTATCTATTTCGATGAGGATGAGCAGATTGTCTCTTCTTAATAATGATATAAGTATGATTATTTGAGTCGACCGATTAAGAAGGTATTAAGAGTCATTGTATGACTGTATTATATTTCAGTTTTAACTTGAGTGATTTTAGACTGGTAATGCTGAATTGTAGGATTGCTAATGAAATCCAACTTATGTTTTATATAGGCCGACTTTGTGTCTTAGTTCGAAACTGTGATACTTGTCTTGATATGAGTTTAGGAACCAAATGATTCTATTATTTTTAATTTCACGAAGGATAACATAGTTATCATGAAACAAGTGAACCAGTCTCATACTTGATTGAAGACAATCGACTGTGTAGATGTATGTTAGTCTTGAAAAGTAATTCGAAAGATTAAGTAGAGGCTGATTATTAAGGGGAAACTTACCAAACTGTGAGTAGTATGGTCTTGAATATCAAATAGAAAATAATATCTTTTGAAACCATTCTTGGTTAAATACATTGGTCAAGAACGTTTCCCTTACCCATAGAATTTAAAGTCTACGTGATCTATGACAACTATGGTAAACCTATTATGTTAGAGATTAACTAAAGATAGTTTGGAAAAATGAATAAATCTTTCTATATTATCTATACAAATAATCTTGGCGTGTATAGTTTTATAGTATACCATTTTATGTTAAAAGACTATGTCTATAACTTTATATAGAATTCCTTTATGAGTATATGAGAAGTGAAGGTAATGGCATCACATAGAAGTGAATTGAATAGGATTCATGTTCCTTGGAATAGGAGTTATTATTTTTGCAACGAGCTAAATTATTCCTAACCATGGATGAGTTAAACCATTGGTTGATCAAGAACCTAAGTCTCTTAGGGTTGAAATATGTTTATTTTGTGAAATCATATTTTACAAGGGTAATAGGTAAACCCTAAAAGTGGTTATGAACCAGCTAAATAGATATGATATTTAAACTTATCCTTGTCGAGGTAGCCAATATCATGGCACGGTGATTAAACTATTTATGTAAATATTGTTAGTATGAATAAACTACAAGAATACGATAGTATCCAAGTTGAGTAGGGGTGGGTGAACACAACGACTGCGTTCGTTATGAGCGTTATTGATATTAAAGCTTTGGCCAAAGTAATGCAAGTGTCTTCTGCATGCATTGTCAGTTCACTATATCTGGAATACACAATCTATCAGAAATCATACTTAGCTAGAGGGTATCTAGGGTTGTATGATTGATAGATAGGTGTAGGATACAACACTATGTACTCAGGATAGGCAAATTACCACTGGTCACCTTTGGTCTATATCCCTCGTGAAGGGTAGGGGACCACTTCCTATGTGGAAGATGTGTGGGAGATCGCCGGTCTGTGAATGGAGGTAAATCACTAGAAAGATGCTCTCTCTCCAAGTACAAGATATGCCAGGACTTGTGATAAAGATGTCAGATAATTAGCAACAGTATTTATTCCAATTTGTCTATGTAATTGATTTACATTGTAAACTAAGTCTTTGAGAAAGACTTCATGATATATTGTTCTTTGTAAAGGAAAAATCTTGTAATTATTGATATTGGTTTGTGAGTTAAAATCATTTTTATCTTGTTAAATTACTCTATGGTAAATTTTTCCAGTTTTACTATGTTTTAAGAACGTGGATGTTACAATGTGGATATTAGTAGTTAAAGGTTTAGGTTATGGCATAGATATTGGGATTCATTTATATAACTAAGAACATGGTGGTCATGTGTATGTAAAGTGCTACACCGGGGATTCGAAATAAGTGTAGTAAGACAATACATTAAGTGAAAGGGCGGTAAAAGGAGAGGTTGGCATGCTATGGATAACATGGTGCACCATTTCCAACATTTGGTGGTAGTCATTTTATTTGTCTTAGTATTGGGAATAATCTCAATAATGTCTTTGATCATTTATTTCTCCATCTAATAGTCATCATTTGAAGATAGGTCGTAATCTATGAAGCATGCAAAGATGTGATTTTCTCTTGTAGGAATGATTAGTCATTGATAGGTTCAATCATGTCAAGTAGTAAAGTGATGGCATGGAATTATGTTTGTAAAGGAGGGAAGTGGTGTTGTTTCCATGCATATGTGAAAGGTGGAATTTGTAAGGCTTTGGTGTAAATTATTGTTTTCTTTGTTGGTTAGATACACAATTGGGATATGGAAAATTTGCAATCAACACGCCTCAAAATGGTGTTGTTGTTGTAGGGAGGTATCTCTAATCAATATTTGCAATGCATTTTAGATTCAGGATCTATCTATGGTAGGGTTCATCAAGTTTGTCTAGGGTGAGTTGGCACTACAGGATAATTAATGCTCCAAAGTGGCAATCAAAGAGGGTTTCATTGCAATTTTAGTAGTCTATCTCCCCAGTATAGAGATCTATCTATGGCTTCTCAAAAAATTATTCCAAATTAATTTTCAAGTATGATAGTTCTAGACATTAACCATGCGGTTAGGCAAAAGGTGCAAGCAAATTAGGCAAAAGGTATTGGCTCAATGTCTTCTCCATCTTAGAGGGAAAATTTGCTTAGTTCCTTAGATGATTTGAGGAGGGAAATGCAAGTTTGGAGAGCATACTATGGTGATATTGGTAGAGTGTTATCTGGGTTGCACGTTCATCACTTCCGTGGGTGCTTGGAGATTCGTAGTTATTACACAATCCCTTTTGTTGTGGTTTATCTTTATGTAGATCTCAAAGGTGATAGGAACAATGATAACTTTACGGAACCCCCTTGAAAAAAGATACATCTTTCAGTTTTTGGAGAAAAATGTTAATTTCTATTAGCGAATCTTTCCTTTTTTTTGAAAAAAATATTAATTTTATTGGTGAATTTTATAAATCACTAGAAATTTCTGGAAAATCCTGGCGAATCTTGACAAAAAATAGGCAAATGCATTAATTACCATGGTGAATCTTTCCTTAAAAAAAAAAATTCCTACGAAAAAGTAAGGGGCTGAGGATGACAGTGATTGACTAGTTTAAGGTGTAGTGCTCGTGTCTATAATTACTTAATTCCTCAATATTTTAAATCAAACATTGAATATTTTAAATCGGCCCTAAATTCTTTTTCACCACCCTTGATTTTATTTATAATCTAACGATTTGGGTTCTATTCTATGGGCCAAAATATACCCATGGATCTCCAATGCCCATGGGGACTGAAATTGCATTTGGTCCATTGATCTCAATGGAGATCAACAACCCAAATGCAATTTTGGGCCTCATGGGCATTGGAGCTCTGTGGGTACACTTTGACATGTAGAATTTAACCCTAGTCGTTAGATTATAAACCGAGATCAACTACCCAAATATAATTTTAGGCTCAATGGTAATTGGAGCTCAGTTGATACATTTTAACCCATGGAATACAACCCCAATCGTTAGATTATAAATAAAATCAATGGTGGTGATTAAAAATTGGTGATATGGCCCTAAAGTAACCAATAGTTATATAATATTATTGGTGAATTAATTTCATTTTCTACTATAACTTATAAAATTTAAGCGAATTTGATCTAATTAGGTATAGAATATTGTGGCAAATTTTTGAGTTTAAAAGTTTAATAAAATAAATGTTTTGGCGATTTAACCAAGACTAAAATAAAATTTTGTAAAAATGTGGCAATTCAAGTCACCTTACATCTTGTATTATTAGCCAAATTTTAAATCCCCAATTTCAAATATTAGCTAATTGGTGAATATTCACCACTAAAAAATCCTTGGATAGTAAATCTATTATGGTGCAAGTTTCCCCATGCTGGCAAGTAATCAAAGGGGTTAATCTAGCAAACAAAATGTTCCTTGAGTGGAGGAGGTGGTGGATACCAACCAAGCTCTACATAGTGATAAAGAGCACTGGGGTCTGGTATAGTGCTTTATGTCTCTAGTTTATGCTTAGTTTAGTCTTTTGTTGTAAGTGTGTGTATATTTAGAGGGAAATTTTGGAAACGAATAGTTGATGGCAATGGAAATATGTTTAACATGGTTATGATAGTAGTAGTTGATGGTTTGTAGCTCCCAAGAGATGTTAGATTTTAGTAGTTTCTTTATTGATGGCTAGTTATGTAATATCTCTTTCATGTGCAAAGACCCCTATAGAACCCCATTATTATATCTAAAAATAATACTTAACAACTATTAGAAAAAAAAGTACTTCTATTTATATCAATAAACCATAAGATGGACAATTAAAATTCATAATTATTAATAAATTTTTATTTAACAAACAATTAGTTTGAAATTCCTAGTTTAAATATAATTATCCAATGATCATAATTCTTAACTTATTATTACGCTGATAAGTGTTCCCTATGTGAGAAGCACATGATGGATTATATAGATAAAGGGTCCAAATTAAAAGGACTACCATGAAATAGATCTAGACCATAGATTTTTGAAACAATACCATAAATGATAAGAAACAAAAAAAATCACTTTACATTTATGACTATTTTAATTTATTTTATCTTATTCCTAACATTTGAAAAGAAAGTAATATTTTTTCTTATTTTATAAAAGATTTTAGAAACAATACTATAAATGATAAGAAAAAAAATGTTCACTTTGCATTTATGACTATTTTAATTTATTGTTGTCTTATTCTTAACATTTTAAAAAAGTAGTAATATTTTTTTCTATTTTATAAAATATATTTGTTTTCTATAATGTTGAGTAAGAAGAAATCTTAATATTACAATTTTCAAATCAATATTACTTAAATATTTTTTACATCTATTTACTATTTGGGTGAGGCATTTGACTTTTTACCACCATAACTATTTTTAAAAATATTGATCATAAAATTTGAAAATTGATGGATAGGATTTAATGTCAAATTGTTGTCAAGTACACCAACTCCATACACATCTTGAATAAGATGTGTTGACATCAAATAGGTTAGGATAAAATTCTCCACATCTTTAAATCAAAAATATTTCCTTAGGGTTAATCTAGGCTAATTAAATAAATGCATACGATTAGACACAAATTAAAATAGATTAAATCAATGACAATTGGGAATGATAAAGCATGTAAAATAATGTTATTTTAGGAAATTGATTTTAAAGAGTGTACTAGGATCTTGTAATGCTTGTTCTCAAATTTAATGTAGACTTGGAAATTTGTACAAGTTGATTCTATGCCTAGGGATCAACTAGACATGCTTGGCCATCGAGACTTTGCCACAAGTCACAATTGGGTTGCCACTACAATTGCCCCTCCTTGGTGGACAATGTTGTTGAATTCATTGACTACAACTGTTCAACACCAAAAAACTTGTGCCAAATTTATCTAACTCTAGCAAAATTGCACTCTTAACAAAAAAATTATTAGCGTGCCTATTGAACCTATAGGTCCAATTGCTAGTTTTAAATACACAAAAAGGAAATTCAATTTATGTGATAAATTGATATGAATATATTATAACTAATTTCTTCTTGAAAATATTATAAAATGCCTATTATAACTCGAAAGTTCTCATAACTGAAATTGTAAGAGGAAAACCTCGAGAATGAAAGAAAAAGATATCTTGGCATGATTTTCTTTTCTAGATGCTTTCTTAGTATGATTTCCTTTTATTATGAAAAGTCCCTAGATCAGCATTCATATCCTTTTATAAACCTAATTTCGAGAAAGAATTTCATTTCCTATTCATGTGCACATTAGTGTTCGAACAGAAAAATATTTTTTTTTATCACATTCCCTTTGAAATTGCGCCCGTTGCAGATGAAGGTGGTTCAATTTTTGTTCACTATGTAGTAAGTTCAAGATTTGTGGGACTAGTAATGACATCACATAATCAATAGTAGCTCAAATCACCCTTTTAATTCCTTTTCCCAAATTACTTCTTTTCTCCTTACTCTTTTCTTTCTTTTGCACTTTTTATTATGATAGTATAGGATTAATGTAGAAATTAATTTAGATATATTTTATGGGCCTAAATTTTAAATCAATCTTGGGTTATAAAGATATATAAGAACCAACACAAGAATACATCTATAATTTAAATAGAATAGTACAAACTAAATCAAATGACTATAAACTCAATTTTCTTAGAAAAAGTTAGGAGTTTCTTAATGGAAAGACCTTTGGTTAACCAAACATTTTTTTTGACGAAAATCATTCATTTTTAAGAGGGATTAAATCATTTCACACGAATTGGTGTGTCTAAATGGGTGACAATATAATAGTGTCCGGCTTTTTAGTATTATTGAGCCACCAAAATTAGTGTTTTTCAATTAGTTTCAATTATACCAAACAAACAATCAAGAATTTGTAAACTAATGAGTTGTGACATTTGTTATGTAAATTCAATTTGTAATTTTTTTGAATTTTGAAAAGAATTATTTCTATCATTTTTATCCATCATTTTATTCTATTATATTTTATTAAGTGACATTTTACCAACATTACATAACTTTTATTACAAATAAAATATTTTCATAATTTCTTGCAATTAGATCTTTAACTCTAATGTCTATAAAACACATTTTTTTGGTAAATTTTTATTCAATATTTATTTATTATTCATTTTTTAATTGGTACTAATGAAGATTTTAGACCTATATTTCACCATATCACATTTCTCTTAGTTTATAGACTAAATTATTTTTTTCTTTTTTAATTAAAATGAGACATCCATGTGAAGGGCAATACTTTTTTTGAGATTTGTCTAACAAAGTTTGTTATTCTTCCTAGTGTCTTGAATAGAGGTCATTATTCTTCGTAAAGGACCTATATTTATTATAAAATTAAAAATATATAATAAAAAACATAATATATTATACTTTTTAGAAAGCTAACACTAAGGGATGCATATTTGTAAAATACCATTTTCAAATGGCTTCATTTGATGCTCTAAAAGGTTAAGTGAAAATTAGTTTTTTCTCACTATTTTGAAAGGTGTAAAGGAGACTCCATTAGAGTTTTGATTTAAGCGTAGGGCGGTTCAATCTAACCCTCTTTGATTGAGCCCCTTTAGGCTTAACTCATGCATTTTTCTAAAAATATGTGGTTTTAGGCAAAATTTGGGATGGCCCACAAGTGAGATATGGCTTTATGCTTCCACCCAAATGTCAAGAACTTGCAAGAGAAAAAATACAATGCACATAGATATATGTAGAAAATAAAGCAACAAAATATTTTATATTATCTTCATGACACAACTTTAAGGAGGTAGCCTCCCAATAGAGCATACACTCCAATTATAAATATCCAAGATACCTTCCACTTGAGAAGTTATTATAATATAGAGTCTTGCTAAAGATAACTAGCACCATCCCATGCATGTAGGATAAATACTTTTATTCTAATTTACTATTTGGACAACTTGCAAAGCATATGCACCCAATATAAGACTAACTAATAGCTAATACCTATAATAGAATAAGGTTGTGTGGCATTTCCACTCCTTCAAAAAGATTTGTCCTTAAATCTTGAAATTAGGAAACTTGGAGAGATTGTTGGTTGGCTCCTATGTGGTATCTTTAGGCTATAGACCCTTCCATTAGACTTTAAAACCTACTTAATAGAATGAGTGTAAAGTTTCTTGGCGTGTTTATCTAATATATCCATTAGTTCTAAAAATATGGATCTCTCTCATCTAATGTGGGTAGATCTATTAAGACTCTTGTAGCCTACCCAATCACTTTATTGAGGAAAGAGGCATGAAAAACTATTTGGATTTTTAAGAGGTTGGGAGTCCAAGTTTGTATGCCACCTCACTAATGTATATCACCACTTGATAAGGGCCATAATTTGTTTTACCAAACTTATGACCCTCCTTGTTACACAAGGATGCCTACTTGTAAGGTTTAAGATGTAAAAATACCCAATCACCAACTACAAAAGTATGATATGTCCAATGCTAATCCACCTATTTCATGTGATTTTGTGCCTGCACCATTATACTTAAGGACATTGGGGACTTGACCTTAGAATAACCTAGAATATAGTAGCCAAAGAAGGTGAGGGATGACTGTAGAGTTCCTTGTATGGGATCATCTTAGAGGCACTATGATAAGTGGTATTATATGTCACACCCCAAAGTTTGACTATGATTTACTTTTTACTTGAACATAATTAGTAGTTAATTATGCATGAATTAATGATTTGACATTATGCGAAAATGTCAGAATAAATCAATGATATCATGAGCTTATGTTTATATGATTAGAATTTAGACATGTAATTATAAGATGTCATGATTATTTATTCACAAGGTTTATGGATTGACTAACAATGCACTAATCCCAGTTTGGTGATTGCAAGTTGTAACTAACAGTGAGCTATAGATAGTTTTGGATGCCTGATTGTTCCCAGAACACATGATTGAAGGTGTGTGGCATAAAGTTCTTGTTGTGTAGAGTTCAAGGAATGTTTGGAGATGGTGGATAGGTCATGTTAACTCATCTAGAAGAAGAACAAGTGATGTTTAATCATTCATGTGCTACAAGTTTCATGTTTTCTTGCTTAAGGGTGACCTATTTCAAATGTGTGTAACGTGTGGATGTTATTTCTTGAAGGTGTTGAAAATGAAGGTAGAACTGCTGCTATAAACTTTAAAATTTTGTGTACATACAAAGCTGAAATAAAGATTAATCTGCTGGCAAAAATAATTTATGTGAGCATTGTGTGTTTGGAAAACAAGTAGATCTTCATTTCCTAATGGAACAAATAATGCAAAGAGTTTATTAGAGATTATACATTCAGATGTTTTTGGACCTATGGATGTTGAATCTTTTGCAAAATCTCGATATTATGTCACATTCGTTGATGGTGTATCAAGATACACTTGGATTTATTTTATGAATGCAAATTCTAAAGTTTTCACTAAATTTAAAAAATTTAAGGCCTTAGTTGAGAAGCAAACAGATTGTAAAATAAAGGTGTTGAGATCAGATAATGGTGGTGAATATTGTTCAAAGGAATTTGATGAATTTTGTAATCATGCAGGTATTGTGAAACAGAAAACAACACCTTATACACCCAACAAAATGGGGTAGCAAAAAGAATGAACTGAACCTTAATGGAAAGAGCTAGGAGCATGTTAAGCAGTGCTAAGCTAAATCAGTGTTTTTGGGCTGAGGCTGTAAGTACTTCTTGTTATTTAATCAATGAACTTCCTAAACTCTCTTCTTCTTCTCCATTCCCAAACCCATCTACTTGTTCTTCAACATGTGCATCTTCTTGCTTATTTGTAATTGTTTCAAAATGCACCGTTTTTCCTTTTTCTTGTTCCTTTGGTTGTTCCTCACCTTCATAAGCTCTAAACTCTCTAAAAATAATATCTCTTGATAAAATCATTTTTTTGGTTAGAGGGTTCCAGAGTTTGTAACCTTTTACATTCTCACCATAACCTGCAACAATGCATTTTTGAGCTTTTGGATCCAGTTTAGTTCTTTTCTCTTTACGCACATGAACAAAAGCCTCACAACCAAATATCCTTAAATGTGAAACAAAAGGTTTTCTTTTTACCCACATTTCATAACGAGTCTTATCTTCAAGAATAGAACAAGGAGATCTATTGATTAAATAACAAGAAGTACTCACAGCCTTAGCCCAAAAACACTGATCTAGCTTAGCACTTCTTAACATGCTCCTAGCTCTTTCCATTAAGGTTCGGTTCATTCTTTCTGCTACCCCATTTTGTTGGGGTGTATAAGGTGTTGTTTTTTGTCTCACAATACCTGCATGCTTACAAAATTCATCAAATTCCTGTGAACAATATTCACCACCATTATCTGATCTCAACACCTTTATTTTACAATCTTTTTGCTTTTCAACTAAGGCCTTAAATTCTTAAAATTTAGTGAAAACTTCAGATTTTGCATTCATAAAATAAATCCAAGTGTATTTTGATACATCATCAATGCATATGACATAATATCAAGATTTTGCAAAAGATTCAACATCCACAGGTCCAAAAACATCTTAATGTATAATCTCTAATAAAATCTTTGCATTATTTGGTCCACTAGGAAATGAAGATCTACTTTATTTTCCAAACACACAATGCTCACAGAAATCATTTTTGCCAATAGAATAATCTGAAATATAGTCAACCATTTTTTATTAATAATGGTCCTAAGACCTTTTTCACTGATGTGGCCCAATCTATGGTGCCACAACATACATCTATTTTCAATGTCTATTACATTAGCTGAATTATTCAAAGTAGATGCATTTAATCTAAACAAGTTTCACGTCTGAGATCCTTTAGCAACCACCCAATTCCCTCTCACCAACCTGCAACTAGACTTATCAAATGTCACATTCATTCTGGAATCATTTAACTTTGATACAGAAAGTAGGTTTCTTGCTAGTCCTGGAATATGCAAAACATCATGAAGGGTTTTAACCCTTCCATCACTGAAATACAACTTTACCTTTCCTTTGCCAATTATTTGTTTTGTACTCTTGTCACGAAGGAAAACTTCACCTCCGTCATATCCTGAATATTTTGAGAACCACTCCTTTTTGGGAGTCATATGGTCCCATGGGACCCTATTCGTACTACTAACATCATGCTGACTGGGCATATTGTGCATAAGTGGTGCTGATTGGGCTGGCACTAACGTCATCAAACTTTGACTTTGACCAGCGAATATAAATATTTTAAATCAGACTTTGTAATCTTTTAAACCTCCTTTTTAATTGATTTTGGAGTTTGCATGTGTGGCGTGGAAAATAATAAAATTATTTTGAAAACATTTTTTATATCTGCCGGTCAAAGTCAAAGTTTGATGACATCAGTGCCACCTATGCATAGTATCCTAGTCAGCATGATGTCAGTAATACAGATAGAATCCCATGGGGCCATTTTTAGCCCTAGGAGGGCATTTTCTTCTGGGGGGCATAACTTTCACATACGGTATCAGTTTTTGGACTTCTTATAAGTGTCGAAAAGGTCTCTCTGAGAACTATGCAGTGATGCAAGTTTGGTTGTCATATTTTTATATTTGTGTCAGAATTTAGTGCCTTGAAGCCAAGCATTGCTCCAAGACAGTTTTATGCTCATAACTTTTGCATACAATCGGATTTTCAATTTCGGATAGGCATTGGAGAGCTATTGTTGTGTACTACAAATTGGATCATGTAGATTTTTAGTTTGGTGTGCAGAGAGAGTTTGATACTTGTTTGATCACCTATGGGAGCCAGATATTCAGGGTGCATAATTTTATGAGAGCATTCAGATAAATTTTTCAGCACAAAATTGTGAAAGTGCATAACATTGCTATGTGACCATCAACATGGTATAGCAGGTTTTTAGATTTGGTGCTTCCAATTATAGGTTTATAGGTGTTTTCAGAGTTTGAGCTTTGATGGAGACAGGTACATAGGTTGTCTTCTGGTTTGAGGACATGATTGATACATGTGTGAGACTTGGAGTCTTTTTTAGTGGGAGTTGAGTACATGTATAGTGTTGATGATGATTATGGTGTCATGGATATGCAGGTACACTTTTGCATTGGCATGACATGATCATGTATGTGATTGACAGGTATGGGCTATGATGTTTGATTCATGATTATAGGTGGTGTTATGGTGTAGTTTTAGGAGGTTGTTCTTATCTCCTGGATGCTTGATTAGTTTCTTGATTATGGTTACTTGTGTTGTGGACTTATTTGGCAAATCGAACCTAGTGTTGATTTAGTGTTTGAGTCTTGGAGTCTACAGGTTGTCTTATTTGATATCTTAGTTTGCATGTTACTAATGTGATGATGAGTTTGCATGTTACATGTGTTTTGGATCTTTGAGCTATGTAGTTTTTTGGATTAGATACCCCTTGGCTACAGTGAGATGACTCGTATGTGGACTATCTTTATCCACGAGATTGATTCAGTGTTTATGCAAACTTTGTTAGTTGGCCTTGTTTGTGGTCATTTGTACATTGGTATGTTGTATTGATATGAGAGGATGGGTGATTAGAGTGCCTAGATAGTCATTTATTGGGACTTATAGCATGTTAATCATGATGTCATGGATAGCTTGGATACATGGTTTTTATGTGAGCTTTTGACAGTGATGGTTTTATCTTCTTAGTTTGGAGATCATGGTTTTACTTTACCTTTTGGGAGTTGTTGGTGTTATAGCAAGATTCTTTGATTGAGTTGGGGCCATGGATGATCTTCATTTAGGAGATGGTTACTTTGTTTCCATGTATAGCTCAGTGCCATGATCCAGTGTGAGCTTTGGCAGTGATATGGATTCATCATTAGTGATGGATGATCTTCTTCAATGGTTGTGGATGTCTTGGAGAGGCTCTTGGATTATGATTATTATTTCAGTGAGAGTACTTTGACATCCTAAGTTCTATTGTTAGTAGATGGTTATCTTCATGTTGTTAGAGATTTTAACATCTTGGTTTACCATGGAGGAGTTTTGGAGTCTTTGGTTGAGGTGTCAGTTTATGACTTGTCAGTTTGACATGTTGATCCTTTGTTTAAAGAGATATAGATATTGTGTCTTGATGTACTCTTGATCGCGCATTGGAGTTTTGACATGATATAGGTTCTCTTGAGACAGATGTGTGCATTAGTGCATGTGATTGCCTTGGAGGAGATGGTTAGATATTGATGTCATGATAGGCTTCTTAATTATGCAGATGTGTAGTAGGAGCATTGACAGTGATCTTGTTGGATCTCTTGGTATTGAGTACATTGATTATGTGCTTGGGAACTTCATGATAGTGTAATGTTGCATTTGGAGTTTAGCATGGATTGATCATGGAGGTACTCTTGGATACTTGGAGACTTAGGTGAGGCTGGAGTTCTCTTTGGATTACAGACACTTGTTGAGATGATTACTCATTAGAGGTTTCAGTAGATAGACCGAGGAGCCTACACCTGGATATGGACGTGAGTTCATTTTGACCTAGAGGAGATTGTTCTTAGAGAGAGTCTTTGTGACTTGGCATATCCTGGAGGGGCATTCTCATTCCCCACTCTTGGTCTACTCAGTGTTTATCATCTATAAGGTATTGCCCATACTTTCAGATGCATTTTGCTTTATGTTTTATCTTCTCATGGTTATGGAACTTGAGCTATGGTTATTAGTTCTAGAGGGTTCATTTGAGGGACATTGGCATGGTTATCTCTTTGTTCATATGGTTTGATTTATGATTTCCATAACGAGGAAGTTAGGAGATGTGATTGGGCTTATTCCTGGTTATGGAATGATTATGAGTTTAATCTTCCTTGATTAGAGAGGCTTACATCCATGTTGGTTACATGATATATGTTCATTTGATCTATGAGATTAAATGATTGGGTTTTGTTGAGGCTTTTCATTTTGGAATGTAGAGGAGATCATACTTGACATAGCTTTGCACTTTGAGGTGTTGGTAGGACATTATGATTTACAGGTTTTCTCCCTTTGTCTTATGGCTACTTCCTGGAGGATCATATTGATATGGTTGGACTTGGGATAGTTATGGTGAATTGTTGTGAGATAGTATGCAGTGATTTATCTTGCATGTGTGGATCATTGTGATTGTTCTTGATACTACATTGGCTTGTTGTTTAGTCACACCTTGGTTTGAGTGTTGATTGGTAGATGTGGTATGCCTTGGATCTATTTTCAGATTTGGCATTACCCATGCAGTGGGAGTTCCTGGATGTATGTGTTCTTCATTGACATGTTTTATATATGGAGCTTATTATTACAGTATATGGGTTTGATATGTTGTTGGCATGAGTTTACTGATGTTGTTGATACCTATGAGGTATGGATGGTTGGATGTATTAGCATATGTTGTGGTGCTATTTCCAGTCATGTGGGTTTTTTACCTTTGATAGCTACTCAGAGCTTTTGTTATCACTTGGATTTGATGCTAGTGTTCTTTGGATTGGTGCATCTTCACCTTGGCATGTTCCTTTTCTTCCCTAGGTGGCACATTGGAGGATGAGAGGAGTTCTTGCTTGAGATGGTGGTTACTTTGATTTTATTGCAAGTATCTTGATGGAGCATGAGAGCATGTTGGAGATTCATGTGGTTTCATGTTTGCCTACGATGATGTATTTCATTGATTGACCCTTATGCAATGTATACAACAAGTGAGAGAATGTTGGGAAAAAGGTGTTGTTCACCTTGCATAACATTAATTAATTTAATTATGTAAAATAAATATTCTTTTGTGGTGCATCTTAAGTGAGGTTTTTAGCCACATTAAATATTTATTTGGTATCACTTGTATATCAACTACAATTTGGTATCAGAGCTTCCAAAGCTCATGCAAAAACCAAGCACACTTAAATTGAGAACACTGAACTCAAACAAAGTCCAAGCTTTGAGTTAACTGCCCCTTCATGATGTGGGTGCCCAAGATGGCTAAATATAGTTGTCCCAACATCAAACTTATCACCAAATAAAAGCAACATAAAAAACTCTTCCATTTGGGCGTTCATATTTACCCAATGAGTTTCTGATAACTAAAGTGACCAAGACACATCAATTTCATGCAAACAACATGCAATATTGATGTTTCCAAGGTTATTTCTGAAATATCTTGTTATATACATGCAAGTGACATGCAAACACCGGATCCAACATGCAACTGATATCCATTACCCGAAATACTGAGATGTACCATCATGCAACTTTTGAGAGTTGGAGTGTCCTACAAGTAATATCTTAAAATAGACATGCAACTGACATGCAAGCATTTTTAACATGCAACTAATACCCATTTCCTGAATCACTGAGATGTACCATCCTACAACTTTCTTTAGTTGGAGTGTTCTGCAAGTAAACTCACAAAACTTACATGCAAGGTCATACAAGTACATAGGAATGACATGCAACAACATGCAAGCACATGCAAGTGACATGCAACAACATGCAAGCACATGCAAGTGACATGCAACAACATGCAAGGTCATACAAGTCCATATGAGTGATATGCAACAACATGCAAGCACATGCAAGTGACATGCAACAACATGCAAGTCCATATGAGCAACATGCAAGAACATGCAAGTCCATATGAGCAACATGCAACAACATGCAACAACATGCAAGTAACATGCAAGTAACATGCAACAACATGCAAGTACATGCAAGCTACATGCAAAAATATGCAAGTCCATGCAAGCTATTCTGACCACATGTAAGCAATATCCAATTCATGCATCTCTAACACTATAGTTAACTCCAACATTATATCCATGCAAGTTGTCTTTGTTGGAAACAAGGCAGATAACTGAGAGGGGGGTTGAATCAGTTATCTCAAAACTTTCTTACTTTTACTTCATTTTCTTACCTTAACATTCAGTAATACATGAAAGAATAAGCAACCATAAGAACTGAAATGAAATCAACACTCATAACACAAGGATTTTTACATGGAAACCCTGTTAAGGGAAAAACCATGGGGTGATTAACCCAAGATTGTATTCTCTGTTAAAAGAATAAAGAAGTACAAATGGCACTTGCCAGTTAGGGCTCACTGCCCGAGCATACTGCTCACAAGAGGCTCACTGCCTACTAGAGACTTACAAATGATGACAATGTGTTTGACCTGATGAACAACATCCACATATGCAAGAATTTAGTTCCAGTTAGGCTCAGTATACTGATCTAGCACATTTCATTCTTCCTCTGCTTAGTATCACTCTTCTGTCACATTCGAGCTTGGATTACTTTCTTCGCACTTCTCTACTTTTCTTCGCACTTAATATATACTCCAATCATCTTTTTCACATTCATAAGCTTGAATCCATTGGGTATATATATCCGCATCAAGGATTTCAAACAACTTTCTAGTCGGCAACAAGAACACTTGAGATATTTGCAAGATATTGTTCTGTCGACTGAATTCATACTTGATAGATAATGCACACAAAAAACTTAGGCATAGAAATCATTACCTATGTCGGCCAAAAACATATAACACCTCAAGTTACTTGATCAACACCTCCTGCACATCCAGATTGAGGTTTGATACACTGTTGGCCAGTTCTTCCTCTGTCTGCACTGTCTAACTAAAGTCTGATACTCAGATGCTTATATCTTTCACATGATCTGTCATCAAAGGCTAAATCTCTGGAATACAATAGTTCAGATACTCCTTATAAGTCACCCAAATCTGCAACATGTTGGGTTTCACCATCAGAGAGTTCCAGACCCAATCTGTCGGACCCTATCATATGCTCTATTCTTGACTACCAGATCAACCTATCTTCAATCTGACTTCCGGTATGAGAAATTTATGCACTGTGGATGTGTGGGATATACTTTGTTGCCATCAATGACAACACTTATGAATCCTAGCAGTGTCTCTTGCCAACAATCTCCTGCTTTGGCATTGATGGCAACACTTAGTGAAAAATGACTAAGTGTTGCTGTAACTCCCCCTTTGTTTGTGCTCCATTTTTCCACACTGCTTATCGGTGCTTCGTTAATGTTGGATTCCTCATTTTTCACTACTCTTTACTCCCCCTTTGAAATCAATGGCAAAGGGTGGGATCCACAAACCAAAAATGTGCAAAAATTATTATATAAGGCCGCATATGTACATACAATCCATAAGAGAAACTTACATATACTTAAGTATATCTACAAATGTAATCTTCAATTGTACAAGCTCTGTGTCCCAACTTCTCTTCATCCTATCCAAAATGGAGATGTGTCCACTCAACAAAAATGCATATGCTTCTGCCCTCTTCAAATCTGTTGGATCACTGGTCCAGGCTGTACTTAGAGCATCTGCTAAAGCATCATGCATTGCCTCTAACTTAGGGATGATTATCCCTCTGAGTTCACCCATTCTATCCATTATATTCTTCTTCTCTTTAACCAGTTTCTTTATTTCATTTATTATAACAACTACTTGGCATTCTTGACTTATCAGAGAGACGGTGAGAGGATCAAAATTCTGAGATAGATTTGTCAATTTTCCTTCTTGTTCTTTCATTTTCTTCTCAATGTCCTCTGCAACTTTGGACCAAGATAAACAAAATTTATATATGTCTCCACCATCCTTAAGAGCGTTTTCAATGCTCTTTATGCCAATGTCTAGGGTTTTTCTATCATTAACAATTATCCCTTGTACCTCACTGAATCTTTTTCCCAAGACCTCATTCCAAACCTTAGTTTCTGTTGATTTTTCTAAAGACTCAAAATGTGTATTGACAGAATTAACTAAGTTCTTCAAGTTACCAGATGGAGAAGTAGATGGATCCTTCTGATATGAGGGCATAATCTTTTCTAGCACTCCAGATGTGATACTCAACAATTCACAATCCTCCATATGAGATTTCAGGAGTTTTTCTTTGGCTTTGGCCTGAGCAAAGGATGCTATCTTCATTAGCTGAACCAGAGAGAGTCTAGATTTAGTGGTCCTTGCATCATCACTAGTTCATCTAATTCCACAACTTCCTTGTCGAAGAAACTTTTCACTGCTTCTGCAATGTCTCTTGTATTCTCCTCTTCCTTTCCTTTGGGGGCATCCGGACTGGTTTGCTTGTTGCCACCAGTAGTATTTGTTTCTTCTTTCTGCACTTCCTCTTCCGGAACAGAGGAGTCTAAGGCCTCATATTGCTCTTCACCAATTTTCTTTAATCCTTCGACATCCATGTTAGATGGCTCTTCATCAATTTTCTTTAATCCTTTAACATCCATGTCAGAAGGCTCTTCATTTGTTTCCTCTACAATGGGAAGATTTAACCTTTTCAAGGCACTCTAGAGAATTTATTTTGTCTCATTAGCTATTTGGTAAGTTTCTCCAAGCATAAGCTTATTCATTCTGGACTTGCTCCAGAATTCTTCTTTGGCATCCTTGAAAACCATGTCCATTTATTTTTGAGTGATAGATGGACATAATTGTATCACTATCTGTTCTCGGATCTCCAAGTCTTTTGCTTTTGCACTTTCTTTTCTTAATTCCAAAACTTCTTCTAAGCTCGTAGGAATTAAGGAAATTATTTCAATGAAAGCTTTGTTATAAATGTTCAGGTACCTTACCGTTGCTTCCTCAAGAATTCTCTTGTCTGCATCATTGTACTCATCATAGAATTCTATTACCGGCTATATGTTTCCATCCACAGTGACTGCTTTAATGATGTCTTCAATTGAGAGAGTGGGTCTCTCAACAAACTCTTCTATCTTATGCTCCTCATCAGTCTTGTCATTCTTGGAAGGTTTGTTCCTAGCTTTCTTGAATTCTCTGACCTCTACATCTGATTCTGTCTCTTCATCATCCTTAAGGCTCACATATGTTCTTGTGGCCTTAGACTTATTTCTCTTTTCTCTTTTAATAGATGGTTTGGTTACTGGTTTGGTAATCTTTGAGCTTTTCGGACAGACAAAGGCAGAACTCCTGGTAGATCTTGTCTAGATAGAGGCTTCCACCAGAATGCTTTCTTTCTTTGCTTCTTCCCTTTCCTTTTCAATTTTCTCTATTCTTTCTCTATTTACATTTACTGCCTCCTTTTTTATGCCAAACTTCTTAGCAAGTTCTTCAACCTCCCTTCTCACTTTTCTCTTTGTTTCAGGCTTCCTTAATTCAACATGTATTTTTATGTTTAGCTCCTCAAAGGTGCCAAACCTTTCTGCTTCAGTGTCCTTGGGTTGGCTTAGCAAGTGTTGAACATATACTTCCAATATTTTTTCATCAACTTCATAACCCATGGGCATTACCCATACAGTTATTGGCTCAACTGCCTCCATTAGGCATTGATCTGTGTCAACCATGAAGAAAATTGTGTCTTTGTATTTCTATACTATTAATTTTGGTATTCTTTCTCTTGCATGCATCATGCTCTAGAAATTCTTGAAGTACCCCTAGAGAGCTGTCTTTTGGGTTTGTGCATCACCGAGTCCATACAAATAATCTCTGATTTGAATTGCAACAGGTCTATCATTTGTCTAGATCAGACCTTTTGATCTCGATAACTCATTCATGTAATAGAAGAACAGACACAACACCAGATTGCCATACTTGAAAAAAAAATTCTTATCTTTCTTAATCTTCTATAGATTCTCCATCAGTTGATTTAATAGAAGCTCACACAAATCGTAATCTGCATTTTCTTTCACCATCTGATATGCAGTATAAATTATTGTACCGGATACAGAATTTTCCCTACTTAAGTGGTAAATCTTGTAACCAATTATAATTGATGCAAACTTGACATCCAAATCAGTAATGTCGTCTATAGTCATTGCCCTCTTGTCATATTTTGATCTGGTGGCTTATGTTACGGTTTGATTTTTCATAGATTTGAGTGCAGGCAACCCACCAATTGAGTGCAATCTGGTTATAGCCTTGATGGCATATTTGGTTATCTTAAATGGACTCATTAACCACATAAAGTTATCATGCATCCTACTTAACACATACTGGACCCATTCGTCCTCTGCAAAAGTCAAGAAATGCATGCAATATGCAAAGTGCTTGTCTTTTAGGGCCTTGAATTCTGGTTTGAGATCAAAATTCTCACTTATTAATTGTTTACGCTATATTTCCATCAATTCTAAGTCTCCAAAGTCTTCAATGTTTGCATGAATGTAAACCCTAATATCTTCTACATGCAGAACACCGTACAGGATACGGGAAAACGCACCCAAGGGATCAACTTCTATAGATTTGTGAGGGTGTTTCTTGAATTTTGGTCTCGGCCTCTTAGTGACATTCACAACCATAGGAGTAGCCATTCTAGCAACGAAATTTGGAGAAATTTTGTACAGAAGAAATACCTTTTTCACCTTAGGGTTTGTTGCAACTACCGGAGCAAATTTTTGCTTGATTTCAATCTTTAGCTTTAACTTGAATAATCTGCAGGATCTCTTCTCAGAGCTCTTCTCTCTTCTTCATGAGTGCAAAGTGTTGTAAATTATGAATGGAAATCCTTTTATCCTTGCACAAAAACCTAATTCCCCATTGCAATAAATGCACACTTTAAGTCATTCGGTTACCCTGTTTTGAGTGAATTTTTCATGAATCATTGTGCGGATCTTCAAATTATCATTTAAGTGAGTTGACAACATAACTTTAGCCTTTCAAAACATGCCTCTAAATCTGCCGATCATAAAATTGCATTTTTAGATCATACCGGATCTGTTTGGTAATTCTGGTTTTACCGGATAGCTGTCAGAACCTGATCTACTCATAACTTCTTCAAATCAATGTGTGGATTTCTCAAAATTTAACTAAATAATTTTTAGATCAACCTCCAAAAGCTCTTTAATCCATAACCTCTGATTCTTACTCAATGTGCCGAATTTAGGCACTTACTAGCTAGCTGGGGGAATTTGATCTTCTTTGCAGCTCCCCCTGAGCCAGAGCTCACCCTTTTTAATTTCTGGAAGGATTATCAGCACCGGATTTCGGTGCAGACCCTGTTGCAAGTATCGGCCTAAACAGTGTTGTCATTGATGTCAACATACTTTTGTTGCATTGATGATAAGGATTGGATTAGCAGTGTGCTGAGGATATTGAGAAAATTAGTCCTAATCAAGAATAGAAAAGAACAATGAAGACAGTAAGATAAAGATCCCAGCTAAGATGTGTTGGCAAGAGACATTATGGCTTCATGATTGTTGTCATTGATGGCAACAAAGTTCATCCCACACATCTGCAGGACATGGTGTGCCTTTACCGGAAGTCAGTTTGAAGAATACTTTGGTCTAGTAAACAAGAACAAAGCATGCAGCAATGTCTGACAGTCAGGTCCAGATGTCTTAGAGAAAGTATCTTTGTAAAGTACGGACTTGGGGAAGTCAAGAGGAATACCTTTACTGATAGATTCCAGGGATTGAGCCTCCGGTGATGAAAGAGTGAAGAGATATGAGCATCTAAGTATTGGGGTCCGATTTGGTAGAGTAGATAGAGGAAGAACTGACCGACAGAGCATTAGAATTATTCCGGATGAGATATTGATGGTGATCAAGGTTCTTAAGGTATCATTCATGATTGGTTGACATAATTGATGACTTCTATAAGCATCTCCTTGATATGCATCACTTGATAAGTAAGCATTCAGCCGACAGATCAGAGTTTGGATAAATATTGACTATTCCGGATGTTGACTAGAAAGTGGATGAAATCCTTGGTGCGGATATATATACCAGATTGATTTCAGTATGAAGGTGTGTGTTGTGTGTTATGGTGTGCGAATAAAATTAGAAGAGCAGTGTGAAAGCAGTAAGGCAGGTCCGGTATGTGAAAGGACAGTAGCACAAAAGAAGAGGAAGAATGAAGTGTAGTAGATCAGTATACTGAGCCTAACCAGAACTGAACTCTAGCATATGTGGATGCTTCTCATCAATTCAAGTATCTTGTTACTCACTTTATAACTTGTAGACAGTGAGTCTCTTGTAGGCAGTGAGCCTCTTGTGAGCAGTGTGCTCGGGCAGTGAGCCCTAATTGGCAAGTGCCATTTTGTATTTCTATTCTTCTAACAGAGAATACATTCTTGGGTTAATCACCCCATGGTTTTCTCCCTTAACAAGGTTTCCACGTCAAAAATATTGTGTCATGTGTACTGAGTTTATTTCTTCTTTCATGTTCATTTAAGCTTATATACTGTACTAGTTGCTAAAGGAGAACAGAAAGTTAAATTAATTAAGATAACTGATTCACCCCCCCTCTCAGTTATCAACAATTGGTATCAGAGCTAGGTTCCCCCAAACAGAGCCTAACAGCTTGAGGAAGATCTGGGAATTCAAATGGATGTGTATGATATGAGGGAACAACTTCAGACTGCCCTAGATGATCTTGACCAATCTAACTCTGAAGTCAATGAATTGAAGGAAAGACTCAAACAGGCTGATGATTTCATAAATGAACTAAAAGGGAAATTGAGTATCTCTATGAAAAAAAGAAAGGATCTACTTCAGCAATTGGCAAGTCAAAGTGAAGCCAATGATACAAATGAAGACCTAAAGGAGAAAACCAAGTTATGTGAAAAGTTATCAAAAGAGATCATTATGGTAAGACATGAAATGGAATCAGAAGTTATAAAATTCACTCAAGAAATTGAAGAGAAAAGAAAAACTAAAGATGATCTAAGACAATCTCTCAAAGAGAAATCAGAAGATTGCCACAAAATGGATAGAATAATCAAGCATCTAGAATCTGATCTTGAAGAAGCTAGAGATAATGAAGAACAACTTGAGAATCAGGTTGACACTCTTAAAAGGGATCTTCAAACAGAAAATGAATACAAAGAGAAATTCAAGATAAGCTCTATTCAAATTGAAGTTCTTCAAAGCCAAAAGAGAGTAGATGACAAGCAAGGCTTGGGGTATGAAAAAGGTGAAAGCTCTAGATCTGGTCAGAAGAAATCCAGATCAGAAAATCCAAGAAACAGGCCTAGAAGACCTCTGGTAAGGCAACCAAATGCTCAAAGATATCCTTCCTTCAATGGATACTGCCATAATTTCAATAACTTTGGTCATAGAGCTAATCAGTGCAGAAAAAGAATGAATCAGACTAATTCATCCTTCTTCAGACAGTGCTTCAACTGCAAAAGGTATGGTCAAAAATCTCATGAATGTAGAAATATGCAAATGAACAACTCATTCAATGGTAGATGCTTTACATGCAATAGAGTGGTGCATATGGCTAATCAATGCAAATCAAGAGGATATCAGTCAAAAATGCAAAGAAATGTTGTTTGCTACAATTGCAATAGATCCGATCATATTATCAAATTCTGCAGAAGCAAAAATCAGGATAAAAGGAGTCTGGTACATCATAATCAGAATCAAGACAAAGGAAAAGGGAAAGTGAATGCGGATGAGGTTCAAAGGGGGATGAACAAGATTTGGGTAAAGAGGAGTACAAAGAATGTTGAGGATGGATCTACACTAGAATCTGGTGCTGATATTCCTTCCAGAAATTAAAAAGATGAGCTCTGGCTCAGGGGGAGACACAAAGAAAAACATTTTCCCCCAGCCAGTTAATTGGTGCCTGAAATTGGCACAAGGAACATTGCAGATTAAAGGGTTCACAGAGGAACATCTAAATAAGGTTTGATAAAGAGATGGAAGATCCGCAAGTGGGTTTGAATAGGTTAATCTTCCAAGACTAATCCGGTTCAACAGTCATCTGGTAAGAAGTAGGTTTTTCACAGTTAGATCCTATATGACTCAACTAAGGAATCTTGATCTACGGATAGATGAAATGTTTGGGGAAAGGAAGATAGATTGTCAATCATCACCAAGAACAACTCTAAATTCTTCTTAGTGATTCGGAAAAGATTTTTCTCAGAATAAAGAAAACAAGGCAAACCAGAATGACTTGAATTACGCATTTATTACAATATGAAATTAGGGTTTGCAGAGAAATATAAGGGTTCTGTTATTGAACATTTGCTCATTTTACATTCGAGAAGAAAAGGAAAGGAGCTCTGCAGCAAACTGCCTCAAGCTCATCAAAGATCAACTGCAGAAGTCGATCCATCCAGCAATCTGATCTGGTTCACATCGTGAACCCTAAAAGCGTAAAAGGTATTTTCCGCTCTTGAAAACCTCTCTCTGAATCTTTAAGATGGCTACTTCGAATGTTGTGAAGATTTCTGATAGGCCGCGCCCTAAATTTAAAAAACATCCCTACAAATCTCTAGAAGTGGATCCCTTAGGCGCATTTTCCAGCATTCCACATGGGGTTTTGCATATTGAAGACATTAGGGCATATGTTCATGTGAACATTGAAGACTTTGGGGAATCCAAGCTGGTAGACATCTATCACAATCAGTTAATAGATGACACATTTGAACTAAAACCTTAGTATAAGGCTATCCGGGAAAAACATTTCGGTCAGTACATCCATTTCCCCTGTTTTGAAGAAGATGAGTGGGTTCGGTATGTGTTGAGCAGAGTGCATGATAACTTCTTATGGTTGAATAGACCATTCAAGATCACCAAGGATGCAATTAGGGCAGTAACTGGTTTACACTCTTCCGGAGAGATACATGTTCTCAAATTTGTCAAAAATCAAACTGTGAGTGAGGCTACCGGATCAAAATTTGATAAGAGAGCAATGACCATAGAAGATATCACTGATCCGGATATCAAGTTTGCATCTATGTTAATTGGCTATAAGATATATCACTCGAGCAGGGAGAATTCAGTATCTGGAACTGTTGTGTATATTGCTTATGAAATGTTGAGAAAGAATGCAGATTATGATCTCTGTGAACTCCTTCTGAGCCAACTGATGGAAAACTTACAGAAGATCAAGAAGGACAAAAAGAACTCTTTTAAGTATGGTGGACTGATATTGTGTTTGTTTTTCTACTTTATGAATGAGCTGCCCGGATCCAGTGGTTGGGTATGGCAGAATGACAGACCTGTTGCAATTCAAATCAGAGATTACTTGCATGGGCTTGGAGATGCTAAGGCAAGAAATATAGCTCTATGGGGTTACTTCAAGAACTTTCAAAATATGATGCAAACCAGAGAAAGAATTCCCCAATCATTGGTTGAGAAGTACAAAGATATAGTGTGTTTCATGGTAGACACTGATCAATGTCTAATGGAGGCAGTGGAGCCAAGGACAGTCTGGATCATGCCAATGGGGTATGAAGTAGATGAGAAAATTGTAGAGCTGCATATCCAACATCTGCTGAGTTAGCTCAGAGACCCTAAGGCAGAAAGGTTTGGAACCTACCAAGAGCTGAGTGTAAAAGTTCATGTGGAACTTAGACAACCTAAAATCAAGAGGAAAGTGAGAAGGGAAGTTGAAGAAGTCACCAAGAAATATGGAATATCAAAGGAGGCACTTGATGCAAAAAGAGAAAAGATGGAAAGAGCAGAAAAAGAAAAGGAAGAAGTAGAAAAAGAAAGTGCTCTGGTAAAAGCCCCCTCCCGGACCAGATCCTCTAAGAGCTCTGCACCTGCAACTGCTAAAAGCTCAAAGGCATCTAAACCGAAAGCAAAATCATCCAGTAAAACAGAGAAGAGAACTAAGACAAAGGCAACAAGATCCTATGCAAGCCAGAAGGATGATGAAGAAATAGAATCTGATGAAGAAATCAAGAAGATGAAGAAGAAGAAGAAAACATCCGGTGAACCATCTACCCATGAAGGCAAGGAAGAAAAGGTAGAAGAATTCATTGAAAGGCCTACTCTCCGCATTGATGATGTAGTCAAGGCAGTTACTGTGGATGGAAATCTGCAACCAATAACAGAATTCTATGATGAATATAATGATGCAGATAAAAAGATTTTGGAGGAAGCAACAGTTAAGTACTTGAACATATACAATAAAGCATTTATTTAAATCATTTCTCTAATTCCCAAAAGTTTAGAGAAAGAACTTGAAATGAGGAAGAACAATGCTCAAGCAAAAGATCTAGAAATCCAGGAACAAATTGCTATCCAACTTTATCCCTCCATCACTCCAAAGCAAATTAACATGATCTTCAAAGATTGCAAGGATGAGTTCCGGAGCAAAGATAGAATGAATCAGCTTATGCTTGGAGAAACTGATAAAGTGGCAAAAGAAATTGAAGAGATCCTCAGGAATGCCTATAAAAGATTCAATATTCCTGTCATAGAGGACTTAGGTGATGAAACCTCTGCCATGGATGACAAGGAAGAAACTACTGAGACAATGGCAGAAGAGGCAAAGGAAACTTGTGAAGAGAAAGCTAAGGACTTAGATTCCTCTGCTCCAGTAGAGGAAGTTCATGAAGAAGCAAACATCTCTCCTCCAGTTTCCCCTGCAGACTCCGGATATAAACAAGAAGAAAGAATAAAAGAAAAATCCAGTCAAGAAGAACAAGTAAAGGGAAGAGAAGAAGATCAAACAGAAAAGGCCACAGATGATAGTGGTAAGGTTGCAGAAGGAGAGAAAACTCTGTCTCTGGTAAGAGACACAACAGAAGCAGTCAAAAATTTCTTAACTAAAGAAATGATGGAGATTGATGAACCGGAGTTACTTCAAGGACCATTTGACTTTGATTCTCTCTCCCCGGTTCAAAAATGAAGATAGCATCCTTTGCCCAAGTAAAGGCTAAAGAGAAACTTCTAAAGTCTCACATGGAAGACTGTGAGCTGTTAGAAATTGCATCCAGTGTGCTTGAAAAGATCATGCCATCCTTTCAGAAGGATTCCTCAGCTTCTTCATCCGGTAATCTCAAGTCTCTTGTTAGTTCTGTCAGCACTCATTTTGAATCTTTAGAGAAATCAGCTGAGGTGAAGGTTTGGAAAGAGTTTTTGGATAAGAGATTCTCTAAAGTACAAGGTCTAATAACCAATGACAGGAGAGTTATGGATATTGGAATAAAGAGCTTAGAAAATGCTCTTAAAGATGGCGGAGATATATATAAATTTTGTCTATCCTAGCCTAAAGTGACTAAGGACATTGAGAAGAAAGCAAAAGAGCAAGAGGATAAACTGTCAAGTTTATCTCAAAGTTTTGACCCTCTCTCCTCTTCCATAGTAAATCAAGAGTGTCAGACTATTATAGTCACAAATGAAATAAAGAAGCTTGAGAAGGAGAAGAAAAATAGAATAAACAGGTTGAATGAACTTAGAGGGATAATTATCCCTAAGTTAGAAGCCATGCATGAGGCTCTAAGTGATGCTCAGACCATAGCTCGAACCAGTGATCTGACAAATCTGAAGAGGGCAGAAGCTTTTGCATTCCTATTGAGCGGTCACATCTTAATTTTGGACAGGATGAAGTAGAGTTGGGCAACAGAACTTGTCTAGCCGAAGACAACTTTTGCAGATATACTTCAGTATATGTAAGTATAGCATATATATATACTTATGCGGCTGAGTATAGATTGTTTTTGGGAAATTTTGGTGTGCGGACCCTACCCTTTGCCATTGATGTCAAAGGGGAAGTGAGGAGCAGTGAAAAATGTGGAATCCAGCTAAGGGGAAGCTCCGGTAAAGTGTACATTAGAACAGAGCATCAACAAAGGGGGAGTGTAGTATAACACTTAGTCATTTTTCACTAAGTGTTGCCATCAGTGCCAAAGGGGGAGATTGTTGGCAAGAGACACATTATGGCTTCATGATTATTGTCATTGATGGCAACAAAGTTCATCCCACACATCCACAGGACATGGTGTGCCTTTACCGGAAGTTAGTTTGAAGAATACTTTGGTCCGATAAGCAAGAACAGAGCATGCAGCAAGGTCTAACAATCAAGTCCGGATCTCTTAAAGAAAGTATCTTTGTAAAGTGCAGACTTGGGGAAGTCAAGAGGAATACCTTGACTAATAGATTCCAGGGATTGAGCCTCCGGTGATGAAAGAGTGAAGAGATATGAGCATCTAAGTATTGGGGTCTGGTTTGGCAGAGTAGACATAGGAAGAACTGACCGACAGAGCATCAGAATTATTCTGGATGAGATATTGATGGTGATCAAGGTTCTTAAGGTATCATTCATGATTGGCCAACATAATTGATAACTTCTATAAGCATCTCCTTGATACGCATCACTTGATAAGTAGGATTCAGTTGACAGATCAGAGTTTGGATAAATATTGACTATTCCGGATGCTGACTAGAAAGTGGACGAAATCCTTGGTGCGGATATATATACCAGATTGATTTTGGTATGAAGGTGTGTGTTGTGTGTTATGGTGTGTGAATAAAAGTAGAAGAGCAGTGTGAAAGCAGTAAGGCAGGTCCGGTATGTGAAAGGATAGTAGCACAAAAGAAGAGGAAGAATGAAGTGCAGTAGATTAGTATACTGAGCCTAACCGGAACTAAACTCCAGCATATGTGAATGCTTCTCATCAGTTCAAGTATCTTGTTACTCTCTTTATAACTTGTAGACAGTGAGCCTCTTGTGAGCAGTGTGCTCGGGTAGTGAGCCCTAATTGGCAAGTGCCAGTTTGTATTTCTATTCTTCTAATAGAGAATACATTCTTGGGTTAATCACCCTGTGGTTTTCTCCCTTAACAGGGTTTCCACATCAAAAATATTGTGTCATGTGTACTGAGTTTATTTCTACTTTCATGTTCATTTAAGCTTATATACTGTACTAGTTGATAAAGGAGAACAAAAAGTTAAATTAATTAAGATAACTGATTCACCCCCCCTCTGAGTTATCAACAAGATGAAGATCAGAGGATGCGCTTCAAAGGGTTTGTAGATATGTGTCGTAAGATGATCCAAGAAAGATTTCAGAGGTCTGCATAAAGATCTGAAGATGTTATGGCCACTTAAGTAAAACTGGTTCTGGCAGATGCTCAGAGGCGACAAAGTGTCACAGATAGGTCCGGTAAGATCCGGAAATGAAATATCTTGTTCTACGGATTTGGTGGAGTGTTTAGGAAGTCATTATGAATTAACAACTCAATTGGTTCATGGTTTGAAGATCCGCAAGCATCTATTCCTGTATGGTAGTGATGACAGACTGTGTTCTTGAGGTTCCAGATGAAGGAGAGAATGATTTCAGTAAGCAGAAGTAGTGTGGATGTTCCTGGTGATCCAAGAAAGTTTATGGAGGTCTTTGGATTGTGTCAAGTTCGTGTTCGTGGTCCGCATTGAAGATTGAGTTCGTAATTGAAGAATTACTTCCGGATGATGTTGTTCTTCCTAAGTCTGGCCGACCGGATGAGTTACACATCCTGTGTGTGATCTTGGAGATGTTCTATTGAGAATGGCGTGTTCCTAAGGAAGATTGAAGTCTCAGATCTGTGTGGCTGACAATGTGTTGATCCACGTGAAGTCTTTTTGTAATAAGTCATGTTATATTTATGTATTTTCTATGTAATGTATGCCGACTTGGATGATTATTCCTAAGTCGATGTCTTGTATAAATAAGGAGTTGTAAAGTCATTTTAAAGGTGTGTGTGTGGAGATAAGAGTGTGGTAGAGAAGTGCGAAAAGTAGAGCAGAAGTATTGGGCTTAAATGGAACTGACTCAAGCATGATGAAGATGATATTCTTCAGTTCAAGTATGTAATACTTATTATTCTGTAGACAGTGTGTCTCCCGTAGGCAATGGGCCTCTTGTGAGCAGTGTGCTCGGGTAGTGAGCCCTAATTGGCATGTGCCATTTTGTTCTTCTTATTCTTCTAACAGAGGATACAATCTTGGGTTAGTCACCCCATGGTTTTTCCCTTAACCGGGTTTTCCACGTCAAAATCTTGGTGTCATATGTGTTAATATGTTTCTACTCTTGAATGATTACATTATGTTTCCATGATTAATTTATGATTATGTTGTTGAATTAACAAGAAGGATTTAAGTAACCAATAAGTAGAGAAAGTTTTGAAACAACTGATTCATCCCCCCTTAGTTGTTTACCTTGAATCTAACAATTGGTATCAGAGCCAAGTTCCTCTAAAAGGAACTTAACCACTTGAGGAGATCTAGGATGTCTTCCTATAAGAAGGATAGCCTGAGGTTTGATGGAACCAATTTCACTCTTTAGAAAAGTCACATGGAATGCCACTTGCAATGTATGGGAATGCAGTATTGGATCATAGATTCAAGGAAGTATTTTCTCCCACAGAATGGTTCGAGTACCATAGATGAAATTAGAGATGTTGAAAATAATCTGCAGACAAAAGAAGCCCTTCTAAGTGCTTTATCTGATTCAGAGCTGACAAATGTTATTGATCTAAAAACTGCATATGAGATTTGGCAAAAACTGGAACTTCTAAATGAAGGAGACAAGTATGTTAAATGTGCCAAGCTACAGAGTCTGAAAGGAAAATTTGAAAACCTGAAGATGAAAGAAGATGAAAATATCACTACATTTATGCCAAGAGTAAATGAGCTTGTTTGTGGCATCAGATGTGCTGGTGGAATCTTGGACAAAGATGAGATTGTTGGCAAAGTTCTCAGGTCTCTTCTTGATTCTTACAAATATAAGGTTGCTGCTATTGAAGAATTCAGATCCTTCTCAGGTATCACCAGAGATCAATTGGTTGGTAAATTGGCTGCATTTGAACTGACTGAGTTTGGAGATGCACCCCCTAAGACTAAATCTGCATTCAAATCTAGTGCCTTTGTAAAAGGAAAATAAAAGTTTGATCCGGGAGAAAATTCTTCAAGGAAATTATCATGGTATGAAAAAGTAAAGAAAGACCTGGAAGAAGATGAAGCAAAAGCTGCTTAATGTGAAGCCCTTATTGCAAAAAGATTGCCAAGAGGATCCAGTAAGTATGAGGGGAAATTGCCTTTTAAGTGTTTTAACTACAATAAGATTGGCCATTTTGCCTCAAGGTGTCCAGAAAGATTTTCAAGGCCAAATCCTAACAGATCAAGGTTCCAGAAGAATTGTTACTATGTTCATGAAGATGATGATAATGAAGGAGTAACATATGATGAATCAGAGACAGGAAAGAAATCCAGAAATGACTGGGTGTCTATTGCCATCAAGGAAGAAGATCCAATGCCCTCTGAATCTGTCAATCATAAAATTATAGAAAGAGCTCTGGCTGCCCAAGTTGAAGAAAAGGATGATTGGGTCATTGACAGTGGATGCTTTCACCATATGACAGGTGACAAAAATAAGTTCATAGATTTGGAAAGGTATGAAGGAGGAGTGGTAAAGTTTGGTGATAATTCTGCTGGCAGAATTAGAGGTAGAGGAACCATTTCTTTTGATGGAAAGAAAAAAACTAGTAATGTACTATATGTTGAAGGTCTGAAGCACAATCTCCTCATTGTTGGATAGTTAGCGGCAAAGGCTATGATCTTCGATTCAAGAATGAAAAATGCAAGATCTTGGAAAGTTCCAGAACAGAGATTACATCTGGTACTCAAACAAAAGGTAATATCTTCCACTTGGTTGGTACTGGTAAAAGTTGTTTATTTGTTCAAATTGATCAGAGCTGGTTGTGGCATAGGAGAATGTGTCATGTGAACTTTGATAATATCATCAAGATAATTAACACTCAAGTTGTAAGAGATCTTCCAAGACTGGTAAAACCTACTAATAGTTTGTGCAAAGAATGTCAGTTGGGTAAACAAAGTAGAATTTCATTCAAAAGCAAGGAACAATCTTCTACCGGATTATTGGACTTAGTTCATACTGATCTATGTAATTCGGCAAGAATCAGGAGTGTGCAAGGTGATAGATACTTCATGTTATTAATTGATGACCATTCCCAGATGATGTGGGTGACTTTTCTGAAAGAGAAATTAGAAGCTCTTGAGAAATTCAAAATATTCAAGGCTATGGTAGAAAATGAAACTGGATTAAAATTAAAATGTCTGAGGTCTGATAGAGGTGGAGAATTTACATCCGGTGAGTTCATAGAATTCTGTGAGAAACATGGAATAAAAAGACAATTGTCTGCTCCTAAGACTCCACAGCAGAATGGAGTAGTGGAGAGAAAGAACCAGACCATCCAGGAAGCATCTAGAACCATGATGATGGAAGCAATTGTTCCTCAGATCTATTGGAGAGAAGTTGTAAGCATTGCAGTCTACACTCTCAATCGAATACAAATCAGAAGCAATACCGGTAAGACTCCTTATGAACTTTGGTTTGGCATCACTCCCACTGTGAGGTATTTCAGAGTCTTTGGTAGCAAATGTTACATTAAAAGAGATGAAGATCTAGGAAAATTTGATGCTAGAAGTGATGAAGGAATGTTCTTGGGTTACTCTACTCAAAGCAAAGCATACTGATGTTACAACAAGAGATTAAGAAAGATTGTAGAAAGTACAAATGTGAAGGTTGATAAAGGTATTGAAAAACCCTCAAGGTTTTATGAATATGATGAAGATGATCAAAATGATGTTTTTGTTCAAGAAGTCCAAGCTCCCTTTGAAATTCTGATTCAGACTGATCCGGTAAACCAAGAAGAAGAGATAAGTTTGAATGAACCTGTTCAAGAATCAGAAGTGTAAGAAACTCCCAAAATTCCTAGGTATGTAAGAATGAATCACTCTAAAGATCAGATCATAGGTGATAAAAGCAAAGGTGTACAAACAAGAAGAAGGATTGCTCAAGACTCAGAAGAGTATTGTTTGATCTCAAAGATTGAACCTAAGACAGTAAATGAAGCTTGCAATGATGAAAACTGGACTAAAGCAATGGAGGAAGAGCTGATGCAAATTGAGAAAAATCACACTTGGGATCTTGTTCCCAAACCTAAAAACAAGAATGTGATTGGAACCAAATGGGTCTTCCAGAATAAATTGAATGAAGATGGTGAAGTAGTCAGAAACAAAGCCAGATTGGTCTACAAGGGTTACTCCAAAGTAGAAGGAGTTGATTTTGAAGAAACTTTTGCTCCGGTGGAAAGAATTGAAGTAGTCAGATTATTTCTTGCTTTTGTTGCCTTCAAGGATTTCAAAGTATATCAGATGGATGTCAAATATGCCTTCCTAAATGGTGAGTTGGAAGAAGAAGTTTACATTGAGCAACTGGATGGATTTCAATTGTCTGATCATGGTGATATGGTCTGCAAGTTGAAGAAAGTAATGTATGGACTCAAGCAAGCTCCAAGAGCCTGGTATGAAAGATTGGATAAACATCTTTTGAAGATTGGTTTCAACAAAGGTACTACTGACAATAATTTGTATTTCAAAATTGATCATGAGAATATCTTGATTGTTGAAGTATTTGTTGATGATATCATTTTTGGAGGAAGAGATAGTATGTGCAAAACCTTTGCAAATCAAATGAAAAATGAATTTGAGATGTCCGTGTTTGGGGAAATGAATTTCTTCTTGGGTTTGCAAATCACTCAAACAAAGAAAGGAATCTTCATTTCTCAGACCAAATATGTAAAAGAATTGTTGAAAAAATTTGGGATGGAAGACTCAAAACCAATGAATACTCCCATGGCAACCAGATGTAAATTGAGCAAAGATGATGATTCTCCTAAGGCTGATCAGAAAAAGTACAAGTCAATGATTGGAGGACTATTGTATCTCACTCAAACTAGACCTGACATTATGAATGTTGTTGGTCTTGTTACTAGATTCCAAGTTGATCCTAGAGAATCTCTTGTCATGGCAATCAAGAGGATTTTTAGATATCTAAAAGGGACAGTTGAGTATGCATTGTGGTATCCCAGAGATCATGATTTTTCTCTTCATGCATATACAGATGCGGATTGGGCAGGAGATGTGGATGACCAGAAGAGTACCAGTGGTGGAGAATTCTTTTTAGGGAAGAGATTGGTTTCTTGGCTGAGCAAGAAACAAGAGGCAATATCTCTATCCACTACAGAAGCAAAATATATTGCAGTAGCAGGTAGTTGCACTCAAGTATTGTGGATGAAGCAAATGCTAAGAGATATCAGAATGGAGTATGAAGAACCTATCACAATCTTCTATGATAATTCAAGTGCAATTAACATATCAAAAAATCTGGTGTTGCATTCAAAGACTAAACATATATCCATCAAGTTTCACTTTTTGAGAGAGCAAGTAAACAAGAATGAAGTTAGATTGGAGTTTGTGCCTTCCAAGGATCAGATTGCAGATATTTTTACTAAACCTCTACCTAAGGACTCTTTTGAGTATCTCAGGGAGAAGTTAGGGGTTATTACCCCTCCAGTTCTGAATTAAGGTGCACTGATGTGCATCAGTCTAGTGGATCTCACAGTCATATCTTGTGGTCTGGATTGATGATGGGAAGCTACTACTCAGGGGGAGCAGCTGGTATGATTCTGAAATGGTGCAAGTATGTGCCCTTTGCCATTGATGTGAAAAGGGGAGAGAAGACATGTGAAAAACAAGTGGTTGCTGATCAAAGGGGGAGTAGTAAAGGAAGAAAAGACGTGAATGGTTGTTGTTGATAGGGGGAGTTGTGTCAATGAGGAGAGGTTCTTGTCTTGATGATTAAAATAATTTTTTCACATCATATGTTGCCATCAATGACAAAGGGGGAGATTGTTGCAAGTATGGGCCTAAACAGTGTTGTCATTGATGTCAACATACTTCTGTTGCATTGATGATAAGGATTGGATTAACAGTGTGCTGAGGATTTAGAGAAAATTAGTCCTAATCAGGAACAGAAAAGAACAATGAAGACAATAAAATAAAGATCCCAGCTAAGATGAAGATCAGAGGATGCGCTTCAAAGGGTTTGTAGATATGTGTTGTAAGATGATCCAGGAAAGATTTCAGAAGTCTACATAAAGATCTGGAGATGTTATGGCCACTTAAGTAAAACTGGTTCTGGCAGATGCTCAGAGGCGACAGAGTGTCACAGATAGGTCCTGTAAGATCTGGAAATGAAATATCGTGTTCTGCGGATTTGGTGGAGTGTTTAGGAAGTCATTATGAATTAACAACTCAATTGGTTCATGGTCTGAAGATCCGCAAGCATCTATTCCAGTATGGCAGTGATGACATACTGTGTTCTTGAGGTTCCAGATGAAGGAGAGAATGATTTCAGTAAGCAGAAGTAGTATGGATGTTCCTGGTGATCCAGGAAAGTTTGTGGAGGTCTTTGGATTGTGTCCAGTTCGTGTTGGTGGTCCACATTGAAGATTGATCTCGTAATTGAAGAATTACTTCTGAATGATGATGTTCTTCCTAAGTCTGGCCGACTGGATGAGTTACACATCCTGTGTGTGATCTTGGAGATGTTCTTTGAAGAATGGCATGTTCCTAAGGAAGATTAAAGTCTCGGATCTATGTGGCTGACAATGTGTTGATCCGCGTGAAGTCTTTTTGTAATAAGTCATGTTATATTTATGTATTTGCTCTGTAATGTATGCCGACTTGGATGATTATTCCTAAGTCAATGTCTTGTATAAATAAGGAGTTGTAAAGTCATTTCAAAGGTGTGTTTGTAGAGATAAGAGTGTGGTAGAGAAGTGTGAAAAGTAGAGCAGAAGTATTGGGCTTAAATGGAACTGACTCAAGCATGATGAAGATGCTATTCTTTAGTTCAAGTATGTAATACTTATTATTCTGTAGACAGTGTGTCTCCCATAGGCAGTGGGCCTCTTGTGAGCAGTGTGCTTGGGCAGTGAGCCCTAATTGGCATGTGCCATTTTATTCTTCTTATTCTTCTAACAGAGGATACAATCTTGGGTTAGTCACCCCGTGGTTTTTCCCTTAACTGGGTTTTCCATGTCAAAATCTTGGTGTCAAATGTGTTAATATGTTTCTGCTCTTGAATGATTACATTATGTTTCCATGATTAATTTATGATTATGCTGCTGAATTAACAAGAAGAATTTAAGTAACCAATAAGTAGAGAAAGTTTTGAAACAACTGATTCACCCCCCCTCTCAGTTGTTTACCTTGAATCTAATAGACCCATCACCAATATTCATCACTCTTCTTTACCCAAATCTTGCTCATCTCCTTCTAAATCTCATCCGCATTCACTTTACCTTTGCCTTTGTCTCGCTTCTAATCATGTTTTACCAGACCTTTTCCATCATGATTTCTGCTCCTGCAGAATCTAGCTATATGACCTGAATTATTGCAATTGTAACACACAACATTTCCTTGCTTATTTGATTGATATCCTCTTGATTTGCACTAATTAGCCATATGCCCCATTCTATTGCATGTAAAGCATCTACCATTGAAAGAATTGTTTATTTGCATATTTCTACATTCATGAGATTTGTGACCATACCTTTTACAATTAAAACATTGACTAGAGAAGGATGGATTGATTTGATTCATTCTACTCCTACATTGAGTTGCTTTATGACCAAATTTGTTGCAGTTGAAGCAGCTTCCAATGAAAGATGGGTATATTGAGCATTAGGTTGTCTTACCAGAGGTCTTCTAGGCCTATTTCTTTGTCTTTTTGACCCAAAATTCTTTTGACCAGATCCAGAGCTTTCACCTTCCTCATATCCCAAGCCATGCTTATCATCTACCCTCTTTTGACTTTCAAGTAGTACTTCAAGTTTGGCTGAGCTTATCTTGAATTTCTCGTTGTATTCATTTGCAGTTTCAAGATCTTGTTTAAGAGTGTCAATCTATCTCTCAAGTTGTTCTTCATTGTATCTAGCTTCTCCAAGATCAGACTCAAGATGTCTAATTATTCTGTTTATTTTGTAGCAATCTTTTGTTTTCTCCTTGAGGGATTGTTTTAAGATATCTTCAGTCTTTCTCTTTTTTTCAATTTCTTGAGTAAATTTCATAACTCCTTATTCCATTTCATGTCTTAGCATGACAACTTCATTTGATAGCTTTCCACATAGCTTTGTTTTCTCATTCAGGTCCTCATCAGTATTATTAGCTTCATTTTGATCTGCTAACTTCTGAAGTAGTTCCTTTCTCTTTTTCATGGAATTACTGAGTTTTTCTTTCAGCTCAATGATGAAATCATCAGCCTGCTTAAGTCGCTCTTTTAAATTATTGACTTCAGAGTGGGATTGATCAAGATCTTCTAAGGCAGACTGTAGTTGTTCTTTAATACCATATGCATCCATTGAGATTCCCAGATCCTCCTCAAGTTGTTAGGCTTAATCTAAGGAACTTGGCTCTGATACCAATTGTTGGAAACAAGGCAGATAACTAAGAGGGGGGGTGGATCAGTTATCTCAAAACTTTCTTACTTTTACTTCCTTTTCTTACCTTAACATTCAGTAATACATGAAAGAATAAGCAACCATAAGAACTAAAATGAAATCAACACTCATAACACAAGAATTTTTAAGTGGAAACCCTGTTAAGGGAAAAACCACGGGGTGATTAACCCAAGATTGTATTCTCTGTTAAAAGAATAAAGAAGTACAAATGGCACTTGCCAGTTAGGGCTCACTGCTCGAGCATACTGCTCACAAGAGACTCACTGCCTACTAGAGACTTACAGAGGATGACAATGTGTTTGAACTAATGAACATCATCCACATATGCAAGAATTCAATTCCGGTTAGGCTCAATATACTGATCTAGCACATTTCATTCTTCCTCTGCTTAGTATCACTCTTCTGTCACATTTGAGGTTGGATTACTGCCTTCACACTTCTCTACTTTTCTTCACACTTAATATATACTCCAATCATCTTTTTCACATTCACAAGCTTGAATCCATCGGGTATATATATCTGCATCAAGGATTTCAAACAACTTTCTAGTCGGCACCAAGAACACTTGAGATATTTGCAAGATACTGTTCTGTCAGCTGAATTCAAACTTGATAGATGATGCGCACCAAAAACTTAGGCATAGAAATCATTACCTAGGTTGACCAAAAACATATAACACCTCAAGTTACTTGATCAACACCTCCTGCACATCCGGATTGAGGTCTGATACCCTATTGGCCAGTTCTTCCTCTGTCTGCACTATCTAACTAAAGTTCGATACTCAGATGCTTATATATTTCACATGCTTTATCACCGGAGGCTAAATCTCTAGAATACAATAGTTCATATACTCCTTATAACTCACCCAAATCCTTAACATGTTGGGTTTCAGTATCAGAGAGTTTCGGACCCAATCTGTCAGACCCTATCATATGCTCTGTTCTTGACTACTGGATCAACCTATCTTCAATCTGACTTCCGGTATGAGAAATTTATGCACTTCGGATGTGTGGGATATACTTTGTTACCATCAATGACAACACTTATGAATCCTAGCAGTGTCTCTTGCCAACAATTTGTTGCAAGGTGTGGCCCTTGGTCTCCTTGTTCAGTGCAGCGCGTGGTTTGTGACAAGGGCTTAACCGCCTCCCATGATTGTTAAGTCAAGTGGTTGTATCAGGCATTAATAGGTTGATCTTTTGGTGCAATGACAGCTAAGAATTGGTATTAGAGCTGAGGTCACAGGTTCAAACCCCGCGCTTGCGCTAGGGGGATTGTTGCAAGGTGTGGCCCTTGGTCTCCTTGTTCAGCGCAATGCATGGTTTGCGACAAGGGCTTAACTACCTCCCATGCTTGTTAAGTCAAGTGGTTGTATCAGACATTAATAGGTTGATCTTTTGGTGCAACGATAGCTAACAGTCTCAATATTATCCACTCATGTACATATAAAAAGCACAACTCCAAGTCTACAAATAGTCCCCATGAAAAAGGGAACGCCCAAGTCTAACTCCCACTCACTAGGAGTTATCAAACTCTATTTTTAGACTTAGGAGAAGTCAACAAGGTCTTCATGGCTCCCATCTCAAAGTGGGTGCCCAAGTTTGACATTATCCATTTAGAACTTAATTGCAAAAGTCAAAGTGATATAATTAATAAATAATTAATCTCTCAAAGTCCTAATGTGTTGGGGAACACATTCCAAGAACTTTGGAAACACATGAATTGGTTAGGATTGTAAGTTAATGGTACCTTATCCCAACAGAAGGATGATGCTATGAAGGATGTTTAGGACCAGGTTAAGCAAGTGTTAGAATCTACAAAGCGTGTTCCTCTTCCTGGTGTTGCATGGAGTTCATGTTAAGGCTTGCCCTCTACAAGTTTCATGATGTTTGATATTTGGCTGACTTGTAAATTGTAATATTCTTGTTGTATTAGTTGACTTGTAATGTAATCAATATAATATCATGTATATATATCAAACCTAGTTGATCTAGGTGAAGTATGATTGAGAAGATGAATATGTGAAGAGAAGAATATGAATATGATATGCATTATGATGTGCGACTAAAGGAGAAAGAGCAAAAGTGTTAGAGCATGTCCTGATTCATCTTGAAGATTTTTCAGATAGGAGAGAAGTCAAGAGTGTGCCTAACTAATTCAATCATCAAAAGAGAAGTGAAGAGGCATAAGTGCAATCATCAAAAGGAGTAAGCTTCAATGTCAGTTTTCAGACAGTAGAAGGATTGTCAAGCTGTAATCTTTTATGAGTTTGCTCTCAAGTCAGGGAGTAGTTGCTTCCTTGGGTTGTAGCCCTAAAACAAAGTCAGCAAGGAGTTGTATCTTCCTTGGGAGTGACCCTAAAACCTTTCTTCAGGGAGTAGTAGATTCCATGTGTTGTAGCCCTAAAACAAAGTCAACAGGGAGTAGAAGCTTCCTTGGGTTGTAGCCCTAAAACAAAGTTGTAATTTTGAGCTTCATATATTGTGATTTAATCCTCACCGTGGTTTTTCCCTTCTTGGGTTTTCCACGTATATCTAGTTTTATGTGTTGTTATACATTGTGATTGATCTTTCATGTTTATGTTAATACTATAAAGCCTAAGTTTTAATCTACTCCGAAGAATTTGAAGTTTGATTAGATCCTAATTCACCTCACCCCCTCTCAGTATCTAGGTGTGTTCAACACTCAATACAAATGACAATGAACTCTAAAATGATAGACAACCTCAACCACTAAACATGTGCTTGCTTTTATAAAATCAAGCTCACACAAATAAAACTATGGTATTGGCAAAACCATGTATCTCAAAACCATGAGAGCACAAAACCATTGACCCCAAATATGGCCTATCTTTTGTATCTTTATTTTTCCCTTTTCTATCTCATTAATATTGTTTTTCTACTATTTCATGCTCAATCCTATCCAAATATCTTCCTATGCAGCAATTAGCTATATTTTGTAAGGATTAGGAATTATTCAGTTAAATTTGAAGGAAAAATAGAAGGAAATGAATATTGCCTATTTTATATTTATTAACATCCCACTATTGACAAACTTACAACATTATTGCATGTATCATATTTTCCTAATAGGGGTAATTCTAGTGAGGGTAAAGTGTTTAGAAGAGTTCAACCAATGGAAGAAAAGTGTTGAGAGAAGTTGTGTGGCATCTAGAGAAAAATTAGGAAACTTACAACATTGTTACAAGTGACAACTAGATATAGCTTTCAAAGGACAACATGATATTTTGATGCACCCAATATCTTTTCGAAGAGAAACAAACCTAGGAGATGTGATTGGACACGGGCATGTTTCTAGCCACTTCTTATGAAAGAGGTGTTTGTTAATTAATAGTTATTATTTTTTGTATGATATGGTTGTCCTTATGTAGTGCCTAAAAGATAGAAACAACCAAAGACTATTATTATGAATTAGTTGTTTTGTAGTTTCCTTATAAATATGGTCTTTGATGTGATCCATGGCTTAAATTTGATGGCCGTATGGCCGTATCTGGCTATTTTTGCCATAAAATACAATCAAAAATTTATAAAGATTGTATCACATGAAAGGGTAGATTTTAGATAGAACGTCAAAATTTCTATAGAGTTATTCTGATATATGTATTTAGTTTATATATAATTTTTTTATAATAAAAATATGTCTTAATATTCAAAGGGCAAGTTTGAGTAGATAACTGTCATGAAAAATTTGCTTGACAGGCAGGGTCGACCGTCAAATTTAGGCCCTAAATTGTGACCATGAATACAATGAATAGTAATAAAATGTTTGATCAATGAATATAGAAAGTTATAGACATTATATGTGGTTAAGAGGAAATTAATACTAAACTATTGTGATTTGTGAGTGTTGACATGAGGAATTTTTGCTTGCAATGTATCTGGGAAGAAAGGGCCTAGTTATTGGGTGTGATATTGGTAACATTCCTCCATTTTATTTGTTTTAGTTGTATTGTGTGTTAAGTTACATAGTTGATTGTCTTTTGCAACTTTATGGTTGTTGTGGATTAGTGGTTTTTAGAAGTTACTAATCTGCATGTTGTGTTATGTGATTTTTATTATGTAATTGCAAGCATAGCATTAAGTTCTAATTACTTGCAATGACTCATTTACAATTACCTACAACTATTTCTTTTGTTTATAGTTAAATTTGTTTTAATACCCTTATCTATTTTGATTAAATTAGAATTACATTCATGATAATTATACTTAGTCAATTACTCGTAGCTCTTGTGCATATACCTTGTTATGACAAGATCACAAGTTTATGTCCTTGGATTGACAAGGATCTCATTAAACTCTATTTCCTTAAGATTTAGTCATAACAGACATTTGAGTTGTATTTAAATCCATTCAAGCTAATCATATCATTAAGAGAAGGCTCAACTAAGTTCAATCAATAATAACGAGAGATAACTGGGGCCCCAACATAACAATCTTATGATTGCGAGGAGACCATTGAGGGAAATTAAGAAGAGTTTGATTAGGGTCCCCTAAGGGATCCTAATTCCTAAGGTCTTGTAAACCCCTCCCACCATTCCAAATTGTCATCTATGATCATATCCTCTTTTGATTTAATACCAAAATTTTCCATATAGTTTGCAATGTATTAGCCTCTTTATAATAGTGCTTAATTGAGATGATTTTGAAGGAGTGTAAAATACCTCAAGCTTTCTTCAAAATATTTCCAATCTTCTAACTTGGAGAATGCCTTATTTTGATAGCATTAATGATCATCATTGAGTCCCCCTTAATGCAATTTTGTTTTAGACCACAAAGGTGCACTACATGAAGTCTCAAGATAAAGTCCTACACCTTGGCTTTGTTGTTAATGTCATCAAATATTTTTTTAGAAGTTACCCTAATAAGAGAAGCTACATTGTTGTAGATGGCGACAACCTACTCTAAAATGATCTAGATTACCTCTAGAAGTACCATCAAAACCGATTTTAAAAGAGCCTATAAGAAGTACTGTTTATTTTATCAAATTCCTCAAGATTCTATCAAACTTAACCCACTAAATTTCATTAACTAAAAAAGTCATTATATTTTGAATGATAATAAACTTTACTTTTTTAACCAAAATCATTCTACAATTATAGGGAATCTCTTTTCAATCTATTAAAATTATATCTCAATCTACTAAAATTATAAGGTAGAAACCATGCCACTTGAGCCTCTTATGATAGATCTTAAACCCAAGCTAAATTTGCTATTATTTCATTGATAAGCATTCCCTTAGTGGGGAGCACTAGATGAAATACATACATTGATGACCTAGAGATTAAAAGGACTACCATAAACAAATCTTAACCATACAATTTGCAATAAATAAATGAAATTGTGACATGGAACCTTGTCATGTTGCAATATATATCCATATTTGTGATCATATATGGAAAAGATATTGACCTTACATTTATTACATTTTATAAAATAATCATATTTAACTAGTCATAAATGATGGGGAACCAATAAGATCTTGAGCTTATATTTATTTCTCTTTTCATTTTTAATTTCTTTAGATAGAGATAAGAACTCTATTTAGTCTTCACATAGATAAACACATTTCATTTAGCTAATTTGTTGCATCTTGTCATCATTGAGTAAATATGTGAATCAAGTGTAATTGCTACTTTTGAATAATTAGATGATGTCAAAATATATTAGTGTTTGTACTCTATGGAATGCTATGATAATTTCTAAAGTTATTCATGATTACCATATTTAGAAGAAATTCATAATAAATGAGATAAAATCATTTGAATAAATATTGCTTTTTACATAATTTTCATAATTCTTGTATTTGAGATTTTATTTCATAGATATGTTGTTGGGTGAATTCATTATCATTTGATCCTAAGTGCATGTCTTAAATGCATTTAGATTAAAAGATGTTTTAAAATAAATAATGTTCTAGGCCTATGTTGCCTCAAAAAAATATTTTATGAAAAAAAATGTTTTATAGTTATAGACATGTAATATGATACTTCCTTCTATTTTATCATGTTAGGCATGTGTAGTAGTATATAATAGAAGCATCCTACAACTATCATTTCTTCATAAGTGTAAGACAACGATTAAATTCTTTTAACCATATAGCTATTCATTCAATCATTATACAATAGAGAAATTACAAGGAGATAACATATGCCTTCTCTTGTGCTAATTATTCCATTTTTAAGGATTGTGTGTGTGCTCAAAATGGTTATTAAACATATTTTCATTTTCTTGAGAAAAGTTTGGTAGAAGTCATTAATGGAGTCTTATGAATTTTTGAGGAAACCTTGTATGGTTTTATTTTTGTAGAAAATGTTTGATTTAATAGCAACTGACATTTCTAATTTGATTCTATTCTAAAAATATCTATTTTTCTTTATCAAATTCTATAAATTCTAGTGAGGGTTTCACCATCTTTGATTCCAATGGAGATTTCCTCTTCAAAGTGGACACATACACCATCGCTTCCAACCACCTTATTCTCATGGATGCCTAGGGAAAACAACTTCTCACACTACATTGCAAGGTATGCACATCATTTCTACATTGTGTTCTGCATATTTCTATTATTTAATTGATCATGTGGTTGTATACCTTCATATGTAGCTTCCCAATCTACACCAGAGATGGGAAGGCTATCTAGGAGTTAAGTTGGAAGGTCAAAAACACATCATCACTATGATGAAGTCTTTGATTTTACCAATGAAATAGTGCCTCCTTGGGTTTTTCTTTCTTTCTTTATTGCCTTTGCAAGAATGGTTTTTTTAATCTTCTAGTGAAAGGATTTTGTGTAGGTGAAATGCAAGTGTAGTAGTGTAGGGACCATGTTCAATAGAGATGTTTTCAGTCTATGTATTGATCCTAGCTTTGATTAGGATTTCATGATGGATTTGATTATCATGCTCAAATAGATCTCCCTGGTGACATTGATTCTCCTTGTGTAATAGGATCACAAAAGGATGAGATAATCGCACCACCATCCTTTGCTACCCATGCCAAAAGAGTGATACACTTTTCTTTAATTTTTTTTTTGTATTTGTGCCCAACCTAACAATCACTTAATTGTGGAAATATTCTCCAATAATTTGACTGATGTTATTTTAATTTCATTCTCAACTTTAATTTTTTTAATGTTGTACTAATTTTATTCTCAATTTTAATATTTTTTAAAAATATGGAATGAAATTATTTTAATTTTTGTTGTCAATTTATGACCTTAGGATTAAAATACTATTTTGGGGGGATATTTCTTTTATTTAGCCATTTCATTTTATTATGCCAATCATGATACAAACATAGTAGACCATGAAGAGAGGTTTTATGCACAAGGTGTTCCATCTCTTTACACTCTACTTAAACATCACACTCAAGTCAATGGTCAAATAGTCAATAACAATTTTACACTTCATCCCTACCAAAAGGTAGTACTTAATGAAGTCCATTTTTTTCCTAAGTATTGAATGAACTTAACAATTTTACACTTCATCCCTACCAAAAGGTGGTACTTAATGAAGTCCATTTTTTTCCTAAGTATTGAATGAACTGGTATTCACTAAAAGAGCTCAAATTACTGAACAATGTAAAGGTGTAGATTCATTCCCAAGCGCTTGGAGTGTATGTACAATGTCACGTATAAGAGTTATCTAAGTCATTTTAGGCATTTTAATCATTTTTCTGCTACTTTGCAATATACAAGAAATTATAGGTACACTAATGAGAATATTGGACAAGGTAACATTCAAACTTGGTACTTACTTGTGGCCACTGAGATTTTCCACCACTAAGCCACTTGCCCTTTCATGACAGAAACTTTCAAATTCTAACAAGAAGTGTATTTCAATCCCAACAGACCCTCTGAGATACATTCATGTTGAGATTAGCTATGATACCAAATTCAAAATTTTAGACATGATATAGATTAGTTCTAATGCATTTTAGACAAGATAGAATTTCAGCTATGATACATTATTTTTAATTCTCATATTCTTTCACTACATTGCAATAAAAGTCATTTCACTTATTTCTACCCTATAAACAATACTTTAATAAACTGCATATGTTTGTCTCATTTTCCATATAATTAAATATTATCAATATGTCCATTAAACCTATGTGTCCAATTGCTAGTTTATTTTCTATGTATGCTTCACCTTTGTATTTGCTTAGCCACCCAGCATACAAAAAGATGAGTGGCCTCCATATAAGATGCTTACGTCTGATTTTGTATGTCCATTAGGTTACTATATGATTAAGAAAACACAAGCTTAATATTAAATTAGAACTTTCTATAGTGCAGACCAAATCTGGTCAACATTGGTGGCGTGATAAAAGTTTTCCAAGCTTCTAAGAAACTCAGATAAAACGTGGAATACCTTAAAAGAAATGCAGTACGTGCCTGTCAAGATCAAAGTCAAAGTCAATGTGATACAGTTTACGTGTCTGCCTGCTTTTCACACAAATCAAATAGAACATGTTCACTTCTTATCTGTCTATCTTAGGATCGGATAAACTTGTTGGCAAATTATTGAGTAAAGCTTGGAAGATCGGGGAGAAATCCTTTCTGGAGGTTGTGATTATGTGGTTTTTTCTGATGATGATTATGGCCTATCATTTCTGTGATTCGACCCTCTTGTTAGGGGTTGCTCTGTGATGAGAATAATATAAGCAGTAGATAAATCCCCACAGAAATGAAGAATGCAGGTGGACTCATGATCTTAGGCATGTTTCTTGGATTGGTTCAGCTCTCCAATGGCCTCTCAGAAGAAGCCCAAATATTGTTGGAAATGAAGGAGAGTTGGAATACCAATGGGGAGCTCAGAGATTGGAAAAACAGTTCTGGTGCAGATGATGTTCACTGCAGCTGGACTGGAGTCACCTGTGACACCCATTCCAATTCTGTTGTTGCTCTGAAACTCCCGAATATGAATATCATAGGAGAAATTCCTTCTAGCTTTGGAAAATTGAGTAATCTCACGGTGTTGGACTTGAGTTTGAATTATTTCGGTGGGACTTTTCCATCTGCACTGTTTAATCTCACCCATCTGCAACTCCTGAATTTGTCTCAGAATGTATTTGTTGGGTCATTGCCGCAAGAGGTATATAAGTTGGAGGAGCTCCTGTCTTTGGATGTTTCCAGCAACAATTTCTCTGGTGACATACCTTCTGGATTCGGAATGATGCCTAAGATTGAGGTACTCGTCTTGAATTCTAACTTGTTGAATGGTACTGTTCCTGCATTTCTGGGTAATCTGTCTACCTTGACAAATTTGACACTTTCCTACAATCCTTTTGCTCAAGGGGTGATCCCCCATGAGCTTGGGAACTTGACAAGGCTGCAATTTTTATGGATGAAAGAGTGCAATTTAGTAGGAGAAATTCCAGAGTCATTAGGAAACATGACAGATCTGGTTCACTGGGATCTCTCAATAAACATGCTGTCTGGTGGGATTCCCACAAAGTTGATGTCTCTTTCCAAGATGCTGAATTTTTATCTCTACAACAACAATTTATCTGGGCCAATTCCAGAGAATATCAGCAATCTGAAGAGCCTAGTGAACTTGGACTTTTCAATGAATCAGTTGAATGGTAGCATCCCAGAAGGAATTGGGGATCTGAAAAACCTAGAGTTACTGTCCCTACAGTTCAACCAGCTCTCTGGGTCTATACCTTCTGGAATAGATAAGCTTGCTCAGCTGGTTCATCTTAAGCTTTATCGCAACAAGCTTACAGGACAAGTCCCCCCGGAAATAGGGATGAATTCCAGACTGTTGGAATTTGATGTGTCGAACAATAAGTTGTCAGGTCCTCTTCCTCACAATGTTTGTGGAGGCGGAGTACTAGATGGGTTCATTGTTTTTTCAAATAATTTCAATGGCAGCCTGCCTGAATTTCTGGGAAATTGCTCTAGTCTCTCCAGTGTCCAAGTTCAGTTTAATCAGCTGAGCGGAAAGGTTCCCTCTGGCTTATGGTTTTCTCCACTTCTTCAAGACATAAGACTCACAAAGAATTCTTTCCACGGCCAAATTCCTGATCAAATCAGCAAAGCACCCAATCTGGTAACATTGGAGATAGCTCACAATCAATTCAGTGGAAGCATTCCGCGTGCAGTTGGAGAACTACAGAATCTCACTGTTTTAGTGGCCAGTGGCAATAATTTATCAGGGTCCATTCCTGCAGAACTTGCTCAACTTTCCTCACTCACTATGTTGTTTCTGGATAACAACATGTTATCTGGGGAGCTTCCAAATGCAATGTCATGGCCACATCTATCACAGCTTAACCTTGCAAACAACCAAATCAAGGGATCCATTCCTTCCCAGCTGGGTTCATTGCCAGTTCTCAATAGTCTTGACCTCTCAAACAATCTGCTTGTGGGTAGAATTCCTCTTGAATTAGGTAACCTCAGGTTGAGTGTCTTGAATGTGTCCGCCAACAGTTTGTCTGGCCTTGTTCCTGCTGATTTCAATAATTTGGCATATGAGCACAGCTTTCTTGACAATCCGGGCCTGTGTGGGGGTGGACCTTTAAGGCTTCCTTTATGCATCCAGCAGAAGAGATCTGAAAGACATGTGTCTAAGACTTTGGTTGCAGTTGTTGCTGTGGTAGGAATAGTCTTGTTGATTGTCATAGGTCTCTCGTGCAGGACATGCAGGGATTTACTCAATGACAAATTCGGTAGAGTAGCTTGGAAACTGACACACTTCCACAGGGTGAAATTTGACGAATCAAACATTTTGAAGAGATTGACAGAAGCCAATGTAATTGGAAGTGGAGGTTCAGGGAAAGTGTACAAGGTCACACTACCTAACCAGGATATTGTTGCTGTGAAAAAGATCTGGAATGATGGTAGACTGCAATCTCAATCACAGCAAGATAAGCAATTCCTAGCAGAAGTTGAGGCTTTAGGAAAGATTAGGCATTGTAACATTGTGAAACTGCTCTGCTGCATCTCTAGTACAGATTCTAAGTTGTTGGTGTATGAATACATGCCTAATGGTAGCCTGTATGAGCGCCTTCATGCATCTCAACCACAAGCCTTAATGGATTGGCCTACTCGCTATAAGATTGCTTTTGGTGCTGCTCGGGGCTTGTCTTACATGCATCATGACTACTCTCCTCTGTTAGTTCACAGGGATATAAAATCAAATAATATATTGTTAGATTCCGAGTTCAATGCCCATGTTGCAGATTTTGGATTGGCTAGAAATCTGGAGAAAGTGGGTCAGGAAGATGTTATGTCAGTGTTTGCTGGCTCATATGGGTATATGGCCCCAGGTAAGAATTTCTAATCCTGTGTATCTATATATTTAATTCTTTATGTCTTTACACCTTAGCAAATCTAGAACTAGTTCTTGGGGGTCTGTGAGTAAATAAAGAGGAAAATGAGTACCTTCTGAAGACCCTGGTTTTGTCTTTTGGTGAAGGACAGCTCTCCACAAGTACAAAGTTCTAATTTCCATCAAAGCTTTTTTTTCTTTTCTAAGTTCCATCAAAGCATTTTTCTCTTAGATTGATCTTGTAGTAACAAATATGTGTGCAGAGTATGCGTATACCTTGAAAGTGAATGAGAAGTGTGACATATACAGCTTTGGTGTGGTGCTTCTGGAGCTTGTGACTGGCAAGAAGCCCAATGAAGCAGAGTTTGGAGATGGCCTGGACATTGTTAGGTGGATTCGTAATCAGATTCACAGCACCAATGGGGTGCAATCAGTATTGGACTCACGGGTAACAGAGGATTATACAGACGAAATGATGTCTACTTTAAAGGTGGCTCTGCTATGCACAAGTACTCTGCCTATTAACAGGCCTTCCATGAGGGAAGTTGTGAAGATGCTACTCCTTTGTAATCCAGATGAACAAGTTCGGAGTGAAGTGGCTGCCAGTTTGCCTCCTCATCTCAAAAGAACTCCCAGTGCTTTCATGACCTTGTCTAGAGAATCCTCATATTCTGCAAGCTAGATCATTGACACGTTACCTCCTTAGAGTCTTGTTTTGCATGCCACTGTCGGGATGCAATCTCATTATGTATCTGTTTTAGTTATGTCGTATTGGCAACGGCTGTTCTTAAATATCATCACTTCAACAATGAAAGGTTAATTTTGGCCAATAAAAATAAGACAAATATTTACTACTTTTTGTTGTGAATGAGGTGTAAAATTGCTATTTGGTTGTTTGACCATTGAAATGGATGATATTTAAGTAGAGTGATTGGGAACAACCTTTTCTTGTTGCTGTTATTGTAATCCTAAATTCTAAGCTCAATTCAATATAAAAGGGAAAATATGCACCCTCACATTTAAATATCCTAGTTTTAAAAAATTAAATAATAATAAATTTTAGGAAATTTATTTTATTTATTTTTTTAATAAAAATGAATAAGGGGTATTATATTATTTTAAAGAGAATTATTGTATATATTATTAAAAAAAATGGTGGAATGGAATCACACCTTACAATGTAAACAAGACAAAGTTTTAAATAACAATATCAAAAATGTGGATGAACCAACATGAGCTATATTAAGGATGGTGGTGGTAGATCATGGTATTCATGTTGATGAAGAGGAGATAATAACGGTATTGTAGGATTGGTTTTTGTTCTTGTAAAGCTTCCAATATGTCGTGTTCATATATCTGCATCTATCTGATCAATTTTTGGCCTTTGCTTAAGTTTGTTTCTACACTGAGATAATATGTAATGTTTTTATTCAGAGCAAAATAAGACTAAGTAATAATCATTTGTTTTATTTTGTTTGTTCTAGTTTCCAATTTGAAATATAAGTAGCAGGATCAGAGGAACCAAATATGTCTGTTAATTCTACAAGAATAGAGGTTCATTTACATCAATTTTGGTATCAGAGCATTCAAATATGTTGGAGTAGAGAATTTGTGAGAATAGTTATGAGTAATGTAGAAGGCAGTAATGGCTATGGCTATGGCCATGGCCATGGATGTAGAGGCGGAGTTGTGTCATAATATGAAAAAGAGGATAACCAAGTTGGAAGAAGAAATTAGACAAAGGAAGAGGCAAAAGCAAATAAAAGACAAGGAAATGAAGCTACAAAGATTGGAGTTTGAGTTGGAGGAATTATGGTGGATGTTAGAGCCATATGAGGCAAGTAATAATGGAAAGGCAAAGAAAAAGAAAGCTAAAGCAAAGGCATTCCAAGGTTTTGAGAAGGTGAAAAAGATTGGTAGGAATAGATACTCACCTTGAGAGCAAGAGTTGCTTTTAGAGAGGAAAGACATAGAGTTGAGGATTAGCCAAGAGATAGAACTACTATCTAACAAGGAAAGATTAAATGCCTTGAAGAGTTGGTAGAATTATTAGTGGATGGAAGGCCCTTAAATGTGATTTGTAAAGAGTTTGAGATAGAGGATATAGATGAATGGGGTGAAGATAAAGAGGATGAGTAGGATGAAGATGTTGAGTTGTGTTGCTTTGAAGAAGGGAAAAATATTGTTAATTACAATGAGAGATGAGAAGAGTTTAAAGATTGTAGTGAAGATAAATTCAATCTATCACTAAAGTTGGCCCAATATGTTGTAGTTGTGGAAGTGGTCCACATTAGAGATGAAACTGCAACATAGATGAAGATCTTTGGGGGCCCCATATTTAAGAAAGTCATATTGGTTTTAAAGAACATAATAGAGAAAAAGTAGCTAGAGGGATGTCTTGAAAATCTCATAATTGATAATAAGAGAGGAGACAATCTCATTCTTGGAGAAGAAATGAGAATGATTGAGGGAAGGAGGAAAGGTAGACGGTGCAAAGAAAGAGTTGTCTTGTGAGCAACCAAAGCTTTATAGACATTAGGTATAGCTAGGAAATGAAGACCTCCTCATAAAAGAGGATAAAGCTGAAGAAAACAATAGTAGCAGCAATGGAGCAACACAAGTTTTCTTTTTAAAAGGAGAAAAAAGCGACAAGAAAATCTAGGATGACTTTCAATGGAGGAGGACAAGTTGTTACATCCCTATTTTCTGACTAGCTATACTTTTACCTTTTTACTTGGGCATAAGTAAATTTGTTGAGATGTTATAGACTTATGACAGGATATGACATGGAATTATATTGAATATCAATTATGAAATCATGGAAATGATTATGTTATGGTCGATCTAATAATTGTATTATGAGATTTGATTTACTAGTTGAATTTATTGAACAATGATGCACTGATCTCTTATTGTTTGATGACAAGTGAAAACAGGATTACAGGTTATCGACTCTCAGAGAAGAGAGAGAGAGTATCTTTTGAGAAGAGAGATATAGACCTTGGAATACGAGTGGTCTATTTGCCAAACGAGTCTAGTGTTAAACGATAATGTGAACCAATGATTCGTAAGAGGTAAGTCTTGTCTTGCTAGTTACTTTCGAATCTAATTCGACGGGTAGTCGATATCTTGATTATCATCTAGTCAAGTCGATGGTGAGTCGACATAGTCGTTTGTAAAGTTAACAACGTCATAGCCATAAAATGGTTGCATTATTCTTCTTGTGTCGCTTGAGGTTTCATTGTCTCCTCTTAAACGTCAAGACGTTCCCATCAAGTTAGATGACGCTAATATTGTCGACGTTTAACGTCAACAGATGAACCTATTTGTGGCGGATTTGTGGATCACGTCTCGTAGTTGAAAGATGCGAGAAGTCGTTTTGTGCGTCAAACGATTTAGAAAACTTGTGTTGCGTTACGCCCAATCCATCGTGATTGCCATCAAAACGCGTTAATCATGTCTTGTGAAGTTGTTTCCCTTTTGTAAATCGACGGAAGTCGAATGTGAAGTCGATTTATGCTATAACTATTTTTGTCATCATTTGGAAGGATATTCCAAAATTGTTTAGTCGTAATTCAGCTAACGGGATGTAGTTTTTCGCCAGTTTGCTTGATGTCGGCTTCTCATCGAGTCAAGTGGTTTTCGCCCAAGCTCTGTCATGTTGGACGTCATCCTTTGTGAATACATCCTTTTCTTTCGAGTTTACGACTTGAGTTATCTTCAAATCGAACCCACACTTTCTTTCTCTAGTTGGTCTTGATCCTTTATCTCTTTTTCGACCTTGGAGACACTCTTTGCACTTATTATTCACCACCTTGTAGGAGCATTCGGTTATTAGTGCAAACGTAGAGGTTTAAAAGCCATGATGCCTGAGCAAGTGGGCAAGGTTGTTGTGCCACAACTGCCACATCACGTAGTGGAGCTCCTTTTGGAGAGTGGTCGCATTTATATAGGAGGCGTGTTGGCATTTGTCAAATCAGAAAAATTAGTTTTGAGTAGTGGGTTGAATTGTTTAATCTGTTATCCGCCACCTCATAAAGTTTAGAACTCCATCTTAGAGATTAACCGTTTGTTGAATGGAGAGGGTAACCGTTTTCTCATAGTGGTCGCCTTTCTTAAAGGAGGAAGTTATGCTGTGAGGACGGACTCCTTATGTTTAGGCATGGCCGTGAATGATGAGTGGTTGCTCCTTCGCAGTAAATGGGGGATGTTTTAGTGTAGTGGAACGGTAAGCTTAATGCGATACACTCCATCGTCGTGGGTGCAAGTGGGGGGATGAGTTTTGGCTGTTGTTTAAAAAAAATGAGAAACGGCAGGAAAAGAGGATTCTTCTCCTTCATTGTGCGCGGCCTGGGGAGTCGAGTAGAGTCGGTTGTTAAGAGACTAGAAAACCGCAGAGGTAAATGGAGGATGTGATTCGGTTGAGGAGAAAATGAAAATCGGAGAGGTAAATGGCAGGATTCCTCTTCACCGTGAGGATTCACGGAGGCTTCTCGGTTCTCAGAAGGCATGCTGATGAATGCCTTCCACCTCTGGATATGAGTCAGCAACCTCCCACCCAAGAGTTGGTGGCGAAAGATCTACATGGGATTGATTGGCATTTCAGACATATTTTTTGAGGTCAGCCCCGCTGACACTTATTAACAACAGGCTGGAGTGTCTTTGTTAGTTCTAAAAGACTGGTGGCTGGAGATGCTTTCATATTTTTAAGGGGTGAAAATGGAGAATTAAGGGTAGGAGTAAGACGTGTCATGAGGCAGCAGAGTAATATGCCATCTTCAGTCATATCTAGCCACAGCATGCATCTTGGTGTCATTGCTACTGCATCTCATGCTGTTGCAACACATACCTTGTTTACTGTTTATTACAAGCCAAGAACAAGCCAGTCTGAGTTCATTATTCCCTGTGATAAATATTTAGAGGCCATGAATAGCAATCTTTCGGTTGGTATGAGGTTAAAGATGAGATTTGAGGGAGGAGGAGGACTCTCATAGGGACGAGGTGTTAGCTATCGTGAGAAAAAGGGAGAGGATTATTGCTGGAGCATAGTCTAGAGTTGTCAAAGAGAGAATAATGAGTGAGTATCGTGGAAAGAAAAGATAGTGAGCTACAGAGAAAAGTGAAAGCTCTTTGTAGGACGAGCATCGACTGTCAAGGATCCTCTGTAGTAACTTTTCAGGTTCTTTTCACTTATGAAGTATTTCATTACTATTACGAGATGCATGTTTATATATTAATCTTCAAACCTGTTTTGAGTTGATGCTCTATCTCTGTGAGGCCGACACCTTAGAATGTTATAATGGCCAACTCTTTTATGATAAGAACGTCTTCATTGTGCAGAGTGTTGCTCTTCGTAGTCTAAAAAGCATTGATATCTCTTAATAGAAGATTTTTAACCGAAAGAAATAAATATATCTGGTTATCTTTAGTGTGGAGCAGTACCAAACAAGACAACGTAGAACTTGTAAGTCATAGAATACTATGGATACTGTAATCTTATGCTCATTTGGAATCACGACAATATATGTATATGTATTAGCTAAGTGACATAGAAAATCACTTTGTTTCTACGTAATACCTGGCATGGAAATGTTGTCAACTTGTGATAGATTTTATAGTCTCCTAGCTTGCTCAAAAAGAAATAGATAACATTATTCAGGGATGACATTGATTATATAAGAAAGAGCAACCCTCGACAATAAATTAGTTGATAACAATCGGGAATAGTCTATCATCCCCCTTGGAACCAACTCAAACTTAGTCAAAGCTTAAACTTGTTGAGAACCTTTAGTTTAGCTATAACTGAGGATTACTCATATTTGAAACTAGTTAAGGGTGGAGAAACTTAGAACGACCTCGTAGTTAGAAGAAGACTAAGAGGTTAACGTTTTTCTTACAATATTCTTACTTTCAAGATTAAGTATGTTAGTTATCCCATTGAGTTGGAATAAGGTAAATAAATCTATGCTCAACGGAATTTAGTGCATAAGATGTTGTCTAAATGATTGTCAAGCTTGAGGACTTCTATTATAGTTTCCTTGAATTGCTCAAAAGAGATAGCAAGGTTCATTGACTACATTGAATAAGATTGAAAGAGTAGCCTTTCGACATTGAATATTAGTGGATAGAAAACTCGAAGTAGACTTATCCACCTTTTGGTATCAAATTGAGCATAGCCGATATACAAACTTGATTGGAACCTTTTGGTGGGTTTTAACTAAGGTTTTCTTGTAATTAAGAAATGGCCTTGTTTGAAATGACTTTTTGTTTTAGTTGAAAGAAGACTAGGGGATAATCGATTACTTAAAACCCCTTTCAAACTTGAAATAAAAGGTTTATTAATCCTTTATTATGGGAAAGGGTAGACTAAACCCAAGTTTAGACCCAGTAGGGTAGGTTATAAATTATACCTTTTGGGTTACAACTTGGTTTAGTGGATTATATCTAGGTCGACAAAGAAGGTCGAGAACCCTAATCTGGAAATGCTCATGTCTTATTGAAAAGAGATTCGTTTCTAATCGACAATGTTTAACCCTAGGAAGGGGAAAAACCATGTGCTGGGCTACAAGTCGACTTAAAATATAAGTCGTAAGCCTCAGATTTTTGCAAGCGTGCAAGAGGTACCATTAAATGATTAGTCAAACATTAAAATCAATATACCTTTTGGTCACAACTCCTCTTACACTATTACTTGTTGACAAGGGGTGAATCTCAAATGTTGTAAAGATGCAAAGAGAGATACCTAAGAATGGATAGTCAATCCATAATGAATAATCGAGCAACGACAGTGTCTTGTGATTTTACCTAAGTCCGAAAGACTAGGTTGGAGTTAGTCAAAACTCTTTAGTTAAACCTAGATATGGTAATTATTATATTAAGACATTGAGATCATTAATTAGATCGTGATTGAAGGGTCTTGTGCCTTGACTATGCGTAATTATTCTTACTTGCAAGAAGTGATTTAGATTCCTAGACTATATTGCTTAACCTGGTTAAGGTTATCATCTTAGTCGTAATTAATCTATCTATAATTATTATGAGACAATAAGTCATGGACCTTAGGAATTGCGATGAAGCAATGAGAGTCCTCATAAAGAAAGAAAGTTGAACGGGTCTATGGATTATAGATAGTGTAAGAAAACATGTATGGGTCGGGAAGACTCAATTGTTCCAAATGCCATAACTTCTCAAGTTAAACATAATTGACCAAGTTGAGCTATAGGAATATGATAGTATCCAAGTCGAGTTGGGGTGACTAAACATTATGACAACGTTCATTATGAACGTCAATTTATATTGAAACTATGGCCATAGTAATGCATATGTCTCTGCATGCATTGTCGGTTCACTGTATCTGGATTGCACATCCTATCGGGAATCATACTTAGCTAGAGGGTATCTAGGGTTGTATGATAGATAGAGTTGTGTAAGATACAACACTATGTACTCGGAAAGGCAAATTACCACTGGTCACCTTGGTCTATACTTCTCGTGAAGGGAAGGGCCACTTCCGGTTAGGAAGGAGTGCGGGAGACCGATGGTCTGTGGTTGGAGGTAAATCACTAGAAAGATACTCTCTCTCTCTCTAGCAGAAGACATGCCGAGGCTTGCGATAAAGATGTTAGATTTCCGGATGCAGTATATTTCTGAGACTTGTGTTTATGGAGACTAAGTAAAAACATTATCGGTTTTAGGTATTTATAATTGGTTTATTTTGTAAACATTGTACTTGAGAAAGACAATAAGGTTGATTAAATTTGTTATGAGATATCTTGTATTTGTAGTTACTCGACTATATGCTGAATAAAAGAAAATTTTTCTCTGTCTCATTTTTACCTTGTAAATTTACTTTATGCTGAATTTTTGGGTTTTACTATGTTTCTAGAATGTGGATGTTACACAAGTAGAGGTGGGTCTAAGCCTACAAGAAGTTGTGAAAATAGGAATAGAATAATTTGGTAGAGAGTGATGTCTTATGGTCAAATAGGTGGTTGGAAGTAGAGGAAGAAAAAATGTTAACATTTGCAAAGGTATCTAACTTAGTAGAAGGGCAAGCTATGGCAATCAAGTTCTTGAGTTCTTTGAACTAGTAGGTTCAAAATTTTGAAACATGGAGAGGATGATGTAATTGACCATTTAATGACTTGTGCCCCACTTCCCATCAGTTTTAGGCATTTAGGTATTTTAGAAAAATATTTGTCATGGATACCTTTTATTAAATTTGTAACCGTTCTAGTGGCTTAGTGGGGGTTTGTTCATTTTGTTGTGGAGTTTTTGTTTATTTGTGTGGTACATTGCTAGGATGAAGAAGGGGGTTTTTGGTAGAGTTTTGGATAATAATTTTTGGAGGGGGGATATTCATGTTGATGTAGAGGAGATAATGACAATATTGTAGGAATTGTTTCTACTATTGTAAAGCTTCTAATATGTTGTGTTCATATTTTTACATTTGTCTAATCAGTTTTTGTCTCTGCTTAAGTTTGTTTCTACGCTGAGATTATATGTAATATTATTATTCAATGAGAAATAAGACTATGAGTAATAATCCTTTGTTCTATTTTGTCTATTTTAGTTTCCAATTGAAAATATGAGTTGTAGGATTAGAGTATCTAGATATGTGTGATCATTTTATAGGAACAAACATTCATCTGCATCAAAATAATTTGAGAGCTTCTTAGAACCCACGGTCCTAGCTATTTCTTCATAGTTAATTACTTTTGTATTAAGGTAGAATTAATAAAAGAATTGGATGCATATGCTTTGTAAGTCATCCATTTTGCAAAGTTAGTTTATCCCACATGCTTGGGAGGTAGTAGTTCTCTTGGGTAGAATTAGCATAAATAGAGGGTTTTGATAGAAGAATGGGTTATTCATGAAATATATTATATATTAAGCACTACTCCAAGAGGTTGCCTCCTCAAAGAGGCCAATGATATATTGTAATGCAAATATATCATTTCTGTTACATCCCTAATTTTTGCTTTGTTTTACTATTTGCGTTTATGTGAATAGAAGTAAATTCATGGAAAAATGATTTGACGTTATGATTTAATATCATTGAAAAACATTGATTTTATTGTATATCAGTATATGTGATTAGGGTTAATGCATATAATTGAATGATTCAACAAATTATATTATGATAATTTGATTTGTTAATTCATAAGGTTTATGAATGGGCTAACGATGCACTGATCATGATTTGGTGATGGCAAGATGTATGCACGAAAACAAGTTTTTGATTACTATATGAGAAAGAGAGAGAGAGTATCTTCTGAGGAGAGGAGAATAGACCTTGGGTTATAAATGGTCATTTGCCAACTGAGTATGGTTTACCATAGTCAGTCAACTCTTGTCGATTGAGGTAAGTTGCTTTTAAGTGGTTAATTTGTTGATTGGCTTGACAGGTTGTCAATGTCTTTTAGAACCCTTTTGAGCTATTATTACGTCAATTTAGTCATTTTGTGAAATCAACATCATCGAGGTCGAATGATAGTCATTCTGCAACTGAGACGACTTTCTGTCAAACACATCATTCATGACATCGTAATTGAGTTTTCAATTATGTCTTCAATGGCGAAGTATTGTTAACATGTTTCTTGTTTATTGTTTAAACGTCAAAAATTTTGTTCATTGTCAAAATGAAATCAATGTATTTTTCTTTTATGCGTGAAGGGGAGATCTTCAACCCCATCCTCATGTTTTGCTATGTTTTGCAAACAACATATGTATGCAATAATATATTATTCATTGATATAATCTAGAGTTAAACCTTTTTAGATTGACGAGCATGAAGCAGAACGTGGTAATAATTTCAAAAATCTCTATTTAGCTCTCGTGTTCTATTTGTTTTATAACTCCACGATGGACAAGTGTAAAGTTGTTATTTGGTGTGAGTGGTCATAAATGACCGATAACTCCTTCAAGGTTGGTTTGTTATTTAAGAGCTTTGTTAGGCAAGATTAAATTGTAGTGAAGAGTGGTCTTTAAAACCATTATTTCCACTAGTTTAAACCTTCATGGGATTCCTTTTAGGCACCTTCATTGCCTTATTCATCGCGGGTTGAGAGGGAGTAGTGGTGTTAACCAATTCCATAGAGGTCTTTGATGACCATGAATCTTCATGTTATGCATGTCTTCGAAAGGAGATTATTTAGCCTTAATTTTAGGAGGCTAACGGTGGTCAGTTACAGGGAAAACTGATCATGTAGAGAACTCATGCTTTGTTATAAAAAGAGATAGATGCCGAGCTCTATGAGGGGAGCTGGTAACCCAAATGGGGGCTGGGGAGGCTAAAAAAATCACTATTTAGAGAGGTCGAATACTGCCTCCAGAGAACGAGAGGACTGCAAGAAAGGAGCTCATACCTGAGAAGAATACCAGAGCGAAGAGTAGAGGTAAGGACACTCGCTCTTTAGGCAAATGAACTAAATTCCATCTATTTTACAATTAAATGTACATGTATATAACTTCTATTGCCACTAATGCTTGGACCGTGGTTTATGATAGCTACTAAATGTTTTGAGTTTATACATATATGGCACAAAAAGTAATTCAAGCCTTTATAACATGGTCTCGGATAGTGACCATCGCTAGATATCATAGTGCAATTCTTATTTGCACTTAATTCATATCAAGCATATATCTCTGTGTATCTGGCGCAACTTCTCTTGGACTTAAATGTATATCTCTGATACTATTATAGTTATGCCTTCCTTTTTGAAAATGATTCATTTTCTTCTCAGTCCGATCTTCGTAGACTGTAGGGTTCTGCACCGGAGGCAATGCCAAGCTCACTGTATCGTTATGAGCTCTTTATATCAGTATCGAGCCATTTTCTTTACTACCATATAAGAGTTAATACTATTGTGGTATCGTTGTAAAACAAACTTACTATCGATACATAGACTATCGTGCCACCATGTTATCATTATAATACCTCTATGTTAATGTTGTACAAGCTGTGGTATCTTTCTAAAGGTTCAATATCCCTGTGAATAAGCATCGTTGATAATGTATAAGGGTTTCATTATCTCCACGTGTGGATTAAGATGAAAGGCTTCGCAACCCTTATGATTAAGGTTGAAACTGATAGGTAACATTTATATGTGTAAAGAGTAAGGTTGAAAGATTTTTGTTATTGCTATGAACTTGGTTTAAGGCTGAATAACCTATACTTTCAAACCCACAAAGGGTGAATTCTTCATGAGATATCATATGGCCACCTTGAGAAGTAAAGAATCTTTTAGGTTTGATATATATTGTTGTTCCGGCTAGGATGGTGTGATAGGAATCTCGGAATACTCATAATACTTGTTGGTAATGTTATAGCTATCAATTTACGAGTAGTGCCAAGGATGTCGAATTGGAATGAACATTCTTCAAAATGGCTGAGAGGAAACCCTTAAATTTTAATAAGTGAGTTAAAGGTAAAAGTTTATTACCTAGAGTTCAAAGATTTTGGAATCGAGATATTATCAGTTATGTTAGAATGATATTATTATCATTAAGAACAACTTTGAATTAAGTGATATAGTATCACTTGTATTATTCCACAATAAAGATGTATGCAATAACTTGATTAACATAGAAAGCTAAATACTAGTTCTTCTCTTTTTTTTAGAGAAAGTCAGTTGACTTGAGAAGACTAAGATGGTCTATAATGATATTATAAACTCAAACTTATATATCTAGGATTATCTAAGTCTTAAAGGAGTATCTATGTTGAGGATTATGATAGATCCATAGATTTATCTAGGCATGGAAGCATATGCTTACTACCTCCCGAATAGATATCTTGATGTGATTATGTCTTTATGATATTAAAGAGACTATGTGTCGACGTGGAAATACATTTCCTTAGGAGAAATATAATTCATGCCTTATCATAATATAAATCTAGGGGAGTAAGTGAATTAAGAGAGTGAAAACTCAACTCCTCATGATTGTCGCCATTATGATTATTAATAAAGGTTTATGTGACATATATACAAGGATGACATATATGAGTTCATAATCTAACTTATGTTGAAAGTCAATAGACTCAAGTAGACTAGGGGGTCGAAAGTAGATTATTATCTCTTATGATTCAAACCTATTAGGGTTGAATTATTGACTTAGATCAGAAGAATAGATGTGAAATGATAGTATTCTTTTAGAAATTATATGGGTGAGGATATACCCCGAATGCTATACTTATTCATGTTACATGAAATATGAATTCAAGCAATGCCAAGTGGTCGAGAAAAGACTAGAGGTATTTGTTCTAATGTTTTTTTATACTTATGCAATTACCTTTGGAAAACAAGGATGTTTGATATTTCCATGTATAGGATAGAGAAGCTAAACTCTAGTATTGAAACAAGGATGATTTAGAAAACCTATAACTCTTATGTTGGATACATGACATTATATATATTGTGTGTATAACCTAGATTAAGGATTTGTTCTCTGTCAGATTGACTAGAATGGATTTTAATACAGACAAGTTTGTGTCTAGAGTTACCAAATGAAGGGGTAAGTACCCTAACTATGTTTATTTATTCTTACTTGTAAAAAAAGAAATAATTTCCTAGACTATGATGCTTAACCTGGGTAAGGTAACCATCTTAGTTGTTAATGAATCAACTTAAAGTTCTTTAAAGTGTCAATAAATATTGGATCTCGAGTATTGCAAAGTGGCAATGAGTATCCTTGTATAGAAAGTTAATATATAAGGTTTATAGAACATAGACAATGTTTTGAAAACATGTCGAAGTCGAGAAGATTGAATTAGAGTTGATAAAACTATATAGTCAAACATAGTTGACCAAGTCAAACCATAGGATGTAATAGTATCCAAGTCGAGTTGGGGTGGGTAAAAATTACGACTACGTTCATTGCGAATGTCTATTTATATTAAATCTTTGGCCAATGTAATGCACATGTCTCTGTGTGCATTATTGATTCACCGTATCTAGATTGCATAACCTATTGGGATGATCATACTAGCTAGAGGGTATCTAGGGGATTGTATGATCAATAGTGTTATATAGGATATAACACCAATACTCAAATGGCAAATCACCGTTGGTCACCTTTGGTCTATACTCTTTGTGAAGGGTAGGGCCACTTCCAATTGGAAGATGTGTGCGAGACTGCCGGTTTGTGGTTGGAGGAAAAGCACTGGGAAGATGCTCTCTCTCTCTAGCAAAAGACATGCTGAGGCTTGCGATAATGATGTGACATTTCCGGATGCAGTATATCTTTGTGACTTGTGTTTATTAAGACTATGTAAAACATTATCTATTGCAGATATTTGTAATTGTAAAGACAAAATGTCTTCATTGTATATTATACCATGTTGTTTATTTCAGAAAAGTAATTGTGTAAATTGTTGAATCTTGATTTAAGGAAAGAAAAATTTGTTATCTTTTTCACCTTGATTTTTTTTATCTCATGGTAAATATTTGATTTTAGTCTTGTTTAAGTTTTGGTATGTTACATATGGTATCAGAGCGAACCGGGTTCAACACATGGACCTATGAGCTCATTACAAGAAAACTCGTTAAAAATTTAGTAGATTAGCTAGGGTTAGAAACTGGATTGATGCCAGAATGACATAGAGAAAAAAATAAAAACCAAGAAAATTGCCAAGAAAACTAATTTTCTAAACTTACCCAAGTTAGTGGATAAGAGAGAACCAACTGAGGAGTTAAAACTCCAAGAGTAAATAAACTCTGTTGAGGATATATAATCGAAAGACTCTAAGACTTTGCATGGAAAGGTAAAACCATGGTCAATTAAGCTCGGGTAGAGCAGTGTCTGTATGAATTCAATATCTTAGAAATGTATCAAATATACGTAGATAAAATGGGTTCCTAGTCTAACTCCTAGGTGGCTTGGAATGAGTCAAGTGGAATAAAAGGATCATTAAAGGACAAGTAGTGATGAACGATAGATACTCCAGGAAATAGGAGTAGATGTGTTATAACCTTTCTATTTGTAAAATTTTTATGCAGGGTGAAAGTCTTAAGGGGTTATTTATTTGTTGTGCTTGTAGCACAAACTCTAATCCATTGTAAGTTTTTGGAAAACCCGAGTGCAGTGCAGCAATCTACTCCCTTGTTAAGTGACTTAGTCACGTAGTGCATAATAAGTGTTCCTTTGAATTTTGACACTTCTTTGGATTTTTGGTTAAATCCCTAATATTTGCAAGGATTGTCATTGTTTTATTCCTTTATTTTGGAATGGTCTAGCCACCGAATTTTGAAGATTGTTTATTTTATGACCAATTGGTCAAAATTTGATTTATTGTCGAAAATGAGCTCATTCTTTTGATTTATTGCTCAAATTAAAAATTGTTTATATTTTGATATTGATTTAAGTTATTGTGGTGGCTATACAAGAACATTTTTGGTTGTTCTCTATGTTTGATGTAATGTTCATCTCTATCATGTCCTGGATGGGCCTCTGATGGATTGTGTAAGGGAGTAAATTGTAGAAAATGAACCCATATGTCCTTAACTTTATAGAAGAAAGAAACCTTGTGTGGAAGGAAATTTGTTCCAAACCCTTTTAGGGTTATATAATTAATATGTAAGCTACTAGAAGGAGGTCTTATGCTGATATCACCTTTTGAATCTCATGTTATTATATGCAGGTGGAAAGGTAGTCCAGTAAGCCCTAGGATAATAGTCTCTCCAAGTCGAGCAGGGTGGTGAACCATGACTATGTTCATTGCGAAGCGTATATTTATATAAAAACTATGGCCATAGTGAGTGTCGTTGCCACCATGTGCACTCATCAGTTCACATTAGTCCGGACACTTAGCTAACTAGAGTTGTCATACTTGGTTAGAGGGTATCCATGGTAGTGCGATAGAGTTAGTTAAGTAGGGGTACACACCAGAGATTAGATGGCAAATGAGAGGGTTTCCAACACAACCTTTCATTGAAGGGTAGGACTCCTTCCAGGCAGGAAGTGTATGGGGGGACCACTTAAGTCCGTGGTTGGAGGTAAAAAAACAACCAAGTGATGCTTCCCCTCTCATCAGTGGCATGTTGAGTCTTGGAGGACAGTTGAACTAGTTAAGGAATTCTAATCCTTTCTCTTGTATTTTCTTATTAGCTTATTTAAATGATGCATGAAATGAATGAAATTTGTAGTTGATGAACAACCTTTTCAGCTAGAAAAGTGAAAGTTGATGTTACTCTTTGTATCTTAAATAATGAATGGCGGTACCATACTTACATAATGTTATTAAACTTTGGTTCATGGTAAACCTGTGATTGAATTGGATGCTTGCTACATGTGAAAAGAGTATCCACCTCTTATGGAGTTTGTTATAACAACTCCTACAATTCTGCTATCAAGATGACTCCATTTGAAACATTGGATAGAAGAAGATGTCAAACTCCTATAAGCTAGGTGAGCTAGAAGATAGGATTAGCATTAGTCCAGAAATATTGTCAGAAATGGATGAACAAATCTAATTGACTAGAAAAGATTGGTGGAAGCTAATAATAGATAGAAAAGCTAAGCAAATGCCAACCGTACACTAACACAATTCTCAGTTAGAGAAGAAAAGTTTTATAAAGTATGGAATGTATTCCAAATCATCTCCTAGATATGAGGGACTCCTCGAAGCTCTCGAAGTTATTAATTTGGTTGATTACAGAATAATTTTATTTTTCTAGGAGGCATATGCTTTTTATGATTTATATTTGAAAAGTATATAACAGATGATAATTATATTCTTAGAATGTTTTACAAGAATAGGACCCATAAGTGGTCATGATCGAGCTTTTAAGTGCTCGAAGAGATCTGCTTGCGAAACAAAGAGATTACTCATTGCAAGGTCCGGTGGGACAACGTGCAGAGGGTAATATGACATAGAAAGTTTACCATGATTTTATAGCAAAGATTTTATCCATTGTTTACGCTTTTGCAAGAAATTTCTATCTTATTAAGGATTGGCATACATTGGATCATCGAGGACAATGAACCTTATGGGGGGAGATATGTTACATCCCTAACTTTGGCTTTGTTTTTATTATTTACGTTTACGTGAATATAAGTAAATTCATAGAAAAAATGATTTGACATTATGATTTAATATCATTGAAAAACATTGATTTGATTGTATATCAGTATATGTGATTAGGGTTAATGAATATAATTGAATAATTTAGAAAATTATATTATGAGAATTTGATTTGTTAATTCATAAGGTATATGAATGGGCTAACGATGCATTGATCATGATCTTGTGATGGCAAGATGTATGCAGAAAAATAGGTTTTTGATTACTCTCTGAGAAAGAGAGGGAGAGAGTCTCTTCTGAGGAGAGGAGAATAGACCTTGGGTTATAAACGGTCATTTGCTAACTGAGTAAGGTTTACAGTGCAGTTAGTCAACTCTTGTCGATTGAGGTAAGTTGCTTTTAAGTGGTTAATTTGTTGATTGGCTCGACAGGTTGTCAATGTCTTTTAGAACCCTTTTGAGCTATTATTACGTCAATTTAGTCATTTTGTGAAATTGACGTCGTTGAGGTTGAACGATAGTCATTCTGCGACTGAGACGACTTTCTATCGAACACGTCGTTCATGACATCATAATTAATTTTTCGATTACATCTTCAATGGCGAAGTATTGTTAAAGTGTTTCTTGTTTATTGTTTAAACGTCAAAAATTTTATTCATTGTCAAAATGAAATCGATGTATTTTGCTTTTATACATGAAGGGGAGATCTTTGACCCCATCCTCATGTTTTGCAAACAACATATGTATACAATGATATATTGTTCATTGATATAATCTAGAGTTAAACCCTTTTAGATTGACGAGCATGAAGGAGAACGTGGTAATAATTTCAAAAATCTCTATTAGCTCTCGTGTCCTATTTGTTTTATAACCTCCATGATGGACAAGTGTAAATTTTTTATTTGGTGTGAGTGGTCATAAATGACCGATAACTCCTTCAAGGTTGATTTGTTATTTAAGAGTTTTGTTAGGCAAGATTAAATTGTAGTGAAGAGTGGTATTTAAAACCAATTTTTCCACTAGTTTAAACCTTCATGGGTTTCCTTTTAGGCACCTTCATTGCCTTATTCATCACAGGTTGAGAGGGAGTAGTGGTGTTAACCAATTCCGTAGAGGTCTTTGATGACCATGAATTTTCATGGTATGCATGTCTTCGAAAGGAGATTATTTAGCCTTAATTTTAAGAGGCCAACGGTGATCAGTTACAGGGAAAACCAATCATGTAGAGAACTCATGCTTTGTTATAAAAAGAGATAGATACCAAGCTCTGTGAGGGGAGCTGGTAACCCAAATGAGGGCTGGGGAGGCTAGAAAAATTGCTATTTAGAGAGGTCAAATACTACCTCCAGAGAACGAGAGAACTGCAAGTAAGGAGCTCATACCTAAGAAGAATACCAGAGCAGAGAGTAGAGGTAAGGACACTCGCTCTTTAGGCAAATGCACTGAATTCCATCTGTTTTATAATTAAATGTACATGTATATAACTTCTATTGCCACTAATGCTTAGACCGTAGTTTATGATAGCTACTGAATGTTTTGAGTTTATACATATATGGCACAAAAAGTAATTCAAGCCTTTATAACATGGTCTCGGATAGTGACCATCGCTAGATATCATAGTGCAATTCTTATTTGCACTTAATTCATATCAAGCATATATCTCTATGTATCTGGCGCAACTTCTCTTGGACTTAAATGTATATCTCTAATACTATTATAGTTATGCCTTCCTTTTTGAAAAGGATTCATTTTCTTCTCAGTCCAATCTTTGCAGACTGTAGGGTTCTGCACCGGAGGCAATACCAAGCTCACTATATCGTTATGAGCTCTTTATATCAGTATCGAGCCATTTTGTTTACTGTCATATAAGAGTTAATATTATTGTGGTATCATTGTAAAAGAAACTTACTATCGATATATAGACTATCATGCCACCATGTTATCATTATAATACCTCTATGTTAACATCGTGCAAGCTATGGTATCTTTCTAAAGGTTCAATATCCCCGTGAATAAGCGTCGGTGATAATGTATAAGGGTTTTGTTATCTCCACACGTGGATTAAGATGAAAGGCTTCGCAACCTTATGGTTAAGGTGGAAACCGATAGGTAATGTTTATATGTGTAAAGAGTAAGGTTGAAAGATTTTTGTTATTGCTATGAACTTGGTTTAAGGCTAAATAACATATACTTTCAAACCCACAAAGGGTGAATTCTTCATGAGATATCATATGGTCACCTTGAGAAGTAAAGAGTCTTTTAGGTTTGATATATATTGTTTTTCTGGCTAGGACGGTGTGATAGGAATCTCAGAATACTCATAATACTTGTTGGTAATGTTATAGCTGTCGATTTACGAGTAGTGCCAAGGATGTCGAACTGGAGTGAACATTCTTCAAAATGGCTGAGACGAAACCCTTAAATTTTAATAAGTGAGTTGAAGGTAAAAGTTTATTACCTGGAGTTCAAAGATTTTGGAATCGAGATATTATCAGTTATGTTAGAATGATATTATTATCATTAAGAACAACTTTGAATTAAGTGATATAGTATCACTTGTATTATTCCACAACAAAGATGTATGCAATAACTTGATTAACATAGAAAGCTAAATACTAGTTCTTCTCTTTTTTTTAGAGAAAGTCAGTTGACTTGAGAAGACTAAGATGGTCTATAATGATATTATAAACTCAAACTTATATATCTAGGATTATCTAAGTCTTAAAGGAGTATCTATGTTGAGGATTATGATAGATCCATAGATTTATCCAGGCATGGAAGCATATGCTTACTACCTCCCGAATAGAGATCTTGATGTGATTATGTCTTTATGATATTAAAGAGACTGTGTCGACGTGGAAATACATTTCCTTAGGAGAAATATAATTCATGCCTTATCATAATATAAATCTAGGGGAGTAAGTGAATTAAGAGAGTGAAAACTCAACTCCTCATGATTGTTGCCATTATGATTATTAATAAAGGTTTATGTGACATATATACAAGGATGACATATATGAGTTCATAATCTAACTTATGTTGAAAGTCAATAGACTCAAGTAGACCAAGGGGTCGAAAGTAGATTATTATCTCTTATGATTCAAACCTATTAGGGTTTAATTATTGACTTAGATCAAAAGAATAGATGTGAAATGATAGTATTCTTTTAGAAATTATATGGGTGAGGATATATACCTCGAATGCTATACTTATTCATGTTAGTGAAATATGAATTCAAGCAATTCCAAGTGGTCTAGAAAAGACTAGAGGTATTTGTTCTAATGTCTGGTTATACTTATGCAATTACTTTTGGAAAACAAGGATGTTGGATATTTCCATGTATAGGATAGAGAAGCTAAACTCTAGTATTGAAACAAGGATGATTTAGAAAACCTATAACTCTTATGTTGGATACATGACATTATATATATTGCGTGTATAACCTAGATTAAGGATTTGTTCTATGTCATATTGACTAGAATGGATTATAATATAGACAAGTTTGTGTCTAGAGTTACCAAATGAAGGGGTAAGGACCCTAACTATGTTTATTTATTCTTACTTGTAAAAAAAGAAATAATTTCCTAGACTATGATGCTTAACCTAGGTAAGGTAACCATCTTAGTTGTTAATAAATGAACTTAAAGTTCTTTAGAGTGTCAATAAATATTGGATCCTGAGTATTGCAAAGTGGCAATGAGTATCCTTGTATAGAAAGTTAATCTATGAGGTTTATAGAACATAGACAGCATTTTGAAAACCTGTCGAAGTCGGGAAGACTGAATTAAAGTTGATAAAACTATATAGTCAAACATAGTTGACCAAGTCAAACTGCACGATGTGATAGTATCCAAGTCAAGTTGGGGTGGGTGAACATTACGACTACGTTCATTGGGAATGTCTATTTATATTGAATCTTTGGCCAAAGTAATGCATATGTCTTTGTGTGCATTGTCAGTTCACCATATCTGGATTGCATAACCTATTGGAATGATCATACTAGCTAGAGGGTATCTAGGGGATCGTATGATCAATAGTGTTATGTAGGATACAACACTAGTACTCAGATGGCAAATCATCACTAGTCACCTTTGCTCTATACTCTTTGTGAAGGGTAGGGCCACTTCCAATTGGAAGATGTGTGGGAGACCACCGGTCTGTGGTTGGAGGAAAAGCACTAGGAAGATGCTCTCTCTCTCTCTCTCTCTAACAAAAGACATGCTGAGGCTTGCGATAAGGATGTCACAGTTGTGGATGCAATATATCTTTGTGACTTGTGTTTATTAAGACTATGTAAAACATTATCTATTGCAGATATTTTTAATTGTAAAGACAAAATGTCTTCATTGTATATTATACCATGTTGTTTATTTCAGAAAAGTAATTGTGTAAATTATTGAATCTTGATTTAAGGAAAGAAAAATTTGCTATCTTTTTCACCCTGAATGTTTATCTCATGGTAAATATTTGATTTTAGTCTTGTTGAAGTTTTGGTATGTTACAATTTCAATGCAATATAATTCTTGTGTTTTTGTTATAGCTTCTATATTCTATATTTCTATTATTTGGCTATTTTTTTTGCAGGAAGGAACATATCATCTAGTCACATAGCTCTTTCTAAGGTCATACTCTATTTTAACTTTTTTCTATTTAGAGCCTTATACAACTACCCACCATATGCTTTCATCTCACTCTCTTAGGATCTTGGTGATCAACAAGTGGCTATAGAAGTAACAATTTACCCATAATTTACCCATGTTTTCTCCTTTATAGTAATTTTTTTTATTTTTAGGGTAAAAATCCTATACCTTGGGTTATCAAATATCACAAAAAAGTTGTCATTCGAGGTAAAGCTAGATTTCTCATATGGGTTCCAATGATGGTTAAAGGGGTTTCCTTCCCAAACCATGCCAATTAGACAACCTTTGTATATAGTCTTGTGCTTCCATGTACCCTCGAGTATATCGAAATATCTCATAGGCTTTCTTGAAACCTAGTCTTAGGAAGCCATCAGCTATTTGTCACCTATGATAGACTAGTAAGCAGTTAGCCGTGGGAAGTTACTCTCACCATACTAGATCTCTTCCCCACCTTGGCCTATTTAGAAGCTAGAGAGTACCACCACCAGGTGCTATTATTTTTAAGATTGACAGAATATAGTTTACAGAGGCACAATATTCCATAGGGTTGCTATAGTGTGGGTGGGGACAATTAGTAATTCTCAAATTGGGTACCATGTCAAATTTTTGGCTAAATATTTGCCCTAAAGGAATCTAAAATTTAAAAAAAAACAATTAGAATTTCCCCCTCTTGTTGATTGTTCCATTACAATCCTCTTCAAGCCGATCATTTTGGTATATAACTTTGACATCCTTTTTTTGGCCTCTCAAAATCCCTCCTATGGTGGTGAACATCTAATCTAAGGAAATGGATGCAGTAATAGCCACTAGACTAGAGGAATTTGACTCACTTCCCCAAGGAATCTCACTCACTTCTCCTCCCTTAGCGATGGACAAGATCAAATATTAGAATCTCTTAGTCGCGTGACTAACTATGACTCATCCCATGATCACTTTGATAACCTTTAATCTAGTTTTCAATCCAAACAAATGCTTTGGGGACCAAAACTTGATTTTTTGAAATTTGATGGTATAGACCCTACCAGTTGGAGCTACCATACTAAATAATATTTTACTCTCCACAACACTCATTAAGGGGACATGGTTCCCATTGCCTAATTCTACTTGGAAAAAGAACTAGTCCAATGGTACAAATGGTATAATAAGTCCAATACTGAACCTTGTTGGACTAAATTTACAGAGCTTCTCTTAGTTAAATTCGATCCTAGTGCATATGAAGACTTTATTGAAGCTTTAACCAAACTGAGGAAACTTGGTTCTATTTTTTACTATCAAATTGAAATTGAGGAACTTGCCAACCAAACTAAAATATTGGATATGACTTCTTTACTAGTTGTTTTATAAGTGGCCTCAAGGAGAAAATTGAGGCTGAGGTCAAAATGTTCAAACCCAAGGATATGATGGCAACCATAGGTTTGGAAAAACTTGTAGAAGATAAGCTCATAGATTAACATCAATTCTTCAAGTACACCCCATTTAATAACACTATGTTGAATCATCCTATCCCCACCCCAACAAATGCTTTACACTTATTAAATGTTTCATTGAAGCAGAGATGTGAGCTCGTCAAGGAAAGGGGTTCTGTTACAATTATAATGAGAAATTTACAATCTAGGCCTTCGCCATGTAGAACATAAGCTATATTTGCTTGATGTGAAATATCCACCTAAGATAGAGCAATTAGAAAGATGCCAAAGAAGCCCATAAAGAGGAGTAGCCATCGATTGAGGATTCAAATATTGACCTTGATCCTAAAATCTCTATACATGCATTAGCTAGGATCTTCACTCCTTAAATAATGAAGATTAAAGGATTTTGTAAGAAGCATGCACTCACAATTCTCATCAATTCAGGAAGTACCCATAGTTTTATTGACTTAGGATTGGCCAAGTAAGCAGACTATTTTTTCCACCCCTATTCTAGATTTTAAGTAAGGATTGCTAATGGAGGAACCTTACCTTGTAAGGGAAAGTGTTGAACTGTTCACATTTCCATGGGGGTTAACACTCTCAAATCTAATATGTTTGTCCTACCCCTTAGTTGTTGTGGCATTATGTTGGGAGTACAATGGCTCTGTAATCTTGGTCTTATCTTGTGGTACTTTTTTGAACCCTAAATGCAATTCATAGTTGATGGGAAACAACATACCTTATGAGGACTATCCCCTAGATATGTCAATCTCTTAGCTCTCATCGCATGGAAAAGTTACTCAAAAAGGGGTCTCATGGGATTATTGGATAACTTTTTGCTATTTAGGTTAACAACTCTTCTACCTCAAGCCACCCCAAGGATCTCTAGGAGCTTTTACTCTACCATTCAGTGGTATTACTAGAAACACCTAGCTTACCACCAAGCCACACCAAAGATCATGCCAACTAACTATTATCTAAGAGCACACCTCTAAATATCCACTTTTATAGGTGCGCATTTCTACAAAATACTAAGAGATAGAAATTAACCCAATAACTATTATGCCATGGGGCTATTAGGCCAAGCACTTTTACTTAATCCTACCTAATCCTATTGGAGCATAAAAAAGATGGGTCTTGGCACCTTTACATTGATTTTTGTGAGTTGAACAAAATTACGATCAAGGATAAAGTTCTCATTCTAGTGGTCGATGGGATATTAGATGAACTCCATGATGTCGGCTTCTTCTCCAAAATAGGGCTCCTTATGCACTCATGATGGTCATAATGAGTTTGTTGTCATGCCATTTAGCCTCACCAATGCACTATATACCTTTTAATGCTTGAAGAATAAGATTTTTTCCCATTTTTGTATAATTTCATCATAGTAGATTCTTTGATGATATTTTTATTTATAGTCAAACATGGTAGAGCACCTATTACACTTAGACTGGGACCTTCAAATACTTTTGAATAACCACTTATGTGCTAAAACTATAAATAATCATTTGGCCAGACAGAGGTTGAATACCTAGGGCACATTATTTCTGAAGCTAGAGTTAAGGTGGACTCAACAAAAATTGTTGCCATGCAAATTGGCCTAAACCAATAACTCTAAATACCCCTCACAAATTCTTAGGCCTCAATGGAGAACATCAGAATAAAGAGTAGGTAAAGTAATGTTGAGAAAAGTATCTATGATTGTATCCTTAGGGATGTCCAATGGGCTTGAACATGCAACCAAAAGGGGAGGAAAAGAGGTCTTCATATCCTTAGCGATATCCAAGGGACTTAAACATGCAACCAAAGGAGGAAGAAAAGAGGTCTTCACATCCTTAGTGATATCCAAGGGACTTGAACATGCAACCCAAGGACGAAGAAAAGAGGTCTTCACATCCTTAGTGATATCCAAGGGACTTGAAAATGCAACCAAAGGAGGAATAAAAGAGGTCTTTGCATCCTTAGTGATATCCAAGGGACATGAACATGCAACCAAAGGAGGAAGAAAAGAGGTCTTCGCATCCTTAGTGATATCCAAGGGACTTGAACATGTAACCCAAGGAGGAAGAAAAGAGGTTTTCGCATCCTTAGTGATATCCAAGGGACTTGAACATGCAACCAAAGGAGGAAGAAGAGAGATCTTCTCATCCTTAGTGATATCCAAGGTACTTGAACATGCAACTAAAGGAGGAAGATCATCATGGACTATGGAAGATGTGGTAGAAGTAGAAGTGGTATGCTTGACGTCTACTAATGCTTCATCTCTAGTAGAGAGATCATCAAAATGAAGAGAAGGTAAATTCATGATGAGAAATGTGTTAATGATTTCCTCCTCTTGCACCAAAATATCCTCACAAGTAGGATGAATTTTAGGAGAGGGAAGAAGAAAGGAAAGTGGCATAGGAAGAGCTAATTCATAATCACATGCTTGAAATGGACCATCACTATCAACAACCTTTTGAGCAAAAGCGGACAATGATGTTAGAGAAGAGGAGATAAGCAACATGTAATTTAAGTGTGTAATCAATGTGCAATGATCTATGTATATGCAAAAAAGGAAGTGTTTAATCTATTGTTCTCAAAATCAACTACGCTCGTTTTTGTAGACAACCCCCACGAAACTTGTCCGTTTCGTGAAACTACACTCTAAGCTCGCAAATCGAGACAAGATTCCCTTGATCTCGTGCGCAGTCATTTGACATTCTAGACTGGTGTATGACATTCCTTTGAATCAGTTTCTTGATATGCATGAAGATCGTTCAAGTCGTAAATTAGTAAAAATGTCAATTTAGGTCATTTTTAGGAGTTAGTAAAATTTTGAGTCTTGATATGCAAGAGCGGCAAAAAATGCCGCTCCTACATATCTCTTTGTTGACTTATTTCATTATGTATGCAATAGCGGCATTTTTTGCCGCTTTTGCATGTGTTTTTCGTTAAATATGTAAAAGCGGCAAATTTTGCCACCATTACGTATTTTCTCCCATTGTCTCGCATAGGCGGCGAATTTTGCCGCCGTTTCACATTTGTTGACCTTCATTCACGAGCCGCTGAAACTTCTGCTCGAGCGAGATCCTTCAAATCTTGGACACCAAGTGCCATTAATAGCCACTCGTGCCATTCATTAAAACTTGTTTCCGAGTTGTTAAATACATCTTTTGGGTTTGTTGTTTTTATTGTTTGTTGTTTCATTTCTCCAAGCTTCCTCCGGACCCCTCGCATCACTCAAAAGTGCCAGTTAAGGTTTCATTCAAGTTCATTCTCAGCATTAGGGTTTTCTACCGACATTACAGGTAAGCTTCTCTTTTAAACATGTTTCTCTTGCTAGGAGTTTTTGTTTAAACACAACTATCGGCATATCCTCGGGTTTTGTTTTGATAAATTTTTGTTTTTGTTAGGTTTTATCCTTTTCTTTCTTATTTTTGTGATTGATTTTTGTTGTTGCGTGAGTCTGTTTGTATGTGTTCTATTTGTTTCCACCCATACATCAGAGATGCCCTAGGTCTTGTTTTGGAGAGACGCTGCATTTGCGCCGTGTAGACCCTTGCAACCTTTGTCATATACCATTGTGTGTTATCGGCCATTTTCATCGACCTAATACTACAAAGGTCAATCCCTTCCATCGCATATCGTCGGCAAAATTCTCTAATCAAACACGATACTAAAGCCTTTGCGACTTCCTATGTGAAAAGTCGGCATTGTTTGCCGCTCGGACAGATGCTATTGATTTCTCCGAACCAGCCCATGTAATCTCGGCAAAATCTACCGACCAAACATCGCGAAGAAATCAACCCCGCATGCATTATTGGTCATTTTCACCGACCTAACATTGCGAGGACTCAATCCCTTCCATTCTACATCGTCGGCGAAATTCGTCATGGGTGCCTGACTTCATGGAGTTTTGTATCATGTATGGGCGGCAGATTTCGCCGCCCTTACACGAAGATCTTCCATTTCTTAACGCATGCGGAAATGGCACTTTTTGCCGTGTTGACATCAAAGCTATGCCCTTGTTACCTGCATTAGTGGCAAAATCCGCCATTCATGCCAATCCAAATCCTCCCTACATGCAAGGTCGGCAGATTTTGCCGCCAATGCACTTTCAACAAAACCCTTATATGCAAGGGCGTCGCCCATGCAAAAACTGTCTCAAATTTCTCCAACTCTGGAAAATTCCCTGTTTTGATTTTTTGAGCCTGTTTCTCCTCTGATTTTTGGCCAGCTCGTACTATAGCCCTTTTCATGCATGTTCCCATAGTCGTGATCATCAACATGCAATTTTCCCAGATTGCCCATATTTTCCCTAATTGCATGATCGTGACTTTTGTTGTAGTTTCTTCTGCGGAGCTTCGTTCTACATCAAACTTCTTCTCGGTGAAAGCTCATCCAAATGACTGAGTTGTCTCTGAAGAAAGCAAAAGTGATGAAGTACAAATATCAAGGTGTTTTCCCAATCACCTCAATACATTCTAATGTTGATGACATTAGAGATACGGAGATCGATCATGTTGATATGGCTGAGTTTGTAGAGAGGACTAAGTTGAGCAACCCCAGTGCTATGATGAAGAGGATAGTTGAAAGTAATATTCATCTGGTCTCATCCTTCCCAGTGGCAGCTCACAACACAGAATTTGTTCTTCAGTGTGCTCATTTCTATAACAGAGATACTAGGTCTGTGGTGGACGCCATTGGTAATGTGATAATCAGGTTGGATCCTGAGTTCATTGACAAGGTGTTCATGTGTCCTCCTGCAACAGAGGTATTGAAGCTTGACTTTGTTGAAGCTCAGAAGGTATATGACAAAAATCCAGAGAAAGCAAAGAAAATAATCAATAGCAAATGGTTGAAGACTGCAAGATCAAATTTGTCGAGGTGGCCACGCAGTTTCCCTCGAAGTGATTTTGTAGAGGAAGTTGGTGACCTAATTACTCTCCTCAGCAGAATAAGAGGTTTGCCTTCCTCTTCATAGTTTCAGGAATGGATGTATCCTTTCATTAAGGTAATACTCCAGGGTAAGCAAACCATTTTCTGGGGAGAACAAATCAGTAACGCTCTGCATGAAGAGCTGATGAAGGTATCCACTACCTCCAAGTTCTACATGACTTCCTATCTGGTATACATTGTAGCTTCCATGAGGATTTTTCCAGGATTATCATCGGAAGGGGATAGGAGAGTAGTTCCAGTACACCAATATTATTCCCAGTTGACATTGAAAGGTTCAATTCACCATTTCAGGAGGGTGAATGATGCGTTCTTTGTTGTATTCCTGTGTCTTTTTGATCCCCAACTGGAGTAGAGAAGAATTTCAGATGAGGCATGGACAGTGGTAAATGACTTCGATTGTATGTTTTTGCAATTCCCATCTTTTTCATACTTGAGGGTTGGCTTTTTCCAAGGTTACCCTTATATGCTTCCAAGATTCCGTTTAGACAAACTGGTCTTGATGGAGTTGTGCAGACAAATGATTGTCGTACACAACAAACAGATGGAACTCAAGAAGCCTGGTTTCTGATTCCCAGTGGAAATTGGTAGATATTTAGTATTGACTGCTGCAAAGGCAAGGGCCATGGAAACAGAAATGCAGTTGGTCACCATGAAGCAATTCAAAAGGAGACCAAAGTTTGACTACCGGGGCGTAAAGGATAAAATCAAAAGGAAAACTCAGTTTCATGAACCCATGGCGGAAGATGTCTGGGTAGACTTGAGAATGGAGGAAGATATCAGGAAACTAGACTATCGCAGGTTGTCCCTAGAACAGATTGAATATCTGGGACTTGCCGATATTCTAGAAGATCTTGTGGATGATGGGGAATTGGTTGACGCCAGATATGATGCAGAACAGATTGTTAATACTCCTCTCCCTCCAATTCAATGGTCTCAAAAGGAGCTGACCTCACTGAGGAAGAGATTTGAGCCCATATTGACTAACACCAATAACTGGATGGTGGATAAAGGAATTACTCTGAAATAATTCCTCACTGGGTCAGAAACTGAAGTTCAAGAGCAAACTGGTAAAAAGGTAGAAAACAAAACGAAGAACAAGAGTGATGTTCCCTCATCCTCTAAAACACACAAGCCTAAGATTGGATTTGTGATAAAGAAATCAAAAGCGGTGGAGGAAGAACCTGAAATGAAAGATATGGAAGTTGAGGAGCCAGCTACTGAAGAGCCAGCCACAAAAGAGATGGATGTTGAAGATAGGAATTCAGATCAACAAGACGAGGAGGCTTTGTCTCCACAGGAAAATATGCAACAAGAAACGGGAGTATCATCCCCATTGCATAATATACCTGTTGCAGCTCCTGTGTCTGTTTCTCCTATTGATATTACCTCTTCTAGGTCCCCCTCTCCTCCTAAAATATTTTTTGATAATCCCCAAAACACTTTTGAGGATGTTCTCCGTTCTACTGAGTCAATCCCTAGTTTGTCTTCTTCTTCTTTTGATATTGGAGATACATCCATTTTTTATCATTTCGTGATGAATACTGAGCAAGTTTCTAGTGCCAATGTAACAGGTGTAGTTTTTACTAACACCCCGCCTATTGTTTCTACTATCAGTGCAAGCACAGTTTCGGGAACACCAGCAGTACGAATGGATCTCAATGTAAGTACTTCTCTGTTCTGACCTTGGTTATCAGCTTACATGCCAAAAAGGAAAAAGCAAGCCATCTCTCCATATGACTTTGATTTCACTAAGCTGGTACCTGCAAAGCCTAAGGCCCCGAAGAAACCAAAGATTCTTTCCAGAGTACTTGAAGACAAGGGACACAAAATTCTGGAGATAGCAAAACCTCCACAGGATGCAACTCTTGAGAATTTTGATATGAATGACTACTCTATTTCTAGAGTTGAATTGGGCAAAATAACCCACGAAAGTGCTAAAAATGATATGCAGTCAGCCATGGACATCCTAATCCAAAAGTTTGACAGGGAAAAGGAAATGAAGGATCACTACAAGGCAATGGTAGAACAACTAACTGCAGTGGTAAGGAAGATCACTTTGAATTCAGAAGCAGTTACTCCAGAGGCCGTATCTGTAGAAGACCCCGTCATCCTAAAAGCGGAAAGGACTCATCTCAAAGGGAAAGTACTTGAAGAGTACTTAGACAGGATGCGTGCACAAGGAATCTCTTTGCTCACAGATGTATCTGAGAAGACAGATAAAATGAGGAAAGTAAGGGTAGAACTTAATGACCTCATTGATACTATTTCTCAAGATATTGAACACACAGAGGAGACTCATGATAAATGGGCAGAGATGAGGAAATTGAAAATAAGTACCCTAATGTCAAGTGGCGCTATTTCTAACAGGGATTCTTATACAGAAACAAAGGAAGCATTGATGTACAGGAGCCGTGTGCTTAGGGAGTTGATCAAGGATCTTGAAGCTGCAAAGGAAATCAGTGAGCAAAATGATGTCAACCTTTTGCATAAGTTGGAGGAGTTACCTTGTAAGCTTGTATCACAGGACAACCAATTTCTTTCCATAGAAGAAATGGTTCAGGAATTTGAAGACATGTTCCAGAAAGAATTCGAAGATAAAACATTTTCAATGACTTCTGTGGACAATATTCTAGACAACCAGTTAACTTTGGACAATCTGAAAACCAAGTTAACTGGTCATGCAAAATCAATCACTACAGTGAAGGATGCCATAGTGAGAGCCAAGATGATCTTCGGGAATGCATTCAAACCGGATAGCATTGAGATGCAAGTGGCTTTCACTATGTATGATGATCACCTGAGGAAAAGTGGCGACACAAATTGAAGCAGTTTTTCCTTAGTTTATTTTCTATTTTTTCTGATGTACTTTCAAAACAATTTTGGACATTTTTACATGTACATTTTTCATATGTAATTACATGTAAAAATATAGGAAGTCCCAAGTCAATAAGGACTCCTATTTTTAAATAAGTCAAATTAGTTGTAGATTTCCTATATTTTCTCAAGGCCTCTCCCTATAAATAAAGATGGCCTCTTTTGTAAATATTATCTTTTGTCTATTGCAAGAAAACTCTGGCGAATTGAAAAGCAAATCAAGACTTTGTGCTTTTTGTGAAAATCAATTATCAAATATTTATCAATACAAGAAAACAAGTTCAATTCCAATCTTTGTCTTGGGATTATTTGTGTTGTGATAGTTTTGTTCTTACGTCTTGCTATCATAGTCTTATTTGATAATAATTGAAGTGTGGAGTTTGTTTCAAGTGATTGAAGAGCGCTCTTAATTTGATGCTGATAGACTTTGTGTTATCAAATCATTTGTGGGTTATATGTTCATGTTTGTGAGAATACAATAGTTTGGAGACTTTGTGCTGCAAGTTGTTATATTCGATTTACTTTTATCATCTTGAAGAGGAGTGAAGACTTTGTGCTGCATTCTACTTCAAATAGTTTCGTTTACAAGTAGTAAGTGAGGTAATAGAAAACTTTGTGTTTCTGTGATTTTGTGATAATTTATAAGTCTTCTATCAAAAGTTTGAAGTATAAACATCTATTCTGAAAAAAGAGAATGAGATGAGATGGAACCACCATAAACATAGTTTTTAGTGTACATAAATTTTATAGGTTGTTTGGTTTGCAAAAGTCAAGTAATTAGAGGGAACCTCCCCTTGCTGAGAGGAGAGACTTTGTCTCATCATAGCTATGGCTGATATACCCATTTTGCTATCAGTGAGTTGACGACAAAATATTCACCCAACAGTTTTTTGGCGACTCTGTTGGGGAAGGAACGCACAACTTGAAGCCTCACGCTCTGAGTTGAAGCATTTTTAGTTCTTTTCCATTTTGTTACAAAATTGTGTTTAGCATACTACATTCTGGCGGATTCCCAGTACACCAGAAGTAAGAGGGCTTATGGTATTATTGATCCTGCATTTGAATTGATGTAGCAGAATAATTTTGGATGCTTAACTCCACGACCTCGTCTTCAGCGCACTAGGAGTTTTCCTCCTACAAACGCCAGGTCTCCAATACCAAGTGAAGTTTCTAGTGCTAGTGCTAGCAGAGTTTTGTCTGTTCATACAACACCAAGGTTTGTTATCCCGCCTTTCAATCAGCGCATCATGGCAGCCCAAGACCCTTGGGGTAATACCTTTGGTCCTCTGAATTTGACCCCACCTTTGCATGAACTACCTCATAGTTCAAGAAAGAATTTCCCCAAATTCTATGGTGACGGGAAAGTTCATCCTGATGAGCACATTGCGGCTTTCTGTATAGCCTGTGGTGTGATAGGTGTCGAGCACGAAGATGTAGCTGTACGACTCTTTGTAGAAACACTACAAGGTGCTGCTACAGACTGGTTTTACCACCTTCGAGCTCAGACCATAACGAACTGGAATACTCTCAAAACCAAGTTCGAAGCCAGGTTTAAACCTGCGGAGGATGCACATGCATTGTTGGCACAGCTGACACAAATGAAAAAGGAACCTCATGAACCTATGCGAGACTTCATCGCTAAGTTCAATAAGTTGAGAAACAGGATTCCCACCACCGCTGAGCCAACAGCGGAGAACCTCAAATGTTTCTTTATCAATACACAACTTCCTGAGGTGAGTTTTCTATTGAAGTGAGCTTCTCCTACCAATCTTGCTGCCACTCAGATTCTGGCAACTAAAGTGGAAGATGATCTTATCCTTGCGAGTAAGATAAGAAGGGATACTAATAGAAATAAAAGCTCCTCTTCTGCTGAGAATTCTTCCACAAGCACCACGGATCCCATGGTACAAAAGCTAGCAAATGAATTGCTATCTCTGAAGAGACAAATGTCCCAAGGTATGTCTACTCCTTCTTATCGAGATATACCAAGGAGGACATTTCCAAATAATTCATATCAAGGCAATGCTGCTAGAAATCAAGGACAACACAACCGTCTTCCGCCTACACAGGGGAAGCTTACCATTGAAGCAGCGCCGGTCAACTCTACTATTGGCTATTATGAAGCTGAGAAGAACTTTCTTTCCAACCCGAGTTGGATTATGAAAATGGTGCTAATCTCTTCACAGAAGGAGAAGAAGAGTTAGCTGGCGACTCTACCATCAGCTTTCTGAATTATCAGGACGAAGCTGAAAAAGGAGAAGTGGGTGAAGGAGCATATGCTGTTTTCACTAGGTCTCAAAATTAGTCAGCTCTCCAAGCTGATAAAGGGAAGGTGAGAGAAGAATCTCAACTGGTGATTTCAATCGCTAAACGGGGGACTTCGCTACCTTTCTAATCAAAAGACCCGGTGGTCAATAAACAAGTAAGTGCCTCTAACAAATTTGTACCTTCCACTTCTACTCCTCAGACTAGTGCTATCTCTACCAAAAATCAGAATGATGGTTTTTCTTCCTCCGTATCTAATTCTTTTCAGTAGTTTGATATAATAGATCATGCTAGGAGAACTAAGATACAAATGTCTGAAGTTGAGTATTTACAAGCTAACCCTGAACAATTTGATAGATTAGCCAAATATGTCAAAAATAAGACCGTCCCTGCAGGACAAGAGTTTCCAAAAGCTTCTCATGACTCCTCCAAAAGCAAGCCTACCCAAAATAATCTTGTCTCTACTCCCCCTGAAGCCTCTGGAAGAATTGAACCTTTCTATGCTTCCCTATTAGAGAATGGTCATAAATTGAGCAATTGTGTAATAGATTCTGGAGCCTCTGACAATGTTATGCCTGCTAAGGTAGCAAACGCCCTTGGCCTTACCTTAACCAAAACTTTTGGGAGGTGTTTCTCTATGGAGAATAAGCAAGTTCCACTTTTGGGTCAAATCAAGGATGCCCAATTTGCATTTGCGGATTTTCCAAATAAGAGAATCAAGATGACAGTCCTGGTAGCTGATGTTCCAGCTTCATACGACATTCTTCTTGGACATAATTTCTGCAAGGATGTAGGTGGGGAGTTGAACATGGATTTGTCTAAAGCAAGGATACCTGTCAAAGGTGTCATGCAGAAGTTGCTTCCTGAGAAGGAGGCAAAATACATTGTTACCCAAACATCAAATCCCAAAGCTCAAATTTTGTTTGAGTCCTCGGGAATGGGTAATTATTTTCTATCCACCGAAGATGGTTCCAATTCATCAGATGAGAGTATGTTGGGTGATAGCTCGGATGTGTCAGATGGAGACTCAGAAGAGTTTTCAAATGAAAGTTCAGGTGAGGGTATAGTAATACCAGATTCTTCCCTCACTGACGAAGAGGAATCTTCTGACCAAAGAAATTCTAAGAAATCAAATTCTGATGGAGTTTGGATTTTAGAATTTGATGGCAGTTGTTCTTCTACCGGTTCTAGAGCTGGAGTGGTCTTGATATCACCACAAGGTGATATTTTACCTTTTTCATACAAGTTACAATTTGACAATACCAATAACACCGCCAAGTACGAGTCCTTGTTGCTCGGATTGGAAGCTGCTCATGCTAGAGGTGTTAAAATCCTTCATGCTCAAGGGGATGCCGAATTGGTGGTTTGTCAAGTAAGGAATTTGTACCAAACCAAAAATGAAAGACTGAGACACTATCGCAATCGCATATGGGATTGCATTGAAGGTTTTGATGCTTTCAACATTTTTGCCGTGCCAAGAGAGTTCAATGATCATGCAGATTCATTGACTGTTTCCACTAGTCTCATGGTTCCTCACAAGGATCTCAAAGGAAACAAGTATACTATTGAGCTGGTCTTTCGAGCAAGTGTACCTGATAACGCTGATCATTGGCAGGTGTTCAATGGTGATAACCAAATCATCGCTTTCCTTGAAAAGATGGATAGCTTTGATGAGCTTTACTTTGAAGGAAGTGAATCGCCACCGCGTGAATATGTTTCAGAGATAGATTCACAAACCGGTGAAGAATTTCTACAATTGAAAGGAAATAAAATCCCAAAAGGTTTGGTTTCCCTTGAAAAATTGTTTGATAAACATGATAGGTATATCAAGCAGCAACAATAACAAGATTCAAGTTCCTCTATGGAATTTGAGCAGGTCAATTTAGGTTCGGAAGCAGATCCTAAGATGGTCAACATTGGAAAATGTTGCACTGCTGATGAAAAATTCAAATTCATTACCCTCCTTCGCCATTACATTGATGTTTTGGCTTACTCCTATGATGATCTGAAGTCTTTCAGGCCCAAGGAGGTTCAACACAAAATTCCCCTCAAAGCTGGATCGTTGCCTCATAAGCAGAAGCAAAGGCAATACAATCCTAAGATATCAGGTACAATCCTTTCTAAAATTTAGAAGATGCTGAACGCAAGGATAATTTTTCCAATTCATCATTCCACATGGATCGCAAACATAGTACCTGTAAGGAAGAAGAACAGAGAAATCCGTATCTGTGTTGATTTCAGGAATCTCAACCAGTCTTCCTTAAAAGATAATTACCCTTTGCCCATCATGGATCAAGTATTGCAAACAGTTACTGGTTCAGAAATGCTATCTATGTTAGATGGTTTCTCAGGGTATAACCAAGTGGAGGTTAATGAAGCTGATTAGTTCAAAATTGCCTTCACCACACCTTGGGGCACATTTGCATATCACAGAATGCCTTTTGGTCTGATCAATGCTGGCACCACATTTTAGAGAGCGATGGATCTTGCTTTCAGAGATGAGATGGGGAAGTTCATCGTGGTGTATCTCGATGACTTGACAGTTTTCTCCAAAAACCGTCATGATCATGCACATCATTTACAACAAGTGTTGGAGCGCTGTCGTCAAAATGGTATTTCCCTCAATCCCAAGAAGTCAGTTTTTGGGGTTATAGAAGGTAAGCTTCTCGGACACATTGTATCCCAGGAAGGTACTAAGATTGACTCGGAAAGAGTTAAATCCATTCAAAGTCTTACTCTACCTGCAAGTAAGACTGCTGTTCATTCTTTCTTTGGAAAGGTGAATTTTCTGCGAAGGTTCATTCCTGAGTTTGCAGAAAAAACCCATCACATTGTCAATATGATGAAGGGTAAGGCCACTTTCCGTTTGACTGTGGAAGGCAAGGAAGCATTCGAGGATATCAAGAGAGCTATTGTTCATGCTCCAGTTCTTGTTTGTCCTGACTACACTAAAGATTTCATAGTTTACAGCTATGCTTCAGAACACACACTTTCAGCTATTCTGGTTCAGCAGAATGAAGAAGGCATTGAATCCCCCATATTGTTTATGAGTTGTCCTCTCAAAGCTCATGAATTGAAGTATTCGAATATGGAGAAGCATGCCTATGCCATGGTCAAAGCAGTGAAGCATTTCAGGTTCTATATTCTAAACTCACACACTGTTGTCATGGTGCCTGATACAACAGTCAAATCTATCCTAACTCAATAGGAGTTCAGAACAAAGAGAGGTAATTGGATTGCTAAGATCCAAGAATTTGATCTGGATATCAAGCCTACCAAGCTTGTGTGGGGTAAAGGTTTGTGTCAATTGATCGCAGATAACGTTCCAAAAGAGACAGGGGACGAGGAAGAAGAAGTTGTGGACACACCAACTATTCTTTTTGTTACTACAACTGACGAGTGGTATTCCAATATCGCTCATTTCCTTACCTATGGTGAGTGTCCTTCTCACTTGTCTTATAAGGAAAAAAGAACTGTCAAGTTAAAAGCTGCTAACTACGTCTTTTGGGACAATGGTTTGTACAAGAGAAGTCTTGATGGTGTATTTCTCCGTTGTGTGGATAAAGCGCAACAAAGTAGACTTTTGGAGTCTTTCCACAATTTAGCTTGTGGAGGACATTTCTCTGCACCTGTAATAGCTCACAAGATTCTGCAAGCTCGATACTATTGGCCCACGTTATTCCAAGATGCGTACAATTGGGTACGCAGGTGTGAGTTGTGTCAACAGTTTGTTGGAAAACCAAAGTTGGCAGCCTTACCTCTAAAACTGGTGGTGATTGAGGAGCCTTTTCAGCAATGGGGTATTGACTTCATTGGCGCAGTGAATCCATCATCAAGTGCAGGACATAACTATGTTCTCACTGCAACAGACTATTTTACCAAATGGGTGGAAGCTATTCCAGTCAAACATGCCACTTTTGAAGTGGTATGCAGTTTTCTTAAGGAGAACATTATTTCCAAGTTTGGAGTTCCAAACAAGATTGTAGCAGACAATGCTACTTGTTTTTCCTCTCATGAGATTACTGAATTTTGCTACGAGCATGGGATCATTCTTTCCCATTCTTCAGACTATTATCCGCAAGGGAATGGTCAAGCAGAATCAAGCATTAAGAATCCGGTCACTATCATCAGGAAACTAGTAGATGAGAATCAGAGGACTTGGCATAAGGCATTGTTTGATGCATTATGGGCAGATAGAATTACACCCAAAAGGGCGATAGGCATGTCACCATTTCAGCTTCTATATGGTCTAAATGCGGAGATACCAATTACCTTAGAATTGCCAGCATTGAAGTTGGTAAAGGCATTGGAAGATAGAACTTTTGATAGTTCTATTGATAAAAGGATCATGTATTTGACTAAACTTGAGGAGCAGCGCACTATGGTGGTGGACCATATTGCTAAGCACCAAAATCAAGTAAAGAAACTCTTCGACAAGAAGCCAAAGGCTCGTGAGTTTCAGATTGGAGATCAAGTCTTGTTGTGGGACAAGAGGAGAGAACCAAAAGGGATGCATGGGAAATTTGATTCCTTGTGGAGAGGTCCATTCACCATTCATCAATTCTATGGTGAAAACAGTTTCTTGCTGGAGTATCAGGATGGAACACCATTCTCATTGCCTCATAGTGGACAACATCTGAAGCACTTCAATCTCTGAAGTATCAGATAAGTTAAATTGTACATTTGTATAGTTTTGTGTTTTATTTTTGCGCTTTTGTTTAGTCTTTTGTGTCTTTTTTTTTTTAGCTTGACTCTATAGCCCAATGGCATGGATGAAGGCACTTAGAGACTACATTCTACTCCCTTTGATCATTTCAAAGTTTGATCGAAGGAAGTTCCCCAGTTAGAGCCAGCTGTTGTTATCAAAATTAGCTACGCTCATTTTTGTAGACAACCCCCATGAAACTTGTCCATTTCGTGAAACTACACTCTAAGCTCGCAAATCGAGACAAGATTCCCTTGATCTCATGCGTAGTCGTTTGACATTCTAGACTGGTGTATGACATTCCTTTGAATTAGTTTCTCGATATGCGTGAAGATCATTCAAGTCGTAAATTGGTAAAAATGTCAATTTAGGTCATTTTTAGGAGTTAGTAAAATTTTGAGTCTTGATATGCAAGAGTGGCAAAAAATGCCGCTCCTACATATCTCTTTGTTGACTTATTTCATTATGTATGCAATAGCGGCATTTTTTGCCACTTTTGCATGTGTTTTTCGTTAAATATGTAAAAGCGGCAAATTTTGCCGCCATTACGTATTTTCTCCCATTGTCTCGCATAGGCGGCAAATTTTTCCGCCATTTCACATTTGTTGACCTTCGCGCACGAGCGGCCGAAACTTCCACTCGAGCGAGATCCTTCAAATCTTGGATGCCGAGTGCCATTAATGGCCACTCGTGCCATTCATTAAAACTTGTTTCCGAGTTGTTAAATACATATTTTGGGTTTGTTGTTTTTATTGTTTGTTGTTTCATTTCTCCAAGCTTCCTCCGGACCCCTCGCATCACTCAAAAGCACTAGTTAAGGTTTCATTCAAGTTCATTCTCGGCATTAGGGTTTTCTGCTGGCATTACAGGTAAGCTTCTCTTTTGAACATGTTTCTCCTGCTAGGAGTTTTTGTTTAAACACAACTATCGGCATATCCTCAGGTTTTGTTTTGATAAATTTTTGTTTTTGTTAGGTTTTATCCTTTTGTTTCTTATTTTCATGATTGATTTTTGTTATTGCGTGAGTCTGTTTGTATGTGTTCTATTTGTTTCCACCCATACATCAGAGATGCCCTAGGTCTTGTTTTGGAGAGACGCTGTGTTTTCGTCGCGTAGACCCTTGCAACCTTTGTCATATACCATTGTGTGTTATTGGCCATTTTCGTCGACCTAATACTACGAAGGTCAATCCCTTCCATCGCGTATCGTTGGCAAAATTCTCCGATCAAACATGGTACTAAAGCCTTTGCGACTTCCTATGTCCAAAGTCGGCATTGTTTGCCACTCGGACAGATGCTATTGATTTCTCCGAACCAACCCATGTAATGTCGGCAAAATCTACCGACCAAACATCGTGAAGAAATCAACCCCGCATGCATTATCGATCATTTTCGCCGACCTAACATTGCGAGGACTCAATCCCTTCCATTCTGCATCGTCGGCGAAATTCACCACGAGTGCCTAAGTTCATGGAGTTTTGTATCGTGTATGGGCGGCAGATTTTGCCGCCCTTACACGAAGATCTTCCATTTCTTAACACATGCGGAAATGACACTTTTTGTTGCATTAACATCAAAGCTATGCCCTTGTTACCTGCATTAGCGGTAAAATCCGCCGCTCATGCCAATCCAAATCCTCCCTACATGCAGGGGTGGCAGATTTTGCCGCCAATGCACTTTCAACAAAACCCTTATATGCAAGGGCGTCGCCCATGCAAAAACTGTCTCAAATTTCTAGAACTCTGGAAAATTCCCAGTTTTGATTTTCTGAGCCCGCTTCTCCTCTGATTTTTGGCCAGCTCGCACTATAGCCCTTTTCAAGCGCGTTCCCATAGTCGTGATCATCAACATGCTATTTTCCCTAATTGCATGATCATGACTTTTGTTGCAGTTTCTTCTGCGGAGCTTCGTTCTACATCAAACTTCTTCTCGGTGAAAGCTCATCCAAATGACTGAGTTGTCTCCGAAGAAAGCAAAAGAGATGAAGTACAAATATCAAGGTGTTTTCCCAATCACCTCAGTACATTCTAATGTCAATGACATTAGAGATACGGAGATCGGTCATGTTGATATGGCTGAGTTTGTAGAGAGGACTAAGTCGAGCAACCCCAGTGCTATGATGAAGAGGATAGTTGAAAGTAATATTCATCTGGTCTCATCCTTCCCAGTGGCAGCTCACAACACAGAATTTATTCTTCAGTGTGCTCATTTCTATAACAGAGATACTAGGTCTGTGGTGGACGCCAGTGGTAATGTGATAATCAGGTTGGATCCTAAGTTCATTGACAAGGTGTTCATGTGTCCTCCTACAACAGAGGTATTGAAGCTTGACTTTGTTGAAGCTCAGAAGGTATATGACAAAAATCTAGAGAAAGCAAAGAAAATAATCAACAACAAATGGTTGAAGACTGCAAGATCAAATTTGTCGAGGTGGCCACGCAGTTTCCCTCAAAGTGATTTTGTAGAGGAAGTTGGTGACCTAGTTACTCTCCTCAGCAGAACAAGAGGTTTGCCTTCCTCTTCACAGTTTCAGGAATGGATGTATCCTTTCATTAAGGTAATACTCCAGGGTAAGCAAACCATTTTCTGGGGAGAACAAATCAGTAACGCTCTACATGAAGAGCTGATGAAGGTATCCACTACCTCCAAGTTCTACATGACTTCCTATCTGGTATACATTGCAGCTTCCATGAGGATTTTTCTAGGATTATCATCGGAAGGGGATAGGAGAGTAGTTCCAGTATACCAATATTATTCCCAGTTGACATTGAAAGGTTCAATTCACCATTTCAGGAGGGTGAATGATGCGTTCTTTGCTGTATTCCTGTGTCTTTTTGATCCCCAACTGGAGCAGAGAAGAATTTCAGGTGATGCATGGATAGTGGTAAATGACTTCGGTTGTATATTTTTGCAATTCCCATCTTTTTCATACTTGAGGGTTGGCTTTTTCCAAGGTTACCCTTATATGCTTCCAAGATTCCCTTCAGACAAACTGGTCTTGATGGAGTTGTGCAGACAAATGATTGTCGTACACAACAAACAGATGGAACTCAAGAAGCCTGGTTTCCAATTCCTGGTTGAAATTGGCAGATATTCAGTATTGACTGCCGCAAAGGCAAGGGCCATGGAAACAGAAATGCAGTTGGTCACCATGAAGCAATTGAAAAGGAGACCAAAGTTTGACTACCGGGGCGTAAAGGATAAAATCAAAAGGAAAACTTAGTTTCATGAACCCATGGTGGTGTTGACATTCCTTCTGAATCAGCATTAGGGTTTGCCACTTCTAATGCACAGGCAGATTCAGGCCAACTGAATACAGGAGGTTGCGTGAGCTCCTCCCCTTCACTTCTGGTTCTGCCGCACCAAGGGGGGTATCCCTATAACTTAAGATGTAACCTTGACTGGCTCAAAGATAGAAAGATCTGACTTGACAACAGCAGGCAGAATGCTCTCATGTATGGACCAAGATCTGTATGATAGATCACAAGGCTGGCAACATTCTTGGACATGATGTCTGGTTGGGTATGAGAGCATGCAGGGGGTTCCTAATCCTACTCCTACAACTAACAGGTGGAAGTATGAAGTGTTTTGATATGAATTTGGATGCAAAGTTAGACATGGTGTATAACACAAGAACACAGCATGACTGGTGCCTATCCAGGGCTTGGAGTCGGTAGACATACACCTGTGAATGATCAGCATAAATAGCTAAAACTGGATTTCAGGGGGATACACATGATATCTGCCTTACAGATATCTCCCAATATAGAGTGTCAAGCTATCTCTACTTATGGCATCCCTACTGCAGTATACCCTTCCCAATGTTCAACCTGAAAACAGTTTAATCTGCCCCTTGAGCAGAGGTCAAAAGATCAGACATTCAACATAGGAATTCTATGCTCTAGAATCTAAACATAAGCAAACATCCAGATCCAGAAGAAGGATACATGCAATACTGGAGATAGAATTAACACAACACATGCTAAGGTAGCATTACTCATATAAGATCAACCATGAAACCAATGGATTCATGCCAAGTCCTACAACAGGAGATACATAAACTCACAAGAAAAACTGTACAGAGCAACCAGATCAGCTGGTTTTGGATTACAGAGCCAAAAATCTACAACTTTCAACAACCACAAATGAACAACACAACCTGCTTATAACAGCCAGGTAGGTGCTCAGCAATTAATTACAATGTTGACCAAAATTTCGCCAGATACACAGTATCATGAAAATGGCGCTCAAACACAACCAGATTGGCGCCCAAACTTGAATGCAGCAGGTAGGGGAGGAGACAGGAAGATTTCTCGAGCCCTGCGCCATCATCCGCTGATTGACACCTCCAGTCGGGTACCAGATCGACCCACGCCATCGCCCATACCTCTGCAACCTTCGCCATTAATGGCGCACCAACCCGCGGCCTCGGGAAGAACATCATACAGACTATCGCAAGCATTTCCCGCCGAGATTCATCATCATGATATTTGAAAATGCAGGATAACAATATCCCACATGCACCCCGCGATGACCTCAATCACACCTTATATACTAGGTCATGAGCATATATCATGTCGGTGCTTTTGCTCCTGACGACACTAGTATAGACTTCATCATCATCATCTTCTAGCAGCATGATATCCTGTTGTTCGAAAAATCACCCTGACGTCATCATGATATTTGAAATATAACCTTCATGATAATCGGCACAACCTGATCCTTCGGAGGAACATCCTCCTGCTGAGCTTATAACAAAAGTCTGGCCGATGAACATCCTGATGATGTCATCATCATATCCTGCTGACGTCATCATCATATCTGCCTACTGCACACCTCCTCATATCCGGATGACGTCATCATCATGTTTGCAAATATCAGGAGGTCTCTTCAAGATGATCAGTTGTTAGAAATATGACCCCCGCGGACCTTGATGACGTCATCATCATATTAACATCATCATGATATTCGGAAGACAACCGGATATTTGGAAATATCCTCCTGACGTTCGAACATCAGGTTGCACTGTAGCTCCTCTATAAGATCGGGGCGATAACTGAATATGATGATGCTGCTTGAAAAGATCACCCCCAGTAGATAATGCGCGAAGCTAGCAGGCGGATATCTCCTTGATATCAACATCATCATGATGTTCGAACAAACAAACATATCCGGGTGATATGAAAATATCACCCCCTCCTTCGCGAATATCATGATGCAGATAGGCAGAAAGAAGAAAAAAAAAATATCACCCTGATATACGGATGACGTCAGCATCATCAGGATGAAGAAACAATGAACAAGAAGTGATACAACATCATCAGGATGATATTGACTAAGATCATCCTGACGTTCAAAATATGATGACCCTAGTGAATATCGGGTCGCACTTAGAACTCTTCAACAACATCATCAGGATGATCATAACCAAGATCACCCGATGATAAAAATATCACCCCGGCGAAATATGATGAAGGCAGAAAATATGATGACCTCCGCAAGCAGCAGGATGATAACTGGAAATATGATGATGATGAACACGACCCTTAGGAAAAACAAGTTAGGTCGAGCAACTCAAAGAATAGGCAACATCATCATCATGCTCGCGCAAGGTGATAAATGGAAGATCACCGGAGACTTTGAAACATCACCCTCGCAAGCAGATGAGGGCGCACTGTAGCTCGGCAGCATCATCATGATAAAAACCAAACATCACCCGATGACTGAATATGATGATGACGATGAGAAACCGGTCGAAGGAGAACATGATGATGCTGACCTTCATGGAAACAAACATGATGATGATGACCTCCTCAAGAAAATATGATGATGCAGCTGAAAAATACTGAGGAGGTCCGTTACTTAGAGCATTTTTTGGATACTTAGGGAGAGTGCCTGAATGAAAATTTTTCAAAAAACTACCAGTCAATTCAGGCGTCAACAGGTGGAAGATGTCTGGGTAGACTTGAGAACGGAGGAAGATATTAGGAAACTGGACTATAGCAGGTTGTCCCTAGAACAGATTAAATATCTGGGACTTGTCGATATTCCAAAAGATCTTGTGGATGATGGGGAATTGGTTGACGCCAGATATGATGCAGAACAGATTGCTAATACTCCGTTCCCTCCAATTCAATGGTCTCAAAAGGAGTTGACCTCACCGAGGAAGAGATTTGAGCCCATATTGGCTAACACCAATAACTGGATGGCGGATAAAGGAATTACTCTGAAATAATTCCTCACTGGGTCAGAAACTGAAGTTCAAGAGCAAACCAGTAAAAAGGTAGAAAACAGAACGAAGAACAAGAGTGATGTTCCCTCATCCTCTAAAATACACAAGCCTAAGATCAGATTTGTGACAAAGAAATCAAAAGCGGTGGAGGAAGAACCTGAAATGAAAGATATGGAAGTTGAGGAGCCAGCTACTGAAGAGCTAGCCACAGAAGAGATGGATGTTGAAGATAGGAATTCAGATCAACAAGACGAGGAGGCTTTGTCTCCACAGGAAAATACGTAACAAGAAACGGGAGTATCATTCCCATTGCATAATATACCTGTTGCAGCTCCTGTGTCTGTTTCTCCTATTGATATTACCTCTTCTGGGTCCCCCTCTCCTCCTATACTGAGTCAATCCCTAGTTTGTCTTCTTCTTCTTTTGATATTGGAGATACATCCATTTTTGATCATTTCCTGATGAATACTGAGCAAGTTTCTAGTGCCAATGTAACAGGTGCGGTTTTTACTAACACCCCACCTATTGTTTCTACTATCAATGCAAGCACAGTTCCGAGAACACTAGTAGTAGGAATGGATCTCAATGTAAGTACTTCTCTACTCCCACTTTGGTTATCAGCTTACACTCCAAAAAGGAAAAAGAAAGCCATCTCTCGAGATGACTTTGATTTCACTAAGCTGGTACTTGCAAAGCCTAAGGCCCCGAAGAAACCAAAGATTCTTTCCAGAGTACTTGAAGACAAGGGACACAAAATTCTGGAGATAGCAAAACCTCCACAGGATGCAACTCTTGAGAATTTTGATATGAATGACTACTCTATTTCTAGAGTTGAATTGGGCAAAATAACCCACGAAAGTGCTAAAAATGATATGCAGTCAGCCATGGACATCCTAATCCAAAAGTTTGACAGGGAAAAGGAAATGAAGGATCACTACAAGGCAATGGTAGAACAGCTAACTGCGGTGGTAAGGAAGATCACTTTGAATTCAGAAGCAGTTACTCCAGAGGTCGTATCTGTAGAAGACCCCGTCATCCTGAAAGAGGAAAGGACTCATCTCAAAGGGAAAGTACTTGAAGAGTACTTAGACAGGATGTGTGCACAAGGAATCTCTTTGCTCATAGATGTATCTGAGAAGACAGATAAAATGAGGAAAGTAAGGGCAGAACTTAATGACCTCATTGATACTATTTCTCAAGATATTGAACGCACAGAGGAGACTAATGATAAATGGGCAGAGATGAGGAAATTGAAAATAAGTACCCTAATGTCAATTGGTGCTATTTCTAATAGGGATTCTTGTACAAAAATAAAGGAAGCATTGATGTACAGGAGCCTGTGCTTAGGGAGTTGATCAAGGATCTTGAAGCTGCAAAGGAAATCAGTGAGCAAAATGATGTCAACCTTTTGCATAAGTTGGAGGAGTTACCTTGTAAGCTTGTATCACAGGACAACCAATTTCTTTCCACAGAAGAAATGGTTCGGGAATTTGAAGACATGTTCCAGAAAGAATTCGAAGACAAAATATTTTCAATGACTTCTGTGGACAATATTCTGGACAACCAGTTAACTTTGGACAATCTGAAAACCAAGTTAACTGGTCATGCAAAATCAATCACTACAGTGAAGGATGCCATAGTGAGGGCCAAGATGATCTTCAGGAACGCATTCAAACCGGATAGCATTGAGATGCAAGTGGCTTTCACTATGTATGATGATCACCTGAGGAAATGTGGCGACACAAATTGAAGCAGTTTTTCCTTAGTTTATTTTCTATTTTTTCTGATGTACTTTCAAAATAATTTTGGACATTTTTACATGTACATTTTTCATATGTAATTACATGTAAAAATATAGGAAGTCCCAAGTCAATAAGGACTCCTATTTTTGAATAAGTCAAATTAGTTGTAGATTTCCTATATTTTCTCAAGGCCTCTCCCTATAAATAAAGAGGGCCTCTTTTGTAAATATTATCTTTTGTCTATTGCAAGAAAACTCTGGTGAATTGAAAAGCAAATCAAGACTTTGTGCTTTTTGTGAAAATCAATTATCAAATATTTATGAATACAAGAAAGCAAGTTCAATTCCAATCTTTGTCTTGGGATTATTTGTGTTGTGATAGTTTGTTCTTACGTCTTGCTATCATAATCTTATTTGATAATAATTGAAGTGTGGAGTTTGTTTCAAGTGATTGAAGAGCGCTCTTAATTTGATTATGATAGACTTTGTGTTATCAAATCATTTGTGGGTTATATGTTCATGTTTGTGAGAATACAATAGTTTGGAGACTTTGTGCTGCAAGTTGTTATATTCAATTTACTTTTATCATCTTGAAAAGGAGTGAAGACTTTGGGCTGCATTCTACTTCAAATAGTTCCATTTACAAGTAGTAAGTGAGGTAACAGAAAACTTTGTGTTTCTGTAATTTTGTGATAATTTATAAGTCTTCTATCAAAAGTTTGAAGTATAAACATCTGTTCTAAAAAAAGACAATGAGATGAGATGGAACCACCACAAACATAGTTTTTAGTGTACATAAATTTTATAAGTTGTTTGGTTTGCAAAAGTCAAGTAATTAGAGGGAACCTCCCCTTGCTGAGAGGAGAGACTTTGTCTCATCATAGCTGTGGCTGATATACCCATTTTGCTGTCAGTGAGTTGACGACAAAATATTCACCCAACATAATCAGTTTGTCAACTGATCAAACATAATGAAGATAAAGAAGGTTGCAAGCAAGTCAAGTTCAGCAAAGATTTTGGTAACCACAACAATAAAGATGTATGACTGTTTTGCTTTCTAGACTAAATTCATGAGATAAAAGAAGACATGCAACATAAATGTTTAATCAATTAATCAACTAATCAAACACAACAAAGACTAAGAAGGTCAAGTATAAGTGTAGGACACGTTGGGTTCACCAAAATGTGAGATAGAAAAGAGAGCCTAATTAATTATGTACTAACTAGATCAATATTTTCCATCAAACATTAGAACACATGATGACCAAGACTTGTACGCTTGGCTATAGTCCTCAAGGGAGAGCCAAGATGTTTGAGGCTCTATTCTTTTATTGTAACAATGGAGATTGATTTGGGAATAGCAAGATCTAGGGTTTTAAGTGACCTAATTGAAAAAATGAACAACTTATAGGTGTTACAAATAGATTGATAAAAACAAAGAGTAAATTAGGAAAGAGCAAAATAGATGGAGCTTGTAGCCAGAAACAGGGGTAGATCTGGCAAGACTTGGGTGTTGGGTGCCCTAGTCCTAGGATTTTTCCCTAGGGAAGTCTGTGTGTGACGATATCTATTGCTCCCGTCTTCCTGTTGCCTGTCAGTGCCTGAAACTTTCGATTCGGATCTACACACACAAAAGAGGGAAAATGGTTGTGTTGTATAGGGGCTTGCCTCAGTCAAACCCTATGATAGTGTTCCCATCTCCATAATAGTAGTGATGAAAGTGATAGAGAGTGTGTGCTCATGATGAGCAGAGGCAAAACATATGATAAAGACTATAATAATAAAATTTAATGAAACCCTAATTGAATGGGTGTCACAATACAGAAGGAGTTGAAGGAGAAGGAAGAATCTTCCTCGTAGACATACAAGGGTTAGTACATACATAGATAATAATATTCACAAATAGAGATCTTGTAGAGAGAGAGAGAGAGAGCTTGTTAGAGAAAATCATTATAGAGAGTGTGTGTGTGTCTCATGTAAATGAGTGAGAGAGAATTGTTTATATATGAATCCTAATTACTTTTCAAGGGCCGAATTCAGTTGAGGCCGATAAGGTGCATCACTTAAGTCAAGAGGCCAAAATTCAATTATAATCTTTCGGGGCCAAACTGGTCGGACCCAAGCGCTAGGTGCCCTAGTCCTGGTGATTTGGGCTCTTCAAATGTCAGATGTTGGAGGACTTAGCCTTATATCTCAGAAAAGTACTAAAATATGCATATATTAAGCAAAGATGATTATACAAGCTAAAACAAGTGCCAAACTTAGTGTGAAATTGTAAGAGGTATCAATTTTCTACACTACATTTACATAATAGAGCAAAGTTGTTAAAAAGAGTGGCAATCCACTAGAAAGGGTGTACCATGCATTTAAGCATTTAAAGGAATGAGGATCCTTCCAATCTTTTATTCAAGGAAAGCTAAGTTCAAATCTAAGTTATTACTTAAATCCTTTATGTACTTTCAAAAAAATTCCTTGCTAAAAGTTTTAAAGAAAAATGGATGCTAATTCTCCAATTGAGTCTAACTTTAAAGAATTTGACCTTGTGATCATCAAAAGGGATATCAAATAAATTAAAGAAACATTGAGTGAGCTAAAGGTGGATACACCGAGCCTTAGGAAAATGTTTGAGAAGATGGAGTAGGACATCCATGAGAGATCCTATCATTTAAAGATCATTAAGGACTTCTAGAGTCAATGAAAAGGTTCACTAACCATGGATTTGCAACATCCTCTCAATGTTACAACATATAGCACCACATGGAGAAGATTGAGAAGTTGTTGCAATAAACTTGATGTGATTTGATGACCAAACCTTGAGAAGGTGAGTGGGAGTATTTGTTATGACTTTTAGACTATTGTAACAAGAAGATAACTAGTATTAGATGTAACACAAATAGAACATGTCCCAATCACTTGAATGAGATGAACATTGTTCTCTTGTTATAAATATAAGTTATTTTCATATTTTATTTCATCTTTTTTCTTTCTTAGGAATTATTGTGTATTTTAGTCTTGGACACAAGGCTAGGGAGCCTATTATTTTATGTTTTCTTTATAAAGTTTTATGTTTTAAAAATAAAGATTGTAAACACTTTTATTGAATTAATATATGATAAATATTGTTTACATATAGTTCTCCATTTACTAGAATACTATTTTAGGAGATCAAATATCTTTGAGAGAATATTTTCTACTCTATTGTTGTGATTCATTTTTAATCTATAGTAGTAGATGTAATAGCCTCTAATCCAGCATATGTAATATTTGGAATTAAGAGTGGACATTTCTAAGGATCTATACCAATAATTGATTTATCTTACTTGGATAATATAAAGAAACAATTTAGCACATTCAATCCAGTTGGACATTAAAGTTTACAACTTGTTTTCATTGATTTTGGCTTTTTGAATTTGTCTCCCAAGGAAGAATGCATTAGTTCTAAGTACTAGCTGATCAAATTTTAAAATCAAATTAATATCCTTTTGTTATTGTAATTATGTTTTCTAAATCTACATGTTGTTCCTAAGGGTATAAAAAATCATTATAACAATAATCGAATTAAGATTATTTACTTATACATCTATAACTTGAAAATTTTTAATCCGCTTAAAATATGTTAGCAACAAAGTCATAGAGATTACCATGAAAGTGTATTGATGTCAAATAAATAGGACCATTTCATGTCCTTAAGGTTTGATTTCTATTTTTTTTTGTATTTTATCATTTTTATTCTAAAAGATTTGAAGGGAAAACCCTGCCAAACCTCATAGAGCGTAAAGTGTAGAAGTGTTGTACCTACTCTTGTTAATTGGCACAACCTGCCTATGTTTTAATCATAAGGCTCACTTGACCATTTAGCTTGACTTTGTATCCTTGAAGCTAAAGGTTTCATAATGTATCCTTTATAAACATAAGAACTGATTAGACCACTAACAAGGTGCACTAGTCAAAGAACTAGGAAGGAAAACCTTAACACCAATGGTTTGTCATATCTCTAATCCATATGGTTTGTTAATTTGAACAAGTAATGAATATTTATCAAATGCTTGTGCAAGACTTCCAATAGAAGCCAAACTAGCAAGTTCTTAAGTAAAAACATGCTCAATAATAGGAGGAGCAATGACTCTTATGAGAACATTAGTAGGTACACTATTTTTAGTGGATTAATCCACTTTAAGATTTAAGTGTGCACTCCTTCATGAAGGGAGAGGGGGTGAAAGAGTCATTGGCATGCAAGTAACACTCAAAAACCCAAAGGAAAAAAGGACGGATAGAAATGATCTAAGGGCTAAGAAAAAAAAGTTAATAATCAATTCTAAAACAAGTGTGAAATGCAATCCTAAAGACTAAAATAAGGGTGGGTAGGGTAGGGAATACGATCAAGCAATAGTAAGAAAATCCTAAAAGAAGTAGAACAATGAATGACCACACAAAAGCACAATCAAACCCTCAATAAATTTGATATCAAAGATGAGCAATTAGAAAAATCATTTGAAACTAGGTAATGAAGAAAGAAAAAAATGATGCAAACACTTCTTTGGGCCTGCAAGTTAAATTCCAAAAAATACCTAGTTCTAGGTAATCATTACTCAAAGCTATGACTAGTACCAAAATAACAGAAGATTTTTAGGGTCATATTAAGCACAAAGAAGATCCATCCAAGTTTTAACTCATGAACAAACAAATAAAGCAAAAGAATGCAACCGATGGGTAAATTTTTAGTAGCAAATATTCCACATACACCACTATTTTAATATTATGTGTAGATCAAAAAACATGAATAATTACCAACCGTCAAACCCTTCCCCTATTTTACAAATCATGAACTACCATCTACAACTAACAAGGGCCTCTCTAAATATAGCTCAAGATGACCTACATATCAACTAAGATGCTACAAATTTTATAGAGAGCGTAAAAGAGGAAAAAATGTGATTTAGCTAAGATGTCTTAGCCAAATGATTTTTCACTACTTTCACATTAGGATTGCACTATCTTTTCTATTTTTTAATAGAATGATTCTACAATCCCAAAAGTGATTTAAATAAAGGAAATGAATAGTTTTATATTGCTAAGATAAATGAAAGATAATTTGATAAAGAGCTAATTACTGAAAACTAGAAAATGATTTACAGATTTTTATTATAGAACTGAAAAGAAGATGAAAGGAATTTGGTGCCAAGATGGAAGAACCAACTTCCTAGGACACCAACGTGTCATGTTGTAGTCTAGATAGTATAGAAAACTAAAAATCTTGAGTCTAATTTCAACTATTTCACTTAACCTACACAATAGAAGACAACAACAAACCCAGGAGTTTTTAGGTGACAATTAATAGCTAGAATTTGAAAGATATTACTTATATGCTCAAAAAGAAGTAAATAAAATGACAAAAATAAAAGGGGAAAATCTACAAAACTAGCATGTGGTTGAAATCTCTTCCCTTAAATATGTAACTTGCAGAGGAAACAAATAAATGTTGGGGTTGTTTAGGGGCTTGCCTTCAAGTCAACCCCTATGTCAGTTTTTCAACCTCCACGAATAGCCAATAATGGAAAATATTAGAAAATAAGTGTGTACTCTTATTTTCTAAGTCTCTTATTTTCTAAGTGTATCTAGAAAAATAAAAATAGTGACAATGATATAAATACGAATTCAAAACAATCCTTTCTACTCAAGCTAGAGTAAACTAGTGTGCTATGAAAGGAGAGAAGGGAAATGAAGGAACCCACAAAATGTCACCTACACACAAGTGGATTGCACAAATGAAATAAATAAAGGGAGAGGGAAAAGTAGAACACAATCACCTCCCAAATGAAGATGAAAGGCTACCTAGCCAAGAACAAGGCCCAAGGAAGATCCCAACAATAAGTAGTGGTTCCACAAACCCTACAAGAATGCACAAAGCTTGGAAGATGATTACAAGAATTAGAATTATAGATACTTAAATTTGTCCATGTCTTGCATCACCTAGTCGACACATTATTAGAGACATTATATGACATTTTGTCCTAATTCCACTCCTAATCCCATCCTAATCACCTAGACAATTAATTAAATAAATCCCATGTATTTAATTAATCCCCCTTTCACATGTCCCAAATGATTCAAATAAAATATTTGAATTATTCCCTCACCTCTCACCACATTCCAACACTTGTCCACCTCTCAATTGAGTCATGTGTGGTAGTACAACTTTCATTTATTATCCTTCACATGTCCAACTAATAGGTCAGCCCTATTCTTCTTCGCACATTTGTCACATGACTACAACTCCTCATGGAGTGGGAAAACCTAATCAATCCTAACCGTCCACATTGTGCAAAACAACTTTTAATCACAACCCTTCATTCAAATCATCCTTTTCTATAAATCAAACCCCTCACAAGCCATTTGCATACATCAAGTTTTCAAGTATCCTTATGCTGCCAAAATCACTCTAGAATCATCTTTCATTTATCCTCATGCAATTATTATGCTGCTGAAATAGTGAGCAACCAACATTCCTCCCACAATCATCCTTTGAAATCTTGCATGCCTATGTGATATTGAGAAGAGCAATGGAGATAAATCAAGTTTAGCATGGATTCAGTTTGCATTTGAGTTTATTGTTTTGATTTCCATGTTATCTCATGCTCTATTGTGCTAGTTAGGGTTTGATATCTTGTTGTTTTAGTTTTAGACTTGATTTTTGCCTTGACGATAAGAATAACACAATACAACTTCATTGTACACTATAGAGAGCCACAAAAGATTACAAAGAATGCTGGTCAAATCAATCAAGAATGCAAGAACATGTTGGAATCAACAACAAAGTTGCAGAGAGAGTTTTACAATATTAGTAAGAGTTAATTCAAAAAGAGTAGCTTGGAGGGAGAAAAGGGAAGGCAGGCCAAAATAAGTCATTTGAGGGTCGCAGCTTTACACAAGACCCTGCATGCCACAAAAGCTAGTAACGCTCAGAAACAGTCACTGGATGGCAAATAGGCTCAAGATGCTAACGTGTCATGCAAACATCTGTGCTAGGCACTAGTGTCTAAGTGACATCAACTCCTAAACTCTCAAAACACTTTAGGACAAGCAAAGAATTATGACATTTAAACAAAATTTCACAATTTAACAAGCACAAGGGCTAAAACATAACACAAACATGATGTTTTATGGGTTGGAAAAGGCTAAGACAAGGCTAAAAGTGAGTCTAAGATATGCTAAGGGAGTGGACACTAAAATGATTGAAAAACGTAGTGTGAAATTGTAAGGGTATGCAATTTTCTACGTTACAAAGAGTATTTGAGAGGTACATCAATAGGTTAGGCACAAATTGTAGGCAATAAATGAACAATATAAAAAAATGTTGATCTGTAGAGAAGAAAAAAAGTTTTTTAGGAGGGGAAAATGGTCATGGTACATTTGTATAAGGAGAGGTATCCTCAAGGTGCCTACAACAAGTTGAAGCCCAACAAAATCAGGCCTTGCAATATCTTGAAGAGGATAAATGAGAATGCTTACCTAATTGATCTTTTGGAGGACTTGGACATTAATTCTATTTTAATGTTGCCAACATCCACTTACACTCTATTGGGACAAATGGTGATCATATGAATGATGAGCAACATGAGAAGGAAAATTACAACTAGATCAAGCACTTGCTAAAAATAAAAGAGAGTAGGTTGAATGAATGTTAGATACCAAATTGGTTGCTACACAGTCCAAGGCATATAAGTTGTATTTTGATAAATGGGAAGGCCTACCAAATTTCTAAAACACTTGGATCACAGAGGTTGACTTGCTTAAGTATAGCCAGACGACTCCACCACATGACCTTGAACCAAGAAGTTTATAATATCTAAGAGATGGGGAAAAGGATGCAAAGCATCTTCAATGAAGACTTCTTCCATGTTCCATTGGTTTAGTTTTCTATTCAATCTTTTTAGGATTTTGTTTTACTAAAAATAGTAGTTTGTCAACTACTCTATTTTTGTTGAATTCCTCTACTTTTGGTTGGGGAATAAGGGGACAATAATGAACTATTTACTATTTTGGGAATTAGAAGGTTAAAATAGAGTAAATGCATGTTTTTGAGTGTTTTTAGAGTTAAATTATAGAGTATGAGATGATAAGGGATAAATTAGAGACTTGGGGAAATGCTTGATCTTTCCAAAAAATAATAGGACATTTGTTGCATTTGGATGGTTCTTACGATGGGTTTTCCTCAACATATTTTTGTTGTATATTGCTAGAGGTTATGCAATGTTGTGTTGTGAGTTCCTAATAAATATATGATATCTTTTATTTTATTTTTTGGTCAGCTATGTTGTATGTTTGTCTAGTTGTGGTATAAAAATAGGTTGCAAGCTAGTGTTAAGGAATGCCCACATCAAAAACCCTAAGAGGAAACCCTAATTTGTGTAAAAAATGTCAAGATGAGCAACAAAATGTAAATAAAATAAATGCTTTACATGAATTTATCTAGGATTATTAAATGAATGTTATCAATTAGCAAGTAATTAACATAGATAATAGAGTTGGAGTTGATAATTAAAACTAAAATAAATGTGATAATTAAATAGATGATAAGGTGGGCTTAGCTCTAAGATCAATGATGGAAGAATGAAGTTGATGTTGTCATTAAATTATCTCCCTCAATTTGATGAATGTGTCATACTCTGAATTGCTATAGAAAACCAAGTGGATCAATTTCAAGCCTTGTGAGCTTGATCCTAACTATCATGAACTTAATTTTCCACATGAGATTGATTTGAGACGCACGAGAACAATCTAACAAAATTTATGCCCAAAGAGTTGCTCACCTTTACCTTTTGGATGTTGAAATTTGAAGGTGATGGCTAGAAACACCATTTAGGGGCTTGTCATCTCAATAGGTGAATGGGTTCTCCTAGGTCAAACCCCTAGGTGGGTCGAATTAACAGCGATGAGGGATATCAACGACAACATTTGCAAATTTGATCACTTTATTTTCCTTTCAAACTGGAATGTGTTCTAACAATCCACCATATCTTTTTGATATTCTCCTCTATGAAATTAAGTGCACATTAAGTGTCTTTAATACCATGACATAACAACAGTTTGCACAAACATGTGAGTCAGCTCATAACAACTAGTAGAAAAAGGTACAAAAGTTTGAATTTGAATTTGACGCCTTGAGATTCAGAGATCATTTGTGTGCTCTCTAGAATTGACTTGAATCAATTCCAACCCACATGTAAATGATTTGCAAGGCTATGGTGGTGATCTTTGAGGTATGGAAAAAATGTATGGAAATAAGTGTTAATGGGGATGAAATAGGGATGAGTACATAGCAAATATATGAGAAAAATGTAACAAAGATGAAATGAAGATGAATAGTGATTGGGCTAGAGCTAAACTTAGCACAAGAGAATACCACCTTTTAATATGTTATTGCATCAAGACACTCCCACCAAGGTGGGCACAAAAATGAGAAAGAGCATGGGTATGTTAATTTCACCATTATACACATACAACTGACCGTGTGATGTAATACATACCTAAACCCTTTCAAACTAATCTTGTAAAATCCTTGCAAAGAATCTTGCTTGTATCATGCCGACTTAATAACTCTAATTATAGAAGGTCTCCTACTTGATACTTCATTGTTTTTAAATTAAATGAAAAATAAATAGCTAACAAATTGTTTTCTGATAAGCTTCACTTAAACTTTTCAAACAAATCTGATTCCTACAAACTTCTAGAGAAAACACCTTTTCCTATGGTCAAAGACATTTAAAACTTGCTCCTTCTAAAATCTAAATTATTTATCGTACACTGCTCTTACCAAATTGTGTCAATTTCAACCGTGGTCCGCGCAGTTTTTAATTGCAGGAAGATTTCACTCTGTTTCCGACTCTCGTTTCACTAATACGTCAATTTGGAAAAGTTTTCCGAATGCTACAACGGGGTTAGGTTTTGACTTATACGCCACCCATCAATAATCACAATGTGCGCATTCGTTTGAGGCAGAAAAAACAAATCTTTGCAGAAGAAAAGATAAGATCGTCGACCATCCAGTAGTTGGGTTTGTTACTCAACAATATATAACGTATGCACGTGGACTCTTTTGGGTGTCCTCGCTGACCAAGCCTACACTCACAAAGAAAACCAAGTTATATTGTATCCATTAACTACCACTCATCTCCTCCTGCAAATTCTTTTTCTTTTTCTTCTTATGCGGAGCTTTTTGGCATGGCTCCGACTTCCAGCATTGTCTTCTTGATGATTGCATTTTTGAGTTCTTGTTATGCAGAAGACGAGCAAGTTACAATACTGTTAGACATGAAGAGGAGGGTCCAAGATCCAACAAATGCTTTGTACAACTGGGACATTTCTTCTACTTCTCCTTGCCAGTGGAATGGGATCACCTGCAACAACGCAAGTTTGGTTACAGCTATCAATTTGGACAATACAGGGCTAATAGGTCCTATTCCTACTTCCCTCTGTGGGCTCAGTGCCTTGAAAGCTATTCAGCTGGGTGAAAATTCTCTCTATGGAAGCATTGCAGATGTGTCTTGGAAGAACTGCAGTCAGTTGGAAATATTGAATCTCACAACCAATTCATTGATGGGGTCTCTGCCAGATTTCTCTGTATTGAGGTCTCTGCAGGTTCTGGACTTGTCGAAGAACAAATTTTCTGGTAAATTTCCTCTTTCTGTCGCAAAGTTGTCTAATTTGCATTCTTTAGATTTGAATGACAATCCTCTAGATCCCAACATCATACCTGAAGAGATATACAGTTTGAAAGACCTGAATATTCTGTGTTTGTCCAACATTAGCTTGTTTGGAACCATTTCACCATCCATTGGCAACCTTACAGAGCTGGTAAAACTAGAACTTTCTTACAACAATTTAAATGGAACTATACCAAAAGAAATTACAAGGCTTTCCAAGCTTTATCAGTTGGAACTGTACGATAATTTTCTTGCAGGAGAGATCCCTTTAGGGTTTGGGAACCTCACTTCTCTAAAAAAAATTGATGCCTCCTTAAATTTTCTCAATGGTAGTCTCTCCGAGCTTGCAAGCTTGAAAAACTTGGTCTCTCTTCAACTCTATCATAACCAGCTTTCTGGGTCAATACCCAATGAGTTTGGGGAGTTCCAGTATCTCAAGGATTTGTCTCTGTACACTAACAATCTTACTGGGCAGGTTCCCCAGAAGCTGGGGAGCTTGTCCGATTTAAGTGCCATAGATATATCAGAGAATCGTCTTACTGGTCCTCTGCCTCCAGATGCTTGTAAGAGAGGGAATTTGGCATTCTTCCTCGCTCTCCAAAACTCTTTCACAGGAGGAATTCCTGAATCATATGGGAATTGTTCCACTCTGGTCCGCTTTCGGGTCAACAATAACAGTCTCAGTGGTACGGTACCCCCGGGTATCTGGGGATTGCCTCATGTTTACATAATTGATCTAAGTGATAATAACTTTGAGGGCGAAATAAGCAGAGAAATAAAAAATGCAAAGAATCTTTCTGTTCTCACCATCAAAAACAATAATTTCTCAGGAAGCATACCTTCAGAAATTGGACAGGTATTGCTCTTGGGCAAAATGGATGCAAGCAATAATCAGTTCTCTGGAGAGCTACCTAATGAAATCGGAGGTTTGACATCGCTCAGTAACCTGCTTTTGCAACAAAACATGCTTTCTGGTCCAATACCAGATACATTAGGGCTCTGCACGGATCTCTCTGAAATTAACCTTGCAGGAAATAAACTGAATGGTTCCATTCCTGAATCGTTTGGATCCATACAAGTTCTCAACTCCCTGAATCTCTCCAATAATCAACTCAGTGGCCAGATTCCAAATACCCTTTCTTCATTGCAGCTAAGCTTACTGGATTTTTCCAACAATCAGTTGACAGGGCCAGTACCAAAACAGCTGATTAGTCTTGCAAGCAAGAATAGCTTTTCTGGAAATAAGGGGCTTTGTGTGAATGAAGCCAATTCAGTTTTTTTAAGCCCATGTGCTGCTGCTGCTTCTTCTTCCTCTAAAACAGGATCCCATTCCAGAATCCTACTTGCAAGCTTCCTCTCTCTAGCTGCAGTGATCATTTTTGTAATAGGTTGGGTCTTATACAAAAGAATGTACAAAGCACCTGAATCCCTATCTTGGGATCTCAAGTCCTTTCACAGGGTTAGATTCACCGAGGATGAAATTCTTCATTGCCTAAAGGAAGAGAACATAATAGGCAGGGGCGGGTCTGGAACGGTCTACAAAGGAGAATTAAGAAATGGGGAAAAATTTGCAGTGAAGCAGCTATGGAATAGCAACACTGCGAAACTCAATCATTCAAGAGACGAAGCATTGAGAAACCGCCAATTTGAGATGGAAGTGCAAACATTGGGATGTATCAGGCACAGAAATATAGTGAAGCTGTATTGCTGCTTGTCCAACAGATACTCAAATCTCATTGTATATGAATACATGAAGAATGGCAGTTTGTGGAACAGATTGCACGAGGAGAATATGGGTTCAACTTTAGATTGGCAGACACGCTATAAAATATCGCTGGGAACAGCTTATGGGCTGGCCTACTTGCATCATGACTGTGTTCCTGCTATTGTTCACAGAGACGTGAAATCCAGTAACATATTGTTGGATCAAGACTTGGAGCCATGTTTAGCTGATTTTGGTGTTGCCAAATGCCTTCAAGCCAGCGGAAAGGGGAATTCTACAGCTGTCATAGCAGGCACCCATGGCTACATTGCTCCAGGTAAGCAAACAATATTATTAAGGAAATTTTATTGATTTTTTTTTGTTTTTTGGGTATTAGAATGAAGTTTGTGTGTAATATTTGCAGAATATGCATACACATATAGAGTGAGCGAGAAGAGCGACGTATACAGCTTTGGGGTTGTGCTGATGGAGCTTGTGACTGGCAAACGGCCCATGGAGGTTGAATTTGGAGAGAACAAGGGAATTGTTCATTGGATCTCTCAGAAAATTTCCTCCAGAGAGAGTGCATTTGAGGTGTTGGATGAGAGGGTTTCTAAATTTTGTGAGGGGTGGATGATGAAGGTGCTTAAAATTTCAGTGTTGTGCACCAGCAGTCTTCCTGCACTGAGGCCTTGTATGAGAGACGTGGTACAACTGTTGTTGGAAGCAGATCCCTGCTGCGAATCCACTCAACATCTTGTTAATACATCACTCCTCTGTAAGATGTAATATAACTTTACATGCCAACCAAATTGGATTGTTTTTTCAGAAATGCCACAGATCTCAGATTCAAATCACATGCAATCAGAGCCCAGGCTTTTGTTGCGAGCACTTGCCCTCTCTAATTATCCTACACTCTGTATGAGTATACAAGAAGAGGCACAGAGCTCTCCTTGCCTCAATGGCTAATTTTATACAAGGAATAGGGAATGTATTGCATTTTAGAAGAAACTAGTAGTCGTACCACTATCCAAGTTTTCCTCCACTGGTATCGAATGTGATCATGTCAACAAGTCATGTTTCTTAATTAGATTTAAAAGTTCTTTAGTTACTGGATATGCGAAGAAACTAATCCCACAAAGGCACCATTATATTATTGGCACAGCATGTTACATGATCTTCTAAGAAACCAAATATGTTAAAGATGGCTTCTCCATTCTAGTTACAGGAGGCTTTTTATTTGCCTAATACTAGCGGTTTCAACCGAACTTACTCATGGGAGAGTACTCTTTCCTGAGAATTGAGAATAAAACTGAAATGTAATTAAAATGTACTACAATGAGAATTGAGAATGAAACTGAAATGTAATTAAAATGTAGGCATGTACTACAATGTGATAGCAAACGCCTCAAACTTAATCTTATTAAAAAACTATATCTTTGTCTTGAATTTCAGTTGAAGGTGTACCTATGTTTTAGAGTATCACTTTCAAAGTTCTTAGATGGTGTTTCAATAAACAATATAGGAATTATATTCAAACTTAGTTAAGTTAGTTATAATATTCATTGTTCATTACGCATATAGCACTTATGGGTTTTCTTAGATGGTGTTTCAATAAACAATATAGAAATTATATTCAAACTCAGTAAAGTTAGTTATAATATTCATTATTCATTACGCATATGGCACCAATGGGTTTATATACCTTATTTCTATCTCCTTCTATGCAATGTTCCTAATCTTAAGTATGTGGGTGTTTGTGTCACTTCCCAATTTTGGGTGAGATTTTGGGCTCTCATGTTGTCATGCCTCCCTTTCATTCCCTGTTGATATTAGGTATACCAAACCCCAATCTCACTTCCTTCTTGCATCAAGTATTGCCAACTCCCAATCCTCGATATCTTGTTGCTCAGCATTTTCGGATCCCTAGACCTTTGCATACCCTCACACCTCAACATCCTTGCATCCCATTCCCTATACCCTTAACCTCGGACATTTAGAGAACATAATGATGACATACCACATGACGATATTCTAGAGTGACCTCCTGACTCTCGATTCCCCAACCCCACTTGCCTTTGCATCCTTCTGGTATGCGTTTCCCTAAACCCCTACCTTCTTCCACGCTTCTTCTTGGACCCTCGCCATTCGAACAAAGGATTGCACCAATTGCCATGGCCAACCAAGGATGCCATTAATGGGCTTAAATTTTGAATATGATAAAATGGCGGGAAACTTTGGGCCCACGCTAGGCCTTCAACCTCTATATAAGGCGAACAACTTCATGAGTTTGGATCATTATTTTGGGGGGGCATTTGCATCAAACCATAACCCTAGTTTGAGCACTTGTGTTCAACTATTGTATCTGAGGACAAAAACCCTTAGGTTCTAAGGCCTAGTGGGAAAAACCCCATTTTTTTTCTGGAGTTTAGAAGATGAGACCCCTCTAGATTCCTAAGGCAACTTCATACAAAGGTTGCATCTACGCTTCAAATCAAAGGGCTACATCATCATTTGGATATTTTAGCAGTTTGGTCATTTTCAGAATATCTTTGTAGTCATTGCAATCTTGATTATGCACAAATATCTATAGCAACATATCTATATAATCATTAGAATAAGATGTGTGAATGAAATACTCTATTCCTGCTAGTTTATATATGTAGATTTTTTTTATGTAGGCATTTCAAATCTAAGTATTTTGTACGAATGTTTTGGTTGATTTCCATTGCATTATTGTAGATCTAAGTAATTTATTTGAATAGTTTAGCTAAGGATCATTACATTGGTATTAGAGCTTTGATCTTACCAATCTGTAGGGTAAACCTAATGGTTGATACTTCCTAGTGAAAGAGAGATTTGATACCAAATGAGAGAACAAAGGAAACTTCAACAACCCCTCGATAAATCACAAGATCTAGAAGAACATATGGAAAAAGGAGAAAAAGGAAAGAAAAATTGACAAATGAAGAGGAGGAGGAGGAGCTCTTCCAAGAGACCATGGTTGGGATCCATCTCTGCCAAGAGCAAATTTCTACAAACCATGAGAGACTAATAGCTAGAGGCTCTAAGAGAGAATGAATAAATTGTTGATAGGACTATTGATCAATACACACATCACCATCCCTCTGAATCAAGGTCACACCAAAACACCACCAAGAGGGGAAAGCTTTTCTACAAATAATCATCCAAAGGTTAATTCCATTCTAAAACCCTTGAGACCCATCTTCTTCGAAGAGAAGAAGAAAGAGTGGAACCTAAAGTTCACTCTGGAGAAGAGGTTGATAGATTGTTTGTAGAATATCAAGGGAAGATTGAAGAGTTTAAGGCAACCATATCCATTGAAAAAAATTTAGAGTTGTGAGGGAAATATATTCATGGGTATGTGTACAAAGATGGGTGACCAAAAAGTGGCCAAAAAATATTTTTAAATCCAAATAAATCATAACACAATCGTGTTACAAAGATCATAATACGCTCTGATTGTAATGCGAGTGCATTATGGTTTGGTAGTGACAATCCTAAGGCTCAGTAACTACTAAGCCATAACGTGAGTACGTTATAATATGCTCGCATTGTAAACTACTTAAAAGCAAAAAAGACAATTGTGAGGTCATTCTCTCATTTTGTCCAAAATGTGGTTGTGCTTAATGCACTCACATTTTAAACTACTTAAAAACAAAAAAAAAAAGTTGTGGCTTCATTCTATCATTTTCTCCAAAATGTGACTATGCTTTTCTACAAGCATGTTTTGAGATATTTGGATCTATTTGGTTGAAGGAATCATGCCATGTGGACATGCAAGAGGTAAGTTAGTTCAATTTTTTAACAATTTCAATTAAAATGAAACATTTTTGTTTTTCATTTGTGTTGATTCATTTTTTTAATTTTCAACAAATTGAAACCCCTCAACACCTCTAAAAACCCATCCACCCAATGAAATGAATGATGAAACTCCTGATAAAGAGCAAACACATAATAACCCCCTTTAAACTCCTCCATCCATTCCAAGGCATGCTCGTGATACCCAATCAAATATATTAGAGCAAATTGAACAAAATAAGAAAGAGCTTCAAACATTAGTAGAAACCTTGAAAAATCCAAATGCAACAAACACGCATTGGAGAGATCTTGCAACATCCTTGGAATTTATAATATCTCACATGGATTCTATCAATGGCCAAATAAATACATGAACAAATCATAGAGAGAGTGCTCAACAATATTATTCTTCAAAACTATCATTTAAACAAGTGAAAGACAAAAAATGATGAAAACCAATGTATGTGTGTTATTTGTAGACCCTAGAACTAATGAGTTAATGCATACAAGCTGCAAAAGATTTCCTATTTGTTGGTGTCAACACCAAGGAATAAGGGATAATTTTTGGGATAGGTGGTGGATGGTTTTTAATCATCCCCCATGCAACAACAATGAAGTGCCTCAATATTTCTTAAGGAAAGTCTTACAAGTTCGTTCTCAAACAAATTCTAAATTATCTAAAGCATCATTTTTTTATTTGCATCATTTTGTGCATGCATGCTTGCTTGTGTGTGTGCATTATCTTTTATCTTGCATCAGTATCAATCCTTGTAACCTACCTGCCACAATGATATCATGGTCTTCCATATCATGGTGTTATATTGCATAGGGTTGCTTGCTACTTATCATCTATTGTCTCATCATAGTACCCCATACGGTCGTCACATGCCTTGTGATGTGCTAGGGCATCCTTATATACATGGGACACCTCGTCACCCTAGTTCCTTATACTTTGGTGCATAATGTTTCACACCATATCAAATCAGATGGCTCTTATTTATTAGTGCAAAATAATGCATAGCCCATGGAGTCATGAATCAACTTGCATCCATCCATTTCCCTCCCCCCAATCCTTTCATCCTCTCATCCCCAGACCTTTCCTTAATCCCATCCACCTAATCCTATCTATCCCCCCCATCCATGTGGTCTTTTAAATTCCACTCTCTTCTTTCTAGTCCAACCATCTTCATCCCTTCGAGAGTAGATTTGTGTTCTTGGAACCCACCTTCCCTCTTGAGGGGGCATCATCCCTACCATCATCCTTATTATCATCCCTATCATCATCCTTCCTCGTCACTCTCGCTTGGAGTGGTTGGGGCATCATTATCCCTAATCCCAGCTTCTTCCTCTAAACCAACCTAATGCTATGTTTTATCTTTCTTTGAAATCATGTTGCTTCGGAACACCATCTTAAAGGGGCAAAATGTAGACACCTAAAATCAACCCCTCTTCATCTCGACACTATTAAACCCTAATCAAACCACCATTTAACCCCTTAATTGGATAAATCCCCATTTATCCAATTAAGTATCTAATTCCCCTTCAAACTATGATTAAACAATATTTTATTGTCAAAATCATTATTCATGTACTTTTCAATATTCACCTGTACTCTCATTCATACCATCTCCCTAGCGTGAATGATTAATTAATCATTTATCATCATTTCCTATAGTCCTAACATTAGATAAATATTTCTATTTATCTAATATCTATTTCCCATCTCATGATTTAAATAAATATTGTTATTTATTTAATTCCTCTATTTTGCTTACTTTTTATTAAGTGAACTAAACCTAATTAGCCACCTAATTGCCTACTTGCACAACCCAAATCTCTCATTAAATCCTAGTCAAACCTCCACATCCTCCCAAGTGTACAAAAGCATGGGCTTTATACAAGACCACATGGGCCTCTTACAAAGGCATGGTCATGACACCCCCTTCTTACAAAGTGATGGGTCTTTTCAATCTTGACCATCCCCTTCTTCCAAGTTCACTTTTTCACCATTGATTCATCCTTGATCCAAGGACATCCCTCATCCACCAACCAAATCAAGCCACTTGGCAAGCTCTCCATGCTTGAGATCTCTCAATCAAACTCAACCCTTGATCTCTCTAATCAATCTCATCCATCCAATCCTCATCCCAAAATCGTATAAATCCAACCCAAGCCATTTTCAAGACTCAATGAAATGCAAAGTAATGCTACCAAATTGAGGAGCCATCTACACATCAACAACATCAAAGGAGCACATCCAAACAAGAAGGTTTGCATGGTAACTAGTATTGTTTAGTTTCCTTTCTTTATGCATTCCTTTCTTGCTCAATCATGAAGTCATATTAGGATTTGGATGAAGTAGGTTAATATTGTTTTAGCTTAATTCCTAGGTCCATATTCTATATGATACATAGAAGACAAGAGATTGATTAAGAGATCACTGAGGATTGATTGAGAGTGGACACAAGATTGACTAGGAGAGGAGAAATAGTTAGGGAGAGTGGTGGTTCAAGTAGACAAGAGAGAAATCTCAATCAAAAATGAAATTGAAGTAAACTAAGCAGAACTAAAAGAAATCATGCATGCCAAAAGATGACAAGGTCACCCCGTTTGCTAGGGCAAGTCCCCTGGGTGACCCTACAACTTAAGGATAGGTTGTTTGGGTGACCCTAAGGTTTCTCGATCGACCCTCTAGTTGAGGATCTACAAAAGGTTTTCTGACAAATGCAAAGTATTAAACTTAGTTTAGAGGCTGGGAAAGATGGTTAAAGGGCTAAATAGGCTAGAGGATGTGTCATCAAGTGTGAGATTGATCAAAGGAGTGTAATGCACACCTTCGAGGGTTGTGTTCTAGACCACCAAATCATAATTGGAGTACCATATTGTTTTGTACACATTTAAGTACTTACATGTACACCATATTTAGTGGATTAATCAACTTGAGGATTTAAGCATACAATAGATTTTGCAAAGGGATATGAGATGAAAGAGTTGTTGGCATGCAAATAACATTCAAAACCCTAAAGGATAAAAGGATGGATAGAAATGATCTAAGGGTTAAGAGAAAAAAAAATAGAAAAAATAGTCAATCAAATCTAAAACAAGTTTGAAATACAATCCTAAAGGTCAAAATAAGGGTGGGTAGGGCACGAAATAAGATCAAGCAATGGTAAGCAAAACCCTAGAAGTAGACAAATGATTGATCACACAAAAGCACAATCAAACCCTAAGTAAATATAATATGAAAGATGAGAAATTATAAAAGTCAATTTGAAACTAGGTAATGAAGAAAGGAGAAAGCACTGTGGGGAAACCCTAATTCGTGTAAGAAAATGCCAAGATGAAAAAATGTAAAGTAAATAAATGCTTTACATGAATTTATCTAAACTAATTAAATAAATGTTATTAATTAGCAAATGTTAACTTAGATAATAGAGTTAGAGTTGATACTTGAAACTTAAAAAAATGTGATAATTAAATAAGATGATAGAGGAGCTTAGCTCTAGGATTGATGATTGAAGAATGAAGTTGATGTTGTTCTAAATCATTTTGTCACTATCATGAAATTATTTACCTTGGTTTAATGATTTTTTTGTAGTTTGAATTACTACATAATACCATGTGGATCAATTTCAAGCCCTTTGGGAGCAATCCTGACTATCATGAATTAATCTACCACTCAAGATTAACTTGAGATGTGTGAGAATGATCTAACAAAATTTGTGCCCAAGAGTTGTTCACCTTCATCTTTTAGATGTCTAAATTTGTTAAGGTGGTGTCTACAAACATTTCTCCTAGGTTAAACCCCTTGGTGGACCAAACTAATAGTGATGAGAGATAACAAACACAACATTTTTAAACATGTAGGTGGCCTATATGATCATGATGCAAAGTTAGTTCCTTTATTTTCCTTTGGAATTGAGGTGTGTTAGAATAATCCACCATATCTTTTTGATATTTTCCTATATGAAATTAAGTGCATATTAAATGTCTTTAAATACCATGACATAACATGTTACACAAACAAGTGCTAAGTTTGCTCTTAACAACTAGTAGAAAAAGGTGAGAAAGTTTGAATTCAAATTTGATGCCTTCATATTCAAAGATCATTCCTGCACTCCTCAAAATTGACCTAGACCAATTTCAAGCCACATGGAAATGATCTACAGGAATATGGTGATGATCTTTGAGGTAGGGAAAGAATGTATGAAAACAAGTATTAATGAGAATGAAATAGGGATGAGTAGGTAGCAAATATATCGGAATAAGTACAAATGAGGGTGAAATGAAGACGAATAGGGATTGGGCTATGAGCCAAGCTTAGCACAAGAGAGTGTGACTTGCCTATATGTTATTGCACCAAGACATTCCCATCAAGATGGGCACAAACTAAACGAGAAGTAGCATGAGTATACTAATTTCACCATTATACACATACGACTAAACCCAATGATGTAATACATACCTAAATCCTTTTAAACTAAACTTGTAAAATCCATGGGGGAGTCTTGCTTGCATCATATTGACTTAATAAATCTAATTAGACAAGATCTTCTAATTGATACTTTGTTACTCACATAACAATAAAATTATTGTTTTTTAAATTAAATTGAAAATAAATAACTAAAAAGTTGTTTTCTATAAATCTTTTGTCACATAAACTTTTTTCAAAAGAAAAATCTCATTCCTACGAACTTCTAGATTTTATTTTTTAAATTATAAAATCCTCGCTCACTCTTACCAAATTGTGTCAATTTCAACCACGGTCCGCTCGGTGTTTTATTGCAGGAAGATTACACTCCGTTTCTGACTTTCTTTTCACTTAATACAAACGTGCGTCCATACGGAAAAGTTTTGCGAAAGATACAACGGATTTGGTTTTGATGTCTACGTCACCCATCAATAATTACAATGTGCGCGTTCTTTTAAGGCAGAAAAAACAATTTTTTTCACACAGAAAATGAGATTATCTCTCTAGTAGTTGGGTTGTTACACACAACAATATATAATATACGCAAGTTGAGCCCGCCGCCCATGCCTACATTTACAAAGAAAACAAGTCATATTGTATCCATGGACGGCACCACTCATCTCCTCTTGCATATTCTTCTTCTTCTTCTTCTTCTTCTTATCTGGAGTCCTTTTGCATGGCTAAGACTTTCAGTATTGTCTTCTTGATAATTGCAATTTGGGGTTCTTGTTATGCAGAAGACGAGCAAGTTAGAATATTGTCAGACATGAAAAGAAGGGTCCAAGATCCAACAAATGCTCTATACAACTGGGATATTTCTTCTACTTCTCCTTGCCAGTGGAATGGAATTACCTGCAACAACGCAAGTTTGGTTACAGCTATCAATCTGGACAATACAGGACTAATAGGTCCTATTCCTTCTTCCATCTGTGGTCTCAGTACCTTGCAAGCTATTCAGTTGGGTGAAAATTCTCTCTATGGAAGCATTTCAGATGTGTTTTGGAAGAACTGCAGTGAGTTGGAAATTTTGAATCTCACAACCAATTCATTGACGGGATCTCTGCCTGATTTCTCTGTACTGAGCTCGCTGCAGGTTCTGGACTTGTCAAAGAACAATTTTTCTGGTAAATTTCCTCTTTCTGTCACAAAGTTGTCTAATTTGCATTCTTTAGATTTGAATGACAATCCTCTAGATCCCAACATCATACCCGAAGAGATATACAGTTTGAAAGGCCTGAATATTCTGTGTTTGTCCAACATTAGCTTGTTTGGAACCATTTCACCATCCATTGGTAACCTTACAGAGCTGGGAAAGCTAGAACTTTCTTACAACAATTTAAATGGAACTATACCAAAAGAAATTACAAGGCTTTCCAAGCTTTATCAGTTGGAACTGTACAATAATTTGCTTGCAGGAGAGATCCCTTCAGGGTTTGGGAACCTCACTTCTCTTAAGAATTTTGATGCGTCCTTAAATTTTCTCAATGGTAGTCTCTCTGAGCTTGCAAGCTTGAAAAACTTGGTCTCTCTTCATCTCTATTCTAACCGGCTTTCTGGGTCAATACCCGATGAGTTTGGGGAGTTCCAGTATCTCAAGGAGTTGTCTCTGTACACTAACAGTCTTACTGGGCAGGTTCCCCAGAAGCTGGGGAGCTTGTCCGATTTCAGTGCCATGGATATATCAGAGAATCATCTTACTGGTCCTCTGCCTCCAGATGCGTGTAAAAGAGGAAAATTGGCGTTCTTCCTCGCTCTCCAAAACTCTTTCACAGGAGGAATTCCTGAATCATATGGGAATTGTTCCACTCTGGTCCGCTTTCGGGTCAACAATAACAGTCTCAGTGGTACGGTCCCCCTGGGTATCTGGGGATTGCCTCATGTTTACATAATTGATCTAAGTGATAATAACTTTGAGGGTGAAATAAGCAGAGAAATAAAAAATGCAAAGAATCTTTCTGTTTTCACCATCCAAAACAATAATTTCTCAGGAAGCATACCTTCAGAAATTGGACAGGTATTGCTCTTGGGCAAAATGGATGCAAGCAATAATCAGTTCTCTGGAGAGCTACCTAATGAAATCGGAGGTTTGACAATGCTCAGTAACCTGCTTTTGCAGCAAAACATGCTTTCTGGTCCAATACCAGATACATTAGGGCTCTGCACGGATCTCTCTGAAATTAACCTTGCAGGAAATAAACTGAATGGTTCCATTCCTGAATCGTTTGGATCCATACAAGTTCTCAACTCTCTGAATCTCTCCAATAATCAACTCAGTGGCCAGATTCCAAATACCCTTTCTTCATTGCAGCTAAGCTTACTAGATTTCTCCAACAACCAGTTGACAGGGCCAGTGCCAAAACAGCTGATTAGTCTTGCAAGCAAGAATAGTTTTTCTGGAAATAAGGGGCTTTGTGTGAATGAAGCCAATTCAGTTTTTTTAAGCCCATGTCCTGCTGCTTCTTCTTCTTCTAGAGCAGGATCCCATACCAGAATCCTAATTGCAAGCTTCGTCTCTGTAGCTGCAGTGATCATTTTTGTAATAGGTTGGGTCTTATACAAAAAAATGTACAAAGCACCTGAATCCCTATCTTGGGATCTCAAGTCCTTCCACAGGGTTACATTCACCGAGGATGACATTCTTCATTGCCTAAAGGAAGAGAACATAATAGGCACTGGCGGATCTGGGAAGGTCTACAAAGGAGAATTAAGCAATGGGGAAAAAATTGCAGTGAAGCAGCTATGGAATAGCAACACTGCGAAACTCAATCATTCAAGAGAGGAATTGTTGAGAAACCGCCAATTTGAGATGGAGGTGGAAACATTGGGATGTATCAGGCACAGAAATATAGTGAAGCTGTATTGCTGCTTGTCCAACAGATATTCAAATCTCATTGTATATGAATACATGAAAAATGGCAGTTTGTGGAACAGATTGCACGAGGAGAATATGGGTTCAACTTTAGATTGGCAGACACGCTATAAAATATCGCTGGGAACAGCTTATGGGCTGTCCTACTTGCATCATGACTGTGTTCCTGCTATTGTTCACAGAGATGTGAAATCCAGTAACATATTGTTGGATCAAGACTTGGAGCCATGTTTAGCTGATTTTGGTGTTGCCAAATGCCTTCAAGTCAGTGGAAGGGGGAATTCTACAGCTGTCATAGCCGGCACCCATGGCTACATTGCTCCAGGTAAGCAATCACTATCGTTAAGGAAATTTAATTGAGTTTTTTGTTCTTTGGGCATTAGAATGAATTTTCTGTGTAATATTTGCAGAATATGCATACACATATAGAGTGAGCGAGAAGAGCGACGTATACAGCTTTGGGGTTGTGCTGATGGAGCTTGTGACTGGCAAACGGCCCATGGAGGTTGAATTTGGTGAGAACAAGGGAATTGTTCATTGGATCTCTCAGAAAATTTCCTCCAGAGAGAGTGCATTTGAGGTGTTGGATGAGAGGGTTTCTAAATTTTGCGAGGAGGGGATGATGAAGGTGCTTAAAATTTCAGTGTTGTGCACCAGCAGTCTTCCTGCACTGAGGCCTTGTATGAGAGAAGTGGTACAAATGTTGGTGGAAGCAGATCCCTGCTGCGAATCCACAAAACATCTTGTTAGTAAATCACTCTCCTGTAAGATGTAATATATTTTTACATGCCAACCAAATTGGATTGTTTTTCAGAAATGCCGCAGAGCTCAGAGTCAAATTTCATGCAATCAGGGCCCGGGATTTTGCTAATGGGTTAAGCATGGGAAATCCATTTTCATGGAGTAAGACTGCTACAGTCTGCGGGTATAAACTTGTTTGAAACGACCACTCATTTGGATGGGCTGCATAATGTGATGACAAGGCACTGGCAGCGCGTCAAAATTGATTTGCTTGTACATTTCTGCAAAAACCTTCGATGAAATCAGGGAAGTGGTAGCTGGGTATAAGCGGTAAAGAGTTTCAACTTTCAAAGCAAGATTTTGTTGCAAGCACTTGCCCTCTCTAATTATCCCACTCTCCATGTAATATACAAGAAGAGGCACACAGCTCTCAAAAGGAATAGGGAATAGATTGCATTTTAGAAGAAACTAATAGTCGCACCACTATCCAAGTTTTCCTCCCTTGGTATCGAATGTGATTATGTCAAAAAGAAGAGTGGTGTTTCTTAATAGGATTTAAAAGTTCTTGAGTTACTGGATATGCGAAGAAACTAATCCCACAACTGCACCATTACATTCTTGGCACATCATATTGCATGATCTTCTAAGAAACCAAATAGGTTTAAAATGCATGTTCATTCTAGTCTACAAGCTTTTTATTTGCCTAATATTAGTGGTTTCAACCAAACTTACTCATTACTCATGGGAAAGTACTCTTTCCCTGAGAATTGAGAATGAAACTCAAGTATTATTAAAATGTACTACAATGTGATAGTAAACGTTTCAAACTTATTATCAAAGTCAATCTTATTAAAAAAACACATTTTTACTTTGAATTTCAGGTGAAGGTGATGTTAGAGAGTAATGAATAACTGTATGAGTGTGAGTCCTGGCAATTGTTGTAGATGTGTCAACTAGAGTTGTAGAGGTGTCAATAAGTATTTAGTTTGTTGTCAATCAGCTCTAGTTAACTGTCCAATTCTGTGAAGTTGAGATCCACATTTGTAAGGAGATGTTGAGCTCCTCTAAAGTTATAAAATTGTAAACTCTTTGTTGATTAAATAGAATAAGATGTGCATGAGTTTATTTTTCTGTCATAATATCAGAGCTAGACTGGGTGTGAATCCATAATTGGAGTGCCCAGGAATATGAGAGCTGATTCTCCTAGAAATGGAGGTGAAAACTGGAAGAGGAAACGTGTATGCAGTGGTTGGACGCGCAGGCAGAGTCTTCTGTTTGTATTGCCATATTGAAAACTTATTGCTGCATTTGGCCCTCCGTAGCCTATGCCACACTATACATTGCCCAGCTACTTTGATTTATGGGTGTGCTCCACTTATTCTCATTCCAAATCATTTGGTTTCATGCTTGAATCGTCGACAGTGCCCATGTAAAAATCTTTACGCCAATATACACTCTCTTCTTTCAACAAACCATCCTGCTGTAGACTTTAACATTAATGACAGGGGACATTACATTCACCAAACACATTTTAACAAAATGCACTTTATCAAGATTTATGACGTGTTGAAGTTTGGCGGTACACGCATTTAGCTTCTTTAGAGGCAAGGGCTTTCCTCAGAGCTTTTGAAGCTTTTAAACAAATCTAATTGGCATGCATAAAGCCAAAATCGTCAAATTTGTAGTATTCTCTTAGCCTGTGCTCAAAGGAGAACTTTGGAACAAGGTACGAAGATCCATAAAATAATAATTTAGAATTGTTTCTTTGTTAGATGTTATAATTCTGAATGCAATGACGGACATGCTCCTAAAATGTGGAAGCATGGAGAATGCACACAAAATGTTTCATAAAATGCTTCAATGAAAAGTGGTTTCACTGAGTGTAACAATTGTAGGTTATGCACAAATCTGGGATTGTTAATAAACCTTGGAGATTTTTATTCAAACGCAATCGGAAGCTATAAATTCAAACTCTAAAATCCTTTTCAGCATCCTCTCAGCTTGTACCAAAATGGGATTATTCTAACAAGTTTGGAGATAAATTGAAAAATAATCAAAATCAGGTACATGTACGCAAATTTTTGCTGACCAATTACCTAAAATAAATATGTTCTATTGAAACATGCACAAAATGATGTTCTTGATAAGCTTCTTAAGGATTTTCAAAGAAATCTCCAACAAAAATAGGTTTCATGGACCAGAATGTCGCCTAATATGCATAAAATAGTTTATTTAAAGCAAACAATTGCAACCAGAGAGTGTAGAATCCCCCTCTGAAATCCGAAATATTAAAAAACTATAATAAAGCATTCGATCAGGCTATGGTTTATCAACTTCTGCAAATTAACTACAAATCCGTTGCAGAACATGACAAAAACATTTTTTAATCGAAAAAAACCAGAAAAAATCTTAAAATAAAAAATTAATCCACTATTAATCTCACAAGGTCAAGCTTTGACAATTTATAGTTTAAATCGACAATACAAATCCTTGAATTACGAGTCATCTCACCAACTGATTTAATATCGCTCTTATAAAATTGAGAAGGTTGCTTAGGGTCAAGCTATGTCATGTGCATTTCCAGTTTAAACACAGTTTCAGGTTTTCATCGCAAGAAAAATCATCAGCAGAAAAAGAATAAACATATTGATGAAGATACTCATTTGATGGCTCGTTAACAATGTTAATCCAATTGAAGATGAATTAAGGCTCTAAATCTTGTGCCCTTAGGATCGATCAAGAATAATGTCGGCAACAATTCAATATCAAGTCTCTTTTCAAATCCTTAAAATCCAAGCGTAGACACGGTAGTGGTAACACAATCCCCTTCTAGACATACCCATCTCTAACTACAAAAAAATTCAGATGTCGTTACCTGTTTTAGGGAAGAGTAAGGTGACAAATGAGAGAAATGTGGGATACTTCGGAATAGGAACTTTTGGAAGAATTTGAAGATAAATTGCCTGTCGAGGGAACTAAGGAGCTCACCTACCAAAAGGATATAACTACAATCGCTGAAACTGGGCAAAAGGAAACTGACATATAAGACCATTCTAATGCCTTTCAACCATAAATGATTGAAAGCACTCAAGTTTGATTAAGAAATGGAGTAGCTATATGTCTCTAGACCAAAAAAAGAGTCTGATTAACATGTATAACAGAAACAATGATAGAATAAATAAAAAGTAAAGGTAATATGCACTATTTTCATTGAAAAAAATTAGCATAGTAAAATTCTTTATTATTGCATATATTTAAGGGTTCTCCAATATAATAATGAATCTCTTACTTTACCTTCAACATGTGTAGATATAAATAGGTATATTGACAGCAGTTTATACACTGAATGAATTGTGTAAAAGATAAACATGAGTAAAAATAGGGAAATCCAAAATAATATCCAATTTTATTTTTTTTTCCTTGACAAATACCACAATTTTCCAATCACTAGGGATTAGCCCCATCATAACTATTAAACGTGAAAAGTATACAACACTTATCCAACAATATCAACTGTGACTCTACCTACTTTATTATAATCGCACATATTAAAAAATATAAGATCAAAATTGTACAGAAACTATTTTTTTTTTTTGGGTTAATGGAAAAGTTTTTTTAAAATGAAACTTTCAAAACCCAAAAAAAATTCAGTCCTATAAATGTTGTCTCATACCAGGAAAGTAGTCTTATGCTGACAAAATTAACAAGGTGAAATTAGTTGGAATAATTCGTGCCCTATACAAATTGAATCAAGTCCTTAAACCCTTCACACAAACCAGGGGCCGCATCAAATAGATTTTCATCACATTGACGACAAAAACTGCTGTGCTCAGACGAATGATTCATATTGCCCAGTAGCAGATTCGCTGCTCTGTTTCCTATCAGCTCACCCACTGCACTTTCCAATAGTGTAGGCGCTAGTTTAAGTTTACACTCCTTATTAGAGGGCATCCAGATTAAGATTTCATTAGCTTCAAATATGCATAACGTTGTTGGCATTTCCACTGACTTGTATGGCTCAGAGGATTTGGTCTATTCTTATCTATTACATTAGGGTAAGGGAGAATTAGGAAAGGGTCCCATGAAGCTGCTAAAGGATCTATTTTTATAGAGCAAGGGGTCTCATGAAACAAAAAAAAAATGCTACAACATAATTAGATTTTTTTTTCCAAAATAGGAACCTCTACTTTTTAGTTTGTTGATTTTGAGCGGATGCATATGAGGTGGAGGCCCAGGGCCTAAATTTGACAGTCGACCGTGCCTCTCAAGCAATTTTTTTATGGTATCATCATAATCTATATAAATTTGGACAATGTGTCCAAAATCTCTCCTTTCATCTGATACAATCTTTTTAAAATTTTAATTGTATTTTACAGCAAAAATGCCCAAATACAGCTATACGGCCATCAATTTTAGGCCCTGGGTGGAGCTAAAACTTTGCCCCACCAACTTAGAGATTTTTTTGCCAATGTTTAGATTCCTTCCATTTAATTTAGGAAATATTCTGGAAGGAATTTTTTTAATTTAATCATTTTATTTGTAGGTCCTAAAAAATCTCTACTAAAGCATTTAGCATTAAGTTATTGTTAAAAAACCTCATGGTACCACTCGTTTCAATAAATTTTGGAGCTTGAAGTTTTAAGCCTATAGGGAACTACAAAGTTCATGGGATCACCCACTTTAAAATGCTCCTAAAAAAGTTCAGCAACACCTTTAGGAAGCCCCCTTCCATGGGACCGCAACCTTAGGAAGGGGTCCCATGGAGCTACTAGAGGATCTTTTTTGTGGAGCAAGGGATCCCATGAAACCAAAAAAAAATGCTATGACATAGATTAAAATATTTTCTTCCAAAATAAGAGCCCCTACTTTTTAGTTTTTTTATTTTGAACGGATGCATTTGGGGTGGGGTTGAAACCTCCCCCCACCAACTTAGGGAGTTTTTTGTGAGTTCCATTTAATTTAGGAAATATTTTGGAGGGAATTTTTTCTATTTAATCATTTTTAATATTTTATTTGTAGGTTCGAAAAAATATCTGCTAAATCATTTAGCATTAAACTATTGTAAGAAAAAACCTCATGGGACCACCAGTTTCCATAAATTTCAGAGCTTAATATTTTAAGTCTACCTGCAACTACAAAATTCATGGGACTACCCGTTTTAAAATGCTCCTAAAAATTTCAACAATGACGCTAGGATAATTTAGGAAGCCCCCCTCTATGGGATCGTAGCCTTAGCTTGGACCATGCATTTGTTTAATCTGGTTGTAGTTCTCTTTGTGAGTAGCTCTAATAAATGTATGAAACTCAAACACCATTTTCTCATCTTACTAGCTAGGTAATAGACCCACATTATAATGTTATGTTACTATCATTCCAACCCACATTCTTGAGAATGGAACTTGTTATTGGTCTTGCCACAGGTAGTATTAATATAGGGAAATAAAACATATTTTACATAAATATTTAGGGTAAAATAAATATAATAAGTAATAATAAACAAATTATTTTAGATAAAAGATTTGGTTTTATGAATGGATTTGAAATATGAATAAAATAGTAAATGTAAAAGTGCACCTTGAAGTTAGAGAAGAGGAGTGTAGACACCTGAATTCGTCCTAACACAATCTTACTCTAAATTAACAAAAAGATCACATTATTTAGTTAATTTACCCCACCTAATATATCCCACATACTAATTAGTTATTTTCCCTTTCACACATAATTATTCTCTTTTCCACTTCATAGAGAAAAGAAAGGAAAATTCGAGTCAAACTGGTTGGGTCCCTATGTTATCATTGCTAAATTTGGATCAGAAGCATACAAATTGGCCACTCCTGAAGGCCATGAACTAGATGAGCCCATGAACATCATACATCTCAATCGTTTCTATGCCTAAGTCATCCAAAGCCACACAATTACAAAAAAAAAAAAATCAACAAAAATACAAAAAAAATCTAAAAACAAAATAAAATAGTAAAGAGAAATAAATTCATCCAATGGTGAAAACCACTTCTCGTGGTGCCTTGGGCAAGTACCATGATGAAAACCTAGCAAATAGGCATCATGTGTAGTAGGCAATCACTTTTGTCTATGAGCATGCATCCTTCCATTTATTCATCAATAAAAATCTCCCTTGCCCATGTTGGCACCTGAATTTTTTTTCTCCCATTGTCCCCTTTTTGCCCCCGAAACATCCAATATTCATGTGCAAATTCCTTGGCAAATGCCTCCATTGAATAAAGAATTGAATTTTGAGCAACTTTGCCTTTTGAACCACCTCAAAATTCCTTAATATGAAAATTTATGTTGGTTCAAAGTTTGGTTTTTGTATTTTGCCTTGGTCAAAAAGTAGTTATGTCTTGTTCATTTTCATGCCTTGGAAATTTTTGGATCTTTTGCCTTTTGTCAGCAAATCAAAAAATTGCTGAACTTGCGAACTTGTTCACAAGTTCGACTTTTTGCCGGTGTGCCGACAACAATATTCGCTGACGAAAGCGGCCAAGCAAGAAAAGAGACAAAGGAAAAATGCTTTGTCGGCGAAATTGGAGATTCGGAAACCTCCAAGTTTGCTGACTGAAGGTTTGGCGGCGACCTTTTCGCTGATAGAGGACGAAGGCTAAGGAGGATAAGGCAAGGCTTCCAAATTAGTTCACAATACTGCCAAGTTGCCGTTAAGGCAAAATTGACTAACGCAAGGGAAAAATGTGCTTGTCAGGGAATCAACGAAGTGCCAAACTAAGTGAAAAGTTCATGATTTGGTAGGTTCGCCAATATGACATTTTGCCAACATGGAGAAATGGCTAAGGTGAAGCAGGTTCACTAAAGGGCATTTTTGTCAATATAAGGAAAAAGACAAGGCATGTCGTTATCGGCAAATCGGGTAGAAACTAAACTTTTCATAAATTCGTGTTTTTCTTATTTCACCGATAAGGTGATAGGAGAGAGCAAAAAGGCGACAAGTCAAAGTTCAGTACTTGGCACTTTTTCTGATAAAGCGGCAAGGTGCTTGGTTCATGAAAACGAGTTTTTGTCAACTAAGGAGAAATAAGTAAAGTTTAGCAAAACATATGTAAGATTTGGCTGTGGAGATAGCCACCCAAGATCTAGAAGCCTAATGGAAAGCACAAATAAAAGAGAAGATCAATATGACAAGAATGAATTGTATTTCTATCAATGAATGCAAATACAAGATTACACTCCCATTATCTACCAAACAATATGCTATGACATACCTTGCATACCATGTTAGAGTTGGCTATGATTGGAGCCACCCAGGATCTAGGACTTCATGAAAACACAAGAGAGATCAGATGAGAGAATAAAAACAAAGGTGCCTCCTCCAAATGTTGCTCAATAGTAGCCATAGTCATGTCAAACTGTGAGGAATGATCGTGTGAGTAAAGAACAAGAGGGTCAAAAGGTTCCCCCTCAACATCTGAAGAAAATGAAGCAACTTCATCAAAGAGAAGATAAATGTCATCAATAGTGTCCTCCAAGTCTGCAAGATAGGACTCACAAAACAAGTCTGCAATACTTGTCAAGTACTCATCCCAAGTAGCTGAATCTAGAAGACTATGAATGTCCTACTACACTGAATCACTGGAAACCATGGATGTAGCAACATTGAATTTTGTAGATGCAACAAGAGATGAAGGAGGAGATGGAATGTCAGCACATGTCTCTAGAACCTCAATTGATGAAAGAACACCAAAATGCAAATGACCATACTGAATCTTCTCAAAAATGTCCACTTGAGTGTGAACCTCAGCTGAAAGAACACTAGGAGCAAAATGTGAGAAGGTGTACACTCATGATTGATGATCTACCTCCCCAACTGCAACTATGTCTCTGCTATGCAAATCCTGAATAATCACAAAATCAAGTGTGAAATCAACACTCTTTCCTGCTCCACCATGTGTAATTTGATAGATAGAAAGGATATTGGTAGACAATGAGGGTACATAAAGGACATCATTGAGTGATCCTTCGTCAATGTCAATTGATCGGTTCCCACAAACACTCATAGATGTGTTGTTGGCCATCAGAATGGGTGGTGATGAACAAGTCTCAAATGAAGAGAACATACTCTGTGATGAAGCCATATGATGTGAAGCTCCAGAATCAAGGATCCATTTCCTTGACTCAGAATCTGCAACTACAAAAAGTGCTTTCCCCCTTTGTTTCTTGTACTTTGACTTTGAAGATGATGGAGAAGAAGATGAACCCCCTAAAGATGAATTCATTTGAACCTTCTTTAGTTGATGTTGCAACTCATCAATTTTCTTTATGTAACATTGGTGTTCATCATGCCCCAATTTCTTGCCATATGCACACTGAGGCTTCTCCTTAGATGATTCACCTTTGGAGAGAGAGGACTCAGATTCTTTCTGTAGCTTGTTCTTTTTCTTCTTTGGTTTCATTTCAAGATTCCCTTATTCTTTCTGTACCTTAGGTTCACTAGCCACCAATGCTTGTGGTTTGGAAGACTTGAGGATGCCCATTTGAATTAACTTCACTTCTTCTTGGATTAGAAGTTTTGAAAAGTCATCAAAAGTAGGCTCAACATATGCAGCTCCCATGGAAACCCATTTGGTGTGAAAGCTAGAAACAAATACTGATTACTTAGGACGAAGCTTGGATAACACATTGAGAATCAATTGTAAATCCTCCTTAGTAATCTTGCAATCCTTTAGTTGTGTTCTTAATTGCTTAATCTTGGAGATATAGTCTTGGATTTTATCAAACTCCTTAGGATCAAGACTCGTCAAATCATTATCAATCTGATAACCCCTAATCTTATCAGTTTTACCATATAATTTTTCAAAAATCTCCCAAGCCTCCTTAGGTGTTGTGCATGATTCAACATGGAATTGCAAATCTGTGAGGCCTATTTATTTCACTCCCTTATTTTGCTTATTTCATATTTACAGTTGATGATATTTAGACATTTGGGACTGTTGATTCTGATATGTAGACTTTCTAGACTCTATTCCCTTATTTTGATTGACTATATTTAGTATGTTGTGATGTGTCTATATCCTGATTTTGATTCACTAATGATTATTAGATATGTGACATGCATTTGATGCTATTAGAGATACTAGTTGTGAAATTATTAAATGAAATTGTTACGCAATTTTGATCTTGAGATGGTGTTTAGAAATGCAGTTAAATTATAAATCTTATTTATGATGCTATGTGATTTTAATAATGTTTTAAATGATTATGCAATATCATGAATATATATATATATATATATATATATATATATATATATATATATATATATGTTGGATTAATCTGTTTGTTCAAGTGCGCGGGTGATTTTTCAGGCCACAGAAAATCGGAGATCGATCCCACACCTAATGTGATTCCCGTGTTAGACCGATCTAGTCCCAGGGGGACCAAGATCATATGTGAATTGTATGATGCTTTTGTAAATGCCTACATTTTAATTATTTGGTTAGATTCTACCTCTTTTATATTATTTATTTGAAGTGTTGTAAAAATATGTGATTTAATATACACCACTTGGTGTCTTTTATTTTTTATGGTCATTTTATGTGATTTTCTACTTCCTAAAGTGGTTATTATGGGCTAAAATTAATCCTAGGTAGTACCCCTAGGGTCTAGGGCCCATTTGAGCATGCCAAACCCTAGGGTTACCTCTATCTAGTCACTTTAACTTCAGCCTAAAGTAAAGTGACGAAATTCAATTTGAATTGGAGTGGAGGGTGTCATGCATTGAAACATGACCCACTCCTCTTTCCAAGGCATGGATTCCCATCACCTTGAAGACTTAGGGAGTCTTCAAGACCCCCAAGTGTGTGGAACCCTTCTCATGGTCTCACACATGTGTGAGAGCATCTTTGAGTGAATGGGCTTCCTTTAGAGAATAAGGTGATGGCATGTGTCATCCCTTATCCTCTTGGAGCCCATCTTGAGAGATGCCACCTCTCCACCTTTGCTCTCACATGTGTGAGAGCACATGTGGAGAGGGTGAGGCTTGGATGGATGGGAGAGTGACACATGTCACCTCTACATTTCATAATCCTTGCAAGTGGATTGGGAAGAGGAAGGAGAAGGTGACATGTGTCACCTTCTCATTCCTCAAGGCTTTGGGATGAAGTCTATATTACTTCCTATTTGTGAGAGGAAGGGGGTTCTTTCATTTTACTTTTTTTTGGTTATTTTTAGAGGTGTTTTTGGAGAGTGAGGGAGTTTGGAGATCTTGGAAAAAGGCTTGGAGGAGAAGGTTTGCTAGGAACCCGTGTTTAACCCTTTCTCTTTACTTTGTTAGTACATTGTTATTGGACGCATATGCTTTGTAAGTTGTCCCGTGAGTATATTGTATTATCCCACAATCATGGGAAGTAATAGTTGTTAGATTAGACTTAGTATATAAGTACATGTTGAGGCCAATGAAGGCCTCCATGAATTTATTGTATTGAGCTTGTTCAAAGGAGGTTGCCCCCTCAAAGTGGCCTGCGATCAATAAATTCCTTCTGTGTTTCTACTATTTATATATTTATGTTATTTCATGCATTTTTCATTATATTGTTGCAGGAGGTTCCTCTCATCTGGTATCAGAGCGCTTTCTTGGGCTCGCTGGGTGGAATTTTTACTGAATTGTTTTTCCACAGTGGCCTCCAAGCGCTGTGATTATTGTAGTAGTTCATTTCTTTTTTCGCATCTATATTGTTCATTTCAATTGTAGGTTCAGATTAAGGAATATCCCTCTTCGCTTAACTGTGGGAAGTACCTGGGCATATATCCCTAAAACTCATTGTGAGGAGTACCACAAGAACCCTGAAGTAGCTAGCTTGTTGAGAGGGCCTGCCAGTGAAAAGGGCAACAGCCCCTACCTGATTGACTAGTCCCCATCCATGAGGTAAACCAAGAGCTATCATTTGTGGCAAAGTGGTTATCAGTTTTACCTGAGCCGTGGAGTGAGGGGTACTGCCCCAATACGCAAGCTGTTAGACAACATTGGTGGCCGAGTGACTCCCCTGAACCTTTAGGCAGTCTAACATACTTGGGGCCCATATCTATTGATAGCTAACAAATCGCAGATTGAAACTGTCCAGAGCCATTTGCAGATCATTTCAAGAAAAAGAAAAAAAAATCTCCTGTTATGGTTGTCACCCGCACAGGAGCAAAAAACATGGAGGATGAACTTGTAGCCCTTAAGACCAAACTCCAAGATCTGGATGAAAAAATTCTCGACCTCAATTTTTAGTATTCAGTCATGAACAATAGACAACAGCCAGAGTTTTCTGCAGACATTGGGTTCTCTTCTTCCAGCAATTTTTCTGGGCCGAAGTTTGATTTTCCTCGCTTCAATGGTGATGATCTGACTGGATGGATATACTGGGCAGAACAATATTTCAATCTGCATAATACTTTTGATGTCAACAAAGTCCCACTTGCATCCTTTCATTTGGAACATGAAGCCCTTCAATGGTTCTGTTGGTACATCAATGCTCATGAAGAGCCAAAATGGACAGATTTTTGCAAACTCATTTTGCAACGATTTGGCCCTAGTGCTTTTGATGACTTCACAGGAGCACTCACTAAACTTTGCCAAACAAGCACTATGAGAGAATATCAGATAGAATTTGAAAAAATAACCAATCACATAGAGGGATTGTCTGATGAATTCTTCAGGAGTTGTTTTGTCAGTGGTTTGAAGGATGCAATCTGATCTGAGGTTAAAATGTCCCATCCCAGCACAATGATGGAAGCCCTAGGGTTGGCTAAGTTGGCAAAGGACAAGATCACAACTCAACAATGCTTCAAATCCAATTTTGTTCCATTCAAAAATATGGTTTCCCAAAGACCTCCAATCACGCTAGCTCCTAGAACAACTCCTATCAAGCATTTGACTAAAGCAAAGATGCAGGCACGTAGAGAAAAAGGGCTTTGTTATAATTGTGATGAGAAATTCACTCGGGGACATAGATGTGTTGAGCAAAAGATCTATCTCTTAGATGTGGATTCTCCGCCTACAACTGAAGTTTATGAAGATGCTTAGGATATAGTAGATGATCAAGTTGAAACTCAACAGCCACCTATTGACCCTACTTCTCAGGAAGACCACCCAGAGATCTCTCTCCATGCTTTAGCAGGAGTCACCACCCCACAAACCATGCAAGTCAAGGGTTACTTCAAGAAGCTCCATCTTAAAATACTCATTGATTCTGGTAGCACTCATAACTTCATTGACCCTCGGATCGCCAAACAGTGTGATTGTTTTGTCCATCCTTGCTCTAGCTTTGAAGTCATGGTTGCCAATGGAGGCACATTACCTTGCAAAGGGAAGTGTCACAATGTGCATATCTCTATTGGAGATATAACTTGCGCTTCAACATGTTTGCATTTCCCTTAGGCGGATGTGATATGGTTTTGGGCGCTCAATGGTTACACACACTTGGACCCATCTTATGGGATTTTGCTGAACTTTGGATGCAATTTTTAGACAATGGGCAAAAACACACATTGAAGGGCTTACAACCAAGGTCTCTCAGCATCATAAGTTCACATCGCATGGAAAAACTTCTTAAGAAGAACTCTCATGGTATCATCGCTCAACTCCATTCCATTCAGATGCAACCATTAGTAGTCTCCACTACTCCTTCGAATCTACAACGAATTTTGGATAGGTATGCATGTGTCTTTGCCAAACCAGTGGGATTGCCACCTTCACGACCAGAGGACCACCATATTCAGCTCCTTCCTGGAAGCATTCCTCCCAACATCAGGCCCTACCGCTACCCATTTCACCAAAAGACAGAGATTGAGATGCTTGTTCGAGACTTACTGAAGAAAGTTATTATTCGCCCTAGTACCAGTTCCTTTTCTTCACCAGTTCTTCTTGTCCGAAAAAAAGATGGGTCACAACGCCTCTGCATTGACTTCCGAGCACTTAATCACATCACAATCAAGGGTAAGTTTCTGATTCCTATTGTTGATGAGCTTCATGGCGCTCATTTTTTCTCCAAGTTGGATCTTTGTTCTGGGTATCACCAAATTCGGGTTTATGAGGATGATATCCCTAAAATGGCTTTCTGCACACATGATGGCCACTATGAGTTTTTGGTCATGCCCTTTGGCCTCACTAATGCTCCTTCAACATTCCAGGCATTGATGAATAAAATATTCTGGCCCTACCTGCGGAAATTCATTCTGGTCTTCTTCGACGATATCCTCATCTATAGTAAAACATGGGCTGAGCATCTCTAACATCTGGATCTCGTACTGCAACTTCACTCTAATCATCATCTTTGTGCAAAACAGTGTAAATGTGTTTTTACCCAGGAAGAAGTGGAGTATATCGGGCATATTGTTTCAGCCCAAGGGGTTCGAGTGGATCCTGCAAAAATAGATGCCATGAAAAATTGGCCGCATCCTTAGACACTCAAGAGCCTCTGTGGTTTTTTGGGACTAACTAGCTACTATCGTAAGTTAGTAAAGGATTACAGGAAGATTGCAGCTCCATTAACAACTATGTTGAAAAAGGATGTTTTTACATGGACACATGTTGGTAATTGTGCATTTGAAAAATTGAAACAAGCTATGTGTACTACACCTGTTCTAGCTATCCCAGATTTTTCCAAGACCTTCACTATTGAGAGTGATGCTTGCGGCAATGGACTTGGTGTTGTTCTCCTTCAAGATGAACATCCCATTGCGTTCACCAACAAAGCCATTTCTAGTAAGAATTTAGTACTCTCTACATATGAGAAGGAAATGATGGCTATTTTGCATGTAGTACAGAAGTGGCGGCCATACCTACTAGGGAATCATTTCTGCATCAAGACTGATCACCAGAGTCTGAAATATTTCCTGGAACAATGGGTCTCTTCCCCAGCACAATAGAAATGGGTTAGAAAACTCATGGGTTATGACTATGAGATCACTTACAAGAAGGGTAAGGAAAATATTGTGGCGGATTCTCTTTCTCGCACATTTGATGACCAAGCTTATCTTTCAACTATTTCTATGCATGTTCCAAATTGGTTGGAATCTATCCAGCAGGGCTATGTCAATGACTCTTCATTATCTCAAATCATCCAATAGTTGGCCAATAACCCTTCTGTTGTACCACATTACTCTTGGGATGGTGCTTCTTTGAGAAACAAGGGTCGTCTGGTGCTTCCCCAGAGTATAGATCTTCAACAGACTGTCTTCTATGAACTCCATGCTTCTCCATCAGTAGGGCACTCTGGTTTCCTCAAAACTTATGAGCGGGCACGGCATAACTTCTTTTAGAAGGGAATGAAAAGGGCAATTCAATAGATGGTGGATGAATGTGATACCTGCCAATGCAACAAGGGTGAAACAACACTCCTTCCTGGATTGCTCGAACCCTTGTCCATCCCTACACATATTTGGATAGATATTTCTATGGATTTCATTGAGGGGCTCCTTAAATCTAAAGGGAAGACAGTGATCTTGGTTGTGGTTAATCGCCTCTCCAAATATAGTCATTTTTGTGCCCTCAACCATCCTTATACTGCCTCCTCAGTCGCACAAATTTTCATGGACCAGATCTTCCGTCTTCATGGCATCCCTTCTTCCATGATCTTAGATCGTGATGCAACTTTCACCAGTCATTTTTGGATAGAATTATTTTGACACAATGGCACCAAATTGAAGATGAGTTTGGGGTATCACCCACAAACAGATGGTCAAACTAAAATTATCAACAAATGTTTAGAAACTTATCTTTGTTGCTTCACCTCAGAACAACAACATCAGTGGGTAAAGTGTAAGGAAATTAGAGCACCTCAAAATGTATTTCTAAAAAAAGTGGTGTCTTCGACAGATTTAAAATCTTTTCATTTGCTTCAAAAACATGCACAACTATGCCACAAAGCGGAAACAGACATAGAACATTTCCAACATTGACCCTTAGAGGAAATACAAGCAACAAGATCTAATTTTAACAACAGAAACGTTAACACAAAAGATAGAATAGAAGACATAGATTTACATGGGGAAAACCCTTATGGGTAAAAAACCCCACACTCCAAAAGCCCAGATCGCCATTGTATTATTCAGCAATAGAAAATACAGTTACAATACAAATCTGGCACTAAGCCTTTCATGGAGATTTACATCTTGCTCTTCTGGAAGAATAACTGACAGCATAACCCTGCACAAAGTTCTCCAGCACTCGGGTTAGTCCTTCATACTGTTATCATGCCACAAATAGCATACAGCACAGGACATCACCCTACACCCGAACTCTGTTCTCTCTCACTGTTCGTACTCCTCTGTTTCAATGTGTTTTACATGCCACATTACAGAGGAGGACATTCAGTTTTACTGCCATAACGAACTGAACAGTTACAAAAGACAAATGTATTCCGTATGCTTTTCCAATACAACATTTGCTTTTCTATTCTTCTGCCACGTCATGGAGTCACAGTTACCATCAAGGCATCAACCAATTCCCAGCATCCCAGCTCATAACTATTTTCACAATTGTTCATATTCATGAGATTTAATTATCCCACATGCACCAGTCGACGGTCGCTATCCTAGTTTAAATACCTGAACACTCAGTAAGACTATCGTCGACAATTTTGTTGCCGACAATGCCAGTCTAACCTCATCGAAATAGCCCAAGCCGGTGTCATTCATTGGAGTGACCACAAGCTGTCGGAGCAACATTTCAAAACTACGGCGATAGTTATAGTCAGCCTGATAGAGCCACTAGCCCTTCATCGGTAAGACCCCAATGCATTGGAGAAAGATATCCACAGCATGCCGATAGTAATCCTCGTGCCGACATCAACTTCCATCGGAGTGATACCTAACATCAGAGTGACATCTTAGAGCTTAGCCGATAGCTACACTCTGTCCGATTAGGTTGAACCCTTGAACCAACACTAATCGTTGAACCAATGAACCATTGAACCGATGCCGTCGAACCGATGAACCAATGCCGTCGAACCGATGAACCAATGAACCATTGAACCTATGCCTGTGAACTAATGAACCATTGAACCGATGCCTGTACTCTAAGTCACAAGTACTCAACATTCTCCCACTTGACGAAGGAATTACAGGAAACCATCAACGCTCCAAGTTACAAAACCAAAGATGATACTGCCTCCACTCCACTATGCTCACAAGCTACATAGAAGCTCAATATTATCAACTTCAAAGCTTCATCCTGAACACAACCATGAAATCATCCTCCAGAAACAAGATAGAACATCAGCTAGAACAACAATCAGAAAACTAACTGCACCCATCCAACTGAATAAAAAAACCCACGTGACTGAAAATAGCACACACAACAAGTGCTAATCCATCCAATCATCCATACCTTGAAGGTATTCATATCAACAGACTCATGCCACCTACATATACACCCATCAACTGTAAATACAAGCTCCATGTGTCATCCAGTAAAAAAAAAAAGACCGAACACATCCAAGAACTCCCACTGCATGGGTAATGCAGAACTGAAAAAGAACATAGCATACAAAATCCACCAATAGCATTACATAGAAAGTGTAAACATCATGTAGTACCAAGGAAACATCCACAATGATACACAACACCTATAATCAAATAACTGCAAGAACAACTCCTCACCACCAGTCCAGAACTCTCCCAAGTTCTCCACACCCAACAAAGGAAAAAGATAACAGAACTTCCATGTCATCACCCAAGACCATAAGTGAAAAACACATGACCACAAACTAGTGATCACCTCAGCTCCAATCAAACCTCAAACCAATGTAGTGTGAAACAAACCATCCATGAAGATAACCAGGACAATAGAGAGTAACTCTGCACATCATATACTTGTAGACAATCCTTCTACACACACCTCTGAATGCCAACTGTGTCAAGTATGATCTCCTTCAAAACACCCCAAAGAGAACAACATAACAACACCCAAATAAACATTCAATCTCAAGAGATCAAATTCAACATATGTAATCATGCAACTAACATGGATGTAAGCATCTCAAACCAAAGAAGATCAAACTAATCCATTTCCCGTTTCAGGAAATCAGCCCATAAAACCATCTCCTAACAATTCTCATCAATGAATGATATCTTTAAACTCAAATGCAAAAGGAGACAAACATGCTATCCATCTCTCACAATGAATCCTCCAGAACCATCTATGAGCAGTTCAAGATCCATGTCTATGAAAGAAAGCATAAAACACCTGAGAGAAACAATGGGCAATACCTCTCAAGTAATAAACTACCGAGTAGACTATGAGTGGGGACAAGAATGCTCCTCCAAGATATATAAGCCATCATGACTCCTCCAAGAGCAATCTCCTCATAGGTCTCTGTTGAACTCACGTCCAACCAAGGTGTAGGCTTCTCGGACTTTCTGCTGAAATATTCATCAAGAGTAACCATCAACAACACTTCTCTTATCTTAAGAGAAGTACAACCTCACCTTATTCTCCATGTACCCATGGGCATCTGCAAATAATTATTTCATGCTAAACTCCAAATGCATCACTACACCAGCATGAAGTAATCAAGCAAAAGATCAATGCACCCAACACACAGAGAATCACCAGACCACTGCCAAAGCTCCAATCATCTAAATCAGGAACTTTTCATGACATCATGATCTTATCATCCCCCTTAGGAGATTCCATGCTCCAGGTGAACATAACTATGATCTCAAGAGCAATGTATCATGTCAAAACTCAAATGCAGAAATCAAGAAATACCATGACATGAGACAAACCAAACTCTAAACCAACATCACCTATCAAACACCACCAACACCTCAGCCAAGGATTTCATGAATCCTTCATGACTTCAAGATGTTACATATCCTCAAATAGTGCCCTTGCAAATGCGAAAGAACCCTTCTACAGAAACATGATCTAAGAGCTCCTCCTAGTAACATCTGCAACACTAAAGAAGATCATTCACCACTAAGTGATGAATCTGTAGTCATTGCTAAAGTTCCCACTGAACTGTGGCAATCCAAGCTTTCCAAGCAACATGACCAAACATCTCCTAACTTGAAAATCCTCCAGGTCCACACATTAACATGTCCATGTGACAATAAAACCAAGTGGCACCAAGATCTCCAAACCAAGGAAATACACTATCACTGTCAATAGCTTACACAAACCTGTGAATCCAAGCTTTTCATGACATCGTAATACACATGCTACAGGTCTCCATAACCGACTATTCAGGTACTCAACAACATCCATCCTCTCATCCCAAAACAGTAACACCAATGCACAAGTGACCACAGACCAGGCCAGCTAACAAATTTGCATTAACACTAAAACAATCTGGTGGATAAAGACAGTCCACATCTGAGTCATCTCACTATAGCTTAATAGGTGATCAGCCCACAAAACTACATAACTCGTAAATCCAACCAATGTATCATGCAAACTCACTATCACACTGGAAACTGCAAAACTAAGATCTCAAGGAATAGATAACAATGTAGACCACATGACTCAAGCATCAGATTACTTACAAATCTGATTCGCCAAACATGTCCACAACCTGAGCACCATAGTATAGAAAACCATAAGCATTACCATAGAAATACTGAGTGACATATCACTTACCAGCACTCCCATGCAAAGAAAGCATTTCACCTCCTCACACCATGCATGAAGCATGCATGCAAAATTGCAACTATATCATCCAACAACACCCCAAAAGCCAGGGTCTAGAAATAGCTTAACTACATCTGCACAAAACCACAAGTTTTTCTCTTGACCGTGTAAAACCTGCCAAACCACTGTGTTTGAAAAACACCCATGCACATCCATACCCACTTCACATCTGGAAGACTAAGAATATGAATCAAGAAACACCATAACGGTTAAACCAGAAAAATGGATCATCATGAATATGCATAACCATAGATTTTAGGAAAACTATGAAACCTCTCAAAACCAAGGAACATGATTCTAAGACATGCAAGTACAAAGCATCCACTAAAGGAAACAATAGTTCAGGAACTTCAGGCCCACTTGTAGGCCAACTCCACAACCACCAACATGCACATGCATCCGAGGGAGATAAGCTATTTCAGAAGCTCTCAAACCATCCAATGATCAACTCCATAACCTACATGCAATCAGGGTAACAAAAAAGTTATGCATTCCAATCCCAAGACAAAACACCCAGCATAAGCACATTTATCCATAATTGAAAAACAACCCAAGCTTCTCCATATTATCAAGGAGCCTCTCACACAGACACCCAATACAGAGATTTGCTGCATCTCAACCATAGAGTAAAATATTCCACCCCATGCATCAGGATTATATCGCTGCCAACTAGGAGCCTCAAATCACATCATTTCAATATGACCAGCTCCAGTTTCTCCATCTTCACCATCCTTCAAGCGCCTGATGTAACATGAAGACAAGATCAACTACTAGACTTCACTCAAAACAAGGATCAAAACATTAGACGATTCCTTCAGATTTCCTCAAGCCTGTCACACTAAGAAATCATCACAAAAGGAATACCCAGACCTTATACACTAGGAACTCTTACATGCAAACACATGTAGCACACAAACGTACATATGTGAGCAACAAAGCAGATCCCAGAAGAAGGCTCTAATACCACTTGTAAGGAAATGAGAGCATCTCAGAACGTATTTCTAAGAAAAGTGGTGTCTTTGACAGATTTAAAATCTTTTCATTTGCTTCAAAAACACGCACAAGTATGCCACAAGGTGGAAACAAACATAGAACATTTCCAACATTGACCCTTAGAGGAAATACAAGCAACAAGATCTAATTTCAACAACAGAAACATTAACACAAAAGATAGAACAGAAGACACAGATTTACGTGGGGAAAACCCTTACGGGTAAAAAACCCCACACTCCAAAAGCCCAGATCGCCATTGTATTATTTAGCAACAGAAAATACAGTTACAATACAAATCTGGCACTAAGCCTTTCATGGAGATTTACATCTTGCTCTTTTGGAAGAATAACTGACAGCATAACCCTGCACAAAGTTCTCTAGCACTCAGGTTAGTCCTTCATACTGTTATCATGCCACAAATAGCATACAGCACAGGACATCACCCTACACCTGAACTCTGTTCTCTCTCACTGTTCGCACTCCTCTATTTCAATGCATTTTACATGTCACATTACAGAGGAGGACATTCAGTTTTACTGCCATAACGAACTGAACAGTTACAAAAGACAAATGTATTCCGTATGCTTTTCTAATACAACATTTGCTTTTATGTTCTTCTGCCACGTCATGGAGTAATAGTTACCATCAAGGCATCAACCAATTCCCAGCATCCCAGCTCATAACCGTTTTCACGATTGTTCATATTTGTGAGATCTAATTATCCCACATACACCAGTTGACGGTCGCTATCCCAGTTTAAATACTCGAACACTCAGTAAGACTATCATCGGCAATTTTGTTGCCGACGATGCCAGTCTAACCTCATCGGAATAGCCCAAGCTGGAGTCATTCATTGGAGTGACCACAAGCTGTCGGAGCAACATTTCAAAACTATGGCGATAGTTATAGTCAGCCCGATAGAGCCACCAACCCTTTATTGGTAAGACCCCAACGCATCGGAGAAAGATATCCACAACACGCCGATAGTAATTGTCATGCCAACACCAACTTCCATCAGAGTGATACCTAACATCGAAGTGACATCTTAGAGCTTAGCCGATAGCTACACTCTGCCCGATCAGGTTGAACCCTTGAACCAACACTAATCATTGAACCAATGAACCATTGAAACGATGCCGTCGAACCAATGAACCAATGAACCATTGAACCGATGCCGTTGAACCGATGAACCAATGAACTAATGAACCGATGCCTGTGAACCAATGAACCAATGAACCATTGAACTGATGCCTGTAATCTGAGTCACAAGTACTCAACACAAAATGGCTTCCTCTCGCTGAATGGTGGTACAATACCTCCTACCACACTCCATCTAAAATGACTCCATATGAAGTAGTCTATGGTCAGGCACTGCTAGTGCTCCTTCAATACACCCCTAGCAGTTCACCAGTTCAGGCAGTCAACACAATTTTCCAAACCTAGGATCAGATTCTTCGCATCTTGTAGGACAATCTTCACATGGCAAGAAATTGATTGAAACAACAAGCTGGTCAACACCGTTCTGAGCGCACTTTTCAAGTAGGTGATATGGTTTTTCTTTGTCTACATCCATACAAGCAATCATCCCTGAAACTCAAAGGGCATCATAACTTGGCTCCAAAGTTCTATGGGCCATATAAGGTTCTTTAGAAGATTGGGTCAGTTGCTTATAAATTGGAGCTTCTTCCCTGCATTCATCTAGTATTTCATGTCTCTTGTCTAAAGAAAGTTCTTGGCACCAACATCAAAGCACAAACTATTTTACCAGAACTGGATAACGAAGGATCCATCATTTTGGAGTCGGAGACAATCTTAGACAGGTGCACTCATCATCTTCGCTCTCGATCCATTACAGAGATATTAATTTAGTGGCATGGAATGCAACCAGAGGATGCTACATGGGAACCACTCCTTCAGATTCAGCAACAATTTCCACATCTTAAACTTTGAGGACAAAGCTTTTCTAAGAGGGAGGGGATGTTAGGAACCCGTGTTTAAGCCTTCTCTTTACTTTATTAGTATATTGTTGTTGGACGCATATGTTTTGTAAGTCGTCCCATGAGTATATTGTATTATCCCACATTCATGGGAATTAATAGTTGTTAAATTAGACTTAGTATATAAGTACGTGTTGAGGTCAATGAAGGCATCCACAAATTTATTGTATTGAGCTTACTCAAAGGAGGTTGCCCCCTCGAAGTGGCATGCGATCAATAAATTCCTTCTGTGTTTCTGTTATTTATATATTTCTGTTATTTCGTGCATTTTTCATTATATTGTTGTAGGAGGTTCCTCTCAAGGTTGGAAAGCTCTTCTACAACTTTGCTTCCATTATTGGGCTATCATAGGTAAGCCTCAAGACATGAAGCCTTTCCCATGTATCTAAATTTCTCTGTGTATTTGTGAGCATTTTGTGTGTTGTTTTTGTTGGTGTTGTTGGGGTTTTTATTTTATGGGTGTTTTGAATGAGACTACCATTCTTGTTGTGTCCTTTCATGTGAGGGGTGGGAGAAGAGTGAATGTCCTTGAGGTTACCCTCTTTATATTGGCATATTGTGGCCTTGAGGGCAATTTGGAGAAGTCTTGGTGATTATTTTTTTATGACATGAATGCCTTGGAGTGATATATTTTCATTGATGAGATTTAGGCTTGAGGCCTTATTTTGGAGTGTCATGAGATTTGATTTGTAGGAGTGAACCTCTTGAATAGAGAGAGTCCACTCTCTTACCCCATCAAATCCATTTTTATGGGTTTTGTTTTGTTAATCCTTGGAGGGTATTTTTCTTCATGTTGAGTGTTTGCATTTTGTGTTTGTGGTGTGCACCGTGCGTAGATTGACCTTCAAGCTCGGGGGTGACCCTCTTGTGGGTCTATGGTAGGGTGGAGATAATTTTGGTGGCTTGGAGTTTTCCCTTGTTGCTTATTGCAGGTTATGGTGTTGAGTCTTTTGGAGCTTGGAGAAAGAGTTATCATTTTTGGTGTTGTGAAAGAGTTATCATTTTTGGTGTTGTGTAATTAGTTGGCTATTGGAGAGCCATGGTCAATAGACCTCTTTGTAAAAGTTTGTGAGATTGACCTCATAGATGCAAAGTTTTGTAAAGCAAAAATCCTCCTTATGAAATTTAACTGTTGTTTATATGTAATGTGGTGTTATTCCTTGGCTTAATATTGCTGTCCAAAAACATAAGAGTTGCTGTGTTTTATTTTGTGTTGAGATGAAAATATTTCATGTAGTTCGTTGTATTTTAATAACCCATGTAGGAAAAGGAAAAAAAAAGAATTTATTGTGCAAGGAAAGGGAATAAAAAGGCTTATTATTATTGTTGTGTGAAAGAAAACTTATCTGATGTTCATTTTCTCTCTTTATACAAAAGAAAAATTCTGCATATATTTAAAGCCAGTATACATCTCTGTTTATTTTGTTTTGAAGTATTATCTATGCAGGAATGAAATTTTCTTGATAATATATATATATTGTATTGCCATATATATATATATATATATATATATATAGAAAAGAAAACCCAGTCAGACTAGTTTTATTAGATATAGGAAAATATATACATTTATATATATAGAGAGAATATTTGATTGCTTAAAAAATTACAATCTACAACTATGTTGTAACAGATTATATATATAGGGTAGGGGGCCTAGCTCGATTGGTGAGAGCTTCCTGTGGTAGGCACGAGGTCACGAGGTCCAATCTCCCCCCTGCCCACCTGATATTGTACTCGGTTGTTTACCCATGTTGAATTAAAAAAATAGAGTATATATATATTTTTTATTAATATATTGAAATGTTCTTTTTGTATCTACTGTTGACTGAGGTCGAATAGAGTATTTAAAAAAAAAATGCGTTAGGCAAGTGATGGCCGAAAAAACCTTAGGCGAGCACCATTTGTTTCTTACTATTTTTTTGTTGAACTAGAACAATGTAAAAAAAAAGTACAGGGGGCGGCGACAGCAAGCTTTTTATAATATGGTGGGGGGGGGGGGATGGACCCCCCACCCACCGCTCCACCATTGGTCGAGAGGTGGGTGGGGCGTCTGCTCCACCCCCAATACTATTTACGGTGGCACTGTACCTTTTCCCCCTTGTTGCTGTCGTTGGCACCTTCAAACCCTCCTCTGCAAGACAACCATTTCAGCGTGTGTACGCCTCAGACCTGCATGCCATTCCATCATATATATATGTGTGTGTGTGTGTATTTTCTGTGTGGTTTTCCTTTGTAAAAGAAAAAAGAACATATGTATATATGTCGGGTATTTAACACACACACACACACACATAAAACCTAACAAGGAAACACAAGAAAAAATAGAGACTCTCACTATATATACCTCCTCTGTGCAAACATCCATGGCAGCCCCAAACCCTTAACCTGCAAACAAAATGTAGAAAGAAGAAAAGAAAAGAGAAAGAGAAGAGATTAGGGTTAGAGGAAAATAAAAAAGAAAATGAGAAGAGAGGATAGGTTATTCATTTATGGTTAGGGCTTGGGAAGAGTTAATATTGTTTTATTCTTTTAGGGTGAGGAAATTTAAATTGAGGAAAATAGTTGCACATGATTTTATTTTCCCCTCTTTCATTCCTTTTAGACTTGACTTATAATTATTCTTTTTCCATGGGATATATTAGTAGATGAGTTTAAAGTTTGGTTTAGGTTTTGGAATTTAGTGGGATGGACTAATTTTACCCCTTGCCATATTTATTTGACCTTAGAAGTTTAATATTTTATCTTATTGTTGGGTTTGGAGTGGGATAGATTTTAATTTAACCATGTTTTTAATTTAGTCTAGAGGTGTAAGTTTTATTGTGGAATTTTCGGAATGGTTAGTTAGATAAATCTTTGTAGGGGACTTCAATGGAGAGCGTTAATAACGATAATTGATTTTATTAATTTAATACATTGTTGATGTAATCAGTTTAATTAAATTAATTTAACCTAGGCATTTAAACCTAGAAGTTAATGGGGGAATGATTAATTAATCGAGCATATTTTTATGTTTATATTTAATTATTCTAATTTTTGAATGGCTTGGTAGGAGTGCTTTTTAATTAACTATTTTTCATGTTCGTTAAAGAGGCGTTATGCTGCCGAATTTTTCCAGAATTTAGGGTTGACTAAATTAAATATTCTATGATGCGTTTATTTAATATTTAATAGTTATGCATTGTAATTATGGTTTTAGAGGAATTTTATATTAATCAAATTTATGTTTTAGTATTAGGGTTTGGATTTTGAGGCATGTCGAAATCCCTCCTCTCAACTTAGGAATCTGAGGGTTAGCGTCAAATTTTGATTCTAACCCTATTGGTGATGCTCTTCGCGTTGCATAACCCCCTAGTCGGCTATCATCACGCAGGGGATTGCGGAAGGTATTTGCACTACCCCGAAGTTGAATTGGCATGTTTACGCCTTATGCGTATTGCCACCAAGCACGCTGACGCGTGCGAGGGGGTTTCTAGAGATACGTGGAAAAGTTTTTTGATATTTCATGTCATGACCACATAACAAATGTGGACATGACACATGTGTTGCATGTCGTGACCGCATGGGAAATGTGGGCATGACATTTGGTATCAAAGCCCAAGTTTAAACACTGGGCTTTTTGGGCACATTTAATTTTCTACAAAATTAATTAATTTTTAATTACCTTGTCCATGTAGGATGCTGCCTAGATCACGACGAGGGCGCTCACGCGCCAGTGAGTCTAGAGGAACTGAGATTCGTAGTGATTTGTCAGTAGAGGGACAGGCATCACAGACACCACAGGCACCTGATTTAGGGCCACAGATTCTTTAGGCACTACAGGCAGTCTTAGAGAGATTACCACTGGCCGCAGTAGAGCCACGTGTAGAGCCATGTGTCGATCCCTATGTTGAGCCGCGTGTGGAGCCACGTGATGAGCCATGTGCTGAGTCACATGTAGAATCGCGTGTTGAGCCGCGAGTGGAGCCACGTGTTGAGCTGCGCATGGAGCCACGTGTCAAGCCTTACGTAGAGGTGCTAACCACCACAGCTAAGGATGGAGCATCAACACATAGAGCTCGCAGCAGGAGCCCTCCACGATACGAGGAGCGCGAGGAGGGAGTGCGGATTGAGCAGATTTATCATGGGCCATATGACTATGGTCAGCGGGACGAAGTGGATGTACCATTCTGAGGACACAGAGACCGTGGAGACCCCATCAGGGATTTACTTAGGTTGAATCCACCCACCTATGGGAGCAACACAAAGGCACACGTGGCGGTTCATCTTTTGAGAGACACAATGGTGACATGGTGGCGCACTGAGGAGTGCAAGTGTCGCCTATCATTGGATACTCTTACATGGGACACCTTCAATGAGCACTTTAACATCGTGCGTTATCTTTCGGATCACTACAAACAATGTCGGATTGACGAGTTCCATGACTTGCAGTAACGAGGTTTCACTGTAGCGCAATGTGAGAGTAGATTCATTGAGCTGTCATGGTATGCAGAGTACCTCCATGATGAAAAACTTCTGGTTCATAAATTTATCAGAGGTTTGAATCATGGGATCTCATGACTAGTGCACATGGCAGACCCCCAGACCATGAGTGAGGCTACCGAGAAGGCGTACATCGCAGAGGAGATCTAGGGGCGGAGTCACAGTTCACGTCCCTAGTATCAGGACTGTAGCCAGTAGCAGCATCAGGGCTTTTGCTGACCACCACCACCTTAGAGGGGTGGATTTAGTTATGCACCGCTACCTCCTAGACCTCCATAGCAGCAACAGCAGCATCAACAGAGGTCCATGCCACAGCAAAGGGCACATGGGGGTCATAATCGCGGATGGCAGCAGCAGGGCTCATGTAGAGACCAGTGACAGCAGGCACCTCCTGCGGGGCCTGCTAGATCACAACAGTCATTCAGAGGTTCACAGGGTTCCACAGGTTGACCTGGACAGCAGCAGTCGAGTAGGACACAGTCAGGATAGGTGCAAGCTCGGGGATCGTGTTATGTATGTAATGGAGCAGGTCATTTAGCTAGAGAGTGCCCACAGGGCTATACAGCAGGGGAATAGCCTTGTGCAAGAGGATCTAAGCAGATAATTGGGGATGTGGGTAAGTCCCACCGCATGTTTGTAGCAGTTGATAACTGTCAAGCCAACTTACATGCCTCTGTGATTGAGACCACAAGTACGATTGGGGATGTCTCCATTGCTATTTTGTTTGATTCTGGTGCTACTAATTCTTTTATCTCTCCATCATTAGTGGAGCGTTGCAGGCTAGTGGCTTCTAGGCAGGACGATAGGTGGGAGGTTGAGTTAGCCACAGGGGCCAAGATGGCAGTGGATACATTGATTCATGATTGTGAGATATCATTGTGAGCCTTCACTACATTAGCAGATCTTAGGGTTATGCCCTAGGATCCTATGGTGTGGTGTTAGGCATGGATTGACTTGTGGCTCATAGAGCCATGCTAGATTATCATCGGAAGGTAATTAGTTGCTTAGACGACCATGGCACGGTATTAGAGATATTGGGCATTCAGAAGCCCACAACAATTCATATGATCTCCGTTGAGTAGCTTAAGTGTTGCATGCGGAAGGGTTGTCAGATGTTTGCCATTACTGTCAGTGAGAGGTTTGAGGATGAGCCAAAGGCATCATTAGACGATCATCCCATTTTGAGAGAGTTTGCCAATGTTTTCCCACTTGAATTACCAGGGATGCCACCTCGCAAAGAGGTAGACTTTCACATTGAGCTTGTGCCGAGTGCTGAGCTAATGTCTTGTGCACCCTACAAGATGACTACCCATGAGCTCACGGAGCTTTAGTTACAGTTGGAGGAGTTGCTCAATAAGGGGCACATCCAACCTAGTGTCTCACCTTGGGGCACGCCGCTCATCTTTGTGAAGAAAAAGGATGGGTCTCTTCGTCTATGCATGGACTATAGGTAGCTTAATAAGGTGATGGTGAAGAACCGTTATCCTTTGCCTAAGATAGATGATCTTTTTGATCAGATGCATGGAGATAGGGTGTTCTCTAAGATTGACCTGAAGTCTGGATATCACCAGTTGTGCATCACAGAGGCGGATATCCATAAGACCACCTTCCAGACTTGCTACAGCCACTATGAGTTCACTGTGGTACCCTTCGGCTTGATGAACGCCCCTGCAGTGTTCATGAGTCTCATGAACGGGTGTTTCGTACCTATTTGGATCGGTTCGTCGTTATATTTTTAGATGATATTTTGATCTATTTGCGGACCGAGGAGGAGCACTTACGCCAAGTCTTGAAGTGCTTGAGAGAGCAACATCTATATGGAAGCTTGGTAAAGTGTGCCTTTTTCATATCAGAGGTACAGTATTTGGGGCACATCCTATCTAGCGATGGTATCTCCATAGATCCATCAAAGATTAGGGCTATCTGGAATTAGCCAGCACCCACCAGTGTCACAGAGGTCAAGAGTTTTATGGGGTTAGCTGGGTATTATCGCAGATTCGTTGAGGGCTTCTCTAGGATAGCACACCCCATCACTTCCCTTCAGTGGAAAGGAAAGAGTTTCACATGGACCGAGCAGTGTGAGAGGGCCTTTGGGGTCCTCAAGGAGCATCTCACTAGCACTCTTATCTTAGTAGTTCCTGATCCAATAGCTGATTTCATGGTTTGCACAGATGCCTCATTAGAGGGATTAGGAGCTGTACTTATGCAGGGGGTCGAGCGATCACGCATGAGTCGTAAAAACTCAAGACCCATGAGCTGAACTACCCCACACATGATTTGGAGCTCACAACGGTAGTTGATGCTCTTGTTTGATGGAGGTACTTTCTATTGGGTCGTCGTTTCGAGCTACATTTATATCATCACAGTCTAAAGTACATGTTCACATAGCTGAATCTAAATGCTCACCAATAGCATTGGATGGAGTTCTTTTGTGAGTACGACTTTGATGTCTACTATATCAAAGAGAAGGAGAACATGGTTGTCGATGCATTGAGTCAGAGACACCATGAGATCCTAACCTTGACACTGAATGTAGACTTGAGGGGATGCATTTTACAACATTTGCCTGAGGATGAATAGTTTCTTGAGGTGCAGCAGGAGGTCCAGTCATAGAGGGCTCTTGTGGGCAAGTTTGCAGGTTATTCTCTAGACGTAGATAGGCTCCTTAGACATTGAACGCATATCTATGTACCCCATGTAGGCGATCTACATGCAATAGTTTTATAGGCTCACAGAGCACCTTATGCAGCACACTCAGGGGTGAAGAAGATGCATGCTGATTTGTGACAGTTGTAACACTAGGCGGGTATGAGACAGGATATTACAGAGTTCATTGCTTGATGCCTTGAGTGTCGAAGGGTCAAGGCCAAGCATCAGCATCCAGTAGGTCTTTTATACCCTCACGAGATACTAGAGTGGAAATGGGACACCATTTCCATGGATTTTATAGTTGGTCTTCCTATGTCATCTCGTCGCCATGATGCCATCATGGTGATGGTTGACAAGTTGACCAAGGTGGCACACTTCTCACCTGTATGCATGACATGCAATGCATCGACGGTGGCAAGAGTATTCTTGGATGACATTGTGAGATTACATGGGGTACCTCGGCGCATTATTTCTGATAGGGACTCAGTTTTCACATCAGCCTTTTGGAGAGCATTGTAGCAGGCGTTGGGCACACAGCTTAACTTCAGTTCCGCTTATCACCCTGAGATAAATGGTCAAATAGAGAGGGTGAATCAAGTGCTTGAAGATATGCTCCGCATGTACGTGATGGACCACCAATCTAGATGGGAGGAGTATCTGTATCTGGTTGAGTTTGCCTACAATAATGGGCATCATAGCTTATTGGGTATGCCTCCCTATCAGGCCTTGTACGACAGACCTTGTAGGACCCCGTTGAGTTGGGACCGTATAGAGGACAAGGTTACTATTGGGCCAGAGCTAGTGCAAGATATGGAGCACCAAGTGACCTTGATTAGACAAAGACTTCAGGAGGCACATGATCAACATAAGAAGTATGCCGATGTTAAGAGACTAGATCAGAGCTTCTCAGTCGGTGACAAATTTTTCTTGAGAGTGCGGCTGCATAAGAGTCCAATCCCTTATGGAAAGGGCTTTAAGTTTGCACTGCGGTTCATTGGGCCTTTTGAGATTTTGGAGTGGATAGGACCCGTAGCCTACCATCTAGCCTTGCCACCTAGCCTGTCGTGCATCCATAATGTTTTCCACGTGTTTGTTTTGCGACAATATATAACTGATTTATCTCATGTCTTGGACTAGAGTGCTCTACAGGTAGAGGTAGACAGATAGTTGGCTTTGGAGCCAAGTCGTATATTGGCTCATCAGATGCTAGGCTTTTGAGGTTGAGAGCTGGACCAGGTTAGGGTTCAGTGGGGTAGATATGATGAGGTCACGGTAACATGGGAGGATGCAGCTAGATTAAGGACACTTTATCCTCACTTCTTTGGTGACTTCCAAGAAGAAATTTAGTCTTAAGGGGGGAGGATGTGAGGCCTATTTATTTTACTCCCTTATTTTACTTATTTTGTATTTACAATTGATGATATTTAGACATTTGGGACTGTTGATTTTGATATGCAGACTTTCTGGACTCTATTCCCTTATTTTCATCGACTATATTTAGTATGTTGTGATGTGATTATATCTTGATTTTGATTCACTGATGATTATTAGACATGTGACATGTATTTGATGCTATTAGAGATACTAGTTGTGAAATTATTAAATGAAATTGTTATGCAATTTTGATCTTGAGATGGTGTTTAGAAATGCAATTAAATTATAAATCTTATTTATGATGCTATGTGATTTTAATAATGTTTTAAATGATTATGCGATATCATGAATGTATGCATTTCCTTGCCTCGGCTATATATATATATTAAATGAAATTGTTATGCAATTTTGATTTTGAGATGGTGTTTAGAAATGCAATTAAATTATAAATCTTATTTATGATGCTATGTGATTTTAATAATGTTTTAAATGATTATGCGATATCGTGAATGTATGCATTTCCTTGCCTCGGCTATATATATATTGGATTGTTTGTTCAAGTGCGCATGTGATTTTTTAGGCCACGAAAAATCAGAGATCGATCCCACACCTAATGTGATTCTCATGTTAGACTGATCTAGTCCCAGGGGGGACCAAGATCATGTGTGAATTGTATGATACTTTCGTAAATGTCTGCATTTTAATTTTTTGGTTAGATTCCACCTCTTTTATATTATTTATTTGAAGTGTTGTAAAAATATGTGATTTAATATACACCACTTGGTGTCTTTTATTTTTTATGGCCATTTTATGTGATTTTCTACTTCCTAAAGTGGTTATTATGGGCTAAAATTAATCCTAGGTGGTACCCCTAGGGTCTAGGGCCCATTTGAACATGCCAAACCCTAGGGTTACCTCTGTCTAGCCACTTTAACTTCAGCTTGAAGTAAAGTGACGATATTCAATTTGAATTGGAGTTGAGGGTGAGTCATGCATTGAAACATGACCCACTCCTCTTTCCAAGGTATGGATTCCCATCACCTTGAGTACTTGGGGAGTCTTCAAGACCCCAAAGTGTGTGGAACCCTTCTCCAATGATCTCACACATGTGAGAGCATCTTGGAGTGAATGGGCTTCCTTTAAAGAATAAGGTGATGACATGTGTCATCCCTTATCCTCTTGGAGACCATCTTGAGAGATGCCACCTCTCCACCTTTGCTCTCACACTCCTCTTTCCAAGGTATGGATTCCCATCACCTTGAGGACTTGGGGAGTCTTCAAGACCCCAAAGTGTGTGGAACCCTTCTCCAATGCTCTCACACGTGTGAGAGCATCTTGGAGTGAATGGGCTTCCTTTAAAGAATAAGGTGATGACATGTGTCATCCCTTATCATCTTGGAGACCATCTTGAGAGATGCCACCTCTCCACATGTGCTCTCACACATGTGTGAGAGCACATGAGGAGAGAGTGACAAATGTCACCTCCACATTCCATGTGTGAGAGCACATGAGGAGAGAGTGAGGCTTGGATGGATGGGAGAGTGACAAATGTCACCTCCACATTCCATAATCCTTGCAAGTGGATTGGGAAGAGGAAGGAGAAGGTGACATGTGTCACCTTCTCATTCCTCAAGGCTTTAGAATGAAGCCTATATTACTTCCTCTTTGTGAGAGGAAAGGGGTTCTTTCATTTTACTTTTTTTTTTGGTATTTTTGGAGAGTGAGGAGTTTGGAGATTTTGGAAGAAGGCTTGGAGGAGAAGGTTGGAAAACTCTTCTACAACTTTTCTTCCATTATTGGGCTATCATAGGTAAGTCTCAAGGCATGAAGCCTTTCCCATGTATCTAAATTTCTATGTGTATTTGTGAGCATTTTGTGTGTTGTTTTTGTTAGTGTTGTTGGGGTTTTTATTTTATGGGTGTTTTGAATGAGACTACCATTTTTGGTGTGTCCTTTAATGTGAGGGGTGGGAGAGGAGTGAACCTCCTCGAGGTCACCCTCTTTGTATTGGCATATTGTGGTCTTGAGGTTAATTTGGAGAAGTCTTGGTGATTATTTTTTTATGGCATGAGTGCCTTGGAGTGATATATTTTCATTAAGGAGATTTAGGCTTGAAGCCTTGTTTTGAAGTATCATGAGATTTGTTTTGTAGGAGTGAACCTCTTGAGTAGAAAGAGTTCACTCTCCTACCCCATCAAATCCATTTTTATGGGTTTTGTTTTGTTAATCCTTGGAGGGTGTTTTTCTTCATGTTGAGTGTTTGCATTTTGTGTTTGTGGTGTGCACCCGTGTGTAGATCGACCTCTAAGCTTGGGGGTGACCCTCTTGCGGGTTTATGGTAGGGTGGAGAGCATTTTGGTGGCTTGGATTTTTCCCTTGTTTCTTGTTGCAGGTTATGGTGTTGAGTCTTTTGGAGCTTGGAGAAAGAGTTATGATTTTTGGGGTTGTGTAATTCGTTGGCTATTGGAGAGCCATGGTCAATAGACCTCTTTGTAAAAGTTTGTGAGATTGATCTCATAGGTGCAAAGTTTTGTAAAGCAAAAATCCTCCTTATGAAATTTAACTGTTGTTTATATGTAATGTGGTTTTATTCCTTGGCTTAATATTGTTGTCCAAAAACATAAGAGTTGTTGTGTTTTCTTTTGTGTTGAGATGAAAATATTTCATGTAGTTGGTTGTATTTTAATATCCCATGTAGGAAAAGGAAAAAAAAAGAATTTATTGTGCAAGGAAAGGGAATAAAAAGGCTTATTATTGTTCTGTGAAAGAAAACTTATCTGCTGTTCATTTTCTCTCTTTATACAAAAGAATAATTCTTCATATATTTAAAGCCAGTATACATCTTTGGTTCTTTTGTTTTGAAGTATTATCTATGCAGGAATGAAATTTTCTTAATAATATATATATATATGTTTGGTACCTGTGTAGTATATAGAAAAGAAAACGCAGTCATAGTAGTTTTATTGGATATAGGAATATATATATATATATATATATATATATATATATATATATGCTTTTACATATATATAGAGAGAATTTTATTGCTTAAAAAAAAATACAATCTGCAACTGTGTTGTAACAGAGTGTATATATATATATATTTAATTTTTTATTAATATATTGAAATGTTCTTTTTGTATTTGCTGTTGATCGAGGTCGAATAGAGTTTAAAAAAAAATGCGTTAGACAAGTGATGGCCCAAAAAAACCCTAGGCGGGCACCATTCATTTCTTACTATTTTTTTGTTGAACTAGAACAATGTCAAAAAAAATACAGGGGGTGACGGCCTTGTTGCTGCCGCCCCTGTTGCTTTTGATAATATCGTGGTGGGGGGTGGGGGGGACGAAACCCCCACCCACTGCTCCACCGTTGATGGAGGGGTGGGTGGGGCGTCCGCCCCACCCCCCAATACTGTTTACGATGGCATCGTGCCTTTTCGCCCTTGTTGCTACCATTGGCACCTTCAACCCTCCTCTGCGAGACAACCATTTCGGCCTGTGTATGCCTCAGACCTGCATGCCATTCCATCATATATATGTGTGTGTGTGTGTTTTGTGTGGTTTTCCTTTGTAAAAAAAAGAACATATGTATATATGTCAGGTATTTAACTATATATATAACCTAACAAGGAAACAAAAAAAAAGACTCTCACTGTATATACCTCCTCTGTGCAAACATCCATGGTAGCCCCAAACCCTTAACCTGCAAACAAAATGTAGAAAGAAGAAAAGAAAAGAGAAAGAGAAGAGATTAGGGTTAGAGGAAAATAAAATAGAAAATGAGAAGAGAGGATAAGTTATTCATTTAGGGTTAGGGCTTGGGAAGAGTTAATATTATTTTATTCTTTTAGGGTGAGGAAATTTAAATTGAGGAAAATAGTTGCATGTGATTTTATCTTCCCTCTTTCATTCCTTTTTTACTTGACTTATAACTATTCTTTTGCCATGGGATATATTAGTAGATGAGTTTAAAGTTTGGTATAGGTTTTGGAATTTAGTGGGATGGACTAATTTTACCCCTTGCCATATTTATTTGACCTTAGAAGTTTAATATTTTATCTTATTGTTGGGTTTGGAGTGGGATAGATTTTAATTTAACCATGTTTTTATTTTAGTCTAGAGGTGTAAGTTTTATTGTAGAATTTTCAGAAGGGTTAGTTAGATAAATCTTTTTAGGGGACTTCAATGGAGAGCGTTAATAACGATAATTGATTATATTAATTTAATACATTGTTGATGTAATTAGTTTAATTAAATTAATTTAACCTAGGTATTTAAACCTAGAAGTTAATGGGGGAATGATTAATTAATCGAGCATATTTTTATGTTTATATTTAATTATTCTAATTTTTGAATGGCTTGGTAGGAGCACTTTTTAATTAACTATTTTTCATGTTCGTCAAAGAGGTGTTATGCCGCTGGATTTTTCCAGAATTTAGGGTTGACTAAATTAAATATTCTATGATGCATTTATTTAATATTTTAATAGTTATGCATTGTAATTATGGTTTTAGAAGAATTTTATATTAATCAAATTTATGTTTTTACGAAATCCCTTCTCTTCACTTAGGAATCTTAGGGTTAGCGTCGAATTTCGATTCTCACCCTATTGGCGATGCTCCTCGCATCGCATAACCCCTTAGTCAGCTATCATCACACAGGGGATTGCAGAAGGTATTCGCACTACCCCGAAGTTGGATTGACATGTTTACGCCTTATGTGTATTGCCACTGAGCACGTTGATGCGTGTGAGGGGGTTTCTAGGGATACGTGGAAAAGTTTTCGATATTTCGTGTCATGACCACATGACAAATGTGGACATGACACGTGTGTTGCATGTCATGACCGCATGGGAAATGTGGGCACGACAAAATCAAAAGAGACAAATGAACAAATGTACCCAAGAGTTTTCTCACGATTGATCTCCCATACTGTCTTTGCATTCGCATCAGTAGGTTCAGGAATAGATTCTTTTACATTTCCTTTGAAACCTTTTCCCATTAGATAATTCCATACTGATGTTTTCCATGATGCATAATTATATAGAGTTAGAAGTTCAATTTGAGATTTCCCCATTGCAAAAAATACACAACCAAGAACTGAAAAGCAATCAACCACTGCAAGATCACTCCCCCAAATTCACTCAATCAATGATCCCCCCAGCAAAATATGATCTTTGCACTTTATAATTAGTGCAATTATAGTTGCCACAAGCCAAAATAGTTAAGTGGACTTTTGATTTTGGTACATGCAAATGTCAAAATTAGGCTATATTTGAAAGTATGATTTCTGAGAAAAAACTTGACCAAACTGATTGTAGATTTGAGAAGTACTCAAAAAATCATGCACTTTAAAAAAAAAAACCTAAAAATGTTACTATATGAGCCCAAACAGAGCTTTTGAAGTTCTGAAAACGGGAATTGCTCATAAACAATAACAAAAATCTGTAATTTCTGGCAAATCCAGACACCAAAATTAAAAAATATCTGCACCACTGTGAAAACTATGAAATTATGATCTAAATAAAAAAAATTCTTGAAAAAAGGAGAAAAATTGAGCAAGATATGAGCTTTCAAAGTTGGACTGTCAAAATGAAAACTCCATTGGAGAGGGGTCCTGTAGAAACTTTCTGATTAAACTTGTGGAAGACCTGTTTGCTGTATACACAATCTAAAAGATACCCAGATGGTTTTTTGATGCGGAAAACAAAACCCATAAGGTGTTTTTTTGATCTAACATGTTGAAGATGTGGACCTAGTGCAAAAAAATGTCTCCAACAACACAAAATGGCATGTAGAAGTTGAATCAGCCACCTAAGTCAATAAAAGTCATGCTGCAACTTGCAATACAATGCCACAAGAAGGAAACCCTCTCAAATCTAGTTTTCCATCAAATTTTTCTGATTCTCCAGGTCATCATGTGATGCAAGAGAAGAGCATACTCAATTTTTTAAGATCCACCATGATTTACACTGAAGATCTCTCAATAGACTAACCAAAGGCAATTTACAAGCTCTGATACCATTTAAGATTTAGATATGGAGATAGCCACCCAAGATCTAGAAGCCTAATGGAAAGCACAAATAAAAGAGAAGATCAATATGACAAGAATGAATTGTATTCCTATCAATGAATACAAATACAAGATTACACTCCCATTATCTACCATACAATATGCTATGACATACCTTGCTTATAAAGGCAAGGGTGAGAGCTAAGATGTTGTAGTCATGTGACAAGTGTCTTAATCCTATGACATGTGACAACTACAGGATAAGGCAACTATATGACAACTATCAACAACTAGAAACAACTCGAATGCTTCCTAAGTCAACTTAACATGTGAATATGTGTGTGAATATTATTTAACTAATAAATAGTTAAATAATATGAATTATTCACACAACAAAGGATAAATAGCTAGTAAATAATGAAACTAGATATGAAATACCTCTATTCACACTAACAACATATTTTTGCCGATAATGAAGAGAATGGTGCTATGGCCCTTGGTTCTGAAAAGGGTAAATTCACCGATAAAGGCAAAAGAAGGCCCAGTTTGTGAAAGTTATTATTTTTTGATAAAGGCAAAGGTGGTCAAGGTACGTGATGTTGAACTTTTGCTGACTAAAGGGATAAAGAAATAGTTTGGCAAATTGTGATTTGCCGATAAAGGCAAAAATGGGCAAATGAAACAAAGGTTCGGCAAACGTGAATTTTGTCGATAAGGGGCAAAAGACAAGTAAAGGGCAACTTTCCTCTAGAGTTCAAAAAAGCGGTAGTTTGCCGACAAAGCAAGATAATGTTGAGGATGGCTAGGAAGAAAAGGAAGCACTAAGGAGAATTCGGCAAAATAGATTTTTGTCGATAAAAGGCGAATGAAGGTGGCTAATGGGAAAGTTCAAAAGGATTAAAAATTACTGATAGAGGTCAACACAAGCCAAGTTCTAGAATGAGGAAATTTGCTGATGGTGTAGGTAGAGACAAGTTCTCATTGGAAGACTTTGTCGATGAGGCAAAATTGAAATGTTGAATCAGAGGCTCCTATTTAAAATGCCTTTCTTCCCCCTTTGCCATTATGAAAGCGTGAGTTTGCAAAAATGTAAACATAAGGATAGTGGCTGGAATAGTATTTGCCATCAATGTGCAGGTACTCAATTTCAATGGTGGATGGTGTGTGCCAGTAACCATACTTTCTATAGGTCCTCTCAAGGATGCAATATCAGTTTGCAGGGCATGGACACCTAGGAAGTCATTCGTTTCTTTTGATAGAGGCCACGAGCCATGTCCTGTGCTGCATCAATGACTTGTTGACCCAGTTCTTCAATGTCTTATGCCACATGTGGCTGAACGACTATATATGCCTCATTCTTTGACATTTTCTAGGTTAGTCTCTGAGCCAATTGTTTGGTTTGCAATGCCTCGGGAGAGTTTCAGGGCTTCATATCATGCCAGTCTAGGTAGTAAATGGAGAAATGCATTTTGATGCAGCGTAGGAATGTATTGTAAAGCATATTTTATGCATTGGTATGTCTCCATGTCTATTTGTAAGGATTCAAGGGAATGTATAATCGCATTTGTATGTTTTCCTTCACCACATTTGCTGGTGCAATTGTACTAGAGATTTGATAATGTGTGACAGCATTTAAATCAATGCAAGCTTTGTTTTGAGTCTTCTCTTTATTGCAAATGGGTCATTGTAGTTTGGTTCTGGATCATTAAGTATGTCCAGTGTGTGAAATATAATTTCAGAAGTGTATGCGAATACATTTTCAGCTTTCTGTTGATGTTGGTTCTGTCCTTTCCTCCCTCTTTATTATTTATGACTCAATTGCCCAATAGAGTAGGCACCGATCCTTATTGGAGAGGGATCAAACACTCTTTTTAAATCAAACAAATTTTTCATTTGTGGTTTAGGGTAAAAACCATCTTTCCTGTGCATGTACATTCACACAGTTGAATTAGCGTAATGAGAGGCCTATGCAGCCAGTTTGTCTTGATCTAGTGACAACTTTGGGATCAAGTGTACATTGGGTATGGTTGTGTATGTTTATTTGTATTTCATTTCATGCCTCTAGGAATATCCCTCCTAGGTCTAGCTAAGCCTGAAGAGCAGAGGAGTTTACCCACTCTAGTAGTTGGCTAAAATTCCCCTTTACTTGTTGATAAACCTCTTCCTTTCACCTTGATGACAATCCCTGGCCTGGGTGTTTTAGGAATGTTTTAGAGTTTTGGCTTGCAGTGTTTTTTGGGAACCAACAACCCAAACCCTGCACCTCCCCCCTACACTCAGGGTTGTTTGCTCAAGCTCTCCATCCATTGTTTCACAATTTATACCTCTTTCATACTCTATCCCCCTCCAATCCACATTCACATTCCACTCCCCTCCCCTTGTCCTCTATCATTTCCTCCTCTTTCTTCATATTGCTCACCTAATAGTACTTCTCCTCATTTATTATTTCCTCCTATCCCACCATCCCTTCATCACTTTCATTTCATATACATCCTCCCTAATTATGCATGTCATCCTTTCCTTCATTTTGCGCTCAATTGCAGGCATCCCCTCACTGACATTTTTTTATGGAATGGTTATCACATATATTTCCACTAGGGCATGATCTACCCACCTTCATCTATCATCACATTGCATCCCTATTGAAATGGTAAGCACAAAATGAATACGTAGATTACTGAACATTATTGTAGATAAAGAACAATATACAAAATATATTATTGAATCAGGATAATAAAAACATTGTATTACATTGGATTATAAAGCCACAATATTTTCTCGTATAAACTTCCTAAACTACTTACGAGAATGTAACTCCCAATACAACTATCATTTTATTTTTAACAAGTATATAACCTAAAATTTATAAATTAACATTTGCATGTTAATTTATTTATTTACTATTATACTAACTATATAATGATGTAATATAATTCCAACATTCCCCCCTTATTACATCAATCCGAACAAAGGATGAAATATTGCAAAGACTGAACACAACAACCCTTCTAGAAACTTTGATGGATCGAGACTTATTCATTTATCCACCAATTCTCCTCACTCACCTTGGAAACACCAAATTGAACTCACCAACGGATCTCCTAGTTATCAAACATGTAGAATACTTGTGAATCGAGACATACTTTCACAAGCAAACCACCAACCAACTATGAATCGAGACTAAGTCAACTATCCACAGTAACTCTCCTCCATTTGTGGATTGAGACTGTTACGTTAGAAATTGTCCTCCTGTATGGAATGGTACAATTTCCCTTAGTTTAGCTCCTCACCTTTGGTGACCTCTCAACCTCTTTGTTTTTGGCCTTCTCGAAACCCTGATTGGCTAAGTGTCTAGTTGCAAAATGTTCATTTTCTGAGATAACTATTGATGGAGCTCAGAAAGAGAATTTGGATTATGGGTCCCTGTGACCCCCTAGTTACAGATCCAGTCATAAAATGGGGGACTAGACTTGGGCGTTTTTGGGATTTTGAATCTTGGCAGGGCGTCGGCTCCAGTTGTGCACCTCATGATTCCGTTTTCAAATTTTTATTTTCACACGATATTGAGATGTTATTTCAAAATTTGAATTTCCTAAGGTTAGATATAAAAAGACATTTGAAAATTATTTTAACACACACAATCTTTATGCAAGCTTGATGCCAAAACTCTACTGAAATTACCATTGAAGATCAATGACTTGTTGAAGCTTTTGAAAGTGATTTGAATTTTCTATCATGGAGATATTGGATGGAGATTAGGAATCAAGATCTTGAGACTATCTTTCTCTTCCTAGGGTTTGTACACCTTTTACATGATCGGGAGAAGGGTTGAAGCCTCCAACATCGAGTTTGGAGATCCTCTGCGGACATTGCTGATTTGCCTTCTTGTTCATGCAAGTCTTCATTTGTTTTTATCTCCTTGAGGTGAAGTTGTATGTGTTTATTGAATTAAAGCAAGTTATTGATCTTCCCTTGATTGAGACATCTAGGGTTTGATATTTCTGCATACACTTTATTAGGTTTTGGACACACCTCTGCAAATCTTTATCTTTGGCTATTGTTGAGGTAGGAATACCAAAATGGGGCTTGACTAAGGCAAGCTCCTATATAGCCACAACATCTTTCTCCTCCTTTTGTAGGTGTAGATCATTGTTTATAGGGTACGCCGAAAAGGAGTAGCAGAAAGATGGATATTGTGAATACAGTCGTCACTGACTTTCAAAATTTTAGATCCTGACACTTTCAAGACTTATGAGTGGGCGCCCTAGTCCAACTAGGGAGATTCTCTTAGATCTGGGAGTTGTTGGAGGTCACCAGACAGCTGATATGGGAGATAGAAAGTTGGAGGACTAATGAGCGGGTGCCCTAGTCCAGTTAGCCCTCAGTTTCTGAGTGCATGATTTCTGAACCTTATTCTCTGCATTTCTCTAATCTATTTTGTCTGCTTCATCTCTGAATTCCATCAGTTTCTGTTACAAGGTGTAATTAGAGTTTTACTTGATTAGTGAATAAGGACACTTGATAAAACCTTAGTTAGACACATGAATCAGACCTAATTAGCATTGGGGAATAGACAAGTGATCAGTAGCTTGATCCCAAGCTCATTCCTTGTCTTCCCAATGTTTAGTTAGGTGAAAGAATATGACTTAACCTTGTTTAAGAGAAACCTACTTTTTCATCCTAAACATTTTGGTGAACCCACGATCTAAATAATTTGCATCCTTTTAAACATTAGATCTGAATTAGTTTGTTGTTTTAAAGCACATTTAGATTGCAAACCCTCTTTTGTGAAAGTGCATGCATTGAATTTTGAATAATATTCTTTATCTTTTCACTAAAAGAGTTGGAAATTACCACTTGGTGTTTTGCATAGTGTTTCATTTTCATAAAAGTTCATACATCATTTTACATTTAAATCTTGGGTTAATTAGAGCATGTTAAAATGTCAGATTATCTTTTGCAAGATTTTCATGTATATGATGAGCCGTTTAGTTGTGATGACTTCGATATGTTAGATGAAGCCCTTGAGGACTTTATCTCAATTGAACATTCCACTATGACTTTTAAACCGTCATTGTTTCAAAGAGTTGTAAATGCAATTTATGTTCCTAAAACCAAGGAAGATTTTGGGAAACCAAAAATAGTAGTCACCTTATGTTCAGATGTGGTTAAACCACCTTCTAAACCGGTGCTCACTGTTAGAGGTCTTCCACCTTCTTCTCGACCTCCTGATCACATTTACAACTTTGCTAAACAAATAACACATCAAAACTCATAGCAACCTACTCATAATATGGTTGCTCATGCATATAACACTCAGAATAACAAACAAAGAAAACAACAACCGAGCATTCTGATATCTTTACCAGTGTCTCAACCTATGCTTCCTCAAGCACCTCGTTTAACACATAAGGTTGGTCAAGACTATGATCTTGTAGAGTAGCTCCATGCTACTCCTACAAAGATATCTCTTTGGGAGCTTATACAAACTTCACCTACTTACCATGGAATGCTCCAAGAATCTTTGCAAAAGGTGATTGTTCCACCTTCTATCAAGACAAATGATGTTGCAGCTCTATTAGATTGTATGCATGCAACAAAAATAGACATTTTGTTTCAACAACATGAGTTGCCATCTCTTGAAGTTCTGAATCAGTATGATCCTTTGATTATCTTCATTACAATAAACAAGACACTGGTTAAGAGAGTTATGATTGAAAATGGATTAGCTCTTAATGTTTGTGGCCTTAACTTATTACATAACATTAAATTTGATACATCTTTGATTAAGTTGGAAACAATAAGTATCCATGGCTTTGACAATGTTGGACGACAATCTGTGGGCACTATAACTCTACCTGTACAAGTAGGACCTATGATTGTGCCTACCCTGATTCATGTCATGCCTTGTTCTCTATCTTACAACATGATTCTTAGTAGACCTTGGATCCATGCATTGGGGGAAGTTCCTTTTACTTTACATCATTCAATTAAATTTATATTCAAAGATAAGCTACACACTATTCATGTTGATCCTGAACCTGACAATTGTTTGCAAATTGAATGACAAAAACAAGTCATTTGTCGTAAAATTTTGAACAACTTGAAAGTTGATTCGTCAACTCCTCTTGCCTCAGACAATGTTGTGCAAGAGTCTAAACAATCGAATGCATTTCTTAGTGATGATTGGGGTTCATTAGATTTTACATCTTCTTCCATGGGAGAATATAAAGTTAAAAAACCTGTCCCCGAAACATCAAATATTGCATTGATATCAATTCATGCTTTGAACGATAAGCATAAAGCTTTTTTGGTAACAAACTCAGATAATACTTTTACTTACACTACCGATTACGAAACTTATGAAGCTCCACCTTCTTCCAAAGAAATGGCTTCTCTTTATGGTCGAGGATTTTAGATCCTTTATAAAAATTGTGATTATGTAGGTAATGGCTATGGTATTAATCAACAAGGAATCAAAGTCCCTATAAATCTACTTCGTAACATTACTCAAGTGGCATTGGATATAATCCTTTCAAGGAATCTGAAGCCCATAGACGTCCTACTCTTAATGTGAATACAATATCGATACTTAACTTGATATTTCCTTAGATGATTAACACTAGTTGTCCTCCAGGAATGATTCATTTGAATATCTTTTCAACCAATGAAGCAATAATGGGATTCTTGGGTGCTTATGACAATATTCCTTGTTACCATCATAAACGTGGATTACCTTATTGTTTGAACAATAGTGCATATTTTGGAAAAACTACTAACATGATAAATGCTACTCAAAAGTTTGATGAAGAATCTGAAGACATAGCACAATCATCTGATCTCCTAGTAGACCATAGTACCCTACTTAATGGAAAGATTATTGATGTTTTCATGGAGAAAGATAACAGTGAAAAAGTTATCCCTATTGGTGATTGCTTACATACAGAAGAAAAAGAAGAAATGACTAAGTTATTACATAAATTTTCTAAACTATTTGCTTGGAATTATTTAGATATGCCTGGTATTGATCCTCAAATTGTCACGCATAATATCATCTTGAAACCGGATGCTAAGCCGTTTAAACAAAAGATTCGTAAGATGAATCCTAAGGTCGTATTACTTGTCAAAGCTGAGATAGAAAAGCTCTTACAGGCTGGCTTTATCTGCCCTATTGACTATTCACCTTGGATCTCGAACATCATCGCCATCGCTAAACCCAATGGTCATATAAGAATGTGTACAGATTTCTGAGATCTGAATCTTGCATCTTTGAAAGATGATTTTCCACTTCCTAACATTGATATGATTGTTGATTCTATAGCTGACCATGAATTACTCTCTTTCATGGATAATTTTTTAGGATATAATCAAATCTTAATTAACCCTCAAGATCAATATAAAATAACTTTTATAACACGTTGGGGTACATTTTGCTGGGTAGTCATGTCGTTTGGACTTAAGAATGCAGGAGCTACTTACCAACGCGCCATGACCCTTATATTTCATGATTATATGCACAATATTTTGGAAGATTATGTCGATGATATCTTGGCGAAGTCCATTTGTCGCCAAGATCATGCTATGAATCTTCAACAAGTATTTGAGTGCATAAGGAGATACAACATGCAATTAAATCCTCGTAAATGTGTTTTTGGTGTAGACAGTGGACAACTATTAGGGTTTATTGTTTCAAATAATGGAATTGAAGTCGATATAAAGAAGATAGACACAATTGCTAATATGTCAACACCTAAGAACATATCCCAACTTCGTAGTCTGCAAGGGAAGATACAGGCCATCCACCGATTTGTTTCACAATTCACAGACAAGACTCGCCCTTTTATGCAATTACTGAAGAAGGATTTGAAGTTTCAATGGAATTTTGAATGTCAAAAAGATTTTGAAGATTTAAAGGCTTATTTAGCTAATCCACCTATTCTACAACCTGTTGTCCCTGATCAACCCTTTCTATTGTATATCTCAGCATCTAATAATGCCCTGGCAGCCTTGTTAGCACAACATAATGCTGAAGGAAAAGAATGCATTGTTTATTATATTAGCCGAACTTTGCTCGATTATGAAGTGTGAAACACTGTTATCGAGAAGCATTGCCTAGCCTTAGTGTTGACAACACAGAAGCTTAGACATTATCTTTTAAATGTTGGAATACATGTGATGATAAAATTTGACCCTTTGAAACACCTTTTTGCAAAAATAGATTTGTCGGATCGTCTTGCTAAATGGGTTATGTTGTTAACTGAATTTGATCTTAAGTTCATTTCTCATAAATCAATTAAAGGGCAAGTGTTAGCTGATCAGTTAGTTGAAGCTCCTTCACCTTTTACTACACAACATCAGGACATATTTCTCGATGACCAAATTTTAGCAATTACCAAGGATGATAAATGGGAATTATATTTCAACAGATCAAGATGTTAAACCGGCTTCGGTGCTGGTGTTATATTAATACCCCCTACATGCAATCCGATTCCTATGTCTTACCACCTAGATTTCTCATGTACAAATAATATTGCCAATTATGAAGCTCTTATTGCAGGACTTCGTGCCACCTTAGCTCTTAATATCAAAAATATTACAATATATGGTGATTCCCAGCTAATTGTGTGACAAATAACTAGATCATATCAAACTAAGCATGACAAGCTATCTCAGTATCATGAGTTTAAGTTATCTCTCTTAAAACAATTTACATCCTTTTCAATAAATAATATTCCCAGGAAAGACAATCGACACATGGATGCAATGGAAAGCGCAGCTTCCCTTATATCCCCTGATGATTCTCTTAAGGAATTTACATTCATTATCCATAATCTTAAAACATCAACAATTGAAGATCCTATAGTTGCGAATTCGGGACTCTATGGTAATACGTATACTGACGAGTGGTTCTCCTATATATTCAATTATTTGCTTGATGGAACCATTCCTAATTCAACATCTAAGAATGCTTGAATCTATTTATGCAAAATAGTAGCACGATACATCATTTTGTCGAATGTGCTATATGGACGAAGCTACAACGGAGTTTTACTCTGATGTTTAAGCAATTTAGAAATTCTAATAGCTTTAGAAGAAGCTCACTCTGGTGCCTGTGGAGGGCATTTTGGGGGAAAATCATTGGTACAAAAATTGTTACAAATGGGTTATTATTGGCAGCACATGGAACAAGATTCCTTTGCCTATGGCAAGAAATGCCTATAATGTCAACAACATAATCACCTAATCCGAGCCCTTGCTCAAGAACTTTGTGCCCAAGTTTCACCTTTGCCATTTTCTATTTGGGCCTTGGACCTAATTGGCAAAATCTCTCTACCCTCCTCTCAAGGGCATACATTCATCATTATTGTCACTGATTACTTCACAAATTGGGTTGAAGCTGTCCCTTTACAATCCACGACTGCTAACATAATTTGTTAGTTTATACAAGATAACATTATTTCTTGATTTGGAATACCTTCCTCCCTCATTTTTGACAATGGTACACCATTTAAGAACAAGGATGTCAAGAAATTTCTTGAAAAATATCATATTCAACATCGCTTCTCTACGCCTTATTATCCTCAATCAAATGGCCAAGCAGAAGCTTCAAATAAAATTATTGGACAGATTCTACGAAAGACTGTTAACAAACATGAAAAGAATTGGCACACTCAGTTATCTTACACATTATGGGCCTACATAACAAGCATTCGTACGGCTACTGGAAATACACCGTATAACCTTGTCTATGGTGCAGATGCAATAATGCCTTTGGAGTTAGAAATTCCTTCATTAAGAATTTCCCTAAGAGACATTATTGACGACGATACTAAACGTGAGAAAAGACTGCAAGAACTTGATATGCTTGTTGAAAGATGAAGAAACACTCTTGAGCATCTCAAGGCTCATCAGAAAAGCATACAATGAACATATAATGAACATGTTATACAACATTCATTCGACGTTGGGGATTTGGTACTTTATGAGAATCAACATAATATAAATGCACCTCCTGGAGAAAAAGGTAAGTTCAAACCTAATTGGCTTGGACCGTATATAGTAATTGAGGCCTTTGGATCGGCAGCGTATAGACTAGCTGATGAACACGGTACACCGCTTAAGGAACCTATTAATGCAACGCACCTCAATAAATTCCATGCTTAAGATTTGATGTTAAATGTTACTCTATAAAGTAAATTTATTAGATAGATTAGCTTCAATTTTGACAAGATATTATTATTTTATCTTAATTCATTTAACATTACATCTTTGCTCAGTCAATCATTGTTGTATCCTACTTATGTATTATTTGCTTAGATCACTTTGGTATTAACTGAACATAGCATAGAAATTTGGGTTATATGTGAAATTTTAATTATTATGTTTGTTACTATATGTTCTGAAAAGAATTTCTAGTATGTCACAATAGCATTAATTGCATTTCCATATTAGCCTTCAATAATCATCACTAGTTGCATTTTACAAAAATAACATGTGAGATTAAAAGCATTGCACATAGACGAAAAACAAAATAAACATCATATATATATCATCAGTTTTAAATATACATCTGAGTTGATTATCCCTCATAACAAAATGGGATGTCGTAGTACATAATATATACACATCATATAGCTAAACCTTGGTCACCTATACCCTTGGCCCTCGTGGTGTGTGCGTGACAGAGGCCTGACCATGTGTGGCTACGAATCACGAATGACTCCTAGAGACACTTCGCGACTGTAACCCCCTGATCTCACCTCTCAACCCTATCACCTCCTCGTGTGCCTCCTGGTACATCCAATGGTACTGGTCTCTTTCGGCCTGAGCCCTATCTCTATCAGCTCTCGCCTAACAGACCTCAAGCATTAAGAACTCACTGACGACTAGCTCTCTCTTCAATGTAAGCACCACTATCGTCTGATCCTGTTGTGCCTGAAGCTCAAGCTCAGTGCGCTCAACTCTCTGAAGTAACTCCTCTCTCTCCCATGCAAACTACTCTAGAATAGCCTCTATAGTCGTCTTGTACGTGATGAAAGGCATAAATATCTCTGCATGTCACCCAGCAGATGGTGGTGGCGAATACCCCACCCACACTCGCTGCTCAGATACATATGAAGGTACTATGTCCGCTATGACGTGACTTACAAAGTCTCTCCAAGTGTCGGTCCCAACTAAAAAATGGAAAATAAGATAGATATTACACTCCCACATAACCATCATAAACAATAAACATAAAGAACATCAAACTAATGAAACAAAGCTAACCTTGATCTCCATCTCACCAGGATGGATCTCAGATCACTGAAGGTGTCACGAGCTTTGCAGTCTAATCTGTAGCTGGGGGCATAGACCTACTACACTCCCCCCTCTCGCTCTGACTTGGTCTCTCAACACCTGCAGGGACTGGACCACGAGCTCTAGATTGCGGTCTCAACTCAGTCTCCTCGTCAGCGTCCGCCTCTTGTTGCTCCTATCGTGGTCTCGCCGTGAAGACGTACTACAATGGAACCTCCTCCTCATCCTCATCATCCTCCTCATCCTCCTTGAGATTGTAGAATCTTGCAAAGTCACTCACATCATCCTCTACCCCTGTGTCACTAGCGTGACCGGCCCAAGGTCGAGCATCGCCTGTAGGGTGACTGGGAGGAAAGATAAGAGCAGGCCGTGCTGTATGCCACCAGGTCTGATATTCTTGAGTACAACTGACATCGTATGCATCTGATACCGGTGCTGCATCCTTGAGACCATCATCATCACTAAGAGGTACATCTGCTACTATTGGTCGTCAGACATTGTTCACCCTGACTACAATGCGCACGGTGTGCACGTAGCTCGGACACACTGCAAGAACATCCTGTACCTATCCAAACTATCGTGCCACCCTATCAAAGTAGAACCAAACCACGATGTGATTGACATGACTGGCCATCAGTTGATCCCTCTGTATCCTCACTAACTGTCTCTGCTGGCCATGCCATAGGATATAGCTGAGATACGGTCTCTAGATAATATCGTTGGGCTACAATTTATCAAAGACAACTCTCCATTATAACAGATCACTGTGTCTCCAACATCTAAATAGTAGATAGGCATGAATGTGTGGATGGATGAACGCTAACTCTATAGGAAACCGTGTCGGTCGTGTGCACCTTATGTGCTCAAAAGCTGAAACCTATAATAAAGTGTAGATCATCAGACTGTGTATCTCGTAATGGACATATCATCCCAGGTTGCGGTAGAGGTGCGCAAGCATACTACGCCTGCATGCATATACATTATGATGCTCCTCCATCGCTCTAATGGTGTAAACGAGACCCCCATGAAGGTGAATGCCTTGTCCATCTAGTGCAACGGCCAGTGCGATAGTGACTATCATGATCCTTCAAACCAATGGGATGTCACCGCATCCCTGCTCTAGAAGACGAAGTTGAATATGTCCTCGCTCTGCCCGTGAGACTATGCGACCCAAACAATACAACTGACACTCATGAGTATATTCTGCTATGCGATGTCCCATGACTCTCACTATCTCTCCTTGAATAGGTAGTCACAGGATCTTGTACACATCCTCCAGTGTGACAGTCATCTCGTCCGTAGGCAAGTGGAATGTGGATGTATCTCCATTCCAGCTCTCGATCAACGCCATTAACATGTTGCAATGAAATCTGATTGTGGGCATATCAAACACCCATCATAAGCCCACTACCTGCAAATGCTCCCTCTCTGCGCTAGACATTGTACTAGCACGCTCTTGAAGTAGTGCCATCAGGAGACCGCCTGTGTGCTCTCGTGTCTCTAGGACGTCTTGCAGATCGAAAAACAAGCAGTAGTATCATTTTTTCATCATCAAACCAAAGACTACTATCTGAAATAGTAATGAGTGTCTATGCCTAAGGGCTCGTGTCCTATGTGGACCCAGGCGTCCCAAACGGACCTGAGCGCCCCAGAAGGAGACTGGCGCCCCTAAGGGACTAGGGTGCCCCAATGAGACTCTGGTGCCCTAGGTGGACCCGGGCGCCCCTACCAGGGCCCCTATCCATGATCCCTCCCTTGGCATGGTAAACGGTAAAAACAACTAAAAGAAAACAGAAAGATGACTGAAGCATAAGATTAGGACCCTACCTCGGCCTCAAAATGCCTCTCTGCCACTCAAACTCGGAGCATATCTAGTTTTGGGGGCTGATACTGGCGTCGGCTCGGCATGGTTGTCCCCCTCTTCTCCTTCTCTCTCTCTTCTCTACTTTTCTACAATGACAAGAAACAAGAATGAGTAAGTGATAAGTAAAAACTCCCTTTACATAAAGTAAGTGGATGAGAATTCCTATCACTAACTAGGTGTAATATTGATCTATTTCACTCTTGAGCCTCTATCTTGAGCTATAGAACTCAGATTTCTATGTCGTTTGTTGCGTTGGAATCCTGGTTCCATTCTCTCTCACCTAATGTGTTGTGCTTGAGTGTTGTTTCTTCAAACAACCCTCACAACACATTTCTCATCAAGCTTCCTTTGAAATCGACGCATGTGGATATCTCCTTGTTTCTCTTTTTCTAACTAAGCAAGCAGAAATAAGGGGGGCATATATCTCCCTCAATTCCTCCCTCATCATGTCTCATTACTCAACCCCCTTAGTGTTTATGTACTGATTCATTGGTGGTGGTTCCAAGTTGATTTGATTTTGATTTTCTGACAAGTGTTCCTTTGCAAGTTGTGGTTCCTTATTGGGAATTAAGGTGTCTCAACCTTTGCAAATTCCTAATGTTGTATTTATTTATCCCATGTTGAGTTGGCATAGTCAGCACCTTGTGTACATGCAACAGGATAAATTTTGGTGACTTTGGCAGCCGTGATTTCCTCCTTGAATAATTAATGGGGGTTTGGGGGCAGCGCCCCCAATATGGGGTCAAGGGGTGGAGCCCCTTACGGGGTCCGAGGGCAGTGCCCCTATGGGGGCTCGGGGGCAACGCCCCCGAAACCTCAACTGACATTTATTTAATGACAAGTGTATGTGAGTATCTTTACACGAGAGAAAGGCATCTTTAGGCGGTCAAGGGAGGTTATGACATGTTGTAAGAGGAATAAGATATTTTTAGTCAGTGTATGACAGACTTTCTCACAGCTATAAGTGCTGTCAGTTATGACGGATTCTATGACAGTTGTAAGGTGCGTAAGAGCATCTATCATAGCCTATCCTGGGACAAGGCACCCACAATGGGATGGGATGTTGGACAAGTGTCCTTAGGTGTGGGTTTTGGGGTATGAGTCCAAGATGGACGCCCATCTCTAGAAGGTTCCATATTTGCCTTGTAAACTCTATAAAAATACGGGCTTGGATGGGAGATAAGTAGTGTGTTTTACAGGTACTGTTATGCTACTGGAATATCTCCAAATTCGACATTCGAAGACTCCTGAAAGAGCATTGGCTTTGAAACTATATTTTAATCTGTTATTGTTTACTGTAATAAATTTGAGCTGTGTTTTGGAGTGTGGGGTTTTTCACCCATAAGGGTTTTCCCCACGTATATCTTGTCTCTCTCTCTCTCTCTCTTCTATCTACTTTCTGTGTGTATGTGTATTGTTGCAATATCTCTATTAGATATTCTATGTTGTTGTAGTTGTAAGAATTAAAATTGAATTTGCATACATCTCTCCTCATTAGATTAGTGTAGGAAGCGATTTCCGCACATCTAGCTTCCTTTCAGTTGGTATCAGAGCCTGACTAGTTTTGGTCTTAGCTGTTGGGTAGGGGTTTTTTGAGCTGATCTTAAGTTGAGTGGGAGTCTGTGCAGAGTATTCTGATTTCTATTGTAGCAAGGAGATGGCAAGCACATCAGGAAGGTTTGAAGTGGAGAAGTTCAATGGCAGTAATTTCGAGCTGTGGAAGCTCAAGATGGAAGACATGCTTGTTGACCAAGACCTTTGGGAAAGTGTTAATGGAACTAAACTAGCTGCTATGTCACAAGATGAGTGGGATCTCATGGATCGAAAGGCTAAGTGGTGCAGGAGCACCTATTCTACAGTGGCCTACATGAGGCATTTAAGTGTTTTATGCTTAGTTTTATGTTTTCAATAAGGTCCTAAATGGACATTAAATGTAATAAGGTCAGTTTGGACCAATGCATGTTTAGTTAGTTGTATTTAGGATCAAGTTGTAAGTTCCAAGATCATTTGCTGATCTGTAGTTTGTTAGGACAGTTAAGTTTATTGGATTGATGGAGGTAGTTAGCTCTCCCAGCCGCTTGGAGACAAGTCTGTACTACCAGTGGTAACTAGATAAATACCCTCATACAGATCAACTGGGATTATGTTGTTGTGAGAAGTTGTATTAGGCTGTTGGAAAACAGAGTACTGTAATTGCATTTCTAAAGGCAAATAAAGATTCTATTTGTGTTCTGATCATTTGATTTGTGTAATCGACTGGTTGTTTTGTGGCCAGATGGATTCTTTTATCCATTCCACTGGTTGATTCTTTGAATTGGTGGAATGGCTGTGTATATAGTAGTTAGGGTTTTGTTTTCCTTGTTTGTCTGTGCTAAAGTTTGCAGGATCGGGTCTGAGATGCATTGAAGAACCCTAGCATGGGTATGTGCTAGGTTTAGCAGAGTGAAAAGGTCTGTAGAATGGTCGAAGGAACAGACTAGAGCAGTTGCTAAGTATAAGACGGATCAAAACTATGAAAATTCGTGAAGTTCTCAAAAATATACAATTTGTGTATATATCGCTTTTGTATGCGAGATATACAATCCCTGTGTATATCGCATTCGCATGTTATGTGTATGTCACATTTGTCCATCGCTAGTGCATCGGGTGAGAAAACAAGTCGAGAATGCATGTTATGAAGATGCAAAGTTAAAAATCATATTGAATATACAATTCTTGTGTATATCGCTTTTGTATGTCAGTTTCAATTTGTGTGTATCCGTCAATTGCATCTGGCGGGTTTGTATGTGTTGAATGTACATCGCAAATGTACATCGGGTTATACAATTTATGAGTATATGTCTTTTGTATGTCGAAGATAGTTCGTGTGTATACACCAATTGCATGTGAAGATAGTTACTGTGTATCTGTCGATTGTATGTTCGGTTTGCATGTGATAAATGTACATCGGTCATGTACATGGGGTTGATACAAAGTCAATAGTCAGCGGATTGCAGAAGGGATATTCTAAGGAATATTCGTTGATTGCATATTTTGTGATTGTAAATTTGGTTGTATGTCTGAACATACATTCCGCAGATACAAAGAAGTCAACGCCAGTCAAACATACATTGAGGGCATATCTGGAGGAATATTTGGCGAATGTATATTTTGGTTTGTATGCAGTGAAGATACAACGAAAGATACAAGGGTTGACAGGTCGAGGTGGTAACCCGCATGTATGTTCGAAGGGTTTTAGGTTTGCAGATACACGAGGTGACCGGCAGTAGGAGGTAAGGGGAACCAGTTTGGCAGGTTGAAATTTGTATGTATGTGGCCGATACGTCGGAGTGACAAAGGAGATCGTCAAGAGGTTTAAGGTGTTCGCCGATAGCGAAGCTCCCATCAATAGGCGAAAAGTTGAGTATCCATCGGTGAGAGAAAGGGCTTCAGCGGTAAATGGTTTTGTTTCACCAACGATGGTTGGTCTGGCTGACAAACAGTGCAAGTGCTTCATCGGTGAAACATAGGTGATCGGGGCATGGTTATTTTGTCCGACCGATGGAGGATGTTTTGCCGATGGCAAACAAAAAGGGGACTTTATAAATTAAAGTTTGTGTGCATATTTGGAAATGCATAGACATACATTTGAATTTGTATGTTAGGGTTTGAATGGTAGATGCCTCTGCATCACTAAGGGTCTCATAAGACTTAGTCTTGTTGATTCTATGTTGTTAAATGTCCATGAGGAGAGTACTGCAAAACTAATTTGGAAGAAGTTGGGGGATGTGTATCAAGCAAAATCCCTGGTTAATAAACTTTTTCTAAGAAAGAAGTTGTATTCTCTTCGAATGGAGGATGGAGGATCCGTTGCTGAACATATGAATGCTTTCAACATGATGGTTGCACAATTGACATCTATTGGTGTAAAGATGGAGGAGGAGGATCGATGTATGACTTTGCTTTGTTCTTTGCCAGACTCATGGGATCATCTTGTCATGGCTATTGGAAGCACCACATCCACATTCAAAATGGAAGAATTGGTTTCTTTGCTATTGTTTGAAGAGATGCGAAGAAAGTCTTTTGAGGCAGCCAAAGAGGCCGTTGCAGTTCATGGAAGACCCAAGGAGAAAGGGAAGAAGAAGGACAAGAAAGCTGAGAAGGGTAGATCCAAATCCCGTGGGAGATCCAAATCTCTTGGAAAGTCCAAGGCTCTTTTTTGGAACTGTGGCAAAACTAAGCATTTCCGAAAGGAATGCAAAGAGGAGAAGAAGAAGAAGAAGAAAGCTCCTGATTCAGATTTTGATAAGTCACAAGATGAGGGTGATGCTTTCATCGCAGCCCTGGCAACCCATGCATCTGACGATGTGTGGCTAATCGACTCTGGTGCATCATTCCACATGACCTCGCATCGAGACTGGTTCACTAAGTATGAGGAGTTTGATGGTGGAAAGGTGTATCTGGGTGACCACTCTCATCTGAAGATTATTGGTCATGGAAGAGTCTCTATCCGATTCCCTGATGGTCGAGTGAAGGAGACATCTGGGGTTATGCACATCCCAGGCTTAGCACGGAACCTGCTTTCTGTAAGTAGTTAATGATGCAGGTGTGCAGGTTGTCTTTTCCAAAGAAGGATGCAAGATGACTAGAGGAGCTATGGTGCTTGCTAAGGGTACTAGGAGAGGTACTCTATTTCAGATGGAAGCATGCATTTCATAATGCAATAGTTCTTCTGACTCAAGGAAGAGGGCAGCAGTCACTTCATCCCCACCATCTGAACGAGCAGTGAAGAAATCTTTTGTTTCTAGTCTTGATGGTTGTAATTGTATATTGGAAGTTAAACTTCTTGCTGAAAAGATAATGTTATGGCATAAGAGATTTGGCCACATTGGTGAGAAGGGTCTGCATACCCTAAAAAATAAGAACCTCGTTGAGGGGTTAGATGATTGTAATCTTGAGTTTGACTTTTACGAACATTGTATTTATGGAAAACAAAACCGTGTTCAGTTTTACTCGAGTTCTCATAAGTCTTCTGGTGTGTTGAAACTTATCCATTCTAATGTGTTTGGTCCTATTAATGTTCCTTTGTTATCAAAGTCTGTATATTTTTTATCTTTTATAGATGATTACAGTAGAAGGACATGGATTTGTTTTCTCAAAAGCAAATCTGAAGTCTATAGCAAGTTTAAGGAGTTTAGGGCCTTTGCTGAAAATCAGACTGGTAAAAAGATTAAATGTTTGAGAACTGACAATGGTGGTGAGTTCTCTTCTACAGAATTTGATAAGTATTGCAAGGAGCTTGGGATTGAAAGACATAAGACAACTCCATACACCCCGCAACAAAATGGAGTTATAGAGAGGATGAACAGGACACTGATGGAGAAGGTTAGGAGTATGCTTAGTGGAGCTGGCCTAGAACAAAAGTTTTGGGCTAAAGTTGTTGCCACTGCTTGCTATCTGGTAAACAGATCTCCTACATCAGCTCTTGTTGGAAAGACATTGATGGAGGTGTGGTCTGGTAGAAAGCCTTCAATAAGGCATCTTCATGTTTTTGGTTGTGAGGCATACGCACATGTGCCTAGGGAGAAGCAGTCAAAATTGGAGAACAAGGCTATTAAGTGTATCTTCATTGGCTATAGTGTCGGTGTGAAAGGACACAAGTTTTGAGACCCTATGGCTGAAAAAGTGTTGTATAGCAGAAGTGTCATCTTCAGACAGCTTACACCTTCTTCCACTATTTTGCAGCCAGAAGAAATAGTAAAGAAAGAGGATGTTGTTCAGTTTCCTGCTGCCCCTGAGAAGACTGAACATAAAGACAATGTTGGACCTGATGATGAGGAGAGCTCTAGCAGCTCTGAAAGCTTAGATGAAGAAGCTGAACCTCAACCTTAGCTCTTGAGGAGGTCTACATGGATAACAAAGCAACTTGAAAGGTTTGGTTTTACATTGCTTGATTCTAGTTGTGCTTATGCTTTGGTTACTAATAGTGATGAACCTAGAACTGTATCAAAGGCTATGGACATGAAAGATACAGGTTCCTAGAAGGAGGCCATGGAGGATGAAATAGCTTCTTTGGAAAAGAATCAAACTTGGGACTTGGTGCCTTTGCCTCCTGGACGGAAACCCGTTGGATGTAAATGGGTGTTCAAGAAGAAATTTGGTGCAGATGGTAGTGTTGAGAAGTATAAGGCCAGATTGGTTATGAAGGGGTATTCACAAGTGGAGGGTATATATTATGGTGAGATCTTCTCTCCCATTGCAAAGCTGACATCCATTCGATTCCTGTTGTCTCTCGCAACAACTTATAACTTGGAGGTAGAACAGATGGATGTGAAGACAACTTTCCTTCATGGTGACTTAGAGGAAGAAATCTACATGTCACAGCCAAAGCATTACATGGTGAAAGGTAAAGAAACTTTGGTTTGCAAACTTAAAAAGTCTTTGTATGGTTTGAAGCAATCCCCTAAGAGATGGTATTTGAAGTTTGATGCCTTTGTGATGTCAATTGGATTTGTGAGATCGAAATCAAATCACTATGTGTATTATAAATTTGATGGTGATTGTATTCTCATTGTTGCACTATATGTTGATGATATGTTGCTCATTGGGAAGAGTAAAATATGATTTCTAATTTTAAATCTCAGTTGTCAGCACAGTTTGAAATGAAAAATTTAGGGGCAGCCAGGTACATTCTAGGAATGGAAATCAGAAGAGACAGAACCAACAAAAAACTTTGGTTAAGCTAGAGTAAGTATGTGAAGACCGTGTTGGACAGGTTCAACATGGTAGATTGTAGACCATTGTGTGTTCCCGTTTCCTTGGGGACAAAGTTGTCTGTTGAGGATTGTCCAAAATCTCCTAGTGAGGTGGAGGACATGAGCATAGTACCTTATGCTAGTGTTGTTGGTAGTTTGATGTATGCTATGGTCTGCACAAGACCAGACATTGCCCAAGCAGTGGGAATCCTTAGTCAATTTATGGCTAATCCTGGACGAGTTCATTGGGATGCAGTTAAGGGAGTGTTTAGATATTTGAGTGGTACTTCCGAGTATTCCATTTTCTATCATGGTAATGTTTCAAGACCTCCGCATTCTGTTGATATTCGTGGATTTGTGGATTCAGATTGGGTAGGTGACATTGACAGCAGGAGATCCACCAGTGCTTATGTGTTTACACTGTTTGGTGGTGCTATTAGTTGGATGAGTAAGTGACAACCTGTTGTTGCTTTGTCCACAACAGAAGCTGAGTATATGGCAGCAACTCATGCTTGTAAGGAAGCCATTTGGCTTAAGAGATTGTGTTCAGATATTGGTGTTGATGCAGGTCAGATCACGATCAGTTGTGACAGTCAGAGTGTAATTTGCCTTGCGAAGAATCCAACTTTCCATGCTAGAACAAAGCACATTGATGTTCAGTTTCACTTCATGCGAGACATGGTTGAGGATGGAAAGGTAAATTTGGAGAAGGTAGATACTTTGAAGAATGTTGCAGATGCATTGATGAAACTAGTGGGCACAGAGAAGTTTAGATGGTGTTCGGAGTCTATGGGCCTCTTGGCCCCTAGCAGTTAAATCTTTTCATTGATTTTGGTCATTGCAAGGTGTTCGACAAGTGGGAGAATGTTGGGAATTAAGGTGTCTCAACCTTTGCAAATTCCTAATGTTGTATTTATTTATCCCATGTTGAGTTGGCATAGTTGGCACCTTGTGTGCATGCAGTAGGATAAATTTTGGTGACTTTGGCAGCCGCAGTTTCCCCCTTGAATAATTAACAGGGGTTTGGGGACAGCGCCCCCAAGACAGGGTCAAGGGGCGGAGCCCCTTGCGGGGTCCAGGGGTAGCATCTTTGGGCGGTCAAGGGAGGTTATGAAAAGTTGTAAGAGGAATAAGATATTTTTAGTCAGTGTATGACAAATTCTCTTACAGTTGTAAGTGTTGTCAGTTATGACAGATTCTATGATAATTGTAAGGTGCGTAAGAGCATCTGTCATAGCCTATCTTGGGACAAGGCACCCACATTGGGATGGGATGTTGGACAAGTGTCCTTAGGCATGGGTTTTGGGGCATGAGTCCAAGATTGACGCCCATCTCTAGAAGGTTCCATATTTGCCTTGTAAACTCTATAAAAATAGGTGCTTGGATGGGAGATAAGTAGTGTGTTTTACAGGTACTGTTATGCTGCTGGAATATCTCTAGATTCAACATTTGTAGACTCCTGAAAGAGAATTGGCTCTGAAACTGTATTGTAATATGTTATTGTTTACTGTAATACATTTGAGCTGTGTTTTGGAGTGTGGGGTTTTTCACCAGTAAGGGTTTTCCCCACGTATATCTTGTCTCTCTCTCTCTCTCTCTTCTGTCTACTTTCTATGTGTATGTGTATTGCTACAATATCTCTGTTAGATATTCTATGTTGTTGTAGTTGTAAGAATTAAAATTGAATTTGCATACATCTCTCCTCATTAGATTAGTGTAGGAAGCGATTTCCGCACACCTAGCTTCCTTTCATTCCTAACTTTTTGGTCTTGTAGGATTGCAGACTTGGGGGGCTTCTTCCTTCTTGATGACAACACTTCAAATTCCTCTATAGTATCCTTTTGGGTATCCTTTTCATGATTGATGCATTTTACTTTCCTTTAGTTGCATATGCACATAGTGTCATATGGCCACTAAAGTGGGGGCTAAATGTTACATTGGAAATTGTCCTTCTGTATGGAATGGTACAATTTCCCTCGGTTTAGCTCCTTGTCTTTGGTGACCTCTCAACCTCTTTGTTTCTGGCCTTCCCGAAACCCTGATTGGCTATGTGTCTAGTTGCAAAATGTTCATTTTCCAAGATAACTATTGATGGAACCCGGAAAGAGAATTTGGATTATGGGTCCTTGGGACCCCCTAGATACAGATTTGGTCAGAAAATGGGGGACTGGACTCAGGCACCCGTGCCCTAGTCCTACCCCATTTTTCAAGATTTTGAATCTTGGTAGGGTGTCAACTCCCACCGTGCACCTTGAGATTCCATTTTCAATTTTTTTTTTCACACGATATCAAGACATTATTTCAAAATTTGAATTTCCTAAGGTTAGATATAAAAAGACATTTGAAAATCATTTTATCACACACAATCTTTATGCAAGCTTGATGCCAAAACTCTGTTGAAATTACCATTGAAGATCACTGACTTGTTGATGCTTTTGAAAGTGACTTAAATTTGCTATCATGGAGACAATGGATGGAGATTAGGAATCAAGATCTTGAGACTATCTTGCTCTTCCTAGGGTTTGTACACCTTTTGCATGATCAAAAGAAGGGTTGAAGCCTCCAACATCGAGTTTGGAGATCCTTCGTGGACATTGCTAATTCACCTTCTTGTTCATGCAAGTCTTCATTTGTTTTCATCTCCTTGAGGTGAAGTTGTATGTGTTTATTAAATTAAAGCAAGTTATTGATCTTCCCTTGATTGAGACATCTAGGGTTTGATATTTTTGCATACACTTTATTAGGTTTTGCACACACTTTTGTAAATCTTTATCTCTGGCTATTATTAAGGTAGGAATACCAAAATAGGGCTTGACTAAGGCAAGCTCCTATATAGCCACAACATCTTTCTCCTCCTTTTGTAGGTGCATATCGTATTTTACAAGATACGGCGAAAAGGAGCGGTAGAAAGATGGATATTGTGAATACAGTCGTCACTGACTTTCAGAATTTCAAATCTCGACACTTTCAAGACTAATGAGTGGGTGCCCTAGTCCAACTGGGGAGATTCTATGAGATCTAGGAGCTATTGGAGGTCACCAGACAGCTGATGCGGAAGATTTTTGCAGACAGAAAGTTACAAGACTAATGAGTGGGCACCCTAGTCCAGTTAGCCCTCAGTTTCTGGGTGCATGATCTCTGAACCTTATTCTCTACATTTATGTAATCTGTTTTGTCTACTTCATCTCTGAATTCTGTCAGTTTCTGTTACAAGGTGTAATTAGGGTTTTACTTGATTAGTGAATAAGGACAATTGATAAAACCTTAGTCAGACACCTGAATCAAACCTAATTAGCATTAGGGAATAGACAAGTGATCAGTAGCTTGATCCCAAGCTCGGTCCTTGTCTTCCCAATGTTTAGTTAGGTGAAAGAATAGGACTTAACCTTGTTTAAGAGAAACCTACTTTTTCACCCTAAACAAAGACTAACTTCAAAATCCACAAATACAAACTTGCAAAACTATGGATCGAGACAAACTCAACTATCCATAGAGACCACTCATCAAGTCTGTGGATTGAGACATACTCAACTATCCACAAACCAACAAATCACTGTCATGTCCCCCTTACTCCTAAAGGGACACAAACTGAAAACAAACTAAAAACTAGTGCTTCTCATGCAATGTATCATCTCTAAGTGAGAAGCTAGCTTGAGATGATGAAAAATCTTCTGCCTCCAATATGACCTTGTTACACTTTATTTGCCTGACGTCACATAAGAGTCTTTGAGAGCTTTGAAATCCTTGTTAGGTGTAGCATAGATGGCCCCGAGAATACAAACAATGTTTGATATATGTGTGGCCACATGAGAAAAAAAATAAGGTGTCAAATTCCATCGAAAATGCACCTTTCATACAATATTGTCTAACACTTTATCTATTCAAAAAGACTCATTATAATACTTATACCTCCCATATAGTTTCTAGAATGCATAAAATGAATGTTTACAAGTTTCAAACAATATGTATGTTACAAAGTAGTCAAACTTCTTATCAAATCCCTTATTGCTCCAAATCCATATAAAATTCCCCCAACTTATAACCAACTATAAAAACTTTTCCAATGGATTCATGATGCTTGAAAATGTATGGATAGTCAATCAAAGTGAAGTAAAATGACAAAAAATTACTATGAGACATAATCATGTTTTGAACTCACGACCTCTTTGTAATCAACACTCAAAACAGTCACAAGTTTCACCAACTCACCTACTTACCATTCTTGATTTTCAGCACCAATGTTATTATTAAACCAATGCCCTCTTTCACATTTCCCTAATGTCTTTATCATTCCTAACAATATTTAGGCTTGGTGCACTTTCAACTCCCTCACTTGCATATTCAAAACATAAACTTTTCCCAATCGAACTATTAAATAAACTAACATGAATAAAGTTAAGATAATCCCGTTGTGATAAGATATAATTCACCACAAATGTATCAACGTGAGTTTGCTACCTATCAAGTTCGATCAGGAACCAACAACTTCTTTCTTCAACAATCTCTCTATACACTTAAAAGATATACATCTCCATATTTACTGTTTACCTTAATAGATATATAATCATAATGATGTTGAGAAAACTCTTCTCCAAATGAAAATAAATAGTGGTAGTCCCTCTCCAAACAGTGGTTAATAGTGGAAGCAAATATAAGTGCATCCAATACCCCAACTTCAAATGACTCCGAAAAGGAGTGACTTGAAACAACAATTAAATTGCAACTTTAATCCAAAATGCCCCTTCAATGTACTGATATGCAGCCTGCATACATGGATAATATCATACCTTAGGGACTGGCCTCTTATTGTTAACAAGTGCAACCTAAAATTAGATTAGAACAACTCCAAAAAAGGAAGCAGTCAACAAATAAAAAATAGATTATATTTCACATCATATACTGCCAACATATACTCCTTCCATACGCAGGTATACTACATTCGCAAAAATTGATGTGCCTTCTTCTATACTGAAGACGTCACCTTTTTCTTCTACCATGACTATAAATCAAACAGTAAACAAATAAATACTCAACAGTAACCTGCAAGTACAACCTTAAACATTTCCAAGACTACAACTTAATCTCATCTAAAAACCCCATAGCAAACAAACCTATGCCTCCACTCCTTTTACACAGGCACATCGACCTCACATTGCTTTGATACCATATTGAAATGGTGAGCACAAAATCAATATGTAGATTATTCCATTATTGCAGATAAAGAACAATATAGAAAATATATTATTGAATTAGGATAATAAAAACATTGTATTACATTGGCTTATAAAGCCACAATATTTTCCTGTATAAACCTCCTAGACTACTTACAGGAATGTAACTCCCAATACAACTAACTATCATTTTAATATTTATAACAAGTAACTAACCTAAAATTTATAAATTAACATTTGCATGTTAAATTATTTATTTACTATTATACTAAGTATATAATGATGTAATATAACTTTAACATTAATCCATCTGGGTACTTACACTATGTTCCCTCATTCGCTCCTTGTTTGGAATCTTCCCGCCATCTCCCTCATAGGATCCTACCCATACATCATCATTTCCCTCACTCCATCCACCTCATTATCATTTCACTCCCTACATCCACCTCATAATCATATCTTTGGCTTCAACACATCACTGGATACGACCTTAGGTGTTTTTTTCATGTTCTTTGATTGATTGTTTGCATCTATTTGTGTTCATGTTTCTTGTTGTATGTTTGTATATATGTATATATATTTTGTTTATGTTTATCATTTGTGTGTCTGTATATATTTTGTTGTATCTATTTTTGTTTATATTTATCATTTGAGTGTTTGTATATATTTTGTTTTATAATTTGTATATGTTTCTATTTAGTTGTCTCTTTTATTATGATGTGATATGACAACGTGCCCTTTAAATCACTATGTTATTTGTCACTTGTCTATTTTTTGTTCACCTTTTTGCATATGGTGCATTGTCATCATGGTCCATCATATCATGATGCATACCACTAGTGCTACAACAAATAATAGGTTGCTCTTTGCACACAATGTTACTTTGATTGCATTGATCCTTCATCAACTTTCAACTATCTAAAATTCATCCATTTTCTCGACTCTTCCTTCCCTACATCCATTTTCCATTATCTACAAATCTTATGCCATCATATATCCACTAAATTCTTGTGAGACACCATCATCAATCATGTACACCCATGATTGTTACAATCATCCAAGTGACATCAATCTACATGTCTAATCCTTTTCCATCATCAGTTCTATAACCATGGCATGCACATCACCACAATATGATTTCTCTCAAGTAACTTTTTCCTCCACAATGGCACATATTCTTATCTTTTCAAGAGACCCCTTAGGCCCCGTTGCATCTGAAGGCTCTCTTGAGGCAACATCACCTTCATCATTATCCCTATTCTTCTAAGCCACTAGGGCAACTTGACTTCATCTTACTTTTTATTCTTTTTGACACAATGCCACTTAGTCGCGGCACTGTATCAAAGAGGGGCAAAATATACACTTGAATTCGTCTTAGCACAACATTATTATAAATTAACTAAAAGATCACATTATTTAGTCAATTTACCCCACCTAATGTATCCCACATACTAATTAAATAATAAACTTATTATTTAATTAGCCATTTTCCCTCTCACATATAATTAAATAATTTTATTATTTAATTATCCTTTTTTCCACCTCACATGGCCACCTAGCATAGTTAGGGCTATATTCTCTCCAACATGTTTCCACCTTTTCCTAAATCAAAGGACACATGTTACATAGTCATAACAAATGACTATTTTCTCTCCAACATGTTTTCACATTTTTCTAAATCAAAGGACACATATTACATAGTCATAACAAATGGCTATTTTCTCTCCATTTTATCTCCACATTTTTCTAAATCAAAGGGGACACATGTTGCATGATTACAAAAGCTCTCCTTAATCCTAGGAAAATCTTCTCATGCATCCTCCACCATTGATCTTCTCATCTTATCTCCATTGTTGATCTTCTTCCCTAAAAATATATAAATAGGAGCTTTATGCTTTCATTTGACCATCCACTTTTATGCTATCCATGTGTTGTCCTTTTATCATCCATATTCATACTAGGTATATGTTGTCAAAATAGTAATAATCTTCGCAAAGAGCATCCACATTTCTTAATCATTTCGAAGTAAATCCATTTTCGACAAAAAGGAGTTTCTAGTAATGAATTTTATTATTCAATTGCTAGTTTAATTTTTACTTTTTGTTGCTCTATCTTGAGTTTTCATACAAATTTTTAGAATTAGTATGTGATTTTGTTGAATATTCATTTGCTAATGATTTTCTAAGTTTTGCATGATCACAAGGAGATTCAAAAGATTGTGTTAGATGACTATTACTTGAGCTTTGAAACTAGATGTGAGACGAACATAGTGAGAAGACTATGCTTCACAGAATATGTGATTGTGTGTGAACCAGGTCAAATCAATAGGTCCACAATTTTGATTTGCGTGCCTACGATTCTAGTTTGATATTTACAATTTTGAACTTCTTGTGTAGTTTTGAATTGTCTATAAACTCATAATTTAGAATATAAGAATCAACAAAATTCTTATCTACTTCTTGCTTATGCAAATGAAGTTAATTATAGAGACATTTGAGAATATTGTGTTCAAAATAAAAATAAAGTAGGCAAAATAAACACACACAACATAAGTTTTTATCCTAGAAACCCCAATATGGAGAAAAAACTAGTTTTATGGTAGTGGCAATGGCCTTACTACCTTGCTTTATTACTTTGGAAAGAAAGAAATACACAAAGTGGGACTAGATTTTCTACCCTCTATTTTTGCTATCTCCTTCCTACTATGATCAACTAAATCCTACAATATTTCTCCTATTATCCACTCTAAAAAAATGTGATTAACAAATCAATGCAACCCCCTATTTATAGATTTTTTTTACAACAAATTTCTCCTAGGTCCTAGAAGAATTCCTATGGACACAAGAAGTTGAAATTGTGACTATTTGATGCAAATTCCAAATTTAATTTGTGTGTATTGTTGATGGATAGTAATGCAATCACAATCCTATCTAGGTACATTTTGCTCTATGTTTCATGTTATGTCTTTGTTGTTGCATCTAAATTAAGTTTACTATTCAAATTTTTGTTCTAAACATATTTTCCAAATCCATTTTGGATCACACCTTCCTTCTTAGGAGGATTTTAGTCCCATAAAGTATTAATGAGACATTAGGTGGGAGAAGAGTTTCCCACTCTTTCTCTGGAATACCATTTTGTTTGGCTAATCTTCTAATCTTTGAATTTTATTTTTCATGTTTCTTGGGTCCCTTATTTCTAGTCTCTCTTGTTTTCTTCTCTAGCACCACATCCTCTATGAGTATGGTTCTCCCTTCAAAACCTAAATGTTGTAAGGCCTCAGGCATATGTGCTTTATATGATTGCTTGTCTATTTTATGTTTCTAATACTATAGTTATCGGCAAGGTTTTGTATGGCCATCAATGTACTTTATTCATGATGTTTGGTCTTGGAATCTAGTATCTGACTATGTATTATGTGATGCATACGATGTGACTTTATATGTGTGGACTATTTCAATTTTTCAACTTCACTATTTTCACTATATCTATTATATGTGATTTGATCATTTCATCTAGTTCAACATCATGGCTATTATGATTATTGATTTCTGCATTATGTTTTTGGATCATCTAGCCTTAAAATGATTTTCAATTGATGTAGTTTATTGATGTTATTTTCATTCATATATTGTATCACATTGGGTGTTTATTTTGTGCTTTGACTATCTTTTAAGGAGTAGGTATGCTTGATGTTTTATTGAGTGTGCATACACAAGTTTTACCCCAATGGTGGTTAATTGGAGGCAGTTCAACTTAGGTAAATGTGTTGTGTAAACTCCCCATCTCACTCAATTCAAGTTGCGGGATGCATCTTGTGATATCTATGGAACTATGAACCAAATCATTGTCAATTCTAGATCCATGTTTTGCGAATAAACCTATGAAGTGTGTGTTCTCTTTATGTGTGTTTATTTCATTTGTTGGTTTTTGTTTGCATTAAATTAGTTTCTACATTATCTGTTATGAAGTACTTGCAAATACCCTTTATGCTTTCAATATCTATTTGAAATATCCACTTGTGAATTATTGTATTATGTGGGAAATGAAATAAAAAGGTATAGGGAATTTTGGAAAGATAGAAAGAAAAGGAAAAGGTTTCATTGTTTATTATTCCTCTTTTCTTGAAAATTGCGCTCTCCCTCCTTGCTTATTGGGCTTGATTTGAAAGTGGATTTGGATTGCTTTATGGATTGCTACATTTGTGAAGAAGAAATATTTGGGATTCCTTGCCTCTTGTCCATGTGAAGGCATAAAGGATCTCTTCAACTTTGTGTGAGAAAGTTATATTTACAAAATCAAGGTATTCTTCTAATCAATTCTTGAATTATGCTTCTTGTTCATGTTTTAAACCATTCCCACCTTAGGTGGATATCATATGGTATTCTATTCTTAGGTTGCAATGAGAAACTGAATCTAGAATAGATGCATTTAATTTATTTTTGAATTATGTTTTCAAATTCAGAAAAACTCATTTTTATGCCATTATGTTGGCAAAATTTCTCCAATTTCTTATGTGATGCAAAAAGTGTGATGTTGTGCACATTAGGATTATAATGGTATAATTGGATTTAAGAAATTATGAGATTTTATTTCTAGAAAATTTTATGGTTCATCAATGGTGAAATGTGACTTGTCAAAGAAACATGATATGTGTATTGGTATGAAGCATGTATTTACAAAATTTGAAATATAGGACATCTGTATTATTTGTATTTTGAGGGATAAAGAATCTCATGTTGTATATGTATTTTCCAACCTTTTGGACACAAGAATCATGAACTTTGATCTCATTTTCTATGCCTTAACTTTTTGGGAAAAGGTTGACTTTGGACCTAGGATTCGATACTAATGTTAAAAGTAGAGTGGAACTATACCGCCCTTGCATAATTGGGGAGGTTCCAATACAAAGTGGTGTATGGTTAACATTAATGAGATAAATTCATAGGGAATCAAACATTAAAATGAATTAAACTCAGAACTTGAAATATTGCTTACAGTTAAGGCTCTAAGGGAATCGTGTAAGATAACTAAACATTCTTGTGCTAAAGACCCTAAGAGTTTCACAAGAGAGTACTATGATTATCAATTGCATCGAAGGCCCTGAGAGAATCATGCAAGATAGTACTAATACCATTACTTGTGTCAAAGACTTTGAGGGAATTTTACAAGATAATGATGACACTCTACTTCAACACTTAGTAGGTCCTTTCTTATTTTTTCTTGGGATGTTGGTACCCATTTTTCCTTGTGATTTTTGCATAAGTGTGATGTTATGCCAATTCATTGATTTAATTTGGTGGTTGTTGCCACATCTTCTTGTGTGTTATTGGCTGGAGACCATAACCCTTGTATGCCATCATGGACTTGATTGCAATGTGTATGTTCTTGGTATGTGTGATGCCATGATTTGTATCATTTGCTAAAATTGTATTATGTGTGTATATATGGTTGCCATATTGACCATCTCTCAGTTCAAAGGGGTGGGCCTGAAGGTTCCACATGGTTGGGTGGTGTTGTCCACCATTGGGGCTAGTTGGATTTATAGGCATGATTGGAGAGAATGCAAAGTTCATTTCTTATTTTGTGGCATGGTAGACCTTCTTTGTACCATTTATTGAGAAATCTGTAATTAAGCATTGTTGTCATTCATTGGCTTAGTTTGTATTAGAGTCATAATTGAACTTTGTATCCTATGGTAGACTATCCATATTTGGGATGAAGGCTTCATTTTGTATTCTTTCAATTATCATCATTGCTATACATGTAGATATCACATTTTGAAATGGAATCTTATGATATGCTTGTCTTGATATATTGTTTAAATTAGTTTACTTTCCATGCTATGATGATTATGATATCATGTTGTTCATTACTTTGATTATGTTAAAATCAAGAGTTTATGCTTCCTTTTCTATTCATATTAAATGTTCCCCTTAGGTGTTGTGAGTCATGTCTAGTGTTAGGATGACTAGCCTAGGGTGAGTCAAGTTGTTCTACATTCATTTTCAATTAGAGAATTGAGACCAATGTTTGAAAACCTTAAGAAAAGAATAAATTTGTGAGGTCAATTTTAGAAAATTACTTTTTTGGAATATAATTTATAGTACTACAACACAAATGTTGGAATATAGCATAGGCGTGCTAGTGTCCATTCGTCATGCTATAGTCCTCTAGGCATGTTGGAGTCCAAATTGTGTACTTTCATCCTATTATACACTATCATCTAGACCCTTCAAAAAGTGAACTTCCTAAACTTTTTTGAGAAATTTTTTTGAATAGAAGTTGTTTCTCTTGGTCTACTTATTTTTCCTATCATCTGACTTTGGTAAAATATGTCATATTTTGTAAGTTATAATCTCTTTCATGTTGGGATGTGTGCCTTAGTGTAAAATTGACTAGTCGATAATTTAATTAGTTGAGGCCTTGTACGTCCCAATGAACCTACCTCTTGAGTAGGTATTCTTAAGTGTTTAGATGTCAATTTGTGTCATTTTGGAATGTGTTGTGTAGTGGGTATCACTCACATATTATTTCTTGTGTTTGCAAGAGAACAAGATTGTGGATTTATGTTTGATCTTCATTGAGGAGAAGGCCTCATCCTCATATGATTGTTGTGGTGATTTGTTCCTCAACATGTGAAGTATTTCACTCGTGCCACCTTTCATGATTCATTGGTGATAATGTCCTACATGTTGTTGTGGTATGTCATGACACCTTTCTTGTGTGAAGTGTGAAATGTGACATGTGAATGTCACACTTACAATATGAAAAATTTGTTCATCTGGTTTTTTATCTGTTAATGTCTTCAGTAAAGCTTGGGGCATTACAAATTTTCTAAGGAAAATAACATCTATTATGCTTCTTCATCAAGCATGGAGGGCTTATAAAGATGCAAGTGATCACAATTAAGGATTGAGTGCATCTTCATGAAAGGAGGGATATTAAGTTTGAATGCATCTTTGATGAGTGCCAAATTGCACTCATGAAATACATCTTTTTGCCTCTCTTTTTCCCCTCCCTTAGTTCATCTTCCTAGTGTCTGCACCCAAATAAGTTAACAAGATTGTCCTATTTTATGATTAATCAAGATAGATTACTTAAGATTAGAATTTCTGATTAAGTGACTAATGCGCGTGGAATTGATGGAAAAATGTAGAACTTCTCTCTTTTTGAATCAACAGGTGTAGGTTCCAGGAACAACGATTTTGTGCATCTCCGGAGATCGTCTTCAATGATCTCCGGAGACAATAACAAAGAACCATGACACCTGAAGTTTTGAAGATATGGGGAATGCCTCTCCGGAGCTCTGCGAGAGTCTGGAGTATCTCTGGAGCTGTAGACAGGAACATCTATCTCTGGTGCCTCCTAAGAACAGGGCATGTTTCCAAGTAGAGCTGTCAACCAGACACTTTCAGCAGCGATCTTAATACCCCTCACTTCACTCAAATCATCACTTGAGTGGTGAAGGGTCAACTATTAGTTAAACTGCTGAAGTTTTATCTTTTCAAAGATTTTGCATGAGTTATGAATTAAACTAATACAATATCCTTATTTTCAGGGCTTTTATGTCCAAGTGTATTAAGACTTAGACCTCTGAGTGGACTTCTGTTCCACTCAAGTCTACCTTTCTCACATGGTGATTTTTCATAAGTTAGACAGTTAAGTACAATAAAGAGATGGTGTCATCTCATAGAAAGACTGGTAGATAAGTTCAGTGATATATCATCACTCATTTATATATATACTTTCAGAAATAGTAGAAAAAAAGGACAATGATAAAATTATTCTGAATCTCGGAGGTCTTAGTTTTGTGGTAGCCATATTTTCATGAATGCAGAAATGAATGAATTGGACTGAATTTAGTTGTGATCATCTTTTGTGCTGATTTCCTGCTATAGCCTTCAGCCTCAAGGGTGTGGAGAAAGGGCCCACTCTCACCACTCAGGCAGGAGGCTAGTACCACTATTTTATTGTTTCAATTCTCTCTTATAAAGGTGTTTCCTATTTTAATAGATAGATGCATGTTATTGTTTCTTTGCTTTAAGTAAATTTCCTATTTTATTTTGTTTTCCAGCATTCATTACATTTATTCAACAAGCAGATAGATTAATCTCTTTTTAAATTAGGATTAGTTATAAACTGGTAACTATAGAATCCCTAGTTGTAGACAGCCATGGACACAGCCCTAGTTTTTGACATCTGAAAATAGATTAAATGATGAGGTACAGCGACACCTTGTCAATCTTCACTTATGACCTCAAAAATTGTGAAGAGTTTATATTGTAGAGGTTTAATTTTCTTTGCTTATTCTTGTATCCTTTCCTTGCCCATGGAAATCCAAATTTTGTCCCCTACATCAAGTTTGTTCTCCTTCCTATGTTGATCACGCCTTTGTTTATACATTTGTTGTGTTCTTTCCAATTGTTCTCTTACCTTGAATTGGATTGGTACAATCTTCTTAGCAAATTTTGATTCTTTAGTCACCTTATTATCTCATACCTTACTTCCACTCTTGTGCATGTGGTTGGTTGTAAAATCTAAATTTTGCAACTTTGTAACTATGTGTGGTTGAGCTTCACCAACAGAAGAAAATTATTGATAGTCACTCCTTTCCTTCAATTTGCATGAATATGTCAACAGGTATGATAGTGTGGCAGTTGATGATGGATGCTTCCTTCCATTTGTCTCTTTTGGTGTTGACCTGGTTCTATATTTTTCACCCCTTGTTGCTGGGAATAGGTTGAGCACCTATTATTTGTGGCTGCCCTATAGCAGTGTTTTCAATGGTGAAGTTTGTCTTCACGTCATATACAATGATTGTAGATTGGTGCATGCATATAGTTGTTCCATTTGGGTGATGAAAATTGTTTTGGTTTGAGAGAGATCAACTCCTTCATTCAACTAGTCTTCGATATAGGCAAGTAGTTTTGGTCAACTTGTGCAGGTTTGACCTACAAGTGATTGCAAATTTTGGTTACAGTCAACTTTGCTTTTGTGACCTCATGCCTATGACTGTATGTTGTCTTGTATATACACCCTTATTGTAAATACATTGTCCCCCCTATTTGTTCTTGCCTTTTGGTCTGCCTAAAGATTGTTGGTTCTCGATGTGTCATTACTTGGCACACGTCCCCAACCAAAGCCAGTGTTGGCACCAAAAAAAACTAATTTCCAAATTTGCATTATTTCTCCCTAAATCCATCAAAAAATCCTAATTTGTGCCTTTGTTGTCTAACCCATCATTTATATCCGATCAAAGACTATTTTAATGGGTGCCCTTCATATTTTTTGTCTAATTGTTTCATCTCAGAAAAATCCTTGAAAATACCTAAGTGTTGCCTCGTCGGCAGGTTTGAAAGTTTGTGAACCTGTCGATGTGTCATTTTCCTTTCATTATGTTTTGTAGAGTGTTCATCGGTGGTTCATTTTCCTTAGTTTGCACTTTCACTGATCGATCGATGAAGAGATTGAGGAGAAAGGAAAAATCAAAGCCTTTGTTGGTGAAGTGGATGGTTCATGAACTTGAAAGTTTGCCGATGGCCCAAGTTGCCGACAAAGGGAAAGATCACCAAAAAGGAATATTTACAAAAAAAAAGAAACAAAGGTGAAGTGGATGGTGCACAAACTTTAAAGTTCATTGATGGACCAAATCACCGACGAAAGGAAGAAGACAAGGTAGAAAAAGAAATGACAACTTTTTAGTGGAGGTGGAAGTTTGCGAACCATCAGGTTCATTGATCTTTAGGTTTTCTGATGAGGTGTGCCACCGACAAGGAAGGACAAAGTGCCAAGAGAAGATAGAGAGGAAGGGAAAAGATGATTCCAAGGTTTGTGACAAAAGAGATGCACCGAAAAGACAAAATGAAAATCAAATGTAAAAATCAAATATGAAAATCAAATGTAATGTAAAGCATGTAGTAAATGTGATAGTTTAAAATATTTTAAAATTAGTTTAAAAAGGTGTTGTAAAAGCTTTACACACACACTTTTGGTGGGCCTTTTTATTTTAAATGTTGATCTATCATGGCCGCCATGAATGAAAAATTAAAGATGCTGTACAAGTTGGTGGCAAGGTAGGTGGGATTGATTATGAGAGTAATGGTGGTTGGTAGGGTAGATTTTTCCTCCCCAAGTGTAACAATGCAAGCAGAATGCTATATATACATGATTCAGAGATGTTTTTAAGTGTTGTTTGTTGAACCAATTGCCTAGTTTGCAACTGCCTCAGGTGGATTTTAGGGTTTCAAATCATGCCAGTATAGACAATAAATGGAGGAATACATCCGGTACAATGTAGGAAAGGATTGTAAAACACATCTTCATGCAATGGTATGTCTGCATGATACTTTGTAATGATTCAAGGGGGTATTGAATCATAGTTTTGTATTCTCCTTTGCAAAACTTGCTGGCATAGATGTAACAAAAGTTGGATAATGTATGACAACATTCAAATCATGCAAACCTTTTGTGTGGGTCTTTCCTCTATTACATGTGGGTCATTGCAATTGTATTTTGGATTATTAAGTATGTCCAGTGTATGAAATGTAATCTAAGAAATGTATGTGAATATATTTTAGTTTTCTATTAATGCTTACTAGATCCTGTATACACCTAAAAATGGCAAAGATAAATTAAATAAATATTTATTATTTATTTAATTCCCATTCTTCTATCATTTAATATTAAATAAATATCAGTTTATTTAATTAAATCAATTAAACCTATTCTTCTAATGTCATCCCTTAATTAAATAATAATCAAATTATTTAATCCCAAATCATCCTATTCCAAAGTCAAAAGCCCTCTAATCCACATCATCTAATCCACCTCACATGTCCACCTCATCATCTTGTACGTGTAATTAAATATTTTAAATATTTAATTAATCTATTTTCTCTCACCCACATGGCATATTATCTCTCTAACCATCCCTATTCCAAAGGGCATGGTCTCTCCATGTCACCATGGTCAAAGGAGACACTTAGTGACACTTGTTCCATAGTCCCTAGAATCTTTCCAAACTCCCTATAATCATGTATCCTTGTTTGACCTTCTCTCTTTGGTCATTGTGAGCCTTGTGACATTTGGACTCATGTCACACCTTTCTCTCCACCATGTCAAGGTGAGAGGAACATCTTCCCTCTTTCTCTCCCTCATCTCAACCAACTCAATCCTCACCATACACCTTTCAAGACCAAGTCTCCACCATTAAGATCTTGACACATGGATTTGCCCCCTTCTTGGCCTATAAAAGGAAGCTCATTCCTTCATTCTACAACACACATGCTATAGCAAAGTTACTCTACATAAATTTCAGCGTGCCTTTGGCAAAGCATCCATATTGCTCATTGCATTTTATATCCATTATCTTCATATCCATACAACCATGGCTTCAATCATCCATCCCTCATCCTCACAATAGTTGCATTGTAGGTAATCTTCGTTGCATTTATCCAACATACAACCATTCAAGTATTGTCATCTTCTAATAGTGAGGAAGCACACTTCTGAGAGCTATATTCATCAACAAGATCAATACAAGATAAGCGACAATGGAAGCATTCAAGGTAACTCAATCTTCAAGGTAATATTGCTTTGTTTATTTGATTTGCATTATATTTCATTGAGATTATTGGATTATTAGTAGTTTATACTATTGACAATATTTCCACTAACAGATCCATTTCCTTCCTCTTTCTTGTTTATGACTATGTTTCCCATTGGAGGAGGCACTGGTCCATATTGGGGATGGATCAATCACTATTTTAAATTAACTCTCTGCCCTATTGATTATAGGAGAAGGAGTAGGTTAGGTCCTACATGTTGTTCATGATTCAGTGTAATAACCAGGGATAAATTTGAAGTGATACAAAACTGTCCTAATCATTGGCGAATCATGTACATGCATGCCCGCACTATGTATGGTGTGTATGTAAAGATAAGTGGAATCATCTCAGGGAATGTAATATTGACATGTTCAAGCGCAAGTGCATTGTGCAGTAATAAGCTTAATTAGAGGTTTTATGTAGCCAATTTGTCTTGGCCTAGTGACAGCTTTGGGGGTCAAGTGTACATTTGGTATGGCCTAGTGACGCCTCTAGGAATATCCCTCCTGGGTCTACCTGAGCCTGAAGTGTAGAGGAGCATGTAGTGTCTTTGCTATGTCTAGTAAACTTGGTGGTAATCACACAATTCAAAGGAATAACCTATTGAACAATCCACTATTACCCTTGAAAAGACCTTCATTGAATTATCGACCAGGGCTAGTAAGCTTGTGATGGCACTGACACTGTATGTGCTTTCAAAGATCAAACTATCTAACTCATCTAGTACAGTATCATAAATCAAAACCACTCAATGACAAAAGAAAGTAATGCTACTACTGCTGCTATGGGTACTTGCAATGTAAGACTATAACAATAACTATTAAGAAATTAATTCTAAGAATTAGCTTGGTATTGATAACTTATCCTATCATCCGGAGTATCACAAGTCAATTGAACTAAAACAACCTAAGGATCTAATTGATCTTGCATTCATGAAATAACTGCTACAATAATAATAACATGCAAGAAATAAAGTGAAGGACAGTTATCCTAAGTGGACCTTGCTTAGGTGATTGTCTCACTGCTTTTAACTCAAATCTAGTTCTCTAGATTAACACAATCATATTGATTCTAACTCATTCATTACACAGTCTTCTCAAATCACATAAAATCTTGTTGAACTGTATTATTCACAAACTCATAATCCAAATAACAACATTGTCTGCATAAATCTAGAAAAGATTCAGATAGCTATATCTGCGATAAAACAATCTATTCAACTTGAAACTTAACTAACAACTTAACTACCTCGACCACCGAGCCATACATATAGGCACGGGGGAGTTTATTAAAATAGGTCTCTTAACTAAAATCATAAAACACCACTCTATACAAACCAGAGTGTGATGAATGCTAACAACAATAACCTAAAAAGAAGGAAGGAAGAGTCCTAATAAATTGGAACCCTTTGTTGAAACAGGGGAACATGGACTGGATGAATAAGTCACGTTGGTATTCTAGTTGCAACAGAATCCTTCAAGCTTTCAATCATCTTTATTGATTACCATCACAATGAGTGATTATCTCCATCAAGTGGCTTCATGCCGTGGTTGCTGTACTTAGTTGAGTATGGAACCTTCCCTGCTCTGCTGCTTGGAAATGTTGTGGCTACAGGCTACACCTTACAGTTGTTGTGGGTTACAATCCTTCTTCTTTAGCTGCAGGAGTTCGTCCATAAACATGTACAAAATACTAACAACCATATTCAACACAAACATTCTCTACAATCCATACATTCCCACACATAACATACAATTTTCATCATATTATAATCATATTTCCACATACTTAATAACCAGGTTCAAGTCTGCATAATGATCATAAGGGATAACATAATATAGAAATATGTTTAAAATAATGTCTAAGAATGTCTTTCAACTTGTATAAAACTATAAGAAAATAGGCTAATAACTAGGCTCATCACACCCCCAACTATCCATTTGCTTGTCCCCAAGCAAATCAACTAAGGTTGTAGGTTATAATGCAAGGTGATCTCCCTAAAATTTGCAACAGTACCCACTCCTTTGATCTACTCTAAATAAAAGTCATTATTATATGTCAACTTGTTCATTCTAGCAACCTCTACTTTCTCACACTCTGCACTCTTCTTCCCAGTCCAATGTGGCACCAAATATAGAAGTAGTAGGGCTAGAAAGTAAGTGGTATCATGTTCAGTCCTTATCCCTTGGTAATGTCCATGTATTTTTGTACCCTTTCAAACATAGCCATGAAGTTATGAACAGAGTGGGGTTCTTTCTTTTGCAATTCAGGAGTCAAACTGTTCCATTTGTCTTGTATGTACTGATGAGAGTGATGAATGAGCCCAACTGTTAAATGCTGAATCCTATCATAATCTTGTAGTCTTAAATTCATGATCTTCCTTCCCACACCTTTGTGTTCCAAGAGTTGTCTCCATTCTGCAATGATTGATTTAGGGATTTCAGATTCTCTTCTTATTGGGAGGGCAACTAATTTTTCTCTCTCTGTGTAAGCTTGCATGATTTCCCCTCTCAATTTCTCATTCCTGAAGTAGGAAGCTAGTGCTCTCACTTGTAAATCCCCCACATAAATCAATGGGTTCCATTCAGCATCCTCAGATACAACATAATTATGTAAGTAATACTCACATAGTTGGTCTTGCTCTTCAGGTGTCGCGATAGAAAAAACTTTTAGGAAGGTCATTTTCCCACTCATTGCAATTGGTTTGTTACTGATCAATTTACTAAACTGGTAACTCAAAAATTTCTCCTACAGAAACAAGGCATAAGTCCTAGCTGGGGGTCTACATCTAACAATTTGAGTAGCTTTGTCTGCTATCTCCTCCATTCCGACTGCTAGCCTTCTTAATTCAATATCTTTCCTTTCTAATGTCTAAGTGTGTTCTGCAATCATGGCTTCTTTTTCTCTCTTCCATTCTTCTTTTTGTTTAGAGAAATCTTGAGTAACTTTCCATACCTAATATCCTAGGGACACAACTGTATGACAAGTTGGAGTTTTTACAATAGGGAGTCTTTTCTCTTCAGCCACTAATTCCTTAATTCCTGCAATAACTATGGCTAGCTCTGCAAGGATATCTAGTTTTGACCCCTGATCATAAGTGTTAACTATTTCTTCCAACTCCTGTATCTTAGCTTCTCTCTCTTTGTCCCTCTGCTCATAAGTTTTGACTAGTTCTTCTAGCTGCTTCATTCTCTCAAATGCTTCCTGCAATTCTCTTCTAACATTCCTTTCCTCAATCAATAATTCCTCATGCCTTAAAGTCATTTCATCACCACCCCCTATGGACTCATAACCCTCATTATCAGGGTTGTGTAGGGTTTTCTTCCTAGTTTTCTTAGCAACAAAAATATCATCTGATTCAGATTCAGAGGTAGTAGACACATACCATTTCCTTTTGATGGGAACTTGTACATTCTCAGTCACATTGGCCTCTTGTTCATGGTCAGTTTCTACTACTACAACATCCTCTTTCTCTTCTCTAGGCTTCTCAAAAACACCCCTTGTAAACACCCAAAAATGTCCATCTCTTGCAACACCTTGTCACAACATTACATCATCTAAACATCTTGTAGCATGTTTTGCCCTAGGTACCCATGTCATCACCTAATTAATTAAATAAAGCTTATTTATTTGACTAATTTCATTTATCCCCTTTCTATCCCACAATCCCTTTTATAATTAAATAAATTTTTATTTATTTAATTATTCATGTCCATTTATCCATTTTTCCTATAATTAAATAAATTTTTATTTATTTAATTATCCTTTTCCATCTTCATCTATAATTAAATAATAATTTTACAATATTTAATTATCTTTCCACATCATCCCTATCCTTTATTAGATAATGCTTTATCATTCTTTAATAAATTTATCATTTCATTATCTTTCCACATCATCTCCCAACTAATTTATTTGAATTATTCCCTCACAACTCTTCACATGCATAGATAATTTAAATAAAACATTATTTAAATTAGATTTATCCTACACATGTCACAACCCCTCACTTAAGGGAAAAATCCCCCTTTCTTATCTCAATAAAACAAATAAATTGGGCAAGTTTATCTGATTTTACACCTCATCATGTCCTCAATTTGAAAATTCCCTCTTATCTTGTAGAGGAGGGAAACCCTAGTCAGTCTTCCCTATAAATCAACCCTCTCACAAGCCATTTGATCATCCATCTTCTTCTAGTATCCTCACTCTACCAAAATCATTCCTCGAATCTTCTTATCTATCTCCATCTATCTATTTTCTTCTATCATCTTTCATCTCAGCGTTATGCTACGAAAATGAGCAATCAACATCAACATATCAAATCATTCAATCAATCAACGATCTTGCATGCATCTATCATTCAAGATATCTGAGGTATTGAAAATTTGGATCAATGTAATTGCATTTGTGTTGTTTTATCTTTTTCATTTTGTCCAAATTTTTCATATACACCCCTCATAACACCTTTCTTCTTTAGGTGGTGTGAACGCCTTAATGGTGTGGGTTTCTCTTTTGGCCTTTTTGTAGGCTCAGAAGAAGAATCACCCTTCTTCTTCTTGGTTCTTGGTGTTTTGGTGTTGGGTGCTTTACTAGAGGATGGGGTTTCATTTACCTCTTCCACTAGGGTTTGATTTACCTTTTCCATTACAGGTTGGTCAGATGCTACATGTGGTGAAATTGACACATCTTGCTCCCCTATTTCTTCCACGCTGTGGGTAGGTGAAGCAACAGGTGTAATAGGGATTTTCCTCAAAGATGTTGCAGGTGACTCTACATTCCCTGAGACTGCTGGCTCATTAAGAATGTCATTAATGTTTTTTGCATTTCAAAATTCTTTTCCATGGCACTTGTGGATACCAAACCCTAAGGCTTCTCTTTACCAACAGAGTGACCAAACAATCATTTGACAATGTTGACTTATTTGAAATCCTCTGGTATTCATATCCCATTCTCTTCAAGAAATTATACAGGAAATTTGGCACATTGACTACTCTATTATGGCGAAGATGACTCAACAATTTAAAATGCACAATATATAACATGGACTGCCTACCATCACAAGTAAGGTACTTAATAATATGAATAGCACAAGAAGCCCATAACTATGGAAGTGATATTCTTTTATTACCTTGTGACATTGATTCTAGATGCTCGCCTACCTCACTGAATTCATCTCTTGTAGCTATTGCATCTGCCTTGACAGGGAATTCTTCTTTGTTCCTCAGTAAACCAGATACCTTGGCAATTACAATTTTCGAAGCATCCAAGTTATCAAACCTTTCATAGTGGCCTCATCATGGGAGAGTGAGGCTGCAAATTGCCTTGTCATACCTTCATTGTATTCCATGAGTTTCAAAAAATAGTCAATCCATCCTGCTTGTGTAAAGATTGGCAAGGTTAACTGGTCTCCTGATACCACATCATGCATTGTAGGTTCCCATCTAATAAGGTCTCCTCCCATGTTACCAAATTAAACTTCAAATTCAAATTCTTCAGAACCCTTCTACTAACCCTCTGTTATATCTACTTGCACTTTCAATTTCAATAACCCTATGTACATTCCTTTGCTATATTATACATGTATGCATCAACTCAAACCAGCCTAAACTAACTCAAGATTGTAGGAAATTAACAGACAAAAGGTCATAGACATAAGAAGGCAATGGAAGAAAAGGTTGTATTGTCTGTGTTTTGTAACTGATGGTGGTGAATAATCTTTGTTTTTAGCATAATACACTATCCCTTCCCCCAACTAAAATCTTGAAGTGACCTCAGTTCAAGGCTTTGTATGACGAAGAGAAGGATTATAGTATATGGATGTAAGATTAATAATGAGAATTTTATATTATTAAATGTGAGCACATATAGAAGCATTGAAATATCTGTGTTAAATAATGGAAAGTTAATATTTGCACCTGTTGTAATGAAGTCAACTGGACTTGCGCAAGCGGAGCGTTGGAAAATGTGTCTACAACATAAGTTAGATTGGATGGGAGTCATTATTATGAGGAATGGTGGAAATGACATACTTACATGTGCGAACCAGCTGATGAAGCTTGCGTGCAGTGAGATGATGAATGACAGCTACATGCGCTTGAAAATTGGAGTGAATGGCACAAAATTTGAATGAGCTTCAATGGATAGTTGTTGCATGTGAGCTGACGGATACACTAGTAGAATTTTGGTAAATAAATGACTAAGTGACTAAAACTTTTAGTCACAACAACTAAAAATGACTAAATTCTACTAATTTTTTGTAACTCAGCTATAAATGAGTAAATAAATGACTAATTTAGTTGTTGACTAAAAAATTATTTAGTCACAAAAATAAAATGACTAAATAGTTAGTCACCCAAATACAAATTAGTCAAAATTTTAAAAAGAACTTTTCAGGAAATTATTGGTGGGATGTATTGCCGTGATTCACTATTCATGTTCATTCCAACATGTATCGCTATTTGTATTGCCATCATACCTTGTTCTACATCGCCATCATACCCTATTTTGCATCGCCTTCTGTTTGCACTCAAATCTCCAACTCCTTACTGAATATCACCATCACCATCACACTCTTCACTTGCAAACACTCTAACATGCTCTTCACGCACTCAACTAAAAATATCTCTGACCCTTTAGAGCTACTTGTGGTGGACTTGCCAAAAAATAAAAGGTCAGGAATGTGGAGATGAAAGTACTTTCCCAGAGCTACTTTGCACTGAGGCGTTTTGAGTTCTAGCAACTACTTGTATGGGTAATAAAGAGGAGAGGACTTGGAGACTTCTGAAAAGGTAGGCAAGGAATTCAGAGTTTGTTGCAATGAATTTGAAGTCGGCGAGGCCCTATGCAGTGAAGTCAGATTTGGGGACACCATCTGCAATGAATTCAGAGGTAATTCGAAAGCCTCATTACATTTATAAACACAAAATCTATAGCTTTATGATTGGCAACTTATGGTAGTTACAATCTACTACTCTTAATAATGTTCTTTTACAATCTTGCCACTGTTCTGCTTCATAATGTGTTCTAGCTAAATATAATAAAATTTGGGTGTCAGTGCCAAAATAGAATTTTCTCAAACAATTTTGATACATGTTCACTGCAAGCGCAAACTATCCTTGTGTAAAGCAAACATGGGCTAGATTTACCCACACATCAGGCATTTGAACAAAGATGTTTCCTGCTACAACTTCTTGTACCTGTGTAAAAATTTCCTTTGCAATATCAAATTGACCCCTTTCAGCTAGCACAATGCAAGTTGCCCCATTTGCAGCATAAACATTTCCTAGTGTTTTTGCCAACACTTTACAATACAGTTCTCTAGCCTTCTCAAGATGTTGTGCCTCCACCTTTGGATCCCTCCTCTCATTGCGAAAAGCTGCAAAATAATTCCAATTTCCAAGTGAAATGTCAAGATAAGAATTTTTTGCATCTGATTCACTTTGTGCAGCTTTAATTGTTTCTTTTGCTTTAAGCCAGTCGTCTGTTTTCAGTTCCATTTTGCTAAGCATAGATAAAGCATTTGATGAGTTTTTATCCACCTTAAGTTCATTCCCAATCGATTCTAAGCTTAGTTGGATCTCATTCCGAGCCTGAGCCATGGCTGCAAGACGTAGATATGCATCCACATAATCAAGAAACTTGAACAATATTAGCTTGTATAAAAGATTTTCTTTTTCAATATCATGTAGCTATTCAAACAACCTAGCAAGATTAAATAATGTTGTGACTTTATCCCATGGTAGCTCAAGTGAAACACCACCTTCTTCTAGTCGATGGAAGAATTCCATATCCTTAAAGTGCACAGGAAAAACTGTAGAATTGGCACTGGGCTTTTATTTATGAATTCAACCCAAGTGCCATTTCCTAATGCCTCCATAAAAGTTTGTTGAGCCAACTCTAGTTCATCACACTCAAAATGAAGAACCCCAATGTTGTTTAACATTTGAATGGATACTTCTTCTCTGCTCTTCTTCAGAAGGGACTTTGTTGTCTTAAGAGAATCTAAGGCTGCACTGGGGTCTGATGATATTAATAACTCACCCATCTTGATAAATGGATGGGCATCATTTGGATCTATGCGAGTTATCTTTCTTAAAATTTTCAAAGCCTTCTCTACCTGCCCTTGCTGAGCATATATATGGCCTACAACTTTTAAGCTGTCACAGTTCTCAGGGTGGACCTTCAGAACCTTTTTAAAATTTGAGACAAAACTCTTAAGATCTCCCAGCTTCAATTGAACCTGTCTACAAAATCCTGTGGCCTCTAGCTTTCCTTGACTGATGCCATGTAGTAGCGGCCAGTGGTGTCATAATCACCTTTACTATGATAAGATCATGCAAGATTATAATATGAATGAGATTTCATGAGACGGTGGTGAGTTGAAACAAGAGCTATCTCAGTCAACTATTCCACAAGAAAATGTTGCCTTGTGAAGAAAAAATGGTTTGCTAATGATTCAATGCCATTGCACAGTACGGGTATAATTCAAAGGCTCTACACATCTTTTCCATTCCTTCATGAACACTACCTTTTCCACTAACTATGAGAATCCTACAAGTAAAAAATGCACAAAACTGACCACAATAGGGTATTCCTCATTTTCACTTTTTTCTTTTGTTCCACTGCATCCATCTATCTTGCACTAGTTTCAGTATAGCCTGCATCCCAAGAAGAAACACCATAACTCCCAACTGCCATTTGTATGTGAAAACTTTGTCACTAGAAGTTTGACACTATTTTCATGAGAAGTTCTTGAAGAGAAATAATTGTGCCCGGGCTAGGTATTTACTGTCGCTGAAGTAAATCCCCCACTCGGTGCATGACCTTGGTCATAGTGTGTTCATTCAAAACAATTGCCATTGTTATGACTGGGAGTTTTCTCTTATCTCTGTGACTTCTTACTGAAGAATTGATTCTCACCCTTCTTATTCATAAATTTTGCTTATCCTTACAAATATTGTACATATAACCATTAAGCACATTCAGAATACCTACACTACTTCACATCCATATACAAGACTCATATGAATCATCATAGTGACTGTTATATAAGCTTCACAAGCTACACACCATACAACTCATACAAACTTATAACAACGTTTCTCAAGCGAGTACATGAGAATGCATCACCAAAAGTAAGCACATGCATTGAATATATTGTAAGCTTTTCTGAGTTGGTTTTGACAAGAGATATGACCTTTTCATGTGTTACTTAGATCACATACAGTCTAGATTTGAATGTTTATGCATGCCATGACTCTTGATTTTTAGTACACATGGCACATTTGATAAGCTCAGCCACTATGATTTAAGTTGTTGTAAATGTTCTCGATTGATTCCTTTATTACCTATGTAGTCCTAATGAAATCTAACTAATGCTTACTTCTATTTACCTCAAGCCACCTGCCAACAAAAGGATGAAACCAAATTTTAAGGATATTTCTAAAGTGCCTTAAGATCTAGGCTCAAGCAATCTGAATTATCTCTGTGTTAAAATCAATTATAAAAAATTTGAGAATTTGGAATTAAAATCTAAGGTGTTGGGTTCATACAAAGTATAGCTTGTCATGTCAGCCTATTGACATAGGGTTCATGTCATATGGGAGCTCAAAAGGAAGCGACATCATCATTATGGTCATCACTAGTTAAACCAGCAAAGAGAGCCAGACATTATGTTTATTGCAGGCCAAAATTGGGTTTAAATCTATGAAAATCCATGTCTTACTTGACATGAAAATTCTATGTTTAAACCTTTAGCAGGCCCAAAAAGACTGATTGCTAATTTTGTTCATGTCAAGGAACACATGGAATCAAGTGATTTATATATGGTGAAGCAATGTCAAGCAATCTAAACTTGTGTAATTTGGTAGACTTGAATAGATCTGAGCTGAAACTGTACATTTTGATTTTTAGGTTGTAAAGAAGACAGTTCAAAGAATGCTATCTGTAGCTTCAATGTTGTGAGATCAACACAGTAAATTCTGAGATGCAATTTTGCATCATAGACACTAGATGTTTATCTTTTATGTCTTTTTCAATTTAGTATATATAGTATTCCAAAGACAGTGCAAGGAAATGGTATAACTGTGCCATTTAATTTATAGTCGCTCATGCTGAATGAAAGGATACAGAGCTTGCCAAAGCTACGTGCTACCTTGGTAAAGGCTGAGGAACATCTTCATAGGCTCCCTAAGGATACACCATATACAGAGTTTGAGCACAAGTTAGATCAATAGTATTTATTTTTTGTACACAGTATTGTTGTGTGAGAAGAACTGATATTAGAGTTTGTTTGAGGATGTACACAATATTGTTGTGTGAGAAGAACTGATTGAGCCTTTGTGACTGTCCTCAACACTATCTTCTTTAGGATGAAACTGCCCTCTCAATCTGTTGGTGCTCAAATCAACAAATTACAAAACCCTAAAGATATGCCAAGTCTTATGATAAGGTTTTATATGTGAATTTGGCCAACTAATAGAATTAATCAAATTGATTAAAATTCTTTGCACTTTAGGCTCTGTTTGGCCTAGGTGGGTGTACCTTATATTCACCAAATAATTATTAGGCTTCAAATATGTTGGTGACTTTAGAACAGATTAAGAAATTTATATAATTTTGTCAATTAAATCATCCACTTCACTTAATCCAATCTGGCATATGATTTGGATTAATTTCTTTTATAAATATTTAAATCTTATTCCTAAAATAGAAAATTAAAATTGGATTTTTGAAACTATATACAAGGAAATAATTTTCACAAGAGAACAATTGGTGCCTGTTCTTGGGTTATGGAGTCTTTATTCAAAAAGATTTGTGCTTTCCTTTTAGCCACAACTCAATTTATTTGGCAATTCAAGGTCTATGACTTGCATAGACATGCAAATATGTAAATTACCGGATTCTTCTTTAATGATCCAATTAATCTTCCCAAGTTATTGTGATTCACCTATAGGATTTTAATCCTTTCTCGATGGAGCCCAATAAACAAACCACACGAGAAACAACAAATGTGTCCTGGCAAATAAAAAATATACTTGATATATTGATTTGAATAACAAAGGAAAACTATGTTGGAGACAACCAGATAAATGGTTAACAACTGAAATCAACAAACAAATGAGAACTAAAAGTTTAGCACCAGAGAAAAGCAGCTTTTCTATTGATTAGCTTTAAAGAATAGGTTATGCAATGTCTCTTTCAAAAATCAAAATTCCCAGAGAAAGCCCATAAGGTCTTGGATTCCCTTTTATAGATTCAAGGGAAGCAACAAGCTTTAGACCTCTCACATTCAAAATAGCTCTATATTCCCAACCCTTGACATTCATTACAATATTTTCACTTTGATAAGTCTAAATTAGACTTTCAAGCACATTTTGGAATACATTATAAAAACATGAAAAACATAAAGAGACAAAAAGGAGAGTGTCCAAGATGTGGTGGTGCTATTTGATGCCAGCATATAGTTCGTTACTCCTCTGCACCAAAACCTGTGTTGTTTATCAATCTGCAAGATACATGCTCTTCCATTGAAAAATTGAAAAATTACTAGGCCATTTGTAGTTTTTGTATACGCCTAAAAATGACAAGACTCAGTCTAAATAAATATTCTTAATATTTATTTCATTCTAATTCCTCTATCAATAAATAAATAAACAAATTTATTTATTTGATTCATATTCCTCTAAGTTAATTAAATATCAAAATATTTAATTACCTCTTCTAAAGTCAAAATTAAATAAAATCCTTTATTTAATTAAATTCTTCCAAAAACAATTAAATAATTCTTAATTATTTAATTAAATCAAATCATTCTTCCAAATTTAAATAAATCAATCAAATTTATTTAAATTCTCTCAATCTCCAAAAATAAAATATAATCAAATATTTTATTTATTCTTCCAAAATCTTCTAAATTAAATAATACCAATTATTTAATTGTTTCTTCCAATAATATCTTCTCTAAATTTAAATAAATCAAATATTTATTTAAGTTGTCTATTTCTTCTAAATTGAGTTATCTCTAAATATAATTCAATCCTTGTGCACATGCAATTGAATATTCTAAATATTTAATTGAGTTAAAATATCTTCTTGTCCTCATGCAATTTCCATTCTTCTAGTTCTATTCTCTTAACTGATTGATCTATTCTTTTAATTGATTTATCTCTTCAGTTAACTCATTCTTCTATTTTATTAACTCCTCTCATGCAAAATAGAGAAAGATACATGTCTTCTTTCTATTCGCGCACGTTCCTCAACCGTGCTCAACCGTTGACCTTCTCTCTCTCACAAGTCTATAAATTGAACCCTATTCTTCTATTTCAATCATCCAAGCCTTCAGTATTGTTACTCTGTAGGAATTACAGCGCGCCTTTGGCACCAATTCCTTCATTGCTTGCAATCAAACTCGTTACTACATACTACTATCTTTGTTGTGAAGCTCATCTTCATGGCAAAACTATCATAGTCGTTCCCATTTGAACATCTTGGAATCATAGCAAGGAAGTGCACCTTTTGAGGGCCATATTCATAGACAAGATCATTTGTGATAGATGATCAATGGAAGTTGAGAATTAAAGGAGGTTTGCTTTTGTATTGTTCATTGCTTGATTGATCTCTTTTGTTCATTATTCCATTGAGTTTTGGGTATTTTGATATTGATTATATTGATTATTCATTTGAATCCAATTTTCCCTTAATATTTTTGGCGCCCACCGTGGGGCCTAGCCTCAAATTTAACCAAAAAACTGAGTTTTTATGTTTTAGAAAGCCGTACACAGGAGGAAACAATGCATTTGACACATCCTAACATGCATCTAATATCTGTTATGGTGCATACATTCTCTGATTTGACGCATATACTATCTGTTTTGGTGCATACATCCTTTCAACCCATACAGACACTGTTACAGCGCATTTACTCTCTGATACGACACATATATCAGTTCGGCGCATATACACTATTTTCCTACACTTTTGACCTCTGTCTTGGCGCATATGTACTGTGGCACTTCTGAGCTCTATTTATGTGCATCCAAGCTCTGAAGCCACGCATCTAATCTAGGTAGTGATTTTTTAGGGTTTTCTTGAAGTTTTCACTAACACTGACGTCTTTTTGCAGGAACACTCTTGATCTGTTTTGCAGGCTAGGTACTGGTTTAGAATCATATAGTTGCACTTGTTAAACTCACACTTCGATTTCTAATAGGAAAGTAAATGGATGCTCATGCAAATCTCACATAGTTTTAACTAGGAAGGCGGTAATTGAATCATTTCTATCTTGCATATCATTGAATCATTGCTATTGCTATCTTTCATAGTTAGACACATTGCTATCTAGGTAAAATTGAACACATCATTGCTATCTGGGTAAAACTGAACCATTGCTATCTCGATTATCACTTCAAAGTTAACAACACGTGCTATCTGGGTAAAACTGAACCATTGCTATCTCGATTATCACTCCAAAGTTAACAACACGTGCTATCTGGATAAAATTGAACACATCATTACTATCTGGGTAAAACTGAACCATTGCTATCTCGATTATCACTTCAAAGTTAACAACATGTGCTATCTGGATAAAATTGAACACATCATTGCTATCTGGATAAAACTGGACCATTGCTATCTTGTTATCACTTCAAAGTTAACAAATTTCTGTGCTTGCCCAAGTAGATAGCTCATCTAGTTTTTCTCATTTTAACTAGGGGAAAAGAGCCACTGTATTCTGTGTTTTGGGAATGATACCAGGCCTATGCTCTCCCCTATCTTGGGTGACTAAAATGCTAGACATATCATTTTTGCATGTGTTTTTCCTTTAAAAGGGCCTGCTCTTGGATACCGTTCATCCAAGTAGGAACAACCCTAAGTGGTATCAGGCTAGACGCCAAGCCCTACCAATCCACTATAAATAAATTGTGTTTGGAGTGAAAGCTTCAAAAATGAGTGCAGTTGTGTTATACCGACAACCAACCTCCCCCAAAACCCTCCAAGGTGCAACCCTTGCAGGCTGGGAGACTCCATAATAGAGAGTAGTGTTGCCACATGTATAACCACTCGAATGGTTGCCTTCATTAAACACCTTTTGTTCTAGTGGCCAAAAACCCCTGTAATCCATTTGAAGCCTAGGATTGTACTTACTTTTCCTTTTAGTCCAAAAAGAGTCAAAAAATCACAAAAAATAAAAAAACCATAAAAATATGCTTTGTGTTTGTTGTGTCTTCTTGCCATAATTAGAGAAAATCAGATCAAAAAGACCTTCTTGCAACCAAAGTACCAATAACATCAGAAAATTTCCAAAAAATTGCAAAAATACTGAGAAAACCAGAGTGGCGCATTCGTCCTCTTCTGCTGCACATTTGTGCTAACCTACGGTGCATTTGTACTGACTTGCAGTGCTTTTACAACCTATTATGGCGCATTGTCCCAACTTGTTGCGCATTTACCAGTTTCTACAGTGCATCTGTTCCGGCGCATACGTGATAGTGAGCACTTCCACAGTCTTTGAGAGAAACATTTTATCATTTCTGGGTACCCATTTCAGCCTAGTTCCAAATTTTGAGATCAGATCTTACCTTGAAGTCATTTTTCCATCCATTTCACGTCAAAATCTCTCTTTTGTTGGTCATCCCATTCACCTTATATCAGGTCATCCTAGTCCAAAGTCAGAGTATCCCTATCAGATCAGCATAGGCCCCTTTTTGTATCATTTTGGATTCAAGTAACCCTAGTAGGTCACAGAACTTTGCTAGTGGTCTTGGTGCATGACTAGTCCCTACACAGTAAGATAGGTATCGAGTACCCTTACTAGTGGCTATCATCTTGTATCAGCTGTCTTACTTGGAATCATTGATCGAAAGAGTCCCTTGTCCAAATCTTGTCATAAGTGTCCTATTCTCAGCAGTCTCCATTGGCACCTTGCCAAAATATCTAGTTTCATCCCACCTCATCCCACGTCACCTTGCATAGTTCTTACTAGATCTCAATACAAAAGCAACTTGAAATGGCCGGATCATCCAACCACATCATCACCCCTCATGATAGTGATGAGGAAATCTCTCACAAAGAGTATCAAGGAACCCTCCAAGATTGGAAATTCCAACGCTTGCTAGAGAAAGTGCTCCATGATGACCCTCACAAGTATTTTTATCATCTCGCAAATATGAGAATTAAGCTCCCCGTCGATTTCGATCCAAGCAAAATCCAAGAAACTGTAGAGGATAATCGTGAAAAAGGAAAGAAAGTCATAGACCCAAGCACTCCTATGGAAGAAATGAGGAAACAAATCTAGGGTCTAACGCAACAAATGACGGATTTAAAAATAGGTACAAACACTAAAACCTACTCCTTGGAAGATATTGCATCGTACCCCTTTGATAAAAGTTTGAACATCACACCATTTCCCTATCAATAAAAGTTTGAACATGACACCATTTCCCTATCGATTTGAAATTCTTAAGTTTGACAAATACAAAGGGAAAGGGGACCCTAGAGATCACATTTGGGAATTCAACGCAACATGCATGGAAGTAGCTCACAATGAGACTTACTTAATGAGACTATTCCCTAAATCTCTAGGTAGTCAAACCATGGAGTGGTTCTCACGACTCCCACCGGGCATCAAAACTTTTGATGAGTTAGTCAACAAATTCATCACGCACTTCTACAATATTGAGCATGAAGTCTCCATGCTTGATTTATGTAATACCAAGCAAAAGAGTGTCGAATCATTCACCTCCTTCCTACAAAGGTGGAGATAACTAGCAAGCAAATGCTCATATGATGTACTAGAGAAGCAACTAATGGAGATGTTTGTCCATAACCTCAACTCTGATCTTAGCTATCAAATACAAATCTAATGCCCTACTTCATTCTCGAAGGTCATTGAAATGGGATTGTTCATCGAGAAAGCTATGATCGCTAAGGGGCAAATCAAGTTATACAAAGACACAACTACCTCCAACTACACAACTGACAAATCAAAGTTTTGGACTAAGAATAAAAATGTCATCAACGATGGAGTAGTTGATGCCAAGGTGGCGGCTCCCAAACAACAATCGATATTCACTCTCAAAGGAGAGGCAAGCAATGTTGCACCCAACAAAACATTCTCTCGGGAGCCAAGACCATGGTTCAACTCAAATCCAAGGTGAAAGTTCACACTGTTGAGTGAGTCCCAAGAATCCACATTAAGGAAGCTATTGGCCAACAATGAAATCTCTCTACCGCCAACAAGTAATTCTGAGCCTCAAATTAAACCTCACTATTGGAAAGACACCGACTATTGCAAGTATCATAGAGGAAGAGGACATACAACCAACAATTGTATCTGTCTCAAACATGTTATTCAAGACGTGCTCGATCAAAATCAAGGAGGAACTCAACAACATACTTCTAATGAGACACATGTGGCTTACAAAGATCCGCTTCTCAATCATGACAGACCATACAACAACAATGGCAACAACAACAACCACAGCGGCAACAACAACAACCGCAACAGGCAAAATTATAATAATGGGAATAGTAATGCCAATTATGCAAGTGTGCCATTCGACTATACCATCAATTGCATATCAGAGCATGTCCCACAAATCAATGTGGTCACGCCCAACCAACAATCAGAGCCTAACTAAACTGATTGCAGTATCATTACCCGTAGTGGTAAAGTCACGTTGAATACCATTCCTCCAAGGTCTTCACCTTCTTAGTCCAATCCCCATTAGTATAGTGTCATAGACCAACTACGGAAGACTCCTATCCACATTTCTATCTTAGATTTGTTGCGTCTATCTCCTTCCCATAAGGAGATTCTTGATAAAGCCTTAGTGGAAACTACTGTACCCACTAAATTGGCCCAAGAGAAGTTTCAGGCCATGGTAGGTAATTTGACCTCCTCAAGTACCATATCATTTACCAAACAAGATGACCTCTCAGTGTCTCAACCTCATAACACCCCTTTGCATATTGTCGCCTTCATCCACAAGCACCGCATCAAGAGGGTTCTCATTGATGGGGGAGCCAGTTTAAATATTTGCATGCTTAAGCTAGTCCTTACATTGGGGTTCTCTAAAAATGCAGTTGATCCAAGGAAGAAGATAACTATCAAAGCCTATGATGAGGAGAGAACTACCAAAGGAACAGTGGTCTTACCCATACAAGTGGGACCAGTGATAAAAGACGTTGTATGCCAAGTCCTAGATAGGGAGCTTGCCTATAATATTCTCCTAGGTAGACCATGGATTCATGCCATGAAAGTCATGCCTTCTACCTATCATCAATGTATAAAATTCCCTCATAATGGTAAGCAAGTCACCATCCAAGGTGACCCTAACCCCTTTTAGCATTGCAACTCTGTCCTTTCAAAACCTGATTGCATTATACCCAATAATAGAGCATCTACATCCCCTACCCCACAGCATGATTCTACCTCTGAAGCTTCCTCATCAAAACCCAAAGAGCAAAAGATTACCATCAAAGAAATAGGAGTAGGGGAATACTCCACTGAGCATAGCCTCAATCGAGCCAAAATGCCTTTATCTCCTAGATCCTTTGGGCAACCTAAGCATTTTCTAAAGCCATCTACTCCTCCTACACCTCCCATAGCTCCCTTTGTAAAATGGGGGACCTTATCAGATGAAATAAAGGAAAGAGATATCCTACAATGGCTTTACACAGAAGAAGAAGAGAACATACAACAAGAACCACCTAGGCTCCCAATAGAACTCTATGGGCGAGGTGAATCTATCCTACATAGAATGGGTTATGAAGGACAAGGCCCCATCGGCCTAAGAAAAGAAGGAATTATAGAACCCATTCAACCTTCTTCGTCCTCATTGGCTAGAAATACAAAAGGACTAGGATATAAAGGGCAAAGCTAAAGCAAATGCTTGTCTTATGGAAATGATCCATACCCTTCAAGTGGACAGTGACATAGATTCCAATGAGTATGAGTGGGATGAGCTAACAGAGCATTCCTATGATGACAAAGAGGTCGATACCATTCAAACTTATAGCCCCTACCGTGAGGGACAGATGCTACTGCATAGTCCAATAGAGTGTGATTTGCCTATCCCTGAGAATACAACTTTCGAAGAGGGTTCGAGTTCTATCACAATAAATAATTTGGAAGAAAGTACCATCCCGAACACTCCCCCTACCAATACCCCTAGCATATCCATTCAAACTATCAATGAATTAGATCTATCCTCCGACTCCCTCTCCCTTATGCATCTTGAGCTTATTGACTAGGATCTACGAGGAACCCCACAACTAGATATGTTCCAAAATGATGATGCCTATATTGACTACATGGAACATAGGGACCACCTACCCAAAGGAGATCATAAAGTTGGCTTCGCCATTGAACTTAATACCGTGGGTTATTTCGGAGAGGGTGCCAAGCCTTCCAGTTGCAAAAATATCAAAATAAAAATTAGATTTGACAGTGAAAATTGCTATGCGGTAGTGTCAGATCCCAAAACAATAAAAATAAAGGATGCATCCGAAGGTGAAAACCCAACTATGGCACCTGACAATGGAAGGCTTGACACTCTCCCCAATGACACGCACCAAGAGAAGTCTCAAATTGTTGTGGAACCCATAGAGCCTGTTAACATTGGAACAAAGGAACAACCTAAGATCATTCACTTTGCTAAGTCTCTAACCCCACCAGAGAAGACTACGTTTGTACCATTCTTCAAGAGAAAGAAAATCAATTTTGCTTGGTCACAAGCAGATATGCTGGGGTTAGATTTAGTTTTGCTTCTACATCACCTTCCATTAGATCCATGAGTGAAGCCAATGAAACAGAATCTTAGAAAGATGCATCCACACATTGCACTGCTTGTAAAAGAACTCAAGAAACTACTGGATGTAGGGTTCATCAGAGCTATAGACTATCCAGAATGGGTCTCCAACATAGTACCAGTGTCCAAACTTGATGGCCGAGTTAAACTATGCATTGATTTTAGAGATCTAAACAAAGCTTTCCGCAAGGATGATTTTCCATTGCCAAATATAGATATCATAGTTGACTTAACAATAGGGCATACCATGTTATCTCTCATGGATGGCTTCTCAGGATATAATCAGATCAGGATAGCACCAGAAGACCAACATAAGATAGCTTTTACTTGTCCATGGGGCACTTTCTGCTAGAATGTCATACCATTTGGGCTAAAGAATGCAGGAGCCACATATCAACGTGCTATGACCACTATATTTCATGATATGATGCACGTCACCATGGAGGATTATGTAGATGATATCCTAGCAAAATCACTTACAAGAGAATCACACCTGGATGTGTTAGAAAAAGTCTTTCAGAGATTAGTGCAATTCAAAGTCATCTTGAACCCAAAGAAATGTGTGTTTGGAGTCACCTCAGGCAAGCTCCTAGGTTTTATTGTATCGGCAAATGGAATAGAGGTGGACCCCGCCAAAGTCAAGGCTATTATGGACATGCCACCACCCAAGAATCTTACTCAACTAAGATCTCTACAAGGCAAGCTACAAGCAATCCGTAGATTCATATCACAACTAGCAAACAAGTGTCAACCATTCATTCATCTCCTACATAAGAACATTCCATTCAGATGGGATGAGAAATGTGAAGAGGCATTCGACAAACTGAAAGAGTATCTTATGAATCCACCTATTCTCATGCCTCCTATCCAAGGGAAACCATTGTTACTATACATATCTGCTACACCAACAACTCTTGGGGCTCTTCTAGCACAACAAGATTATGAAAATAAAGAAAGAGTTGTCTACTACATCAGTCACACATTGGTGGGCTATGAATTGCAATACTCTTAGATAGAAAGATCATGTCTTACGGTAGTTTTTTCTTCCCAAAAACTCTGACATTATATGTTAGCACATCCAGTCAAACTTATTGCAAAGATAGATCCACTGAAGTACCTACTAAGCAAAGCAACTCTAACAGGTCACCTAGCCAAATGGGTAATGCTCCTAAGTGAATACAATATTGAGTATGTAGATAGAAAGGCTATCAAGGGGCAAGTCATTGCTGATCAGTTAGCGGATGCACCAGTACAGGACACCACACCAATGCAATTTGAGTTTCCAAATGAATCCTTATTCAATATATCAACACATTCCTTGACACTTTACTTTGATGGGTCCTACACAAACCATGGATCGGGGGCAGGAATCTTGTTTGTAACTCCTCGTGGTGACACCATACCGAAGTCTTATCGTTTGTTATTTCCATGCATGAATAACATAGCAGAATATGAAGCCATGGTCATTGGTCTCAAGATGGTAACAGAGTGGAAAATCAAAGAGCTACATGTCTATGGTGATTCTCAACTAGTGATCAATAATGTCAATGACAATTACCAAACCAAAGATGAGAAGCTTATCCCATACAAGCGGATGGTCGAGGACTTTAAGGAGTACTTTGTGATCATCTCTTTTGAACAAATACCTCGCATTGAGAACAAAGTAACAGATGCCATGGCAACCATTGCCTCTCTTCTCGAGATCCCAGAGAATGAGTCATAGTATGAGTTCTTAGTGGAATCAATTCAGCAACCAACTTGTGATCTTCCTGAAACCCATTCCATATGCCTATTAGTTGGATCTAATTCACCTTGGTATGGTAAGGTTTACACCTACCTCAAGGACAACACCCTCCCACTTGACTTATCTTCAAATCAATGACGAACCTTTATACGTCAAACCTCTTGATATACCATTATTGCCGACACCCTATACCAACGTGGTCTAGATGGTACCTTACTCCATTGTTTAGAACGAGAAGAATCTCAAACCACTTTGCAAGACATACGTGAAGGGATTTGCGAAACACACTCTAGCGGTCCTTCCTTAGCTAAGAAACTCATGTTTGGGTTATTACTGGCCAAACATAGAGACAGATTCATATCACTTTGTAAAGAAGTGCAAGCAATGCCAGATACACTGGAACCTAATACATGCACCAGCTCAAGAGTTGGGACCTTTAACGACACCTTGGCCCTTTTGTCAATGGGGACTCAACCTTGTGGGCAAAATCCATCCACCCTCATCCAACGGCCACAACTTCATAATCACCGCCACTAAGTACATTACCAAGTGGATTGAAGTCGTCCCCCTCACCACCATCACAAGTAAACAAATCTCCTCATTCATCCTAAATTACCTCATCTGTAGATATGGAATTCCCTCATCCATTATCACGGATAACGGAAGACCCTTAAAAAACTAGGATGTCCAAGAACTCTGTGATCGATTCAAAATCCAACACCATTTCTCCACACCCTATTACCCCCAAGGCAAGGGTCAAGCTGAAGCATCCAACAAAACCATCTTGAAACTCCTCAAGAAGATAGTCAACGATGCTGGCCATGATTGGCACATCTAACTCAATCTTGCTTTGTGGGCGTATAGAACCAGTATACGCACTCCCACAGGTGCTATCCCTTACGCCCTTGTCTATGGCTCATAAGCTATCCTCCCCATAGAATTCGAGTTACCACCTCTCAGGGTGTCGTTAAAAGGTCTCATATCAGATGAAGAATACAGAGTTTCTAGATTGCAAGAACTAGAGTTGCTAGAGGAAAGGAGACCAAAAGCCTTTGATCATCTCAAAGCATATCAACAAATGATGTCACAAAGTTATAACCATAGAGTTCACCCAAGAGTCTTCAAGGTTGGAGATCTAGTACTTAAAGAGAACCCCCGCAATCAACAGGATAGGGAAAAGAAAGGCAAGTTCAAACCCAACTGGCTTGGGCCTTATGTGATCATAGCTGCTTATGGATTGGGGGCATATCAGTTAGAAACATCAGAGGGTGAGCTGCTCGATGACCCAATCAACAGCATGCATCTTCACTGGTTCTATACCTAGGAGAACCCCAATGTAAGGGGGCATAAAATACAAAAAAATCATCCTTTGGTGAAAACCTGGTAAACAGGCACCTTGGATAGGTATCATGATGAAAACCTGGCAAACAGGCATCATGCATACTTTCTAGCTTTCGTGCAAATAAAAGCAAGTGGTGAAAACCTGGTAAATAGGCATTACTTGTGATAAACTGCTTCCTCCATCTTTGGGAAACCAATCACCTTGTGTCCATTCTTCCTTCACTCGTGTCCCATTCGCTCCATATCTATTCCATAATAAAAATACCTAATGGTAACCTATCATGGCTTGATACTCTATCTCTTTGTTGCCTTGTCAACCAAGGTTTTATCCTATATCCTATCCATAGTATCAGCCTAGCATAGTGTCTCTCGTTAGTATCCATGGTCCAAGTCCCCGAACTATGTTGCCTCTGTGTCATCACATAGGCAAGGCCATATTTCTATGCACCCTCGAGGCTCCACCTTTCCATTCGTCCCACTTCTTGCCGTCTATCCTCTAGTCCATCCATGGTCCATTAGGGTTTACCCCAAACTACGTTGCCTCTACGTTGTCACGTAGGCAAGGCCATTTAGCAATGAGCCCATGAGGCACTAGGTCAGTCCCTTAGACTCCGTCTCACCAATAAAGATTGTGGAATCTTCTCACCAGACTAGCAAGCACAAGCAAATCCCGCTTTTCAAGCAAAAATCTTAACGCAAGGCATTAACCTATCCAAAGCAAAGCAAACAAACACCTAAGGCACTTTAAAGGATTTTACCTAAATTATGGCAAGAAACAAACACATCTAAATGCAAAAATGTTTTGTGGATTGGAAACATGGTTAACATATAGAGTCTTGATTTTTGCTATCATGTATTTCTATGCTCTCGAGAATGCCAAAAGCTAGAGATGCTATGATGGGAGCATGATTATTTTTCTTTGTTTGTTGTTTGTGGATTAAACTTTAGTAATGTGATGCCTTGTCTAAGGACATGATTAGCAAAAGATCATTGAGGACATCAAAGGTCTAAACATGAACGGGGGCAATCCTTGTCTGTTGATACGCAATAAATACTCAGGTCATCTCGGTTCAATTATACCTAGATGCTTGTATTAACTTGTTAAATCAAAATCTATGTAAGCAGTACTTAGGTCATCTTGGTTCAATTATACCTAGATGCTTGTATTAACTTACAACATTCAGAAAAAGTACCAAAAAATAATAATAAAAAATCGCCTAACGATGAAATAAGCACTTCAAAATACTTGTACCATCAAGATGTCAAAAGCAAAACATCCATCATACATCCATTATACATCCATACATCTGTATCCCATGCAATAAAAGATCCAAACAATACAAAGTAACAATACAAAGTGAAGCTTGTGAGTCTCTCTATCGAGTCATTCTTTCAAATCAATCTTCTATCTACCATTATGTCATTTATGTGTTGATAGAGTACATTTGGACATCACAAAAACATAGCAAATAGTTGCATATCATATCACATGAGATAGTCATTTACATGATTAAATCAGTTGCATACTAGTAAGTGCATTAGGTCATCCATATACAGTCATCACATAGTGTTAACAGAAAAAAATCAAAAACATAGATAGGTGCATCACATAAATTGCATAATCATATAGATACCATTCGTATTTACAGATTAGAGGCATATCAAGTAAAACATCTAAGTCTACATTAGGTCATATAGCATCACATAGCATCATATAAAAATCTGCATTAGATAACATCGCATAGCATCAAGTAAACATCTAAAGTCTGCATTAGATAACATATGCATCACATCATACAATAGAAATGCATCATAACTTATAAATATAGAGAGCATCAAATAAACTGCATCATCATATAAATATCATAAATATGTCCAAATGGAAAAAATCAAGTGGTCCATCTCTAAGTCAATGTCATATACAATAAATACATCTCAAGGATGGTGATACATGTCTCAAAATACAAAAGTGGTACATAAGTATATCCGGCTATCTGAGCCATCAAAAGGTGTGCATAGGATCCAAAATCTGCACAGGTATCTTCTATCCCTACTGTTGTGAGCTGCTACTAACGGCAGTGTCTCCTGAGTCCCCTCCTTCGCTGGCCCCAGACTACTATGGGCCCATCACAGAAGCTCCTGACCTCGATCCACCTGCTCTCTGAGAGGCCATGGACTGGCTCCTGTAGCTCAGAGCCCTCTGACTGGTTGGCACAGCACCATGATATAAACCTCGGTAATACTGTGTCTGAGCCTGCGCTCTAGCAAGCTCACCCTGCACTTGCGCTAACTGCCCCCTGCACTTGTGCCAAGTTGTCTATGCCTGCACTAGCTGTGCCTATGCCTGGGCTAACTGAGCCTGAGCCTGATGCACTTGCCCAACCAAAAAGCTGCTAGTGGCATCTGTCCCAAGGGCTGACACTACTGAATCTCGCTCTACTCGAATAACTCGTATCCGTACCTCTGCAATATCTTGCTCTCTAGTGAGCATCGAGATAACCTCTGCATTTGTCTCTCACCGGGCATCGGCCATCCTAAGTTGTGCCCGCAGCTGCCTAACATGTCCTCTTAGCATAGCTATGGCTCTCTCCTAGGTGTCCAGCTGAGTTGGACCCTGAGGTGCCTATGCCTGTCTCTACCCCTGTGGCTAAGGTACTTGCTGTTGTGCCACCTGCTGAGGTGGCAACATCTATGCTTGTTGTGCAACCTGTTGTACAACCTGTGGTGGCACTGCCTGCTAAGCATGGGAAGGTCCCTCCCCAGCTCTCCTCCTCTATCTAGGTCTGGCTCCGTCGTCTCCACCACCTCCTCCTCCTCCGTCATCTCCGCCACCTCCTCCTCCTCCATCATCTCCACCACCTCCCCATCCTCCTCTCCTCCTCCTCCTCCTCCTGCCAACCTGGCCCTCATCATCCAAATCTGCCTCGTCTATACAAGGCACCAGCTCCCAAGGCCCTGAATACCTCAGAAATGGATGAGCAGCAAACCACTCCTCAAAGTCCTCAGTCATCCCAGCGTCTGCAATCTCTCTCCTCATATCCCAGGCAACATAAGGAGTCTGCCGAAACTCTACCACTGCCTCCTCATAGGACGCCACTGGCCCTGATCTAAATCTCTCAGTGTGAGTTCGTGCAAATAGAACATGCCCCTGTGACATGCCCTGTCTCCTCCCAAACTGTCTCCGAACCCGGCTGACAATATGTCTCTCTAAGATGAATCGTGTCCAGCCTATCATCCACCATGTCTGGTAACAATATGGCAGCTCATCCGCCTCATCCTCCCAAGGCTCACAGTCTAGATATGGTCACTAGACAACCACATCTACTCCATCCAAAGCATGCCTCCAATACTCGAGCTTCCCCAGCCTATGCTGGGAAATCACTCTTGTGTAGCCATAACTATATGGCTCTCCTCTCTGTCTGTCAAAGACACAAATCAGTCTAGTGATCACTATGTGCTCCCATAGCCAAAACTGCAGCAATGACACACCTGCTGATAAGCTCGCACCCCTGTGGTATACCACCTAATGCATGTCATGGTATAAATGTGCTAGCACGCAGACACCCCAAGCATAACAGGTGCCCTCTGTAACCATCCTTTCCATAATCCATCCCCATCCAATGGGGAACCCATGTGATCTCCTATCGGGGCATACAACGCCTCTGATCAGTCTTGCAACAATCCCAGGGAAATAGTCATAGTAATCATGAATGTCTTGCCAGGAGATGACCTGTCCGACCAGCTCAGGGTCATCAAATACTCACCTACACTCAGCAAGTCCTGCGTCCCTCTGTGGATCGTACTCCATGGGCTCTCCCTAAATAGGCAAGTGGAGTATCCTGTATACATCCTCCAATGTAACTGTCATCTCACCAGTAGGGAAGTGGAAGGTCCCGTCCTCGCTATGGAACCTCTCCACAACTATAGTCAGCAACCCGTGGTTCACTCAAACCTTGGGCATAAAGCAAACATAGTCTAATCCCATCGCGTCGAGTGCCTCTCGATCCAACTCTGTCAGCATATGTCTCTGTAACATCGGCATGGGAAACTGCTCCCTCAACTGAAGTGTATCTCGTATGTCCTCCTAAAAAGCATGCAAAGCAAGGTATCAACTTAAAGCTGCAAGTACCATACTCAACATATCTATAGAAACATATCAACTAACTTAACATGTCAGATTGATCAAAATAGCACACTACATCTCTTGACTAGATTCCTACAATCTCAGAGATAGCTTATTGATTGACACATCAAACAGGATGCCAATCGAGTCAATTCTATTAAGTAAACTGACTATCTATATCATATGCACAATAACAGGTGGTAAATGCGCCATTTCTTGTCAAATGAGCCATTTCTTAACAAATGCGCCACTTTTGGCACATGCGCCGCAAGATTTCATACAGGCATCATCCCATACCATAAATGCGTTGCCCAATTGCATGCGCCACTTCATACAGTAAATTCGCCGCAGAATTATGCATGCCCCGACTTAACTCATGCATGCGCAGCTTTAGTGTATGCTCTGTTCTATATCCCAAATGCGCCACAGAATTATAGATGCACAGTTTCGCATGCCATATGCGCCAAACTGCGATCTAGCGCATTTGTCTAAGTCTAGCTTCTCCTAGCATTTATTGCGCTAAAAATTGAATCTAGGGAAAATTTTTTGAGATACATACTGGGGGTCCTACCTTTGCTGGCCAGTCAAATCGTCAGACTCACTCAAAGTGATGTTCCTCGCGTGGAATGTCCATCCTCGTGCTGACTACTCTATGCTCTCCTAAGCTCTCAGAAGCAAATAAAACAAGGCCAAGTGTGCAAATGAATTATCTTGTGGACCCAGCTCCTATATATAGCATGCAAACCCTAAACTGGCTATGTGGTGACTATGACTACTTCCCACACCTGTTTTCTTCCTGGTTTCTTCCCGTTTCTCAAAAACGCATCCTATTTTCTTCAAACCTAACCAAGTTTTCCCTTCGTCTTCATGAGATTGTTCGTCTCACGCCTTCTGCCTTCTTCCCGTCCAATCTCTCGAGGGGGCATCCTATCGTCGTTAAACCTGTACCAGGGGCAAATTGGGGCATGTATCATTGTCAGAAAATCTATTCTTTGAAGCAACGTCGTAAGCTGCATTGCATCAAAGAGGGGCAAAATGTATACGCCTAAAAATGACACGACTCGGTTTAAATAAATATTCTTAATATTTATTTCATTCTAATTCCTCTATCAATAAATAAATAAACAAATTTATTTATTTGATTCATACTCTTCTAAGTTAATTAAATATCAAAATATTTAATTACCTCTTCTAAAGTCAAAATTAAATAAAATCCTTTATTTAATTAAATTCTTCCAAAAACAATTAAATAATTCTTAATTATTTAACTAAATCAAATCATTCTTCCAAATTTAAATAAATTGATCAAATTTATTTAAATCCTCTCAATCTCCATAAATAAAATATAATCAAATATTTTATTTATTCTTCCAAAATCTTCTAAATTAAATAATACCAATTATTTAATTGTTTCTTCCAATAATATCTTCTCTAAATTTAAATAAATCAAATATTTATTTAAGTTGTCTATTTCTTCTAAATTGAGTTATCTCTAAATATAATTCAATCCTTGTGCACATGCAATTGAATATTCTAAATATTTAATTGAGTTAAAATATCTTCTTATCCTCGTGCAATTTCCATTCTTCTAGTTCTATTCTCTTAACTGATTGATCTATTCTTTTAATTGATTTATCTCTTCAGTTAACTCATTCTTCTATTTTATTAATTCCTCTCATGCAAAATAGAGAAAGACACATGTCTTCTTTCTATTCGTGCACGTTCCTTAACCGTTCTCAACCGTTGATCTTCTCATTCTTTCTATACCATTGATCTTCTGTCTCTCACAAGTCTATAAATTAAACCCTATTCTTCCATTTCAATCATACAAGCCTTCAGTAGTGTTACTCTGTAGGAATTACAGTGCGCCTTTGGCACCAATTCCTTCATTGCTTGCGATCAAACTCGTTACTACATACTACTATCTTTGTTGTGAAGCTCATCTTCATGGCGAAACTATCATATCCGTTCCCATTTGAACATCTTGGAATCATAGAAAGGAAGTGCACTTTCTGAGGGTCATATTCATAGACAAGATCATTTGTGATAGGCGATCAATGGAAGCTGAGAATTAAAGGAGGTTTTCTTTTGTATTGTTCATTGGTTGATTGATCACTTTTGTTCATTATTCCATTGAGTTTTGGGTATTTTGATATTGATTATATTGATTATTCATTTGCCAATTTTCCCTTAACAGTTTTGAATCTCGAGCAAGTTGGCTTGGTGATCCTTCCATCTTTTATCCAGCAAAGCTTTGGCATCCATCACAAATTTTCCATACCCAACATCCAAGGCAATCACCCTGTCCAAAATCATGTTGAAGCTGATGATGTTGACATCTCCATTCTTCTTCAAAATTTCCATGATTTGACATACTATTTGGCCAAACTCCACTCTCCATGCATCAAGGCTCTTTATTTGCTTGTCTTCTGATAGAATTGAGGGGATAAACTGATGCTTAAATGTGTCAAAAGACTCAATTTTGGCCAGCATCTTCTGGCCTTCACCATTGGCATACTATTACTCCTCCAATATCAATCCAATCATCTTTTTTGTAGGCTTCAAAGCTGCAGGGGCCTCAAGATTTGTTTGCAAGACTTTATAGAGAATGGTCAAAGTGTGGTGTGAAGGTTGTCATCTTTGATACAATGGGTCCAAAACAAAAAAATTCACTTTGAGCTGCTCCATGGCCTGAGATAAAGAGGAATAGCAATCATGCACATTTCCTATCTTATCAACAACTAGCTTCATTCTGTATTCCAATATTTTTTCAAAAACTTCAAGAACTTTCAACTTTGCCTCTTCTTTTGTCATTTCATTTTGTTTTCTCAAATCTTCAATTTCCTTTTCAGATTTCAATTTCAATGCATCAATCTCTTCTATTGTCACTATGGCATCACTTGTTGCTTTTGGTATAGGGTGTTGATATGGTACAATAGCCTGACTTTGAGAAGAACTCGTATATTGCAATTGCTTTCTCAAATTGACATTCTAAAGGAACAATCTATTTACTTCATCATTTATTTCCTTTTGAGTTTTCTCATAATCCTGTACTCTTTGTTCTAATCTTTTTACAATAGCATGAGTGAACATGGTAGAATGGATGGTGAGGGCAGATGCTTCTGTTGCTGATGTATCTTGTAAAGTTTTCACCACAACTAAACCCCTCATCTCTTGCACAACATTGAGCAACCTTGGTTTGCTTGTATTCTTTTGTATGGCCTAGATTGCAAGAGTCTCTATTTTGGGGTTGCAACCACACCCACTAATGTCATCCTCATGATCAAATTCAGAAATAAGTTTTGGATCTTCTTGGCTTCTGACTTAGTCGAGCAAAAAGACTTTTTTCAACTCAAGGCTAGGAATGATTAACATATTTCTCTTTAGGACTATTTGCCTTGCTTCTTCTGGACTCACATTTATTTCATCTACCTTCAAATATTTAAAAGTTTGTGTGACAATCTCCTTATGTTGGGATTCATCAACACCCATTTTGTTTATTGCCACCTTTTCATTAAACTCTTTCATTTTTATTTTCAACCAAAAGTCCTTAAACTCTGGAGTCTTGATAAAGTCATCATTCTCAATAAATCTCATTGATGCCACAATTCTTTCATCTTCCTCCAATTCTGGTTCACCTTGGGTCTGTTTATCCATTTTGGCCTCAACCTTTTGTGCATCTGTCTCTTGGCCAACCAGTGGTTGATCAACTTCTTCATCACCCAAGTGCCTGAAAATATTGGCCACATCTTCAGTGTCCCCAACTTCTTCAGTCATTTCATATGGAACAAGTGGAGGCTCACCTTTAGTTCTCTGCCTTTTCAATGAAGGGGATCCAAGAACCTGTGGATATTGTATCGACACAGCATCAGGGGCAGGCTCATGAATTTCAATTCCTGCAGACCTCTTCACTGGAAGCTTGGTAGCCTTATGAGGTTGCTTCCCAGACTTGCCATAGATACTCTCAAAATTATCAATTATAATATCGATCCTCTTCAGAGGATCCTTTTCTTCAGCAAAAAATCTAGAAAAATGGGGATTCTGCTTCTTCTTCTCATCTTCAATGTTCTTCAAGATTTCCCATTTCCTTTTCCTTGAATAAAATTCTTCAAAAGTTACCAAATTTCTTATTACATCCTCATCAAAAAAAGAATTTGATGGGATATCCTCATTTTTGTCAAAATTATTTGCCTTACAAAATTTTGTGACCCTCAGGGTCATAGACTCTGTTAGTTCCAGATTTTAAAGAATATTTTGCCTTGAAATAGGCCTGCAATTCTTCAAGAGTGTCTGAGTCAATTGACCAATCACTAAATACAGTGACATCAAGCCAAAATGTTCCCTTTTTCTACTTTTTCATCACCTCTTTTTCCATCCACATCATTTGCCACATAAATTCTAGGAACAATATTCTATCTGATACAAACTTTGGTAGTTTATGGGGTACTTGGGGACATCCATACACTCTGATGATAGTGTGATCAGGTAAAAAGAACCAATTAGCATAATTATGCTTATGACCTTGATCTGGTTTATGTGCAAGTGGCCTCAGCATCACTATGACCTCCTTGGTCAACCTGGGAGACCGATTTCCAAGAGAGTTCATTATCTTAACAATAAATTCATCATGAAATAGAATGTAATTACTAGTCTGTCAAAATGAGTCCCACTTATAACACTGACACTGAGTAGGCATCCTCTGTCCCACTTTATCAATCATGCTTATGTCCATTCTGCTTGACCATTTCCTCCTATTCTGATACAAAATTAGGTGGCAAAACAAAGAGTAAAACCTAAATTCCAAGGGTCTCTTACCCTCTCTTACATGCAAGAACCCTTTATGTAGTTTCTTCTCAATGTATGATGCAAAATCATACTCAATATTTTCTTTTGGGTTCTATATTTTAATGGCCATCATCATCAGACCGATTGGTATTGTTCCCTCAGCATCAATTCCCAAAACTTGGCATAATGTAAAGTAAGTTCTCTTGAAGTATACAACAAATTCCTCCATAGGGAAAGGCTCAATAGCATTGGATCGGATGTCAATCTTTCTATTATTGGCCCCCCTTTTCATGTATATTGGCAATTCATCTCTCCTCAGTGTTTTTCTCAAGCTTCTATATTATTGCCCAATCTTTTGTAGGTCCACTTGAGTGAGAGGTTGTTTGTTCAACATAAAACAATCCACAATGGCATTTCTGTCAACTACTACCAATGGTTGTCCATCCGGCAACCTGACTGTTTTTGTGGCAGGATGGTAATACTGTGCCAGGGCCTTAATTAGTTCTACATCTACAAATACATTCGGGACCACCAATTTTGCCAAGTCCAGTTTCTATGGGTTGCCTACTGGTCTTACACCATCTTTGTTTTGACAGAAGTACCAGAACAAGTCCCACCTAGAGATAGGGATTACAGCATCCCTACACCCCTCTTCCGCATCCCTAAACACTTTCTTCTAACATTTGTTTATGGAATTGGGCAATAATTCTAACAGGGACTGTTGATGTGGTCTCTTTTTGGAGGCCGAAGGTTCATTACTCTTGCTGGCATACTCAAGCTTTTTGGGTGCCATTTTAGCTACTTATGCAAACTAGGGCTTTGAAATCCAAATTACAGCACCAACAACTAAAAAACAGAGCACAAAATCTTCACCAACTTCTTGCAAGGAGTGCAAAGATGAACTTACCTAGTCAATTTGAAGCTTATAGAGAGCACACTGAGCTAGATAGCATCTTCTCCAAATCAAGTCTGCAGCGATCACTGGAATGAGCAAATATCGAGAAATCCTCAAATTTTATTATGCCAAGAAATTCATCATTACTGTGGTTCATGCCACGAGATCGTAAAATCTCAGCATTTAATTCATTTAAAAAACAGGCCCTTAATTAAACTGGATCCAATGGCCAGATGAGATGACAAATATATATTGTATTTCTCGATAACTGCAGCCTCTTAATGAGTTGATTTGCCCATTTATTCTTTTACCATATTGCCATAGGACCTGCCCCTACCGGCTGTGAGTTTGTCCCCTTCCTTTTACCGATACCCCGCCAGTATATGATCTAGCCATTGCGGGATTGCGGTAGCTATATTCTTTTACTTTCCTAGTTTACCGCCTTACCACAGATACCCCTTGGAACTCTTGTGAGGCTGTGGTAAGTAATTATGTCTTTATTCCTTATTACCGCAACATCGCCAGTATCCTTCCAAGTCATCGCGGGACCGCGGTATTAATCCTTACCACTTGTCTCTATTTACTGTGATGCCGCAACCATATGATGAAACCTTTGTGGGGTTGCGGTAGCCTTCTTAAGTTACGCATTTCATACCGCCAAGACGCCATTCGATTGTGTGTGTCTCACGGGGTTGCGGTAGACATGATTTATGATCCTCTTGCTCCCGCACAACCACCAAAGTATTGTGAATGACCTATGGGATTGCGATAAGAGACAAAAACACACAGATAGTTAGGAGCAATCAAAATTTTCTCAGAATGGTTATAATATCAGACCATGGGAGATAAATGGAAAAACCATTTGACAAGAATGTGGACCATGAGATGGGTTTATGAACAGAATGGAATCTTATAGATTTTACAACGGTCCTAACTCAATCAATAATGAAACTATGTGTTTTGAAGAAAATTTTCACCTTCCAGTGTGTCTTTCTTAAAATTGTGATCTCTCCTTTGGTTCTACTGTCGCTTGAAGATTATTGTCCTCTATATCATGAAACTTATAATAGTGCATTGTCATTGTGGTTTGATCATACATCCTACTCTTTAAAAGTTCCCTATTGTGATGAATTATTCTTACCCTACGTCATAAGCACTTCCATCAGCATTGTTCTTCATGAAGACTAACAATGCCTTGGAACTGTCATCTATTGAGTTTTGAATTTATTCTTTTATGACTGTCTTGTAGACTATGATTAAACCCCTTGTCATTATCATATGAATGGATACTATCAC